>OX371223.1:279504056-281904056 GCA_947310385.1 Nephrotoma appendiculata
GAAATATTCGAAATTAACGCGGTTGTACATTATATTTTTAGTTTACTTTAGATCACAATCACAATTAAAGAAAATCAACATATGTATAATAAAGATTACGTAGTCGCGTATTCCAATCAACCCCAAATTTGCACCGCACTCGCTTTATACACTACGGTTTTAATTTTACACTAATATATATATATATATTTTTTTAATGATTATTTATAAAACGTTCTTGCCAGTTCTAAGTCCAGCGGTCAACTGATATCGGCAAACACAAATTTTGTTTGCTCTAATGCCACGAAACGAATACACACCTACACATTAATCTTTCGGTCACCTCATCAACAACCTGATCATCTGTTTCGTTGTATACTACAGATCAAGTTTCTTCCTCTTTTTTTTATCGCGTAACGTCATCAATAAATATTTTTAAACATTATCAACAGTACCACCATCATTAATATCCAATCATTCGATGTAAATGTTGTACTCTTGTTTTTCTTTAACCACCCTATCCGAAATAATTAAACACAGTAACAGCCAATGTTACAAAGTCTTTCATTAGTATTTGACAGTTCATTGGTAAATCACATATGACCAGGTAAAGACGACTATTATGTGACTGGGCATTAAATACGATGATAGGATAGTTCATGTACACTGGCAAACACGTTAAGATGCTTCAGAAAGGGTCATTCCCCAGTGTCGGTCATTCACGAGTAGATCTAGCGTTTGGCATGCTTCTCTGAATGTAACACAAATTTCGCCATCAACAGTCCTCAAAGGCAGGAATGACGTTTGTCTTCCGTCAGTATAAAGCAACATTCTTAGAAAATAACACTCGCCATTATTAGGATGGACGGTGTATACCTGGCCTAATACATCGCTTGCTAAAGCATCTTGCCCAGAAACCGGCATGCCTTGTTTTCGTTTGCAGAATACTTTCCTCGAAGCATTTCAATTATAAGACTTTGGAACTTCTGGATACGCCTACGTCCTTGTAACGGGATTTTGTTGACAAAGTTGAAAAAAACACGCCGCTAACGTTTTGTTCGGTGGTGTGGCGGCAACTCGTTATGCGGTATTGGCGTGTATACGTGGGTATAGACAACTCAAGTGTATACACTTAGGTGAGCAATTTAGGTATCTGCCCATTTGAAAGCTTGTGACCTCATCAAGTCTGTTCCCATTTGCAAGCCCAAACATAGCCATATCGCTGTCCTTGTTCAAGTTGAGCAAAATAATGTGCACAGAAAAAAAAACTTTGTTACTTTACTGATGGATGATGAAATAGTAATAAAGAAAAATATATTGCAGTAGTATATACAGCGTTAACAATACTATTATATAAAATACAGTATATACTAAATATGTTTGTGTGAGTCCCATGCCACACGAGCATTTTTTGTATTTTGGCATTTTTTTTTCTACCAATGTTTTGTTCTGCTCTCTCTTAAATAAAATTTTAACTAAAATGAGTCAAAAATGTCCTTGAAATATTTTTTATTTCATTTATGTTTGAGTTGTGTGGTTGAACAGAAAAGGACCCCGCACAAAATGTATGGAAATTGAATTTCGGTCAAATGATTTGAAATTTTCAGAATCGTTTCTTCAAGTCATGCTTATTAAAAGTCTCCTTGAGCACAAAGTGCCTAGATGCTGTTGAAGCCGAGTTTTAAGCGATGGAAAGTTGAAAAACTCGCTTGTGCATGCGGCACGTACCTATTACACAGCCCCCAAAAAATAAAAAAATGTCGAGATCCGTGGGACGGACGATGCTAACCCTATATATATTTTTCGACGCCGAATCCGAATCCGTGGTCAGAAAAAACCATAGACGTCTACAAATCCCCCCTAACCCTAAAAACTCCCCCCGAGAGGGAGGCAAAAAGCAAGTTTTGGATTCCAGGCGCCGAAAAATGGCATTCTCATGTGGTTTTCGACGCTGACTCCGAATTGCCGGACCAAAAAATCTCTAAAACTCCGGACCCCCCCCCCCCCCCTCCCCCCGGCCTGGTCAGTCCCCCTGAAAAAACGCGTTTTTTATAATATACTTATTATAGAGTTTTACTCGCGATCGTGTATCTAACATAATAAATATATTATATAGTTTTCCTCGCAACCGCCTGGTGGCGTATCGCGAGTTCGCTTTTAGAAGGTCGTGTCTAAGTAATAAAAGTTGGACAAAAAAATTGCATGTTTGGTGGACCAAAAAATCTCCAAAACCCCCGGATTCTCACCCGGATCCGAAAAGTCCCCCCGAAGGAAGGGGGCGGGGTTGAAAATTGAATTATGAGTTTCAGGGGCTGGAAAACGATATTCTCATGTGTTTTCCGACGCTGAATCCGAATTGGTGGACCAAAAAATACCCAAACCTCCGGATTGACTTTAAAATGTTACAAAAATAGGCTCTTGACAACGTGTAATTATTCTTCTTCTCTGACATTATTGCACATTTTAATATTTTCAATGAATGTTTATAAAAAAACATAACAATTACTATTATTATGTAAAAAACAAAGTCCCATTCTCAGCTGAACCCAAGATGAACGGCGTGGACGTGATGGGGTACTCATCTCATTGGGGTGCTTTATTATTGTGAGTCCCCTTGCCTCTCACTAGTAGATATTTTTTTATAAGCTTGGCAGTAGAGATAAGGACCCCCCGGTTTGTCACTCCCGAAGTATTTCATGACTCGAAACCCTCTCTACTGTTTTTGCAGCTTGAAAAACCAAAATCATCTAAAGAACATCTAGTACTCTCTCTAAAAGCTGAATAGATGGATATTTAACATACCCTTCATGGCGAGCCCAACCCAAGTACCAAATTTCTGCGATTACATGAGAACATGTCCCTAAAGTCCGTGCACCTGACTTGCATGTACAATAACACCCCTCTATAGGATCAAACTCATTAACTTCATCCTCCATGTATTCTTCATTGAAAGAAATAAAAACTTGGTGAAAAGTAGCTCTGCAAAAGCGAGAAAATAATCTTAAACTTAAAAACCCGGGTGTATTAATATTCGTATCTATTTGTATTGCATGTTCTTCATTTCCTTCTTCAACTGCTCTTAATAAAGAATCTTGGATGTATGAAGGAGCTAAGTTTAACTGATATACACCATAAGCCATATTCCTAATATTTTCAATAGTTAATCGAGGAAATAATTGCACATGACCTTCTGTTAATGTGGCCCACCTTGCACGTCTTGCTTGCATATTTTCAACTTCAACAAAGGCTTGAACTACATTTACATCATTTACTTTTTCCCGCATTCGTAGTGCTAATTTAACAGTTGCATCAGCCACTCCAATAATTCCATGGTATCGATTTATTATTGCTCCACCAATCAATAGAAAATCAATTAGATTTTTAACATGGGGTACATTTATGACATTTGCGAATATCTAATATTTGCGTAAATATATTCTTCAATTGCCCATTACGAGCTTCAATGACAAATCTTGTTTTTGTTACGATTCGCGATAGATTTGCCTCTTCAGTTATAAATTGTCTCCTTCCCCGATTTAGCAATGATGGCATTCTGTAATTGATTCTTAATCTATCAAGTAATGGGATGACATCTCTATACCCTCTATCTAATATAAAAATATCCCCTTCTTGTAACCAGTCATGCATTATATCTTCATCTTGACTCAAACGGCTCGCTAAAATATTCGCGTCATTATGGGCTGCATTAGAAAAGTATGGACCCTGTATATCCAATATATACCCATTTGGAGCAACAAATATTGCTGGTTTTAAAAGATGTTTACCTTTGTGGACACTAAACGAACGTCTTAAAACTTCAAAACAAGAATTTTTTTCAATATCAAGATAGGTGCAATCATTGTAGATTATTGCTTTTGGCTCTTCAGGTCTTTCATTATATAAATGCGTGGCAAATTCAGTGACATGATTGGCAATATATTCTGGCCTTGTAATAGCTCCAAACCCTATATTTTCTGGAGTAAATCGCAAAGTCAGTGACTGTCTTACTGTGGCGATTGCCAAACTGGTAGACTGCCTTGAAGAATAATTAAAAATTACTTTTAAGAATTCATCGCTAACACCTTGGCGCATCTTACACAGAAAACATAAAAGATCCTTCTTGTGAACATATCTATGACCATTATCGATTATTATGGGATCGCAATAAGTAAACAATTCAGTATACTGTTCTTTGTTTATTGGTGAAATAGATTGAAATTCTTCATCTGTAAAACAGGTTTCATCATCATACTTATGATTTTCTCCATAATTGACCTGTTCACGAAAACCCTGTAAAAATGGATACAAATCTGGTCCTTTTAAAATATAAGGTCTATTGACAAATCTTAATCCACGTAATAAATAATTTAATAACAATCCGTTACCATCCATATGATGGCGGCAGGATAAGCAATTACTTGGAACATAAATATCCAGCTTAACAAAAATATCAATTCTACATTTTACTGACAGCCG
The DNA here is from genome assembly GCA_947310385.1 of Nephrotoma appendiculata. Classification (NCBI taxonomy): domain Eukaryota; kingdom Metazoa; phylum Arthropoda; class Insecta; order Diptera; family Tipulidae; genus Nephrotoma; species Nephrotoma appendiculata. Next base: position 279,508,512 of record OX371223.1, read on the forward strand.
GTGAATATCATAAGGAGAGCCGCATATTAAACAAGTACTTGAAGATGTTTGGGCTAAAACATTGAGTCTCAAGCAAGCGGGGTCATTTTCGATCATATGAATTTCAGTGGTTATCGAGATATTGCAATTATTACATATACGAGTGTCATCTAATATCTCTAAAACAGGCCTACCGGCTGCGTCTCGCCTATTTATTGCAATTTCTCTTTTTTGCACATTATGAGCCCCTATTAATCTTGACATAGCTCGTGGTATTAGAGCAGTATTACACACAAAACATGGGATTCTACCAGCCATGTCTAAAAATCTTAGAAATTTTTCTTAGAAATCTTATTTCAGAGAAACAAACTTCGCAGTATAGTGAATAGAAAAAATTACAGTAAACATATACAGTGGTAAACATATCATTATACGCATCATATTTTTCCGACGTAAAATGTAAAATAATTGGAAATTCACATTACTTTTTTTGTATATTTGTGTTTTTTGTTTTTATTTAAATATATATGCACCATCTGGTTGTAATTTGTTTGTTTGTGCGATTTTAGCTGAAACAAAAAGGATTTTAAATAAATATTTCATTATGCGCACGTTAATATCCGTATATATATATATATATATATATATATATATATATATATATATATATATATATATATATATATATATATATATCTGCGTGCACGAGCGAGTTTTTCAACTTTCCATAGCTTAAAACTCGGCTTCAACAGCATCTAGGCACTTTGTGCCCATAGAGACTTTTAATCAACATGATTTGAAGAAACGATTCTGAAAATTTCAAATCATTTCACCGAAATTCAATTTCCGTACATTTTGTGCGGGGTCCTTTGTTTAAGTCGCAATTAAAACTTGTATCATAGGTAAACGGGGAAAGAAACGAAGAAAAATGCCGCATTTTTTTTTTACGTGTGGCATGGGCCTAAGAGAATATAAAATATTATATAATGCAATGTTAAAGAATACAATACACAACAAAGTAAAATTATTTAAGGTACAGTTGGGCTTAAAGCATAATTCATGTTTTTTTTTTATTTATTACCCCAACACTCCCACTTAAACAAAAAAAAATTTCTCTAACTATCTGTGGGTAAATTACACACACCAATCATAGAACGAAATTTATCAAACTTAATTTTGCATAATGCCTTTGTAAAAATGTCTCCCATTTGTTCGGCGCTCGCAACATACTTGATTTCCAAAACTCCCTCTTCGTATTTTTCCCGAATAAAATGGTACCTGACGTCAATGTGCTTTGTGCGTTTATGAAACTCGGGATTCCCTACAAGTTTTTTTGCACTCTGATAGTCCATGTATAGCACTGGTGTTTCATTTGTACTTGGAGCTAAATCGGCAATTTGCTGTTTTAACAATCTCATCTCTTTAATGGTATGTAATGCTGCAATGTATTCTGATTCGGTTGTTGAAAGAGCAACACATTTTTGTTTTTCAGAGCCCCAATTGATTGCCCCTGCACCCAACAAGAAAACATAGCCACTGGTAGATCGTCTTGAACTTTGATCTCCAGCATAATCAGCATCACTGGAACTATATAGATAACAACAAATTGTTTTGTTTAGATTTATACAAAATACCTTTTCCAATAGTTCCTTTGATTTATTTTAGGACCCTTTTTATTGCCACTTCATTTGCACTCGTGGGATTTTCCATAAAACGACTTATGTATCCGACTGCAAATGATATACTTGGCCTAGGTACTACTGCCAAATACATGAAACTCCCAACGTCTTCTCTGTTGACCACCCAATCTACAACGACTTTGAATTTTCATCCTGAGAATGGTTTGGTTCAGCAGGTGTTGACACCCGGTTGCAGTTTGTCATATAGAAGCTACGCATCACTCTATTGGTATAGTTGTTTTGGTGAAGAAAAATAGATCCATCATGTGTTCTCTCAATTTCTATTCCCAAGTAACATTCAGCTTCACCGAACAGAATTTCGAAATTGCTCTGGAGATTATTCAGTAATGATATAATTAATTCTTTTTTGTTTGCTGCAATCAGCCCATTATTGATGTAAATTTTTAAGAAAAATTTTGTTATCATGTGTGTAATTCACAAAAACGCAGGGATCACCTTTCGTTGGCTGTAATCCAAAATCATTGAAAAATTTTACAAATTTTTGATTCCAACAACACGAAGATTGCTTCAAACCGTATAAACTTTTGTTGAATTTACATACATTATTGAAGCCATCATTGTACACTTCCGGTTGCTGCATAAATATATTTGCATCGATGTTTCCGTGTATAAAAATGCCCTTTTTTATCAAACTGCCTTAAAATAAAATTTTCTTGTGCAATAATGTTCGAATAGATGTAAAACGTACAACTGGACTAAAAGTGTTTAAATAGTCTATTCCGTATTGCTGCGTAAAACCTCGAATCACTAATCGTGCCTTATACCGTTCAATTGACCCGTCCTTTTTATAATTCATTTTATATAACCAGTTTCAATTTTACTGTCGTTAGGTTCGGACGTAAAATAAAACAAGCGAAAAGTGCAGTGTTAGTGCTTTTTATTTTGTTATATCGATTTTTTCAATCGTGTGAATGGTTTTATAATTAAATACACACGGTGCAAAAAAACTATTATAAAAGTGTAACTTGATAAGTGATTAAGTGATGATGTAAACATGAAGGGGCTATTTTCCCCAAAAAAGACTTCTTCGAACATCGGACGCCGAACACAATCGACAACAAACTTGAACCAGTCTCATGTAGAAAATATTGCAAGTGCAAATGCATATCAAGTGGGCAAAGTTCAACACAGCCCAAAGAAATCACTTCTGCCTATGATTAAAAGTGCTTCTTCAACAGAATTTATTATACCGCAGTTTAAAAATAAAAATCAAAACCGCGAAGAAATTAATGTATCAGTGAATTTAACAATACTAAATGAAAACAATAGCAATGAACTCCGTGCGACGAACTCTAGTGACCGTTGTCAGTGTGAAAATAATCTAGTGCAAACGGGATTGGATAGATATATCACTGTTCAATCTAAAAGAAAACGAAGCCCGAGATCTACCCAGTTTGCTGGTAGGGGCAAAGTGACACGGTCTGAACAAGGTGTTAATCAAATACCTCTTAACAACCGATTCTCTAGTTTAGAGGTCGTTGACCCCAACGCAGCGCCGAAATTTGAAAAATGAGAAACCGCCTCCGATTTATTTAAAGGAAGCATCTAATACTGATCTGGTTAATAACATCGCAACATTAACAGATTCTAAATTCTATATTGCCCCGCTCAAAAGAGGTAACATAAATGAAACAAAGATTCAAACATTCAAAATCGCTGGCTTCAGAGCTCTAGTTAAACATTTTGATGAAGTTGGTAAAAAATATTACACATACCAGCTAAAAAATCAAAAAGGGCTGACTGTTGTGCTAAGAGGAATTGAAAGCTACGTAGATGTTAGCGACATACAAGCTGCGCTTGCTGCGGAAGGTTTCCATATCAAATCTATTGGTAATATAGTAAACCGCGAGAAGGTACCCCAACCAATGTTCCGTTTGAAACTAGAGCTAGAGGAAGAAAAGTCAAAAGGAGTTCACAAGATTTACAAATTAAAATATTTGTTACGTCGTAAAATAGTAATTGAAGAACCTAAGAAGAGGTCTGGTCCAGTCCAATGCATAAAGTGCCAAGAACATGGACACACGAAAACATACTGCACCTTAAATGAAGTTTGTGTTATTTGCGGTGAACTCCACGACTATAGTCAAACTATAAGGGTTGCGCAGTGTATCTGGACTTAAAACGAAAAATAAACCCTAAAATGAGAGCTGAGCAACGAATGCTCAACATGCAATTTAATCAGAGGGCCGTGTTTCCAAAAAATACAATAAACCAAAAGTTCATCTTAATGAAGAGGAACTAAACATTCATACCATGGTAAATAAATTATCCGAGACCATTCAAAATTTCATGATGATAATGGAAAGACAAATGAGCATGATGATGCAAAATATGAATACGCTTATGCAAATTATAGTCAAAAATCAAAAATGACATTTCTAAAAATAGCTATTTGGAATGCCAACGGGCTCTCGCAACATAAAGCTGAGGTACAAACCTTTCTTATCGAACAAAATATAGACAACATGTTAATATCTGAAACACACTTCACAAAACAAATTTTTTTTAATATTACCGGCTATTCCGTTTATGACACCAAACATCCGGATGGAAAAGCACACGGCGGCACTGCAGTCTTAATAAAAAGAAGATTAAAGCACTACGAGCTCCAGAAATATGCTAAAGATCACATTCAAGCTACAACTATCAGTTTGGACGAATGGTCTGGGAAATTTTTAATATCGGCTGTCTACTGCCCACCGAAACACGCAATTAAAAAACAACAATTTATCGATTACTTCAATCAGTTGGGAATCAAATTTCTAGCAAGGGGTGATTACAACGCTAAGTATGTGCAATGGGGTTCAAAGTTGACGTCACCCAAGGGCAAGCAACTTTACGAAGCAATAAACGAGAAAAACCTAGATTATTTATCATCTGGACATCCCACATATTGGCCTACAGATAGAAAGAAAATTCCTGATTTAGTAGATTTCTGTGTAATATGAGGAATAGCACGCAACAATGCTCAAGTCGTTGACTGTTATGATTTATCATCAAATCACTCACCAATAATAGTAACACTAAGTACCCAAGCATTAAAAACTGAACCACCCCAACGTTTAACAAACAAACTAACGAAATGGGTTCTCTATAGAAACATAGTAAATGTGAATTGTCATCTCAATGTTCCACTTCGCACACCAGAAGACATTGATGCCGCGATAGAAAACTTAAGTCAAATAATGGAAATGGCTGCAAAAAAAGCTATTCCGGTGAAAAAAAATTCCGAAAATAATACAAGGCTTTCAAGTAACATTCAAAAGTTGTTGGCAGAGAAGCGGGCAATTCGGCGGCTGTGGCAGCTTCACCGATCTCCTTTGCATAAATTGAAATTAAATAGAGCTATTAAAGCTCTAAGAGAAGCAATACGGGAAGAACAAAATTTAGGAATACAGAATTACCTAAGTGAGCTCACAGCAACAGAAAAAACCGATTACTCACTGTGGAAGGCAGCAAGAAATTTAAAAAGGCCAGAGATATCGAACCCACCGATAAGGAAACCAGATGGTCACTGGGCCAGAAGTGACCTAGAAAAGGCCATCGCTTTCTCTAACCATCTACAAAAAGTGTTCACCCCAAACGATCAAAATAACGATTGCGTACTACGACAGTTTACGAGGGACGAATCGAACCCAAACCCAGTAAAATTTAAATGGAAATGCGTCAAAACGGTTATCAAAAACAGTATAAATCCTAAGAAAGCGCCAGGTCATGATCTAATAACTGGAAAAATGATCAAAGAATTACCAGATAGATGCATAAAATATATAACATATATTTTTAACGCGATTATGAGATGTGGATACTTTCCCCAAAAATGGAAAATATCTCAAATTATCATGATTCGTAAGCCAGGTAAAGACGAAACCCAAGTCTCGTCGTACAGGCCAATAAGTCTACTTCCGATAATTTCAAAGCTTTTTGAAAAGATGCTACTACAACAACTAATACCTATACTATCTGAAGGTCGCATTATACCAGATCACCAATTTGAATTTAGAGAGCAACACGGCACAATAGAACAGGTGCACAGAATTGTAAATACAATAAAGTTTTCCTTAGAAGAAAAGAAATATTGCTCGGCAGTTTTCTTGGATATTGCGCAAGCTTTCGACAAAGTATGGCATGAAGGATTAAATTACAAAATTAAAACTTTTCTGCCTAGCCAATTTCATTCAATTCTTGAAAACTACTTAGCCCAAAGGATGTTCCAGGTGAAACAAAATACGGCCACTACTGATCTAGCCGAGATAAAGGCAGGAGTACCGCAAGGTAGTGTATTGGGACCTGTGCTATACTTGCTATTCACAGCTGACTTACCAATAACGGAAAAAATTGTCACTTCAACTTTTGCTGATGACAAAGCTATATTATTTTCGCACAAAAATCCTCAAACCGCATCGAGAGAATTACAAAAACATCTATACACAAAATAGAACATTGGTTAAAAACTTGGCGGATAAGGACGAATGAATGTAAATCAAAACATGTAACATTCACATTGAATAAACGTACATGTCCAGGAGTAAAATTAAACAATATCACAATTCCTCATCAAACAAAAGTCAAATATCTCGGTCTTCATCTCGATAGACGATTGACATGGAAAAAGCACATTGAAACAAAACGCAATCAATTAAAAATAAAATTTTCTAAAATGTACTGGATATTCGGTAGAAAATCGAAACTCTCTCTAGACTGCAAGGTTCTACTATACAAAGTAGAAATCCCCATATGGACATATGGTATCCAACTATGGGGCTCAACTAGTACATCAAATATAGATATTGTTCAAAGAACACAAGCAAAGATACTTCGTAGCATTACAAATGCCCCTTGGTATATTCGAAACAGCAACATCCATAGAGATTTAGGAATCAAAACTGTTAAAGAGACAATTAAATCATGCAGTCTAAAGTACCAACTGAAACTGGAATCACACCCTAACGAATTAGAATACTTAATTTCACACTTCTTGTTAGTTTCGTATAAAGAAAGATTCAAGAATAAAGCCTTTGGCAATAGTTACAAAAAAAAGTAAAAAATGTATATAACCAACGGTTATAAATCAATTTCTTTTCTCGTGGTAATGAAACAAGTTCCCATATATGGTTTTTAAGAAGTGCACTATATTCCTCGTTCATTGCCATATCACATCGGTCATTATCGTAACCCCTTACTGCTTCCTGATAACTTGCTGGTTCCTGATAATCCATCCAGAATGCATAACTCTCATCCAAGCATATCAAGTTGGATAGCGTTTTGTTACTTCTCAACCGCTCTTTAATTGAACTACCTTTCCCATAGAGATTCTTGTAGTGTTGTTGGTGGTACGTGATTATTTTGAACCGAATCTTTGACCAGAACTTCATCTCGAAAATTAGCGTCCTCCTCATTCACTTTCTTATGATCTGGTTTAATTTCGTTTTTGTTATTATGTGCAATACAGCATTCAGTTAATGATTCTTTGAATTTAACATCGCAAGATATTTGAATTTTATTTGAATTTGAATTCCAGACCCGATACCTTTTAGTGTTTTCAGGGTATCCAACGAAAAATCCTTTGTCCTCGTTCTTGTCCTTTTTTCTTCTGTTGTGAACTGGTACATGAATAAATACTTCTGAACCAAAAACTCGTAATTGTTCATTGGAGTCACTCCTGGAACTGAACTTCGGCCAGTACAATTAATTATATACCCAGCCGTGTTGATTGCTTCTGCCCAAAAATTTAGGGGCATTTGTTTTGAATGTATCATTGTTCTGGCCGCTTCGACTATAGTACGCATTTCGCGTTCTGCCTGGCCATTTTGCTGCGTTGTTTATGGCACAGACCTTTGGTGGCGAATTCCGTGTGCTGACAGAAAATGTTCAACCTCTTTGTTAACGAATTCTGTCCCATCTGTACGGAGAATTTTTAAATCATAGCCAGTATCTTTTTTAAGCAACATGGTGAACTTCTTTAAATGTTGAATTACTTCAAGTTTATTTTTCATAAAGTACACCATTCGTTAGTGCGAGAAATCATCATTAAACAGAACAAAATATTTTGATCCACCATATGAAATTTTCTGCATAGGACCACAGACATCGCTATGTATAATCCCTCCACAACGTGTTGCTTTACTACTGCTATCTGGGAAAGACGATCGTTCTTGCTTATTCACCAAATAATCATCACAAACAACCAGATCGTTTTCTGAATACGGAATATTCGTTGATTATAGAAATGATTTTACTTGTGCAATGTTCTGGTGAGCTAGGCGTTCATGCTATTATTTCAACGGCTCCTGTTTAATGGCTGCATTCACTTGACGATTATCTTCATTGTTTGATACGATAACTTTAAATAACATTTAAAAAATGTTTTGTTTTCGCACTCTCACTGCAACAATACTATCTTGTTTTAGAAACTCGCAGGTGTCTTTGTTGGGCCGAAAAACAGGGTTGGTTTTTTTTATTTATTACCCCAACAGTTCACATATTTGCAAATATATTTGTTGGATTTGACCGAATAACGTTACCCAACGTTGATATGAGCTTGGAACATCTTCGAAAGCAGTGGCGAGTTTAGCACCATTCACTTGTTGTCTACTTTAATTTCTTGGTTTCGGTGCATTATCAATGTGGCAGCAAACCCTTCATGGTGCGGTCCTCGTCTCTTATACTGGGAATAACCATATTCGTCAGTCTGAGTTTCGTAAATCAACTCTTTGGGATATTTTTTTGCTGGTCCTTCATGCATAGTGCGTTCTGATTGAGCTGTCCGCATGAATCATATTCCTCTTGATAACCTCATACAGGATGTGGATTGCGCCATTTTGAGAATCTCAGAGGAGATAGCACTGTCAATATGTGTAGTACACAAATTTTTATATTTAAATACATAACATTATAAGAGCATGTAGCAGTCCTCTTTTGCCACGGCAGTCTTTTGCCACTCAACGGAGTACATCAAACAGCGAGCTTTTGTTGAAAAACTCTCGCTGGCCGAATATGAGCTCTTCTTTAATCTCAAGCTAAGTGAGATTGCAAGTGAATGTTATAAAGAGGTCCAGATGCCCATAAGCTCGAACATATGGCATGGCGTATGTTAGGCATATTCGAATGACAATTTTATATTCATCCGTTGGCAATTGCTCCAGAGCAATTGTTAATATTTTAACCAGTTGTTATGGAAATGTAGAAGATCTTGAAGATGTTCAACAATATTACGTCTTGTGCCGAGAATATTCTGACAGCGTTGAATTGCTTGATCTTGTTCGTTCCCCGTAAAATAAATTTGCAAGAGTTTTTCGAGCATTTTCGTTGATAAATTTGACCCTGTATTTTGAATGTGGGTATGAAACCTGATGTATCAACAATAGAAGTTGTCCTGAATGATGTCATCTGAAAACAGGAGTTTTATTTTCGAATATTCGGTAATAAATGTCTCGACTCCGAATATGAATTTAATTTTTTATGAATTTAATTTTTTTAAGGTGGCGAATCTAGTAGTGGAATTGTCACTTTGACACTATTGCTGCATATTCCGGGGGTCGCACTATTATATTTTTTGGAAGAGCAGTGACTATTTCTTGTTCATTTTGCCAATCTATAATGATTTTGGTAGTCTAAATGCGGATCATAGTAAAATGTCGCATTCGGCCAATTGGGAATGACCAACTGATTGTCTTTCTCTTGCTAAACGGATTCGGCTGCCATCGTGTCGAATGTTTCGCTGCTTTTCTTTTTCTGCAGACCTAGACGCACTGCTACAACTCGCATTTGCTCCAGTCCATCCTCCCACTCTTCCTCATTCTCCGCAGCTCTAGACGTGATAACTGCAAACTTGCATCCGTTTCAGTCTGATTTCCCGCTACTCATCAGTTTCCTTAGTCCTAGACTCCGCATCCGCAACTCGCACTTTTTATAGTCTGATTCCTCGCTGCTCTCCCTTTTCCTCAGTTCTAGACCCGAATGCTGCAATTCGCACTTGTTCTAGCCAGCACTCTCGCTCTTCAGGGGTCAGAGATGCTCGCTGAAGCTTCATTTTATTAGCTTTTGGATTGATTGGTTCAATAGACTTCTTCTAACTATTTAATCAACTATAATGATAATCCAAAATTAATATCTTAAAATCTACTTATTTGGTTATTTAATTAAAATCTAAATTAATTTTATTCGGGCTTAGTTACATAACACGACTTTATTATCAAAACAAACAAAACAAGTACTCAGTTAAAACTTGATATAAAAAATATTTGGCTCTAAATATTTATATGGAGCAGCTTTTGGGAGCTACTTTTATTTGGCGGCTCCGATTAGTTCACTCACAGTCTCGGGATTCATTTGGTGCTAGTGTATCTCGTATGGATTAGCATCACCCAAAATCAAACAATTTTGCTTGTTCACGCATATCCATTCATCTGAAAACGGGCCTCGTCACTAAAGATATTTTTTGACCAAATCTTCCAACTGCTCCAGAGCCCAATCAGCGAACACACGCGGCGTTGTATATGGTTGTTTACCTGGAGCAGTTTAATTTTGTACAGGCCCAAGTCACGTCGATGCAAAATCCGCAATGTTATCGCAAAAAGGCCAAATTTTTTGCTGATTATTTGCCGAACCGGTTAATTTGAATTTTGCCACCAAAGGTCTCTGTAGGACGGTTGTGGTGAGAATAAAAATCATGTAATGAGCGAAGTGTTTCTCGAACGGATCACTGATTTTGAAAATAAATTTTGAATTGCACGCACATTGAATGTTAAAACTTTCCATGGTGATTTGTCGTACGCTGCAGAATAATTCTCAATAAATTTGACTGATATTGCTTTAACAACATGGTTGCTCTAACCTAACAAATTTCGAGCGTCCATATTGAAAGACCCATTAGCTGATCGCTAAATAAAAAATTATAGTATAAAAAATATAAAAAAATATAAAAATATAAAATTGGCTGGAATTGAATAGTCTTCGCAATCCATGCTACAAGGGCCATTATGTAAACTGATGATTTTATTCCAAGAGTAGGCATATAAAGTAACTATAATTCTTATTTCGTGTTTATTGTGAGCTGGAGTACTGTGCAGATTAAACTTTAACAGTAGTATATGATCAATTGTAATGTAAATGCAACAGTGTCCAAAACACTTAATTCGTAAGCGTCTACGGATCAAACCATCGACTAAAAGGTCCGTTATTAATAATTTGAGGTACCTTTATCTCACGATGGATAACGATATTACAATAACCTTTTCAAGTTCTGATAAAGATTAGCTGAAGTGATTGAAAATTAATATGAATTCTGTTACAATCAGGTCAAAATTGTTCCACGCATAAACACCAATTCTGTCTAGAAACAACGACAAGGTAAAATAAAAGTCGGCGGCGAAGGTATTGGAAAAAATGGTTTGTATTGCACAGATTACAGTGACACTGATAGTAAGTGATATGTTTTGCAAAAGCGAAATTTTAGTTTATTACAGCCAACATTCCTAAAATATGGCATAAAAGCAATTTGGAGATAGTTTTTGGTGATGTTGTTACGACTGTGTGGTCGCAACCACAATTTTATGTTTTATATTCACCTCGGAACGCACCCGCGACGTTTTTGTTTTGTTGGTAACCAAACGAAAATGGGGGAGAGAGAGCAATGCGCATCGAGTGTGTGCAAAGTAAAACGTTTTAGAAAAATGTTTTTCTTATATGCTTCTCGCTTATATCAATGCAAATTGATATAAACAAGAAACAGAGAAGAGAGACAATTTTTTCTAGAACGTTTTGCGCGTTGTTGCGGCGGGAGAATTTTTTTTTCTGTTTTCAAGTTTTGATTGCTTGATTCGAGTTTTGTTGTTCGATTAGAGAACAAGTCAGTTTTTGTTTTTTGATTTGTATAGAGTCCAGTTGAAAAAAAAGAAAAAAAAGTTTGGTTCTAAAAATTGTGATTAGTGAGGCAGGATCCATTTTGATTGGAATTTGTTTTTTTTTGTATACCGGGTTATGAACAATTTGGAAGTGTATAAAAAGAAAATAATAAAAATATTCTTATTGAAATTAGTTTTGTGCAAATTCTTTTTTTGTTTTGAGAAATGTTCTTTTGATAATCCATATAGACTTTGTGTATGGAAATAAATCGAATATCGAACGTCATAATCAACGAAATTTTCTTTTTTATTTGGATTACTTTTTTCACCATTTAATTGACGTACCCAAGACGTGTATTGTTGCGTGTGGTGGTTACGTCGTATAGTGAATAATAAAATATCAGGATTGAGACATCGGAACGGTAAGGAGCGGCCAATTGAAGCACGCTGCACTAATCGAGAACTGATTTCCGAAATTAACCACGGGTGCTTAATTTTCAACGGCGAGACAATGCCCCAGTTTGGGGGCATATCAAGGCCGAATTTTACTGTTGGCAAGACACGCCCAACATATTTACTGGTGGCCAGGTGAGGCCACTACTGTTTCTACGAATAACGGCGGGTACGGTACCTCATTTATTAATGCATTTCGCATTTTCGACGAGGGACGTAATTTATTAACGGGGAATTGTAATTACCGGCGGACGAGCGGCACATGGGTTATTTACTTCGTGGTAACGGTTTTGTCGAAGGACGCTCAACATTTTGAGGCCCAAAAATTTTGTGGATTTTGGCGAGGCAACGCCCTATAGTTTTTGAATAGTGGATTTAGCGGTCGATCAAGGCCTGATTATTGGTATCGGGGAAAGGCCCCGCAACGTCCGACCGCACGAGGTCGCAACGTACCCCTCGTGTTTTGTATTATTGGTATCGGGGAAAGGCCCCGCAACGGTCCGGGGGACAGGAGTCCCTTGTGGCATGACGGCGCGCAAGGCCGCAACCCATTTTTTATTGGGGAGAGCCCCAACACGGTGACGGCCGCGCAAGGCCGCAACAGTCTGTTAATTAATTAAGGAACAACTTGTTATTTTTTTATTTTTTTTATTTTTATATTTTGATTTGATTTCTTTATACATTTAAAATTTTTTTTTTACGTTATAATTTTCCAATATTTTTTTTGTAATCGAGCGCCGCACAGCGGGTGCACGCTCGATACGCGTGGTTCTCGCTCCCTCATTTTTTTGTTTTCTACCACAGGGAAGTGGTGTTTTCTTATATTTCTTTTGTTGTTTTGGTTGTCTAAATCTATAACGGAATGAATTATTAAATTTTCGGTTAGGTGTGATGGGAGTGGGGACTCCCTCTGTGTCGGTGTGTGATGATTGCGGTCCCTTGGTGCCCGCATCCAATTTCGTAACCAGGGCTTTGCCCTGTTTGACTTCGAATGGATGCGCGCACCAAGGCACCGCTCTCGGGTTATGATTTCATTGTTCGTTCCTCAGGTTCCAGCCGACGAATTTTGGCGGAACTCCGGTTTATTATTATTTGCGGTTTTTTTTTAGTTCAAGTTTCTGTATCATCACGGTGTAAGCCAGGAGCCATGCATGCCTCAAACCGCACGACCCTTCGCACTTCTCCCTGAGAACGTAGCCGGCAAAATATCACCGTGGAGGCCTCTGCATGCGCTTAGTGAAAACCTGCAGGTTGGCAGTAGCCAGCCTGTAACAATGTACAGCATATGTTGACTGTCTATAGGGTCACAACAAGATATTGTTAAGTGATTCTTTCCTCACAAACAAAAAGGATAAATAATTCAACAATGTTTCTTTCTGCAACTGTGCTGTAATTCAGAATGAAATCTTTCTCTAAATAAGTTTATCTTAAAATAAAATTATGGTAACTTTTTCAATTTTAGTAAATGTTTTGAAAAAATAGCAGTTACGAAACAAGGATTAAAAACCAAAAGTTGTAAATTAAGATTCAAAAAAAATTTATTGGGGTCCTCCAAAATTACATTAAAATTCTCACCACACTGAGTAATTCATGATTTAACAGTTTTTTTCAATTTCATTCCATGAATCATAAAGACATGCCATAACCACCTCGCAAACCCATTTCTCAAATAAAATATTTCTTAATATCACACAGAAACACACACCAAACACAAGACAAGGAACAAAAAAAAAACTTTGAACTTTAATCAAACCGCCTATAAAATTATCGAAAAAAATAATAACATTCGTTTTGTATTCATGTTCAAATAAAAATATACGTAAAAAGAAAATACAATATTCTTCTTACGTTAATCTTACAATCATGCAAAACTATGGGGCAACAAGACAATGCTACAACGAAGAAGAATACAACTTTTGTATGCACTTTTCATTTCCTTTGTCCTGGCGAGTGACATATGTTTTATTTTTATGTAATGTAACCAAGAAACGTACGAAAACCAATTCACCTTTGTAACACCTATGTTTATCATCATCGCCTTCGCAGTACGAAGTCTTATTGATCTCGCAGTTCGAGGTATTTCTTCAAACTTTTATTCCGCATTTCTTAGTTTTATTTGGGTTGGTTTCTTCCGTGATTGTATTTTTGTATTGTTACTTGTTACTTTTGCTGCTTATTTTCGGTGTGTTGTATAATCAGCAACAAGACGATGTATTGCAAAATATTGACTTACATTTATCCGATTTTTTGTGCTATAATTTTATTATGGTTGGCTATTCTTAATATAGGTAAATACTTGTTTATATAGATAAAGTGGTACACAATAATATATTTGAGGGAATTATTTTTTACAGTTCTAGAAATTTTAAATTTTGTTAATGGATGTTAGACTGAAGTGGATTGATGCAGTGACTTGGCTCTTTATATTTATTAGCCTGGTGCGAATTTGGCTATTTACAAAATTACAAAATAATTAATATTTATAAGATAGTCAGACTGTTTATACAAAACAAAATCAATAACGCACACCAAAAAATATAAGATGAGGTCAAAGGCCAAATTAATCAATTTTAATGTACCGAAGATGGATGATTGAGTAAATCTTGGTTCCTTCTGTGTACCAAATAAAGATTTTTTTTTTGTTTTTTTAGATGGTAGTTTAAGTGTATTTTTTACAGGCCCAATATGATGTAAAAATAAATTATTTTGATAAATTGATATAACTTTAAAAATCGGTACGACCTCAACATCGAAAACATTTAGCCATCGCCACGAATAACTGGTCTAAGGCTAGATATGAAATGTTGGTGTTAGGGTGTAATTCATAATTGCCACCCATTTCTAAGCTATACTTAGTACTTACACATCACACAAGTGGTACCGATGCGATTTTTCCTCTTTCATAAACCAAAATAAAGTTGAGTGGCATCTCTACAACACATAGTTAACTTACCCATGTGAAATTTTAACTTTTAAATAAATTTAGAGTTGCTAATGTATTTTGGTTGAAATCGATTAAGCTGGAAAACATGTTTTTGTACGCGTAGAGGTTTGTGTCGATTTAGTTGCTCGTGAGTGTAGTTTTCCTCGAACGTTTTCTTCTGGTTATATGTAGACTAAACTTCAAACTGCGACCGCCACTCTTAATACATTCAAAAATATCCACGGTTTTGTTCCGCATCTTAATATGTTGGCCATTTTTTCAATAGAGGTTTAATGTGTAGAGTGTTTGACTAAATATATTAATAACAGACTTGCTTTCTTGTATTTTGAGATGTGTTGTAGCTGCGTAATTTATTTATTTACTTCTCGCGCTCGTCAGGAATCCTGAAGTATTCCCCCATCTGAATAATGACCGTTTTATGTTGTCAGCAAGCTGATGGTCATTTGAAAATTATTTAATATTGAAATATCTTATAAAATATGAATAATGCGGTCTTGGCGCGGTTTGGCAATCAATAATCATAATCAAAATCAAATAAAACTCTTCTAGATAAAAAGTTGACCAAAGGTAGAAGATTATTATTATCCTTTTAATAATCCTGATAAAAATATAGTATTTGATAAGGAAACATGCGCGTTCCAAGGAACTGATTATACTCTAAACAAAAATTTAAAACAAACAGCTATCAATTTTTTTTATAAATTTATCTCTGAAATCTAATTTTTGTCCAGAAAAATAGGAGTTTTAAAATTTTGGTTTAAAAAATTATTAAAAAACTAAAAAGATTTTTTAAGCGCCCTACTAAGTCTGTATATATTTTGAGAATAGCGTGTATACTTGCTGTTTTTTTATTCGCTATCCGGGTGGGCTGTACCATAAAAATTAAAAATAATTCATCCATAAAACAAACATTTAAAGACCTGAAATATACCAATTGACATTTATTTTGACATCACGTTATAAACAACAATTCGTTTTGCTGCGTTTTAAATTTGTGTAATAAGATTAAGTTTCTAATGGTATCAGGGGTTAACAAAATAAAAGTGTTTTCAAATTTTCCGTTGAAATGGATAGCGCTCCCGATAGCGCCTAATAGGTAGAGTAAAATATTTTTATGTTGATTTTGACCGAAAATTGAAAGTAAAATATTAGTTTGAAGCTAGTGCTCCGGATACATTTATTGGGCGCCGATAAAAAACACGGCTATACAGTGAAAAACTAAAGACATCAATCCTCATTAAGCGACGAACCTGTTATAACTTACATAATGGCATAGTATTTTATTCAAAAAAGCATTAATTTGATCGGCATTAATTTCATTGTCATTGAGCTTTAACCCACTTTAAAAAATTTGTCATGCACATGCATGTGGATAAGTTTTTACGAAAGACATACGTTGCTCTTTCTTACCTTTTTTCTCAAATGTGAATGAAAAAAATAAATAATATTTTTGATCGATTTTTCAGTCATATTAGTTTCATAAACGACTTGCTCAACGTATAGACGTTCGACGACAAAATTGTAAGACAATATTGTAATATGCCATATAAATGTCCTCTTATAGCTTTTTTGTTTGTTTCGTGTATGGCACAATCAATGCCGTTAACAGACTCTTAGCAAACTTATGGTTAGAGATTTCACTATTTTTAATAAAATAATCCGTACATTTTCCGTCAACCCTTACAGGTTCACTTTTGATCCACCATACTAGGTTGGATAACCGTATCTGTTTTGGTTATCATATACCACACCTCCTCATGGATTTCTTCAAAATGAAATCCTCCCATGGTATGGTAGACACTCAACTCATCGTATTTAAATTTTAATTTAGTTAGACATTTTTGAATTAAGAATCACTTATGCACTTGCAACAATATTCCTGAAAATCACACACGTACAAAAAAAAATGAACGATAACTTTCCAACGCATAACTTCTTTAAAAGTAAATCAAAATGGAGTTAGAAAATTCGCAAAATTTATGATTAAAATTTTTATTAAATTTTAATAAATAAATAAACTGCGCACCTTAATATAATATATGTATACAAATGTATTAAATAACTACATAAATATATGTATGTGGAGTTGGCTCAAATTTCAACACAAAAAAATGCGATGGCAACATTAAAATAATGATTTCTATAGTATTAAAAGTATCAGCCCAAAAAATTGTGTTTCACGACATTTTATAAGAACTCAGCCCAGAAAAATATTACTATCGTGATAGTTTGCCCAAAATTAACTATTACAAAAACTGTCTCACTGTCACTAATACTCTCAACCCGAAAATTCCATATGAAATGTTAAATATTAAAATAAATTAAAAAGATTTATTTCAAATTCAAATTAAAGAAAAACTTAAAATCGATACAATCAATTCAGTAATAAAATTTCATTTTTGCAACTTCAAAGTACATGTGTAAACTCAAGGTACTATCACGTTTTCCATAGGTTCTGATACATCTAACTATAGATTTAAGCAACCCAACACGGCCATCTTGGTCATAAATAACCTAATAAAAGTTAATGATGCCATTCTATTTTTCGGATAGTTCTGGTCCTAATATATACCTGGGCGTCGGGGCAGGCGATTCTAACAAGGCTCTCATGGTCATATATAGCCCAATTAAAGCTCAATAAACACTACTCAATTTTTACTCTGTAACTTTTAAGTTTTAGTATTGGCCGGCAATGCCATTATATTTTTCGAATAGTTATGATCCTAATGTATACCTATGCGTCGGGACTTGCGATTCTAATAAGGCTCTCATGGTCATATATGGCCCAATTAAAGCTCAATAAACACTCATCAATTTTTACTCTGTAACTTTTAAGTTTTAGTATTGGGCCGCGATGCCATTATATTTTTCGAATAGTTCTGGTCTTAGTCTATACCTATGCGTCGGGACTTGCCATTCTAACAAGGCTCTCGTGATCATATATGGCCCAGTTAAAGCTCAATAAACACATATCAATTTTTACTCTGTAACTTTGAGGTTTTAGTATTGGGCCGCGATGCCATTATATTTTTCGAATAGTTCTGGTCCTAATCTATACCTATGCGTCGGGACTTGCCATTCTAACAAGGCTCTCATGATCATATATGGCCCAGTTAAAGCTCATCAATTAACACTCATCAATTTTTACTCTGTAACTTTTAAGTTTTAGTATTGGGCCGCGATGCCATTATATTTTTCGAATAGTTCTGGTCCTAATCTATACCTATGCGTCGAACCTCGCGATCCTATGAAGGCTCTCATGGTCATATATGGCCCAGTTAAAGCTCAATAAACACTCATCAATGTTTACTCAGTAACTTTTAAATTTTAGTATTGGCCCGCGATTCTTTTATATTTATCGAATTGTTCTGGTCCTAATCAATACCTATGCGTCGTGTTCAATCACGGGTTTGAACATGGAATAATTTATTATATATGTTCAAGCACATAACATTAGCGACACAAATGTGTCGAATCAGCAACAATAAGTATGCGAATAGCTAAATATTATTTGACGGCTTATATTTCCATTATCTCCGGCGCGCATACACTTATTATTTTCATAAGATCAGCAAAAGTATTGTCCATATAATGAATAACATAAACACATATTTTTTAATTTAGGTAAAATTGTAAGCTCAGCAACTTGATAGTTGTAATTATATGTATTAATTTTGTATATAAACCAAAAGAATCTAATAAAAATAAAGTAGTTTAAAACAACACTTCAGACTGTTATTGTCATAGCCCTCACCAGTGGTAAGCGGATAACAGTTCACTAAAATATCGAAAAGCTATATCAAACATCAACACTGATATATTTACATTGGTCCTTCGACGCCAAAACAACAACCGGCGGACTATATAAATTTTGAGCCAACAACCAACAGGCATCGAACCTAACAACCACAAAAACAGGCGGTATACAAAATACTTCGAGCTACTGGTCATAATCATTTCGAGCCACATTACAATAAAAATATGGATGCTTTATACAAAAAGCAATGTACGCGTGTCGAACAACTGCAGCGGTTAAAAACCAATTACAGCAAGGATTCCGAAAGTAGACGGACAACTGTTTACTTAGAAGATAAACTGGATAAACTAGATGACTGGTGGTCCAGTTACACGGATGCAGACAACGAAATGAAAGACCAACACTTCGACGACCATCCAACGCATAGTTACTGGGCTGAGCGGGACACAGTAAAACAACTGTACACAACGTTCAAACGTGAGATAGAAAGGAAACTCGAAATAGCAACACGAGAGGAAATTCCAACGGGATCACCAACAAAAAAACCATTAACAACCGACCATAGTAGTGCTACAAACGATAGTAGTACCAACAGCAACCGCAGTAATACGAACAACTACGCGCTTGAACCAGAACAAGCACATCGGTACAAAACACAAGAGGTCAAAATGCGTCTTTGCTATAAGTTAATAGCCGATACAAATGAGCTGTTAGGAAAGCAGGGCAATCATGTCCAACTACAACATAAGCTGCAACAGCTGAATGCAAGGATAGCACAAATAGAACAACTGCACGAAGACATATTGGTGCACGCAAATGCAGGTGAAGAAGAACGTACAACTTACTTTACCGACGATTATTACTCTGCATTGGTCAACGAAAGTGAAACATTACGTTGTAAATTGGTTAAAAATGAACGCGGACAACAAACAACCGATAGTGAAAAAAGCAAGATAAAATTAAAACGGATTGAGATACCGCAGTTTTACGGAGAAACTCTGAAATGGGCAGCTTTCTACGATTTATTTAGAAAGTTGGTTCACGAAAATGACGATTTAAGCGACACCGTCAAAATGCACCAACTAAAAACAACAGTCCAAGGTAGTGCAGCTAGAATCATTGGTCATCTGGAAGCAACAGGGGTGAATTACCAAGATGCTTGGAAGCTATTGGTAAATCGGTACCAAAATAAGCGGCAAATGGCAACAA
Source organism: Nephrotoma appendiculata (assembly GCA_947310385.1). NCBI lineage: Eukaryota > Metazoa > Arthropoda > Insecta > Diptera > Tipulidae > Nephrotoma > Nephrotoma appendiculata. The sequence continues at coordinate 279,528,399 of OX371223.1, forward strand.
CACATATCAACCACATTTTGAATTTCCCCAGCATGCATGCAGAATCAGCAACAACTATGAAATCGTTATACGATACATTAACGGAAAGCATGCATGCCATCAAAAACTTGGGCGTAATAACCATATCTTGGAATTACATAGTACTTCCAATTGTAATCAGAAAACTAGATAATGAAAGTTTGAGGCTGTTTGAAATGACCATTCCTGATCCTCGTGAGATGCCAACAATAGAGGAATTTCTGGCATTTTTGGAACGCAGATTCCAAGCCTTAGAAGCCGCCAGACCAAAATCACTCACCTTTCGCAATTCCGGACCAACTCAACAACCAGACACCACTCCACAATTACCAAGACTTAAAAATCTACACGTAAAAGCTCAACGGACATACATTAATTGCAAGCAGACACATGAACTTCAAGACTGCTTGAAGTTTCAACAAATGTCTACATTGGAACGTAGCAGATTGATCAATCAACACAATCTGTGTAAAATATGTTTGGAAAAATTTCATCAACCGTGTTTAAAATCAACACGATGTTTAGTATGCAAAGGAGCCCACCACACTCTCCTACACTCTAATAATCACCCACAACGTACAATGCTTACCAAAAGGGTGGATGACAATCCAAAAAAGGAAGCAAACGAAACATGCATTGTGACTAATCATTTTGTAAACCAATTTGAACAACCATCTGGTACACTATTGGCCACAGCAATGGTTGAGGTACAAAATGGAAAGCAACAACCAACCCTGTTACGAATGTTAATAGATCCCGGTTCACAAATCTCATTTATCACCAAAAAGGCATCGAAGAAAATCAAACAACCGCCGATAAAAACGCATGTGGAGATTAGTGGCTTAAATGATAGCGATATCACGACTGCCACAAAATTAGTCACTTTTCGAGTAGGAGCACGATTTTCTTCAAACTTCTCCATGGAAATGGAAGCATTAGTATTGCCGAATATAACTCGGCCACTACCTGAACAACATTCCGATAATCAAAGATGGGAACATTTAAATAATCTACTGTGGGCGGATCCAACTTACAACCAACCAAATAAAATTGACATTTTATTAGGTGCGGATTATTACCCAAATATCCTGATGAACCAAGTTATAAAAGGAAATCAAGGCGAACCAATCGCCCAACAAACGGAGCTAGGATGGATCATATTTGGAAATATTGTAAACGAAAAATCCCCGAGCGTCCAATCCATGGTTACCTTGGTAGATATTGAAAACCAGTTAAAGCGATTCTGGGAAGTGGAAGAGATATCATCCAAAAACTTTATGACAGAAGAAGAAAGAATGTGTGAAGAACATTATCGACAGAATTACTGTCGAACCACCGACGGCCGCTACATGGTACGTATTCCGTTTCAACAAAACATAACATCAATCGGTTCATCCAAAAAACGAGCACTGGCTAGGTTCATTCAACTAGAACGACGTTTGTCAGTAGTTAATGAATTTTCTACTAGATATCGAGAGTGTATAGAAGGGTATTTCAACCAGGGACACCTCATTGAAAGTAATGGACATACGCAGAACGAATATTACATTCCTCACCACGCAGTAGTCAAAACCACCAGCACTACAACAAAATTAAGGGTAGTATTTGACGCATCAGCTAAGACCGATAAAAACGTTAGCCTAAATGAAACTCAACTCGTGGGTCCAAAATTACAAGAAGATCTGATGTCAATTTTAATTCGATGGAGAAAATACAAGGTGGCGTACACAGCAGATATAGAACAAATGTATAGACAGGTAAAAGTACATCCCGATGATCAACGATATCAGAAAATATTATGGAGGAAGACGCCAGATGAAGTTATAAAATCATACCAGCTAACAACCGTAACTTTCGGTATGTCATCTGCGCCATATCTGGCTATCAAGACATTGCAGCAATTAGCAACAGATGAAAAAGTGAAATTCCCGATTGCGGCCAACATAATAATGAGCGACTTCTACGTGGATGACGTATTATCAGGAGGTAACACCCTCGAAGAAGCTCAAAAAGCACAAAACCAACTTATCAGTGCACTTAAAACCGGAGGATTTAATCTAAGAAAATGGGCGTCTAATTATCCTCAACTATTAGAAGCTGTCGGTTCAGAGTCGAGAGCTCTCGAGCCGATCATAATTAACGACGATGCTGTAAAAACATTAGGATTGCTGTGGAACCCTACAACCGATACCTTCGAATTCAAGGTGAACCTTAACGAAAAAAATGGTATCATGACAAAAAGAAAGATGTTATCCGAATCATCAAAGGTTTTCGATCCATTAGGATGGTTGTCTCCAACCTTAATACAAGCCAAAATTTTAATGCAAACTCTATGGACCTCAGGCGTTACGTGGGATGAGAAGCTGCCTGAAGACGTCGAAAATAAATGCCGCCAATACTACGTCTCTCTCCCGAAGCTAGAGGCGATTAAAATCCCAAGTTGGATCAACTTCAACTCTACGTTACCAGGAGAGTTGCATGGATTTTGTGATGCTTCAGAAGCGGCTTACGCAGCAGTAATATATTTTTACGATAGATCGTTAAATAAAGCAACTTTGTTAACATCAAAAACCCGGGTGGCACCAATAGCAACCAAGTTAACGCTACCAAGGCTAGAGTTATGTGGAGCCAGTCTGCTTGCTAATCTAATGAGCAAGGTACAACAGGACATGAAATTCGATAAAACACCAACCTATTTTTGGACGGATTCTATGATTGTTTTGGGATGGGTGAAAAACAAGCCTCACAAATTTAAAACATTCGTAGCAAATCGAATCTCGGAAATCCAGAAGTTAACTGCCTCATCTCAATGGTTTTATGTAAAATCATCCGACAATCCCGCAGATTGTGCATCCCGGGGCATTGAAACCAATCAATTAATCATATACAATTTATGGTGGAACGGTCCTCAACACGTCTTCAAAACGGCAATCCAACTAACACCAATGAAACTAGAAGGAACGCTAGATCAATTGGAGCTGAAACAACCGATTGTTGGGGCCACAACAGTGACATCAAATAACCCGATTGAGAATTTATATCGAAGGCATTCCAATTTCAATACAATAAAAAGGATTCTAGTATATGTATTGAGATTTATTGACAAAAGCCGAAGGAATACTATAAACAACCAAGAAGTTCCCACGACAGAAGAACTAAAAAAAGCTACCCAAGTATTGATTAAACTGGCACAGAGGCAACGCTTCAGGAACGAAATTTACGATCTTACAAACCAGAAAGGAGTGGCAAATAAAAGTAAGATTAAATATTTGTCTCCTTTCATGCAGGATGATATCTTACGCGTTGGTGGCCGAGTCCAAAACACAACCTCTTGGAGCTACGACGAGAAACATCCGATTATTGTCCCAAGAGATCATCCCATTACTAAACTATTGATTGAACAAGCACATAAACAAACAATGCATGGAGGAACACAATTAACCCTGGCTCATCTTCGCACCAGGTACTGGATCATCCACGGTCGGAATCTAACAAGACATTTCATATCGAAATGTACAAGATGTCATCGTTTCAATGCAAAAACAGGAACACAGCTAATGGGTAATTTACCAGCCGCCCGGATTACTCCCGGAAGACCATTTTTGAAAACTGGAGTCGACTATGCGGGACCTCTTCTGATTCGAACAACAAAGGGAAGAGGTCACAAGGCACACAAGGGTTATTTAGCGATTTTTGTTTGTATGACAACCAAGGCCATACACATTGAGCCAGTCAGTGATCTAACTAGTGGAGCATTCATCGCGGCATACAAAAGATTCACTGCACGTAGAGGATTATGCAGTGATTTGTATAGCGACAATGGTACCAACTTTGTCGGTGCTAAAAATCAACTTGAACGCGAATTAGCTGCACTAATTCGTAATTCAAATAAGGAAATTGCGCAATTATTAGCAAATGATGAAACAACATGGCATTTTATACCACCGGCTGCACCACATTTTGGAGGACTATGGGAAGCGGCAGTTAAGTCAGTAAAAAGATGCTTAATAAAAGTCATTGGAGAAGCAACATTGACTTTTGAAGAATTATCAACGGTTACTTCACTAATAGAGGCTTGCTTAAATTCAAGACCACTGGCACCACTATCAACCGATCCTACAGATGTTACCTTCTTAACGCCTGGACACTTTTTAATCGGTGCACCTCTAAAAGCAATTCCACAAGATGCAATAGCAGAAACAACCATTCACGGTATAACACGTTGGAAACTTGTAGAAAAAATTAAACAAGATTTCTGGAGAAGATGGCATAGCGAGTACTTAAATCAATTTCAACATAGAAGAAAATGGTCAGATGAACAACCAAACATGAAGATAGGGGACCTGGTTCTCATCAAAGAGGACAAAATTCCTCCATTAAAGTGGCTAACTGGTCGAGTGATGGAAATACATCCAGGCATAGACCAAAAGGTTCGAGTAGTCTCACTTCGTGGCCCGGGAGGGACTCTTATAAAAAGACCGATTCACAAACTTTCACGACTACCAATAGAACATGAGAATGAAACCAACCAAACAAATACACATTCAGCGGTCGAGCAACCTCAACAACCAACGATACCTTTACGTGTTCAACCTCCCCGAGAAGTTAAAAAGAAAAGACAAGTATATCACAATAAGGTAATATTCAAAAAAGGACCAACGATGAGACTAATAATCTTGATGCTCGGCATGATGCAAGGGCTTTTCTCCCTTGGAACATCTGAAAGCACTGTAGAACCGCTACCAACGGACGCCGGCATATATTTCCACAACACCGGAACTGTTAACCTGATGGCATTGCGGTGGAAAATAATTGTAAACTACAACCTATCAGGATATTGGGACGACATCAGCGCTATAGAATACTACATCAGTCATCTAAATAACACTTGTCAGACGGGGTGGACGGGGGGGAAGAGACCAAAACTCTGTGATGTAGTGGTACACCAGCTAACTGAACAAATGCAGGAAATTACATCGCAAAATGCCCTACTCAGGTCAACGAACAAGGACCACGCTCTGAGGAAACGTGACATAGGTGATACAATAGGATACATTCTCGGTGATGCGTTCGGCATCATGAATCAAAGTGATGCTTCACATATAGAGAATCAACTGGAAAAGGCAGAAGATAATGAAGAATATTTATTGGCATTAATCCAAAATCAAACGTCAATCATAGACTCAACAATAAATGTATTTAAACACGACAGAGAGACGACTGCTAATCATTTTAAAATTATCGCCCAGCAGTTCTTATATCTCGATGGAAAAATCCAACAATTATCCATAGATGGTGATCATTATGACAGGGTACAATCTATTACAACATATACTATTCAAATAATGATGATCATGAGGCGAATAGCAGATAAACAACGAGTTATTATCGATGTTATTATAAATGCCCATCAAGGACATATCCATCCAGCCCTGTTGGCGCCTCAACAATTGAAAGAGGAAATCAACCGAATTAAGGATTATATTTCACCAACCATGATGATCCCTGAAGGCGATGACGATAATAGCCTTGGGCACATTTACAACCTGCTAACCGTGCAGACAAGAGTCACGAATAATCACATCCTCTTTCTCATCCAGATGCCTTTAGCATATTTGGAGACGTATCAATTATTTCACATAGTACCAATCCCAAAAATCGAAAATGGTCAATTACACATAATAATGCGAACAACAGAATACCTCATAGTAAATATGCATCGAAAACGTTTCGCTCCTCTAACTAACGATGAACTACAACAATGCGTTCAAATTAAAAATAATGGATATTTATGTACCATTTCTCCAATTTACAACATACAATCAAATCAGTCACAATGTGAAATGAACCTATTAAGACATATAGCGCAGAATTTGAACGGTTGTACAACAACTATATTGCACCAACGGAACTATTGGATGCCAGTAGACACAAACAAATGGCTATTTTCAGTAACAGCACCAAAAATCGTTGATCTAATATGTGATCGTCAGATAACCACAATGAAGCTGCAAAATTCTGGGATACTCAGTCTGGATCGGAAATGTACTTTAAAAAACGGGCATTTTTATCTCACAACTATCGACGAAAAATCCTATATGATTAATTCGTCTTTTGCTGCGTCAATAAAGATTCAGAGTGAACTGAAAAACTCATCATATTTATCGGAGCTACCGACGATTCCATCAGAGAGAGGCACCAACAATTCAGCGGACCTCAGTTTAAATAAGGACATAATTAATCTTGAAACGGCCATTGCACAACAAAAATTAAAGGAAACGGCCTTACCTAAATCAATGGACTCTTCTAATAGAGGCCATCACATTCATCATTACGTGATGACTTACACCATGGTGATCATAGGACTGGTCATAATTTTGTTATATCTCTGCAGGCGCAAGACAAATCACCGGGTTTCCTCCGAAGACATGTCACCACCACAACGACCAACGCCACGGCCAAGGTCTCTCAATTGTACAGCCCCGCAGTATGTTCAATCACGGGTTTGAACATGGAATAATTTATTATATATGTTCAAGCACATAACATTAGCGACACAAATGTGTCGAATCAGCAACAATAAGTATGCGAATAGCTAAATATTATTTGACGGCTTATATTTCCATTATCTCCGGCGCGCATACACTTATTATTTTCATAAGATCAGCAAAAGTATTGTCCATATAATGAATAACATAAACACATATTTTTTAATTTAGGTAAAATTGTAAGCTCAGCAACTTGATAGTTGTAATTATATGTATTAATTTTGTATATAAACCAAAAGAATCTAATAAAAATAAAGTAGTTTAAAACAACACTTCAGACTGTTATTGTCATAGCCCTCACCAGTGGTAAGCGGATAACAGTTCACTAAAATATCGGAAAGCTATATCAAACATCAACACTGATATAACACGTTGAGATTTGCGATTCTAATAAGGTTCTCATGGTCATATATAGCCCAATTAAAGCTCAATAAACACTAATCAATTTTTACTCTGTAACTTTTAAATTTTAGTATTGGCCCGCTATGCTATTATATTTTTCGAATAATTCTGGTCCTAATCTATACCTATGCGTCGGGACTTGCCATTCTAACAAGGCTCTCGTGATCATATATGGCCCAGTTAAAGCTCAATAAACACTCATCAATTTTTACTCGGTAACTTTTAAGTTTCAGTATTGGCCGGCAATGCCATTATATTTTTCGAATAATTCTGGTCCTAATCTATACCTATGCGTCGGGAATTGCCGTTCTAACAAGGCTCTCGTGATCATATATGGCCCAGTTAAAGCTCAATAAACACTAATCCATTTTACCTTTGTAACTCTTAAATTTTAGTATTGGTCCGCGATGCTATTATATTTTTCGAATAATTCTGGTCCTAATCTATACCTATGCGTCGGGACTTGCGATTCTAATAAGGCTCTCATGGTCATATATGGCCCAGTTAAAGCTCAATAAACACTCATCAATTTTTACTCTGTAACTTTGAAGTTTTAGTATTGGGCCGCGATGCCATTACATTTTTCGAATAGTTCTGGTCTTAATCTATACCTATGCGTCGGGACTTGCCTTCTAACAAGGCTCTCGTGATCATATATGGCCCAGTTAAAGCTCAATAAACACTCATCAATTTTTACTCGGTAACTTTGAGGTTTTAGTATTGGGCCGCGATGCCATTATATTTTTCGAATAGTTCTGGTCTTAATCTATACCTATGCGTCGGGACTTGCCATTCTAACAAGGCTCTCATGATCATATATGGCCCAGTTAAAGCTCATCAATCAACACTCATCAATTTTTACTCTGTAACTTTTAAATTTTAGTATTGGGCCACGATGCCATTATATTTTTCGAATAGTTCTGGTCCTAATCTATACCTATGCGTCGAAGCTCGCGATCCTATTAAGGCTCTTATGGTCATATATGGCCCAATTAAAGCTCAATAAACACTCATCAATGTTTACTCGGTAACTTTTAAGTTTTAGTATTGGCCGGCAATGCCATTATATTTTTCGAATAGTTTTGATCCTAATCTATACTTATGCGTTGGGACTTGCGATTCTAACAAGGCTCTCATGGTCATATATAGCCCAATTAAAGCTCAATAAACACTACTCAATTTTTACTCTGTAACTTTTAAGTTTTAGTATTGGGCCGCGATGCTTTTATATTTTTTGAATTGTTCTGGTCCTATACAATACCTTTGCGTCGGGACTTGCGATTCTAATAAGGCTCTCATGGTCATATATGGCCCAATTAAAGCTCAATTAACACTCAACAATTTTTACTCTGTAACTTTTAAGTTTTAGTATTGGGCCGCGATGCCATTATATTTTTCGAATTGTTCTGGTCTTAATCTATACCTATGCGTCGGGACTTGCCATTCTAACAAGGCTCTCGTGATCATATATGGCCCAGTTAAAGCTCAATAAACACATATCAATTTTTACTCTGTAACTTTTAAGTTTTAGTATTGGACCGCAATGCTTTTATATTTTTTGAATTGTTCTGGTCCTAATCTATACTTATGCGTCGCGGCTTGCGATTCTAGGAAGGCTCTCGTGGTCATATATGGCCCAATTAGAATGACATAAATGCATTTAACACTACAATAGGTGAAACTAGTCCATATTCAATTTTGCTTGGGAAAGATAAAACCTAATGGCGTACTAACTTTAGTGGAACTAAAAAAACGTTAGAACACAATATGTTTGCGGTCTAAGTTCGGCCCTATTGCTTCAACGAAAACGTTGTCAATCCGGGATACGTTCAAACGAATATAATTATAATTCGAGAAACAAATAGAAAAGCTGATTTCGTTTTGGCAGAATATAGCGTAAAGGCTATAGCTTTTGACAGTCATAAGAAAATTTTTACTTTCGTGACTGATAGTTTATTGTCATGTCCAGTGAGAGTTATGAACCATTTAAAATATTATAGATAATCTTATAGTCTTTCAATGTATATTTCAAAATATATCCTAATAACCGTTTTTAATATATAAAACTTGTATTAATCCAAAATTTCTACAAGTATATAGCTATTGACACGTTGTTTTAATTATTAACACCACATTTATTGACATAGTCTTTATTATTGACACGGCAGTTATTGAAACGCTTTTATAATGGAACTCACAGTATTAGCCTGATTTTCGTTTAACTTCAATGTAAAAGCCACAAATATCAGCTTTATTTATCAGCTTTATTTATATTATTTTATTATTAAGAATATTTATACACAAATAAAATTAACTTAAACAAATAAAATATAAAATTGAATTCATATCACAAACTGTTCCTGAAGCTCCTTGCTTTCTTAATCACATCGGGTTTCATTTCCTAATAAAACGCTTTAGATTTTGCACTTGCCACATAAAAAAATGGATAGTAGGGACAAATTTAGAATATATATGCACTTTATGTGAAATTCCCTGACACATTTATTACATCTGATTCCATTGTTATCAAACTCAGCAGTTTGAGTTTTTGAAAAAGCATAAGTGCAATTATAGCACATTGAGCCTGTAGCAAGTTTACTTTCTCCAATATCGAGCTCATGTAGAATGTCGATTTCTTGATCTCCAATGTTAACAGGAAATTAAATAATTTAAATAAAGTACTCATTATTACCTAAATTGGTTGTTAAATCTGCATATGCCGCTATATCTTGAGAAATTTGATTGATCGTGTCTTCAATACTACTAATATTATGATTTTCGATTAAACTCTGTGCAATCAAAGAAAATTTTTGTAATAAAAAATGTGATTAAATTAAATAAGACATTATTTTTCAATTTACCATTTTCCATATTTGGAATGATTGGACTGTTATTAGCCGTCTGTAATTTCGTTAATTCGCTTGTAATTTTTGTTGTAATACGCTTAGGTTTAGAATTTGTTCGACTTGTCTGGGTTTGGGAGGGACTTCTGTTTTTTTTAAACGTTTTTGTCTTTTGGCATCTGCTTTAAGAGCGCTATCCTCAATTTTCTTCTGCAATTTGTCTAATCTAATTGCCTTACGGTTTTAATATTGCAGTAGTTCTTATTGTGTTGCTAACTTTTTGTCCTTTTCTGCTATTATCCATAATGGAGAAGTTAATAGGGGTAATAGGCCACTCCATATAGTTTTCAATGTATTCAGTTGGCGCTTCAATTATGACATTGTGGGTTTGTGGCGACTGACTCTTACTAATTTCATTAGTGACTATTTTGTCACCGACTGCCAACTGTTCTTCAGTTGAAATTGAAGCTTCTGCACCTAGCGGACAATTTTCAACAATATTTAGTGTTGTAAAGTTACCTGATGAGTTGAAATTTGCATCGTTGATAAACACAAAATCATTGATTTCGCTAATATCAATTACCGTCGTAATTTGATTGGCATCGTCGACGTGCGAATAATTATCACTGCTCTGGCAATGATTTTGCTGAGGTTGGGGAAATTTATAACCTTTCAATCTTAAAGATATTTTGAAAAGCGATTTAAATGATCGTTGTAAAGGTCTAAGTTTTGATAATTTTTAAAGATATCTTCAAAAAGAGATATTTCTGATTCGCCAACAATTTCTGAAAATTCCGCAAAGCACATAGACGTATTCAAAGCTTCTTCAGTTGCTGTGTAGTTTTTAGTGGATTTGCCGAGATATTTGGAAAAGTGGATTGCCAAGTAATCCCAAGGCAAAATGCCACATGCTTTGAATCCATTTTGTAGAATTTGGGGAGTAATACAATTGTCAAACGCTTGCAACAATAAGAACACGATATATTGCCAATTTCATTTCTCCATAATCGAACATCTGCTTTCGATAGTTCAGATTTTCGAGTGAAAAATAAAATGAATTTTCAATATAATGCAGTAAAATTTTGGGGATATCATATCTGCAAATGCCTTCAAAAATATCATGCATTATATCAAAGTAAAAATTCTCCGTAGCATGAAAAGATTCAATTTCATTGAAAATCGAATTTTCTTTAATGCCTGTTAATTTTACGTCGTTGGTTGCAATATCAGCTTCATAGTTATCAATATTTCGCAATGAATCGCAATATTCTACCGTGTCTGTTTAAGGCTTATTTCTTTTGCAGGACCTACAGTAAAAGTTTGAATTAAAACTTGTAGAAAACCCCAGAAAAGTATTAAGTCCTAGATTGTCACCTAGAACCAAAGCTAGCACAAAATGAACTAGAATTTTCTTTCTATTGATTTCAATAGTTACATAAAAAATCCGGCTACAAAAATACTATTCAGTTTGGAAAAATGATGCTTTGGCATGGTTGGAAAAGTATAATATACGCCGCAGACTGATTGTTCTTTTGCGTGACATCCTATCCTGGAATTCTCGAGGCATAATGATTCCCATTGATTTATTTGAGTCGATTGTTGGCGAATTATTAAGAATTATTTCGCAAACTTCATTATTAATTATAAAATGTAACGGTTTTATAAATAATCCCTTGTTTTCTAGTTCTTGAATAAGTTTGTATTCAGAATTAAGATTTCTAAATGGATGAAAAAAATCATTCACAATATTTAAGGCAGTTTTTCTATTTTCAGGACTTTCAATTAATGGTAAAATTTTTAAATTTACTATTGTATTTGTGCTAAACGATTAGTTATTTGTTGTTCTATTGCTTTTGTAATAAATGATACGTTTTTTCTATTAAAATTACTACTATTATGTAAATTAAGTGCATAAGAAAACACCACTAAAACCATTTTGACAATTTAAATCATTTGACGATTCAGTTTCAGTATATTCTGATAAAAATATTGATGAGCAATCGCCTTCGCTTTGAATAACATAACTATTCTGAAATATCTTTTGCCGACTATAGGCTGGATAATTTATGTTTGTATCGGTATTCGCGTAGATCTTATTTTTATGAACGCGATCCAGATGTCGTTTGAACCAGTGCAAATTTGAAATTTTTTGGAAACAGTTACCGTATACACACCGAATATATTCGTTTTTTGTTAAATCATGACATGATTTGTAATGGTCTATTAAAGTTTTAGTGGTGGGAAAAGTAATTGAGCCTCCGTTACATAGAGCACAAGCGAACATTTTAAATAATTTATTCAATATTACAAAATTATTAAAAGTAGTTCATTAAATTATATTTTATAACTAAGTGAAATATTTTTTAAGTTATTCATAAATATTCGAAATTAATTAGAATTATTATTCCATTAAAAAATTTATCAAGTTTACTATGTTCGGATTTTTAGTAGTTTTAAAATTATAAAAGAAATTTTCTAAAAAGCAGTAAACGTTTTTACCTTCAATGGGGTAATTGAAATTCATAATGTGAAATAATTTGAATGTTGTATCTAAACATTTCAAAAACGAAGAAAATTTGTAGAGTACCCCATCATAATAAGTATAAAAATTATTTAGACACCATTTTTCTGGCCCAATTGCGATGATGATTGGTTGAAATGACATACCTTTTTCATAGTATTTTGATTTGATTTGTTCAATTTTTTGTTCGTACTGACTGACACAAACACAGTGTAGGACATTTGCGTCTTGGGAATCGATTATGTTTGGTTTCCATTTAAACGATTTATTGTCCCTCGCTTTATAGGCGATAACTGAGGATTTGAGGACATTATGTAATAATAAAAATATTATGCAATCATGCGAATCTATTGTAGAAAAAACATAAATAATAAAAAAATAATCGATTTTTAAATCTTAAGCTGTACTATTGTCAAGTTCTCCCTTTAAATGACTGAGCAAGCTGGTTGAAATTTTATCATTAAGATTTTGATTAAAAAATAAATCAATATTTTCTACGAATATTGGCCAATTGCTAAACAAAGTTGATGTATTTGTTGGGAAAAATAATTGATAATCGATTTCCACCTGGATAGGAATTAAGCGCAAGATTAATCAATATAAAAAATCAATAAATAAAAATATTTTATTTCATTTAAATCTGTATGCAGCCAAAACTGCTATAAAATAAATTTGAACATGAAAACAACAACAAAAAATCAATATAACAAAATTATTTTTATTTAGGTACATTTCATCAAGTAAGCCTAGTAGACGGTCGCGTTTGTTTTTTTCTTGTTTAAAATCAAAAAATTTGATTTTTTGGAATTAATTTTAATTTTGCGGCTTTTCCTCTGGATTTTGGCTTTTAGGATTTATTTAATTGATAAGTATCGCTCCTCTTATATAGTTTCCTGTTACTTTTGTTATTTGGCATCTTTTTATTTGTTTCTTTTTAGATTTTAACACGAAGTTCTGTGATCTTGGTTCTTCCTTTAAAGAAGATAGTATTTATGTATATGAAATTTTGTATGCGTGTAAGTATTGTTATTGAAGTGCGCCACGACTCGCGATGCTCACCGAGAGCATTTATTTGCCCTCGGTTCTCTTAAAATGTATGTTTCGGACTAGGTCCAACATGTTTAACGTGGTTAGTTTGAATGTTCAAAGCCTTACTTTGAATATTGACGAGCTTCGTCAAACTTTTAATGGGGTCCCAATTGATGTTATTTGTTTATCGGAAACATTTTTGACATCCAATATTTCTAATTCTGCGTTGGCCATTAGTGGCTTTAATTTGTTTAGACGGGATAGGGTTAGTCCACCGGTTAATTATGGTGGGGTATGCATATATGTTAACGAGCATATTAAATGTAGTGTTGTATCGGTACCCCCCTCAATTTCTCAAAGGCTCGTTTCTGACTTTGAGTTTCTTTTTTTAAATGTCTTCGTGAATAAGCGGAAATTTCTTTTAGGTGTAGTTTATAATCCTCCTAAAACGAACAAGAGGTCTTATGCTCGATTCAAAAAATCCCTTTTAGACATTGAGTGTCTTTTTAGTTATTTTTCCTGTCGGTATGATGAGGTTTTCATTTCGGGTGATTTTAATTTTGATATTTCTCAAGAGTCTTTATTTTCTCGTAGCTATTTGAATATCTTAAATAGCATTAACTTTTCGGTTTATAATACTGTAGAGCCTACTTACTCTTGCGCTACTGCAAGTGGTGGTTCTTTTTCGCTCATTGATCACGTCGTTGCTTCTGCTGATAATTCCATTTGTTTTTTCAATCAATTGTCTCTTGGTATTGGTTCTCACCATGATCTTCTTGTTTTTTCTGTTAATTATTACTCTCGACCTAGACCTAAAAGTTTCAGCTTTAGGGATTTTTCTAAAATTGATGAATCTCACCTTTCATCAACTTGTGGCTCTATTTGTTGGGATAATATTTTTTCTCTCTCTACTTCTACTGACCTAATTGACTATTTTAATTCCTCTATTAACTATGTATTTTATAATTGCGTTCCTCTCACTACTATTTATTTTAGGCTTAGATCCCCCCTTTGGATGACTCAAGAGATTTTGAGTGCTATTTCTGTTCGTTTTTCCAAATATCGTCTTTGGAAAATTAGCCATAATTCTTTGTCTTATCTAGCTTATAAGGAATCTCGAAATAGAGTGGTAGGTTTAATTCGTATCGCTAAGCAAAATTTTTTCAAGGATAAGTTAGATCCCTCACTTCCCTCTAAGATATTTTGGCGCAACGTACGCAACTTGGGCCTTGGTAGTTGCAAAGGGGCTACTTCTGTAGATTTCAAAGCAAATGATTTTAACCTTTATCTAATTAACTCTAGTCACACTCATGATATTTCCATTAATGATTTAGTGTCCGTCGAACCCCTTATTTCTTTTTCGTTTACAAATATATCTACTGTTGATTTGCATTCTGCTATTTGGGAAGTTAAATCGCAATCCACTGGCTTAGATATGGTTAGTTTGAAATTAGTTAAGCGCATTTTTCCTATTGTATCAAGGTATTTGTTACATATTTTCAATTTTATTTTAACGACCTCTTCATATCCCGCTCAGTGGAAGATGAGTAAAATTATTCCTATTCCTAAAATTAGTAATCCTTCTGAAGTTTCCCATTTCCGCCCTATTAGCATTTTAAGTTCTCTGTCCAAGGCATTTGAATTGGTAGTAAAAAACCAAATTCAATCTCATATTGATAGCTTTAATTTGCTTAGCCTTTTTCAATCAGGTTTTAGAACGTTTCACGGTACTACCACTGCTTTACTGAATGTTTGTGATGATATTCGTCGTAGTATGAGTAAAAGAGAAATGACTTGCCTTACTCTGTTAGATTTTTCTAAAGCGTTTGATTCGATTAATCATCAAATTTTGTTTAATAAGCTTATTTCAAACTTTAATTTTTCTCTCTCTGCTGCTAAATTGATTTTAGACTATATTTCGGGTCGCTTTCAGGCAGTCTTTTATGACAATTCTTTTTCTGACTTTTTACCTGTCTCTTCTGGCGTTCCTCAGGGGTCGGTTCTTGGCCCTTTACTATTCTCAATGTACATTAATGACATTGCATGTTCCATTCGTCATTCTTCTTTACATATATTTGCTGATGATGTCCAAATATATAGGAGTAGTCGCTTAGATGATGATTCCATTCACTCTAATATTTCTTTAATTAACGATGATTTGGAAAGAATTTATATTTGATCATCATCTAACCGACTCGCTCTTAATGCTAGTAAATCCCAGTCTATTATAATCTATAAAAAATCTTTAAATACTTCCTCTTTTCCTGGAATTTTTCTCGGTGATTGTTTAATTCCATTCTCTAATACAATTAGAAATTTAGGGTTAGTTTTTAATAAAACTCTTACTTGGGGTGATCATTTAGTTAAGGTTAGTAAAAGGATTTTTGGAATGCTTAGTTGTTTATATAAGGTTGTACGGCTCGCCGATAGTAGTTTTAAAAAGCGTATGTTCCTCTCGCATTTTCTTCCACATTTTCTTTATGGTGACGTTGTTTTGTTTGGAATGCTTCAGGATAATATGAATGTTCTCCAAAGATGTTTCAATGCTTGTACTCGTTTCATTTTTAGTATTAGGAAATATGATCACATTTCTCCTTTCTTAAATTTGACTCTTGGCTGTAGTTTGGTTAACTTCTATGAACTTCGTGTGTGTCTTTTTATTTTTAAGCTTCTCAGATCGAAGCAACCTCCCTATTTATTTAACAAGTTATTATTCAGTAGGTCCCATTCTTCAAATTTACGTTTACTTCCCCCTATAAATCTGTGTAGGTCTTTAAATACATCCTTTTCTGTTAAGGGTATTTCTTTTTGGAATTCTATTCCACTAGAAATTAAGAGGTCAGCGTCGCCTAAATCTTTTAAAGCGGATTATTTAGCGTGGCGCGCTTGAATGATAATACATGTAGTACTATTTTTGTAATAATTTTTTTCATTTGTATTATTTTTGTATGTAGTATGTAAGTATTCACTTCTTGCAGTGTTCTCTGTAACAAACGAGCTTGAGCTCAATACGGAGGGTACTAGCATGGAGTGGATTTGTTTTTTGAAAAAATCGGAGGTTTTTATGCCTAATGGAAGTATTTTTTTTTTGTGGTTGGACTTCTTCATTTATATTGCTTCCATATGTGCTTTTCCTTTACCAAAATTGTAATGTCAATGAACAAATAAATAAATAAATAAAAAGATATAACGTATAACGTATAAAATTTTTAAATTCAAATTTAATTTTTTTTTTGTTTTATTTTGAAAATTTTTCGAGAAACAAGAAACAATTAGTGTATTGAAACAATTACTTCTAATATGGTAAGTTACGTTCATTTTTCATTTAATGAGATATTTGTATTACACTTGAATCTCGATTATCCGGGATCAGCGGGACCGGAGGCCTCCCGGAAAATCAAAAATCCCGGTTAATCGAATTAATCGTTATTATAGACTAAAAACACAAGGAAATTGATCGCAGTTTTGCACTTTATTTATATTTTAATAATAAATATCAAAATCACGTTAATTACTTTATTATAAAAAATATGTAACATAAAATCAAAATATGTAATTACGAATTTATATACATATGTATGTAAATACCATTTCATTTAATAATTCTGTTTGAAACGATAAAAAAATTAAAATACTATCATAAAAAAATTAGCTTTCATCAACTACGGAAAAGACAAATTTAAATTTTACTGAAAAATTCCCGGTTAATCAGATGAAATCCCGGTTAACCAAAAGACTAAAAAAAATTGGATGCGTACGAAAAATCCCGGATAATAGAGGTTCACGGATAATCGGATCCCGGATAATCGAGATTCAAGTGATGTTTGTTTTACAAACAGAAATTTTGTAATTTGTGTGTTTTTTATATTAAATTTCAGTCAAGATCACGACTCGGCAAACGCCAGAAAGATGCGTTGATTGATTTAGTCGAAGAAAATTTTCAATTTATTCAAGGCAAATAACTATCTTTGCTACTTTAAAATATATTTTATCAATTTATAATTATTTTTTAAATGTAGGAAAACACGCAACAGCTCGAGGAGCAGCGGACAAGAGAGCTACGTGGAATTCCATTGCGGAAAGCTTAAACGCCGTTGGACCACTTGTTAAGAGTGATGAACAATGGAAAAAAGTACATCACTAAATTAAAGAAACAATCGATTTACTATTAAGAATTTTTTATATTTTTAGACATGGACAACATTAAAACACACGGTAAAAGAAAAACTTAAAATTATAAGGGCACACCGAACTCGTAGTGGTATGGCATCATTAACCAACGAAGAAGCTGGTGGTCTTTGGTGTGATCCCGAGGCTACTGAAATTACTGAATGGGACTGGCGAATTATAAATATGTGTAGCTTAATAACACTCGATGGCCATACAGAGTTTGAGGGTGGCTTCAATTTAATCGTAAGTATATCACATTGATTTTAAATTGTTTAAAATATCTCACATAAATTATAATGTTAGTCAGCTTCACCACCAGATAGAAGTAGTCAACAGCCTGCTTCCCCATATACCAGTGAACTGCCGATGTCACCAGTTATTGTAAGTAAATACATTTTTGAGTTAGTACGACTTGGAGAACGCTAAATTTGCCAGTATATTTATTATGAAAATATCAGTGATTGAAAATAACACTCCAGATATCTCTTTATTTCTCTTTTGCAATTAATATTTTCTAAAAATAAATAAAACTCTTTACGTCAAGCGAGATAAAATAAAGAAAAGTATTTATCGCTTGAGCGTAATATTTTTTTTCAAGGAATAAAACTCTTTAGCAAAAGAGAGATTCAAAAAATAAATATCAATTCCTCTTTAAAGAGTAGAAAAAGATTTTTAAATTTATCACTCTTTCCTCAAAGCGATTTATAAATTTTTAAAATATAAAACTCTTCATGAAACAATTTTTTCGCTGATGACGTACGATATTACTCTACAATAACAATTGCATTGAAGTTTGTATTAGGTAGAAAAGAAGATGGTTAAAATAAAAAAAGGGTGTTGTAAGGTTGTTGTTGCTACTATCTATTGTTAAAATAGTTTGCTCTTGACTACAAATAAATTTGTCGAATGCGTTTTATAATTTCACTGTACTTCTTGTTTTCTTTTTTTAAGATAAGTCAAACAATTTGCTTCCAGAATGAATTGCACCTTCAGCGGACATAGAGACTTAAGTAATATAGGCTAAAAAAATGTCTATGCATTTACATTTATGTGCTGTAATATATGACTATAATTTGTTGTGAGCGCTTGAAATGAATTACTGGACCATCTAATGAACTACTACTTCTACTCTACCTTAGAAATTAGTAACTCCATGACATGGGTAACATGAAATTAAATAAAGTGTTTAAATTTAAATTCTATTGAGGTTTATGTTTACAGTGCAATTTCATTTTATGTCTATCGATTACTTAATCGAAAATTGTTAGCAAAACTTAAATATAAAATATAACTAATACGGTATGCCTTAATCGCCCACACTAAATGTTGAAGCTCCCTCGAATGTTCAGTACGCGGCCGATAAAAAGACAATTTACGATCTTCCTTTTTAATGACTTTGAATTAAATTTTTATAATTTTGCTATCGTGCTCTTACTTCGACTGTTATTTATTTACAGATAAATTAATAAAACTCACAAGTTACAAATGTTTGGTTAGTGGCAACTGATTTTGTATTTCACGAACTAATTGTATAAATTTAGTTCAGTTCCATTAAGGCACATAGCAACAAATATAAATAAAATAACTTTTATAAACAGTGACTTCTTTCAAATAAATAAAAACGAACGCTATACATATGTTTGTAGAATGACTCCTTCCAACATTTGGAAAACCGGAAAACCCGGTTTTGCTCTTGGATAGCATTATAGTCAATCAATTTTTTTACTTTACTCGGATCAGTACCGGTTTTTATTTATTAAACATAATGCTTAATCGCAATTTTCCGTCCTGTTTCGGTTTCGGAGTCTGGTTAATAATGATGGAAATATCAATTTTGAATCGCAAGTTAGTAATTTAGTGTGAAAATATAACGGCAGGTTTATGGTTGCGTTCCATCGTTCGTTTGGTCATTTGTTCGACCAATCATCACTTGTAGAAAAATCCAAAAGAAAAAAATCCTCATTTTTGAGCAATATGATTGGTGAAAAAAATCGTCAGAACGAACGAACGCATTCATAAAGGCGACATAATGTATTGAAAAGTGAATAAAATGTCGATTCAAACTTAGGCATCTATCGAAATTTTAGTGGTTTTTTGCAAATTGACTTTGTGATTTGTTAATTATCATAGCTGACGTAAACGAACGGGGAATTGAATGCACTTGTAGTCGAACGGAATGTCAGTTGGAATCAGAGGAATTCTCGGAACTAGAACATCCTCTCCTTTAAATTTGCTCTTGACGATCGTCGCTTGAATCACGTGATTCATCAGTTTCTTCACAGCTAATCGCGTTCCGTTACAAAATATCGGATGGTTCAGATTGCGCAGCATGATTATCACAGATACGACCTAGATCATCAATTTATGCGGTGGTATTCCCGACAAATAAAGCGCATTTAAAAACTCGGTCGGATAGTTATTTGCCTTGTCTTGATTGGTCACACAGTCAACGGATTTGTAACAGTGCATTTCCCTAGAAATTTGGTTTTTAATCATGTCTTCCTTGTTCCTCGCTGCCAAAATCGCTCGTTCGCTGAGCCAATCGTGATTCATATAATTTCGGCGGATTTCCGGAACACTTTCGTGATAAGCTCTTTCTTCGACGTCATGAACATGCAAAAAATTCGAGGGAAACGAAATCAATCCGGTCGAAATATCAACACGAATTTGACAAAGCGCCAACAGTTGTTTGGAAAAATCGAGTCGTTCTGTAATGTGACTCTCATGTTCTTGGTCAACTGCTACTTCTTCACATAGCATGACAGTCTTGACGATTTCAGTCATGCGTTGAGTTCATTTGCACTTGCCAATCTCGGAATGACAGGTAGCGTTTCACGAAAATCGGCGGCCAGCAGAATCATCGCAAATCAAAACGTCTTAAATCACTTCGTAAATCCTTCATCATTCGTTTGAACGCTTCCAATATACGTTGGTGTGCCTTTGTGCTCTCGTCCCAGATGAAGATACCTTGGCCATCGCCGAGTTCTTGGTAATTGAGCAGACTGGCTTGTCAATCGTGTGGATATTCATCGGCAACTTCAAATCAAAATTTGCCATCTGGCCACCGAACAATGTGGCTGTAATTCCCGATGATGTAACACCTAACGCTATTTGAGATCTCGAGCGAATTGTGTCCAAATGCAATGAAATCAGAAAGGTTTTGCATGGCCCACCAGGAGCATCGAGGAAGAATATAAAGCCGTTTCCTTCGTCAACTGCCTTCATTAATCCGTCGTACACGTTCCTTTGCTCTGCATTCAAAAGCGGAACATTCGTTCGTACTATTTGGCTCATTGAATTTCGATCGTACTCTGGCTCTCGTTGCAATTAACGATTAAATGCATCGTGTATCGAACGAATTGGTGCTGCCATACCCAATTTTGACAAATAGCTACCGCACATAAGCATGCACATGTCTTCGATCATGATCTAGCTTCGTTGCGTATCTCGTCGTTCATTTCAAACTCATAATTCGATGTTTCAGTGCGAGCTCGATGTAAAATGTCGTCAGCCATCTCGTCTTTGTATTTGTTCCACAATTCCAATGCGTTCTATGGATGACATGTCGCTACGAAGATCGTGACCAATGTACAATTTGTCGGCGCAGAAACAGTGGCATCAGCAATTGTTGAGTCCCAATGTCAATTGTTTTCCAGCAAATTCAGACGTTCGCCAGCCTCTCGTTAAGTTGCGCACAACACACCATCTATGTGCATACGGCCAAGCGTATCAGTAAACATCGACGTATCCTGCAACAGGTTGACCTTTCATTCGTCGTTTAAACTTCTTCGTTAAATGGTTCCAAGTATAATAGCGTAGCATTTTCCAGTAAAGCAATATTCGTGCGAACGGATCACTTTGGCAAGTTTCGAAAAAATTTGTGGGTGTTGTAGCTGGTGGTCGGTCTACTCGTTGTACTGTATTAGCTTCCGTAAAATAGACACGCTGTCCATTCTCCAAATGCACTCACAAATGCTAAACAGTGGGTTAACGTTCGTGTATTGCAAATCAGAAAATATGCCAAATCGCCTCATTGCAACTGACATAATGGCTCAATTGAAACCTTGGCACTTCGTCATTTGCATCTACAGCAGCAATGCCGAACACAGCCAGGTCGCTACCTAACAACATATGTGGCTTGGAGAATGGTCAATTGGCCAACAATGGTCTCATCTAATTCCAAAACGATGGATCTCGTAGATGAATGTACTGCTTGGAACGTCGTTTTGATTGATTGAAGCGGACGAAATTTAAAAGTTCAATACTGTTGAAACAATCGACGATATCTCAAAACATGATTGCACGCATTGTCGCATCATCAACCAATAAGTATAAAAATGCATGGAACAGACCTTTTTAATCGTTTCTTCACCTGAAAGTACAATTGACAGCTCAATAACTAACCGGTCAGCAGATTGACCATCTTTATCTGGAAGTCGTAGCCATCCTCTCCCTGACAAAACCTCAATGAATATTGAAGTGCATAATAAAATCGATGTTTTTCGTCCCGTCATCACGCTGGTTTATCACAATATCACGCTATTCCACTTTTTCGCCAACAAGTGCAACTTTGTCGGTAGTGGGAGCATTGTACTGACGTACATGGCTTCCGGTTGGTTTTTTGTCTGCTCTGGTGATTACTTGGTGATCATCGGAAGTCATTGTCTCCAAAATAGTTTTAAACAACGAAATAAATTTGAAGGAACTTATAATAAAATAAATTTCTGGAAAAAATTATCAAAATCGTAAAAATCACACCGAACTTCATATGATTGTAATAATGGTACCGTTTATGGATGGAATTCACAAAATCCAAATATCATAAAACAAATTCCTATACAAAACGCAATTTTCGATTTTCCGAATTTGTTTTGATTTTTCAGTTTTCTTTTGGGTTTTGGGGAATTTTCTTCTATTATCCAATTTTCCGAGTTTCCTTTTTTCCTAAGCCGCCACTGCATTGAGACGAACAAAGCAAAAAAAGAATCATCCAAATCGGTCTTGTCGTTCTCGAGTTTTTGCGAGACTAACTCACGGCAATTGATTTTATATAGATAGATAGAGAAAATAAATAGATAAAATAATATATCGGATCAAAAACAAAATACTAATTTGCTTACAGCCTCCGGTGGGATTCGAATCAAATACCTCCTGGCCCAAGCGCCGAAGCTTTAACCACTGCACCACGTGTCTCATAAAAAATGTATATACAAAATTCATATAAAAAAGGCCTTTTATTCGATTTTACGGGTTTTCCGACTTTTCCAGTGAATTTTTTCCAAATTTTCTTTCGTAAGAACCATCTCCTGGCAATTGCGAAAACAACAAAAAAAGATTGAGCCAAATCGGTTTAGCCGTTCTCAACTGATGCACATACATTTTTTACACCATTTTTATATATACATACATATTATAGTTATAACAAAAAAATATGTATTTGGATTAATACTTGAGTTATACAATCTTATATCATACTACGATTTTTTGTAGTGTATAAATTCTTATAGACTATAAATTGAGGAATAATAAGCTACTTCTTAATAATTATTCGATTTTGTTTCACCAGAATATAACCAACAATGCGAATCAATTAGTCTGTGACTGTCCCAGACACCAATATTATAATGTGCATCAGCTGAAGATGACTTGTATCATATTGCTTCCGAATTTGACTCGCTTCGTTTGACCGCCGATAAATAGAAACATTATATAAAACGTTTTCTTGTAGAAACAATCAAATCACACTCGGAAGTCTACACATAATAAAAATTGAACATCAAGTGTGAACAAGTATATGTAGTTCTTATTTAGTAAAAAAGCAAAATCCTTAACATATTTTTCTGCAAAGTAATTAATATTTTGATCAATCGTTTAAATGTAAAACTTTAAAATAAATCATATTCTCAAAAAATGTATAGACAAGTGAATCTAGAAATTAAGTTCAAATTAAATAGTCTTTCAATAATTAACCCATATAATGATAATAATGATAACCGATAATTGTTCGTATAAGATCATACCAAGATTTGAATACGGATATGCATTTAAAAAATAACAAAAGTCAAACCTCTATCGTATAGTTTTTACCTGCCTAGTGCATCAAAAATTCCATATCCAATGTTGTATATTACAAACACAACCAAACACACTTTTTTCATCTTCTTACATACATATTTCTATGAATATCCTCCATATAGATTTTTTATTAATTGTTATTGTTGTAAAGAGTTTTATCCCTTGAAAAAAAATAAAACTCTTTTTCGACCAATTTTTATTTCTAAAATAATTTTTTATCGCTTGGTGAAAAGACGTAAATAAATTTCGAGGAAATATTCCTCTTTCAAGCGGAATTAATATTTTTTTTTCCAATCTCTCTTTTGAAGACAATTTTTTTTTATTTTAAAAAAATTCTACTCTCAAGCGTTTTATGTTTTAGAAATAAATATCACGCTTTGGTGTAAGATTCAATATGTACAAGACGAATTAGTTAAAGAGAAAGACTTTTATAAATTAAATAAAATTTTGTTTCAGCTGATAAAGAGTGGAAAAAGAGTGAGAGATAGAAAAATAAGAGTTATTTTCAATCACTGGAAAATATATATTTTAGTTGACGGCTTCCGATGCCCTTACCATTACTCAGGAAACGGTAAGTTTAGTAATCGAGCCTGTAATAATGGCGTCTTCTGAAGAAAGATCGGAACCAATTACAGAGCCAGTTTTCGCAATAAGTTACCCGGCGCCTACCATGCAAGATGCTCAAAATATTGAGAGTGTATTTATAGATGCAACCCCCATTTCGCGTCCCCCACCAGCTATCCGTGGCCAACAGAGGAATAGACCAAGAGTACGTTATTATTGAAATTATTTAATTTTTATATAATTTTATATATTTTATATATCTTATAATAATAAAATTTCAGCAAAGTACAATCATGGAAACGATTAGAAAGTCGGTGTGTATCCAAGAAAAATGTTTAAAACAACACGAAGTATTGATCCAACTTCAAAATAATAAAAACTAACAATACTTAATTAAAATTATGAAAGAAAACAACAAATTAGTTGCAACAAATAATGAACTTTTGATGTCATTTAATAGAAGTTATTAAATTTATTCTTTATTTTTATATTTCTATTATTATATTTATTTATATTTTTCTATTCTTTTTATTACAATAAAATAATTATTAAACTAATAAAATAATTTTTTATTTATTTATTCAAATTTTATTTTAAAGCGGAAAAGCACACAAGGAAAATCAAATAAATCATAAATATTATTTATTTGTTGCTTCCATAAGGCATAAACAAATTTTAAAAATCAACTCTACTCAATAGAGGTTACAGCATTATTATAGGTATAGTTTGAAGAAATTTAATAACAAACAATTATTATAAGTATTTTCACTAAACAACATCACACTATAAAATGTAAGCATAAAACTCTCACCGAACAAAAGCTGATAACTTTTTAGTCAGCAAATTTGATTCCTAAAAAGATACAAACAAAAAATAACAGAACCAAACCAATAAATTTATTGAAAGATGCTTATCTTAAAACTACGTGGGTCTTTGGGGTGGAACAGTAAACAAACTTTTAAACTTCCGGATTTAAATTATTTACTACCCATTCTCGATTTGCTTGTCCGGCAGCGAATAATGTTCCTCTTTCGTTATTCCGTCTTGTGCTTTCTTCTTGAATAGATGTGGTGAAATCGTGTTGTGGTACATTATTGAGTATCATGATATTGTGCAAAACCACGCATGACATTATTATGTTCGCTGCTATACGTGGCTCATATCGTAGTTTACGCTCTCCCAAAGTACAGCTAAAATAAGTTTATAAATCTATGTTAAAAGTTTTAATATACTAAGTAATTATTTAATTATAGTAACTAGTTATTTAGTCTGTAAATAGTTTTTATTTTTACATACCGAAATCGATTTTTCAGTAAACCAATGCATCGTTCAATTTTGCAACGGATTTTGCAGTGAAGCTTGTTGTACCGCTCCTCCTCTCGTGTTCTTGGGTTTCTTATGTTATTTAAAAGAAAAGGCTGAAGAGAGTATCCACTGTCACCTATGAGAAAGGAATTGTTATATTGTTGGAGAAGATTATTTAATTACATAATATTAAGAAAAAAGAAATAAAATGTATTACCTAATAGCCACTCCTGTCGTTCACCTTGCTCGTATCTTAATTGTAAAATGCAAAACTTTGAGAGCATGCCCATATATAGCTATCGTGAGTGGAGCTGCAATGAACATTTTGGTTTTTATTATTAAAACTAGATTTTTATTTTCAAAACTAGCTACTTACTCACAGTATCTTGCATTACAATTTATAATTTTTAAGTCGTTGTCGCATATCTAAAATTAAAGAAAACGTTAAAACGATCGATAACATAAAATATGTCAAAATACGTTTAGTCTCACCAATTGGGTATTTATGGAATGATATCCTTTCCTGTTTACATAGGCATGCTCAATGTCCTATTTAACCCCGGTTATGGCAATATGTGTGCCATCGATAATTCCGACAATATGTGGGAACCCATGTTCTGCGAAAAAACTATGACAGTATTGTTAGTTAATATAAATTTAATAGAAAAAACTATATCCCATATATTACCTTGCTTTGGTGGCCTCAATTTCCGGTGCTGTCTGACGAAACCTTATATACTTTCCGGATAGTTTTTCTGTAATTAATCTTGTATATATGCGAATACATTTTGAAATTTTTGGTTGGCTCATGAAAGCCAACGCATCACTACCGACTCTCTTTTGGTAGCTACCACTTGCCAAAAAATTAAGGACTGCTAATATCTTAAAAAAGGAAACACACAAATTGGAATTTATTTATAAAAACAGTCTAAAATTATACCTCTAAATGAAGCGGGATTTTTTGTTGTGTATCTATTATATCCCCTGCTTCTCGAATTTCCTCTATCAAATTTAATGCTACCCTTATTGGTAGTCTATACATTTCCATGAACCTAAAAATTAAAAAATATATGATTCGCCATTTTTCAAAAGTTATTAAATACATATTTCGTTGGTTCTTACTTATTTTCTGGTATAGCGAAAGGGTTCATCGTATCTCTCATTCTGTTCCGTACTACTCTCATATAATGAGTATTTTCAAAGTGAAGAGCAGCCACAGGCACAATATTCATCATATTTGTTAAAAATTATAATTTTAATCACCGAAATATTAAATAAATATTAAATTATATGAAAAAGCACAAATATCATATATTATAGTTATTCACATTTAAATAACGATTTCGGGCTGTCAAAATAGCTTGTAAATAAACAAAAAACAAATTTAATACGCGACATACGTTTGCTCGAAAAAAAATGTATTTAGTATTGGACAAACGTTTTTCTTGCAAATTACTAGAATTTAAGAAATTGTTCAAGAAATTGTTTATTATATATGGAAATATTTGAAGATAAACATTTAATACCAAAGTATGCCCAAGACTATGTTTGTAAAGCGGCCACTTTTTCAAGAGGTTTGGGTGATCCAGTAGCACATCCTGACGTCTAATTGCATGTACTTCTTTCCATTTATTTTCCACTTCTGACCAAGGCTCGTTGGTATGCGCCAACCAAATGATATTTGCTTCTTCTTTGTCACTTACAGCCACTGTCGAAGATGATGACTCTTCTATGTTGTAAACAATAATAAATTAAATTTGAAATACGAATCATACAATATAAATATGTAATAAATGCTTAATTTACCTTTTAAATCAACAGAAGAATTTTTTTGGTTTTTATTTTTAAGCGCGCATTTTCGGCTCTGCCGTGCAATTTACCAGTAGGATTTTGTCCTTTGCCTCGTTTGTTTAAATAATATTCCTTATTATATTGAAAAGTTTAAAGAAAAAGAATTAAAGTGATTTAAAAAATTAAAATAATTAAAAGCGTCGAATATTTCTCACAGAGGACTCGGTTGGAAATAATGTCTTAATAGCGTTGATGCAATTTACTATGTCTGCCATATTCGTTCTGATTTGATTTTGCGAATAACTGTCTTTAATAATGTAAACTAAAGCCTCTCTATGACAATCAGTTAGAGATTTCATTTTCGCGTAAAATTCCGAAACTTCAATGCCCCTCTGGGACTTCGCTAATATATCCGCCAATGTGGCATCAGTAAAGGTGCAATTTCTGGTGATCGTCACTGAACTAGTAACTGAACTGCTACCTGATAGCGTTTGCTTATATCTTCAATACAAAATAATAGAACTAAATTTTACGTTTTGTCTCCATTAGTTCAAATGGTATCTAAATTTTGCTCTGGTACCCACCTGTTCCACAGGAAAGAGGTCTTCTATATCTTTTTCAGTTAGGACTAGAAGTCCTTCAAAGTCAAGCTCACAAGCTTAATAAAAAAAAAATTCTAACCTTACTTTCTAACTCAAAACCTATGAGTCGTTGTATCAAATCTAATAAGTTGTAAAAATAAAATTGTTAATTTACCAATAACACGATCAGATCACAGATTCAGATTCACTTCCACCCTCGTCCAAGTGCAAAAATTGTCGCATAAAAGTAGTCGCGGTATTCTCCATTTTTGTTTCTTACCACTTCAAAATGTTCTCCTTATTATACACTATAATTTTTGCACGATCACTGTTTTTAGTCGGCATATAATTTAGACTTTCAGTTTCTAACTTGGTACTTTTCTTGTTAAATTTATAGAAAAAAAACAATTTACTTTTGCACAACACTGGGTTTTCTTAATTCGTATATAAATATCAGTTTAAACTAATTTTTATCATTTAGTTTTTAACACCTAAAGTAATTTTTTTGTAATTTATAAATTATATTTTTTATGAAAAAACAAACCAATATATTCGTGCCTTGCATAAAAATTTCCAAATGGCGCAACACAATAAAAATCAACCAAAATGTGATTTTGAATCCCGTTATATAGTATACTCGTACAATATAATTTTAAAAGGATCAAACTATTGATTCAGTAGTAATATACTATTAATTTTTTTTTATAACATGATCCTATTAAGTCAAACGGTGCAATAGTATTATACTATTATGTTAATACTATGCCTTATATAATTAAAAAGATCATATAATACATTTAAAGGGATTAAAATGTTTAATAACCAACAATATTTATAATGTTAAATTTATGGTATCATACTTTAAATATAAAAGTATATTTCACATTAAATTAATGCTTTGTCTAATTAAATTTATAGTTACAACAATTATTTTAAATTCAAATCAAAATTATTAAATAATTGATAGAAAAAACAAATTAATTTCCATACTATTAAATTAATCATGGTCCTATTAACAACTTATATGATATTTTTCTCTGAGTGTAGTGTCAACTTGCCCCACACGAAACCCTTATGGAGTAAAATTTGACGCAGTATCTGGTGGCGGTCCGGTGAAATAAATTACTAAAGATGGTGAAATCGAACTTTTTTTTTATATCTGAAGCCTATATATCGGCTCACACCAATTTCGTCTGACCTATCAGTTGACCCAATATCTAGTAGCGGAAAGGAATCTTAACCATGTCTTTCGTTAGTTTTTCCAATTCCTGCCGCAAAAAAATCCTCAATTCACTTGGATAGGGCTGATAATACTACTTGTGAATTATATTTTATAGAATATCTTTAGAAAAATTTTCATATTTTAGTTTTCTTAAATATTTTCACCAAATATCGTTTTGGAGTAGAATTTACCATTGGGCAAATTACTGACCCGTACTGATATCATTACTATCTCAAAAAATGCAATTTTGGCTATTTATAAGAATAATTACAAGCAAAATAGACAAATCGTTCGTTCTAAACATTAACTGTTATAAAATCGGAATTTTCTAGCAAAGTTAAGTCGTATACCAATTAAAATTAATACAAAACTTAAATAATTTGCCAAAATAAAAAAAATAAAAATTCAAACCTATCCAAAGTTAAGTTCAAGGTAATTTTAAGGCCACAACAAAATATTAAAATAATTTTTTTTTACTGTAATCTTATTTAATATATTTCTTATGATTAATAATTTTTAATATTTTATTTACTACTTTTTCTTCTTCTTATATACTTACGTATTATTACACAAAAAAAAATTTAAATATTCTAATCTTAATATCACGAAATGTGTATGTTTAAAATAATTTGTGTGGTCAAGAAATCCGTTTCGTTTCGTTTGTGAATATTGTTAACTCTTTAAGTGTGGTCAAGTCAAAGATTTTGTATCGTGCATTGTCTTATTGTAACTTTTTTGAACATTTTGTGTACGGTTTAGATTAACGTACATATTTAAATTGGAGTATTTTTTTTTTTTTTTTTTTGATTTATGAGTTTTTCATTTATGTTGAGTCATTTTAAAATTATAGAGTGATTTTAGTTCTATTCAAAATATGATAAAGAAAATTAAGTTATTTTTATATAATAATCTACTTGTCTTTACTTTATTAAATATAATGGGGTTCAAAGTGAGGTGGACTTTTATATTATATATATACAAAATACCATTTTACAAAATATATTTGGCTGATTCATGGGAATTTTTATGTGTTTTTGGCGAACAATATAATTGTGATATTCGCAGCAGCGTCTTAATATATTTAATAATCTCATTTACTTAAATGACTTTAATGTATTACCGAAATTATTTTTCAATTGTTCGCGGTGTTATGTCAAATATTTAGAAAGTATATTACCGGTCTGTATTAAGTATATCGTAAAAATGATTTTTTAATTATCCGGTGGATGCGAGACGCCCTACCGAAATGATTATTTGATTGGGCGCGCGATTTTATCTCGCAAGTTTATAAACTGTTTTCAGTACCATGTTTACTTTCTTATTACCCGGTGGCAATTTTTATATAATATTTTGTTACAGAGCTTTTATACATCGAAATGCACATTTCTTGAACACCTTAAATTACCCGCGAATTTAATGAATTCATCCGGGATAATTAAATATAATAAAATTTATAATTAATATTTTTAGTGCGCAGAATATTAAAGTTCTGATTTTTTAAATGTCCATCAACGCAGGCATATAAATTCCGATTTTCGGCATAAAGCTAATCGCATCTCAATTTTTTGCTTTAAATCGTGCTTGCCGTGTATAACTACATCATGATCGTATAATATTTGATTGATATTTAATAAAAAAATCAGCTCTGAAATAAATTTTAATTTACCTTACACATCACAAGAAATTGGTGGTTGTTTGAATACGTCGTTGTTTACCAAAATTTTAACATCGGTTCTTGAGATCATGATTTTCAGCCTCTTATTACATTTCTTCAAGATTTTTATTGGAAACAATTTTTTTATTAAAATTGTTATAAAATGATTTTTTGACATATTCTAGCCTAAAGTGTTTTATGTCATAAGCATATAAATATTATGTACCATATATTGTATAATATATGTATAAATGACAATATGATTTGGAAAGTTATGATTTCTTGTTTGGAAGTATAGTATGAACATTTGTGTGTTTACGCTGACAGTGGTATAAACATGACATAATTGGTATATTTATTTATAGCAAAATATTGGTTGGTTTCTTAGAGGGATGTACACGTATAGTTATACAAATTTCTATACTACATAGCGATTTTGCTGTTCCAATTCATTCGACTTAAAAATGTTGTTGTACTATGGGCGACGTTAAGCAGTATTGCCAACAATTTTCAAAGGATATAGATCAAAAAGTATTATTTGCAAATACAGAAGCGCCGAAACCCAAAATAGATGATAAAGGCTCCGAAATATTGTTAAATGTAAAAACCATCATGCCGTCATTTTTTTTGCATGACCTGCTCCTAAGCCTAATTCAAATACAGTATGAGGGTAATATTTTTATATTTTTTTTTGTGCAGTACTGAGTTATGTGATAATGGAAGATTTAAACCATAATGATTTATAAATTTTACAAGTAAATAGTAATTTATAATTTTATTGTAATATTATTTTATTGTAAATAAAGTTAATTAAATCCAAAAAAAAAAAAAAAATGAGGGCCTATCCTCAGTTCTTATGACAAATGAATATCAATTTGATATATATAAATTAATATCTGCTAGAGAAATATACTGTTAATGTTAACCGACTCGCTCCAGTCGAAAAAATGTCAATAATGCAGATTCGGATGTAATAATAAAAAAATATTTTTCCGGATTTATTGAAAAGTTAGTCCCAATAACGACAAATTTACTTCGAAACTCTTGTAAAAATATTATTTAATGGGTGACAGTTATTAAAATTGTACGAAATAATCAAAGTATTAAAAGAACGGCTGATGTCCATTTGTTGATAATATAAGGCCCCGCCTCCAGAAAAAATGACAAAATCACATAGGCCAAGTTTAGTGTGCTATTTAATTATTTAACCAATCTAAGGGCTAATGGGGCAGGACAAGTAGGCTATGTAGGTAATTAACATAATTGTTTAAATTAATTATCATTTAGATTCTTTAGGACAAAGCCAATTAATTCCTATCAAAAAAGCTTTATGATCCAATTATAAAATTGGGCTGGGTTGGTAACCGATTAACAACGTTGAAAAAAGCCGCAGTTAGAATGAAATAAATATTTTCGTGCATAAGGGAAACTTGTGCCAACAGGAACAAGTGCCGAATTATACCACATATTATGAGTTTTTGCGAATCGTTTGCGACTGACTTTTTTCAAATGGATATGTATTAGTGTTATTACCTGTACAAGAAGAAACTTGAGTTATACTAGACAAATTCAAACAAAAATTGCGGTACAAAGTATAATATCGCAAAAAGTATAATATGCGAAACGTGAGTGTGTCCCAGTCTAGCAAATGAAAATTCTGTGGAGCGAATTCTATAAATGTTACCACATAGACGGATTTAGCTTCTTTTATTTCTATCCCATTTCTATCCAGCATATCCAATCCCATCATAATGGGTTAGGAATTTGCCGAGCTCCGCCCCAGGTGGCCATATATTCCAGAATTTCTTCTCAAAATCATTTAAGAATCCCATTTCCTTCCAACATACGCAATCCTATTAAAATCGGTTAAGACTTGTCCGAGTTCCATCCCAGGTGACCATACCCAAATTTATAGTTTTATGACCAAATTTCGACGTCGATTGCATTCTGACTCTATTCGTTTATCGTTCAGCTTTAGTCGCTCTAGAACGTAATGGGGTCATACCAGTACGATTTTATCCGCCACGCGCTGGTCATCATTGTTATAATGGTATTGGTAATGGGTATTGTAATGGACACTGTAAACCGACACTGAATTGTTTTCACAATCACTTGTACACAAACCAAATGTGTCACAATTACCCTGTTATTCTTCACTGAGAATTTTACAATATTGAAATCCTCGTATATCAAACCTAATCGAGCCTAGCCAAAAAAATTTTACAATGAATTATTGGTGGTTATGTCTAAGCTTGCCAAGTCGATTTACCTTAATAGAATAGCTGATCAAAATGATTGTTCGCAAAATAAAATGTGAAAGCTCATTGTCAAAATACAATTCTCATTGATAGTGTTAAGTGCATTCCCATCCAAAATTTCCATATAAAATTCACGTACAAAAGGCAAATTTCATTTTTTTTTTGGTTTTTCCGATTTGCCTGTGTTTTCTTTGGGTTTTACCACTTTTTTTCGATTTTCCTATTTTTTCGGTTTTCCGGGTTTCCCTTGAGTTTTTCCAAATTTTCTTTGATTTTCCGAATGTGAGCATTCTATCATTAACCGTCCTAGTGACTAGTTGTCAAAATAAAAAAGAGCAAAATAAAAAAAAAAGAAAAAAATACAATAAATAATTTAAATTATATTAAATCATTTTAAATAAATAATTTGTCAGTATTGTTATTTTCAATACATTATATACATTTTTAATAATAAAAATCATAAAATAGATATTAAAGCTTACTCCAAATAAAAAAGAAAAGAAAAATAGTAAAAAATAAGTGTCAGTGTGAGAATTGTGGCGCCAAATAAATAAAATTTTTCTACAAAATGTCAAGTAAATGCAAAATTTGTGATCAAGCAATTAAAAATGTTCGTGCTCCTGGTGCTTTATGTGGTGGTGCTTGTGGAAAAGTCTTCCATGTGAAATGTGCAGGTATTTCGGACATATTATATAACGACCTGAAAAATGGATCTGCTTCTTGGATCTGTACGAGCTGCCGTCCCGAATCTAGGAAATCTATTGTGGTTCCTGATGATGACTCTGATATTGACATATTGCTACGTAACAAGTCTCCCGAACTAAAAGACGTACTATCGATGCTAGCGAAAGTGTATAAAAAATCACCGATATAGAGTCGTCACAGAACTTTGTATGCAGTAAAATCGACGAATGTAATCAGCAAATCAACAACCTGATAAGTGAAAACTCAATGTTATCTGCGAAGGTTGCTGTATTGGAAAGGAAGGCAGTCCGTTATGAATCTAAATTAAATGCACTAGAGGCCAACTTGGATAAACAAAACCAAAACTTGATCGAGAATGATATCATTATTAAAGGCTTTCCTGAGAAGTGTGACAACTATCAACAAATCATTATGAAGTGTTTCTCGTTGATCAATAGCAATGTACCAGCTGATGATATTGCATCTATCAAACAAATTTCACTGAAAAGTAAAGCCAATTTACCTGAAAGCAGCTTTTAGATTGTATCACTAAAATCAAAACAAATTAAGCAAAACATCTTAAATTCATTTCGAAAGAAAAAAAAAACTATTTATTCATGAATTGGATGAACAATTTTCGGAGAGTTTTCGCAACCAACGTATACATATTATGCATCGTTTCACCAAACTACAATCAGCCTTATATAAAGAGGCTAAACAGATTAAAGCAGACTTCAATTTTGCCTTTTTGTGGGTTAAGGATGGTCAAATCCTTCTTCGCAAAAATGATAAATCAAATGTTTGCTTCATCAACTCCTTCAACGACATCGATATGCTGCGGATCAACAGTCAAGTTTTTGTACCACCTCAAAGTCAACAATTACAGCTTTCCTAGAAGAATCTTCATTATATCGGCGGCACTAAAAAATAAACAAAAGTTTATATCTCTCTTCTATTTTATCTATAATGTAAGTCATTCCACTTATCTTATTTTATTGCATTTTGTTAAATTTCTTCACTTTAAAATAATTTTGTACTTTTTTATTGTTTGTTTACAAAAAATAATTTCACCAAATTTGTCAGATTCTAATGGTAAATTTTATTTTTCTAAGTTGGTAATATATATATTATTATTTTTATACCATTAAACTTGATCAAGGGTTGTACAGATTATTTTGCGTATATGCGTTCAAATTTATTTCGGGAATGTATAAATTCTTTTGTGCGGATAAAAAAAAAATCTTATTAACTTTCTGTCTTTCTGTATACGGTATTAATTTTAATGGTATAATCTCTTTTTTATTGATTATATCTTTTGTCATCATTATCGTTTTAAAATCTAATGAATATTTTGTTTGTATACGAGTGGTACATTATTACGGTACATATTATATACCTTCGGTAAATGGTTTATTTTTATTTTATATGATTTATAATTTGAATATAGATTGCGGTTCTTTGATTAAATTCTTTATTGACCTTCTTTAATGACTAATAGATTAAAGCATTTCAATTTTTTACATCAAAATATAAGAAGCATGAGGAGAAATACAGATAAATTATTAGCTTACGTAGATTCTGTCAATGTGAAGCCACTGATTATCGGACTTTCGGAAATTTGGATTTCTGCGTCGGAAATGGATTTCTATAGTGTAGACGGCTACAATCTGTTTGTTAATGGCAATAATCTTAATCGATCCGGTGGAGTGGCAATATACGCTGCGAATACCTTGAATTGCAAACATTTTAATATTGATTATCGAAGCTTCAACGCGCTAGGCGTAATTTTCTCAATTAACTCCAAATTGATGTGTGTTCTATGCCTATATAGATTCGGTTATCTGAGTTTCTCAATGTTCCTTGACGATTTTACGAATCTTCTACGGAATTTATCGCATACTCACCTCTTAATTATGCGTGATTTTAATATCGACTTTTTACATACTAATCCC
Source organism: Nephrotoma appendiculata (assembly GCA_947310385.1). Lineage (NCBI taxonomy): Eukaryota > Metazoa > Arthropoda > Insecta > Diptera > Tipulidae > Nephrotoma > Nephrotoma appendiculata. Next base: position 279,564,016 of record OX371223.1, read on the forward strand.
GAACTTGATAATTTTATAGTTTTATTGTCCAATCATGGTCTTGACATATTAATCTCCGAACCTACACGTATTACAAATAGCTCTGCTACGTGTATTGATAATGTTCTTTACCGACTCGACGAGAGGCATTTTCAAAAAGTTACATGTACGGTATTAGACTTGCGAGTTACAGACCACTGTCTTCTAGATGTAGAACTTCCAGCCAGGTTTGCTCTCAGTCCCCTCAAAAAAAAGAAAAAGCATGTACTTTCCTTTACTGATTATAGTAAACTAAAAAATTTACTCACATTTGAAGAATGGGGTGCGGTTCTTAGTTGTAAAGATGCATCAGTAGCGTTTGACAATTTCATAGACATTTTCTCTAACCATCTTAGTAGCTGCACAAGTCAAGTAACGAGATCAAAATCACATAAATTGAATGTATGGATGTCCGACTATCTATTAAATCTACTACGCAAACGAAATAAGTTTTGTCAATTAGCAAAAAAACATCCTACTAATTCCAGATTGCGAAACTATAGCTTGAAGTTGTGTGAGCTAGTACATCAAAATATAGATTTGTCCAAAAAACGATTTTACAAAAATCAATTTCGTCTTAATGGTAAAAGTGCTCGCAAGAACTGGAAAACCGTTAACGAAATTATAACCGGGTATCCAGAGTCAAATGATATTAAAGAAATAAATTCTCAGTTTGGATACAATGTATCAGATCCGATTTCACTCCTGTCTGTATTTTCGAAAATATTTGAAAAGATTATGAAAAAAAGAATTTTAGGTTTTTTAAATGTCAATAACTTACTCTCCGGATCACAATACGGGTTCAGAAAAAAAAGAACACCGAAAAAGCACTTTTATCGTTTCTGGATCAAATTACTGTCCATATGGATAATGGCCAAACTGTCTCAGCTTTATATATTGATATGACAAAGGCTTTTGACAGAGTTGATCATACCATCTTATTAAAGAAATTGTCCTGCTGGGGGTTCCGCGAGGCGATCCAGAAGTGGTTTAGTTCATACTTAAATGGTCGATCTCAATGTGTTAGAGTAAACGGACAGTTGAGTAATGAACTGGAGATCAGGATAGGGGTTCCGCAGGGTTCAGTGTTAGGACCATTGCTATTTTTAGTCTACATTAATGGAATATTTTCACAGAATTTCAATGGGTCCCCTACTGCATTTGCTGACGATGTATCTTTTACGTACTCCGGTCCCGACATTTCATACAATATTAATTGCATCCAGCAAGATTTAGTTTCATTGTCTATTTGGCTGAAAGCACAAAACTTTCTGATAAGTGATAAAACTAACTTCATACATTTCAAACAACGAAACTCATCAGCATGTCCTATTAACTATCATGAATTCGGCTGTAATAGTAATATTCCATGCGCCTCAACTGGTTTCTTTCAGGTTAACCAAGTAAGCGAATTTAGATATTTGGGTATTATAATAGATAAAAAGCTGAACTGGAAGTCTCAAGTTGAAAGCTTGAAAATTAGACTTTTATTGGTTGCAAGGAAAATGTATGTCCTACGATTATATTGTCCAAATTATCTCCTGCGCATTGTGTATTGTGCCTTGGTTGACTCAATTCTCCAATATGGCTTATCTTGTTGGGGTGGGGCATGTCAGACTATATTAAACCCGGTGTATGTGCGTCAGAAGCATATAATTCGTATTATGGGTTTAAGAGATACTCAAGACCCTTCTTAGCCTATATTTCAGTCGTTAGAGTTATTGCCGTTACAACATTTATACGTTTTTAAGGTATTAAAACTATTTTACATAATTAGCGGAAATGATTTCGCAAACTACGCGGATTATAACCTTCGATCTAATTTCCAGTTCAAAAAAAATGTTCCGAAATTTAAATCAAATCTCCGAAGGTCCTTCTTCAGTGTGATCTCTCCAATATTATTTAACAATTTGCCTACTCATTTAAGAATGTGTAGTGGTCTGTCTGTATTTTCCAAAACTCTTCTTATTTGGCTTAAGCAAACTAAAAATATTCGGCACCTCTTCTCGTAAATGTGTCGATTCTCACTTTGTATACAAACTTTATATTTTGATTTTGTATTGGTATAGCGTAATATATTAAATAATAAGTTCTGCAACAAATTGATTTTATTCTTATGTAAACTGGCATCAAAATTGAAATTGTAAATAGCAGTACAACATATATTTAATAATCACATAGAATAGATTTCTTGTATTGATAGAATCGGTGCCCCTGAAACGAGTTCAATTTGAACCAAAGGGACACCTATCTTATCAACTTAATATTAAAAATTTAGAACATGTATGTATATATTTAATTATTTGTAAATAAATAAAGTTGATAATTGAAAAAAAAAAAAAAAAAATGTTAATCGATTTTCCAGTTTTTCCTTTAGATTTCTCAATTTTTTTTTCTTTTTCTAAACCACCCCAAGACGAACAGATAGATTTGCAAAACAGCGTATTTTGGACGTCGTTTTTGGCGTCTTTTTGGCCAAACAAACAGTTGACGGCCCTTCTGCCTAGGAGAGGGCTTCGGCTGTCTCTGTGTATACCTAGGTAATACCAAAGGAGTCGCGCTCTCATTGCGGGGGGCAGGTACTGTTTCGGCATTAGCAAAGTGCTACACCGCGGACCAAATGCCAGTGATACAAATTGGCTAAAATAAACAATGAATACAACAAATACGGAATGTAATACCCAGGTGGTACAGCAGCAGATATGCTGACAAATCCACACTCTTCGGAGGTGGGCCCAATAAATTCCCTTCTAAATGTAGTACGAGAACGAAAATCCCGAACTTCGTGAAGAACTAAGAGACATAAAAGAATTTACAACTAAATTGAAAAAAGAAATTACAATTTTAAAGAAAGAGAATGAAGAACTCAAAATGCAGTTGAAACAAAAGCAGAACTTGGAAGGACACCTAGCCCAGCAATCGATGATGACATTAATCCATTCCATACGGATGAAGAAGAATTAGAAAGAGAAACAAATTGGATGTTGAAACGGAGTAAAAAATCTGGTAAGCAAAGAAAAGCTCAACACTCACCAGAAACGGCAGAAACTTTACCATCAACTTCAAAAGAGGTTTCTAGAAAACAGTTAATTACCAAGAAACAACTAGCTCTAGAACAACAACCAACCAAACCAAATGAGAAATCATCGCCAATAATAAAAGTCACTGAGTCAGTAGTAGAAAAATCACCCGAACGACAACCAGCTCAACAAAATGAAACAAAGTTAAAAGTAAAAGCACCACCACCAACTGTTATAGAAGGAGTAACCAACTACTCAGAAATCCAAAGTGTATAATGAGTACTGTTACGGAATAAGAGTACAAATTTACTGCTCTGAACAATAATGTATGAAAGAATAACACTTCAAATCCAAACGCATACAGAAACTTGTCAATAAAGCTGAATACAGAAAAATATCAGTGGTATTACACGTACGAAAATAAAAACGATCGTATAACATCAAGATCAAGGCAAGAGGCATACCTCCAACCTGTGAAATTAATTTAATAATGGAGGATCTAAAAAATAAAGGATTTAAAATCCTGGATGCCGTGAACATTATTAAAAAAGGGAGACGTAGCGGAGAGAACCGACAAGAAGCTGTTTCAGAAAGAGGGCTTCCCCTGTTCATACAGGGGAGAGTAGGGATCGAAGCTGTTGAGTAGGGATCGAAGCTGTTAAAAGAGGCAGTACAAAATTAGTACAATGTAAAAATGCCAAGTCTATAACCATACGCAACGATATTGTGTGCGCGAACCAAAATGTGTGAATTGTGCTGAAAAGCACCCAACACAAACTTGCAAACTATCAAAAGAAGAACCAGCAAAATGTATAAATTGTAATGGAAAGCATCCAGCCAGCTACCGAGGATGTAAGGTTGCCAATTATCTACAGAAAATGAGGGATCAGGCACGCAAACCCCCTTTAAGTCATCCAAACACGGATTGAATAGAAAATAAATCATCTATGCGTATGGAGAATTATACATATGCTCAGGCCGCTTCAAATTCGAAAGAAAATGAAACTAACGGTACCGAAAACTTTAAAAATACTATCCAAGCAATTTTAAAGAGCCTTCGAGGAACAGAATAAACTAAATAAGTTAATTCTGGATCGACTTAATCTGCTGGAAATACCAAGTTCCAATAGTTAAAAATAAATGATGTATGCAATACAATTCATAATTCCGGAGCAGAAACCAGACATCAAAACTACTCATTAAGAATAGCCATATCGTTGGCCCAGTACTTAAATGTTACAAACGCATTTTGGACGTTTTTGAGTTAGTAGTGCCATCTTACTTAATAAAAATGAGATCTTTCGATTGGTAGTTTCAAAATGTTCATATCTCAATCCTATTGAAAGATACCAGTGTGTCAAGTGTTACACATGCTTATATATAATAAATATAATAAATAAATATGCTTAATTGGTAACATAAAAAAGTACTTATCTGTTACATAAACTAATCATATGGGAATAACATAATTTACTATCAAATTTTAGTTAAAAATAGAATAATACTTAAATGATACATACAAACAATCAATATTAAAAACAAGTTTAAACGCAAAAGGAAAATTAAGTTTTGAATGATACAAACATACAACACCATTTATGAGATCATGCCATACATGTATAAAATAAATTCATGGCTTGAATGATACAAACATACGATCTATATGCAACTAATTCATAAACCCAAAATTTAAATTCAGGACTTGAATGATACAAACATACGATATGTTTGCGGATAAAACGTAAATTATAAATTTAGAATCAGGATTTGTAAAGGGTTATCCAATTCAAGTTTGATAAAGTAAACTTAAAAAAAACACACAAAATATTCGGAATGTATTGTAATTTTTATTTCATTTTACAGATTGATCCTTGCCATTTTTAGTTAAACAAGATATCATTCAAATGTCCTCCACGGGACTTCTTACAGGCCTTGATTCTTTTGAGGTAATTTTCAATGACTTTTCGGCACATTTCGGGCGGTATCTCGGCCATTACCTTACGAATATTAGTTTTCAATTCGTCAAGAGTTTGAGGATTGTTTGCGTAAACACGATCTTTTGCGTAGCCCCACAAAAAGAAATCCAAAGGCGTTAAATCACAGGATCTTGGAGGCTAATTGACATCAGCCAATCGCGAAATCAAACGTCCAGGAAAATTCTCTTGCAAAAGATCTCGATTTGCTCGTGTTACGTGACTGGTTGCTCCATCCTGCTGGAACCACATATCGTCAAGATCATAATCTTCGATTTTCGTAAAAAAATAATCGGTTAACATGCGGCCATAGCGCTCAGAATTGACGGTAACGGTTCGTCCATGGTTGTTCTCAAAAAAATACGGCCCAATCACACCACCAGACCACAATGCGCACCAAACAGTGACTTTTTCCGGGTGTAATGGCTTCTCTACAATCAATTGTGGATTTTCTGAGCCCCAAATTCTACAGTTTTGCTTATTAACGTATCCACCAAGCGAAAAATGAGCTTCATCACTGAAGAAAATTTTGTTCGAAAAATCAGCATCAGCAGATTTAATAATTTTAACGCGTTGGTCGATTGTTAAATGCTCCATATTCTTAAATGGCAGAATGTCAACTAAATAAATGACAGCGTACTTGACGTTTATCTTTGACAGATGTCGGTATACAGATTTCTACTTTATCAACCTCGAATTGGATAACCCTGTATGATATAAACATACAATATTGTCGAATGAAACAGTTACACGGTTTTTATTTTTTTAATAGTTAAGTGAAAATTTATATGCAGTTTTGGTCTTTCTAAAAACGTTGAACGAAGCACGTCGCATCATGAGTATCACGTGAATTTTGTTTATATAATTTTTAAATTAATAATTATTTGTGAGTGTGTTGCATAGTGGAATACATGCAAAACTACCAACAACTACAGTAAAATTTCGATTTAACGGGCCACAATTCGGCAAAATTGAAGCGTCTACTAAATGATTACAACCCCCATATAACATGGAGGTGTAAGTAGTCAACAGACGCTTCAATTAAAAAACATAATATGGGGGTGTAATCATTTAATAAACGCTTTAACACGCTTTTAATAGACACGCTAATTTAACACGCTTTTAATAGACGCCCATCGAATTGTGGTTAGTCAAATCGAGGTTCCACCTGCAATTACTATACAAGCCAAGTTGTCATAATAAAAGGAAAATTACCATTATTAAATTATTTTTTTTCTTATTATACCGTTGGTTTATTTGAACTTTGTGATAATATGTATTTACAAAATTAATTGATTTCTGAATATATTATGTACAACATTTCGCACATTGTCGACAACTGACTGTGCAATACCGATTGTCGAACTCGCGCGCTCAGATTTACTGAAGCAAGTGCATCACACAGCTCCTTTTAATGTAAATAGTAAATTTCATAATAGGTTTGTCTCAATAGATTGACTTTTCATATCATTCACATCATCTTCCTCTCTCATTTAGAAAAAGCGCGGTTGCGCCTTTTGAGATTGTTCGACAGTGTTTTTTCAATACCCCCTTGGCCCTGGGACTCAAACTGATGGCAAACTATGGCAAACTGACCGAAAAATCTGTCCTAAATGCGATTTTTTACCGTTTTAAATTATTTACCTTAAGTTTGGCATACAGCCTTCAAATAAGAATTTTTATTTTATCTGAAATTATTGATTCATTAAATTTCAAAAATTACGTTCTTACCATAAACAATAATTCTGTTTTCAAGTAATACGTGAAAAACGAAAATACTGATACATACCATACAAATAAAAAAAATCAAAAACGGTTTTGTGTTACATACGCAATTTTCAAAATTTTAAATTTCGGTTTAAAATTAAACTGTGGGCTTGGTTTAAGATTCCTTTTAATTTTAGATGAGACAGCTTGCATGTTTTAAGAAAATTTATTTTATTTTGTCAAAAAGTGTATAGGCTTACGTTCGTAGCCAATTAAAGTTTAGATTCGATTATCTCAATTTCAAGTTTTTGTCGTTTGTAACACTTAAGTACTCGGCTGACGATATGGAATGCAAACGGATTAATACAACACCTAGAAGAATTTGAACTATTTTTAAATACCAAAAAAATTGATATATGCTTAATATCAGAAACACGTTTTACCAGCAGCTTCTATGTATCAATCGGGTGATATACTTGTAACCATATACCACACATCCTGCAGAACGAGCAAGAGGAAGGTCAGTTATATTTATTTGGGATAATATCAAACATCACGAAGAATTAAAAAAAAACACCTGTTATATATCTGCAACATATTGCCCCCACGGTATAACCTAAAGAAAGAAGACTGCATTAAATTGTTCCAGAAATTAGGAAGTAACTTCATCATTAACCTTTCCAAACTGTGAATTTTACTTTGGAGGGAAACCAATGTACTGGCCAACTGATCCTAACAAAATCCCGGATTTTATAGATTTCTACAACAATAAATGCATATCGGAACGCTACATCTTCTTAGTAAATGATGAAAGTCTATTATCTGATCATTCTCCTATTATGACGGTTAGTGAAAATGTAATAAAAAAAACAAATTCACGACAGCTCACAAACTACAAAACAAATTGGGAATTGTTTAAGCAACTAATAGAGGAAAAATAGGACTTTAAGTACCAATCAAAAGTAAAAATGAAATAGAAGAGGAACTAGACACGCTCCTTGACGCCATAGAATGGTCGGCTTGGGAATGTACTCCCAAATTATCATCCAGGCAAAAAACTCCGTTATTTACCCAATAGAAGTAAAGGAACTAGTGCATACAAAATAAAAAGCCCCAAAGAAATGGCAGAATACGCAAATCAAAACAAACGATGGGAAATGGGGTAGAAGTGCGGATGATAAAGCTGACCTGTTTGCTGACCATCTTGAAGAAACATTTCAACCTGTAAGTCGGTAAACCAATGACGAAATCGCCCAGAATATCTAATTTCGAAGATATCAGGCCTGTAATATTGAAAGAACTAAAAGCTGAAATTAGGAACATAAAAGCAAAGAAAGCTTCTGCTTACGATCTGACAACAGGGCAAATAATAAAGGAGTTTCCTGAAAAAGGCACTGCAATCCTCAGGAAAAAAACATGTGCCAATGCAGTGGAAAGTAGCGGAAGTAATAATGTGTCCAAAACTGGGCCAGCCACCGAATGATAGAAAATCTTACCAATTTCACTTCTACCAACACTAGTGAAATTGTTTAAGAGGCTGTTGCTCGATTGAGAAAAAACGATGATCAAAGAAACCTTATCCCAAAATATCAGTTTGGTTTCAGAAAGAAACACTAAACTTTTGAGCAGGTTCATTGACTTACAGATGTCATTAAAATACATTAGAGAGAAAAATTGTATGTTCTAGTATCTTCTTAGATGTAGCACAGGCCTTCGATAAGGTGAAAAAGACGTTTACTATTCAAACTACATAGAGATTTACCAAAACAATATTATATAATTTTAAAATCAGGGTGAAATATGAAGATGAATATTCTGAGCTAAAAAAGATTTCCGCAGGAGTCCCGCAGGGTTGTGTTTTGGGGCCTATTCTTTCTTGGGACCTGCTCCACACCAGAGATTTAACTCAATTAAACGATGTTACCATTACAACATTTGCTAATGACACTGCAGTTCAGAACAGTTGACTTAAAGATTCTTCATATCTTTAGTATGAATGATATTTTTCGTTTGGATGGGATTAATTCACCACAACATGTACCCCCGAATGACGGTAAATAAGAAAGAAGCACGACATATAAAACTTTTAAGTATAAAATATTTTTTAATTTTTTTAATCTTGGACTTACTTATTAATTGTTCTTTTTTACTATTTAACATTTAAATTGCTCTTTTTTATACAAATTTGTTGTTGTTTACATATACATTAATTAATTTTGAAATTATTTCTATAGAATGCTCATTCTATTGAGTACTAAAGTTTTCTTTTGTTATTATATAAGTACTAATCTATTACAATCTTATTTTTTTTATACTATTGGACTATTATTTAATTACTAAACTATTACATTTTTATAAAATTAATTTGTTATGTAGGGTGTTTCGTGCGTATTTGAAATATTGTTTTGCAATTTTATTTCCAATAATAATTGTGGTTTTGTTGATATTTTGTTTCACATCAGTTCTATGTTATCTATCTAAAAATTTTTTTGAAAAAGTTTGTTTTATATTTTGTTCCCTATTTCTTCAATGAATAGAGTAGATGTTGTTAAATATAATTTCATGTTACAAAACATCAGGAACCTCCGTAAAAATTTCGACATTTTTTTGGCAAATAATAATTCGTTAATTAAAGATCTGGATATAATCTTTCTAACCGAGACGTGGATTTCAACCAATGAAATTAACAATTTTAATTTATCTGATTTTACGTTTATCGCTAATTGTAATGATTCGTATAGATCTGGTGGAGTTGGGGTCTTTATTAGATCTACTTTTGATTTTCATTTTACTGCATTGAACTTCTCATCAGCTGATGTTATCAAGCTAACAGTTCGCATTGACAATATCGATTTCTGTTTTATTCTAGTCTATAGATTGCATTTTATTTCTTCAGATATTTTTTTAAATGAATTAAATGATTTTCTAGTTACTGATAAATCTAAGCACAGAATCTTACTGGGGGATTTAAATATTGATTTATTGAAAGAATCACTTGTGAAAGATGATTTTTTGTTGTTGTGCTCTTCGTTTGGTTTTAATTCTCTTATGAATAGCGTTACGAGGCCATGCTCCAATACGTGTATTGATCATGTATTTTATGAATCAAATATTTCAAGATATTCTCTTGAGGTCAATTGTGTAAATCTCCAAGTGACGGATTAAATGTTAGCATTAAATATTTTTAATCCAAAAAAACAGTTTTCGCGCTGTCATCCTCGATTGCAAACAAAAATTAGTTATCGCGATTTATTGAATACTTTAAATTCTTATGATTGGAAATCAGTGTTGATGATCCAAATTTATCTTATTCCATTTTTATTAAAAAACTGACTGGGGAGATAAATAAGAACAAATCGATAACTAAAATAAGAAAGTCGGACTTCAAAATAAAACCCTGGATAACCGCATCGCTACTTAGTTTAATTAATTATAAAAACCATTTAGTTAAAAAACTAGCAAAGAACCAGACTAATGCGATGTTGAGTAATAAACTTAAAAAGATTAATGCTAAACTAAAACGTTTAATTCCTCAAGCAAAGGAAAGGTATTTTAAGGCTCAGTTTTCTGCTGCTGACGATTTAAAATCGAAATGGAAGGTAGTTAATGGTATTCTGAACAACACACTGAGCACTAATAAAATTATTTCAATTGCGGATGGAGATGATAAAATTGAAAAAGATCCATTCAAAATAGCCAATATTTTTAATGAATATTTCATCAATGTACCTACTGAAATTTTGAATGCTAATCATGAAACGGTTTATATAGAGGAGTCTGTTAGAGATAACTTAATTCTCTCGAACTGCAATTATCAAAATTTCTTCTTTTTCCCAGTTTGTGAAGAGGAATTTTTTGCGATCGTTCGTGATTTAAAAAATAGTACTTCATACGGCTTTGACGAAGTTTCACATAAAATAATCAAAAATATAATTAGTAGTCTGGTTCATGTTTTGACTTTTATTTTTAATTCTTGTGTGTCAGAAGGGGTTTTTCCAGAACTACTTAAAATTGGTGTTGTAAAACCGCTTTTCAAAAAAGAGTCTCAGTTGGATAAGAATAACTATCGCCCTATTACTTTTTTGAGCACTTTTTCTAATTTCTTTGAAAAAATAATTAAACATAGATTGTTAGATTATCTTGATAAAATTAATTTTCTTGACGTACGACAGTTTGGTTTTATTAGGAATTCTTCAACGGAAAAAGCCTTAATAGCATTCTTGTCGCCGCTGCACCGTAATTTGAATGATAATTTAAAATCCTCAGCTTTATTCCTTGATATTTCTAAAGCTTTCGATACTGTTAATCATAGCGTTTTATTATCGAAGCTATACAATATTGTCAATCGTAAGCAAACTGTTTGTGTTAATGGGAAGTTTAGTGATGAGAAACTAGTTAATGTTGGAGTTCCACAAGGATCAGTTCTGGGGCCAATGCTCTTTCTAATCTATTGTAATTCAATTTTCAGCCTGGATTTACGTGGCAATATCGTCGCATTCGTAGATGATATGGCATTACTTTACTCTGGTTTTAATATAGGTTCCCTAGAACGTGATATTAAGCAAGACGTCGTCTTGTTGAAAAAGTGGTTCTTTGTGTATAATATGATACTGAGTTGCAGTTCTAAACTTATGAATTTTTCCATAGGTGGCACAACGTCTATATTAAATTCATGTTTAATTTATCATTCGTTATCTTGCAATCAAACAAATTGTGGCCCCCTTTGCATTCCAATTGAAACCGTATACTCTTTTAAATATCTCGGTTTGCATTTGGACTCTCAACTAAATTTCAAGAGGCATGTGTACAATTTAAAAAGCAAATTACGGATGCCACTCAGAACTTTTTACTATCTTCGGAATATTTGTAGTCCGGAATTCCTAAAATGCATATATTATGCACAAGTTGACTCACATTTGAGATATGGAGTTACTTGTTGGGGCGGAATTTACCTATCCAATATTAGACCGTTGATGTCCGTTCAGAAAGCAGTGTTGAGAATAATTAACTTTAAACCAAGATTGACTACATCTTTCCCGTTATTTGTGAAATTCAAATTTTTGTCGCTTCGATATCTATATATATTTAAAGTATTAAAAGCTTTTTATTTAATTAGCGGTAATCGTACAGTTAGTAATTTGAATAGCGTTTCATATAATTTGCGCAACATTAATAGAATAAATATTCCTCGTCCTAATAAGGAACATTTTAAAAAATTCTTCGACTATACCGCTCCTAAACTATACAGTCAATTACCATCAAATTTTTTTTAAACAAATAATGTCAATGATTTTTGCAAATTATTAAAGGATTGGCTATTTACTATTAATAACATGGAAGTATATTTGTAATGAACATTTTACCATTTTGTTTGTCAATTTTTTTGTTATGAACAATTATCAACAAATTACAATAAAATTTTTTCATCTTAATAATTTTCTTCTTTATTTAAAAAAAAAAAAAAAAAAAAAATTAAAAATTTCAGTACCCGAATAGAAATAGTAATATTTATAATTAATATTTTAAATTTGTAATAGTGTAAGTAATTTATTCTTGAAATATTTTTTATAATTGAATCGTAGCTCCGAAACTTATCTTTCATAAGGAGACTACTAAACTAGTTTTATTTATGATTTTTTACTTTTCATTTTATGGGGTTAAAAAAAAGGTTCTCTCAGTAGGAGACACTATCGAGGAATCGACAACGAAATTTCAAGAAGCATATGACAAAATTATAAAATGGACAAAAATGTGGCGTATCGAGCTCAAAGAATCGAAATCCACGCATGTGAATTTTACTAATCTAAAAGTCAGTTACAAACCTGTAATCATTAACAGTCATCAGATTCCGTATGCAAATAAGGCTAAATAACTAGGAATGACCTGAATGATACCAGGCTCAGATGGAAAAAGCACGTTTAAAAGAAAAAAAGATGAGCTTAATATCAAATATCGAAAAATGTATTGGCTGCTCGGGAAAAATTCGGAATTGTCATCCGAAAATAAATTACTATTGTATCAACAGGTGCTAGAGCCTGTAAGGACTTACGGAATACAGCTCTTGGGCTGTACAAAGAAAATCAACACCAAAAAAATACAAACTTTTCAAAACAAAGTGCTACATTGTATAGTTAACGCTCTGTGGTACATTAGGAATGTTGACCTTCATAGGGACCTTAATATTCCGACGGTTCAAGAAGAGATAAAAAACTTGCTGTAATTCATGGACAACGTATTTATCAACATGTATATATGTTGGACCCTTCACGTGCAGTAAGACAATTGCAGAGAACGAAACCAATAGATTTAATGGATTAAGGTCAGTCATTTAGACACATTTCCAATCGCGGCAAATAGTAGAAGTGGATACTATTATAAATGTTGCGTGATGCAAATTAATATTTAGTTAGTTACCAAAGGTGTCACCAACAACTTGGTATTGCACCTATTGGTTATCGGTAACACTGTGAAAGTTGTTCATTTGACCTGCCACTTTAGTAAAATCGATAAACGTTTAATTTAGTCATGAATGCATATGCGCAAACATTAATAAATTTATACACCAAAATATCACACCTTTTGTCTATACGAGTATACCGATCGAGTCCATAAAATAATAATCTCGCGTAGCCTGGGTTAGGTATATAAAAAAAACATGCAATTTTAATATATCACAATATAATTGCATTTTAATCCTACTATATATGACTACTAAAAGCTGTAAATCATAATAAGAAAACGAAATAAAGTCGTGATCGTGAAAAACAATAATATACAGAAAACCAATAAAAGCATTCATGAATATTGTATAGGTATTTAAGAAATATATAAAATAAATAAATTAAATATAAGAAATAAAATAAAAACTAATTCAAATATTTGCTAGCTATTTGTTGTAATATGAAATTTATTGATCTTAGTTAATATGAAAAATAAAAGTCGAACGAACGTATTATGTAACATGCTGGAGTTTTTATCGAAAATAATGAGCATGTAATTTGTGTTACAAATTTGTAAAATAAAAACCAATAATATAAAATAAATAGAATTATCGATTTTCTTCTTATACCTTTATATATTTATGTATATACGAGTATACATGACCCGTGTGAGCTTTATACATTTGCACACCGAAACTTTAAAAGTGTCTTAATGTATATCGAGCGCGAATTTAGCAACAATTACAATAACTCGACACCATTAAAATGTCATTTTTACAATAAAATATAAATGTAACATAAATTTGGGTTTGATCGAATTTGCATGACTAAACCGATTTGTTTGTAAATATATTGTATAGTTATATAGTTTGAATGTCGACGTGCAACAATAGCCGTATGTGGTTACGGTTTTGCGTAATTGCAGAAGTAATGTGTGAGAATAATTTTTGGTTAATGTTTACAAAAAAAAAAAAAAAATTAACACACAATTGATCAATTATGTTGAGCATAGAAATATACGTATATATAACATATATATTTTGTATCTATATATTTATATAGAACATACATAATAGTTTGACCAATTTATCATTGCAATTATGCCTGGTGGCATAGTTTTGCTGTGCGGGAAAGCAATTTAAAAATCCAATATAAAAGCGCTGTAAAGGTAAACCTTGAATTATGAATAAATACGCAATCATCATATGGTCCTTGATATTTAACGAGATTATTAATTTGTAGTTGTAAGATAATCTGTGTGACATGAATCATAAAATGGATTTTCGCTGATCAGATCAATTATCTGCTTACAATGTATAATCTTACATTACTCTTTGAATGTCGATGCTTTGTGGAAGAGATATAAATTATGCTTAAACTGCCTATGGAGTTGTTTGTGAGTTATTAAATGAAAATTATTTGCATTAAATTTCATTATAATTCTCAATCAAAATAACAAATCAAAATATATAACATGTATATTTTAACAGTGTAAAAAATGTGAAATTGTTTGATATATAAAACGATAAAATTAAATTAATTGACCTTTTGATTTTCATGTTATAGTTTGACGCGAATGCGTGCCTGCCACTACAGCAATGAACGGTTGAATAGTATTTTCTCACTAAAAATGTGTTGAAATATTGTTCTAATAATTCAGTTAAGTTCAGTATAATTCTTTGATAGAACATCTAAATTTCTTATCTTTTGTGCAGTAGGTCATCATGAAAATAAGATTTTTCCAGATTTAACATTTGCTAAATAAAGTAGTTTTTCAAATCTTCTTTTTATTAGATTCTTTTGGTTTATTTACAAAATTAATACATATAATTACAACTATCAAGTTGCTGAGCTTACAATTTTACCTAAATTAAAAAATATGTGTTTATGTTATTCATTATATGGACAATACTTTTGCTGATCTTATGAAAATAATAAGTGTATGCGCGCCGGAGATAATGGAAATATAAGCCGTCAAATAATATTTAGCTATTCGCATACTTATTGTTGCTGATTCGACACATTTGTGTCGCTAATGTTATGTGCTTGAACATATATAATAAATTATTCCATGTTCAAACCCGTGATTGAACAGGGAGAGAAAGAGAGAACAATGTGTATCGATCGTGTGTGAAGTAAAACGTTTTAGAAAAAAGTTTTTCTTATATGCTTCTCTTTTATATCAATGCAAATTGATATAAAAGAAAAACAGAGAAGAGAGATTATTTTTCTAAAACGTTTTTCGCGTCGCTGTATGGCGCAAGAATTTTTTCTGGTGATGATTCGAGTTTGAATTTTTGGAAAAAGAGTCTTGTTTGTAGTTTTTGGAAAATAAAAATCGCGTGTAAGAGTTTATTAAGAAATCAAGTTGGATGTTAAAAAAAAAAAATTTTGGTTGCGGATAATGAATCCATTTTGATTTTTTTTAGTTTTTTTTAAGCAATGTAATTAACGTAAAAAATTATTAATTACAAAGTAGTGAAAAAATGTAATAAAATTAGTTATCAATGAATGTCGAAATCAGAATAAAGAAAAACTAATAATAAAATTAATAAACAGTTTGTACAGTGAAATAAAATGATAGTTCTAGGTATACAGTGTTAGTTATACAGTGATACAGATAGTTATACAGTGATACAGATAGTTATACAGATAGTTATACAGTGAAATAAAATGATAGTGTTTATTCTATCAACGTCATTTCGCGCGGTTGGTATACCGCCAGCATAATAATTGAATTTTGGAGTAGTGAAGTTTATTTTGAACCACATTTTGATGCTGCGGATGCCGGCGTAACACATTTATCCTGTTGTATATCACCGTAATCAATAGGGTGCCATCGGAAATCATCGGGTGGCGTGATCATCTTTAGCGGCAAGGGCGTGCTACAACGGTACCGTGTAGGGAGGCAGTTGAGGCCAAACCAACGGTAAATTGATATCAGTAAGGCTAGACAACGCCCAAGGTATTGTCTGAGGTTAAGGCGAAAGGACGCCCAACATTTTGAAGCCCAATCGGGCAAAACTTTGTGGTCTTTGGCGGGACCACGCCTAACTTATTTTGGCGGCCGGTTGAGGTTAAAATATTTACCGGCATCGCAAGGCCGCAACCCGTTGTTTGATTTTTGGTATCGGGGAGAGGCCCCGCAACATAACGGCACCAAAGCCGCAACGGTCCGGGTGGGGCAAGGTCACCTGTGGCATGACGGCCGCGCAAGGCCGCAACAGGTTTTTGTAGTACTAAGGTACGAATTTTTTTTTTATATTTATTTAATTTTAATTTTTTTTTTTTTTTTTATATATTTTAAATTTTTTTTAAATTTGGAAATTTTTGTGATCGAGCGCCGCACAGCGGGTGCACGCTCAATGCGTATTATGCTCTCTCTTTCTTGTTCTCTTTTATTGTGGTACGGGGGGAAAGGGGAGATGTTTCTCTTTGTTTTTTTTAATAAAAATGAATTATTAAATTTTTCGGTGTGGTGTGATGAGGGAGGGATTTCTCCCTTCGTGTTGGCATAGGGTGGGCGGTTTCTTGGCGCCCGTATCCGAATCGAAACCGGTGTTTACCACCGTTTGAATTCTGACGGATGCGCGCACCAAGGCACCTCTCTCCCGTTATAATTTTTATTTTATTTATTTTTTATTTTTTTTTTTCTGTTCGTTCCTCAAGTTCCGGCCGACGAGTTTCGGCGGAACTCGGTTATTATTATTATTTGCGTTCCCCCCAACTTTCTGTAATCATCACGGTGTAAGCCAGGAGCACATGCAAGCCTCAAACCCCACGACCTTAGCACTTCTCCCTGAGAACGTAGCCGGCAAAATATCACCGTGGAGGCCTCTGCATGTGCTTAGTGAAAATCTGCAGGTTGGCAGTAGCCAGCCTGTAACAACCTCATCGTCCATTTCTGAATATTTTGCTTTGTTGAAACTCGTGGGACAACGCCTAAAACAAGCGCGATTAGCTACTAATATTTCGAAAAGTAAGTTCTTCATGAAAGAAGTCAAATATTTAGGATTTATTGTGCACAGAGAGAAAACCATGCTAAAATATAGTGTAACAACCTTATTTTAAGTTTTGTTATCCATACGGGCGGGTCGAGTTTATTGATTCTTACAGCATGTGTAAGTAAAGCTTAAGCTTTATTTTTATTTAAAAAAAATTAATTCTGTGTTTGAGAATACAAAATCTTGCCGTTACACAATATAAAACTTTAACTAAGTACTATCTTTCTACTCCATAATATTTCAAAAATGACATTAAGAATGAAAATCTCTTATTAAGAAGAGCATGCTTAATCAAAATATTTTTTGTTCTAAGAAATCGAAACCCATACTTATCCTGAGCATACACATTTATAAAATTAAGTACAGTTTTCTGAACCTTCTTATCTATAGAATACAAAATCTTATACATAGTTTTTTATATTATTATTATAATATCCAATAAAACTTAATTTAAGCACTTTAAATTCTTATTAATCGTTTATGCTTATGTTACATTAGTCTTTTATTGAGCATTTTGCTTCTTAACATAAGATTATTAATGCTTAATTTATAGGTGCAGTTTGCTTAAATAAACCATAACTCTTATTATTTGTAGAATAGGTAATACTTACTCCTGTGTATTGCTATTTTTAATTTGAGATCCAATAAACTATATTTCAGCACTGAAAATTCTTATAAATCGCATTTTTAATCTTTTGATAAGAAATTTGCTCTTTAAATAGAAAAACACCTAGGATTACTAGAAATATACATTATTCATAATTCAAACATTCACACATACTGAAAATCACAAGGTTGCCCTTAAATAAAACAAAATAATTTTAATGTTTGTAATCTCAATATGTTTATTTTTTATTCAGTTGTTTGTAATCAAAATTAAAATAATACGTTCAAAAATAAACCTTTATATAAAATATTTAGGTCAACAAACCTATTTCTTAAATAATATAATCAAGCGAATTTTCCATAAGTAGTAATATTTTTATTATATGTACTATATAACATCAATTCCAGTAAAAATAATATTAAAAATATTTAAAAAAAATAAACACATATTTTTTTCCATAAATTTAAATAATATTTTAAAAGTAAAAGTAAATAAATCTTAAACAAATCATATAAATACATTATTTTCAATTATTGAACCAAGTACATATTAGGCTTTCTTAAAAGAATATGTAAAGATTATACAAATAATAGTGTTTTAATAAGACAATATAATTAAAGTTAATTTAATAATAGATCAGAAACACAATTTTTTTTATTATTTATTTATAGAATTTGTAGTTTCTATAAACAAACTAGAATGATTAGTTTAATTGGTTGTTTCGTTTAAGATATATTGATGTCATTACATAAATCCGGGTATAAATATAATTGATGCATCAGACAGAGTATGTAAATGAAAAGGTCTGAAAATTTTATCATTCAGTATTAACCAGCCAAACTTATTTAACTCTTTTCCCACGAAAAAAACTCCAGTTTTCTTATCAAATTGCTTTACTTCAATAAATTGCGATACAACTAACACCTTTTCATCATATTTAATAAAATTATGAATTTTATGTAAATTGGTATTTTCATAGTATTTTCATCCAGTTTTGAACAATCTTCCCATATATTCAAGAGAAGTAGACAACTTACAATTAGAAACAATAAAAGGAGGTAAAATAATGTTCTTTATATAATGCTTATCACTTAAGCTTACTAAATCTGGTTTCTCATTGCGAATGGTTCTAATATTAGTAGTTTTCGTTATTGTTGCTGCGAATACGAATGAAAACTTTTTACTTACAGAGAAGGGTAAATTAATACGCGATTTTGTAACATTACTGTAGCTTTTAACTTGTTGATGCTTGGCTTCAAAACGCATGCACCAAAAATTTCTTAAAGGACCCGATTGGGATATTATATATGGATAGTGACATAAAATATGGTGTTTGGGTTTTAATCGACCAAACAATTTATTATACATACTGTTGTGAATAAAGATTTGTTTTTTTAAATTTATTATGTCGGAATCTGAAAAACTGTCTTTTAAAACTTGTTCGACTAACTCTTGCAAAACTCGAATATATTTGAAAACTTTGTCAGACACAGGAACTAATCCCCAAATTATGCACGTAAAGAAATGTATTAAACATTCCGATTGCCGGGCAGTAGCAGAAAGATTTTCGTTTTTTAAATGAATCAATTTTATAGCCGAAGGTCGATTTCTAATATTTATTTCTCCGTAATCAAAATTGTGAATACGAGTATTTAACTGTTCTAATGTGAACATTTTTTGTTCTGAAATAAAATAATTAATTGATTTTATTAATCCAAATTTTACCACGCCTTCAAAAATATCGTGCATTAAATCGACACAATAGTTTTCAACAACATGAAAACTTGGAATTTGATTAAAAATTGAATTTTCTAGAACTCCGCTTAATTTATAGCCATCAGAAAGAGATTGTTTATAATTATTTTTATCTCTTTGCGGGAAGTCTTCAGCGCTATTAATATTATTTTTGTTTATTAAACAAAATCGACAAAAATTTAAATGTGAAAAGCTTCTTGCGAATCCAAGTATTGAATTTAACCCTAAATTGTCACCAGTAATTAGACCGAGGAGAAATCGAACCCTGCTTACTGTCCCGTTGATATCAAATTGTATACCTTCGATCTCTAAATCTTTAAGTTCTTCTACTAATTTCCAGAGTGATTGAGAGTTCCCAAAAGCCTTCAAATCCCTTGTTTTTATTAGCATAGCTATAAAAATATAATCTAGCGATGAATATTTTTTTGGTAAGCTAGGAAAATTATAATAAAATGCTCCAAGCGATTGTTTTCCTGCCCGACTACCTAAGGGATCACCTGTCTCGAAATCATCATAATAAACAAAATATGGAATACAAATATCATTTTTATATAAAATTAGTTTGTTTCTCCATAAATTGCCTTGTATAAAATTACATAACTTTCCGGATTTAGAGTTCAAAATTTCATTTTGATTTGTAATAGTTTCAGTTAATAAGTTTGGGATTTCGAAAAACTTTTTGATTTGGAATTTTATGGGTAAAATTGTTCCATACGATATACTTGTTTTCAAATTAGGAACGCCTCTCGTCAATTTAGCTGCTATTCTATTATTTATAGTAAACTTTGTCGGTGAATTATAATAATTTTTGAATTTTAATTGTTTTCTAAATAAAAATTCAGTTCGAACATTTCTAAAAGGTTTTGCTAGAACATCTAGTAATTCCGTCATATTATCACAGCCCTCTGAAACACATTTCTCTATTTCTTTGGTTATTACAAGTGTTATGAGACTTTCTATGTTTTCTATTAAATCATGGATTATTTTGGTTGTAAGATTACTGTTTTGGTAAAGGTTACTAACAAATTGAAAAATTGCTTCATGTATATTTTTTTTAGATTCTAATATATCAAATTTTTTTACAGGATCACAAACATTGACATTTTTAGAACGCAATGGTGTCTGAAATGTGTCTTGTACAAACACAGGATCTAAATTAACGTTTTTACAATGTTCAATAATTTGAGTTTTATGACAGTTAATCAAATGTTTCTTAAAACTATAAATATTACTAAAACTACTTAAACATTCATCTTGCTGACATTGTATGGAGCAATTTTCTTTTATCATATGCTGGTGTTTTAAATGCAGGAAAAGATGTTCAATACTTTTAAATGTTAATTTACAAAGGCTACAATTATACATTATAATAATGATAGAATAATGTCTATTCAAAACAATATGATTTTAAAATTTCTTAATAGCTTTAACTTTTTAAATTGTTAAGTAAAGCAATTATACTTGCATCAATTTTATCATAGGGCGTTTCAATCTTATAAAAATATATTTGGAGAAATGTCCAAAATTTTGAACTCTCCTTTGGAAAATTTAAATTGAAACAAAAAAAACATTTAAAAAGAGTATCAATGGCGCTAATTATGTTGCTAAATTCTAATTGAATGCCATCCAAACAAATTTGAACATCTTTTACCTCTTGCTCAATTATTTTGTAAGTTATAAATGGTTGCAACGTTTGTCCGTGTTTTTTACAAAAAATTTTTTTTTGTTCTATAACGAAGTCAAAGTTTGTGGTCGATTTTATTTCTATTATTACTGTGGATATGGCATCTTCGATTGTTGCTTTATATACCTTTTTGTTGTCTGATGTAAAACGAGCTGTCGGTCTCAAGACGTGGTTTAATATTTTTATTATCCGTAATGACTTGTGATCTGTAAATATGCAATGATAGAAAATAGATAATTGACGGTTTGGTGAAAATTATTTTTGCAACAATTACCTAAGTCTTCGAAATTATGCTGCTCCAACTGTAAGTTTTTATTTTTTGTTAAAGTAACGAGCGTATTTTCCAAATTTAAAAATTGCAGCCATTTTTGTATCAGCCATAAATCCTTTTCGGGGTACAAGCATTTAAAATCAATGTCGATCTAAGAAACATTAAAATTAACTAATAAAATTTTATTGGTTGTTTACATGAAAAATGAAACTTACCAAACGAAAATTTTGCGAATGATAAAGAATTGGCCATTCTTGTATAAATAGTTTTAAGTTTTTCCCTTCGTGTTTTAATTGCTCCTGCCGTAGTGGAAACGTGTTCTTCCATTTAATTTCAACGGTATCCCATGGTTCTGACTTATATTTTAGCCAATGTTTATCATGCTCTTGTTCTTCATTTACCTCGGATGGTGGTGGAATGATTGTGGCACTAGAATATTCTCGTTTTCTGGCTGTACTGAATAGACCAGCGGGCCTTAGTTTTGACGCACAATTACGGTATCTATTATACAGCCGTCCACCTTGTATAGGTCCCGTTGTGTGGTAGTATTGCTATTATTTAAAAAAAAAAAATTTAAATTGGCTAATGTACTGGTCTAAGAGATATGTCACCAAAACCTTAGCAACTTTGCATTATCATTTGAAATTTTTTGTTTATTTTTGGTTTGTTCATGTAATTTACTATTCAATACTATATATTTTATTTTGTTTAAATTACCAATAAATATTTAAAATTAAATAAACATGCATGATAATCAGCCAAGCTACACACGATTTCATCTTCTGGTTTCAAACTAAGTCGTAATAAATTTGTATTGTTAATTTAAACCCTTATTTTATATTACAACACAAAAAAATTTTCAATTGTTCTATTCTGTTCTCCCGAAAATAAAATTTAAACAAAAATCTACATCTCAAAAATGGCTTTAAATTTTATTTTCATTTCTATTTGTGTAAGTTCGGATTAACCGAAAAATTTAATGTCGCAGTTAAAACGGATTTTGTAGGTAAAAGGGGAAAGAAAGGAATATGAAGCCAGTCTTATGAAACCGTGTGTAGCATGGTTCAATAAGTTAAGTCCCTAAAGACGTTAGCGAGTCCATTAAAATTTAAAATTTTGGCAGAAAATTTAAAAGATTTTTCATTTCTGCACGAATAAAGATAATAAATAATTGATGAAACACTTTAATTTGTTTGCCAAAACTTTAAGACTTTAATAGCCATAGTATTTAAAAAATGTAAATATTCTACTTGTGATACCATACTTTGCTTATTAGATGCAGAATATGAGTATAAAAAAAATAATTTTAAAAATAACTCTTACAGCGTTTTCTGTTGTAAAGATTCCTTTAATTCTTTGAGTTATTAAAATGAAGTCTTCCTTTACCATGGATATATTTTGCTCTATGTATTTCTCGATGAGTGCGTCAATCAATACTTTTCTAGAGTTTTCATCTAAGCAACCTGATTTATTTTTATAGTTGTCCAGAATTTTTTTACCTCTTTCGGAACTTAGAACGATTGAAAACACCTAGTCAAATATTTATTAATTTGTTATTATTATAGCTATCAAATAGGTGAACGGAATATTAATATTCTGTTGTGTTTCCAGGACAGTGTCCCGTATACAAAACACGTTAAAGCACCGTCCAGGTCACACAAAATACAATAATAGGATAAATCATTAACGATAAGAAATTGATTACATATAAATTATATAATTAAGTATATAGCACATAAGAAAGCAAAAATAAATATTCAATTCAGATCCCGCAACATATTTTCGACACAACAACAAATACTATGCATAAAAAACACAGACCAAATGTGTTACAACTTTTAAATTATATAGAATGAAAGATAGCAATAAAAACCATTAGAAAGATCCCAAAACATAAATACAGTAAGATACGAGGGTATATCAAAAAGTCTTGCAATATCATATGAAAAAAACGAGTGAGTGAGACAACAATATATTTTTCAAAACCATTTTTTGTCACGATGAAACTTCTAGAAGAACATTTCGATGTAAATTTTACGGTTCGTTTGTTTTTGTCAATTTAGTAACATGTGTTTTGAATTTTTCTTAAAATGAATGAAATTGAATATCGCGCCGTTACTAAATTTTTCTATAAAGATGGACGAAATGCAATTTATATATTCAACTATATATCAAAAGTTTACGGCGAATCTGCACCATCATATGCCACAGTAACAAAGTGGGTAAAATTATTCAAAAGTGGTTGGGAGTCATTATAAGACGATAACCGCTCGGGTCGGCCAGCAGATGCTATTAGCCATGAAAACGTAATTTTGGCTGATTCTATTGTATTGGAGGACCGGCGTATTTCTGTTCCGCGGTTAGCGTGGAGACTTTCTCTTTCATACGGTACCACATATACTATATTACATGACCACCTTCACATGTCGAAAGTAAGTGCGCGATGGGTTCCCCGTTTGTTGAATGCTGAACAAAAAAAAATGCGTGTTTAAACTTCAAAGGCGATTTTAGATATGTACAAAGCAGATCCAGAAAATTTCTTGGGTAACATAATAACAGGCGATGAAACATGGCTTCATCACTGGGATCTGGAATCCAAACAAGAATCGATGCAATGGATTAAACGTAGTGAACCACCACCAAAGAAATTCAAAACTCAACCGTCTGCTGGTAAGGTTTTGGCAACAATTTTTTGGGATGCTGAAGGAATTTTGATAATCGATTATATGCCACCGAAAACCACAATCACAGGCATATATTACGCAGAGGTTTTGCGAAAATTGAAAAAAGCGATCCGGGAAAAACGGCCAAGGAAAGTTAGGAAAAAAATCTTGCTTCTTCACGACAATACACCAGTGCGCAAGGCTAATATTGCTCAAGCTGCATTAAAGGACTGCGGCTTCGTGGAAATTCCGCATCCACCGTACAGTCTAGACTTGGCACCCAGTGACTACTTCTCTTTCCCAATTTGAAAAAAACACTAAGGGGCCGGAAATTTTCCAGTGACTATGAAGTACAGTCTGTTGTAAATGAATATTTTATGGAGCAAAAGAAATCTTTTTTTTTAGAGGGTTTAGGTAAGTTAATTGATCGATGTGACAAATGTATAAACCTTAAAGGAGATTATGTCGAAAAATAAAAATATTGCTGTCTCTCTCACTCTTTTTTTTCATATGATATTGCAAGACTTTTTGATTTGCCCTCGTACATATTTTGACTTAAAATAAACACATGAATTGATTTAAACCACATGAGTATAATGGCAACATATTACCCCGAGATGTGAAATTTTAATTACAAAAAATTTGAATGTAAACAAATATCCATGAGACCACTAGAAACCCATATGCAAGATATCATTGGCACATAAAAAATAAATAGTCTCGTAATAAATGAAGGCCCCGATTAAAATATAGAGATCACTAAATCGGGCCAATTAGAAATAAGTTTAATTAGAATTACAGAAAATAAGAAAATAAAATAATATTTTAAATTTAAAGTCTAAGTGTTTTAAAAAGGAAATCCAACATTGGTAAGTAAATTAAACATATACATCGTTTACACTCACCGAACTAGATCTTTAAGTCCGTATACCCAAGCCAAGGGTAGTGGGTTGAAGTAAACATAACTTCAACGAAAATCTAATAATTCTTACTAACACGAGTGCCAAGTGCACATTAGTCCAACAGATAACGGACAAAAGACTCCTTACTAAATAATAACAATAATAATAACTCGCAACAGAAACTATAAAAATTATCGCGTTAATCTAGCCTAGTTGCAATAGATGTGCATAGCTGATACATGACCCGATACATGGTGGTTATTGCTTCAGGGAAAGATTAACGCAAATTATAATTGACCGAATCAAATCGATCAATTATATAAGGATAATATAATAATTGAAACATCTTATTAACATACATAACATTCATCAAATTCATTCAACAAATTCCCTTTCCCATACAATTATAAAATATACATTCATATAACACATTGATTCACATACATATTACAAATATATAAAAAACGTCATCAAATTATAAAAATATATTAACCATATATAATTAATATAAAATAAATTCGAACATCCCTTATAAAACAATTCGTCCTATTTTGATTCGGATAACTCCACAGCCTTTTCGATGTAAAAAATATATTTTACGGGAAATTTTTTTAAAAAACGTTCTGGCATCAAAACATTGCCTACAAAGTTGTCGTGTTATATGAAAAACTATTATTTTTAACATTCTACAGTTCGAATCCCATCAGAGGCTAGATGCAAATCGAATTTTCATCATTGATTACAATCGATAATGTTAATAAACACAACTAGAAGACCCTCTGATGGAGTGCAGAATTCAGTGCTGACCCACCGTGCATGTCAATGTACAGGTAGACATGGAGCTTGCAATGTGCAGGTGGTATACTGTAGTTGTGTGAGTAGGTGAATGGGTTAATGATGTAGCGTGAATGCGTGGAATCACCATGGGCCAAAAATGGCCTAAGTGTGAACCACTGAAACCTAACCTAACATTCTACAGTACAATTTTAAAAAGGTCGGAAAATTGTCTTAAATAGCCCTGATATCAGAAAACATTATGAAAGAATTACAATACAAAATGAAATATAATTTTCTTACATTATCCGCAATTTTGATTTTATTTATTTCAGTAAATACGCTCGATGTTGTAGAAATTGGCGACGATGTAGGGCTAATTTCAGAACGATCATTTGATAGCCACGTCAAAAAATCTGAATTGGGATTCAGGAAAACAGTAGACGGTTCAGCAAAATTCTATAAATTATAAAAATCGATTAGGTTAAAATTGTGTAAAAAAATATAATGTTTTCTTACGTTGATCCGTTTCCATTCTATTAAACATTGTCGGAATTTTCGTTTATTGGGAAAATCAGCCAACGTAGGAAAAAACAAATTTAAATCAAACTCAGTGATATATATAAGGTCCACAATTTGGATGTTATTGGCTAGAAGTATAAAACATTTATTTGGTAAACTTTTAGATAGAATAATAGTTGACACTAATTAACAAATTCAATTTTATGAATTAAAAATGTATTCAAAAATGCAAAGTAAAACATTTAAAAGTGAAAAAAATTGTATTTATTAACTAAGATTGAAAATTAATGAAAAAACGAAATTATTTTTAATTTATTTTGAATCGATTTAAAATTGTGTTATTTTTATATATTTTTTCAATTTCTAATTCAAAATTTGTTTTAATAGATTGTTTTAATTAAAGAGGATTTTAATTCACTTTGGATTATAATTTTCAATTCATGATTTTCTAATTCGTGTTACCATTTGAACTTACTCTTAAACTGGTCAACTAAACAGGGCAACTCCCAATGATTAAGCAATTTCGCAATGTCGGTTATTTCTGTAGTCTGGCAATCTCTGGCTAATAAAAAATATATATAATTTAAAAATTCATAATTTTTGCAGAGTAATGTCTTAGTTAACCATGGTCGTAATCCACACCTTTTCAAAATAAACGTTTGTGCCACACTGAAAGTGTTTGATTCAATATTCTATTTTGGTTGGCCCTAAAATTGTGGGGTAGGGGTTTACAAAAATGTCAAGCCCTAAGCTATAGTTGCAACTTGAATGATAGTATTTATTAAAAAGTGGGAAGTGCATATGTAAAGTATGTTTTTGGGATTATTAAAAATTAACAATAGCTATTTTCTTCAATTAATTTCGTTTTTATACATACCATGTACATAGGGATAATCGGAGATATCTTGTTGTCTTTGGTGATAAGACGTTTTATGATAATATATGCCACAATAAGAATGGATTTTAAAATAACGAGCGATTCCTAACAAGAAATTTTTGTAATTAGCTTATATAAGGTGTTCCTTCTGAATTTTTGTGACAAACTATTATGAAGTAATGTGATAAAGTCTTTGAGTGTCTTATGTAATAGAACCCTAAATAAGTAAAAATGTATTTTATTTTGAATAAAATGAACCCACAAGCTTCCCATACAAGTATAATAATAATTATATTTGTTTTGCAATGGGTTTTTTGATTCTTTAACAATTTGAAAAACGTAGGTAACGGACATTTTTAATTAAGCCATCGATGTGTACTGGTAAATACCTTTAGTTTGATTTTCATCAATAATGTTCCTTTCAATTGAACCGGTATCCATGTTGAAAATAGTGTTTTCCGAAAATATTGTGTGATCCATTGCGTAACAATAGAAAAATCAAGCGACAAACCAAAAAATCTGAACCGGATGGGCTAAATTAATTAGTA
This sequence comes from Nephrotoma appendiculata, assembly GCA_947310385.1. Classification (NCBI taxonomy): domain Eukaryota; kingdom Metazoa; phylum Arthropoda; class Insecta; order Diptera; family Tipulidae; genus Nephrotoma; species Nephrotoma appendiculata. Next base: position 279,591,781 of record OX371223.1, read on the forward strand.
CTTGTTACAACTAAAAAGTTCTGCATTATACGTGAACGAGAAATACAGAGCATATTGCAGAGCGGAATTTTATAATCATGAACCTTTTTGGATCGAACGAAAAAGAAAAAAAATTATTAATTAACTAAGTTTACAACGAAATAGCTCACATGTATAAGAGAGTGAATAATAATTAAAGCAACAAAGTTTGCCTTATTTCATAAAAAAAAAGATTTTTTTAAATAAATCTTTCATTTAAACATTCTGTGTTTCTCGTTATAATTGGCTATGTGCAAAATTACAAGCATCTAGATCTTTCAAAAAGCACATAAAACAAACACTCAATTTCCAAAAAATCGTTAAACCTATTCATAAAAGTAAGTGCTAGTGTATAATACAAAAAAATTTAGTTGGAACCATTTTAAATACAAATTACATAAAAATACAACATATTTAAAACATCAAAAAAAAATGGATCGCATAAAAAATTGCGAAAGAATTAGTAAATAGATTTTATGAAGCGTTAAAATTTATATAAAAGGAAATATAATTTTCTTACCTAATCGGCAATTTTCGTTTTATTTGGTTAAATGCGTTCGATGTAGAAGTTCGGGCAGATGTAGAATCAATTTAAAAACGATGTGCGTTAGATAACCGCGGTTCAGCAAAATTCTATAAATTATAAAAATAAATTAATATATAAAATTGAGTAAAAATGAATTTTTATCATACCAACGTAAAAAATCCAAAAAAAAAACTCGGGCAACGTAGAAAAAAACAAATTTAAATCAAACTCAGTGATATCCACAATTTGGGTGTTATTACCTACAAGTATAAAATATTTATTTGGTAAAATTTTAATTGGAATAATAGTTTAGTTTGAACACAAATTAAAAAATTCAATTTAAAATATACACATTTTTTCTAAAAACCGTTAAAACCGTAAAAAATTATTTATATACAAGAAAATTCATAATTCACACAGCCACATAAAAAATTATAACTTCTAAGAATAATCTAAAAATTAAAAACAAAATTTAATTAATCTTTTAAAAGGAAACTATAGTGTTGCACAAATATAATTGTGAAGAACTAGAACTTTTAAAAATCACATAAAATTTACTCTAATTTTCCAAAAAACCATTAAAATCGTTTATATTAGTAAATTCTTAGTTTGACACACACAAAATAAAAACTTTCTTACACATTCCAAAACTTACATAAAACATACACTAAATTTAAAAACCGTTAGAACCTGTTGTACAAATACAAGAAAACTTGTAATGTAACACGCTTAAAATTATTAATATTTGGAACTTCTAAAGCACAATTCACTTATTTTCCGGCAACAATTAAAATTCTTTGTACAAGAAAAAACTTAGTGTAACACAAACTCAAAATAACAATCTTCTAGAACTGTCTAATAATTATGTAAAACAAATACTTAATTTAAAAAATTGTAAAATTTTTTTCTTATAACAACTGTTAGGACGCACACACAACGACAAAGTTCTAGAAGGTACGTGTAAAATATAACGCACACACAACGACAAAGTTCTAGAACGTACGTGTAAAATATACACTAACAGAGCTCTCACAATAGAAAAACTTTTACTTTTGCCTTACAAGTTTGTTTGAAAATAAAACTTGACAAAAAAAAAAAAATCGTTTTTACCTTAAGGAAAAAGTTAGCAAACTCTAAACTTTTGTCTTAAGAAAAGACTAATGAAGTTAGCTAAATTTCAAAATCAGGGTTTTTGTTGTCATTTTCCAACCAAAACATGTTAAAATGCAAATAAGTTCTAATTTATCGGTTTAATATATCTTAACATTATAATTAATAATATAAAATACAATTTTAAAAATATTATTAGTATGAAGATAAATAAAACGAAGTTGGTTTCAATAATTTTTTTTTTCTCATTGTGAGAGACACTCTTAAGGTAAAAGTTTAAGGCAAAAGGTAAAGGCAAATTTTTTTTCTATTGTGAGAGCTCTGTAATTAGAAAGAGATTAGCGAAAAGTACATAAAAATTATTATTTACTCAAAATTACAAATTTTTTCTTTTTTTACAGACAGAACATTCAAACAACTAAAACATATACAATTATAATAATCTGACCAGAACATGTTTAGTGCAACACACGCATAAAATTACTACCATCTAGAACATTCAAAAAGCCTCATAAAACACACAAATTTTTTTTTAAAAAATCATTAAAACCAGTTGTACAAGTTCGAGAAAACTTTTATGCGTATCACACACAAAATTACAAACATTTAAAATTTATAAAAACCAATACACAAATTCTATAAAAACCGTTAAAATAACGGAATATTGATACAAGAAAATTTTAAGTACACTCAAAATTACAAATTTCAAAAACCAAGTTAACACTTTTTTACATGAAAATTGTTAGTACACACACACAATATTCAAACACTTTCAACTTATAGAATTAATGTTAAATTTACACAAATTTTCCAGCAACAGAAACACCCACACAAAATTATAAGTATAAACAAAACCAAATAAACAATAAGTTATAATTTAAAAAACTTACAATTATTTTAGATCTAAAATTTACTCTGTACACTAACTTAACTTTTTTCCACGCGTTTTTAATATTATGTACCACACGTTCACACACAACGAAAATCGAACAAGGACTGAAAAAAAGAAAAATTAAAAACACGTTCGTCGATCATCTTCAATACGACGTGTAAGTTCGTCATACATTTTTTTCATTCGTTCGAATCGGCTTATTGTGTTTTTAGTAGGAGGAAACGGAAATTGTTTATTTCTATACTGAATAAAAAAATGTATCATCATTTAGTTTCGACGCCATTTTTTGTACCGATAATTTGCAATAGTTTTAATATTTATTTAGTAAAATTTATTTAGTTTTCAACTAGAATATATCAACAACAAATTTATTAATAATTAACACTGATGACTGAAAGAAAGCAATGAATACGACACGATCATTGTATTCATATTACATATACGACACGATGAATTACGACATAAATATGATAGATTTTTTTCTTTCGTTCGGTGGTTTAATGTTTTTCGGTGTAGGATCGCAAAAACGGAAACGGAAAATTGTTTCAAATAGCTTCTTGTTTATAATCGTTTTAAATTATTATTAAGCGTGACAGTATACCTTCATTAAACGTGGACAGTTGTCACTATCGAACTATACAAGAAACTAAATTAAATATTAATTAGTAACTTGCGTTACCGATTAATTCAAATCAAATATAACTATCTTAATTTACCTTTTAATGTTCATAAATACATTGCAGGCCGATATTTTTTTTTCGAAATAATTGAAAATTATTTTGTGTTGCGACATATGACGGCTTACTGTGATTCATATAAAAAATGGAATAAGAAGAGCGAAGTAATTTTACATATCACTAATTGTTTATATATATATATATATATATATATATATATATATATATATATATATATATATATATATATATATATATATATATACATATATATAACGCTATCGAATTAAAAAATACAATTTTATGAATTTAAAATCTATCCAAAAATTGAAAATTATATTCTGCGTTTCTTGATAAAATCGGCTAGGCTTCTATCTAAACTATCTAGAACAATACAAATTGCGTAAAAATTAAACAAAATTTAAAACATTTTAAAAGACAACAGTTTTTAAGCAACGGATACTTTCACACATACACATGAAAATATATATGTACATATTGATATAGATTATAATAAAATTTATTAGGTACCGTACAATAGAAATTAGGATTTAGGTTTTTGTATATAGTTCTGAATTATGGTGAATTGCTTTGAAATATGGCTATCCCTTCAAAGATTATAATGAAATTCGAAATGTCCGAGGGTATTGTGGATCTAAAATGATTTATCAGTAAAGTTCTCGAATGTGTTCCTTATTAAAATATAATATAAATGCTTAATAACCTAATATGTTGTTCGGTTATAAAGTAAAAATTAAAATTATTGGTTAAGTGAATGTCTGAATATTTATTCACAGAAATCTTTTGTTAGCATGGATAGTAATATTCTTTAATATAAATCTCGATTTTTAAGATTTTCTATGATTTAAATGAGTATTTCAGTGCTCCTAGGAAGCACTTCAATCATGCATGAAAATCATGCATGACATGTAATTCACATATACTTTTTTATCCAAGCAAAGTATAGGAATACTTCAATATAAATCCTGAATTTCACAAATTACTATTACTTTTGAGTATTCCGATGCTTGAATGAAGCAACGAATAACGAGAAAGTAGTATTTAGGTTCTTGATAAAAAACAATGTTTAAATATTTAATGTTATACAAAAAAATTAAGAAAAATTATTTTCCGATTAGCATAAATGTTCTTAAAATAAATAATCATTAATGAAGATTTGGAAATGTTATATTAAGCATCAATGTTTTATGTACAAGATTTATGCGCATAATAATAGTATATTTTGACACTCTTAGAAGAAGAATTTGTTCTTGAAATCATATAATATTTTTTAAATATCCGTTCTAAATGTAAGTATTCAGTTGAATATTGCGATGAATAACACACTGTATTTAAGAAAAAATTCTTAAAATTAAAAAAACTAGAAATTAAGAATTGATTTTCTTATTTGTCAAAAAAATTATTTTCTGTGTGTGAGCAATGGGGAGTAAGGTTGAGGCAATATACAGTTTTCCAACATCGACCTTCCTTAAACAGACCAGGAATGACTGGATGGTATCAACGGTTTATTCCCAAACCGTTCTTCATTCGGTGTGATGCCTGTAAATCTGGGGTTGGCAGTGTATTATACCAGAAAAATGAAAAGGGCAATGAACGACCCATCACTTTTATGTCGAAAAATGTAAACCAAGCCCAGTCAAATTATTCAACCACGGAGCTAGAGTGTTTAGCGGCCGTTCTTTCAGTGAAGAACATTCGTCCTTATATTGAGGGTTATCGTTTTACGATTATCACTGACCACTCTAGTCTTAAGTGGTTGATGACCCAGTCTGGGTTGAATGGAAGATTAGCCAGATACTCTCTCACGTGTGTATAGCGAATCCAGCTCAGCATTATTAGACGAAATAGTTGTTGAAAATGTTGCCTTTAACGATTTTGAATATGTACAGCTACGGTGTAAAGTAGTGAGCGATCTTTCTCGTTATTCAGCATTTAATGTTAGAAACGACAGAATATTTATTAAGGTCGGTCCAAAAATTGATCCCGTATTAACTGATATTCCGGAGTGGAAAATATATGGATACCAAAAAGCATGACGGATGGCCTTATAAGACAAAGTCATGATGAGATATCGTCAGCTCACGGAGGTGTTACCAAAACATTAGAACGTATACGCCGCCGTTACTATTGGCCAGGTATGCGTAAACAAATTTATAATTTCGTTGTTAATTGCAACACCTTGTTGACAAAGACCATGGGGAAAAATATACGTTGATTTGATAGGCCCTTATCCAAGATCACGCGTGGGAAATTCTTTCGTCTTAGTTATCCTTGACCAAATTACCAAATTCATCTTGCTGAAGCCGCTCAGTTCCAGTACAACTAATAAAATCCTCCCTTATTTACGAAATGAAGTTTCCCTGGTATTTGGGATTCCAGAACAAATTCATTCCGATAATGGATCTCAGTTTGTTATGGCGTTTTCTTTTACTCAAAAATCCGGTAAAAAAATTTGATGTACATCAAAAAACAAAAATTTAGATTTTTTTTCTTCCATTTTAACTAACACATACACATAAATGTCAATCGTACGTTGTCAAATACGTCAAACGTGTCATTTACAATTATTTCTTGTATTTTTTCGTGTGCTAGAAAAAATTAAATAATATAAATTTAGATGTCAATGCAACTAGTAACTAAAGTAAATTTTTTGTGCTTTCCCTCCTTTTCTCGTACTCGCACACTACGTTAGAAACACATCAATTTTTTCGTATTCTTTGATAGCATCGAAAATTTGATGTACTTTGATGTAGTCAACACTTCAAAACTGCTCTTTATTCCCCTTAGGCGAACGGATCATTTACCCGAGAAAGCTTGTGCCTTACGAACGGCAATACATCAATACACGAAATATTCCCCATACTTCTTGCTGCTTGGATACAATATGTTGACTGATGGAAAATCCTACCACATCCTGAGGAAAATGAAATCGTTGACAGAAGATGTGGAACAGTTGCCCGTGAATGATCGGTTGTCTGTCATACATAACTCGGTAGTAAAGAATTTAATAGACGCCTAAAATTCGTATGCTTGAAAATACAATCTGAGAACTAGGCCAGTCACCTACTTCCCGGGACAAATCGTATATGTACGTCAATATTCTGTTAGCAATGCATCTAAAAATTTCTACGCGAAATTTGTTTCAAAAATTTCTTAAAGACGTTATCGTAGCAAAGATTGGCAATGTCAGTTATAAATGTAACGATGAGTCGGGAAATCTTTTGGGAATCATACATGCCAAAGCATCAAACTTCAAAATACAGTAACGAAGGAAACTCAGTTTCGTCGCAATCTTTAACCCAATTTCGACGAATCTGCCCTGTAACGATTTATCGGGACACGATATTAGCAAAAATGTTTCCTGTGTGACATGACCAATGTTTCTAGGGTGACATAAAATAACAAAAATAATAAATGAAAACGGTTTTTTGGTTGAATTGTGTGAAATTATTTTATTTTGTTCCACACTTCTGGGTGAAAAATCTGATTTATAAGACCGAAAGTACTTAGCGGGTGTTTTAACACCTCCCAACCATTTTGTTTGTACGTGCCAAACTTATAAACGTATACATCAGAAAATCTCCGTTGATCGTCGGTATCCAGATTATCTATCATTGGTTCGCCGAAAACGCTTAATAAATCAACTCAAATTGAACAATCCCAAATGTTTGGTTGGCTTAAGAAAATGTCTGCGACATACTGGATGCAGTGCAGCTACTACTGGACACAACGTCAGAACTAAGGATCAGGAAGTGACGAGATAGAATGAATGCAGGTGTGGACCTACTCCGGATACTTGGGATAAATAATTTAAGGTTTTATTGATTGAGTACAATTAAGTATATTATAAGTGATCATAGAAACGACCTCAGATTTGATGTTAACGTAATTTTAGAAAAAAAATAAGATATAGAGACGAGGGCCGCAATCTTTTATTATATCTTTGTTATTATTATATAGAATGTTATTTTTTTTATTGTAACGTATGTCGGAGTAAATTTATCCCAGTGTGATGTGTAACGTAGAACAATCGCGTGCTCCTGTTTATTTCTCCCAGGTAACCGTAATCGGCTTAATACGTTAAATAATGTTTCGGAAATTAGAACCCGGGTGCGACGAGAAACACCTATCAATCATACCACCTGGTATCAAAAACAAAGGAAGGTTACATATATAATAGACTCTCTACGTGGAATTGCAGCTTACATCAAGTTGCTCTTTACCTACGCTGTTTTTTGGTTTGGTAGAAAATTTAGGGGACTATACTTTTACGTTCATGTTACACGCTGCGTTAAATACTATTGTGTTACATGTTGCGTTAAATTGTTGCGTTGATTACGTGACATTTTAACGTAAAATGCAAAGAAGTTAAATGTACAGAATGAGCCTAAGCAACTGTCAAGTGTCACAAATTCGGAGGCTAAAAGAGAAAGCATCTAAATCAACGATATTACAAAAACAAGAAACCAATATAGGCACCCCACGCCAACAAACAAAATTGTTTTCTTAATTTTTTCTGATTTTTAACATAAAGTAAGGATAAATTTATCACAAAATCACTTGTTTCTTAGCACAATTTACATTTTATTTTATATAAACACTTGGCAAACTTGCTGGTGGTAAGATATTCCTTCTTGAAATTTTTTAGGCGTATTTTCGCATTTTTTCACGATACACTTCATTTTGTACAAAAGTCTGTATTTTTTGTTATCACATAATACACCACTATATAAACAAATAACTATTTCATAAAGTTTGTATTATTTTGATGAATTATAATTGATAATTTTAAAAATTTATAATTTATAATTTTATACTGCGCAAAATTAACACGTCACTTCATACAAGAACACAAACCGGTTTGACGGGTGCTTATAGCGAAATATGAGTAAACCATATGGATTTTTTATATAACCATCCTATTCTGGCTTGTGACAGATGAGATAGCAAATTTTATATGGGTAAAATATTGTCACCTATTCCTCAGTATTTTAACTTCCTTGGTAAAATGTTATACAATAAAATATTGATATAACGGACTAAGTGGGGATTGTCCGTTAAATTCGAAAGTTTTTAAATTTAATTGCTTCGATCGAATGTAATCTGGGACGGAACTCAGGCATTTCTAAGCCGATTATGTTCGGATTAGGTGTGTTTAATGGAAATGGGATTCTTAATTGATTTCTGGAAAAGTTTTGGAATATGGCCACTTGGAATGGAATTCGACAATTTCTTAACCGATTATGCTGAAATTAAATATGGTGGATGGAAATAAGATTATTCAATAAATTTTGGAAGCAGTTGTGGAATAATGCCGCGTGAGACGGAACTCGGTAATTAAACTAGAACGGAACTCGGTAATAAGCAGACGTCTTTCTTGAAGCAAGTGCCTCGCGATGATAACATGTTTCTGAAAGTGATAAAGAAGGCATCCATCCTTCACATCTCTCACCGGTACGTGACCCACTCATGTAATTAGTGAGTTGAGCGGCAGGCCAACTACCTACTCTCACAACAAATCACATTATGAACCCTACACAAAGGGTTCGGATAAAGAGTGGCCGCAAAATTCGCCCGTTTTTGCGTAGTCTGTAACAAAAACGAGGAAGGTCGTACAGAGGTCCCCGTGGGCTTAAATTGACCGTCATTAAAAATGTGGGTGAGCATAACTCGATTTTTTCAATATTTAGTCAATTTACCCTTACTTGAGGGGTGGAGTAATAGTGGCGCAAAAAGATTATTCATTAAGGGAATATTATTTCCTGCCATTTTCGGCAATAGGAGTGATTTTCCCCCCACACTCAAAAAAATCTCGTAGGTGAAATTGAATAATCGATTTCATTGAACTTTGAAGAAACGATTTATTCAATTTGATGGAAGTTAATACTGATTTGATTATGAAATATTCAATCTATTGCAAAAAAAAAAAAAAATTGTAATTAAATTTTATTCAAATTAACGAAAGATTTCTTCAAATTTTATTAATTTTTAGTTAATAATGCATTTGAATAAATTTTTTCATTTTGAAGAAGTTATGGTTGGGTTGAAGAATTGACGTTTCAAAAAATTCGACTAAATTTCGTTGAATCAAATATAAATGCATCAATTTAATAAAATTGATAACCACCTCAAGGAAAGAAAGACTACTTTTGAAGAAATATCTTCAAATTGACGAGGTCGATTGTATTATTTTAAACGATGAGGAAAGCAGCTTTTAAGTCAGTTCTAGACGCATTGTGTATTTGGAAATATCTAATACGATTTATTTTTATTTTTAAAGGAATCTTTTATAAAAAGACATATTTCGCGGTAAAATTAGAATTATAAATTAATTTAAAATAGAAATTATTATTTGAAGCCGGTGAATAACATAATAATAACAATAAACAGTTAAGCAAATATTGAATATAGATATTATTCGATTTTTATTATATTAAATTGTAGCCATTTTTTGTGACAAACTGTTATTTAATTGTGGTTATTGCTAATAAAAAAAGTGTTTTTTAGTATTTGCAAAAAAATAACAAATAATTTACCACAAGATAAACAAGGAGTACGCATGGCTACAACATCGCAAAATGTATTTCCGCATTATGTTAATGTTTGCTTCAGAATTTATGGTAATTATATTTCTAAGAAGAAACTATCCAACGCATCTAATTAACAGATTATTGGATGGGTAGGATAGTTATAATTTTTTATACATTATGAACAAATATATGTAACAAGTTATTATAAGTTTAGTTCACTTCAAAACTCCAGAGTTAAACTTCAACGAGCACCTGGAAGCTTTAATGACCAACAATTACTCTTGGGCGAAGTGGAACACCATTGGCAAGCAACCAAAAATTAAATTCACTGTTGAAATATGGAACAAATGGAAGCAGTATAAGAAACTAATGGAATACTAGTTGGTATGGATATAACACACTCACACACATTTGAATTTTTTATTTCATTGAATGTTTTTTGGAGGATTTGTTCAGCAAACGGAACAGTAATTTACGTGTTATTGACACGAGGAAATTAAAAATTTGCTTATTGAGCTTCGATTACCAAAAGTTCAAAACTACCAAATTAAATACAACTCTCGCGTAATACGTTTTTCTAAAATATATCTTGCTTTCTTTCTCTTTTATTTCTTAAAATTCTCATAATTTTTTAACTGAATTTATATTTTATGTGCTTAATTTTATAGTCAACATATTGAATAACCGAAGTACATATCACGATGTTTAAACGACGAATCAAATAAAGGGTTCAACATTTTTGACAGCTTTCAGCATTCATTGATCCCCTATATTTATCAACTGGTAATTGTGTTAGGAAACAGGAAAAGCAACTCAAAAAATAAAGGACCCAACATGTTACTGAATGTAAGTTTTAAAATTCTAAATTTAATAAATTACAACAATTATACACACAAAAAAATAAGCGGTGCTAATAGATTTTTTATCCTAATAACTAGTTTATTTTTATCCAATCGGATAATTATTTTAGAATCTAACACCGCATCATCGGATAAATATTTAACTTTATCCAATGGGATAACTATTTTTGTAAATTAAATTTGTTACCTCTTTTGGTGTTAAAGAATTTAAACCGTCTCTGAATATGTTGTATATTACATGGGAAACTCCCAAAAACTCAAGGAAACTCCTTTTGGATAAAATTTAATCCTTTTTTGGTGTTTTTTGTTAAAAAGAATTTCAAGGATTTACGATTTTAAATATTACATTTCAGCCTTCATTTGGATTTTGTGGATATCACTTCAAAATTGCATTACATTTTTGTAAATTTAAAGTAAAAAGTTGTAGTACTGTGTATTCAATTTGTGAATTGTGAAAATATTTATGTGAGATTTTAATTCTTAAGAATTAATTAAAATGGTAAACAAATAAATTAATGAAAAAAATGATAAACAAAGTGTAATTAATTTTAATTTGGGTTCTTTTAATATATTTAGAATTTGATGACAATATCAGTGTGCAGCTTGTATTGAAACATCTTTGCGGTACTTGCAGGAACAAAATATATCAACGTCACCAGATATTCCAGTGGCCAATATTTGGATAAGTAAGTGTACTAGTAATACAAAATTATAAATTAAAACCTTCCTTTTAATAAAACAATAACATATATTTTCAGACTGAAACAACTATAACAGATGTAATTACGCAGCCACATCTTATTGTTCGAGCACATCTGATTCTTCGAGCGAGGCTCTCCAAAAATGCAGGTAGTAAGGAAATTCCGCTATCATTAAATTACAAACTTTCATGATTTTACTACGTTGTTCAAGCCATTTTATGTATTCTGTCAATATCCTTTTGTCACGATTCGTTTTATTTATTTATACAGGAGACATTTCTAAGGATGAATAAAGTTCAGTTCACGGCAAGTTAAATGGAGTTAAAAAATAGTTTAAGTTCCTAATTTTTTAAGCTACTTTGAATTTAATTTTAATAATTAGTTATACTTTGAACTTAATTTTTATTTTGATTGATTAATTTAACTTTGAATTTAATTTTTGGGTGTGTTAATAAAACCTGTTTATTAAAAACTAAATTGTAGATACTTTGAAAAGAAATAAATTAGAACCAAATTGTAAACCATATTATTCACTAAATAAAATTAAAAAAAATTATAAAATAAAATATATTTATTTCAAAAATACCCAATTTGGGTATGTAAAAATGCCCAAGAGAATATTTGCAAAATATAAGATAGGTGTTACGAAGTTTATCAATTCCGTGTGATTATATAACTTTGATCGGTGCTGTTATTAGAATAAAATCGGTGTTAAAATATATAAGCTCCGAAAAATATAAAAATATATTTTGTATTCGGTGTAAAAGTTTTTATCCAATAGTATTTTTTATCATTTTTATTATAACATCCGATTGGATTCAAATTATAAATATCCGATCGGTGGGACACTATGTAACACCGATTCGGTGTTGTGGTAACCTTTTATTTTTTTGTGTGTATAAATTATTTTTGTTTAGATGGTCGGTGTTGTGCCATTTTCCATTACTTCATAGTGTATTGGTTCCAACTTCCAGCGTTGTAGAAGGAGTAATCAAAAATGATCAGAACTAAATGTTCAATTAGTAGTTTCGGAGGAAGTTCGTTGATTTCTGGGCGACTATATACTGTTATTCAACCACTGATTTTAATTACCAGAACTACGTTAGCTCAACAGAGTTTATTGTTTTTTTCGATGTTGTAAAATTATTTTAAACTTAATTATTGTATGTGTAAATATTTGTTTTAAAATATTAAATATTCTTAACTTATAATATCGATTAGCATCCTGCTTAGTGGAAAGGATTATTCAAACTAGTTTTTCAACATTAGAACAAAATACTATAACCATAATATGCAGGTAAAATGCTTAATATCAGTATTAAAATTATATTTATTTTATTAATTATTACAATGGAGTTTTACAATTGAGTTTAGCAATAAAAATACAATTTCATTGAATTGACAAATATTTTATTCAAATTGACGATAGTTTTATTCGATTCAACGATGCGTTCATTAAATTCAGTGAATTAATATGATAAAAATTTATTCAAATCAACGAAGTTTTTATTTAAACCAGTAGTAGGACATTCTTTAATTTGACGAAATTTTATTCATTTCGATAGCTAGATCTTAATTAAATTGAACAAATTTAATCAATTTATCATTTGCATTTCTTCAACAAATTTATTCAGTTCGAAGAAATTTCGTCAAATTAAAAAAAATACTGATTAATTTTCTATTTGAATAAAAAGTAATCAAATTGATTACCCCCCTTCGTTGACGCTATATTGAACGCTATTTCTTCAATTTAACTTACGATTTATGCAGATTAATCACTTAATTTTTTTGGGTGCACCCAGGGGGTGTGTTTCACCCTGAGGATATTTGGAAGACCATTTCTGATGTCACTCTTGTCATGAAATTCCAAACATTTTTATCAAGAACTTCCCGACCACTTTCCCATTTCTTTCTTCTGGGGGTGGTTTTCACCCCTCAAGTAAGGGTAAATTGACTCAGTATTGAAAAAATCTACAGACTACGCCAAAACGGGCGAAAAAATGGTGTTTTTTGCCGTTACTCTTTATAGTATTCTTATCAACAACGATCTCGAAAACTGTTCACGGGAACATGAAATATTGTGTCTTCTAAAACCTTGAAATTTCCAGAAGTCTAGAACCTTTTGATCCAAGCTGAAATTTATACTTTTGAGGTACTTGCATAACAACAGTATAAATGGTCTGGGAAATAATTCCATAAATTAACCAATAATTACACTGTTCACTACAACAATAATTAGGAAAGAGGAAAATTATGATTCGATTGCTCATCCTCTGGCGAGTACACCAGTTTATCATTTTATAATCCCATGTTTATCCAACATGCCAAATTTCATCATTATCGGCTAAGTAACAGCCGTGCCCCGTTCCAGGTGGCCATATTCCAAGACTTTTTCCAAAAATCATTTAATAACCTCATTTCCATCTAGCATATCCAATCCCATCATAATCGGTTAAGAATTGCTCAAGTCCCAGGTGGCTTTATTCCAGAATTTCTTCCAAAAATCATTTGGAATCCCCGAATCTATCCATCATAATCGATAACCGAAAAATGGAAAATAAAAAACTTCCTTTAAATCGACGGTTCGTTAAATTGGGGTCCGTTAAATCGAAGGTTTACTGTATATCCCATATAGTTACAAATTTTTCCATAGCTTTCAAAATCGCTCTCTCAAAACGCACGAACTCCGCAAGAAACTACAGTGTTTGGGTAACCATCGAAACCTTGTAATCAGCGATGAGATACGTGATTTTTAATGTTTGACCTTATATTTTACCAAACTTTTGCGGTTCATACGATTTATGGTTGATGTATAGTATATGTTACGATTAAAGTCCGAAATCGGTGAATGTCTTAAATTTTAACTTTTAGAAGTTTGATGGCTACAAAATGTTTTTCGGCCATCCTCTTATATCTCCGTAGTTTCATTTATTCTCCATCAGAGGACTATGTGTCAAAAGGAGTACAATTATCTCCCGCGAGCCCGTGAGAGTTAACAAAGTCGTTAGTAACCCTTTACTATTTGATATTCAATTTACATTAATATTATATAAAATACTTCGGGGGTGAAAGGTGAACCATTTCAAGAATATAATTTTCTCTTTTCATATATTTCGAGCAATACAACAGTTGTTCTTTTACCGTAACATATACACACAACTTTTGAATTGTATGATTAATGTATGAAGTTGTTACATAAGATATTTTTAAAGCAAAGTGCTCTTGACAGGGGTTGTCATTGCAGCATGAGATTCATTCTGAGTAATAGTCTATTTTCACGGTTACCAGTGGGCTCTAATGAATTTTTTGAATAGTACCTTACAAACGAGTATAGGCTTGATTCGATTTTGTAGAGGTTAGCGCCAGATGGAAGAAACGCTAGAGAGGTACCGGTTTTTAATCAGTGAAGTTCAGAGCAGCTAACCTAGTTCTTAGATGAAAGTGTGTCGCCGAAGTGTTAATTTAGAATTTATAGTCAGAATTATCAATAATATTGTAACACGTATACGCCTGCCTTTTGTATAAAAATTAAACTGTATGCAAAGCTCTTCTTAACACAGGTGTCCGTATTTATTTTGTTGTACTAAAACAGCTAAATATATTGGTATTCAATTTTCTCCGATTATTGCGTTTTCAAAGCATAGTGACATATTTTATATACACATATGTATCTCTGTACAGTACAATTCAAAATTTTCTAAAAAAGGTTCATATTTTTAAAATCGTAAGAATAAAGCTTTCATCTTAAAATGGTTCCATTTAAAAACTAAATGATAAATAATTTGCTGATTGCTATCGCAGAAATAACAATTTTCGACATTGTCGATATATTGTCTACATTCTCTATACATTGTTTTCGCCACTTGTCATTTTAAAATTAATTTTGTAACAATCAACTGATCTAGAACGATATTTTGCAACAATACCGTTCTAGATCAGTTTCCAATATTTATGCTGAAATGATAATTTTTGACAATGTTTTTCAACAACATTTCTGCCCCTGAACAGCATAGATGAACTGATTGATCGAGATGACACTTCATACCTAATCGTTTTTGACAAAGTCGGGTATACCTGTGAAATTGGCCCACCGGATTTGAAACCTTTCGTATAAGTTTTTACATTTGTCACTGGGAGCTTTTCGTTTTTTGCATGTATTTTGAAAAGTTTTTGAAAAGTGAATAGTGAATCATTTACGAATTTTATCTAAAAACTGGGTTTCAGTTAAAATTTAATCTCTGTACAGTTTATGCTTCATACTTGAACGTTTTTCATAAATTGGAAGATCCGAGTAATTTTTACATGTTTAACAAATATTTTGGAAAGTATAAATCATTTACGAAAAAAACGATTAAAATTAAAAGATTTTCACTTAAATTAAATAAGATTAGTTCAGATCATATTCTAAATTTTGCTGGAAATGAGAAGTGTAGAACAAAAAACTTTATTTCACAATATTTGGTTTTCTAAACTTGGAGCAGCAATAATTATTTTCGATTATGCAAGAATTTTTTTTTTCACAAATCCAGAATGTAACTGTGGTATATTTGAGATCAATATACATTTATCGTTAAAGAATGTCAGATGCTGGTCTCAACAATTGCAGCTTTTCATTTTTTTATCATGTAAAATTATTTTTTTATTGTAATTGTGGGTGGTTTTGAAATGGGATATTATGACATTTATGCTTTAAAGTCAACCTAATCATAACCGAACCAGACCAATAACGCAATATACTACTGCACTTAAACGCATAATTATTCCGGTCTAAAATGCCAAACCTTATTTAGATATTTTAGACTTTAAATATATTTCTACAAACTGGCATCAAACAAATTTTGGAACAAAATTTAATTTTACAGTGTAAAACAAACACAATCAAAAAATTAAGATTAATGCTTAACACGCATACAAAAATAGCTATGTGTTGATATTAAACCAATTTTCTATAAAAAATATTGCTGAACTGCAGCGAACAATAACGCCACTTACAATAAACAATCAAGAGTTAGGAAATTTGACCAAATCTTGCAGATAATAACGCCATTAATTATTTCATTCTCAGCCTCCAGCTTCATCACTAGAAAGTGTACCAATTTTTCAAATTATAAACATTAGAACTATATAAACCAAATATTTTGAAGACCTATATATTAATTGACCAAACGTTCTATCATCATTAAACCATTAAAAATTTGTTCACATTCTTGTATGTATCAGCTAATTATGTACGTATATAAAATTTAAAATTCGGGCTAATTGGGATTAGTGTGGTTTTAAACTTCTTAAAAATATTAAAATAATTCCATATATCCTAAAGCAATAAAAAGAAAATAATGAACGAAATATGAGTATTCAATTGGATAAATAACCCAACCGAATAAATCTACCATATATATACGAGAGTAATACCACTATAGGCAAAATTGAAAATTATTATTGGTTGTTCGAGTAATTAAATTAAATATTTAATAATTTTTGATTTGTGTTTTGTTTTCTTTTTTTTTAATTTTCACCTTTCACTGCGCTGACAGCATACAACGGGCGCAACTCACACACAAAATTTTTTGTCATTTATTACACCGAATGATGATGGTTGGTTATATTACATACATTTAACATTATCTAATATGAGATCAATCATAAATTGACGTGAAATTAATATTATCCAATTATAACAACAATATCAGTATACTTGAGAAAGATATAGCACAGATAACTTCTTTTTGTGGTTGGTTACAAGAAAATTGAAAACTTAAACCGTTCAGATAAATGTGAACAGCAAGCTTTTCCACTATAGTAGAATATATAAGCATCGAGTACATCGAGTACAGTTTAGTAAATGAAGGATGAAAAACAGGCCAACCTGTAAGTTATTATTTGCGATTTTCATTTTCTGGTGATAAGTGGCATTTGGTACCTCATTAAAAATGAGACCGAATTTTCAAGAAAACTTTCTATTGTAGGGGGAAAAAATGGCCCCAAAAGACCCGGAAAATCGGTTTTCGACGAATATCTCCCAAAATATGGTCCATATATTTGGAAAAATCCAAAATTTTGAGACTCATGAAATATGCAAGTTTTTTACAAAGTTTGAGATATGGGGGTATTGCAAATACATTATGTTCAATATTTTGGACAGTGACAACCAATTGTAGATAGTTTCCTTACATTCTTTCTTACATTGACAAAATATCATCTTTAAGAGTTGCGGAACCGCTGGCTCTTTAATGGTTTAGACCGGCATGAGTATACCCCCTACACGTTTCCATTCCCATTTTTCTGGTGACAGTTTGTTTCCGAGCCACTGCTGGACTTGCAGATATACCCGATAAAGGTGTTGCCTTGCAGCTTCAGGTGTGGGTGGCAAAGTTGCTAGTTTGAGGGCGGTTTGGTTTCTGTTTCTGTCTCTCGTGAATCGCTTGCAGATCTAGTATCTAATTTTTGTCAGGGTTTGTGTATCATCATCACTGTAGATCGACGCAATGACAGTTTGCCAGTCCTAAAATACGGTCTCGTGGGGAAGATGGTGGTTTTTAAAACTTTCCATGACCGCTTCCAGTTCCGTGTCTCTGTTCTTTGTAGCCTTTCCCTTTAATTTGGCAACTATTGACGTTTTTCATTTCCCGAAGAAAGCGGTAGTTGTATCGCTTCCCGAAATCGCATGGAGAAATAAAATTATGTCTCTAACGAAGGGCAGCCCACCAAGCTCTTGGAGGAAAACCTTTACTGGGGGGATTTTCCTCTTTCCAGGCTTCAAGAAATAAATTGTTTGATCTTTTGGGGTCAGGGCTGTTATCAGTACAAGTATTTCCGCAACTCCGTATGTACGATCAACCAGTCTACATCGTCTACTGCTGCCTAACGGAAATGCCATTCTCTCCCAGAACACTCTTCAAATACTGAATGAAGCGAATTTTATTGTTATTATTAGACAAAAACGTTTCCTTTGGAAATGGTAAAACCATGTTAGGCGCGAACCTTATGCTAGGGCATGACATGTTGTTTGCACTTCGCAAACGTTTTGACCCTTTTATACAATCGCGATTGCATTCATAACCATCTAAAACTACTGTGACTTCCCGGGAATAATTATCTCTTATATGTTTTTCATATCTGCCAAAAATTTTAACAAATATATCCTTTCTCGTCCACGGTACCCGATGTATCATCATTCCCCGGTTTCTGCCGAGAATATCTTTATTAGAGCCGATTTAGTGGTTTTCCATAACATGCCATTGTCAAATATGCTCATTGGAAATGGAGCTAGTTCATAATCGAAATGGATTTTCAGGTTCTGAAGGGACTCTTCTTGGGTCAGGCAAATTCTTTGGAAAATTAACAAGGGATCTACTGTTATAACTTCATGCTGAACTTTTATCGAAGACGTTTTATTTATAAGAGGTACTACGCGATACTTGCGTGATACTTGCGTAAATAGCCACAAACCTCTTGCCTTGCACTTCATTAAGGATACTATTTGTTCCAACTTTCTTTCCCAGCAACGAGCCCGGTGGACCAAAATTTGTCTGTACGACTGATAGTGTTAAACCCGTTTCGAACAAAATTATGATATTCAACTAGTTGGCGATTATTTTCACGACGACCTTGACTTTCGTGAAGTTTTTGCATATTTTCAAGGTACTTTCTCATGTCCTGCACATAAAAATGCGCTGATCTGTCTATTTCAAATAATGAAATAAAACCAAAGAGCACACACGCGACGAACCACGGAAGAAATGAAAGTAATGAAATTATAATAAATGTAATGAAAGAGCCGGGAGAAAAAAGCCACGAAAAGAAAAAGTGCACTTTTTGCTTGAGCTTTCAAAATTTATTGGAAAATGGGCGATTTTGTGAAAAAAAAATAATTACACAGCCGAAAAGTAGATGTTCTCAGCTTTCAAAAGATATGTCATAGAGACCATACAAATCATATATGGTTTTTAATTGGTGGTTGTTTACAAAATTTCCTCGCGCTCCAAAAACAGCAAAAAATTGGGATTCAACAAACAAAGTTTTAATCAAAATGGAAGAAAATTAGATTATACAAATTTCACAGATGAAAAAAAACCTTCTGAGGACCCATAATCAAGAAAATTTGTAGCAAATTAGTGCAACACAAAAAAAATTGGAACAAATTCCTGGCGAGGTCAAAATTGCGCGGGAGCAGAAAGTGTAACCCGTTTTTTCAATATGGCCAAAGAGTCAAACCGCAATCAAGGCACAAGGTATGATAGCGGTAGATTTCTTCTTTCACATGAACTTTGAATGATGAGAAGATATGCATTTTTAAGAAAGTTATTGAATAGTTTGTCCGCCCGCTCATGTGTAAATACATGGGCTGTGCTCTCCGGCATACAACACAGAAATTCAATATTCTAGGTGCGCTTGGGCCCGCTTTTCTCGGAACCGGTAAATTTTTTGAAATTTGTCATTAGGACCATTTTTGTAGAAAATTAACTGATCCTCATAATGTCTATCTGAACAAAAAATATTTAACTGTCATATTTTGGATTCGCGGAAAATCGATTTTCCTGGTCTTTTGGGGCGATTTTCTCCCCCTAAAACAGAATGTTTTCGTGAAAACTCGGTTTCGTTTTTAATGGGGTACCGAATGCCGCTTATCACCAAAAAATGAAAATCGCAACTAATAACTTACAGGTTGATACCTTCATTTACTGGACTATAATTAAAATGAACAAAATGATTTTCCATTCATAGAAATAATCCAAACAATTAAAGGAAAAATATATGTATTAAAATAAAAATATAATTGTAAGGTACAGTAAAAGGTAATATTATAACATACTGTCAAAATATCATGATTAAAACCAAATATTAGAATGAAATTTGACAACAACAACAATGTTTGACTAATACAAAATTTTGACTGTGATTTAAATATAACTCAAAATTAATCCTAATTTGACCAAATTTTAATACGAATTTAGTAATTTTAATAATAAATTAGCCCTCATAAGTACTTTATGTGGTATTATCGGCCATATTTATTTTGACAACAACAACAATGTTTGACAAAAACAAAATTTTGACTATGAGTTAAAAATAACTCAAAATTAATCCTAGCTGGACCAACTTTTAATCCAAATTCAGTAATTTTATATAGACATTTCGTCCTCATTATGTGTCCTTATTATGTCTCATTATGTCCATTTTATGTGTTATTATCGGCCATGTTTATTTTGACTACAACAACAATGTTTGACAAATACAAAATTTTGACTATGATTTAAATAGAACTCAAAATTAATCCTAGTTGGACCAAATTTTAATCCTAATTCAGTAGTTTTATATAGACATTTAGTCCTTGTATTATTTTATGTGTTATAATCGGACATTTTTTTACAACAACAACAATGTTTGACAAAAAAAGTTTGACTATGATTTAAATATGACTTAATATTAATCGTAATTTGACCAAATTTTAATCCAAATTCAGTAATTTTATATAGACTTTTCATCCTCATAGTATTTTATGTGTTATTATCGGCCATATTTATTTTGACAACAACAACATTATTTGACAAAACCAAAATTTTGAATATGATTTAAATATATTTCAATATTAATCCTAATTTGAACAAATTTTAATCCGAGTTCAGTAATTTTATATAGACAATTAGTGCTCAGAGTATTTTATGTGTTATTATCGGCCATGTTTATTTTGACAACAACAACAATGTTTGACAAATACAAAATTTTGACTATAATTTAAATATAACTAAATATCAAACCAAATTTAAACAAATATAAATCCGAGTTCAGTAATTTTATATAGACATTTAGTCCTCATAGTATTTTATGTGTTATTATCGGCCATATTTATTTTGACAACAACAACAATGTTTGACAAAAATAAAATTTTGACTATAATTTAAATATAACTCAATATTAATCGTAATTTGACCAAATTTTAATCCGAATTCAGTTATTTTATATAGACAATTAGTACTCATAGTATTTTATGTGTTATTATCTTCCATATTTATTTTGACAACAACAACAATGTTTGACAAAAATAAAATTTTGACTATAATTTAAATATAACTCTATATCAAACCAAATTTAAACAAACATAAATCCGAGTTCAGTAATTTTATATAGACATTTAGTCCTCATAGTATCTTATGTGTTATTATCGGCCATGTTTATTTCGACAACAACAACAAAGTTTGACAAAAACAAAATTTTGACTTTAATTTAAATATAGCTCATTATTAATCCTAATTTGAACAAACTTTAATCCGAATTCAGAAAATTTATATTGAAATTTAATCCTCATAAGTATCTTATGTTTTATTATCGGCCATATTTAATTTGACAACAACAGCAATGTTTGACAAAAACAAAATTTTGACTATAATTTAAATATAAGTCAATATAAAACCCAATTTAAACAAATATAAATCCGAGTTCAGTAATTTTATACAGACATTTAGTCCATATAGTATCTTATGTGTTATTATCGACCATGTTGATTTTGACAACAACAACAATGTTTGACAAAAACAAAATTTTGACTATAATTTTAATATAACTCAATATCAAACCCAATTTAAACAAATATAAATCCGAGTTCAGTAATTTTATACAGACATTTAGTCCATATAGTATCTTATGTGTTATTATCGGCCATGTTGATTTTGACAACAACAACAATGTTTGACAAAAACAAAATTTTGACTTTGATTTAAATATAACTCAATATTAATCTTAATTTGAACAAACTTTAATCCGAATTCTGTTATTATATACAGACAATTAGTACTCATAGTGATTTATGTGATATTATCGGCCATGTTGATTTTGACAACAACAACAATGTTTGACAAATACAAAATTTTGACTATAATTTAAATATAAATCAATATCAAACCAAATTTAAACAAATATAAATCCGAGTTCAGTAATTTTATATAGACATTTAGTCCTCATAGTATTTTATGTGTTATTATCGGCCATATTTATTTTGGCAACAACAACAATGTTTGACAAAAACAAAATTTTGATAATAATTTAAATATAACTCAATATCAAACCCAATTTAAACAAATATAAATCCGAGTTCAGTAATTGTATATAGACATAATTTAGTCCTCATAGCATTTTATGTGTTATTATCGGCCATTTTTATTTTGATAACAACAACAATGTTTGACAAAAACAAAATTTTGACTATAATTTAAATATAAATCAATATCAAACCAAATTTAAACAAATATAAATCCGAGTTCAGTAATTTTATTTAGACATTTAGTCCTCAGAGTATTTTATGTGTTATTATCGGCCATGTTGTTTTTGACAACAACAACAATGTTTGACAAAAACAAAATTTTGACTATAATTTAAATATAACTCAATATAAATCGTAATTTGAACAAATTTTTATCCGAGTTCAGTAATTTTATATAGACATTTAGTCCTCATAGTATTTTATGTGTTATTATCGGCCATATTTATTTTGACAACAACAACAATGTTTGACAAAAACAAAATTTTGACAATAATTTAAATATAACTCAATATCAAACCCAATTTAAACAAATATAAATCCGAGTTCAGTAATTTTATATAGACATTTAGTCCTCATAGCATTTTATGTGTTATTATCGGCCATATTTATTTTGATAACAACAACAATGTTTGACAGAAACAAAATTTTGACTATAATTTAAATATAAATCAATATCAAACCAAATTTAAACAAATATAAATCCGAGTTCAGTAATTTTATTTAGACATTTAGTCCTCAGAGTATTTTATGTGTTATTATCGGCCATGTTGTTTTTGACAACAACAACAATGTTTGACAAAAACAAAATTTTGACTATAATTTAAATATTTATAACTAAATATCAAACCAAACTTAAACAAATATAAATCCGAGTTCAATAATTTTATATTGACATTTAGTCCTCATAGCATTTTATGTGTTATTATCGGCCATATTTATTTTGGCAACAACAACAATGTTTGACAAAAACAAAATTTTGATAATAATTTAAATATAACTCAATATCAAACCCAATTTAAACAAATATAAATCCGAGTTCAGTAATTGTATATAGACATAATTTAGTCCTCATAGCATTTTATGTGTTATTATCGGCCATATTTATTTTGACAACAACAACAATGTTTGACAAAAACAAAATTTTGACAATAATTTAAATATAACTCAATATCAAACCCAATTTAAACAAATATAAATCCGAGTTCAGTAATTTTATATAGACATTTAGTCCTCATAGTATTTTATGTGTTATTATCGGCCATATTTATTTTGACAACAACAACAATGTTTGACAAAAACAAAATTTTGACTATAATTTTAATATAACTCAATATCAAACCCAATTTAAACAAATATAAATCCAAGTTCAGTAATTTTATACAAACATTTAGTCCTCATAGTATTTTATGTGTTATTATAAGCCATATTTATTTTGACAACAACAACAATGTTTGACAAAACCAAAATTTTGACTTTAATTTAAATATAGCTCATTATTAATCCTAATTTGAACAAACTTTAATCCGAATTCAGAAAATTTATATTGAAATTTAATCCTCATAAGTATCTTATGTTTTATTATCGGCCATATTTAATTTGACAACAACAGCAATGTTTGACAAAAACAAAATTTTGACTATAATTTAAATATAAGTCAATATAAAACCCAATTTAAACAAATATAAATCCGAGTTCAGTAATTTTATACAGACATTTAGTCCATATAGTATCTTATGTGTTATTATCGACCATGTTGATTTTGACAACAACAACAATGTTTGACAAAAACAAAATTTTGACTATAATTTTAATATAACTCAATATCAAACCCAATTTAAACAAATATAAATCCGAGTTCAGTAATTTTATACAGACATTTAGTCCATATAGTATCTTATGTGTTATTATCGGCCATGTTGATTTTGACAACAACAACAATGTTTGACAAAAACAAAATTTTGACTTTGATTTAAATATAACTCAATATTAATCTTAATTTGAACAAACTTTAATCCGAATTCTGTTATTATATACAGACAATTAGTACTCATAGTGATTTATGTGATATTATCGGCCATGTTGATTTTGACAACAACAACAATGTTTGACAAATACAAAATTTTGACTATAATTTAAATATAAATCAATATCAAACCAAATTTAAACAAATATAAATCCGAGTTCAGTAATTTTATATAGACATTTAGTCCTCATAGTATTTTATGTGTTATTATCGGCCATATTTATTTTGGCAACAACAACAATGTTTGACAAAAACAAAATTTTGATAATAATTTAAATATAACTCAATATCAAACCCAATTTAAACAAATATAAATCCGAGTTCAGTAATTGTATACAAACATTTAGTCCTCATAGTATTTTATGTGTTATTATAAGCCATATTTATTTTGACAACAACAACAATGTTTGACAAAAATAAAATTTTGACTATAATTTAAATATAACTAAATATCAAACCAAATTTATACAAATATAAATCCGAGTTCAGTAATTTAATATAGACATTTAGTCCTCATAGTATTTTATGTGTTATTATCGGCCATATTTATTTTGACAACAACAACAATGTTTGACAAAAACAAAATTTTGACAATAATTTAAATATAACTCAATATCAAACCAAATTTAAACAAATATAAATCCGAGTTCAGTAATTTTATTTAGACATTTAGTCCTCAGAGTATTTTATGTGTTATTATCGGCCATGTTGTTTTTGACAACAACAACAATGTTTGACAAAAACAAAATTTTGACTATAATTTTAATATAACTCAATATCAAACCCAATTTAAACAAATATAAATCCAAGTTCAGTAATTTTATACAAACATTTAGTCCTCATAGTATTTTATGTGTTATTATAAGCCATATTTATTTTGACAACAACAACAATGTTTGACAAAAATAAAATTTTGACTATAATTTAAATATAACTAAATATCAAACCAAATTTATACAAATATAAATCCGAGTTCAGTAATTTAATATAGACATTTAGTCCTCATAGTATTTTATGTGTTATTATCGGCCATATTTATTTTGACAACAACAACAATGTTTGACAAAAACAAAATTTTGACAATAATTTAAATATAACTCAATATCAAACCAAATTTAAACAAATATAAATCCGAGTTCAGTAATTTTATTTAGACATTTAGTCCTCAGAGTATTTTATGTGTTATTATCGGCCATGTTGTTTTTGACAACAACAACAATGTTTGACAAAAACAAAATTTTGACTATAATTTAAATATAACTCAATATAAATCGTAATTTGAACAAATTTGTATCCGAGTTCAGTAATTTTATATAGACATTTAGTCCTCATAGTATTTTATGTGTTATTATCGGCCATATTTATTTTGACAACAACAACAATGTTTGACAAAAACAAAATTTTGACAATAATTTAAATATAACTCAATATCAAACCCAATTTAAACAAATATAAATCCGAGTTCAGTAATTTTATATAGACATTTAGTCCTCATAGTATTTTATGTGTTATTATCGGCCATATTTATTTTGACAACAACAACAATGTTTGACAAAAACAAAATTTTGACTATAATTTTAATATAACTCAATATCAAACCCAATTTAAACAAATATAAATCCAAGTTCAGTAATTTTATACAAACATTTAGTCCTCATTGTATTTTATGTGTTATTATAAGCCATATTTATTTTGACAACAACAACAATGTTTGACAAAAATAAAATTTTGACTATAATTTAAATATAACTAAATATCAAACCAAATTTATACAAATATAAATCCGAGTTCAGTAATTTAATATAGACATTTAGTCCTCATAGTATTTTATGTGTTATTATCAGCCATATTTATTTTGACAACAACAACAATGTTTGACAAAAACAAAATTTTGACTATAATTTAAATATAACTAAATATCAAACCAAATTTATACAAATATAAATCCGAGTTCAGTAATTTAATATAGACATTTAGTCCTCATAGTATTTTATGTGTTATTATCGGCCATATTTATTTTGACAACAACAACAATGTTTGACAAAAACAAAATTTTGACAATAATTTAAATATAACTCAATATCAAACCAAATTTAAACAAATATAAATCCGAGTTCAGTAATTTTATTTAGACATTTAGTCCTCAGAGTATTTTATGTGTTATTATCGGCCATGTTGTTTTTGACAACAACAACAATGTTTGACAAAAACAAAATTTTGACTATAATTTAAATATAAATCGTAATTTGAACAAATTTTTATCCGAGTTCAGTAATTTTATATAGACATTTAGTCCTCATAGTATTTTATGTGTTATTATCGGCCATATTTATTTTGACAACAACAATAATGTTTGACAAAAACCAAATTTTGACTATAATTTAAATATAACTAAATATCAAACCAAATTTAAACAAATATAAATCCGAGTTCAGTAATTGTATATAGACATTTAGTCCTCATAGTATTTTATGTGTTATTATCGGCCATGTTGTTTTTGACAACAACAACAATGTTTGACAAAAAAAAAATTTTGACTATAATTTTAATATAACTCAATATCAAACCCAATTTAAACAAATATAAATCCAAGTTCAGTAATTTTATATAGACATTTAGTCCTCATAGTATTTTATGTGTTATTATAAGCCATATTTATTTTGACAACAACAACAATGTTTGACAAAAATAAAATTTTGACTATAATTTAAATATAACTAAATATCAAACCAAATTTAAACAAATATAAATCCGAGTTCAGTAATTTAATATAGACATTTAGTCCTCATAGTATTTTATGTGTTATTATCAGCCATATTTATTTTGACAACAACAACAATGTTTGACAAAAACAAAATTTTGACTATAATTTAAATATAACTCAATATCAAACCCAATTTAAACAAATATAAATCCGAGTTCAGTAATTTTATACAGACATTAAGTCCTCATAGTATTTTATGTGTTATTATCGGCCATATTTATTTTGACAACAACAACAATGTTTGACAAAAACAAAATTTTGACTATAATTTAAATATAACTAAATATCAAACCAAATTTATACAAATATAAATCCGAGTTCAGTAATTTAATATAGACATTTAGTCCTCATAGTATTTTATGTGTTATTATCGGCCATATTTATTTTGACAACAACAACAATGTTTGACAAAAACAAAATTTTGACTATAATTTAAATATAAATCAATATCAAACCAAATTTAAACAAATATAAATCCGAGTTCAGTAATTTAATATAGACATTTAGTCCTCATAGTATTTTATGTGTTATTATCGGCCATATTTATTTTGACAACAACAACAATGTTTGACAAAAACAAAATTTTGACAATAATTTAAATATAACTCAATATCAAACCCAATTTAAACAAATATAAATCCGAGTTCAGTAATTTTATATAGACATTTAGTCCTCATAGCATTTTATGTGTTATTATCGGCCATATTTATTTTGATAACAACAACAATGTTTGACAGAAACAAAATTTTGACTATAATTTAAATATAAATCAATATCAAACCAAATTTAAACAAATATAAATCCGAGTTCAGTAATTTTATTTAGACATTTAGTCCTCAGAGTATTTTATGTGTTATTATCGGCCATGTTGTTTTTGACAACAACAACAATGTTTGACAAAAACAAAATTTTGACAATAATTTAAATATAACTCAATATCAAACCCAATTTAAACAAATATAAATCCGAGTTCAGTAATTTTATATAGACATTTAATCCGCATAGTATTTTATGTGTTATTATCGGCCATATTTATTTTGACAACAACAACAATGTTTGACAAAAACAATATTTTGACTATAATTTAAATATAACTAAATATCAAACCAAATTTAAACAAATATAAATCCGAGTTCAGTAATTTTATACAGATATTTAGTCCTCATAGTATTTTATGTGTTATTATCGGCCATATTTATTTTGACAACAACAACAATGTTTGACAAAAACAAAATTTTGACTTAAATTTAAATATAACTCAATATCAAACCCAATTTAAACAAATATAAATCCGAGTTCAGTAATTTTATACAGACATTTAGTCCTCATAGTATTTTATGTGTTATTATACGCCATATTTATTTTGATAACAACAACAATGTTTGACAAAAACAAAATTTTGACTTTAATTTAAATATAACTCAATAATAATTGTAATTTGACCAAATTTTAATCCGAATTCAGTTATTATGTACAGACAATTAGTACTCATAGTGATTTATGTGATATTATCGGCCATGTTGATTTTGACAACAACAACAATGTTTGACAAATACAAAATTTTGACTATAATTTAAATATAAATCAATATCAAACCAAATTTAAACAAATATAAATCCGAGTTCAGTAATTTTATATAGACATTTAGTCCTCATAGTATTTTATGTGTTATTATCGGCCATATTTATTTTGGCAACAACAACAATGTTTGACAAAAACAAAATTTTGATAATAATTTAAATATAACTCAATATCAAACCCAATTTAAACAAATATAAATCCGAGTTCAGTAATTGTATATAGACATTTAGTCCTCATAGCATTTTATGTGTTATTATCGGCCATATTTATTTTGATAACAACAACAATGTTTGACAGAAACAAAATTTTGACTATAATTTAAATATAAATCAATATCAAACCAAATTTAAACAAATATAAATCCGAGTTCAGTAATTTTATTTAGACATTTAGTCCTCATAGTATTTTATGTGTTATTATCGGCCATGTTGTTTTTGACAACAACAACAATGTTTGACAAAAACAAAATTTTGACTATAATTTAAATATAACTCAATATAAATCGTAATTTGAACAAATTTTTATCCGAGTTCAGTAATTGTATATAGACATTTAGTCCTCATAGTATTTTATGTGTTATTATCGGCCATATTTATTTTGACAACAACAACAATGTTTGACAAAAACAAAATTTTGACAATAATTTAAATATAACTCAATATCAAACCCAATTTAAACAAATATAAATCCGAGTTCAGTAATTTTATATAGACATTTAGTCCTCATAGTATTTTATGTGTTATTATCGGCCATATTTATTTTGATAACAACAACAATGTTTGACAGAAACAAAATTTTGACTATAATTTAAATATAAATCAATATCAAACCAAATTTAAACAAATATAAATCCGAGTTCAGTAATTTTATTTAGACATTTAGTCCTCAGAGTATTTTATGTGTTATTATCGGCCATGTTGTTTTTGACAACAACAACAATGTTTGACAAAAACAAAATTTTGACTATAATTTAAATATAACTAAATATCAAACCAAACTTAAACAAATATAAATCCGAGTTCAATAATTTTATATTGACATTTAGTCCTCATAGTATTTTATGTGTTATTATCGGCCATATTTATTTTGATAACAACAACAATGTTTGACAAAAACAAAATTTTGACTATAATTTAATATAACTCAATATTAATCGTAATTTGACCAAATTTTAATCCGAATTCAGTTATTTTATACAGACAATTAGTCCTCATCAGGGATGGGCAATTACGCGTCGACTACTACTTTTTACAGGATTTCGTCGACAATACGTCGAAAACGTCGACTACTCGTCGACAACGTCGACAACTCGTCGACAACGTCGAAAACGTCAACAACTACTTGATAAATTAATTTACGCCATCTATCGAAACTTATTATAAAACTCAGCATAAATTGCCTGTGCTACTGATTGATAGCTGCCACTGTATTTATGAAACATTAAAACATACTGTGCATTATATTTGTGTCATAAAATGCGTAATAAATTGATAATCATCCATTATCGATAGCAAATTGTTTGACAATCGAAAAAAGTCAAATTAAAGTTGCGAATTTGAATAAAATTTGAGTATATCATTCTTGCGTGATTTTGCTCGTATGCAATTTTCAAGCGTCTGCTATTCATCACTACGCGGCGAATCAATAATTAATATGATTTATGACATTATGATGACGTTTTATTTAATTTTTATAATTTTTCTTTATTGTAGTTTGAATAAGATTAATTATTCGTTTACATATAAATTAATAAATAAAAGATACTAGTTATAAATTTAATTTTAGTGACATATGTTATTAAATTCAAAGAAAATAAAAAAAAATTAATTAAATAGTGCAGGTAATGTTAAAATATTGACAGATTAAAAATTTACATTATATAATTTAAAATCTGTTTTTTATCGGTAACAAAACCAAAAGAAAAAGGTTTAAATAAAGTTCTTGGTGATATATACACCCAACTCTCTTTTTACACGGTAGATACGTTCCACGGAAAATAGTGTAATCTAAAATCGTGTAAAAAAAGACAAGCCACTCATATTAAAATGAGGGATGCGTTCCTTGTGTTTCAAAAACCGTGTAAGATGAAATACTGAAGTAAAATTTCTTCAGTAATTCGTGCAAAAAAAGTATGTATGTATCATGTAAATATGTAATCGAAAAAAAAACAAATTTTTCAGTTCTATATACGTGCGTACATTTATTTAAAATTAAATTATATGTACATATGTATGTATGTTTGTAATTCATTTTGAAAACAAATTAAAACAACTAATAACTAAAACTAGTAACACAAAAAATATTGCTAAATAAGGAATTCAATTCAAATCCTAAAAAAATGTTTTATTTAAACTTAAACTGAAATGTCTATTCCGAATCGTCGCTACTGCATAATAAGCGTGCATTTTTAAGGCGTGTTGGACCCAAATTGCTTTCATTGACTCAATTGTTGATTTTGGACCAGTTGGACTATTTTCAGGCACTTCCTGTGTTGTTGATTGGTCTTTTATCAGGAAACCTGTTAACAGTGGTTTTGGTTTTGGTTTTACCAGTTTCTTATGCAATTCCTGATACCCAGCTGTACAGCTTTGTATGTCGCGCTGGAATTTTAAAGCTCGTTCTAGATCCGGATCGTTCCTTAAAAAATGGTGTTCTAAGTTTTTAGCTAGATTTAAACCCTCACGAAGTACTCTAGCTGTCAATTGTTGAACTGGTACTTCAACTTCATCTTCGTCTAGTGGGGACTCGACCAACAACTCTTCGATGTCTTCAGTTTGCATACTTTCAAAGCCCTCGCCACCAATTGCTTGTGCCAATATTAAAATTTCTGAACACTCCACATTTTGTTCTGGGACCAAATTTCCAGTTTTGACGAATGCGGGCCAAATAGCTTTCCAGCAAACATTTAATGTTGATTCTCGCAACTGGATTATGGCTAAAGAAGCGTTTTTAACACAATCCATAATCGTATATTTTTTCTCCATGCATCAATGATCGAAAGGTTTTTTTCTTCAACTTCATCCAAATAATGTTGAAATGCCAATTTTATATAATAAATCTTAAAGGCTGCACTAATACCTTGATCTAATGGTTGGATCAGGCTAGTTGTATTCGGAGGCAAAAATTCAAATTTGACATTTGTACGTTCCACAGCAGAGTGACCAGGCGCATTGTCAACAAGTAAAAGGACTTTGAATTCCAGCCCTTTTTGCTCCAAATATTTTCGTACTTCGGGAACGAAGCACTCATTAAACCACTTGGTAAATAAATCGGCGGTCATCCAAGCTTTTTTATATTTGCCATCCAATGAACTGACAACTGTTGCATATTTTTACCCTTCATCGCGCGTGGTCTTAATGCACGATTGATTACTAGCGGCTTTAAAATTCGATCACCAGAAGCGTTACTGCACAATAAAAAAGTGGCCCGATTTTTAGCTGCTTTAAACCCACTTGCAGTTTTTTCCGATTTAGCAATAAATGTTCTGGCCGGCATATTTTTCCAGAAAAGACCGGTTTCGTCGGCGTTAAATATTTGGTCAGGACCATAGCCACCATCTTCTATAATTTTTTTTAGTTTTTCTGGATAACTCTTGGCAGCAACTTCGTCAGCCGATGATGATTCTCCTCTCTATTTTCACATTGTGAAATGCATATCTTTTTGAAAATTCTGTTAGCCATCCGTCACTAGCAGAAAATTTATGTTTCTTAGCCTCAGTTTCTTGATTACTTGTCGAAGGGATTGCATCTTGTAACCGTTCATAAATTCTGAGTGCGTTTTGCTTTATGGTATTTCCATCTAAAGGAATTCTTTTTTGAGATGCATCCTCCATCCAGATCACTAAAAGTTTTTCTGTGTTTTCTAAAATAGTATCCCTGCTGTACGAAGATATTTTGGCGCTGATTTTTGATCCACTCATGATCGAATTTCGAATATTATTTTCATGTTTTTTTATTGTTCGAATTGTGGCCTCATTAAAACCAAATTTTTTCCCAACAGATGTTGAACCTTCGCCTCTCGCAAGACAGTCCAATATTTTGATTTTGCGTTCCAATGAAATAGAATTATTTTTTCGATCTTTAGTTTTATTTTCTTTGGGCATTTTGCGTTTGATAGGCTAAAAATATATTAAAATTAAAAAAATGTTTTAAATTGTAAATTTAACTTACGCTGGAAAGAGAGTTCAACGCTCTGTAATTTTATATGTGCACCTCAAAAATAGTGAATTTAATTTTTTTTTTGAACCGTGGATTTATAGATTTTACTCTACAAATATTTATGTGAATACAATTTGAATTTGTATACACTCTGTAAATAAAATTTATTTGGATATTGACAATAAAATCAGTCTATCGTTACAAAACAAAAAACTGACGACTAGAGCAAACGCAAACTAATACAAAACTGCCACTGACAATGGTTGTGAATTGTGATGATACGTAACCTCAAATTTAAACTGATCGGTGTCCTTTTACATTTGCAATTTTTTCTCGTTCGTATCATGCGTTTTTTTATATACAGTAGGAACCTTGCATATGTATTGAGCTTAAATCGTACCGTTTTTTACGCTAAAAAGGAATCAATTATTTGGGTATCTACTGTAAAACCATTCGAAATAACCATTAAATTTCAATCAACCAGTAGAAGTGAAATAAACATAAACATATAATAAGATAGAAGAGTACATATATGTACATACGTATGAATACATGTCTGTTATATTACATACATTATACATACATGCGAAATTCAATACATACATATATGCATATCAAATTTAGAACTGTTCTGTTTATTTTAAAACCTTTATTCGGAAATCGTGTAAAAATAAATAATTCGTGCAAAAAAAGAAAATCGTTTAATTTTTTTGTCCGTGTTATTTCAAAAACGTGTTAAAGAAAAAGACTGTGTAAAAACAGAGTTGGATGTATTACTATTACAGCATGTGATCGGCAATCTCTTGCATCTCTGTAGCTCGAAGCTGTGTAGTTTATAAATTTTATTGAAGTTGTTGAAGTATATCGAATCCCTCCATAGCCGTACATTGTAAATTTGTAACTTGTAACGTAAGTGTACAAGTGGCAGATAGGTCGATTGACGGTTTGAACTGTGGTAAGATTTCGTTGGCCACTTTCTCTCGTGCCCACTTGTTAAGATCCTCTAGCGGCTTAATAAAGGGTCGAATTTCCGGAAAATGAGATACATTATGATTATCGAATATCTTTCGTGCGGCTCTTTTACAACTGTCGAATCGTCCGTTGCTACAGGCGCTATTGCAGGTAATACATATTCTGGGAAAATGTTAGCATTGCTGCGTGGCAATTCAAACAACTAAAATAAATTAAAAATAAAATTTATGGCGTGTACATACTTGCATTACAATATGGCCGAATTTGTTATTATTTTTTCTGTCAAAATTACTTAAATTGTACACTGTCGTGGTGGAAATCTTGCATCGCGATATATATTGATTTGATAAAAGATATATATAGGTATACAACAGATAAACAAAAAATAAAAATATTTTCAGCAACAAATGATATAGGTTACTTTTGCAGCAGTTTAAATTGGCCAAATCTATAAAAAATAAATCAACTTTAATTACTTTTTTTGACGTATAGTCATTTTTTATTAATTGATTTTGTGTGTACGTGACACGTGTATAGCACAAACATATTTCATATTTAATATATCTGCACAGATATATTTTTTTTTTCATAACGTCAACTTAAATGCGCATAGAGTTTTCTCTACTGTTTATTAGTTGTTTCTTTTTTTTTGTCTTAATAACTAGTTTTACAGCACTTGAAAACTAGTCAGTATCATAATACCACTAGGCAGATGTCTTTAGTTCAGAGATTTTAAATTTAGTTTTAATTTATAAAATGCTTGTAAACGATAGAATTAGTTTTAAGTAATTATTCACCAATTTTAATAGTACGGTTAACGTAAAATAATTAGAAAATTAAGTTTTTAATGTCATTTTCTAGGTTGTTGACGTTGTCTACGTTGTCGACGTCTGCAAACCAGAAAACCGGTATGTAATCTACGTGTTAGATTACGTGTCGACAACTACGTAGACTACTTTACGTAATCTACCCGCCCATCCCTGGTCCTCATAGTATTTTATGTGTTATTATCGGCCATATTTTATTTGACAACAACAACAATGTTTGTCAAATACAAAATTTTGACTATAATTTAAATATAACTCAATATAAATCGTAATTTGAACAAAATTTTATCCGAGTTCAGTAATTTTATATAGACATTTAGTCCTCATAGTATTTTATGTGTTATTATCGGCCATATTTATTTTGACAACAACAACAATGTTTGACAAAAACAAAATTTTGACTATAATTTTAATATAACTCAATATCAAACCCAATTTAAACAAATATAAATCCGAGATCAGTAATTTTATACAGACATTTAGTCCTCATAGTATTTTATGTGTTATTATAGGCCATATTTATTTTGACAACAACAACAATGTTTGACAAAAATAAAATTTTGACTATAATTTAAATATAACTAAATATCAAACCAAATTTATACAAATATAAATCCGAGTTCAGTAATTTAATATAGACATTTAGTCCTCATAGTATTTTATGTGTTATTATCAGCCATATTTATTTTGACAACAACAACAATGTTTGACAAAAACAAAATTTTGACTATAATTTAAATATAACTCAATATCAAACCCAATTTAAACAAATATAAATCCGAGTTCAGTAATTTTATACAGACATTTAGTCCTCATAGTATTTAGTGTGTTATTATCGGCCATATTTATTTTGACAACAACAACAATGTTTGACAAAAATAAAATTTTGACTATAATTTAAATATAACTAAATATCAAACCAAATTTATACAAATATAAATCCGAGTTCAGTAATTTAATATAGACATTTAGTCCTCATAGTATCTTATGTGTCATTATCGGCCATATATATTTTGAAAACAACAACAATGTTTGACAAAAACAAAATGTTGACGATAATTTAAATATACATAACTCAATATTAATCCTAATTTGACCAAATTTTAATCCGAATTCAGTAATTTTATATAAACTGTTAGTCCTCATAGTATCTTATGTGTTATTATCGGCCATATTTATTCTGACAACAACAACAATGTTTGGCAAAAACAAAATTTTGACCATGATTTAAATATAACTCAAAATTAATCCTAGTTTGACTAAATTTTAATCCAAATTCAGTAATTCTATATAGACATTTAGTCCTTACCAGCTGACCTGTGACTAAATAAATATTCACGTGAATACATTTTATTAAATTTTTGGTTAAGAAATGCTTAAGAAGATTTTTTAAGATGTAAATTTGATGCACTTTTATCAAAAATAAAATAAATTCATATACGCGGTTAATTTTTAAATCTTAAACGGCAAGTACGCGCTCAAATGCATGTTTACCCACAGTATGACTTACGTGCCAAGTCAAATATTCATATCTCAAACAGGAAGCACTTGCTCGGGGTCACATGACCATTTACGCTCCCAAACCCAATATTCAAATCTCAAGCGGGAAGCGCGCGCTTGGGAACACTTGACCAATTACGCACCCAAACTAAATATTCAAATCTTAACTTCGCCTGGAGACATTTTCATTATCCACTGCAGCAGTTGTTTTACGAAATGCATCCAACTGCTTTTCGTTTAGCAGTTAAATTCGTAATTTAGCTTCTTCGGCTTCTCAAACTGTATCGAAGACTTGCACTTCTACGGGACTTCTCGATGGAGTTGGTAACTTGATCATAGCGGAAGAATGTCCGTGCTGTATAAGAATTAGGTTGATATCGTGGAGAGCCAAATTTTTGCTACATTTTCAATATGGTATCAGCTGTAATCGGGAGTCATGTCATCTGCTGCCATTTGTTGCTTTTAACAACCTTCAAAACCTCTTGATCGCTGAATGAAGTATTTCAGCGATCAAGAGGTTTTGAAGGTTGTTAAAAGCAACAAATATAAACGAAAGTCTTTTGAAGCTGTCTTGGCATTTGAAAGACTGCTGTTTCTGTTAAGCAGTGATCCCATTCATCATCGTTTACCAGACCTCGTGCAGCTGTCGCTTCTTTGAATTTTTTGTAATTAAAACCATTGAATGCTCGTTAAAATTCAAAGCTGGTGGAACCTCGGATATGTAGCAAAAGCAGCCGCAAGGAGTGACGCTCTTCATCTCTTAAGCTTACTGTATACATTCGTACAACAACCTCTTCTCCACTTCTTTGACGAAGTTGCCATTTACCGCGTTCGTAAACGTAATGGTGGGGAATGTCAGTATATAAGAAATGACGTGCGTTTTGATCATTGAAGTTGAGCTGAAACCATGACTCAAGCTTCGTTCGGCCAGTTTGTGCTGCAAGCAACACTTCATCTTCATTACTTGCTTCGAAAGTAATTATTTGTTGATTTGGTAGGTGGGCAGAAAGACGCATCACGACATAAGATCGCTCAGACATTTTCGACTCGAAAAAAATAATTTGATATCGCGATTTTCATCAAAGTAGCTGACATCTGGTGAACAAAAAATTAAGAGTTTATGTTGTGTGCCTGACACCGATTTTTTTGTCCAAATTTCCGATTAACTAAATTGATCGGTAGTTTACCCAGGTATTGTTAGATGTCTCTAATATTTATAATGCAAAATCTACCCGATATTTAGTTCTAAACAGCAAACTTAGTTTTGATTTATCAATTACTGATTAGGAAAGTTTGGTGAAATGTTACATTTAAGTTTATATCGCAGATTTTAATTAAACATCAGATGCGGTTTTTTTTGTACAATCTTTGAACGTTTGGTATGAACTAACCATAAGTTTAGTTAGTTAGAAAATTAGAAAAAATTATCGACGTGAAGCAAACATCATTATTAATATAATAATAATAATAGATCGAACATATAGAGTGTCATGACAAAATTGTAATTTTACACTCACAACTATTAACACCAAAATGTATGTAAAATCATTTTATGTTCTCTGTTATGTTTAATTGAGAGTCAAATACAAATTTTCTACTCATTTTGTCATCACAGTGTGTCATCACAAAAACATCGGCAATTCTAATAAATTTTGTCATTGTCACGGTGTAATGCGCATGATCATAGATTCAATATAAACATATTTTGTCATGGCATTCTGGCGTCGTGACAAAATTTTGATGAAAACACCTGAGGTACCTGTTTCAGGTTCTTCCCGGTGGAATATTTCCGATTTTTCTAGCAAAGGCACACCGCTATGTCTATGTCGACCTACCCTGAAAATTTTAAACGGATCGGATCATGTTTAGGGGTGATTTTACGGTTGAGTTTGAAAAAATTAAGCGTATTAATACAATAGATAGATAGTTTTTTATGTGTTATTATCGGCCATGCTGATTTTGACAACAACAACAAAAATGTTTGAAAAATAACAAAATTTGGACTATAATTTAAATATAACTCAATATTAATTGTAATTTGACCAAATTTTAATCAGAGTTCAGTTATTTTATAAAGAAAAATTAGTACTCATAGAATTTATTGTGTGATTATCGGCCATATTTATTTTGACAACAACAACAATGTTTGACAAAAACAAAATTTACTATGATTTAAATATAACTCAATATTAATCATTATTTGACCAAATTTTAATCCTAATTCAGCGATTTTATATAGACATTTAGTCCTCATAGTATTTTATGTGTTATTATCGGACATTTTTTTTTTGACAACAACAACAATGTTTAACAAAAACAAAATTTTGACTATGATTTCAATATAACTCAATATTATCCCTAATTTGGCCAAATTTTAATCGAATTCAGTAATTTTATATAGACATTTAGTCCTCATAAGCAATCTATTTGTTATTATCGGCCATGTTTATTTTGACAACAACAACGATATTTCACAAAAACCAAAATTTGACTATGATTTAAATACAACTCAATATCAAACCCAATTTAAACAAATATAAATCCGAGTTCAGTAATTTTATACAGACATTTAGTCCTCATAGTATTTTATGTGCTATTATCGGCCATATTTATTTTGACAACTACAACAATGTTTATCAAAATCAAAATTTTGACTATAATTTAAATAAAACTCAATATCAAACCCAATTTAAACAAATATAAATCCGAGTTCAGTAATTTTATACAGACATTTAGTCCTCATAGTATTTTATGTGTTATTATCGGCCATATTTATTTTGACAACTACAACAATGTTTATCAAAATCAAAATTTTGACTATAATTTAAATAAAACTCAATATCAAACCCAATTTAAACAAATATAAATCCGAGTTCAGTAATTTTATACAGACATTTAGTCCTCATAGTATTTTATGTGTTATTATCGGCCATATTTATTTTGACAACTACAACAATGTTTGACAAAATCAAAATTTTGACTATAATTTAAATATAACTAAATATCAAACCCAATTTAAACCAATATAAATCCGAGTTCAGTAATTTTATATAGACATTTAGTCCTCATAGTATTTTATGTGATATTATCGGCCATATTTATTTTGACAACTACAACAATGTTTGTCAAAATCAAAATTTTGACTATAATTTAAATAAAACTCAATATCAAACCCAATTTAAACAAATATAAATCCGAGTTCAGTAATTTTATATAGACATTTAGTCCTCATAGTATTTTATGTGTTATTATCGGCCATATTTATTTTGATAACAACAACAATGTTTGACAAAAATAAAATTTTGACTATAATTTAAATATAACTCAATATTAATCGTAATTTGACCAAATTTTAATCCGAATTCAGTTATTTAATACAGACAATTAGTCCTCATAGTATTTTATGTGTTATTATCGGCCATATTTATTTTGATAACAACAACAATGTTTGACAAAAATAAAATTTTGACTATAATTTAAATATAACTCAATATTAATCGTAATTTGACCAAATTTTAATCCGAATTCAGTTATTTAATACAGACAATTAGTCCTCATAGTATTTTATGTGATATTATCGGCCATATTTATTTTGACAACAACAACAATGTTTGACAAAAACAAAATTTTGACTATAATTTAAATATAACTAAATATCAAACCAAATTTAAACACATATAATTTCGAGTTCAATAATTTTATACAGACATTTAGTCCTCATAGTATTTTATGTGTTATTATCGGCCATATTTATTTTGACAACAACAACAATGTTTGACAAAAATAAAATTTTGACTATAATTTAAATATAACTAAATATCAAACCAAATTTATACAAATATAAATCCGAGTTCAGTAATTTTATATAGACATTTAGTCCTCATAGTATTTTATGTGTTATTATCGGCCATATTTATTTTAATAACAACAACAATGTTTGACAAAAACAAAATTTTGACTATAATTTAAATATAACTCAATATTAATCGTAATTTGACCAAATTTTAATCCGAATTCAGTTATTTTATACAGACAATTAGTACTCATAGTATTTTATGTGCTATTATCGGCCATATTTATTTTGACAACAACAACAATGTTTGACAAAAAAAAAATTTTGACTATAATTTAAATATAACTCAATATCAAACCCAATTTAAACAAATATAAATCCGAGTTCAGTAATTTTATATAGACATTTAGTCCTCATAGCATTTGATGTGTTATTATAGGCCATATTTATTTTGACAACAACAACAATGTTTGACAAAAACAAAATTTTGTCTATAATTTAAATATAACTCAATATAAATCGTAATTTGACCAAATTTTAATCCGAATTCAGTTATTTTATACAGACATTTAGTCCTCATATTATTTTAAGTGATATTATCGGCCACGTTTATTTTGACAACAACAACAATGTTTGACAAATACAAAATTTTGACTATAATTTAAATATAACTAAATATCAAACCAAATTTATACAAATATAATTTCGAGTTCAGTAATTTTATACAGACATTTAGTCCTCATAATATTTTATGTGTTATTATCGGCCATATTTATTTTGACAACAACAACAATGTTTGACAAATACAAAATTTGGCTAAAATTTAAATATAACTCAATATTAATCTTAATTTGACCAAATTTTAATCCGAATTCAGTTATTTTATATAGACAATTAGTACTCATAGTATTTTATGTGATATTATCGACCATGTTTATTTTGACAACAACAACAATGTTTGACAACAACAAAATTTTGACTATAATTTAAATATAACTAAATATCAAACCAAATTTAAACAAATATAAATCCGAGTTCAGTAATTTTATATAGACATTTAGTCCTCATATTATTTTATATGTGTTATTATCGGTCATGTTTAATTTGACAACAACAACAACAATGTTTGACCAGAACAAAATACTTAATATGATTTAAATATAACTCAATATTAATAACTTTTTTAAAATTAAAATATAATAAACACAAATTATTATTTTAATTTTGGTAAATAAAAACTTATTAAAGTATTAAACTTTATTAACGTGAAAAAATTTTAAAAAAATATACAAAAATAATATTAAGATTACTTAGTAAATACTTTTATTATTATTAAACGATCGATTTCGGCGTTTAACAAATCGCCATCATCAGGTTAGATACTTGAATAGTAAATAGATTAAAAATAAAATGAAATAAAAATGAAAACGGATTTATATAAAGACCTTAATTACTAGAAATTGTTATATATAAGTAACGAAATATATAATGAAATATAAAATGTATAAGAAATTGAAATGTAACAAAGTAAATTTATATTTTAACCGGGTTTGCAAACGAAAGAAATTAACACCAAACTATATAAAAGTGAACATTAGAAACAAATCAATAACGGCACAATCCGCAAGAGTTAAAGCCGAAAAAATCTGGC
The DNA here is from genome assembly GCA_947310385.1 of Nephrotoma appendiculata. Classification (NCBI taxonomy): domain Eukaryota; kingdom Metazoa; phylum Arthropoda; class Insecta; order Diptera; family Tipulidae; genus Nephrotoma; species Nephrotoma appendiculata. The sequence continues at coordinate 279,633,422 of OX371223.1, forward strand.
TAAATAACGTAATTAAATCTATATACGTAACAATAAACACATTAACAATGAAAATATACCATCTTCACCAGGAAATATCTAAAAGTTTCCATTATATACAATATATTGAAATCCTAAACTATATTGACACAAAAGTGGAAAAACATTTAATTGTAAAACGCCAAATTTTAGACAAAAAGTTAAAAACACTAATATATAAAGCCAAAATAAAACGAAATTCACATACCACACCCACTATCAACAACAAATTTTATAACAGATATATCAATTACGAAATTATCAAATTGATTCCGATTTTACTCAATAAGATTGAACATTTTTTTCAGTGTACTAGTTACAGAATGCAACCACTGGATGTTGCATTTTATGGACCTTTCAAAACCGCTTATAGCCGGGCGTGTAACGACTACCTAACGCAAAATCCGGGAAATGTTATAAACATTAAAGATATAGCTGGTATATTCAATGTGGCTTACAGTAGGGTTGCTACAATCAATAATGCTGTACAAGGTTTTAAAGCGACTGGGTTAGTTCCATTAAACTCTCAATTATTTCATAAGTTTGATTTTGAGCCATCATTAACTACGGAAAATTCGTATAATTCGCCTGAAGCTTCTGCCGATAATTTAAAACAAGCATCACAAACAAGCTTTCACGCTTCTTAGACTGCCGAAAGTACTGCAGAAGCTTCGTTATCTCATGAGAGAGCCCCTTATCTACTGAAGGGCCGGAATTAGTCGAGCTACCTCTTAATGGCCAACAAGCGGGGCCATCAAATGCAGAGCCAATGTTTGGCCTTCCGCCATTACCTCACGCTGCCAGAAAAGAAACAAAACAGAGGAAAAAGTTACCTTCGATGCACATAACAAGCACTCCCGTTAAAAATGCGTTAGAAGAAAACAAGCTGAAAAAGAGGCAAAAGAACAGAAAAAAGAGGAAAACAAAAGAAAAAGGGCAGAAAAGAAAAAGAAACTCACAAAAAAGAAAGCTCTAATTAATAATAAACATGTCAGACGCGTATTTTCGGATAACGATGATGATGAATCATCGTATTACTCGATTTCATTTTCTTATATAGACACTGATGATGATGGTGATAATGATATAGTAGAGGAACAGCTTTTCCTCGTGTGCAACGAATCCGGAAAGAGGGAATCATGGTTCGCATGTTATATTTGCCAGGAATGGACACATGCAGCGTGTAGTGGGCTAACCCCTGCAGAAGCCGGATGTAATATATATTTTGTTTAATTTGAGAATTAATGTTTTAATTAAGTTATTATTTTTGAAGTGAAATACAGTTATTTGTTTTGTTTAATATGTTTATTTTGATTTCCTATCGTGCGTCATCTTACCCGCCTATTAACGTCATCTTACCCGCATGAGAAGGCAAGATGACGAATTTGACCTGAACTCAAAAATGGTCAAAAATCTTCTAAACTGTTAAAGTAATGAAAACGAAAAAAATAATGTTTAAAAGTAAAACTACAACGAATTAAAATATACAAGAAATAGGACATTATCTATATTTCATAAATAGGAAAAAATAAAAAAAAGCTTACTATCGTCATCTTGCCCCTCCCTCCCCTACATATTTTAGCACATAGTCTCTAGTTTTCACTAAACCCACTCCTTCTGCAACCATTAATTGATCTTTCTTCGCTACTCCTACGTTCACATTAACTTCTTTATATTCAGTAAGAATTGTTTTATCGTTTACCATATGTGACGAGGACCCTGAGTCTATCACCCAGTTAACTTGATACATTGTGTCACTGTTTGTCATAATTTATTCTCATTACTCGCTGTATCATGATTATTTTTCTTACATATGTTGCACGATCGAGTTTTTCCGCCAGTTTTGACACAAAATTTAGAAATATGTCCGAGATTTCCACATTTAAAACAACGAACATCTGGATTTTTATTACTTCTCTCTTTACAAAATCGAGAGATATGTCCCAACCTATTACACTTATAACACCGTATAGCCTTCGTTTTTACTTTTGCAAAATTCTGTATCTTAAACGCCACTGAATTTTCTACATTGTTCTTATTCCGATGTTCCTCCGCAAGGAGTCGATTGGTTAGATTAATTAATGTTTTTTCCTTTGGCGAGGTTGATTCCTACGCACTAATAAAGTGTTTATATTGCTCAGGCAACGTGGGTAAAATTTTTGATATCAAGATTTTTTCATCTACTGATTTTTCATTCAATTTTAATTGATGAGCTATATTTTCGAGTTGACTTACGTATATGTGTAGCCATATCCTGTGATTTGTCATAAGAATAACTAAACAGTTGTTGCATCAACGTCCATTTCTTTTGTTCACTATCTCTCTCAAATATAGAGCACAATTTATCGTACATCTCTTGCGACGTTGTACAATTTATTACGTGCATCAACGCCTTTTTATCTACTGTCGTTATTAATATTTTTTGTGCTTTTTCATCCTGTTTCAACCGTTCACTTTTATTGTCCTTTTCCATTTTTAGTTCACCATTTACCACTTCGGGGGCGAAGTCCGAGATTCATACCTCCTCGCCAGTGCTCCCTGGGTAACGCTAAATGAATCAGGCGGTGTAGTGGAGACGAGCAGACTAAATCCTGTTTATAGTCATGGACACTACATGTCAAGGCGGGTTATTGGCGCCTCATAACCAATACCAAACCAGCATCTGTTCTCCAGGTGAGGAGCGGCTGAAGCGGGCGTCTGTCTTGTATCAAGCGGCTCGCTATATATAAATGTGTTTCAAGGTAGGACTGGATGCCTTAAGATTCTCACCAGTACGTGACCCACACACGTAACAAGCGGGTTGAGTGGCAGGCTAACAACGTTCCCTCATAAAAACATTTAAGTTATGAACCATGAACAAAGGCCTCGGATTACCATATCGGATTCATCACAAACTCGACCTCGGAAATTGTACACGGACACCGCTTTAAAAATGGGAACATGGAACGTGCTTAACCTCTTAAGACCTGGAGATCTCCAGAACCTTTCGAACCAAGCAAAGAGTAACACATTAGACGTACTTGCATTACAAGAGCTTAGATGGTCTGGGAGTGGGATCCATGACACCACCAATGGTTACACTCTTCATTACAGCGGCCATCAGAATGGAGGAGAATTTGGAGTGGGCTTCCTAATCCATCGGCGCGTGAAGCATCATATCATCGATTTACGGCCTATCAACATGCGGATGTGCACGGTCAGATTTCGCACTAAGAAATTTAACATCACGATCGTTAATGTGCATGCATCCACCGAAGATAAATCGGATGACATCAAAGATTTATTCTTTGTCGAGTTGGAGGAAGTCATCAATAACATACCGCACCACGACATTAAAATCATCGTGGGCGACTTTAATGCAAAAATCGGTAGGAGTGCAGAAAATACATCGCACATCGGTCCCAACAGTCTGCATCTAACTAGTAATAACAACGGCCAATGCGTCACCGACCTGGCATTAATGTACAACTTAGTTGTATCAAGTACGTTTTTCCCACATAAGAGAATCCACAAAGTAACGTGGAGATCGAATGATGGAAGAACGCAAAACCAAATTGATCACGTCATGGTGTCTAAGAGACACTCGACCAGTATATCTGACGTTAGATCCTACAGGGGTGCAGACATGGACAGCGATCATATGCTTGTCGTATTTAAATATAAGTGCAAACTGTCATCTACGTTCAACAGACAAGCACAAAAAACCGCTCGATGGAATGTTGATGCTCTAAAAGACCAAACATCACTGCAGAGTTACCAATCAGCTGTCACTAACTATCTAGAGCGGCCCAGCAACAACGAAGAAGCTCCTTCTAACATCCAGGAGCAGTGGCACACAATACAGTCAGCCATTATCACCGCGGCACAAAACACTATCGGAAGAAGACCTCCGAGACCCCGCAATGATTGGTTCGATGATCAATGTCGCCTGATCGTCGCAAATAAACAAAAGCTTCGTGGAAAATGGTTGGCTCGCAACACTAGAAGCACATATGCAGAATATCTCCGCGCCAGGAAAGCCACGACTAAATATCTTCGTCAAAAGAAACGCGAACATATGAGATTATGCATCGAAAACATCAGCTTCCAAGCGGAAGTAGGAAATTCAAGGGACTGTTTTGCTAATCTCAGGAATCTCACTAAAGATTTCCACCCAAGAAGTACAGCCATAAAAGACGGGAATGGAGAATTGAGAACAAACGTGGCTGATGTTCTCTCAGTATGGCAAACCTACTTTCAAAATCTACTAAATCGGAATGACGACGTGGCCCCCATTAGAGCAATAGCTCCTCCAGTTGATGAGGTCTTCGTCGAATGTCCCACAGCAGAGGAAGTAGACGCAGCTATTAGTCGATTGAAAAACGGCAAGGCACCCGGTCTCGATGGAATCCCTGCAGAATTAATCAAACATGAAGGCGCTACTCTTGCAACAAATCTATACGATCTTGTCGTTTGTATTTGGGACCAAGAAGAGTTGCCGGAGAATTGGAAGACCGCGCTCATATGTCCGTTGCATAAAAAAGGCGACCGTCTTAAATGTGAAAACTATCGTGGTATAGCTCTATTGAACACTGCTTACAAAGTGTTGGCTAATGTTGTACTTGCCAGACTCATCCCTTTCGCTGGAAACATCATTGGCGACTATCAGTGTGGTTTTCGTCCCAACCGATCGACTACTGACCAGTGTTTCACCATGAGGATGATCTTGGAAAAATGTTGGGAGTACAACATAACCATACATCAACTATATATACACTTCCGTCAGGCATATGACAGTATAAACCGCGATAACCTTTGGGCGGCGCTCATATGCCTAGGAATTCCAGAGAAACTCGTTTCTCTGTGCAAATTAACAACGTCTGGGACTGTATGTAGAATTGTAATCGAAGGAACTGTGTCAGACTCCTTTGAAATAACATCTGGTGTTCGACAGGGAGATGCACTCGCGCCTGTGCTGTTCAATTTGGCGCTTGAGTACGTAGTGAGGAAAAGCAATATCGAAACTTAGCGCTGTATATTTAATAAATCAGGTCAAATTCTTGGATATGCAGATGATATCGTTCTTCTTGGCCGAAGACCTAGCGATATCAAAGACAGTTTCGTGCCGCTCGATCGCTGCGCAAGAAGACTCGGTTTGAAGGTGAACAGTAGCAAAACCAAATTTGTATCAACACCCAGGAACATCTCCATGATAAATCTCGGAATTGGCGACAATAACTTTGATCGCGTTGAAAACTTCAAATACCTCGGGTCAGTTATAACATCATCAAATGACATGCAGGCAGATATAAAAGCCCGAATCGCTGCCGCACATCGAGTTTTCTACGCCCAATCAAAATTATTGCGATCTACACATCTATCGCAGTCGTGCAAGCTCGCACTTTATAAAGCACTCATAAGACCTGTGCTGGCTTTCAGAAGCGAGAGCTGGACCATGACCACTAATGATTGTAGATTATTATCTACCTTCGAAAGGAAGGTCAGTCGCTCCATCTTTGGTCCTATTAAAGTCGCGAACAATGAATATCGGATTCGCATGAACCACGAGATAAAGCAAATTCTTGGAGGTTGCGATATTATCGGATTCATCAAATCCAATCGAGTTAGATGGCTCGGCCACGTTACAAGGTCCCCACAACAACGGATGACCAATAAAGTGTTCACTCAACAACCAGCCGGTGTGCGTCGTAGAGGAAGACCCCGACTGCGCTGGCATGACGACGTCGAACAAGATCTACATGCACTAGGATGTCGAAACTGGAGGACGAGAGCGATGGACCGAGACGGCTGGAGGACCATAGTGCGGGCGGCAAAATCCCATCATGGGATGTGAAGCTAGAGAGAGAGAGAGAGAGAGATTTACCACTTCAAAAACTCCTACCAATTTGAACAAAATCTGCACTCCAAATTTCCATACTACAAAACTTTCAGCATCACTCAATTTTTCCACGTGGTGCTGTTCTTCTTTGTACGACGCCATTTTTTTTATTTTCAAATAAATTTTTTTTTATTTTTCGTTCCGATACTGTTCTTTTTTACTTTTTTATTTTTATTTTATTTTTATTTTCATTCATTTACTTTTCAATTATTATTTTTATTTTATTGGGCGTTTTTAATCACTCTGGGCCCATAACCTGTTAGCTTTTTTAAATGAAAGAAAATAGAACGCTATACTTTTTTATGTTTATTTTATTTTTATACGGCGCCTTCTCTTCTTTATAATACACGCCAATCTGCTTTCATTTTTTTTTATAACAAATTTTAACTAGTACTACTAGTACTAAAAAATTAGTAATTTTGGTTTTTTTGTTTTTAAGGGCTGAGCACCGGATAAAAAATTATATTTCAACACACATTGCTTTTATCTATTACAGCGATGTCGCTTGGTACAATATTGTTACTTACTACAATATTTGATGCCGTAGCAGTTTTTGATGTTTGTAAACCGCTTACTGCACTTTTTTTGAATTTGCAATGCATTTGTATTTATGTCAGAGAAAATAAACTAACTTGAAAACATGTGTTGCAAATTTTTTTGTTTACAGTACGCAGCTGTGGTCTTCCAAAATTTCGCAAAATCAATATTGATAAGGTTAAGGGATTTACTTGGATATACTTGGAGTTTTGTTATTAAACCATATATGGAAATCAATATCCTAATCCAATCCTAACCCAATAAGACTATTTTTCGCGATTGTCAATGATTTCCATCAAATGGTAAAGTGTTTGACAATATACTTATATGATACAGTTGAAGGGATAATTACGAGTTGTTACAATCAATTGGTACAACCAACATTAGTGTTAATAAATTTTTTATAATCTCGATACGCGTTTAACTGATTACATAAATACATGAGACCATAAAGATGTCTAAACAGTATTTAATTATAATTATGTATTTTCATTATAATTATATAGCTATAACCTCTGGGTCTCTTTAAATTTTCTTTTCTAATTCAATTCTCAAACAAACCCAGCAACCAGAAGACTACATAACATTACTGTCTTGTGTGTTATTATTTATATATAGATAATTTTTTTATAGAAAAGTCAACAATATACAATAACAATAATAATGGTAATAGTTGGATGATAGATTGGTCTTATAGATTATTTATAAATAAATAAAATAAAATCTAACTAATGATTGGCAAATAATAATTATATTGTGATTTATTTTCATAATAATCAATCATTTTATGATTTTTTTTTTGCTGAAAATCTGAAATTCTTTCCTGTATATATATATATACATATATACGTTATGCTGCATTTAGCTTGTTATTGTTGCTGCCAATATTGGACATTCTCATTTACAACTTTCATTCCTATGGTGGTGTGGTGTACAAGACGTTTTGTTAATTTTAAATTAAAAAAAAAAAGAAATTTCGAAATATAATTTTAATTTTATTGTTGTAGTCGTGTAGAGCTTATTTGTACATGCGCGCTGAATTGACAAGAAACCAAATATGATTGCAAAAACAAAAAAACTGCAAAGCTTTTTTATGTATTTTGACTTGTGCAATTGAAACCCTTCAAGATATAGTACAATGTATTAAATGAGTAATTTTTATGGATGAACAATGCCATTTAAATTATCAATACGCCGATGTCATATTTTTCATGCGCTCTATGGGATGATCTCCATTTATTCAAATGTTGTTCTAATAATAAATTATTTTATTTATAAATTTTGTAAAATTAATCTTAAATGTACATCAACGTCTAATGTTATAATCCACCCCGGACTTTGAATTATATAATTATTATATATCTATTATATTAATACGCTTAATTTTTTCAAACTCAACGCTAAAATGAACCCTAAACATGATCTGATCCGTTTAAATTTTTCAGGGTAGGTCGACATAAATATAGCGGTGTGCCTTTGCTAGAAAAATCGGAAAAATTCCACCGGGAAATACCTGAAAGGGGTACCTCAGGTGTTTTCATCAAAATTTTGTCACGACAAAATATGTTTATATTGAATCTATGATCATGCCCATTACACCGTGACGTGTAATGACAAAACTTATGTTTGTGATGACACACTGTGATGACAAAATGAGCAGAAAATTTGTAATTGAATCTCAATTAAACAAAACAGAGTACATAAAATGATTTTACATACATTTTGGTGTTAATAGTAGTTGTGGAGTGTAAAAATACAATTTTGTCATGACACTCTATCTATTTAAGATTTAAAAATTAACCGCGTATATGAATTTACTTTATTTTTGATAAAAGTGCATCAAATTTACATCGTAAAAAAACTTCTTAATTATTTCTTAACCAAAAATTCAATAAAATGTATTCACGTGACTGATTATTCAATCGAAGGTCAGCTTCTATCTATCTTCTATCTATCTATTATATTAATACTCTTAATTTTTTCAAACTAAACCTTAAAATGGCCCCTAAATGATCCGATCCGTTAGATTTTTTCAAAGTAGGTCGACATAAATATTGCGCTGTGCGTGGGCTAGAAAAATCGGAAAAATTCCACCGGAAAGTACCCGAAATGGGTACCTCAGGTGGTTTCAGAAAATTTCCAAGTTCTGCGCGTGAAATCTTGCAACATTTGAGAATTTTATGGGACGACCAAAAAGCAAATATTTTTGTTCAAATTAGTGGCGCGCGATTCAAATTCAAAGTTGTAAAACAGTTGGTACGCGATTCAGATTCGAAGTTGCAAAACTGTCGGCGCGCGAATCAATTTCAAAGTTGCCTAATGGTTGACGCGCGATTTAAATTCAAAGTTAATCATGCCAGGAGCAGAGCTCATAATCATAGACGGGTAATGGGTGTTCCATTAGCTGAGAAAATCATCCTCATATGTGGTGACTTCCTGAAGGCGGGATGCGCGTGAACCTGTGAATCGTGACGAGTTTGCGCAATATTTGCTTTCTGTTGGAAACGACAATGCTTGAACCGACTCGATCACACTTCCGGCAGACTTCCTCAAAGTGTGATCGATTTCGTGTATGGTGACATCAACACAACGCCAGCCGAGGGAACCATCGAGGAGCGCACCATCCTAGCATCCAAGAATGATGATTGCGCGCTAAACAATCAGCAGGTGCTTGACCTCCTGCCCGGCGAACAAGAAGTCAAACATAGTGCTGATAAACTTGAGAGTGACGACATGCATGAGGGACTCCGCCTACCCGTCGAGTTTCTCAACAAGATTGAAGGGTCTGGATTGCCACGCCATGCCATCTCGCTAAAGGTAAACGCGATCGTTCGTTTGATGAGGAATCTTAACACTAGCAAGGGTCGAATCAATGAAACACGCATGCGCCTTACAAAAATAAACCGCTACATTCTGGAATGTGAGGTGCTGACTGGCTTCTCAAAAGACGAACGTGTTCTCATCCCACGCATTAAGCTCTCACCCTCGGAAGGAATCTTCTCATTTAAAATGTCTCGCATTCAATTCCCGGTTCAGCTCGCGTTCGCCATAACCATCAACAAGAGTCAGGCTTAAAGCTTGAAGAAGGTAGGAGTGTACTTGCCGGTCCCCGTATTTACGCATGATCAGATGAATGTGGCCTTTTCACGATGCCGTTCATTTGACGGGCTCAAGGTTTTTATCGTTGAGACAAGCGATCAACCAGCTGATCGAGATGGACTCATCACAACAAAGAATGTATTTTTGAAGAGATTCTGTGCATGTAAATTGTAATATATTTTACTATTTTATTATCTACCTTTTACTACTATTTTATTATCCTTTTGTACATTTCTTATGAAATATTTAGATTAAAGTTTGCCTCAGCAATTGTGTGCTTTTCCCTTTTGAGATTTTAATATTAAGTTTGGGTGCGTAAGTGATCATGTGATCCCGAGCGCGCGCTTCCTCTTTGAGATATGTATTTTTGACTTGACAAGTAAGTCATATTGTGTACATTTGAAAATTAACCACGTATATGAATTTCCTTCATTTTTGATAAAAGTGCATCAAATTTACATCTTAAAAAATCTTCTTAATCATTTCTTAACCAAAAATTCAACAAAATGTATTCACGTGACTGATTATTCAGTCACAGCTCAGCTAGTTAGTATTATTAACCTTAATTAGTGTTAAGCCTTATATCAGTATACAAAGTACATACATATTCTGTTTAATACTTTATATACCTTATATACTTTGAAATTTATGTATAGACTTGCTGCAGCAAGAAAGAAAAAGCAACGCGATTAAAACAAAAAAGACAAGTCAAATCAGCAAAAAAAGATGTTTAAATCGAACCAGCATCGCGCTTTGCATTTATTACCAATACCTCATTTTAAAATTTAAATTTGCAAAAGTTAATTTCCAAATTGTTTAAAAATAAATATTTAAGCAAATTTAACTTATTTCTTAGTAAAGATAGCAATGATGTAATTCAAAAATTGTAATAATTATTATGTAAATCTAACAAAATTATTTTTCTTTACTAGAAATATGCACTTGCTTATTAAACGTAAGCAAATGCTTATTTTAAGACAACGATAGTGAACTTAACAAAATTATTTGTTGACCGTAACAAGCGAAGAATGTTTCCTTTAATTTAAGAGTTAACTAAAATTAACTTAGCCGAGAATGAATATCGCTTTTTGGCAATGTGTAATAAACAACCACTACTATAATGCGTTAGTAGATTTAACTTAGTGTAGCAGAGCTAAATTAACAATGTGCCTAAGTTGCATTTACACACTTCAAATATGTAAATATTACATCTGCCAAATTTGGAATCTGCTCCCCTCGTATTTAGAATAATTAACGTAAAACATCAAAAACTTCGTATCACATTATTAATTTTATTCAACAATTCACATTTATAAGTATATTTAGGTACAAAATTTCAGTCATAATTCTAAAATTATAGATGTATGCAAATTATATATGTAAGGTGCAATATTTTATTGCAGTAACATGAATAAACAATTTAAAAATATAATATCACAAAGTAATAATTAAAAATTAAGGTATAAAAAATTTAATTATGTTAGTACTCAATTCAATTCAATACATAATTAATAAAGGAAATATTAAATTAAAACAGAACTAAATAATAACAATAAGGTCTATTTTTCAAATTAGAAATTAATGTAATTATACTGGGTACTTTTTCATCGTATTTCGTGGATATGTCATAAAAGTATTGTTGTATAAATAACCATAGATTATAACATGGTTTCGGATATTCGATATATGGAAGACTTGGTAAAGTTTGAAAGTAACATCGAGTGCCTCTAAAAAGCTCGTGAATATGTATTTATATCCATCAATAATGGTTGCAAGTTGTGGTTTATCTGAATCCGGGCAAATAGCAGCTAGAATCGGCTGAAGTTTGGTTTTACCATCCAGGCATAAATGTTGTTTGTGCCAATAGTCTTAGCTAATTCCATCAAATTGTCTGGGGTAATTATGAATGAGTTTTGGCTATCGCTGATCGTATATCTCACACTTGTTGTTGTGGTTCTATTTTTATCGATGGTGGTACTAGCGAAACTAAAAATTTTAGCATATTTATATTGTAATTATCTCCAAAGGAAGGAAATACAAACAAACAATTAGTTAATTTAATGATATTTTTAAATAGTTGTACTTGAATTTTTTCGTTCTTTTTGTCGTAATGACCGTTACCGGTGAATTTTTAAAAATACATACCTATACTTAAAGAGTTTTTCTTCGCCAACATGTCCAAAAACTTGGTTTTGTCTTCTGAGTGTTTAAGATTCGCTTTGATAATTATTGGTATTTTTGATACAAATATGTCTCATGGTTAAAATTTTAACATTTTTATTTAACTGGAGTAAAATACTAATACCACTTGAAGCACGATGAGCCTGCCATGTTGAAACAAAAGCAAGAAAATTTACTATACCTTTTAGTTGTTATGACAATATTTGCTATACGTCGCCAGTAAAATGGTTCTTCTATGAAGAAATCCAGAAATCTAATAAAAATTAACAACAAATGTTACAAATATTATTTATAAGTAAATTTGTCAGTATATTGTAAATACGCCTAAAATATAATAACTAGGTATTTAACTTAATACATCAAAGAAAGAGAAAAAATTTACCGTTATGCATCATATACAAAAAACTATTTTTAAAAATTAAATGGACGCTAAATTATAACACACCAAATTTATGTTGTAAATAACTATTTCTAGGCCGAATTTACAATTTATTGGAAAATACATACATACCTTTCGGGCAAATGCAATATATTTGAGGCACACAAACACTTTTAAAATAATTGAATTGTTAATAAATATTTATCAAATAGGTTTAATGGCTATTTCACGTTTTATTAAATTTAGTTTGTTTTTTCAGTGAATACGAGCAGAACATTACTCGTTGAAACTCTGGGACAATGTGATTTTTTTTTTTTTTTTTTGTTTAGCACAAATTCAATTTTTTTTTTCAAAGTGAATTTAACAATAAAATAGCATAATGCTACCTACACATTGCGTTTGCTAATTTTACATGAGCGTATGTTAACCTATCTTAAAAAATTTAAAAATTTACTTACGCACTAGCTAAATCGGCGTTTATTTTCGTTTTGCTTTAGCCTACTAGCGGTATTTAAAAAAATACTAAAAAACGCTCTTGTCCCTCAGCCTAGGGTTTTCAGAGGGCTTCGGCTGTCTCTGTGTACACCTAGGTAACACCAAGGTAGCCGCGTCCTCGTCACGGGGGGCGGGTACTGCTTCGGCAGTAGCAAAGTTTTACCGGGGACCAAATGCCAGTGGTATAAATTGGCTAAAACAAACAATGAGTACAACAAATACGGGAAGTAATACCCCAGGTGGTACAGCAGCAGATATGCTGACAAATCCACGTTCTTCGGAGGCAGGCCCAGTAGATTCTGGGGTGGGCCAATCATTGTTTAACCCATTCGGACGAAATACCAATTTACCAAGATCTTCAACTGAAAATATATTTCAGTACGAGAAGGAAAATGCCGAACTCCGTGAACAACTAAGAGAAATAAAGGAAATTACAACTAAATTGAAAGAAGAATTCACAATTTTAAAGAAAGAGAAATATGAACCTAAAAAAGCAGTTGAAACACGTGCAGAACTTGGGAAGACACCCTGCCCTACAATCGATGATGACATTAATCCATTCCATACGGATGAAGAAGAATTAGAAAGAGAAACAAATTGGATGTTGAAACGGAGTAAAAGACCAAGTAAGAAAAGGAAAACTCAACACTCACCAGAAATGGCAGAAACTTTACCATCAACTTCAAAAGAGGTTTCTAGAAAACAGTTAATCATCAATAAACAACAAGCTCTAGAACAACAACAAGCAGCTAAACCAAAAGAAAAACCACCTCCACCAATAAATGACGCTGAGTCCACATCAGAAGTAGAAAAATCACTCAAACTGCAACCAACTCAACAAAATGAAGCACAGCCAAAGGTAAAAGCCCCACCACCGATTTTTATAGTAGGAGTAAGCAACTACTCAGAAATCCAAAGTGTAATGAGTAATGTTACGGAACAAGAGTATAAAATTACTGCTCTGAACAACAATGTATGGAAGATTAACACTTCAAATCCAAACTCATACAGAAACTTGTCAATGAAGATGAATATGGGAAAATATCAGTGGTACACATACGAAAATAAAAACGATCGTCCCATCAAGGTCACGGCAAGAGGACTACATCCAACCTGTGAAACTAATTCAATAATGGAGGACCTAGAAAATAAAGGATTTAAAATCCTTGATGCCGTGAACATTATTAAAAAAGAGAGACGTAGCGGGGAGAACCGACTAGAACCCGTTTCAAAAAGAGGGCTTCCCCTGTTCAGGCTAACCTTTGATAAATCCGAGCAAATAGAAAAAATTTACAATATAACTGGCATACTCAACATGCGAGTAAAAATCGAAGCTGTTAAAAGAGGCAGTACATGAATAGTACAATGTAAAAAATGCCAAGGCTATAACCATACGCAACGATATTGCGCGCGCGATCCAAGATGTGTGAAATGTGCTGAAAAGCACCCAACACAAACTTGCAAACTATCTAAAGAAGAACCAGCAAAATGTATAAATTGTAATGGGCAACATCCAGTAAGCTACCGAGGATGTGAGGTTGCCAAGCAGCTACAGAAAATGAGGAATCAGGTACGCAAACCCCCTCTAAGTCATCCAAACAAGGATCGAGCAAGAAATGAAGCATCTATGCGTAGGGAGAATTACACATATGCTCAGGCCGCTTCAAAATTGAAAGAAAATGAGACCAACGGTACTTAAAATTTCAAAAACACTGTCCAAGCAATTTTAAAGAGCCTTGAGGAACAGAATAAGCTAAATAAGTTAATTCTGGATCGACTTAATCTGCTGGAAATACCAAGCTACTTATTAAGAATAGCCATATGGAATGCAAACGGATTAACACAACACCTAGAAGAATTTGAACTATTTTTAAAAACCGAGAAAATTGATATATGCTTAATATCAGAAACACATCTTACCAGCAGCTCCTACGTATCAATCGGGAGATATACTTGTTACCATACCACCCATCCTGCAGAACGAGCATGAGGAGGGTCAGCTATATTTATTAGAGATATAATCAAACATATCATGAAGAATTAAAAATAGAAAAAGAATCCATGCAAGTAACCACCGTGACGGTTAAATTTGGTTATCACAACACCTATAATATATCTGCGATATATTGCCCCCCACGGTATAACCTAAAGAAAGAAGACTACATTAACTTGTTCCGGAAATTAGGAAGTAACTCATTATTGGAGGTGACTTTAATGCAAAAAATACCTTCTGGGGTTCAAGATTAACCTCTCCAAAAGGCAAAGAGTAACTTGCAGCTGGCCAATAATCAAACTGTGAATTTTACTCAGGAGGGAAACCAACGTACTGGCCAACTGATCCTAACAAAATCCCAGATCTATTAGATTTCTACATCACTAAAGGCATATCGGAACGCTACATCTTCCTAGAAAATGATGAAAGTCTAACATCTGATCATTCTCCTGTTATTATGACGGTTAGTGAAAATGTAATAGAAAAAATAAATTCACCTCAGCTCACAAACAACAAAACAAATTGGAAACTGTTTAGGCAGTTGGTAGAGGAAAAAATAGAACTTCAAGTGCCAATTAAAAGTAAAAATGAAATAGAAGAAGAACTAGACAAGCTCCTTGATGTCATACAATGGTCGGCTTGGGAATCCACCCCCAAATTATCATCCAGGAAAGAAACTCCGTTATTTATCCAATAGAAGTAAGAGAACTAGTGTAGGAAAAACGAAAAGCCCGAAAGAAATGGCTGACTACGCGTGCGCCGCAAGATAAAACCACCTTAAACAACTCGTGCATCAAACTTAAGGCACTCATAAAAAAAGTGAAAAATGAAACAATTGGAAAATACCTTTGTTCCCTAGCTCCAACTAAAGATACCGACTATTCCCTCGGGAAAGCAACAAAAGGGTTAAAACGACCAAAAACGCAGATCCCCCCAATCAAAACAAACGATGGGAAATGGGCTAGAAGTGCGAAAGATAAAGCTGACCTGTTTGCTGAACATCTTGAAGAAACATTTCAACCTCAAGGTCAGCAGACCAATGACGAAAACACTGCTGATACGCCCAGAATAACTGATTTTGAAGAGATCAGGCCTGTAACATTAAAAGAACTAAAAGCTGAAATTAAGAACATAAAAGTAAAGAAAGCTCCTGGTTATGATCTGATAACAGGGCAAATAGTAAAGGAGCTGCCTGAAAAAGGTACCCGTAAATTACTGCACATAATCAATGCGATTCTCAGGAAAAAGCATGTGCCAATGCAATGGAAAGTAGCAGAAGTAATAATGATTCCGAAACCGGGCAAGCCACCGAATGATAGAAAATCCTACCGGCCAATTTCACTTCTACCAACACTAGCGAAATTGTTTGTGAGACTGTTGCTCAAAAGATTGAAAAGAACCATAGAACAAAGTAACCTTATCCCAGAATATCAGTTTGGTTTCAGAGGGAAACACTCAACTATTGAGCAGGTTCATAGGCTTACAGATGTCATTGAGAATACATTAGAAAGGAAAAAGGTTTGTTCTAATATCTTCTTAGATGTGGCGCAGGCCTTCGATAAGGTGTGGCACAGAGGTTTACTCTTCAAACTACATAGAGATTTACCAAAACAATATTATATAATTTTAAAATCATACATAGAGAATCGCCACTTTAGGGTGAAATATGAAGATGAATATTCCGAGCTAAAAAAGATTTCGGCAGGAGTCCCGCAGGGTAGTGTTTTGGGACCTATTCTTTACCTGCTATACACCAGAGATTTACCTCAATTAAACGATGTTACCATTGCAACATTTGCTGATGACACTGCAGTTCTCTCAGTAGGAGACACTACCGAGGAATCGACAACGAAACTCCAAGAAGCATGTGACAAAATCATAAAATGGACAAAAATGAGGCGTATCGGGCTCAATGAATCGAAATCCACGCATATGAATTTTACCAATCTAAAAGTAAGTTACAAACCTGTAATCATTAACGGTCAACCGTTGCTTGGGTTAGCACAAATTTGGGTGACCGCTTGGGAACATAGTAGAAGAAAATGGAAAAAATTGGAATGGAACGAAACCTCCCCCCCGGCATGCCAGTATGCCTTACCCAGTAGCCCCGGAATCTGGCTAGGATGCAAATGACCAATCACCCATTAATCTGAAAAACAAATGATTACAGAAACGGAAACTAGAACAAATAATAACTCAAACCGGCAAACAACACAATCAACCCTTGGCTATCGTACACGGACACGAATCGGAACCTGGAATATAAGAACTCTGACTGAAACATCAAGGCTAGCGCAACTGGAGCAAGAAATGAAACGTTACAAAATCGAAATTCTAGGTCTATGCGAAGTAAGATGGAAGAACAGTGGTGAAATGAATACGAGCAACGGAAACTTCTTAATATACTCTGGTCGAGATGATACACATGAGCAAGGTGTAGGCATAATAACAACACCAAAAGCGAAAAAGGCACTAATGGAATGGATACCAGTGAATAGCAGAATAATCATGGCAAGGTTTCAATCGAAAATAAGAAACATTACAATCATACAATGCTATGCACCAACAGAAGAGGCAGATGAGATTACGAAAGATGAATTCTACGAACAACTCCAATCTACCATGGCAAAAACACACCGTAATGATGTGAAAATAATTCAGGGAGATTTCAACGCAAAAATTGGTACGGATAATTCTGACTTGGCAACCATCATGGGAGCAAACGCGCTGAGCACTGTGAGAAATAATAATGGAGAAAGACTCATCGACTTCTGTATCGCAAACCAGCTGGTGGTAGCAAATTTCCGCACAAAGATATCCACAAATACACATGGACCTCGCCAGATGGTAGAACAAGGAACCAAATAGACCATGTGATGATTAACAAGAAATTCCTTTCATCGTTGCAAGACGTAAGATCAATGAGGGGTGCGGACATCCATAGTGACCATCAATTGGTAATCTCACAATTCAAAATCAAACCAGTCGCTATAAAACACAACAACAAGTCTAACAGAAGGAAATTCAACATCGAAAGATTAAAAGATAGCGAAACAAAGCAGACCTTCAATGACATGCTCGAAGGCAAATTGTCAACCATTGATGATGCCACCAACATGGAAGAAAAATGGGAACGAATCGAGGAAACATATGCCGAAACAGCTGCCAACTCGCTCGGATACCAGGATCGCCACCGCAAACCATGGATAACAGACACCACGTGGCTGAAAATTGACGAACGGCGAAATCTCAAATTGCAATTGAACCAGCAGAACACGCCAGAAATAAGAAGCAAATACGAAAGCATGGCAAAAGAAGTTAAGAAGTTGGCAAGGGCGGATCGTAGAAGATTTACGGAAAATATCCTCAAGGATGCAGAAGAAGCAGCAGCAATCAGAAACATGCGCGGACTACATCAATGCGTACGGAAGGTCACAGGAAAATATACCAACATACCACCCATAAGGGATCAAAATGGTCAAATACTAACAACAGATGAAGCGCAGTTAAAGAGATGGGCAGAATACTTTGGCGATGGAACATCAAATAGCTCGGAAAACTCCACATTACTCAATAACGCTGGCAACGAAACCATTAACACCCATCCACCAACGGAGCGGGATGTTGGTAGTGTAATTGAGAAATTGAAGAACAACAAGGCACCCGGAACGGATAACATACCAGCCGAAATATTCAGACACGCTACATCCACAACGGTGAAAACCATAACGCCTCTCCTAACCGAAATATGGAACACGGGTAAAATACCGCGGAAATGGAAAGAAGGCCTGACCATAATGATTCCTAAGAAAGGTGACCTAAGGGAATGCAAAAATTGGCGAGGTATATCGCTGCTTAACACAATAATTAAGGTGTTATCAATGATCATCCTCGATAGAATATCGCCTACAATAAACATGAAACTTAGAAAAGAACAAGCCGGATTCAGACCAGGGAGAAGTTGCACTGACCATATAAATACAGTTCGCATCATCATAGAGCAATCAAATGAATGGAACTCATCACTATACCTGCTCTTCGTGGATTTCGAACGCGCCTTCGACACTATACACAGGATTGCAATATGGAAGACACTCTGCGAAATGGGCATCCCGATCAAAATAATCCAACTCATACAAGAAATGTATCGGGATGCAGGCAACCGAGTACAACACAAAGGCAAGCAAAGTGAAACGTACTACAACAATCATGGAGTACGGCAAGGATGTGTACTCTCACCACTACTGTTCCTAGTAGTATTAGATAGTGTCATGAAAAAAATGGACGGGGAATCACCCAATGGCATTCAATGGGGGCTAACGAACAAACTCAACGACCTAGATTACGCGGACGATATATGCCTGTTAACTCACAAATATTCCGATATGCAGCAGAAAATACGGAAACTATCGGACTTAGCGAACGAAGTTGGTCTAAAAATCAACATCAATAAGACCAAGACAATGAGGCTCAACAGTGCAATAACCACACCGATAAGCATCAACCAACTACAAATCGAAGATGTAAAAGAATTCGTATACCTCGGTTGTACTCTATCAATAACCGGTGGGACAGAAGAAGATATCACCAAGCGAATAAATAAAGCCAGGGCAACCTTCATCATGCTACACAAAGTCTGGAACACTTCTGTATTCTCTCGAAACACCAAAATACGGATGTTCAACTCGTGCGTGAAATCAGTGCTTCTATACGGCTGCGAAACGTGGAGACGAACTCGGCAGATCACAAACAAGATACAAGTATTCGTCAACAAGTGCCTCAGACGAATACTAAGGTGCTTCTGGCCTAACAAAATATCCAATACCGAGCTGCATAGGCAAACATATCAAGAGAGCATTGAGACTGATATACGAAGGCGTAAATGGAGATGGATCGGACACACATTAAGGAAATCACAAGACGATATAACTCGAACGGCACTAGAGTGGAACCCACAAGGAAAGAGGAAAGTAGGAAGACCACCTGTAACGTGGAAGCGAACGGTAATTGCGGAAGCCAAAAACATTGGAAAATCATGGGCTGAAATAAAATCAGTAGCCCCAAATAGAGTCAGATGGAAAAGTCTAGTAGACGCCCTATGCTCCTAAAGTGGAGATACAGGAAAAAAAAAAATCATTAACGGTCTGCAGATTCCGTATGCAAATAATGCTAAATATTTAGGAATGACCTTAGATACCAGGCTCAGATGGAAAGAGCACGTTAAAAAGAAGAAAGATGAGCTTAATATCAAATATCGCAAAATGTATTGGCTTCTCGGGAAAAATTCGGAATTGTCAACCGAAAATAAATTGCTATTGTATCGACAGGTGCTAAAGCCTGTATGGACTTACGGAATACAGCTCTGGGGCTGTACAAAAAAAACCAACACCAAAATAATACAAACTTTTCAAAACAAAGTGCTACGTGGTATAGTTAACGCTCCGTGGTACATTAGGAATGATGACCTTCATAGGGACCTTAATATCCCGACGGTCCAAGAAGATATAAAAAAATGTGCAGTAATTCATGGACAACGTATCTATCAACACATAAATGAAGAGCTTCGTGGTATGTTGGACACTTCCCATGCAGTAAGACGATTGCAGAGAACGAAACCAATTGATTTAATGGATTAAGGACACCAGAGCAAAGACTACTTCAGTAAATAACCTATAAATGGAGCTGGCCAATGGGCCTCTTCTCATTCACAAGTGACTAAAGAAAAATTACTAGATGAATTGTATTCAGTTGTAATAATTTAAATAAAAAAAAAAAAAAAAAAAAAAAAAACGCTCTTGAGGTCATCTACATTTCAACATAAAAACAATTTAGTGTGATATACACTAGGTGGTACTCTCTTTTAATACACAAAAATTATTAGTTAAATTCCCAAATGTTACAAGAATAATTATAATACTTTACTATAATAACACACTAAAATAAATTTGTTTTAAATAAATGACCTTTGAAATCGATAAATATTTTTGTGTCATTTTACCCCATACAGAAGTGCATGCTCGAAAGATCACAAATTAACTATTTATCCTATGACCCCCTGTTGGTGTGCAAAACCCATGGGCCAAACCATCTTCCATGTCAGTATAGGCTGGCATGGAGCTTACAATGTGCAGATGGTCTTAAATCGGTCCTATAGCCGTACATCCTCGAGTTGGCCGGGAGGCGTAAAGTAAGGACGTAAAAAGCATAACCGCGGAAGAGCAGGATGAGCCTTGAGCCCCAAAACAGATCGCATAGTTATCAATAAAATAAAAAAAACTATTTATCACTATGAATGCTTCGAATCGGCTATAAATTTTTGTATCACTAAGAATCGAATATTAAGAAAGATTTTACCATGTAAATTTTCTCTGTGATATTTGTTTTATGAATGCAAAACCATGAAGTGTAATAGGCGATAAAGTTATAAAAGAACATGGCTAAAAAACATAAATTATACATAAATAACTGTTAAACATTATTATTTAAAACAACTTAAAGTATATTTGTATAGACAAAAGTTGTTAACAATGTGTTGGACTAAAGATGGGGTAAAATGACATACAAAAGTATTTATCGATTTCAAAATTCATTTATTTAAACAAATGGATTTTAGTGTGTTATTTAGCAAATTATTATATATTTTAATAATTATACTTGTACATTTTGGAATTTAACTAATAATTTTTGTGTATTAAAAGAGAAGTGCCATCTAGTGTATATCACACTAAACCGTTTTTATGTTGAAATGTAGATGTCTTTAAGAGCGTATTTTAGTATTTTTTTTAAATACCGCTAGTAGGCTAAAGGAAACAGAAAATAAACTCCGATTTAGCTGGTGCGTAAGTAAATTTTTAAATTTTTTAAGATAGGTTAACATACGCTCATGTGAAATTAACAAATGCAATGTTAACAATTGTTAGTTGAAAAAATTTCATAAGGAAATTATATTTTACGCAAAGCCGAAGATAAAAAAGGGAAGTGTAATTTGTTTATTTATAAACTATAGTTTGCGAAAATAAGAGAAACTTCAGCTTTGCTTAAATTATAATTTCCTTATGAAATTTTTTCTACTAACAATTGTTAACATGGTTAGTTGAAATAAGAACAGAATGTGTTGATTACCTAAAACATTTACACATATTTTACGTGCGGTTAGGTACAATTAATGATTTACTGTCAATTTATCGTGAACAATTTATCGTGAGCAATTTATCGTAGAACTATTTATCGTAGAACAATTTATCGTGAATACAATTTATCGTGAAATCAATTTATCGTGGAACAATTTATCGTAGAACAGTTTATCGTGGACAATTTATCGTAGAGCAGTTTATCGTGGGCAATTTATCGTATAGAACAATTTATCGTGGACAATTTATCGTAGAACAGTTTATCGTGGACAATTTATAGTAGAACAGTATATCGTGGACAATTTATCGTAGAACAGGTTTTCGCGTGGCGTTTATCAAAATTAGTGGGATTCGTGTGGGTAACTGCAGCAGGGAAACTTTTGAATTTCAAAATGAAACTTGGCATACTGATTAAGCCCAATTTGTGCTAATTAGTGCTCACGGGAAAAAATTATTGGTAGTCTAGGAGCCGAAAAAACGGGAAAAGAAAATTTAAGTTTCGCCTGAAAGACGATAAAAATAAAACCCAAATTCTAGAAAAAACCAGAAAAAATTTAAACCTAATTTGAAAACTTCACAAAAGCGGTTCCACCGACGAAATTTGTGCTTATCATTGAAATATGATTTTTATAAATTTTCATTAATAAATTGAGGAAAAACAAATTAGCCCCTAAAAGATACTATATTGAACATTAAAAATACACAAGTATACCGTTCAATAATATTTTTGTTGAACAACAAATTAAAAATAAAATAACTTATTATAAAATCAAAGAATAAGAATTTCAGATAGCATATTCCTGTCACGCATGTTCATTGCCATTAGAAAAATATAGTGGCTGAATTTGTGCTAATCCAGAATTGGCCCAATTCTGTTGAACAACATAGACTGTTGAATGAACAATTTTCTGACAAAAAATGTTCTACAAACCAATGAAGTTGGCACTTCTCATTGCATATTTCTATCGGGTATGTTCATTGCCATTCGAAAAATATAGTCGCTGAATTTGTGCTAATCCAGAATTGGCCCAATTCCGTTGAACAACAAAGACCGTCGAATGAACAATTTTCTGACAAAAAATGTTCTACAAACCAATGAAGTTGGAACTTCTGACTGCATATTCCTATCAGGTATATTCATTGCCATCCGAAAAATATAGTGGCTGAATTTGTGCTAATCCAGAATTGGCCCAATTCCGTTGATCAACAAAGACCGTTGAATGAACAATTTTCTGACAAAAAATGTTCCACAAACCAATGAAGTTGGCACTTCTGATTGCATATTCCTATCAGGTATATTCATTGCCATCCGAAAAATATAGTGGCCGAATTTGTACTAATCCAGAATTGGCCCAATTCCGTTGAACAACAAAGACCGTTGAATGAACAATTTTCTGACAAAAAATGTTTTACAAACCAATGAAATTGGCACTTCTGATTGCATATTCCAATCGGGTATGTTCATTGCCATCCGAAAAATATAGTGGCCGAATTTGTGCTAATCCAGAATTGGCCCAATTCCGTTGAACAACAAAGACCGTTGAATGAACAATTTTCTGACAAAAAATGTTTTACAAACCAATGAAGTTGGAACTTCTGACTACATATTCCTATCAGGTATATTCATTGCCATCCGAAAAATATAGTGGCTGAATTTGTGCTAATCCAGAATTGGCCCAATTCCGTTGATCAACAAAGACCGTTGAATGAACAATTTTTTGACAAAAAATGTTTTACAAACCAATGAAGTTGGCACTTCTCATTGCATATTCCTGTCACGCATGTTCATTGCCATCCGAAAAATATAGTGGCTGAATTTGTGCTAATCCAGAATTGGCCTAATTCCGTTGAACAACAAAGACCGTTGAATGGACAATTTTCTGACAAAAAATGTTTTACAAACCAATGAAGTTGGAACTTCTCACTACATATTCCTATCAGGTATATTCATTGCCATCCGAAAAATATAGTGGCTGAATTTGTGCTAATCCAGAATTATCCAAACAATATTAAAACTCTAATTTGGGTGAGTTAATTCGTTTTTTTAAATGATTATTTTCAATATATTCAAGTAAATGCAGAATACTCTCCTAATATTTTGCTCGTAATATATAAAATTCCTGAGTTCTTGTTTTTTTTTCCTTGATAAATTACGTTGATGAGAGAACTAAAAAATTGAGATAGTTTGTTTCATGGGTTATATAAAATTAATAATTTTGTGAAGTTTTAATAAAATAAGTGGAGTGGCTTTTTGTAAATTGTGTACGAGCATTGGCTTAACACACAGTAACTGCTGAGTACTGAACTGTTTGTTGTTTTACAAATAAAACTTGATTGTGTTATAGACTGAAGTGGTAAGTAGTCTTCACTGTGCTTGAATTTCAAACTTTTTTTGCGTGACAAGCTGGGCACCCGGGGGTAAACCTAATTCGACTATGCTGAATTCATTGGTGCTAGTCCCATTTCAAAGTTAGTCCCCATTTTTGAGATATCGCTTTCGACATATTTTGCCTCTGAGACAAATATTTGTCAAAATATACACTCATATTCACGTTGATAGCTCCTGAACCATTAAGATTTTTGCTATGCTTTCTTCAGCAAAGTTGTTGCGCAAGCCAAGACCAACAACTTTGCTGAATATACCAAGGCCGAAAAACGACATCTACAATCACATTTTTGTGTTATTTTATTTTTTGAAACGCAAAAAAATAAAATAACACAAAAATGTGATTGTAGATGTCGTTTTTCGGTCTTGATATGTTCAACAAAGTTGTTGGCCTTGGCTTGCGCAACAACTTTTTTGAACATTTCAAGGCCGAAAAATGACATCTACAATCACATTTTTGTGTTATTTTATTTTTTGAAACGCAAAAAAATAAAATAACACAAAAATGTGATTGTAGATGTCGTTTTTCGGCCTTGATATGTTCAGCAAAGTTGTTGCGCAAGCCAAGACCAACAATTTTGCTGAACATATCAAGACCGAAAAACGACATCTACATTCACATTTTTGTGTTATTTTTCCATATATGTGTGTTTTACTTAGGCCAAGGTGAGCTTGGAGTGGCACTTCCGCACAATTAGACCAGGAGTGCCCCGTTGTGATACCACAGGAACCTATTTCCCCTTTACCCCTGTTCAAAACCATTCGGAGCTACGTACGTACCGCAAAATATCTCGCACTCCACATTCAGCGAGATCTGAAAGGCTGGTCACACTGGACACGCCCAAATACTTATGCCTTCTGTATGATAGTGCCGGACACGAGCATAGGAAGTTATCTAAAGTCTCTTCTTCCTTTTCGTCCATGCAACTTCTACAAAATCATTCGTCTGTAAACCCAGCGTTCTCGCATGTTCCCCAAAAAGGCAGGGTCTTGTCAGTTTTGGCAAAAGCTTCTCACAGAAGACTCCGGCTCCACCTTGCCGTTTCGAGAAACATAAGTGCACAGGTAAGGCTAAATACAACTGGAATTCGGCATACTTAGGCCAAACAAGACACTCATCTCAGATAAGATACAAAGAACACATCACAAGTACATAAAATCAAGTTTCGTACAACACATAAAAACTGAAAACCATACACTAAATTCAATAAAAATGTAACCATTTTGCACAGAATCAAAAAAGGACTGAAATTAGACAGGTGTCCCAACTTGACTCATGAATCATGAGACATTTGTATTCTGCACGTATACGAATTACGGCCAAAATTCACACCCTGAAAATGTACAAAAAAAAAAACACCCACAATTTACTTCGCGACAAAATCAACACAAAACCCCAATAAAATTAACGACCTCCATAACTTAAAAACAAAGCAGGTACCAAACACCAGCGCTACAGTATATAAAGAGCTTCAAAATAGATTATGTAACAGTAGCAGAAAATAAACCGAAGAAGAGATTATTCTCGAAATTGATATTTCTAAAAAAGTTAAAAAATTGGCACAAGAAGTAAGAACTAAAAACTGTAATATAAAATTAAAAATAAAAAGTTATTCATCTAAATATATAAAGTGACAAAAGAATACAAAAAATAAAGTGAAAATCGTCTTGTGAATCTAAAAATAATAAATAATAAATAAATAATAAAAAATGAAATAAATAATATGGATAGGTGTTATAAACTCAAGTGCTTTTGTTATGTGTGTGGAAAATTTACAATTATGAGCAATCGCCGCAAAATAAGTGATGAAACCGCTGATTTATATCGACTATACTTTTCACAAACTGTTATTAGTGGTGTAAATTGGACGCCGTCTTTTGTTTGTACAACATGCATTTTCAATCCAGCCATCTACGCAGGCAAAACACTAGAGCCGCAATGCCATTTGGTGTCCCGATGATATGGGTCGATCCACAAGGACATGATGCAGTTTAATGTTATGGGTGCATGAACTATATTCTCGGTACAAACAGAAACAAAAGTGGTTCTTTGACATACACTGCAATGAGAGATACACATCTACCGCTGCCGCATTCAGATGAAATGCCTGTTCCGGAAAGATCAAACCCAACCGAGGATTATTTACCAACAACATTTGAATCAGGTGAAACCGGAGAAACATCTGCATCAATATATTAACCATCAAATGTCACTGCGCCATGCAATCACATTGAAATCTCGCAAAGTCGTTTGGATATTATGGTACGACGCCTGAAACTATCTCAGCGGCAAGCCATTCTTTTGTCAAAGGATTTAAAACAAGTGAACATTTTGGCTCCAAACGTTCGGATATATGGAGCAATAAATCGTCATCG
Organism: Nephrotoma appendiculata; assembly: GCA_947310385.1. NCBI lineage: Eukaryota > Metazoa > Arthropoda > Insecta > Diptera > Tipulidae > Nephrotoma > Nephrotoma appendiculata. The sequence continues at coordinate 279,659,894 of OX371223.1, forward strand.
TCATTTTACGAATTTTTTCAAATCAATTGAGAATAATTCACTCGCTTTTTGCACTGATATCCGAGGTTTGGTATCCACAATGCACAATGCATATAATCCTGAAGATTGGCGATTGTTCATCGATTCCTCGAAAAGCAGCTTGAAGGCAGTTCTCCTTCACGTTACCAACTCAAAGAATTCCATTCCAATTGCACTCAGCACAAACACAAAGGAAACCTATGCATCAATGAAAAAAATCATCGATTTGATTAAATATGTACAATGACCATCAATGGAAAGCTTGTGCAGATTTAAAAGTGATAGCTCTTTTAAGTGGCATGCAATTGTGTTACACTAAAAACATGTGTTTTATGTGCTTATGGGATACTCGTTTTAAAGGCGACCAATACAACGAACCGAACTGGGCTTTACGTGAGAACTTTAGATTGCGATACGACAGCTTCGTTGAGGTTCCACTTGTGCCAATTAAAAAAATATTGCTACCACCACTTCATATCAAGCTTGGAGTAGTTAAAAATTTTATAAAAGCGCTGAATCCAGATGGAAATGCGTTCGTCGAATTGCGTCGACGGCAAGGCTCGAACATTGGTACAGCGGCAAAAAGCTAGATGCACTCTTGGGCGACATTTGTTGGCATTTGCAAGAGGACCCGAAGACGACGCGAACAAATCAGAAAATTAAAATTAAAAGTTAAGAAATATGTAAATTATTTAGGAAAAAATTGAGAAAAATCACAATAAAATCAACTAAATCAATCTAATTTTCTGTTAAATAGTTTCTATTGTATCTATATTTGTCGATGAGGTGTTTATTCGATCAATTTAAATTCAATAAATGGACAAAAAATGATAAAAAACATGTTTTTCATCGAGACAAATATTTGTCAAAATATACACTCATATTCACGTTGATAGCTCCTGAACCATTAAGGTTTTCGTTATGCTTTCTTCAGCAAAGTTGTTGCGCAAGCCAAGACCAACAACTTTGCTGAACATATCAAGACCGAAAATCGACATCTACAATCACATTTTTGTGTTATTTTATTTTTTTGCGTTTCAAAAAATAAAATAACACAAAAATGTGATTGTAGATGTCGTTTTTCGGTCTTGATATGTTCAGCAAAGTTGTTGGTCTTGGCTTGCGCAACAACTTTGCTGAAGAAAGCATAACGAAAATCTTAATGGTTCAGGAGCTATCAACGTGAATATGAGTGTATATTTTGACAAATATTTGTCTCAGAGGCAAAATATGTCGAAAGCGATATCTCAAAAATGGGGACTAACTTTGAAATGGGACTAGCACCAATGAATTCAGCATAGTCGAATTAGGTTTACCCCCCGGGTGCCCAGCTTGTTGCATTTTTCAACTAGCACAGTGATACATAATGTTAGTGTCAATTACGCCACAGTTCCCATTTTGGAGGCAATGTCACATTTTTTTACAAATTCTACAAAAAATTATAAATAAAATGCACACCCTTGAATGCCCATTGTTTTTTTAAAGATACAACCATATTTTTCAAACATATTTCCGGGTAAATCTTCAAAATTGAACGTAAACAGTTTTTTTCTGTTAAAATGAGAGAATGAAGAACATTTAAAAGAAAAAACTGTTTACGTTCAATTTTGGTTATTCACCGAAATATGACTGAAAAATGTTGTATCTTTTAAGATACAATGGGTATTTAAGAGTTAAACGGTTTGATATTGTCGGTTGAACGGTTTGATAAAAAATAGCTCGAAATAATAGAAGTATATTTTATTATGAAATTTTGGACGTCAGTAAAGCAATATCAAACCGTTTTAGTGATTTTTATTTATAATTTTTGTAGTTTTATGGTCTGCATGCTTCAAATCATTACGAGATATCGGTGGTCTTCTTACGATAGTATTTTGCCCCGCGGTATTTATGGTTAACTATATGTCAGAAGGTTTTTTGTTATTACTGTGTGAAAGTATGTTCCATTACCAAAATGGGTGTAATTGACACACATCCTGGAGGATTGACATATATTAATAATCTGTTATTTTTAAATTAAAAAATCTCAATTTCTGATCAGAATATATAACAAAAACTTCAAATAATGGCTGGGAGTAAATCTAGAGTTGCAATTACCGTACAACTCGATTGTTTTCGTAAGCATAAGGATAATTTAATAGAAACGGGAGTACTTAAGACTCCAGCAACTGAGCCAGCATATGTATTAATAAGTGAAGAGCTTGGAATGACGCCACAAGCTTGTTATCTGTCAATAAAACGGAATATTCAATCAATATATTCAACGACCGAACTGTTTACATATGGATTACACCAATCGTTATCGGATGAATCAATAGCATCTAATGCAACATCATTATCTAACTCTTTCAATTTGGATGGAGAGAACAAAATTTACCAGCTCTCATTGCAAGAGAAGCTATTTTTCACCCCAAATTTTTCTATTGATAAAAATAAAAAGATGCAATTTCAGTTGCCAAAGGGTTGGACTACCAAATTGTCATTTATCGTTTGGAGGTTGTTCCGAAAACAATGTAGTTTGACATTTAAGAACCACGCCATAAAGGAAGGAGAATTGTATTGCAGTGGCAAGTGCAAAGAATGCGACAATTTCATTAATGTATGCAGCAAAAACAATTTACTTGACCTAAAAGTAACTTTTAATAATGTATCGGCGGCCACACCTCACTTTAAAAAACCGAATACTACGGAGCTGCTAAAAGCGAAATTTCTAAACAGCTACAAATGTTTAATAGCAGAAATGTACGGGACAAATTAGTATTGGACAGTATGGCGTTCGGTGATCTTGAATCACCAATGATTCCGACGTATTCTGCGTTAAAACAGGCAAGATACAGTATTAACAAACATGACAATTTTCATGATGAACTATTTCAGTCACTAAAATTGCTGAATTTAAGTTCATTATATCGTGGCAGCTTAAAAACAATTGGTTTTGATCCATTTTATATCGTATATTGGCTCCCTGAACAGGAAAGTTTATATCAACACTATAAAATGAATGAAAGAATTGTTCTTAGCATAGATACAACGGAATCAGTGGTACAATCACCTCATGGACATGGCTATCCGTATTTATATACCATCTGCGTTAAACCAAAATACGAGCGCAGTTTTAACGCAGCTCATTTCATCACTACTAATCATGAAGCAGACTTTATTTCTTTCATGTTTTTCAAAACATTTTTGAAATATTTTGCCAGGCCGAAAGAAATTAATGTGGATGAATCGCCTGGATTAATTGCTGCAGTAGTTCAAGGATTTACGTTGTCAAAAACACTTAAAGACTATCTATTAAAGTCAATTTTGGCTCTTAATGGTGATCTTAAAAGCCTTCCCAGAGTCTTTATACGCCTTGACGTAGCTCACTTCGTAAAAACAATCCACAGAGTGAAAATTATAAAAAAAATATGAATGCAGGATCAAAAATTTTTTATTTACGAGTGATTGGTTATTTAATCAATTGTGATAATTTTGAAGGAGCACAAAGTATTATTAGTGACATATTTACCGTCCTTTTGAGTATATATGAATTTGTGTGTACGATAAATGCCAAGCAGCGCATCGTAAACCTAATCAAAACACACAAAATGTAGCACGAAATCATTAACCAGCAGCAATCCGAAGATGAAGAATTTGATGCAGCTGACGTTGATACCGAAGGAGATGACGAAGATCAACGTACAGATGTAAACCGTTGGATTTTAAATATTATAGACCATTGCAATAATTTGATAAAAAATTCGAATGTAAATACAACAGTAAATCTTCTTTCTTGTTTACAAGCAGAGAAATATTTCGTAAAACTGTTTTCAAGACTTCCTCTATGGAGTCGTGTTATGCGAGGGCTGTACAAATCTGAAATTGAGTGTGGCTCATCGGCAGTGGTGGAAAACTCGTTTAAAGAGCTAAAATGTTTCATACTAAATAAACAAAAAAATGTGCGAGCTGATCGATTGATCGCAAAAGAGTTAGATGCTGATAGGGCCGCTCTAATTATAGCTAAGGCAAAAACATCGAACGCTGAACCAAAAACTAAAAAACACCAGTTATCCGAAAATGTATCCGATCAAAGCAGCGATGAAGAGAATTGGAGGGGGAACAATATTAAGCGAAAGCGTGTAGAGAGACGGAATTACCACTCAATAATAAACCCACAATTAAATTTCCGTATATTACCGAAAATTGAGTTAGATTTGCCAATCCTTAAAAATGGATTCAAATTTATAAACAATAAAAGCACAACAGTCACAATAAATACGTGTGCGTTTGATGCACTCGCCCAAGTAATTATGGCAGTCACAAACGATAGCGATTATTTAAAAGAAGGTGTCTCAAATGACTTCATGGAATTTATCGATCAATTAAGGCGAGATGGAACTTCGCGAGAGGTATATAAAAAACGAAACGATTTGCTCGCAAAAATATTTCCCGAGAAATTCAAAAGTGTTACTAATGAGATGGTATGAGATATTACACGAGCAATCTATCTCCAGTAAAGTGTTACTAATACTGGATTGCTCGTGTAATATCTCATACCTAGTCGAAAAATATTTCAGAGGTTCTATTCAGATAAAACATTACTGCCGAATGGTTGAAAAGATGAAATATTTGACGTTTGTGCCGATCGTAGCACAGGGGTTATTACCTTTAGAAAACTTTTTATCGGACGCAAATTTAAATATAAACATGTGTGAATTTTGTCAACAAGCGCAAAATATTGAAACTAATGGTTTTTTGTTTGTTGACACTCAATCATTAAACATAGAAGAATTTTATTCTATTAAACCTAATAAAATTCAGAACGAGATTGAAGTAAAGAAAGATGTTTTCAGGTTGAAAGGGATTATTCATTTTATTCCAAATTCAACGACAAACGGCCTGGGACATTATGTTGGAATAATCAAGCGGTCAAATGGAGAATTTGAGGCATATGATGACCTATCAGAAGGAAAGAGAGAAATACAATTAGCAAACCCAGCAATCCTAATTTTATAAAAAAGTAGTAGAAAATCAAGAATGATTTAAGTGGTGGTTTATGAATTTAAAATATAATTTTGTATTAAAATGTAAAATAATGAATTTGTCTTGAATGTATAAAGAATAAAAATGAATGAACATAAAATATTTTTGTTAAAAAATAAAAATGATTTTTAAAATTAAGACACTACATTTAATGGCTAGCACTTCAAATAGATCCTTCAACGCCATTTAATGTTAAAGAGAATTGTGCCAATTCTGGATTAGAATCGGCTGCAATGAACATTGGTTCATTAGTTTTGTAAATTGGGAAATCATTGTTGTTCAACGGAATTGGGCCAATTCTGGATTAGCACAAATTCAGCCACTATATTTTTCGGATGGCAATGAATATACCTGATAGGAATATGCAATCAGAAGTTCCAACTTCATTGGTTTGTGGAACATTTTTTGTTAGAAAATTGTTCATTCAACGGTCTTTGTTGATCAACGGAATTGGGCCAATTCTGGATTAGCACAAATTCAGCCACTATATTTTTCGGATGGCAATGAATATACCTGATAGGAATATGCAGTCAGAAGTTCCAACTTCATTGGTTTGTAGAACATTTTTTGTCAGAAAATTGTTCATTCGACGGTCTTTGTTGATCAACGGAATTGGGCCAATTCTGGATTAGCACAAATTCAGCCACTATATTTTTCGGATGGCAATGAATATACCTGAAAGGAATATGCAATCAGAAGTTCCAACTTCATTGGTTTGTGGAACATTTTTTGTCAGAAAATTGTTCATTCAACGGTCTTTGTTGTTCAACGGAATTGGGCCAATTCTGGATTAGCACAAATTCAGCCACTATATTTTTCGGATGGCAATGAACATGCGTGACAGGAATATGCAATCAGAAACCCCAACTTCATTGGTTTGTAGAACATTTTTTGTCAGAAAATTGTTCATTCAATGGTCTTTGTTGTTCAACGGAATTGGGCGAATTTTGGATTAGCACAAATTCAGCCACTATATTTTTCGGATGGCAATGAATATACTTGTTAGGAATATGCAATCAGAAGTGCCAACTTCATTGGTTTGTGGAACATTTTTTGTCAGAAAATTGTTCATTCAACTGTCTTTGTTGATCAACGGAATTGGGCCAATTCTGGATTAGCACAAATTCAGCGACTATATTTTTCGGATGGCAATGAATATACCCGATTGGAATATGCAATGAGAAGTGCCAACTTCATTGGTTTGTAAAACATTTTTTGTCAGAAAATTGTTCATTCAACGGTCTTTGTTGTTCAACGGAATTGGGCCAATTCTGGATTGGCACAAATTCAGCCACTATATTTTTCGGATGGCAATGAACATACCTGATAGGAATATGCAATCAGAAGTTCCAACTTCATTGGTTTGTAGAACATTTTTTGTCAAAAAATTGTTCATTCAACTGTCTTTGTTGTTCAACGGAATTGGGCCAATTCTGGATTAGCACAAATTCGGCCACTATATTTTTCGGATGGCAATGAACATACCCGATTGGAATATGCAATGAGAAGTGCCAACTTCATTGGTTTGTAAAACATTTTTTGTCAGAAAATTGTTCATTCAACGGTCTTTGTTGTTCAACGGAATTGGGCCAATTCTGGATTGGCACAAATTCAGCCACTATATTTTTCGGATGGCAATGAACATACCTGATAGGAATATGCAATCAGAAGTTCCAACTTCATTGGTTTGTAGAAGATTTTTTGTCAGAAAATTGTTCATTCAACTGTCTTTGTTGTTCAACGGAATTGGGCCAATTCTGGATTAGCACAAATTCGGCCACTATATTTTTCGGATGGCAATGAACATACCCGATTGGAATATGCAATGAGAAGTGCCAACTTCATTGGTTTGTAAAACATTTTTTGTCAGAAAATTGTTCATTCAACGGTCTTTGTTGTTCAACGGAATTGGGCCAATTCTGGATTGGCACAAATTCAGCCACTATATTTTTCGGATGGCAATGAACATACCTGATAGGAATATGCAATCAGAAGTTCCAACTTCATTGGTTTGTAGAACATTTTTTGTCAGAAAATTGTTCATTCAACTGTCTTTGTTGTTCAACGGAATTGGGCCAATTCTGGATTAGCACAAATTCGGCCACTATATTTTTCGGATGGAAATGAACATACCCGATTGGAATATGCAATCAGAAGTGGCAACTTCATTGGTTTGTAAAACATTTTTTGTCAGAAAATTGTTCATTCAACGGTCTTTGTTGTTCAACGGAATTGGGCCAATTCTGGATTGGCACAAATTCAGCCACCATATTTTTCGGATGGCAATAAACATACCTAATAGGAATGTGCAATCAGAAGTGCCAACATCATTGGTTTGTAAAACATTTTTTGTCAAAAAATTGTTCATTCAACGGTCTTTGTTGATCAACGGAATTGGGCCAATTCTGGATTAGCACAAATTCGGCCACTATATTTTTCGGATGGCAATGAACATACCCGATTGGAATATGCAATGAGAAGTGCCAACTTCATTGGTTTGTAGAACATTTTTTGTCAGAAAATTGTTCATTCAACGGTCTTTGTTGTTCAACGGAATTGGGCCAATTCTGGATTGGCACACATTCAGCCACTATATTTTTCGGATGGCAATGAACATACCCGATAGGAATATGCAATCAGAAGTGCCAACTTCATTGGTTTGTGGAACATTTTTTGTCAGAAAATTGTTCATTTAACTGTCTTTGTTGATCAACGGAATTGGGCCAATTCTGGATTTGCACAAATTCAGCCACTATATTTTTCGGATGGCAATGAACATACCCAATAGGAATATGCAGTCAGAAGTTCCAACTTCATTGGTTTGTAGAACATTTTTTGTCAGAAAATTGTTCATTCAACGGTCTTTGTTATTCAACGGAATTGGGCCAATTCTGGATTAGCACAAATTCGGCCACTATATTTTTCGGATGGCAATGAACACACCCGATTGGAATGTGTAATCAGAAGTGCAAACTTCATTGGTTTGTAGAACATTTTTTGTCAGAAAATTGTTCATTCAACGGTCTTTGTTGTTCAACGGAATTGGGCCAATTCTGGATTAGCACAAATTCAGCCACTATATTTTTCGGATGGCAATGAACATACCTGATAGGAATATGCAATCAGAAGTGCCAACATCATTGGTTTGTAAAACATTTTTTGTCAAAAAATTGTTCATTCAACGGTCTTTGTTGATCAACGGAATTGGGCCAATTCTGGATTAGCACAAATTCGGCCACTATATTTTTCGGATGGCAATGAATATACTTGTTAGGAATATGCAATCAGAAGTGCCAACTTCATTGGTTTGTGGAACATTTTTTGTCAGAAAATTGTTCATTCAACTGTCTTTGTTGTTCAACGGAATTGGGCCAATTCTGGATTAGCACAAATTCAGCCACTATATTTTTCGGATGGCAATGAACATACCTGATAGGAATATGCAATCAGAAGTTCCAACTTCATTGGTTTGTAAAACATTTTTTGTCAAAAAATCGTTCATTCAACGGTCTATGTTGTTCAACGGAATTAGGCCAATTCTGGATAAGCACAAATTCAGCCACTATATTTTTCGGATGGCAATGAACATTCCTGATAGGAATATGTAATTAGAAGTTCCAACATCATTGGTTTGTAAAACATTTTTTGTCAGAAAATTGTTCATTCAACGGTCTATGTTGATCAACGGAATTGGGCCAATTTTGGATTAGCACAAATTCAGCCACTATATTTTCCGGATGGCAATGAACATACCTGATAGGAATATGCAATCAGAAGTGCCAATTTCATTGGTTTGTAAAACATTTTTTGGCAGAAAATTGTTCATTCAACAGTCTTTGTTGTTCAACGGAATTGGGCCAATTCTGGATTAGCACAAATTCGGCCACTATATTTTTCGAATGGCAATGAACATACCCGATTGGAATATGCAATGAGAAGTGCCAACTTCATAGGTTTGTGGAACCTTTTTTGTCAGAAAATTGTTCATTCAACGGTCTTTGTAATTCAACGGAATTGGGCCAATTCTGGATTAGCACAAATTCAGCCACTATATTTTTCGGATGGCAATGAACATACCCAATAGGAATATGCAATCAGAAGTTCCAACTTCATTGGTTAGTAGAACATTTTTCGGTCAGAAAATTGATGATTCAACGGTGTTTGTTGATCAACGGAATTGGGCCAATTCTGGATTACCACAAATTCGGCCACTATATTTTTCGGATGGCAATGAACATGCGTGACAGGAATATGCTATCGAAATTCTTATTCTTTGATTTTATAATAAGTTATTTTATTTTTAATTTGTTGTTTAACAAAAATATTATTGAACGGTATACTTGTGTATTTGTAATGTTCAATATAGTATCTTTTAGGGGCTAATTTGTTTTTCCTCAATTTATTAATGAAAATTTATAAAAATCATATTTCAATGATAAGCACAAATTTCGTCGGTGGAACCGCTTTTGTGAAGTTTTGAAATTAGGTTTAAATTTTTTCTGGTTTTTTCTAGAAATTGGGTTTTATTTTTTTCGTCTTTCAGGCGAAATTTAAATTTTCTTTTCCCGTTTTTTCGGCTCCTGGACTAGCACTTATTTTTTCCCGTGAGCACTAATTAGCACAAATTGGGCTTAATCAGTATGCCAAGTTTCATTTTGAAATTCAAAAGTTTCCCTGCTGCAGTTACCCACACGTGGGATTCTTAAATGATTTTAGAATATGGCCATGTAAGACGGAACTCGGTAGTTTCTTAACCGATTATGATGGGATTGGGTATGTTGGATGGAAATGGGATAATTGAATGATTTTTGGAAGAAGTTCTGGAATATGGCCATGTGGGATGGAACTCGGTATTATCATAATACAGATCGTATCATAATACAGCGATATCGATATCTAATCTTCACATTTTCGATGTGTACTTTCATGTCGTCTTGTATTATTTTGCTCAAGACGATAATTATCATGATGTTGTAAACTTCAGGTTTAGATATTGTCAAACGAAATATCAAAATTACGTCCATTAAACCCGAATATGCAAATACGGTGTTTAATAGGCGTGACGATAATCACGAATTGTGATGCTATTATACGATGTTATTTCCAATTACCATTTTTTCCTGTGTCGTTTAAATATCTAATTTGTAATAAAGCACTTGTTCAAATAGTTGGTGGATGCTCTCCATGCGATTGAAGTTGTGTAGAGAGAGTGGTAGTAGGTTCCTTTCGTATGTTTCAGTTTAAAATATTCATATTCAGTTTAAAATATCCATTTTATTTGTTTTTTACTTTTCGTACTTTAATGAAAATGAGAATGTTTGACGTCAATCGCATAGCATTGTGCAAATTCTTTATTTTTTGTGAAATTATAAATTTCTATAAAATATGGGCGAACAAATCTAGATTTTTACCTCTTTGCGGTGCTGGCTCGGTAACTCTAAACTAATACGAAAGTCGAGAGTAAGCGATGCAGGAGGAATTTTGCTTATGGCCTATATGTCAGGGCGAGTTACACGGGCGTCAGGGCGAGACTACATGTCAGGGCGAGTTATGGGCGCCACAAATCCAATACCACATAAGCGTATGTGCCCTTTCCGCTAGGAATGACGGAAGTGGCCGTTTGACTCATAGCAAGGAGCTTGCTAAGTACATGTATATCACTAGTCCATAATGCACACACGTGTAAACTTAATAAGTGGATTGAGCGGCAAGCCAACTATCTGATCTCAGAAAAAATCCTTTTAAAACTTGAGATCTCCAGAACTTTCGAAGCAAGCTTAAATTCGCACTCTGGACGTAGTTATACTACAACAGTTTAGATTGTCTGGGAGTTTGATAAGTAACTCCACCGATGGTTACTCATTTTACTAGAAAATTTATAAGAAAAAATTAAAAATAGAATTTAACGTTTTCGTCCAAAAGCGAGTACATACAGTAATTTATAATTGACTATCGTCCAATCAATATGCGGCTAAGCATGGGCCGACATCCGTTCCAGGTGGCCACTTTTCGGGAATTTGTTATAAAAATCATTAAAGAATCTCATTTTCACGGAACGGCCGAGTTCCGTCCCACAAGGCCATATTCCAAAACTTCTTCAAAAAACCATTCAATAATCATATTTCTATCCAACATACCCAATCCCATCATAATCGGTTAAGAAACTACCGAGTTCAGTCCCACATAGCCATATTCCAAAACTTCTTTCAAAAATCATTCAATAATCCCATTTCCATCCAACATACCCAATCCCATCATAATCGGTTAAGAAACTACCGAGTTCCATCCCACAAGGCCATATTCCAAAACTTCTTCCAAAAATCATTCAATAATCCCATTTCCATCTAACATACCCAATCCCATAACAATCGGTTAAGAAACTACCGAGTTCCGTCCCACATGACCATATTCCAGAACTTCTTCCAAAATCATTCAATAATCCCATTTTCATCCAACATACCCAATCCCATCATAATCGGTTAAGAAACTACCGAGTTCCGTCCCACATGACCATATTCCAGAACTTCTTTCAAAAATCATTAAAGAATCCCACTAATTTTGATATACCACGCATAAAACTGTTCTACGATAAATTATCCCACGGTAAATTGTGTCCACGGTAAATAGTGTCCACGATAAACTGTTCTACGGTTAAATGTTCACGTTAAATATAAACACGATAAATTGTTTACGATAAAGAGACCGTCACCCACAATTAACAAACTTTTAAGCAAATTATTCTATTGCGCTTTTAAATTTAAATATCGCGATCATAATGATACTTATCAGTAATGTTATTTTATAATGCTTGAGTTTAACAAATTAAAATTTTCGTTATTTACATTGCATAAGCTGGAATCACTTCCGCTTTTAATTACTTGCTATAGTTAGGCTGCGGGCCAATAGTTGGGTAAAAGTCAATTTTAAGTAAATTTTTCGGTAAATTCATTTATTTTTCAAAAACTCTATGGCAAACTGATCGAATAATCTGTTATAAATCCGATTATTACCATAGTAAACGATTTACCCGACTAATGGCCTGCAGCCCTAGTTGAGCAAAAAAGCTATTTTCACATTTCTTGTTTAGCTATTAAGTAAACCTTTTTCTCTCAGTGTGTATACAAATATTGAGGCACAAATACTTACGAATAGATTATTTACAATATGTTTATTTATGAAATCGAGGAAAAAACTAAATCATTATCGATTCGGCCGCTTGAGCTTTGTATTATAATTCAAATTAAATACATATTTTTGTTAATAATAAATGTTTATTGAAATAACGCAAAAAGTTTAAGTGTTTCAATACAAGAAAAAAAAGGATATTTTTAAGAGAGTGAATGGATCACCGGCTCTAAAAATTTGTTATGCGGTCCGTATCGGTATCACACAGCAGACGCCTATAATATTTGGTGGCAGCGGAAAACTAGCAGAAGGCTAACGAAAAATTGCCGTTCAAAGTTACAGTAGTCACTAAAAAGTTTGCTAGTGTGTAAAATTCGATTGTCGATTAAGTTATAAAACCGTGCGTTAAATTGTATTGTAGAACTTGACGTAAAAGTTCAAGTACAATACCTATTGTGTGTCAAAAATTGCATTTTAAATGCAATGGTACTATAAGGCCGTAATCGTTACACTGTTCAGTACTCTGACTAATTACTATATTATATCAAGGTCAGCTGAACAATATTTTTCGGTTACAAATTTACTATTTTGAGAACAAAATTTGGAAAAAAAAATTTATAGATTTTATAATCATCATCAAACGTAGCATAAGCAATATGATATGTCACGAAAACCTTCGATAACAAAAAATTGTTATATTGGAAACATAACTTCGCCTTGTCGTCAGCATCGTAACGTGGAAATAAATCATTATACAGTTCATCAATATAGGATTCAATTAACATCGGGTTTTCATTGGTTACCATAATCACATCATTAACTGCACATTATGGACACTACAGTTTTAAACAGCATCATCATCTTCTTTGTTAATGGTAAACAGCATTTCCAGCAATAGCAGTATCAACACGTAAAACCAACATTACAGTTTAACAAATAGCTGTACGCTGTACCAATTATAACTTTTATTCCAACTTGGTAAATTATTTATGTTACAAATTATTTTTTTCCAAGCATTAACTATTTCAAAATTTGTAATTCCATTTTATATTTTTATTTTTATTATTTGGAAAACATATAAAACAATTTTGAGGAGCTCAATTATATTCAGGTGCTTATGAAGAAGAGAACGTCAATTCATTTACGGTAGCGGTTTCCAAACTTTCTAATACTACGACCCACATAAGAAAAAAAGAAAAAACTGGCAGCCCCCTTATTAGATAAAACAATAAAATAATATAAGCACATTTTCAAGTTGTGACCCAAAACTGAATTAAAATTTTACTATCCAATTCCTGTTGCAATGAAGTATCGCAAGAAAGCAAGAAAGATCGCAATTTCGTCTTTAAGTTTGAACACTCTTTGAATAAATTTTGAACGAGATAGCCAACGTACTTCTCAATAGTACAAGAGTGATTTATATTCAGCTCCCATATTTTCACACAACTCTCCAAATAATCTCGCTTTCAAAGGACTGTTTTTGATATATGTAGTTTACAAATAGAGAAAAAATATTATCGGCTTTTACAGGGATTCTTAATAAAGTAATATCGCAACAAGAAATTTGCATTATAATTGAATGATTAAATAGATGTTTGTAAGTATTTTTTTAAATGTGTAAAACAGAAATTAAAAACTTCACGACCCCCCTTGAGGTTAATACACGACCCCCCTGTGGGTCGTGACCAGTGTTGTGCCTGTTTTTTACGTTACGTAATATACTCGGTTTTTTACATGTAAAATACGTATTTTACACATAACAATTTTTTACAAAATGTAAAATACAAAAACTATTCGTAACTAATTCAAAATTACTTATAAATAGTTCATAATCTCAATTCTTACGTATCTATATAAAGAAAATTGGATATAGTTATGATGTAAAATGAGAATTGAACTTTAAATAATTGAATTGAATTGAATTTATTTATAATTCTTCTAATTTATTAATTATAATTAAAAGTAAAATATTTGTAGAAAAATATAAATAAAATATTTTTTTTTTTCAAAGAAAATATGGTTTGTTTCTCAGCTACTAACTTATTTTTTAGAATAGAAAAACAAAATCCACAACACTATGGGATTGAAGTGTAAAACGATTAATCATCGAACTCATTCAATAGTAATGCTATAACATTTTAATGTTATCTGTTACAAAAATTGTTTAGATGATTACGAGAAATTATTACGATTTTTCGACAAGATTATTTAACTTGACACAGACAGAGACATCTGTAGTGCAATTTGTTCTCTATCGATTATTGCTTAAAATAAGAATTACATTGCTTAAAATAAACAACTTCATACTGCTCTAATATTGTAGCAAAACGAAATAAAAAAATTGTTGCGCTATGTGACGTGAGGAGAAAAAATCCAAAAATTTAGGTGTCATTTGTTATTGTCACAAAAAAAACAAAAGTAAAAATCGAAAAATAAAATCAGGTATATAAAAATTTAAATATTATATTATATCAAAATAATATAATTATATCCACCAGCTCCAAATACACCAGCTCCAAAACTAGAGGACTTTATTACGGCCAAGGAATCAAGGATAGTGCAAATTTGCTTGAAAACGATATTTCGTATGAATGAGTTGGAGTTCAAAACTATGCTTGTTCGATGTATTGCTCATCTTAGCCTTAGCTATAAGAATACGGAAAATCAAAATTTGGCCCGAGATATTAAAATTTTACTAACCGTTTTCGAGTGAGTTTTCTATTATTAATTAAATTACAAGTCAAATGAAACTATACCAATGGCTCTTTGATCCGAATATTTTAATTTTCTTAACTAAGTAGAATTTTGACTGAAAAATAAATATTTTGTTTACTTATGCTTATAATAATTATTAATAAAAAACAAATATGTTGTATTTCAAAAAAATTGTTTATTTATTTATTATAAATTCAGTTTTACTTTTAAAAGTAACATTAATGAAATTTTGTTTATCGCAAATCTTCATTATCATCACTATCAACAAATCGAATTAGAATTTCTTTATTATTTAAAGAATAATATTAATAAATATGAATTAATTTTTTAGACCTATTAAATGTCAGGCTATTTCGAATTAGGCAAGGAATTTGACCCCGATTTGAAAATATCCGTTCAATCTGCGCTGTCGATGCTGGAAGATTTAATAATTTCAGTGCTAAGTTGGCTACGTTTGGGTGGCTTCGCTGCAGTGCTTCAAAAAATGTCTGAAATCTTTTAAGTATAAAGTTTGGAAAATTGCACTTTGTTTTTGTAAATGTGCCAATCCTCAATCCTCAAATTTCCGTGGCCAATTAAATTTGTCAGACACCAAAATAGTTATGGCAAATATGTCAAAATTTATTTTTGATAAAGATTTTATCGAAAGCGTACAAAACTCAAAAGAATTGTTTGATCCCATAGGTAATCTTATAAACACTTTCCAACGTGGAAAAACTACTTTAGCGAATGCTGGTTTTATGTGGCTATCATTTAACGTGCAGGTAAGATTTAGAGATAAACTACAAATATCTTTCGAAAAACGCCAGCTTATTATGTGCATCCTTATTACGATAACGACCTTTTAATTGATAGTCAAATGGATAAAATCAATCAGTTTTAACAAATTTAAATGGCCAAGGAAATGAGGATTGGCTCATTTACAAAAACGAAAGTGGAATATCCCATACTTTATACTCAAAAGAAATAAGAAAGAGACAAGATTTTTGGAGCACTGCAGCGATTAGCCACCCAAACTTATCCAACTTTGCACTGAAATTATTAAATCTTCGTTCACATTCGAAACTTGTCCCTCCCTAGTCGAAAATTTTTATCGAACAGACTCTTAGGGATTAACTACGATAGCTGTCTTAAAAAAATTCGTGCAAACCTATCTGAAAACTCCGTAATATTAAAATCGATATTACTATTTCGATTTTTATTTTTATTTTTTTGTGTTGACATTTGACAATAAAAAATGACACCTAAATTTTTGGATTTTTACTCCTCACGTCACAGCAGTATGAAGTTGTTTATTTTAAGCAATAATCGATAGAGAACAAATTGCACTACAGATGTTTCTGTCTGTGTCAAGTTAAATAATCTTGTCGAAAGATGGTAATGATTTCTCGTAATCATTTAAACAAATTTTGTAACAGATAACATTAAAATGTTATAGCATTAATATTGAATGAGTTTGATGATTAATCGTTTTACACTTCAATCCCATAGTGTTGTGGATTTTGTTTTTCTATTCTAAAAAATAAGTTATTAGCTGAGAAACAAACCATATTTTCTTTGAAAAAAAAAATATTATTTTATGTTTTTCTACAAATATTTTACTTTTAATTATAATTAATAAATTAGAAGTAATATAAATAAATTCAAAAATTTCAAATCCATTTCCCATTTTACATCATATATCCAATTTTTTTTTTTCATATACGTAAGAATTGATGTTTTTGAATTAGTTACGAATGTTTTACGCAGTGTTCCTCACAGTAATTGCATTTGCGAAGTGTATATTTGACAACGGCTTCTGTAGTTATGCTTATGTCGTATTTTATATTAATTTAACTTATCATCTTTTATTAATATAGTTTTTATCGAATAAAATTAAATGTAAAAATATGATACAAATTTACATTTCGTATATTAAGGTTTGCGACTTAACTAAGATTTTTAAATACGCGTTTGATTTTATACAATATTATATGTTTTATACAGTAATTTAAGTATAATACCATTTTTTACGTAAAAAATGTATAAAACAGTTTTTTACATACAATTGCACAACACTGGTCGTGACCCACAGTTTGGAAACCGCTGATTTACGGGATAAAATAATTATTATTTATAACGACGACGAAGACGCTGAAGAACAAGAAACCATAAGTAATATTTTGATTAGTGATAATTTAGACAAGTCTGATTGTAAACTCTAAAATCCATCCTTTTCTCTGAAATAAGTCTTGAGTGTGCTGATTCTGACGATACTTCTAATTCCGCTGATTCTGCTAAATTTGAACCTTAGGTGAATTCAAGTCTTAATAATTTCGAAACTGATCAAGGTATGTTGCTAAACATCGACCATGTCTTAAGATTGGTACTCGAGTTCGATGGTTCGGTTAGCTCGCTAAATAAATATATAAATGTGTGTGAAATTTTTTATAAGCCTCTGACGTCAAACGTCGAAAAAGATACCTTTATACAAATTGTTCAATCGAAACTTTCTAGTAGAGCTTACGAATTAATCTTATACACGATGATCGAAACGTGGGAAGAATTGAAAACACAGTTGGAATTGCAGTTTGAAGACTCTCGATCAGTCGAACAACTGCAAATTGAACTGATAAAGCATGTTCAGGGTCAAAATGAAAACGTTCGTACGTTTGTACGCAATATTGAAAAAACCTTATCTGCACCTTATAGTGCTTGCATACGTAGGGAAGGCAAAAAGAATTATAAATAGTTTGAACGAAGCAACTGCATTAAGCTCGTTTCAAAACGGACTGCATCATTACATTGCAGTCATAGTGAAAGCCTGTCGATTCAAGACACCAAAGGAAGCAGTCGATAAAGCCATAGAAGAGTAAATGTCATTTTTGAACAAGTCTAGATTCCAGTCAACGTCATATTACATTGTCAGGTCAGATCGCTAAAGATTGTTTCCAACTAAACAAGCCAAGTTCAAATCATACGTCAATCACACCAAATTCTTGGAATTTCGTACCCAGTAATGGAAAATCAGTGACAAACTTTCAAAGTACTATAAACCCAGTGAGGTGTTTATATTGTAAAAATATAGGTTGAAGAAAACGAAAAAATAAAATAAAGATTGCAGAAAACGATTATATAATAATCAGCGAAGAGAAAATTCCAATCAACCTTCACACAAAAAACATAAATGTCGCGGAAAACTGTCAAGAACTCGTGCAGAAAAACAGGATACAGTTGTCCGAGTTCAAAACCTGTAAGTCTGTGTCGTTCCTTTTCTACTCTTTCTGAACAAAGCGTAAAATTATCGAATTTGTTTAGAAGCAATCTTATCGGGAACCATTTTGAAAATAATTTTGAATCTGATATTTCCGTACTAAATTTGGTTGATGATCATAATTTCGATGTTGCCACTAATTCTACTAATTCTGAGCTTAAATCTGTTAGTGAAGATATCGATTTGTCATCCGCCGTATTAGTTAATAATTCAAAGATCGAAACCAATCAACCAACGGTTACTGAATACCCAAAAATACTATATCAGTCATTAAAATAATAATTCCGTCAATAAAAAATATGTTACTCTAAATCTGGACATATCCGATAACCATGTCTTATATTTCCTTATTGACATATGAGCGGATGTCAGACTAATAAAAAAATCTTCAGTTAAACCTAGAACAGGTTGTCACCCCGAGTTTAAGTGTCAAATAAAGGGCATTACAACGGAAAAAATTGTAACGTTGGCACTTTGTCACAGTAAACTAATCGTAGGTGATTCCAAAATAGACAAGAAATTTCATTTAGCCCTGGACTCATTCCCAGTTCGGTCAGATTTTATTTTAGGAACAGACTTCTTGCAAGACAACAAATGTACTATCGACTACAATAGTTCTACTCTTCAATTTTCGTTACATGATTCACAACATCAGTTACTACTTTGTGGGTTGCCGAAATCAGTTGTCGAGCTAGAAATTTCCAACGAAACGCTTCCTCCTAGAATCGAAAAGATTATACACGTTCCTAATCCTTGTCAAATTAATAAAGATTATATCTGACTATCGCAAGAAGTTACAAATGTTGTGTACATTGCCAGTTCAGTAGTCAAGCTCTTAACAACGCTCCAATAAGTTTAGTTAATACAAACGATTACGCAATTGACATCGGAGAGATAAAAATAAGTTTTGAATCGGTTAATTCAAATGAACTTTTCACCATTGGAAGTTGGAATCCGTAGAAAATAGATTAAACAAACCGGGAAGAATCTAAATTTCAGCCATCTAAATGCAAAAGAAAAATCGTCTATATTGGAAATTTGTCGCGAGTTCAATGATGTATTTTATTTAGAGGGCGATACTCTGACAACAACTGATGTTTTCTATCATAAAATTCCTAGTTTACCTGAACGCTGAACGAAATTGATAAACAGGTTGATGAAATGCTAAGGGACAAAATTATCGAAACTAGTACCGGTCCCTGGAATTCTCCTTTGTTAATCGTTCCAAGAAAATCTGCCGGTGATCGAAAATGGCGATTGGTGGTAGATTTCCGTAGGTTAAATAACATCACTGTTGACTAATTTTATCCTCTGGGACAAACATAACTGTCATTTTGGACCAGTTAGGCAAAGTAAACTATTTTACGACGTTGGATTTGGCAAACGGTTACCACCAGGTTAAGTTATACGCTGACGATATGGAAAAGACGATATGGAGATTATTGAACCAAACCGTTGTTTGGTGAAGTCGTTGAAGTTAGCCCGAAATATGTCAGCCCGAAAAAAATTGGTGCGTTTCTCGGATAAAGTATAGCTATCACGAAAAGGTATAATTGTAATTAGAAAATATAGCTCCATCCCGAATTAAAATTACATCACGAATAATAAGCTAATTTTGGTATTGAAGAAAATTGAAAGAAAATTTTTTATTAAACAAACATTTTTCTTTATCTCGCACATCCGTAGAAAAGTAGCTAACATTATTAATATAAAAAATTAATATTTAATAACTTGCAGTAGTGTAGTGGCATATACGGACAGATAGGCCTTGGCTACACCAAGACGACATGATAACCACTGGTCCATATCATGACCATAAAGCATAATTTTATAACCCTTTCCACGAGAAATTCGCAAAAAAATGAATATTTCGAACTTAAACGGAAACTTAAATTCGCTAGTGCCTATACTAGAGATAGTTATGTGTAGTGGCATATACGGCCAAATAGCGCTTGGCTACACTAAGATGACATGATAACCACTGGTCCATATCATGACCATAAAGCATAATTTTATAACCCTTTCCACGAGAAATTTACAAAAAACTAGACCAGTGGTTATCATGTCATCTTGGTGTAGCCAAGGCCTATCTGTCCGTATATGCCACTACACTACTTCAAGTTATTAAATCTTAATTTTTTATATTAATAATGTTAGCTACTTTTCTACGGATGTGCGAGATAAAGAAAAATGTTTGTTTAATAAAAAATTTTCTTTCAATTTTCTTCAATACCAAAATTAGCTTATTATTCGTGATGTAATTTTAATTCGGGATGGAGCTATATTTTCTAATTGCAATTATACGTTTTCGTGATAGCTATACTTTATCCGAGAAACGCACCAATTTTTTTCGGGCTGACATATTTCGGGCTAACTTCAACGACTTGTTTGGTGTGGATATAATGGTAGCTCTTGAACTTCTTTGGGTTACTCTTCAGCCCAAATACGGCAATTTTGCTTATTTAATTATGAAATTACGCAACAAATGGGCTTCATCGTTGAACAAAATTTTGGTCGAAAACAGTGGGCTTTCTTCAAGCTCTTCCAAAGCCTAAAGAATAAAACGTTGACGATTAGGAAGATCGGCCAAATTTTTTGTCGGATGTCAATCTATAATTGGAACCAGATATTCACTATCGTAGATGCTCATTCCTGCTATTAAAGCAAGCGTGTAGTGTATTGATTTTAGCAGTTCACTTCTCTGTAGATCTATTATGGAACGATAGCTTGTACAAAAAATACTACTTCTGATTATGCACAAAGCACAATCTTTTTGTTTATGGTTTAGTTTGTTCATAAGCAAGCTGCCTTCATATTATATGTTCTATATCGCCACAACGAGACTAAAATTAAGGTTTGATGTGCCCGACAAAACAAAGTGTTCTAGTTAATTATAATTTAGTTTTATCGATCATTAACCTATAAATGCAGTACAAAGTTAAAAAGTTACTCGTTATTCATACTTTGTTATAAGTGGATACAATAAACGAGCGTATTATAAACTTTCCAAGCAATTAAACAAAACAAATTGATCAAGTGAACACATAAATTAACTTACATCCAAATCCATTTATGCTTATATCGCATTCATTAAAAATCTCGCGTACAAAAACATATTTTGAATTCGTTTCTTATAATAGACGAGTGAGCACACCAAAAAATCTTTGTAGTGTTCTCAATTTCCTCTATATCGTTACTGTATTATGATATACATATACACAATAAATTGGAACTAACATGAACCAAAAAATGAAACCATGAAATCTGGATTTACGGATTTGAGAAAAAAAAACTGAATGAATGATAGTCAACATAACCAAAAATATATAAAAAAAAATCTTTTCTAATTTTTTATAAACATCTACCAATTTATCGTCTTTATCGGTCGTGTACGCTGTTTACCCGCGAAAACAATATTTGGCTATAGAAAAGAATTAGATATATTATGATTTTGGTAGACAGGTGGAATTCATTTATAAAAATTTTGTTTCTATAAAATCATTTTTAAGCATATAGAATTGCGATTGATATCTTTCATTTATTTTTGTGATCGCAATCTGTAGTCTTATTGTTAATATTGAATATTAATCTCAAAGTTCAAAATCAATGAAAAGAAGCCTAACGTAAAGCTACAGATTCTAGTAATAAAGTATATAGAAGTTGAAAATACCGTTACCCATAAAAAAATAAATCAATTCGGTTATTTCCACGTTTTGGTTTAAGCTTTTAAATATATTTGACAACATCATACGACAGTTGCGCAAGATAAAATTATCACGTTCTGCTCAATATTGTGACAAATGCAAAAATATAAACTGATTTTGCCATTTTTCAGGGCTTAGTCAGGAATTGATGAAACTAAATATCAGAGGTAAAATATAGGAAATAAAATTAGTGCCAATGTTGATCGAACTCATGTGAAATCATATCCGAAAAAAAACACCAGGTCAAAAAGTTTGCATCACATTTTACAATTTCTAGTTAACAGCGAAAATAGTCCAAATTTCTGGAAAGGCAATGGTCGTTTACATTTTTTTAGTCAAACTGAAGTTTAAAATGTAGGCTGAATGATCAAATAAACAAAATATTTCAAGCGGTACCGGGACAAGAGCCCAAACCTCATGCGTGTGAAGTTAGACCTAACTAGAGTATAACTAATAATAGGAATAGTTTAGCACAAACTTCACACGCCTGTGCACGCTTTTCAAGTTAAAACTAAATTGGTCCTAAACTATAAAAAAAAATGAGAATGTTTTGGTAAAATAAAAATTAAAATGGCATTTAGGCCAATTTTTAAAATATTTGAATACATTTTTTTTAGTGGTGAACTATTTTGGGATAAGTTTTCTAACACATCACTAACATAAACCGGAAGACTTATATTAATAAATTTAATATCTCGAGAATTATTAGGCTTAACACCTAGTTCTGTATGATTTTCTGAAAGGTTCAGATTACAACTTTCAAACTAGTAAACCATTTAAAAAGCTAATGAGACTCACGTGGTCCAATAAATACGTAAGAATTTAGTTAATAGTTTGAGATTTAATATATGTTTATCGTCATTGTCGCCAAATTAGATATTTTGTTGACTGGCGTCGACCATTATTATTACAAATTGAATTTAGAATCTTTTCCCTCTTAGTATTTCTTCTTACATGAATTCGCAGTCTTCTCATAATATTTGCCGGAGGTTAAAAGATCTTGTGTAAACTAACACTTTCGGTAGACCGATTTCAAACAAAAATAATTGTAATTTAATTATTTATAGTGAAAACTTATGTCTGACATTTCACCATTTGCAAGATTAGTCAATTCTTCAGGGGCTCAATCATTAAGTTACGACAGACACACTTTTGGATTTGTAAAAATGTCGAGGCATATATTTTTTATTATTACTGTGTTTTATTTTAAAGGAAAATTATATTAACCGATGGTTTTATGTTTGGTAAAACATTTAGGGTACCGGTTTTTCATGGACATTCTACGTGCATTTTAACGTAAACCGTTGGCCGGGACTGGGGAGTCCGTTAAATCCGCTTACCCGTTAAATCCGAATGTTTTTTATATTTAATCAATTCGATCGAATTTAATCTGGGACGGAACTCAGGCATTTCTTAACCGATTATGTTGGAATTGGGTATGCTTGATGCTAATGGAATTCTTAAACGATTCTGAAAAGAAGTTCTGGAATATGGTCACCTGGGACGGAACTCGATCAATTCTTAACCGATTATAAAGGGATTGGGTATGTTGGATGGAAATGATATTCTTAAATGATTTTTGGAATGTGGCCACCTGGAAAGGGGTGTGCTGGATGGAAATGGGATTCTTAAATGATTTTGGGAAGGAATTCTGGAATTTGGTCACCTGGGACAGAACTCCATCAATTCTTAACCGATAATGATGGAATTGGGTATGCTGGATGGAAATAGGATTCCTTAATGACTTTGGGTGCGAATTCTGGAATATAGCTACCGGGGACGCAACTCGATCAATTCTTAACCGAATATGATGGGATTAGGCATGTTTAATAGGAATGGGATTCCTAAATGATTTTGGGAAGAATTTCTGTAACATGGCCACCTCAGACGGAACGTGATCAATTCTTAACAGATTATGATGAGATTGGGTTTGCTGGATGCAAATGGGATTCCTACATGACGTTGGGTAGGAATTCTGGAATATGGCTACCGGGGACAAAATCCACTCTTAACCGATTATGATGGGATTGGGTTTGTTTAATCGAAATCGGATTCATAAACGATTTTGGGAAGAAGTTGTGGAATATGGCCACCTGGGACGGAACTCGATCAATTCTTAACCGATTATAAAGGGTTTGAGTATGTTGGATGGAAATGATATTCTTAAATGATTTTTGGAATGTGGCCACCTGGAAAAGGGTGTGCTTGACGCAAATGGGATTCTTAAATGATTTTGGGAAATAATTCTGGAATTTGGTTACCTGGGACAGAACTCCATCATTTTACCGTACAAGTGGCGCAGTGGTTAAAGCCTCGGCACTTGGACCGGGAGGTACTGGGTTCGAATTCCACCAGAGGCAGGATGTAAAGCAAATTTTCATCATCGATTACGATCGATTACGATAATAAACACAACTTACACCCTCTGTTGGAGTGCAGAATTTAGTGCCGACCCACCGTCCATGTCAGTGTGCCGGTTAACATGGAACTTGCAACGTGCAGGTGGTGTACTGTAATTGTGTGAGTATAGATGAATGGGTGGGTGAGTGCGTGAATGAAAAGGGGAGTATTAATTGACCTTAAAAGGACATTAAATCCACTGAATGAATAATAAATAAAATTCTTAACCGATAATGATGGGATTGGGTATGCTCGATGGAAATAGGATTCCTAAATGACTTTGGGTAGAAATTCTGGAATATGGCTACCGGGGGCGGAACTCGATCAATATCGTAGTCTGTCGTGGGGTCAACAACGATTTTAATAGCTGTTCAATAATTATAATTATTATTATTATTTTTTTTAAGTTATATTTTATTGATATTCATATCATAGTTGTTACTACAGTATTGATTCAAGTGATAAATATAAATATAATAGTTGTTTTAATATACAAACAGTGATGTCCATGTGATATTAATTTCTAATATTATGTTGTTCAATCAATAATGCAATAAACTGTTACCAATTTGCTACCGTTGTGTTATAATGGTTTTGTGATTATGTGCTTTTTTTCTAAGAATTTGTGAGCTGAATAACTAAAATTATCATTATTATAATAAATTTAATAGTGAACCTAAATATTGAATAATTTTTATAATAGCAACCAGTATTTTCTAATTTTGTTGTGCAGTTTAATATTTTACATAATGGCGTCTTGTGGTATATGCAATTTAACAGTGGATAGAGCCAAGGACAATAAAATTAAATGTGTTGAGTGCTCGTAAATATTCCATGGTGCTTGTTTAAATATAATTAAAGCCGACTTAGACTCTATGATTGAAAAAAGCAGCCTTGGTTTTGCAATAACTGTTTAAAAAAACGCAGAAATAATAAACCGAACGAGGCAATAAATAGTCCTAATATTAGTCCACCTAGTATTAGTTATGAAATTTAATCAATGAAACAAGAATTTTTAAATCAATTTACTTTATTGAATGAAAAAATTACGGTGCTTGAAGAAAAGTTATTAAAAAAATGGATTGTTTAACTAAAGAGAACGATGACCTTCGCAACGAAAACCGTAAGATGCAGATCCGACTGACTAATGTGGAACAATATCAATACAACAACGCCATTGATATTATAGGATTACCGCAAATGAATGAAACCGAATTGGTACCAGCAATTATAAATATGTTGGATAAATGTTTAAACGTTAAAGTTGCCGAGAGTGACATCGATGCCATATTTAATGTTAAGTTGTCATCAACATCGTATAAACCTAGGAACATTATCCAAGTTAAGTTTGTTCGCAAAATGGTTAAGGATAATATAATGCGAGCAAAAAAAGGACGAAAAGAGTTTTCTACTGCCCAGCTTGGATTGTCGCCTGGTAACCTTATTTACGTCAACCATAGTCTATGTGCCGCAAAACGAAAAATTTTCACTGAGGCCTGGAAAATGATGAAATCAAAGAAGTGCCACCGCGTCTGGTATAATAATGGTCGAATTTGTTTGAAAATGGATGAACTGGGAAGTATATATACTGTTGATACAATAAGTGACCTTGAGTTATATAATAAGTATAGATTTTTAAATTTATATTAACTTGTAATTATGAATGATTCATTTGGTTCCTTTCAATGTCACTTATATAATTCTCAAACAGATAATTCCAATTCATCCATTAATACTAATATTTGTAATTTTTCTAATTTCAACATCTCTAATTTTTCAGTTTTACATCAAAATATTCGCAGTTTGCGTGAAAATTTCGATAAACTTGTTGTTAACATAGCTTCTTTTAATGAATTACCTTCAATAATTTTTTTAACTGAAATTTGGATTTATGATCATGAGTTAGACTTCTATAAAATTCCTGATTACTATACCGTTGGTTGTTGTAATAACAATTATAGAGCTGGTGGTGTATGTGCGTTTTACGATTGTCATTTGAATTGTGTGTATGAATCGATATCTTTGAATTCGGCTGATATAATTAAATTATCGGTGACATTAAATAACATGCCATATATTTTTGTTTGTGTATATAGGTTGCAATTCATTTCAGTTACAAATTTCGTTTCTGATTTTACGGAATTTTTATCTAGGTTTAATAATCAAAATATTATTATTGTGTGTGATATGAATATTGATATTTTGGATTTACCTCCACAGAGTGATGAATATTTATTTATGCTGTCTTCATTTGGATTTCAATCATTAATTAATTCACCTACTAGAATTACTAATAGCACTGCAACTTGTATTGATCACTGTTTTGCTCGAGTTAGTAACTTAACCAATTGCAATGCTTCTCTGCATAACTTTCATATTTCGGATCACCATTTACTTAAAATTGACATTGCTCTTTGTTCTAAATTGCCTTCAAATAAATCTTTAATTTGGAAAAAATTTGATAAAATAAAGTTTATAGCTAATATCTCTGAATATGACTTTTCACCGTGGCTTTTCATTAACGATCCTGAATTAATTCTAACTAACTTTAGTTCAATTTTTAGTCGTATAGCTGAATCCTGTTGTATTAATGTTACTAAACACAGTTCTAAGGTTAAGCTTAAGCCATGGATTTCTGATAATTTATTATGTTTAATGACTAAAAAGAAAAAAATTGAAAGAAAATGTAAGAAACATCCAGAAAACGTTAAACTCCGTAAATATTATGTTAAACTTTGCAGAAAAGTTAATGACAATGTTGTTTCTAATAAGCACAGTTACTATAGCTTTAAATTTAATAGCTGTAATGGTGATAGTAAAAGGACTTGGTCTCTGGTTAATGACATTTTAGGGAATAGATCTTGTCACAGGATTGTTGAAGTAATATCTATTGATTCGGTAATTCTGTCTGGCTCGAAAACTATTGCTGATGGGTTTGGTAAATATTTCTCACGCATTATTCATAATTTAAGAGCATGACTTAAGTCATCTTCTTCTTTTAACTGTTGTGTTTTTGATTATGTCGAGGAAAGTTTTTTTATTCATCCTGTGGTGGATTTTGAAGTTGTTTCAATTATTAATAATTTAAAATGTAGTAGTAGTTATGATGTTTTAGGGTTCAATTCTAATATGATTAAACTTACTGCTAACTGCGTTACCCCCATTTTAGTGAATTTTATTAATAAATGTTTTAGTTTTGGTGTTATTCCTGATTCTTTAAAAACAGCAATTGTTGTTCCAGTATTTAAGAAAGGAAAAAAGACATCATGGATAATTACCGTCCAATTGCTCTTCAGCCTACAATTTTAAAAATTATGGAGAAAGCAATTAAATCCCGAGTGGAGTCATTTTTAAAAAAACATAAAGTATTAAATGATAATCAACACGGGTTTACAGCTGGGAAAAACACTGAATCATTGTTAACACATTTTTAAGTGATATTCACATTAATCTAAATAATAAGAAATATGTGGCTGCAGTATTTATTGATACTAAAAGAGCTTTTGATATGGTTGATCATAAACTTCTATTGCTTAAACTTCAGTCGATTGGTGTTCGAGGTGTTTCGCTGAGATGGTTCAGTTCTTACTTAAGCAACAGGAACTTTATGGTTAAAGTGGGTAACTGTTACAGTGTTTACGTTTGTGGTTTGATGCCCACTCCATGCTACTAAGTGAAAAAAGTAAGGTTAAGTTTTTTAAATTGCTTGGTGATCCATATCGGAGTTATATTCCATTGATTTTCTATCATATAGATAATTGTGATTTAAGTAATTGTGGTGTCACGTGCAATAAAATAGAAACAGTGAATTCATATAAATACTTAGGATTAAATCTTGACACTAATTTAAATTGGAAAATTGATTGTCAGAAGATTAAGGAACAACTTAATTGTGCTCTGAGAGCTATTTATTTATTACGCAAATTTTGTCCATCTCAAATATTGAAAATTTTTTATTATGCCTGCGTTGAATCCCGCTTGAGCAATGGTTTACCATGTTGGGGAGGGAGTTATATGAATACCTTGGGACCTCTTTTCATTTTACAAAAGTATATTTTACGTGTCATGTTTTTTAAGAGTCGACGAGATCATACTTGGCCTATTTTTTTGGAATGCAAGATATTACCAGTTAAACACCTTTACATTTTTAGAGTTTTAAAATTATTTTATTCAAGAAGTGGACAACGGTTGTTGAGATTAATAGCTTGTTATAATGTGCGCAGCAACTACCGAAGCTTATTTACAATCCCTAGATTTGCTACAGAATTATTTCGTAAGTTTCTGCGCCTACATTTTTTAATCGTTTGCCGTTGTACTTACGATTGATGATATCTACCAATAAGTTTAATAGTCATGTGAAGGTTTGGTTGCTGAGATGTTGAATTTATGTTTGCTAAATAAGTTTTTATTGCATATGAATGTTTTCATTTTTTAATGCTTTTATATTAAATTAAATTTGTACTTTTTTAATTTTTGTTAATTTTTTACTTAATAGTTATAATGACATGATTGAATTATTTTATATCCCCACATTACAATTAATTTGTTTTTGATGACTGTAATAGGTTAATCGCTACTGTCTTTGACATAGATTAACCTAATTTCTTAGCCTGTCTGTTTTCTTACATTTTTATTGTTAACTTTTGATGTATGATTTTTGGTTGAGAAAAATAAAAATAATAATAATAAAATAATAATAATAATAATAACTTTTGGAAGAAGTTCTGAAATATGACCACCTGGGAGGGAATTCTGTAATTTAAAGTAGGATGGACGGAACTCGGTAATAAGCAGGTGTCTTTCTGGAAACAATCGTGATATTTAAATGTTTCTAATAAGGCTGAATGCTTTAATATATATCACCAGTACGTCACCTACTCATGTATTTAGTGGGTTGAGCTGCAGTCTAACTACCTGCTCTCACAAAAATCACGTTATGAACCCTACACAAAGGGTTCGGATAAATTTATAGTATTCTTATCAACAACGACCTCGAAAACTGTTCACGGGAACATGAAATATGATGTCCTCTAAGACCTTGAGATTTCTAGACCCTTTCGAACCAAGCGGAAGTTTATACTTTTGAGGTACTTGCAATAGAAAAACATAAATGGTCTGCGAGTTAATTCCATAAAACAACCAATAATTACACTCTCCACTACAGCAATAATCAGAAAAGATGACAATTATGATTTGGTATATCATCTTCTGGCGAGTAGAGCAGTTTATAATTTTATAACCCCATATTTATCCAACGTGCCGAATTCCATCATTATCAGTTAAGCAATAGCCGTGTCCCGTTTAAGGCGACCACATTAACAAACTTTTTTTAGAAATCATTAATAAATCTCATTTCCATTTAAACTAGGTAATCAGGCGAATTCTCAAGATAATTAATTTCTTAAGAAAATCATAAATTCTTACTATAGCGCAGGTCATTAAAGTATTTATTTGACCACGTGAATCCCATTAGCTTTTTAAATGGTTTACAGGATCGGAAGTCCTAATCTTAACCTTTCAGAAAATTATACAGAACTAGGTGATAATCTGGCGAATTCTCAATATAATTAATTTCTTAAGAAAATATTATTTTCTTTGGACGGAAAAGATTATTTATTTTTACTACGAAAATTCGAATTTTGTTTTTTTTTAAAGAATAATTTCAATTGTTAAACTTTAAAGAATAATTTCATTTGGAAAACTATTCAAATATTTCATTATTTCGCCTAAATGTCATCTTTATTTAAGTTTTACCAATACAAAGACACTTTCGTTTGTTTTTATTGGTTTAAGACTAGTTTAGGTCTAACTTCAAAAGCGTCAAACCTCTGGGAAGGCATGTGCCGATTACCATTTTTGCTCAAACTCAAAATTGAGATATAATATTGGGGTGACGGTCTCTTTTTCGTAAACAATTTATCGTGTTTCAATTTAACGTGAATATTTAACCATAGCACAGTAGATCGTAGACACAATTTACCGTGAACACAATTTATCGTGGGTACAATTGATCGTAGAACAGTTTTATAAGTATATCAAAATTAGTGGGATTCTTTAATGATTTTTGGAAGAAGTTCTGGAATATGGCTCCTGGGACGGAACACGGTAGTTTGTTAATCGATGATGATGGTTTATGGGTATGTTGGACGGAAATTAAATTCTTAAATGTTTTTGGAAAAAGTTTTTGACTATGGCCACCTGATTGATTGAACGAAAGTCTATGATAAACTGCTCTACTCGATATTTGATGAAACAGCCAATTTCTGTTTTTTATTTTTTTTAAATAAATTTTCTAGTTAACTGTGAAACTATTGATAGATAAGTTTCTGTCCTATATCTTTTTATATCATATATGACGATAACATTTTGGAGCAAAGATCTAGGTTTTTAACTGTTTGAAACCGATGCAGCACTAATTTTGATTATGGCCTTTGACACCACATGTCATGGCGAGTTATGGGCGCCACTAATCTGTACCAAGAAGCTGGTTATGTTATTACATGTATATATCACTAGTCCGTAACCCACACACGTTTCAACCCAATAAGAGGGTTGAGCGGCAAGCCAACTACATGCTCTCAGAAAAATCTGGTTATAAAATATACCTTAAGGCCTCGGATAAATTAAACGTTTTGATAATAAGAACAACCTCCGAAAATGTATACGGGAATATGGGGTGTGTAACGAAATCTCGTTTTCAAAATCTCGGTTATCAAAATCCCGGTTTTGTATAAAAAATCCGATTTTTTAGGAAATCTTGCTTGATGTTTTAAAATTTGGCATGTGGGAAAATGGGACTCTTAAATGATTTTTTGGCAAATTTCAAAAATGAGTTTGCGATAAAGTTCTAGAAACTGGCTAATAGAGATAAAGTTTGAATGGAGGGCTAAATGAGAGTTTTCGAAGTCGTCAGCCTCTAGCTCTCTTTTCAGTAAGTGTCATTAATTGATTCTATATAATCTGCTCCTACGTGCGGCACGCATTGCTACATGTTTGCTGATACCGGGTCCTACGTCCCCCAAAGTTCAAATCTAAGGCTCCTCGGAGCCCGGGGAGAGTGCAGCGACCTCCCGCGTGCCCGTGAAAGTTATCGAAGCCGTTAGCCTCTACAATTATTCATTTCATAATGTTACCTTAACAAAATGTTGTTTTTTTTTAATCTAGCAACTACAAAATCTTGCAATTAAAAAACTTTATTATTTATTTTGTGCAATTAATTAGGACTAGAAGAAAAAGAAAATCGAGATTTTGAATATCGAGATTTCGTAGTACACCCGGGAATATGGGACATACTAAGCCATTTAAGACCTGAGATCTTCAGAACCTTTCAAACCAAGCGGAAATTTGCACTCTGTACGTAGTTATACTACAAGAGCTTAGATGGTCTAAGAGTTGGATGGTTATACATTTTGCTAGAAAATTTATTAGAAAAAATAAAAATATGACTTTTTCATCCAAAAGCGAGTACAGCAATTTATCATCAGAACTTCTTCCAAAAATCATTTAAGAATCCCATTTCCATTCTGACTGAGTTCAGTCCGAGGTAGCCCAGAACTTCTTCCAAATTCATTTAGAAATCCCATTTCCATCCAGCATACCCATTCTCATCATAATCGGTTAAAAAACTACCGAGCTCCATCCCAGGTGGCCATATTCCACAACTTCTTCCAAAAATCATTTAAGAATCCCATTAATTTTGATATACGCCAGGCGAAAACCTATTCTACGATAAATTGTCAACGATATTCTGTTCTACGATAAATTGTCCAAGATAAATTTTTCTACGATAAATTGTTTCACGATAAATTGATTCCACGATAAATTGTGTTCACGATAAATTAACAGTAAATCAGTCCAGGTGCTTTGAAAATGTAGTTTTAGAATTAGCGACGATGAACATATTAAACTCGGGAAAATTGCTCATCCAGCCAAATTCATAACAACTTCCTAACAAATACCTCAAATTTGTCACGAATTTTTGTATTTCAATTTTGAGTTTGTGCATATGTTGAAAACAGCCATTATACGCCTTTTCAGAAATTTGAGCTCATGTTCTTTTACTAGCACAATTGTTACAAAATTAACTAAATCGATTTTGAGTTTGAGCAAAAATGGTTAAAGCCCATTACCATGATATCCCAGAAATTGGGACCCAAGTTCGGAAAAATCCATCAATAGGTTGATAGATTGCTCATCCAACCAAGTTTTATTTGAATTTATGGAATGGAAAACTATAGTTACAAGTTTTCCTATTTGACGGCCATTTTATATTTGGCGGACTCAAGTTCTGATAGCTTGAGATAGAAATAGGTTGTTATTGTGATCATTCAATTATCTTAACCAGACCCTGGTCGATGAAACTTGTTTCCCACATATTTTTACGATAGGAAATCATAAGAAAAGTCATATTATCCGTGTTCATATTTCATAACATATTAGTGACATTTATTATTGAATAAAGAAAACATAAAAAAAATGATTTTTGCTATAATTTTTACACAAATTATTATTATTACAATAATGTTCAAAATAATAGCTAGTTAGTTATTTCCTACTTTTTTTGCTAATTTGAAATTAATTCCCTTAACTAACTATGTTACTTTTTAACCCGAGGATTTGCATCTAAAACATGTTTGGTGTTATGGCATAACTTTCTCTTATGTAACTATTTTGTGTTAAGTACAGCAAAACTGCAAATATAACGTTTTTGCTATTTGGGAACCAACGTCACTAAATTAATCAAAATGATGCCTTCAAAGTAATTTACCATTTATAACGAGTTTACTGTCTGACGTTGCTATAACATATTGCCAGGCAAATGACGATTACCATTTTTGCTGGCATTACGTTGACAAACCAACAAATTCATGTTGTTTGTTATTATTTTAAGAGTTATTATTACCAAAGTGCTGTAAATTTTAGATGGTACAACGTTTTGACAACTCCAAATTGTTACTTGGGATAGTTCATGATATTTCTGCGCTATTATTGATAAACGAAGCTCATTTGTGATATTAGTACTGTTGGACTTCTCTAAAGCTTTTGACTGTGTTCATCATATACAATTGCTTCAAAAGCTTCAGTTGTATTACAAGTTCTCTAATTCTGCTATTTTATTGTAATGCATGGTGATGATATTTTTATCCTGCGCGATGTTTTTGTTGGTGTTCCTCAAGGATCAATTTTGGATCGTTTATTTTTTTCTATTTACAGTAATTATCTACCCTGGCATATTTTAAATTGTCATTATCATTTTTATGCTGATGATTTGCAATTGTATATTGGCGGTGACTTCTCAAATATAGATGAAATTGTGAGATATCTGAATAATGATCTTAACAGTGTTTCACTATAGTCCAAATATAATGCACTTACCATAAATCCAACGAAAAGTAAATCATTATTTTTCTCGAAAAATAGCTACCATAGTATTGTTCCTGAACTCATGCTATTTTATTTGTTCCAAATGTCAATAATCTTTGGCTAATCATGAATTCATGAATTAGAAATCGTTTATTGTTAAAAATTTGGACCTAAGGTTGTTCAGTCAAATCTAGGATTATTAACAAAATTTTCTCATGATCAACAAAAGCTTTTTTTTTTATAGACATATAATAGATCGTGTTTCATCTCATTCCCCTAATTTAAATATATGTTCATATGCCAACATTAATATGTAAACCTAAACTCGTTACCAATCAATCCATATAATATAATTCAGAGGGTGGTCGCATATTAATAAATATCAGCATCTTTGTCAGTTGTAATTTTACTTCAAGTACATCACGAACGATATATGTGGTTCTTGAGATCATACACCGAAATTCCTTATGTAATGCAGCAACAACACGCGATACACATAATGAACGTATAATGTAACCACTTATTGATGGAAAAGAAAAATGTGTGTACGGTATATAGAGGAGAACAAGATGTAAATCATGCATCATGTAGCGTTATAATCGAGATAAAAACACAAATCTTATAAAAAATAATAAAATTTAATTTATTTTTTTACGATAACCATAAATTTATTTATTTATTTTTTACTTAAATTTACAACCCACATGTGATGTGTTCAAAAAAAAAATTTGTTTTTTGTTTTGTAAAAATGTTGCCTCCATCCTAATTTCATATCTCCCGCCACTCTACATATTATACAGTACACACAACAAACATACATCTAATTCAAAAACGTGTAATAACAAATAACAATATATGACGTCAGTTTTAACAACAACAACAACAAAATATTTTTAACAATAAATTGATTGAATATTTTGGAGGCACAGCACAAAAAAAATTATTCACGATCGCAAAACTCGAACATTTGAGATCATAATGTATACTGTTGTTGTTTATTCTTGTTACAATTATCTGTGAATAAACAATTAATTAATGTCATTTAATTGGTCGAGATTTAAGATTGTGATCTCGGCTGTTTGAGTTTGTTTTTAAATATTGGTATTTTATGAATTTTTTTTTTTCGTTTTAAGCCCACGACTGATTTTTTTTTTTTTTAAGTTTTTCGATTTCATTTAGCCAAACTGGAGTGTATGCTGAAAGAACTTATGGAGTGATTTAAATAAATTACATGAGCTATAAAATAATAAAAGAAATTCATTTGCGATAATTTATTTATTTGTGGGGAACAGTTAAAG
Organism: Nephrotoma appendiculata; assembly: GCA_947310385.1. NCBI lineage: Eukaryota > Metazoa > Arthropoda > Insecta > Diptera > Tipulidae > Nephrotoma > Nephrotoma appendiculata. The sequence continues at coordinate 279,694,795 of OX371223.1, forward strand.
AATTTCGAAAATATTTTTATACTAAAAGTAACTGTGCTAATTTATATAAATGGACAGCAATTACGTTTATTGTGTCATACAAATTCAGTCAATGAGATGGTTTGTTTCAAAATTGTAATCGAACGATCAATAACCCTCTAGATCAGTGATTCTTAACAGAGGGCCGCGGCCCCCTTGGGGTTCGTAAGAATATTGCCGGGGGCCGCCAATATTTGCGAAATTTTCTTCAGAATATAATACAAAGAAAATTGATGTATAAGTTTTATTATTTAGTTGTTTATTTATTTCTGTTAATTCCTCCTACATACAACTTTGTTAGTACAGAAGAAATAAATACAAATAGGCTACATACACTGCAGAAAGCCTAAGTAATCCTAAAAAACTATTAATACTTGGAATTTTAACCCTATTTCTACTACGAGTGAATTTACTGAAATATCCTTCTGAGATGTGACTTTTATACACAAGTAAAAATTTAAAGAAAATAATTCAACTTTTTTAATTTTGAGAGTATTACTTCATTTATTCAGTTCAAATTCCACTAACTAATATACGAGTATGTTATTGAGTTTGCCATAGAATTGTTGAAAAATAAATTAATTTACCGAATAATTTACTTAAAATTGGCTTTTACTCTACTATTGGTCCGCAAATCTGAGATGCTACAGGACTTTTATTATTAGGACACTTGTATAATATCGACGACGAACGATTGTTTTTGAACCCGAAATGGTTGATACTGCAGCTCTTATTGCCTAAAGCCTTTCCGATTGTTGCAACTGTGCCCTTTGTCAATTTTGTTGTGCTTCGTCGTTGCATTCAGGGAATAACTTCGATAGTGAATCTTGTGTGAGCTCATAACTTGTAAAGAAGTTATCAAACGTAATAATTCGATTCGATCTCTCAAAGGGTTGGCACAATTGACTGACGATTTTATGGCCCAAATTGTTTCCTCACTCTGACGCTTCTGGTCCTCAGTAAGGAATACCAGAGAGGATAACAGGTAGTGCTATCACAGATCCAAAAAATCTTCATCCCATATTGGTCGGGTTTCGATGGGATATACAGAAGGAAGGGTAATCGGCATAGATGGTACTAATGGTTCATCAATGATTAGGCCCTTACCACACAAATAATTGAAGCACATGCTCACAACGGCAAATACCGTTGCGTTACTAATTGATTGATTGATTGATTGATTGATTGGAATGTGCGACCAAACCTAAGTAAGATTCCCGGTTGACGCCGGGCCCATCCGCACACTCTTTTACACATAACAAGATGGAGGGATAGGAATGGTATATTAATTATTATGGAAATTGACCCGGTTTCAGACACCTAAGTAGTCAATAGTTAGTAAATTGTTAGTTGAAATGTAATGTAAGACGGTTAACACAAGACAGCACAATTATTTAAAATATGGTATAAATCTCAGCAAACAGAATCCTAAAAATTATATTAAATTATCTGCAATAAAACTTAAAATATTTCCAGTGGTGGTTTTTACTATTAGGAATACTAAAATAATGGTAAATAATGAAGTATTAACTAATTATATTAAAACAGCTTAACGTAATAATTATCATTAATTAATTCAATTCAATTCTCCTGAAAATATTAAATAAAATTAATCAAATTCAAACCACCAATAATTAGTATATAATAATAGTACTAACCAGAATCAAAAGTATCATTACAGGACTTCGAGATACTAAACAGTGTAAAACATTAAAGCTTATAATTATTAATAAGTAGCAGCGACATTTCTCGTTCACCAATAAAACCTGTTAAAGATAATTCAGCAATAATTAATACTAACAATCGAAGCACCATGGTCATCATTAAAACAGTAACTGCCATCTCCTAATTAAACGAGAAATAACCCATGAGCATCCTGAAATTTAAATTAATTAGCTTTCTGTTCATAATTAATAATTAATTTCCTGTAACTTAGTAATGTAATACTAAGAATTATATTATTCTTCTGCCTCTAAATCTGAAATGTCAATTCATCATTAATTAAAGTAGGATTAATAAATTTTGATTCGATTTGAATGCACGACCAAGTTTAAAGCAGGAACTCCCAGTTACTGCCGCGACCATCATACACCTGCTTTATATACAACATAAGGATGGGAAAGGTACGTTAGATGTGACAGACCTGGCCCGATTACAGACACTTTCAAATTGTGTCAGCTTCCCTTTGGACCGCATCCGAAATTAATTATTATTTTGAAATATTTTAGTTAAGTATATAGCCATCAAAACTGCTTCCAGAATGCTTATCTCCTAGAGTCAATAAATTGTTAGAATTTGAATTATTTGCTGATAAGTGCTATTGATTCCGGAATTCTTTCCCTAACAATCAATATTTAATTTAGTTTTATTATTATTATAAACCAGTTTTAAACACTAACACCCAGAGTATACGTAACTAACCAGCACCACTCTTAAAATAGATTAACTGCTTTACCAAGAATAAGTAAACTGTCTAACTTATAATAATTTATTATAACTAAATACTAAATTTAAATAGTTATTAACTGGGTCGCCTTCCGAAATATTTCCTGTAAATTAACTTAAGATTAATGACTACCATTTCACTTTACAATATTCGAAAGTGTAGCCAACAAAACTGCTTCCAAAACACCAGTGTCCTAGAATTTAAATTTGTTAGTAAATTGAGATGCATAGATACTATTAATTCCGGAATCCTTTCCTAAATCCGGATTAAATTAATTTTATTATTCCAATCCATTTTTAAAAATATTATCACACCCGAATATTTGTCATTAATCAGCACCTATCATAAATTAGCTTAACTACTTTACCTAGTATAAGTATACTTTCGATCATACAATAACATATTATAAACTTAGTTCTAAATTTAATTTAATTTAAAAACTAGCATTAATATAATAGTGGTCGTTTGCTACAACCCAACATCAACCTGGAGGAGATTTGTAGATATAGTACACAACCTGGAATACTAATAATATAATTATCCAACATTCATATTAGATAATAGTGATTAAGAATAAGATTAAATTAGCTGACTTCCATTTTATTTGTATAATAATGTTTATTATAAATATTGTATATGAACTGTAATGTGATTAATCTAAACTATAATTATTTTAAAATTTCATTAGTATTAAAAATGATTAAATATTATTCTAAACGAAGGTCCAAATAGCCTTATTTATTATGAGACCTAAAAGACTCAGCTTCCACTTCCATCTATATCTGAACCCCCAGATTCTTTTATTATATAAAATTATAGTTAATGAGTTAAATAATAGATCACTCTTTTTAATTAGTGGAATTTTTTCTTCAATTTACCGTAATTATCTTACTCTAAAATTCTAATTCCGCCCAGCTAAATTGACGATAAACTTCAACAAAAACATTCACAACATTTAGCAATAATTAACAATTATACCATATTCCCGCCGCCACTGTGTAAATTGATCACACATATTGCATCACTCGATAACCCCCCCCCCCCCTCAGTTCTCCGCATTATAAAGAAGAAGTGTACCCCCTGCCAAATCGCTAAAAATATAAATACAAGAAATAGCGATGCCCATCGCAATCTCATCATCACCCAAGCAAGATTCACAAAAACAAGCCGACGATACTGAACAGATTCACATAAAACGTTAAAACTACCAAAAAAGAAACTTTTTCAAAATCATAAGTCCCTGTTCCTGGCAAGTAAAACATTCTTATGCAAACAAAATGCTACATGCAAGGTTATGAACATCAGCAATACCATGCGAAACAAAATAAAACATTACCATCATGAACCGAAAAACAATTAACATTATACAGACAATATATCTCTTTATCAACCAAGAAAACAAAAGAATTGGCTTAATTTTAGTCCAACCCACACAAATGTGTGAGTAAAAAACCATAGTATGTAATGGCGTTGTTGATAAAATTTTTCGCTTGATTTGAAGTAAGACCAACACAATTGTGTGCATAGATATAGTGTTTTTTTTTTCGGACGAAAATAAGCTAAAAAGGAATTCACAAATGTGTAAGTGGGTTCAAAAAACATACAAAACTAAATTTATGACATGGTACTTTTGCCCTACCCGCACAATTGTGTTAGTAAATCACTAAAGGGATATAATATCGTTCGCAGTCGAAAAGCATGCGTTAATTTTCCATTGAGCCATGCTACACACGCTTATTGTAAAACATCTGCACATACAAGCACAAAACGTAAATATGTATACAAAAAATATAACAATGATGTAAATAGAAATAATAATTATTATCTTATGTTCCTTCGCACACCCATCCATAGGACACAGCTAAACGCATATACGTATAACATGCTATATCAGAACCAAACACAATTACATTCTATAGAATATAATTGCGATCGGCTTCGAGTTATATATCGCAAACCCACATTTTCGGTGGTATTGAAATGCATATCCCGCGCGCCAAACACATCCAATACACACTAATATTCATGTAAAATATAATATATGACTACGAGTATATTTGCTACGAGTAAATAAGTATACAAAACGAAAGATAGGATTTAAAATTACCAAAAGCAGAAAACAAAAAATTCTCGTCGATCACCAAACATGCATACTCTCTTCCAAAAACAACAACAAAAATTGTTAGCTAGTGTACCAAAAACAGTAGAATTGAAAAAACCCCTTTCTCGCGCAAACTATATTCGGTCGGATAACAAGAACAACCCATAACATGAGAATAATTCTACTCTACACCTTCATGGGTTATAAATATGTGTTTATATGTGTACTTAAAAGAAAAATTTATTTAGGGAAAAAAGTTATGTGTTATGTAATTTAGTATGTAAAAATAATGAAAAAATGAAAAACACTTATCTTTCCATCCTTTGCAATCAAAAAAGTCCTACATACATATTGAAAATTTGCATTACAATGCGTGATGCATTCAAACAACGGTATCAAAATACATACATATAAACGAAAATTGTTATGTACATATCCTACACCATTGCAAGCGCACAACACACAAATCAATACAAATATGCAATATGTAACATTTTTCACTTATTAAATTACACAAATTATTAATAACATATTATTATTTATTTAATTATCACTAATATATGAGTTATTTATTAGTTAGTTAATTAATTAAAACACATTTAAATTTATTTACTTATTTATTTCGAGGAGAGTCAAAAACACGTCTTTCCTCAACGACGATCTATCGCCGACCATCACCGTTGCGTTACTAATACCATAAAAATAATGATCGAAACGACCGATCATTTCGGAAACATACCTAAAATATGTCAAACAAGTGCACAGTGTATAAAAGTCTCATTTCAGTAGAATATGCCGAAAATTGGTCAAGGTCAATATTAAAAACGATTCTTGAACACTTAAATAATGAATTCGGAAATACATTTTATGTTTGCAGAAAATGTTAAAAGCATTTTTATAATTACCGACCATTCAAACTTATAAATTCATGTAAATTTTGAAATACGTGTATAATTGGTGTGTATAAAAGACACATTTCAGCAGGATATGCTGAAAATTCATTGGAAAGGCTATATTTTAAGTAGGAAAATTTTGAGAAAAAATAAATAAATGATTTTTGAATATAAAATACATTTTTTGAGGAATACAATATAGGTTCAGATTATAATATAAACTATTTTGTGAGTATCGTCAAACTTGAAAAATGTCTAAAAGTCACTTGTCAGTAGGAATAGGGTTAAAAATAATTAGAATTATTTTAACAAAATACGAATGTTGACTTGATTGTATAGTTGTTATCAAAATTTAGTTTACATATATTAGCACTCATAGAAAGACGATTTTTTTGAAAACGGCTGGAGGCTGTTCGTAAACTCTACATTGTTACGATATTGTCAACAATGACAGTTCTAAATCGTTCTGAAACTATCATTGTAACAACGAGCACGTGCTTTTTGTCGTTCGTAAACTCGTTTTAACATTGTTACAAATGTCATTCTCAACCCTACTCGAGACTGCCTTTCCAGCTGTCAAAGTATTAATTATGCTACAATCATGCGAAAAACATATTTTTTTCACATCAATATCAGAACAAAATAATTTTTTAATAAACTTTTTTATGTGGTCAATGTGTTTGATAAAAGTATACTATGCGTATAATTGAGTATTATTTAAAAATTATAATTTTAATACTCTAAGTTTACGAATATCTGGTTTAATAATTATTCCCATATTGAGGAGAATAGAAATTAGTTTTCTGTTTTGCGTTTTATTATAGGTTATTTTTTGTCATCGTCACTCATCTGTAAAATCATTGACATTTGTAACAAAATCATTGTTAAGCACATACGTCATACTAACAATGACAGTTGTAACAATGTTAACAATGTAAAGTTTACGAACAGCCTCATGAACCGATTTAGTTTATAAGTTTATAAATCTTGTAGGTAAAGTTGTCCGTGTGAGAAACTTAGATTTTCCAGATTCAATCCACACCAATGTTTGGCGTTGCACCTTTTGGTCATGGCAAAGGCCAAATGAATATCAAATTGTAAGTGCTTGAACTGAATTGGTGCGTCTGAAGGTGTCATTGGAATGCGTGGCAGCATTATTGTCGCGCGTGATCACCAATCGCGTGCCATTGCACAGTTTGGGTGAATTTAAATTGCGAAGCAAAATGATTGGTAAACTAATTTTTAAGTGCACATTATGCTGTGGCAAACCAAGCAAAACGAGTGAATTTAAGAATTCAGTGGAGTATAGTTGCATTTGAAGATTGTTTTATGAATATATCGACATTTAAGCTGCCAAAATTGCTCGTTCACTGAGTCTTTGTGTGGGTCATGTATCAATCGATTAAATTAGAGAATACTGCAATGATGTTGCAGAAATTGTATGGCTATTTAATTAATTACGTACCTTGGCGGATGGAATCTTGCCGGATAAATTCAATAGAGCCCCACCGAAATGTTTTTCATTGCAATTAAAATTGTGCAGCGTTCTATTTAATGCATCAAGAGAATATTTATGAGCCGTTATGCATTCATCCCAAATTATTCACTTTTCAGTACATTAGCCATACTGGATCGGTTTTTGAAATTGCACACTCCATTTTCATTATTGCGAATGTTCCAATTGGCAGCCACCATCCAATATTGTAACATCATTGCTTGGCGATGCAATGGCTTGTGCGATTTTATTTTGCAATCGTATTCCTGCAAGTATACCTGCGTAATGAGAAATATTTTGCCTGTGCTTTTACCAAAAAGAATTCTCCATGCTGAGCGTCAATCGTCAACATAATTCAATCGTAAATGGCCGTTTGATTGTCAGTGAATAGTTCATTATATTTGCAACTACTGCAGCCAAATCGACGGTATCGAATTCATTTTCTTACTCAATACTTTCCCGGATTTAGTCTAGTATATCTTCGCTCATGAGATTTTATATTTTTCCCGCAGATTCGATGATTGTTGCGGAACGCATGTCTTTAAAATGGCGAACATTGGACTGATTTCCGCGAATGTTGCGTTTGCAAGCGTAATGCCCAATGATTGACGTCTTTCAGCAATTATGCTGTTCGTGGCATACGTCGTTATATGTAACGTGCGAATGGCTACTGTCAGTTTGTAAATATTCGAACAACCTTGGTCCTTGAACATTTACCAATAAACGGCGGAAACGCCGCAACGGCGTCAAGGCTCAAATTTCTTTGATGGTTTTTCCATGTGAAAAACCGTGGAACATCCGCATTAAATAATACTTTTTACGCTATTGGCCGTAGGCACTTGGCGAAACACACTAACGCATTAAATAATGTTCGCATGAATTAACCGAAAATATCTGTTCATTTGTATAACTCAAAGAATTCAGTCAATTTGATTTTGGGTGAATTGAATGGTCTTTGCAGAACAGTGTCTTCTGTGAAATAAATACGATAAACATTTTCAAAATGCATGGCCAGATGCGTGACAGATGGGTCTTGTTCGAGTATGGAATAACTAAAAACTCCACATTAATGTGTGCTTTGTAAGCTTTCGACAATAAAGGCGAATATGGTACTATCCACTGATTGTCAATGTCAATCTGATTGACATTTGTAATGTAAATGATAAACATCCTGTCCTCCTGTCTATGTTCCTACTTGATGTCCGTAAAAGTGTTGTTAATACACTGTTTTGGAAAATGCTCAATACGTTTTTGATTGTCCATATACCCGGCGCTGTCGTGTTAGAATCACCGCATATGGAACATGTATCATATTTGTGGTTATCTTACAATATCGAACAATTCTTCATCAGTTGACAGATCTGGTGTTTCTGCTGAAATAATGTTACCAATTTTTTCTAGTCGTAAAGTATGAATAAATAATTAAATATGTTTATAGATAATAATTTGTTTGTAGAGCGTCGGTGTGTGCGCCAAATCGTTCAAATTGTGTATAGTCTCTGTAATTAAAGATTTCAAAATTTCGATTGTTATGAGCAACGGCCATTTTCGGGTAGTGAATTCAACGCCGGTAGTACTTCTTTGCCTGACGCGCCACATATGACGAGTGCCTCTGATTGGCATGTTAATGCATGATAATATTTGCACTCTCTCTCATATTCAAAAGCAAGACAAACAAATGTAGATTGAGTTAATGTACAATAATATGCTTGCATTCGCTGATATAAGATTCGGTCAAGCCGCTTAGGTGGAGAAGAACTATGAACACATGCACACCGAAATTTTTTGCATAAAGACTAAGTTCATTCTCAATCGGGCACAAAACGTGGTAATTACCAACAGTCAATGCATATATGAACTGAACTGGCCTAAATAGATATTTCATTTCTTAACGGCGTGCTATTAAATTTATGATTTACGATGAAGCTATTAAAACGACATTGTACCGCTGTAGTCTCGTCACCGTATATTTTAATTTAAGGTCTTTTACTCCTTGTATACACTCGTACATAATAAATAAACGAATTCCAGTTTATATTTTGAATCTAAAGCTATTAATATTTTTATGGCATAAATCGCCAATGCTGTACAACTTTAAATAAAGCTCGATATTTTTTTTTTATTACACCGGGCGCAAAAAAGGGTCAAACGATCATTTAAAAGAAAATTTTAATATTTTTTGGTAATAAAATTTGTAAAAATAATAATCTCGTATGGAATGTATTATGTTGCATCTATACCTATATATGCAAAAACGGCTAATTCATAAAAGTACAGTTTACTGGAAAAAAAAAATTTTAAGTCGGCGCCTCTCGATTATAATCGAGTCCAAGAGTATTAACGGAATGTGTGCAGCAAAGTTATACGTTACGTATTTTTAAGCCGCAGGTTTTACATTAAATTTTAATTTGATTTCCATATTGGTATTTTTAATAATCACGCGCGGCTAATTTATTTTTGGCATTATGATGGAGATAAATTATGTAATTATCTATATAGCTATAGATTGTATTGATTGGTTGTAATTAATTTTATATTTATTTTTTATTTTGGCTTCGAATTCGATTTTAATTAGAAAAACTATAAATAAATACCAACATTATATGATTGTTACTACTGCTAAATTACAAAACAATATCATTTAATGTTCAATTTTTTAATAGACGTGTTAAGCCACTATATATGGGTAATTTGCTGGTCGGTAAGCAGTTGGGTTACAAAGTGGTTAGGTTTACGTTGATTGAACGATACATTTTTGCAACCAATGATATTATCGATTTTTTTTAATAGCCAGTTCAATTAATAATTTGATTTTATGTAATTTTTATGAGTTTAATCAAACTGTAAACGAATGGTTAATTAGTGAACAGGGTGAGACTGAAAATAATAAAAGCAAAGTGCTGGTTTTTTATCAGCTTACAGACTTTTTTCTGCCGCAAAAGACGAAATTTAGTTTTAATTAAGGTTATAATGAGTATAATATTTACAGGATTTATTAATCTCTTGTTTTAACGGCACAGTTCTCAAACCGATCTGCACAATAGTGGCGTAGTTGGCAGGATCTAGCGGGTAAAAACCGAATACTTTTCTCAAAATACTGTGGGTGCAAACGGTCTAATCTGTCAGGTTCCTGAATAACATATTATTTTTACACGAACAACAAAGAAGAATCTAACCACTCTATCGAGAAACTAAAATGTAAACATTGCAGAACGAGTCTTCCCGATTTTCACCAAATACAAATATGAAAGTACATCGTTCATATTCCAGAATTCAGAGCTGCTGACGCAAAAGAAAGACCAATTGAACTCAACCGTTGTTTGGTCATTGCAGATAGTATTTATGAAACACTTATCAGAAAACGACAAATTAATAAAACTCCGACTAACAGAAGTTGCATTCACGCGAATTTACCACAAAGGGATATTGACTCCAATATTGCGAAAAACGCTTAATGTAATTTATTCATCAAAATATTCCGTAACTCAATTGGAATGAAATTCCATGAATTTCTGGAAATCCCAAGGTTTTCTTACTTTGTTGAGTAATATTTGATTGTGCAATTTTGTAGGCCTAACGTTAATATTTGTGCATAATTTTGGGAGATAATGTGGTATTTCTGACGTGATTATCACACCGGAAATCCCATAGATCCGTTTAATGATTAAAGAATAAGTCTAACATTGCATCACACAAAGTTGATATGCATTTACGGATGTCACCTTGCTGAAAAATTTTGCTATGAAAAGAGCCCCACAGAACTCAAGTCGAGGCAATGATACCTATGCTTTATTGGAAAAACTCATCTCGCTAACTGAGACAAGTTCGTTTGATTACTTCGGGTACTGGATCATCCCGCACCCTACTTTAACCAACCAGAGCTTTTGCATAACATGATTTTTGCAATGATATTGCATTGAGACACCCAACCAAATGGTAAAAGAATCAGGAGATGTCAGCCAGAATATTTATTTTGGTTATGTTTTCATCATTGGACGTGTAGAAATGTTGTAGCCAAGATCATCGGTCGTTCGATTCAAAGAAACGCCAATTGATTTGACTAAACCATCTTCATAAATATCCAGTGTGTCTAATTATTTTTATGTGAAAATTTAAATTAATTAATTAATTTTTATTAATTAAAATTTTATATGTTTAAATTATTAATTATTTTTACTAACAAACTTTTTTATTTCTCAACACTTAACACTTTTTTTTATGTACTCGACACCTCTCGAGTACTCGACACCCTCGAATATCGTAAAATATTCAACGTTATCTAAAAAAAAAAAAAAAAAAAAAAAACGGTCGAAAATTTCATTTTTTCGTGAAGTTCTTTTGGGATTGATTTAACAACACAGTAATGGTTTGATTACCACTTTCGGAGCACAAAGCTACCTGATTTGAAAAGCTTAATTATTTCGACAGAATCACCACCATATATACTTAACGTAACCAACATACATCTCATGCTAAGCACTTTCGGATGCCAATGAAAACCTTTATTTTTCGTTGGAAGCTAACTGCATCAATGTTCTTATGGCCAAGTAAGGAGAAATCGCCATGCCATATTTCAATTAGTTCAGATTTTCTACTACGCTTCTGTTTGCAGAAGTTAAATATGAGATGACAGATGCATATCATGCATACAGTTATACCAAATTACACGATTACGCAATTACTGATGTGTGCAGTGTTAAATCTCTCGGGTCAACATATTATGCAAAACCTTTCGTCTCGTGATCAAGTACACTTATGACAAAGATAATGTTGTGTTGATATAAAAAATTCTCAGTTTTATGATCAAAATAATAATTTACAAAGACAATATAAGTGAGACAAGTCATAATTTTATTTAAAAAAAAAAAAACTTGGTACCATAGTAAACAAAACAAAGAATGACCCCCTAAAGTCATAATACATAATTTTTTATCTTAATATCATCTTGGATGGTTGGTTTTTTTTTTTTGGTAATTTTGTTGTTGGTAAACTGTATTTATATACAATAACTCATTTTTGGTGTACACGAACGATACAATAATGACCACTTAATTATTTTATCTCCGCACTTCTGTAATATTTTTCCCCTCAACGAGATTGTTCGCCGCTGATCGCGTACTCTGCTACATATATAGTATACCACAGAATGCACGGGTTTTGATTTTTAAATTATTTTAAATAGTCCTTTGATTGGATTTTATGATCTGTTTTTGTTGTTTATGTGCGCGTATACCAGACAACACCACCGTGTACAATGTATGGATGTTGCTTCATGTGCCCCGCGCCTATAAATATTTTCATAATTAATTTATCCGATGAAATGGAAATTTTTTTTTTTTGGTTGTTTATAATTTTGTATATTTTATGTTCAATTCGTGGTTAAAAGTTGTAGAGTTTTTTTTTTGTTGGTTAAATAAAATTTTGTTTCTTGGAGTTTCTGGTTTATGTGTATTATCATTTAATGGCGATCAAAAATGAAAGGTACAATGCGTTTTGTACTCATTGTATAAAAAATAAAAAACATTTTGTTTGCAATTTTTATTTTATGTTGCAGTTATTTTCTTTTGGATGGCTTCCTGAAGATGTGGTGAAAATTTCAAATCTATACATTCATATGTTTTGTGTGCACGGTGATATGGACTTAAAGCGCGCTAAAAATAAATTTTCAGCATAAGCCAAGAAATGCAAAAGAAATTTCGCCAATTATAATGATTTTATGTTGCCTTTGTAACCAATTTTTTTTTGTTTGTTTATTTATGAGGTTTTCTTATCAGTGTTTTAAAATTTTGTTTTTATTTATTTTTTGGTTGAATTGTTGGATTATTTATGTACTATGTGGTTTAATTCCAAAAAAAATAAAAATAAAAAAATTAAATAAAGTAAAAAATAATAAACCTTTTGCCAATGTTGTGAGAACATTTTTTTGATATAATGAGTCAATTTTCTGTTTAAATTGGTCTTATAAATATTTTTTTATTGCTGGATAAAGAGGATTATAAATTGGGTTACAGTTCAGACAGTTTGTTTGTTTTTATTTTCCAATTTTCCAGGTTGTACATGTGGTTTTGAAACAAAATCATTCGACGATCTCAATCCTTAAGTAAATTGTAGCAGTAAATTGTAGGTAGTTGACCGCGTACACAGGGTATCTCCTTTGGCAAGCAAAACAATGTACAAATTGTTGTTAGACGATAAATTAATATGGGTTTTGTATTCTTGAATTACATGAATATTGAAAATAAAAATCCAGGTCCATTAAAGATTGATTGATTGATTGATTGGACTGTAGAACCAAGTACTTGCCAAGTGTCCCGGATAGTGCTGGGTTTATTCCTACACCCTGTTTACACATAACAATAGGAGGGATAGGATAGGTTTTTTTTTTTTTGGGACGGAACGATCCGGTTTCAGACACCTAGCGATCGTACAGCACAATTCTAATCTACTTCTAATCTACTAGATGAGGGATAAAGGTTTTAATAGGTTCAATGGATAACGATGATAATGGTCTTCAACAATTGCTTCTTTAAATCAGCAACCTGAGACAAAAAAATATTAATATTTCACGAACATCTGGGAATTTCCATATACATCCACCTGACACAACATAATTCTATACTAAACAATCATCAATTAGTATTTTAAAGAAATATTATTCCACAATTATCTTAATACTCCTGAAATTAAATTTTGCATTAATGTTATCCGGCATCATAAATAGTATAAACATTTATTAATTTAATCCTTCTACAACTCTAAAACTTACAATAGAATTTCCTGAAATCATAGTTATTTGAATTATATTAATAATAAAACTAATCTAAAATCCTTATATTTACTTATTCTACATGGTTAGGCTGCATGGTACTGAAATTGTTACTAATGATGTGCACTAACTATCTAAAAAATATTTGGTTTGACTAAGGTTAGGTTCAAACTTTATAATTTTGAAACATACAAATCAATTTCTCAATATTCCAACCTCAAACAGCGAAACACTTTCCATCAATTTGTTAAGAAACACAACATCAAAATATAATATATGATTTCAAGATCAGTGTCGAAATGACGTAGAAACTGCAAATTTTAGTAAAATATTATAATTTCAATTTAATCGATCGAAACAGTACATCAACAACACGTTTCGTTTTACTCCGCAATGACGATTCCATTGGGTAATTTTACTATCCCTCGCAAATCTCTCTATACTTAATGTGCCCTAGATAAAAGGCCATTAAATCATTACAACAACAATGTTAGTTCAGAACAATGAAAATCAACAGAATTATTCGTTAATTTAACACATATGAGCAATACAAGTAAGGACCAACAAGCAAATCATACAAAATTTCAATACTCAAACCCATTTGAAAAATTAAACCAGTTGCATACATAAAAGGGGCAACCAAATAACTATGTTTAAAAGATTTTTTTTTTCATTTGTTCAGTACAATACAGCCCTAAATTAGAATTTAATACACAATATATATTATAGAATTAAATATAATACAATTATGTAAAATAAAATGCAATCAACCAGTTATAAATTCTAAATGACCTAACTATTTATTGTTGATTATTGATGCCATCTACCGGCATTTATAAACTTAAACTAACAAATGTCCACTGATAGATGTCACTTTCTTAAGTTATCATCATTTTACTTTGGTAACACTAAATACTAAATTACTCATATTTGAAATTATTACTCATCCTAATTATCCTTTTAAATAACAAGCCAAGCTTAATAGTGAATTATTATTTGCACGTAACAGTACATAAATATCAATCTTAAGAGTTTATACAAAAAAAAAATAAATAATTAATCGACCATCAAGAGTTATACTTTATAACATCATAACACTGTAAGTAAGATAAAATTAAAATTAATTTACATTCGTGTTCATCTTCTCAGTATATTTCATTTGTAACTTATTTGGTAATATTTTAAGTTATGGAAGTTCATAAAATTCCAGGAGATGGCAATTGTCTTTTTAATGCTATTCTCCATCAGCTACAAATGCAAGAACCCCATAAACCATCCTGCAGTGTTAATCAGCTACAGACTATCGTAACTGAGTACCCCAGGAATAATCTTAATGATTATATTCCAACTTTGCTGGATTCTTGCCGTTCTATTTATTCATCTAACCTTAAATTGTCTGAAAATGATTTAATAATAAAATATTTTACTAACTTACAACAAGATGGTTTCTGGGGTGGTGCTGAATGTCTATCAGCAATTTCTAAAATAAAAAACATAAAAATTAATGTGCATTACGCTAATTCCCAACACCAAGTCAATTTTATTCCTGAAACCCCAGAATACAATTTTGAAATTAATTTATTGTACACCGGAAATCATTATGACAGTTTGATTCCATCACTCAATTCATCTTCACTACAGTTATCAGCTACCCCACTTTTACATCACCTTAGTAATACTCATAATACAGAACGAATCATTCAAGCCACTGAAACTAATCCTTACATATTTGTTGATATAGCACAACCTAGTCCTTCACCAATAACTAATATATCTAGTTTTCTTTGTTTTGGTACCTGGAATGTTCGCGGAATTAATCATACCCAATAGCGTGGACAAATCAACTCAATTTTATATAAAAATAATATCAACATTTGTAGCATACAGGAGATCAATATGGGCTCAGGCATGTGTTCCTCAGAAAATTATACATGGTACTTATCTAACATTACACACACGAAACGGCGCGGCGTAAGAATATTAGTTAGGAAGAAATCTTCTTTTCGTGCTAAACATGTTAACATATTAAACATTACAGTGGGTCAATAATTATGCTGCTTGGACATTTACCAAATTTAGGAGAAATCCTCTTTATCTATGCTTATGTTCCACCTCAAACCTCACAATATAATCGTCAACTTTCATCCAAAACATTGTTACGACTGTGTTGTCGTCAACAATAACATTTTTTTTGTAGAATAATGATTCCTCTTATTGAGTACACCCCCACCTGTGGTAAATGTTTGCGTATTCTTCTTTGGTGTGTGTCTTTGCCCATTAATGATAGTGTGCGCGGCCTTGTTTAGTTTTATTTATTTTTATAAAAATGACGTTGTTATGAGAGGAATGATGAGAGGCGAGAGCAATGCGCATCGAGTGTGTGCAAAGTAAAACGTTTTAGAAACATGTTTTTCTTATATGCTTCTCGTTTATATCAATGCGAATTGATATAAACGAAAAACAGAGAAGAAAGTTCTTCTACACACTTGAAAAAAAATTGAATATGTAATGCAAGCGGTATTGTATATAGGTCCAGCGCAATGTTCAATTAAAATTTAAACAAGACCTTGCATTACAAAATTCTTGATGTAAGGTTAAATTAAAATTTATATTATATTACATTAAAATCAATGCCAAACAATACATCAAATGTTTATGCAATTTTACGTTTAAATGTAATGTAATGAAATATAATAAGTAATTTTGATTACTTTAAAAAAATTTAATTTATACTGCTTTAAAATATAATGCAAAAAAAATACATGTACGGATGTGCAACCCAGCTTTAAAAATTAATGTAAATTACTTCAATTTCCAAAACAATGAGCAATAAAATAATTATGATTTTACATTAAATATTTAGCATTTATGAAATTAAATTTTCTCTGCTGAATTTAGTGTTTCCAAATTTCGGCTACCTAACCGAAATTTCTAATATTCATTGTGGTATTTAATTTAAAACACAAAGTTATATTTATAACAAATAATTATTATTTTATTATTATTTATTTACAAAATTTCAAGAAATGTACTATAGTGTAAAAATTAAGGAAACTAAAATTAAATTAATATTACATCCTGCTATATAATGTTTATTATTTTGATTACAGAACATGGTTTCATAACTTTTTTTGTATTTTAGATTTTCATATTTTATATAAAAAGGTACTACTATCTTATCAAACACGTGATAAGCGCAATAAAAATTGTCATATACACCAATAAATTCTTTTAAGTAAAAATAAATTTTATTATCATTCTCAATAATTTGTTCTTTTAATAAAAAAAAATGATTTTTTGTAATGATAATAATGTTCAAAATAATTTAAACTGTTTATTATTCCAGTACAATTTAAAGTTAAATCCTGAACGTTAATTAGTTTTTTTTTTCCAATAATGTATTCTTTGTTCGAACAAGCGTTGTCTTTTGAAAATGCAAGTGCTATCATTTCTTGATGCCTCTCGGAAAGTGTCTTACAAACATTAATGAAATTTTGGGGCTTTATTCGAGTAAAATATCTGTGCTTCCCCTCGTAACGCATGGTCCACATATGAATAATGGGCCCCATACGCCTTATCACATTGGGGTAATGGGTTAAAAAATGTTGTTTGGGGGTCAATTGTTTTCCAAAAATATTAATTATGATATTTAAATGTTCTGAGATTAAATTTTCTAAAATTAGTATGTCTTTTTCTTGAATTTCATAAGATAATAAAATTTTTAAAATATTTAAGGAACTTGAAATAACTTGCCACTGCTGACTATGCTCCTGCTTTAGAAACCGACCAAAAATTATGGGAAAATGAGCGATCAAACATAAAATTTGTATTGCATTTTGACCACAACTGGACTTATCTAAATTAATGTTCGATGGTTTGTTTTTTCTATCAATGTAGCCAAAATTATAAGAAGAAATACAATCATTTAGCTGTCCAATGTTATTAAACAATTTTTCGTCTAAAAAGAAATTAAATATATATTTCAAAGAAAGAGCCAAAAAGCCTTCTAGGCCATCATGCATAAAATCGACGCTACTGTTTCTTATCGTATTAAAAAATTTTAATTCATTTAGTACTGATTGGCGATAAATTCCCTTGGTGGTGTCCAGTTTAATTTTAGCTGTTCGATTTTAGCTGTCTATAGAACGTTTTGCGCGTCGCTGTGTGGCGCAAGATTTTTTTTCTTGTGGCTTTCGAGTTTTTGATTTGTGAAAAAAGACTCGAGTTTTTTTGGAGAGATAATTAAGCAGAGTGGTGATATTAAAAAAAAATAAGTTTTGCTTGGCTTCAGGCCATATTGGTTATTAAATATAAAAAAAAATATTATATATATATATTAAATAAATTAAAATAAAATTTAAAACGTTTGGGATTATATTAAAAAATTGTATAATTGTGTGGTGGTGGTGATTGTACACCACAGTTGTTTTATGAATAAAAACAAATTGGGAAAATTCGGTTTGCGATACAAATACTAAAGTTTTTTTGTTGTTGAAATAATAATAAAGTGGAAAATTGTGTGCTGTGCTGTGCTTTGTGTAAGTAAGCGGCTTAATTCGATAGGAGGCTCAATCACATTCAGAAAACGGCGCGAGTGCAGCAACCTCACCGGCCGCTATAAATCGGTTTATTTGATTTGTTGGTTAAACAAAAGATACACCGCAACATAAGGGTGGTCAGCAACGTGGCTATTCGCAAGTTATAATTTCGGCGGGCGGACGTTACGGCAGTTTTTATCTGGTGAACGCTCAGTTATTTTGATAGAAATTGTAACACTCAGTCGGCCACGTTGGATTCAATTTACGGGCGGCCAGTTAAGGCTCGTCGCACATTTTCGTTGGATTCAATTTTCGGTAGCCAACCGGCTATTGTTTTTGGTATTTGGTATCGGGGAAAGGCACCGCAACGCCCGACCGCACAAGGTCGCAACGGTACGGGTGGCCAACCGGCACCTCGTATTTTTGGTATCGGAGAAAGGCCCCGCAACGGTCCGGGTGGTGGACACCTGTGGCATGACGGCACCAAGGCCGCTACATTATTTTTATTATATATAAGGTACAATTTTTTATTATTTTTATTTTTTTTTTTTGGATTTCATTTTTATATTTTTACATCATATTAAATTTTATATTTTGTAATCTCTCTATCTCTCGCTCTTTCTCCTTTTTCTTTTTCCTCTGGTGGGAAGTTGTGTTTAATTTTTTTGTGTCTAAATTAAAGAAAGAAAAATGAATTATTAAATCTTCAGGTTGGGTGTGATGAGGAGGAATTCCAATCCTGTGTCGGCGTAGGGTAAGCGGTCCCTTGGTGCCCGCATCTGGATTCGTAACCGGTGTTTACCACCGTGCGAGTTCGAGCGGATGCACGCACCAGGGCACCTCCCTACCGTCCGGCCGACGAATTTCGGCGGAACTCGGGTATTATTATTATTTGCGGTTTTTCTTTTTCTTTTTATAAATATCTGTATAATCACGGTGTAAGCCAGGAGCGTCATGCAAGCCTCAAACCCCACGACCTTAGCACTTCTCCCTGAGAACGTAGCCAGCAAAAATTATCGTGGAGGCCTCTGCATGCGCTTAGTGATTTCTGCAGGATGGCAGTAGCCATATTCTCAAAATTATTTTCAATAATTGACAGATGTCCAAAATTACAGGACTTAGTTGTGTTAGGTGATTTTAATGCTCACCTTGGTGTCAATGATTGTTGGAATCCTGCTAACATTGGCACCAATTTATACCACAACAAATCCAATGAAAATGGTACTTCATTAGGCCTCCTCGCTAGTTCAGCCAATCTTTTTATTGAGACCACTAAAGAAAGACACAAGCCCATTTGCACCTGGACAGATGGACATAGTTGATCACAGGTTGATCATATTTTAACAGGACAAAAACCACTTTTAATATTCATAAATTCTATTAAGGTAGACATATTCTATCCTAACTTAAGCGACCACTGCCTTATGTATATAAAATGCACTCCACACAGAAAGGTCGCCTCACTACCAATTAGTAGACAGCAGCACAATCCAATAACTACCGTAACCACATCATCATATAATTTTAGATTTGTAAACGTAGGACTATTACAGCAAACAACTTGCTACAATAAATGAGCGTTCTATAAACGAGAATGGAACCAAAAATCGTTGGAATACAATAATTGACAGCCTAAAGGTAACTGCTCGAAAAGTTTTAAATAGCAAAACTCCCTTGACCCCTAAACGTCGCACAGTGGCGCGAAGCACTTCCAAAGTGCCAGACATTATAAAAATCGACACCCTCGCGATTCAAATGATCATAGATCTTTCAAGAGCGCCAGGCAATCATTAATGCAAGCTTATAATGAACACCGATCACTCGAGTGTCAAGAATTTTTCATAAACCTAACGGAATACAAACCATCTGAACGGATTCGTAAAACATACCAATATTTTAAACAACATAAAAGAGATAATAATACAACTACAGGAACCTACATTCCTATATCTTCATGGCTTCGTGAACTAAAAAAATCCGAAGGAATCTGGCCTTCATTAATCACTGAATCTGATTATTTTACATTGTCCATTGTTCTACCCAGCGAAAACGATATAAGAACTATCATAAAATTTATACGATCAGGCACTGCACCTGGAAAGGATGGCACTCCAATTGAATTCTTTAAATATTTGCCAGACAATTTAATTCAGGCTATACATTCAGTAATTGAAAAAGTTTGGATAAACAATGAACCTCCTTCTGAATGGCTTGAGACCATACAAGTTCCAATTCCAAAGGTAAAACGTCCATCAAGTATTAACGAATTTCGAAGAATTACTTTATGTAATGTAGGTTACAAAATCTATTCAAAATTACTTCTCAACCGGTTAGATGAACATTTAAATCTATACCAACAACATATCAAGCAGCTTTCCTGGCTAATCGATCTACAGAAGATCATATGTTTACAATAAGGCGCGTTCTAGACGAGGAGTGGCGTGCAGGCAATCGAGTTGCATCTAATTTACAGTTGTAGATAATGTTGGACAATCATTAGTCTCATTTGCTCGAGTACTATTTTTTCCAACAACCACCCAGCCAAAGACGGTGTTTTTCAATAGCAGGTGTGAATTTTTTATGTGTCTAGTACCGTCACGAAGCATTTCAAACATGACATCCGAACCAATCAATATATCAACTTCAGATTGTTTATTAAGCGTGGGATCAGCCAATTTTATCGAGTCAAGTTCCTTCTTGTGTATATCAATTGGCTGAGTAGGTAATCTACAGGTTATGCGTGGGAGGACAAAAGCAACCATGTCCAATGTGTGCTCATCTTCCGTCCTCAACTTAAATTTTACGATGCCTTTGGTTTATTCGGCGATATTGTGTCCTACTCCACTGACTAGCATATTCGAGTGATCCATGAGTAAGTTTAGTCGTTGCACACATGAATTAGTAATTAAACTTAATTGACACCCCGAGTCCAGAAGTGCACGGTACGTTGAGAATCCACCCGTTGAGTTTTCTATTTGTAATGAGACAGTAGGAATCACCGCTAAATCCTGTCCTTCGTAGCTACAGACCGCTGTGAGAGGTTGAGTTTCCGTAGGCTTTGATGACGAGTTCTCAGTTACGGTTGCAGTAGTTGCCGAGTTTGAGTATTGAGTTGAGTGAAACATCGTATGGTGGCGCCTTCCACATTTGTGACATCTTCCTCGATTTGAACATCTTGACACTGGATGGGTTATGCTCAAACAGTTATAACAACGATGATTATCGTGAATAAAATCGATTCGTTTTTGTACGTCCATTGCGATAAATTCTTTGCATTGTTACAATGAATGCTCCAAGCTTGAACAATATGCACACTTATTTAGAGAACGTTGTGAAGTGGATGGCGTGGTTTCGTTGTGAGTTGCGATATGAGCTCGTGCTTCATTTCTTGGTCCAATGCGCTTTGGATTACTCGTAGATGTTTCCAATGCATCAATACGTCGTGTTAGAAACTTAAGGAAATCACTGAACTTTGGATCATCTAAGTCAGTCGAGTGATGTGCCCATGCTGTTCTGGTTTCATCGTCCAATTTATCGAGTAACATGTAGATAAGTCATGGGTCCCTGGCTTCGGCAGCTTTGCCCGGCGCTTCTAACCCACGTACCACCTCGTCCGATGTATATCCATCATCCTTCTAAGTGCTCCGGCATTAGAGTGTTGAATGTTAGGTTGACTCACAAACTTCTTGATAAATGCGGTAACGATGTGACGTTTGCGATCATACCGATCCTGCAATTTGGCTAACGCGATTGTATAGTTGTTTTCCGTGATCAAAATGTGCCGAAATAGCGCCACAGCCTCCCCATCAAGCAAACCCTTGAGGTATTGACATTTTTGAGCCTGACTCAACTGTTTTGATTCATTAATGGTTTTCGAGTACAGGTCGAAGAACGAAGGCCATTCTGTGTAATTCCCAGTGAATTTCGGGATATTTATTTTCGGCAATTTTAAATCCGCTTCCGCACCAATGAATTGCGATGTGTGTCCATTCATTGTTTGATCAGGCTGTGGCACTATTAATTCTGCGATCGATCTTTTTCAAACCCACGTGATGAGCATGGCGACGGTCATGTGATAATCATCTTCAAATGTTAAGTCTCCGTCCTCGTCCGGGCATGATGATCTTCATGTCATAATCGTTTAATTCGTGCAACAACCCATGGCATCTCTCTAGCCTTGATTTGATTTCTTCCAACGTCGTTTCTTGCGTTACCGCCTTTGCGAAGTTAGCAATTTTTGTGAGCTTGCCTTTGATGCACGATTTTTGTTTTCTTAGTGCTTGGATTTCCTTTTCCATACTTGCGACGCGATGGTATGACACACACGCACACCCTATTGTATTTCTTTAAACGTTGAGTGAGTTTTTGTTTTGTTCAACAATTAATGTACAGCTCCGGATGCGTACACTGATTCAGACGTATCCGGCTCGAAGGACCAGCTTATGTATGTGTATTAATTGTGAACCCCGTATGAATGAGCAATAACAATAATTCTTCGTATCAATCGAGCACTTTTTGTATTATGCGTTGTATCAATCGAGCACTAATTATAAAAAACCTTTTATACGTGTTGACGCGTCGATGGTAAGCTTAAGAGAGACAGTTTTTTATTTTTTCGCTTGTCAAATTTACACAAAATTCTGTTACACCAATGTTCTTGCTGTGGTGAGAGACATCTAACCTTTTAACATATTTGGCGTGTTCAGTCCGACCAAAATGATAAAAATTATCATGATATTTTTTGTGACGCTAACTTCTCTCCTTATAATTCAAACCCGAGTGAACAACCAAATCGAAAAAATAATTATAAATTGATTCTGCACGTCAAAACATTGTTGACGCTGTCATAACAAAAATTTACTATTTACTAATGCCTAAGTGCCTTTCACAATAATTACACTTCACATCTTTTCTTAGCTAATAAAACAAACCCGCGCAGTACATATAGTAATTGTAATTCACTCATTTAAACATGCATTCAATTATAATTCACGTAGCGGAGATTTACAGATACATATTTGATTGCGCTAAAAACTTTCACAAATCGTTTTACGCTACATTTATAAGTGTAAAGGAAATCAGATTCTCGCCCAATTCGTGAATACACGAATAATTTTAACCACACAACGTCACCTAATCAATCATTCAGAGGAAATGAAATGGACATTGGACAAGTACAGTGATCACAAAAAAGAAACTATACACACAAATCATACACAAACAATATTTGTTGATTTTATTGATCCATTCATTGCTTTTAATGTATTATCGTGTAATATAGTGTTGCTCCCTGTTCGTATAAAAACCTAACGCAAAAATATTAGAAATAAAATGTACACAAATTTTGACAGCCAGAATCGAAAATATTCTTGGTTTTTTTTGTGATATAAATGAGTGCGTTTAATGGCAAAAGCTGATAAAAAATATCATGATATTTTTTATCATTTTTGCCCGACTGAACACTAGGATCAACTAAGTGTTTTGCTAAGTGTTTTACAATTTGGTAGACAATAATCTATTATAAAGTAGATGTTGTAAGGCCTGCTTATAAAACACTTACATCCAATATGTTAACAAAAATCTAGTACTGGGAAATATTAGAATAATTAACGCAAAGTTCAATTATAATGAAAAATGGATGTTATATTGGTGTATAGGTGATCGAAAATAAAAAAATTTTGTATATAAACGATCGTGCGATACCGAGTTTTTTTTTGATCCAGTTTTGTTTTGAGAGTGGATGGTTGACGGTATAAGTTATTGGGTGTGTGATGACCAAGATTTTAAAATATGGTCAAGAAAGGTGGTAATTGTTGAATACTAATGTGATCGTGATATTAAACTTTACCTAAAATATAATATCTATTAAAAAAAAAAAGAAAACCGAATATTATTTGTGATAGATATTTTTTTTCATTGCAAAATTACTTGCTCGGTCTGAGAATAGAAACTAAAAGTTTGTGCTAGCAATTTAATTAAGTATATTAATTAAGCTGTGCTGTGTTTTTAGCCATTTTGTGTTGTGCTCTTAAAACAATGTAAAATTATTTTTCGTGACAAAGCTATACAACTAAAATTAACCAAACTGTAGCTGGCAAAGTGTTAAAAAAATATATTCTGTTTAGTTACATAATTCTATTGTTATACCATACAAAATTACTGTGCGTTCATCGAAATAAACGTATCTTAATAAACAAATCATAACAATATAGATTAAAAATAAAAACCAATAATTACGATCAAACATGAACATTTAATAATAATAAATTATAATACATAAATCCATCATATTAAAACATCCTTCATGATAATCAAAATACAACAAAAGTTATCTTCGAAAACAAACAAATAAACATTTATGCTCGAGCGTAATCAACATATGATGGAAATGATCATCAACATGGTGGCCGCCAGCAAGCTGTAAATTAACCACATTGTGTGAGTCGATAAAATAAAAATTTATCCTTAACTACTTTATTTCAAAATTATAAAAGTATTTCAACATATATATTTATTTTAAATTAAACCTTGTTTATGCCTAATAATAATTCATATGCTTTAATTTAATTATGTAGATTTACGTTTTCTCCGTTAAATTTATTACATGTGTTTAACTTAAGAATTACATTATGTAGCTTAGATTCTGCGCATGCGTAAGACTAATTTTTGTGTATACACATTCAATTAAACATATATTTTTCCTATTTAATTATTTATAACTTATATTATAAAAAAACCAAATTGTAAATTTTGCTAGTTCCATTTTTGGTAATAATTATTTAAACAAAAAAAATGTACATTTTGGCATTTAATTTAACATGTTGAGAGAGCCTAATATGGCTTAACTGAAGCAATTCCGAATGGGAACTTAAGCTCGATGTAGGTGTGGTAAGTTGGTTGCATCTCCCGTTTCTTCCCCGTTATTTTGATTCTATATGCGGTTCAATCCATGGATTCCTTATTCAACACTTAATACCCACCCAAGGCTGAGCAGCTGGCAAAATACCGCGATTGGTTGATGCGGTGAATCCATGACTTTCTATAACGGGCATAAGTCTCTAATTGAGTGCTTGTGTTGCGTTACAATGTCTCTGCTATTGAGGAAAATTTTCTGTTCTTTAGAAACGTCAAGCAAATTGTAAACAAGTCAATTTGCCTGCCGAATATTAAGTGTTTTAATTGGTAAGTTATATAATTCAAATAATTAAATTAAGATAAAATACAATTATAATTTGTAGTTAACCATTACGGATAGGAAGACAACACGGAACAATGGCATCAACCGATTTGATGATCTGCTGATGTATTTATAGATAAGTATAAACTCCAGCTTCGTTTTATTTTGATGATTCTTTGTGGTTCTTTTCGTTTATTTTAGGAGGTTGTAAAAGTGACCCCAACAGATGATGTTGTTCATTTTGGGGAATCCGTCAAAAATATTATGCTAGCTGATGGGACGTCGAAATCCGAAAATATTCTTAAAGCATATTTAGATGTGAAATTGGAAGGGTGGGTCATAAGGTCAACCAAACCTGGAGATTTTCAGATGAGAATATCTCCCATAAAATTATATTTAACAATAATAATGATACCATTGAAAACGAGCTGGAATTATCCACTTTTGATTTAAGGGATGATGAGGGTAGTAACTTGAGTTCGGTTCAAAGAGACGAGGTAAGTCAGCTCTTGGCTGAACACGAATCAATTTTTCAATTTTCTGATTCTCTTACTCCATACGCGGAGCATCGTATAAATTTATCAAACGACTCACCGATTTCAGTTCCCGCATACAGAATGCCACTAAATAAACAAGAAATTTTAAAACAACAGCTAGAGGAAATGCTAGTAAATAATATCATTGAGGAATGTGATTCACCCTGGGCAGCCCCAGTAGTTTTGGTACCAAAACACAACAACGAATTTCGTCTATGCGTATACTATAGAAAATTAAATTCGTAAACCATAACCAATTCCTATCCAATGCCCCGAGTCGATGATATTACTCACATACCAAACAAAAATGAATTCTTGCCCACAACTGATTTAAAGGCAGGCTATTGGAAAGTCAGTGTGACCGAGGCCGATCGTGATAAAACATCTTTCATCACACCCTTTGGACTCTTTCGTTTTCGAAGAATGCCTTTTGGTTTAAAAAATGCCCCTGCTACGTTCCAACGCCTGATCAACCACTTATAAAATGGCATCTCAGATGTCAATCTCGTCGCTTTTCTGGACGACGTATTATTTTTTCATACACGATTGAATAATTTTAATTTAAATGCAAACCGGGCCAAATGTAATTTTTTTAAAAAAATCGGCAAAATATCTCAGTCATATTATTTCAAGTAAAGGTATAGAGACAGACCCAGATAAGGTGTCTGCTATTACGGGTATATGAAACCACCTATTACTTTAAAATAAGTCAATTTATTAACAATTTTTCTTCTATTGCAAAGCCACTGTGTCAGTTGACAAAAAATAATGTAAAGTGGAAGTGGGGTAACGAGGAACTCAAATCTTTTGTTCGACTAAAAACAGCATTAGTCAACGCGCCAATCCTGAGGCAAGCTGGTCAGACACAACCATTCTTGATTAGAACGGATGCCAGCAAATATGGTTTGGGTGCGGTTTTGATGCGGTCCTAGGAGGTTCACGACCCTGCCGTCGAATACGCAAGTCGACTTTTAATAGATGCCGAAATAAATTATCCCAATATAAAGAGAGAGACGTTAGCAGTAGTATGGGCATTGGAAAAGTTCATACGCTATATTGATGGATGCGAAGTAACTGTTTGTTCGGACCATCGTCCACTAAAATGGCTTATGACCTTACAATCACGAAGCGGAAGATTAGCGCGTTGGGCGTTGAAGCTCCAATCGTTTAATCTAAAAATTGAGTATACCCCTGGCAAGAATAACGTTATCGCTGACACGCTTTCTCGTCCTAATGGAGAGGATGTTTCGCAAGAAACCAAACAACTATGTTTCGTAACCATCGATCTACCCAGTAAATCAGCTCCAAACATGTGAAAGGAATAACTAAAGGATCCAAATGTGCAGAAAATAATTCGAGGAAATAAATAATCTGGATGTCGCTAATTGGTCTTCGAGCGGTCATATTATGGCACATGGACTATTATATCGTTACCTGCCCGATTAAGATTCAGAGGAACCACAAGCACAACTTGTTATTCCTACACAGTGTCGTATCGATATTTTGCGAAAGTTCCACGATGTACCAACTGCTGGACACTATGGCGTTGACAGAACGTACGCCAAAATAGCCCATAAATACTATTGGGTTGGAATGAAAAATAACATAACCAAATATATTAAGGATTGCATCCCATGTCAAAAATATAAAATAACGATTCTCAAACCCGCCGGCTTGTGGGAACACCAGTCATAGCGCAACGTTTTGAGATTGTATCTATCGACTTAGTTGGATCGCTGGTTCTCACTGAAGCCCACAACAAATGGATTTTTATTTTATAGAAGATACTGCCCCAAGGTGGACTAAATTATTTGCAAGACACTTATCAATTAGATTTTCCTTATACGGAATTCCACGACACATTATTTCAGATAACGGACCTCCATTTGTGGATGAAATCATGCAGTATTTCACCAATTGTTTCGGCATCCAACAAATACTTACGCCTGTGTATAATCCAGCTGCCAATCAGTAGAAAAAAGGAACCGTGATCTGAAAACACAATTATTCATATTAGTCGAATAGGATCATAGTACCTGGGATCAACATTTATGCTCCATTCGTTACGCTATGAACACGACGAATTGTTCATCAACAAATTACATACCTGCGTTTCTAACGTTTAGACATGAGCTGTGTAATTTTACAGATGTTTCTCATGATTTTCGCGCAATAGTTCAAGCAGACAATTTTATACCAGAAATTACTCCATATTTACTAAAGGTCACCGAATATATGTCCAGAGCCAGAGAGCATACCGAAAAACAGCAAGATCAACGAAAACATCATGCAGACATGAGACGACGACTTCACCGTGAATTTGAAGAGGGTGATCTAGTATTGGTGCAAAACCACTTTCTCAGCAATGATGCGTCTAAAGGAATAAGCTCAAAATTCATGCCAAAAAGAGATGGTCCTTATAGAATTCGAAAATGCTGGGTCAATACTTATGAAATCGAAACACAAACGGGACACTATATTGGTAAATACCATTCTTCCCTGCTAACGCCATTCAGAGGCACAGAAAATCAGACACCATTGCGTGAAATTCAACCGAGAAGGTGAAACACACCGACACTCAACCCCTCATTGGATGCGGAAATTCGAAACCCAACCATGGTAGAGATTCAGGAAACATGGCAAACTACTTCTTCGTCAAATTCACATTAAATGAATCACCACCGGAACCTGCACCACAGTATACGCGAACAAGACAGTTTAAAATACCGCTTCGATTCCAGTAAGTTTCTCCGATCCCTTCCACTAGCCTTAGATACATTAGTACATTTAAATTAGTGTGAAGACACCGTGATGGAGCAATGACATGTTTGTTTGTTTGGTCCCGTTTTTTTCATATACAAGCAAGCATCAAATATTATAAATAACATAAATTCTATTATAACATTTTGTTATGAAATATGTAACGTAAATTATACTATTTCTGTTTTAATGTGAAATTAACATATACAAATCTAAATTTTTGAAATGTAAATTTTAATATAAATTTCAAGGAAGAGATTGTAACTCCCTCAATATAAATAGTGTAGTTTACGAAAACACCCTTTTATGTGTGCACTATGTGTGCATTTTATTTTTGTACAATAATAAAAAGATGGTCATGACTATGTCGGTCGGGTGATAGTATGCTTGAAAAAAAAAAGAAATTAGTAGAAAACAAAACGATAGCTGAAGTAACAACGTTTTTCTTTCCATCGAAAAAAAAAATAAAATAAAAATAAATAAAATATATAAACCTTTGTTTTACATATTGAGTTCACCGAGGGACTACCCATCCATATAGAAACCCTCACCTAAAAATAATTGTGGATTATTCGACGGTTAATACAATAGTATTGTATAACCACAAGAACCGTAATTTACAGTCGTACGTTGAATGGCCAAATCTCAATATCTCCATTCCAGAGACTACAATACGCTATAGTGGCCATAAATGGGATTAAAGTTTTTAAATCATGATTGGTAAATTCGACAAAGCCTAGGTCATACGTATACGGTTAGAAATCAGACGACCAAATTTAATCAAATGTCTATATATTTGTGTTACAGAAACCACTATAAGGTCTAGGCCATAGATGAGACTAATAATTTTTGTTTATTTGTGGTCCATTTAAGATGCACACAAATCTCCATTTTAGTTTATCTTGTTAATAGCAAGGAAATTTATTCATACTGCTTGTGAATCTTGAATGACCAAGCAAAATTTAAAACTATTAGTCTCAACTATGGCGAAGAGCCTATATAGTGGATCAACGCATAGCCTCCGATGGTTTTTGTTTTGTTTAACTCTGTTGGATATAAGGCGGACTACCAATGCATGATGAAGGAAGAATAACAGTATTACCGATGTCATTGGCATTATTATGTACTTCTGTCCACATTTCCATTTGTTGCATCACACAAGTGGATGTATTCGTCGCTTCGTAATTTTGACTGATTAAAACGAATGTATCGTATACGTTCACTCTCGACTTTGGCATACATATCGACAACATACTAATGGTATAAATATCTACATTTTAGAATGTGATTGTCTTCAGTAGATCTAATCATAGCATTAACTTTTTTGGTCAGTTCTGCGCCGGTGGATTGATTTGTTTTATGTTGATGTGATTTCTATCATCACCGTCCCAAAAAAATTAAGCGTCGTAAGAGGGATGAGTGTCTCCAATTTTCTGAATGACGTTATCTCAACGCTTAATAACTATGGGTTGTGTCACACAATCCAAAAAAAAAATCTAAACGGTACAAAAACCAAATTATTTTAAAAATCCAAAAGCGACAATCCAAACAGGACTAAAGCCAAATATGAAAGATCAAAATGGGAGAAAATCCAAATATGTAAAATCCAAATGGGACAAAATCCAAAAATCGAAAAACAAACTGGGATGAATTTCAAAAATTATTTATTTACATAGAAAATTTGAGAATTTGAAAATTTGATTTGGATCTCAGGAGGTGGTGGTTTTAAAATAAAACAATTTCTTAAAAATGCGAATACTCGTCTTTGTCTGATTAACGTACATACATTTACATTTATACACGTGAAATATATTGTTATTTCAAATAAAAACAATTGTTTTTCTTTTACTATAAATCTTTTGTTTTGTTGCACATTTCGTGTTATTGAAGCAGTCAATAAACTTTTATAAATATCGAAGTGTTTGCAATTTTTAAAAATGAGTGCGATTTCAATAGTAAAATTTAATAAAGGGAACGATAAATTATTTATCGACGGGTATGATTACTACATCGATAAGAATTCTACCAACATATTTAGATGGAGTTGCTTGCAACTTAGATCGAAGGGCTGTAAATCTCGTGCAGACACCATTATCATAGAGAGGCAAAACACAATGGGAAGAAATGCCATTCAGCATTTTCATGATCCGCAAGCTTATAAAAAAACGATTTCCATAACCAATGCCAGAATTAAAAATATATAGCTAAAAATTCAACGCAACGTCCATCAAAGATTATAACAGATTCTGTTAGATTCTGTTGTTGAAACTGATGCTAATTGCCGACGATACCTACCATCAAATGAGGCACAAAGAAAAAAAATAATTCGTTGTCGAAAAAGTTTCGTGAAAGAACCAACTAATTTAAATGAAATTAACATTCCGGACAATTTAATGCTTTTAGAAGCTGAACTTTTCGTTCTTAGCGATAAACAGTTTGACGGGGAACGATTAATAATGTTGGGTACCTTAAAATCCATCAAATTGCTAGGTAAGTGTAAGTGTTGGATAATGGATGAGGCATTTTACGTTGCACCATCTATAATGAGGAAATTATTTACCATTCACGACGTCATTAAAGATCAAAGTGTACCACTTGTGTTTTGCTTGATGATCAGCAAATCTAAACTGGCATACGAGGAACCATTTTATGAACTTTGTCGGTTAGCTTGTGAAAGTGGCATTTCTTTAAATCCAGATCGAATCATTTCAGGTTTCGAAATAGCAATTTCTTCGGCAGCAAAATCATTCTTTCCATCGGAATACAAGGGGTGTATTTTTCACTTTGGCCAGATAATATAGCACGAAGTTCAAAAACGAGATTTAGCTTAAAAATATCGAAACGAGGAAGAATTTAATTTACAAGTTCGCATACTTAAAAGTCTAGCATTTGTACCGTCGACAGAAATAACCAACTACTACAATAAATTAAAAAGCCATATTCAAGATCATGATTGGCAGAAATTGGTGGTTTGGTTCAAAAAAATTATGTAGCTGGCGTAAAAAAAATAAGATCGAGATATTCACCAGAATTTTGGTGTATAGGAGATACAGAATCACAAAACTTTCCTTGAACACCAAATTCAGGAGAAGGTTGGCATAATCGACTAAAAATTTTAACTTGTCGAAAAAATTGTGGGTTATATGAAATTATAAAACACCTGCGGAATGAAATGCTAGTGGTTTTCAATAATGTCGAGAAAATAAAATCCAGTGAAAATCCAGCTCCGAGAAAAAAGAGTATAATGCAAAAAATGAAACGAATTAAAAATATTATTAAACAGCGGAAAAATATGGAGGGAATATTTAAAATTATT
The DNA here is from genome assembly GCA_947310385.1 of Nephrotoma appendiculata. Taxonomy (NCBI): domain Eukaryota; kingdom Metazoa; phylum Arthropoda; class Insecta; order Diptera; family Tipulidae; genus Nephrotoma; species Nephrotoma appendiculata. The sequence continues at coordinate 279,726,841 of OX371223.1, forward strand.
AGCCTATAATATTTCATTATGTTAACATTAAGTTTGTTTCATTACTTATTTTTAATTATACCGGGTGAGCTTTTTAAGCTGAAACTTTCAAATATCTCGGAAAATAAGGTCTCTACGATAAAAATGACCATCATCAAAATTAAATCATTCTGGAGGGAAAATACATTAGTGCTAAAATTAAGACCCCCCGCCCCTGTTTGTAAGGGGTGGAGGGCAACTTGGAAACTAAGAAAGGAACCCCTATTTTTTATTGCAGATTCAGATTCTACGGCTAAAAGTACGTAGGGTTTTCTTGAAATGTTTTTTTCGATTCATGATAGATGGCGCTGTAATAACGATATTAAATTTAATTCGATTCCTCCTACTGAGAACATTATACATACGATTCTGCAATATGTTTGCATTAAAGTTAACACGTTTCCAATGTAAATTCTTGAAATTAGTTTTAAACAAAATATATTTCTTAAATAAAAAAAAACTACTTTTAGCGTTACCCAGGAATAACGACGAAATATCGACGAAGTATCGGAAATATAATATCGCCTATTACAGCACCATCTATCATCAATCGAAAAAAGTGTTTCAAGGAAATCCTACGTACTTTTAGCCGTAGAATCTGAATCTGTAATAAAAAATAGGGGTTCCTATCTAAATTTCCAAGTTGTGTCCCACCCCCCTTACAAACAGGGGCGGGGGTCCTAATTTTAGTGCTAATGTATTTCCCCTTCAGAATGATTTAATTTTGACGATGGTCATTTTTATCGTAGAGGCCTTATTTTCCGAGATAATTGAAAGTTTCAGCTTAAAAAACTCACCCGGTATTGTATTTTTTTAATCTAAATCCTTTATTTGCTGGAATAAATATTGGTTACTAATGTAATTAATACAAAACAGTATTAAATATGGCTGTGATACACAGAAAAACACACACACACACACACACACACACACACACACACACACACACACACACACACACACACACACACACACACACACACACACACACACACACACACACACACACAAACACACACACATATACACACACACACACACACACACACACGCACACACACACACACACACACACACACACACACACACTCATGCACACAATCTGATATCAGATCATCTGTTCTAAATTAAACAAAATCCAAACTTTATCAAAACATTTTCCGCGCGGATTTTGGATTTTATCCGATTTGAATTTTGGTAGTTGGATTTTGGTTTTTGAATTTCGACTTTTGGATTTAATTTTTTGGATTTTGTCACAGAACCTAACCATGTCACGTGATTCAAAAGCTTCCCCAACCATTACAATAGCAACTTCATCAACTATTGGTGCATTATATCTGCGGACTTGGGCACCTGTTGATGTTTTATCTGCTTTAATGACGATCATGTAATTATCATTTTCCAATTGTGGTGTAATTTTTTTTAACAATTGTAAATTGATTTTGTTCCATTAAAAATTGTTGAACTTTAATAATGATTTCACGCTCTCGAATTACGGTTATGCGTTGTATTTCGCAACGTTTATGAACTTGCTGTTCATTTGATCCAATAAAATACAGTTGCAAACATTTCGCATTTCCATTTGGCATTGGATACATTGATCCAATGTAGTGATAAGCTTGGCCTTGAATTTTTAAAGTTGATGCAAAATTACGACCAAGACAATCAATATTGGTAATTTGTTTTTCGCCAAAAGATGTCATTTAGAAACATTGATTAAATTTCCTTATTTTTGACAAAACTTGCTTTGAATTACTTGATTCTCATGTCATCAAGGATTTTAAAGATTCAGGTGGTGGATTTAAAATTGGTAAAAGAACTTTAGCTGAAATATTTTACGATAACACTTTATGAATTTTTGATGTAATAAAAAGGGTAAAAGTGTGGTTTATGCGCAAAAATACTTACCTGAAGAGCAACACATTCCAAAAGTTTGCGTTTTATGCTCTTGCCGCAGCTCGAACATTTCTATTTGCTCTTCGGGTAGTAACTTTTTGAATTTCGGTTGTATTTTCTTGTTGAATTTCACGTTGTACGTTGCGCTGCCTTTGTGTCTTTAATTCTGATAATTGTTGGTCAGCATTAATATTTTCTCTATATCGTCTAATCGCTTGGTTTCTTCGGGTATTGCGACCAATATTTATGCGTCGCATTTTTATGAAAGAAACACTTAATTTTACAATACAATGGAATTATCTTTAACTGTCACTTCGTGTTGTTGGTAACACAATCAATAATTGAAAATGTATGCACTTTTAATCGTCTTGCGATCAATGTTTTCGCGTATATTTAAATTTTTGTAAAATTTTATTTATATGTGTCTATTATGATTCTCGCCTCACCACACTACTCGCCGTGACTACTTAAGTCACCCGAGTTCAAAATTGGTATTGTGATTCTCCCTTTTATTTTGGTGAGCCGTTGTTTGCGGCGTCGTATGTGAATTCTTGTATTTTTTAGAGTTTGTTATTTGTCGTTATGGGAACCATATAGTAATGTCAAAAGTTTTAGTTGTTTACAAATAATTTTCATGAAAAGATTTTTTTGTTTGTGTTCGAACAAATTGATAAGGTTATAATAGTCTAAACACAATGGTTGTGAGTACTTAAAAAATTCAAAGTATATAAAATGTTCAACATGAAATTTTTTATATCCTCTAGGTGACCATAATCTTTCCATTTCTTCAACAAGTTTGATAAATTGTTGACTTGTGGTAATTTTTGCTTTATTTCTGACTTGAAAAATATAAATTAATTATTTTAATGTAAAAATATTAATAAAATATTATATTTTAAATACCAAAAATACTTTGTCACTTGACTCTCACCCCCATATTTTAAGTGAGCATATATGACATTAGACTCGCTCACTGTGAGAATTATAGTACCAAAAATTCTATGCGGTGATTTCGAGTCGCCAAGCGACACGCATGTGACGATCACTCGCTCACTGCGAAAATCATAATACTAAATAGAATTATAGTGACGACTCTTCACTCGGTGACGAGTAAGTGAGATTCATATAATAGGCCTATTAATCGTAAGGGTAGATACTCGATCGGCTAGCAAGCAAGCAATTTGCAATCCGAAATTCTGGCTACTTAATCAATTTTGCCAAGGAAATTTGAATTTCAAATTATATGATTCATAAAAATTTCGTTTATTTTTGCAATTGCATAGTCGAATTTGCAGTGTCGAAAAATATTCGGCATAAATTACCACCTACTATCTTGAAAACAGCGCCACCTATCGAAAAAGGCTATCACAATCATTACAGACACCATTTTTATATATTAGATATCAATACCATTCTTTTTCAGATCCATGCGAGTTCGTCGATAATTTTGGAAAATATCACTTTATTCCCATAAAGCTTTCTACCTATATGGAGTGAAATAAGGAAACCAAAAATATGTTTTCAAGTTTTGACATACTATCTGGTGGCAGACGCGAGATTGTTACATACAAAGCACCAAGCTTTTATAAGTTGGATCAGCTTCCTAATGGATTATTTGTCTCGAAGTCATCGTATTAAATAGTTAGTGGTAGCACGTGATCATTGGGATTAAAACCTTTAAATTTTTGATTGAAAAAGTCGTTTTGAATAACTTTTCTAATTGCTGTTTTGTCAATAGAAAGTTCTCCTATAAAAGTTAAGATGGACTCTAACATATTATTGATGCTTAGAAAGTTAGCAAGAGTGTCTTTTATTGAAATGTGGCTTTTCGTAACAGCTTTGTTATCCATTACCATTTCGTTATTTATATTTCTTGGGTCTATTCGACTACCCACTATACAATTTGCATGACACTAGATAACAAATTTGATTTATTTAAAAGTTTTGTTCTTTTGTATTCGGAATTTATACTAGAGGTTCCTTGAATAAAGAAAAAATTTCTTCAAATTTATTTGTCGTAAACTGTGACTCACTTAATAATTTCACGACCAGCTTTCTATTTTAATTATTAATTTTCGAAAAAGATATTCTTCAAATAATAATATAATGCTCTGCACTTGAAAACGATTAATGTTTAAACTGTATAACGAGGTAACTAATTTCAAATTTTCTGCTTTAAATAAATTTTCAAAATCGTTAAATTCTAAATCACTTTTAGATTCGCCAAATAAATCATTTTCTGGTGGATTAACCAATATTTCTTTTCGTCATGAATTCTATTCAATCCCGACGAATTTTGTTTTGGCACGGCAGACGACGGATTTAAAAAATGTTTGGCACAATATGTTTTTAATGAAGCAAATTTTAAAAATTTTCTTTTGGGAATGCACGTGGTACAGTTCCAATTTAATTCACTACTATGAAACATGTTTACATGATTAAATGTACAGTTTAAAAATTAAAAAGAAATTTGAACAGAAACAGCAATTGATTTTGCAAATGAAACTTAATTTAAAATAAAAATTAATACAAAAATAACATATCATACTGTTGTTTAATTTAAATATCACCTCAATTTAGTTCCCGGATTAGATTGTTGACAGTTATGTATGATTTATCATACATCGTATTTATTTTGTAAACCGCCTTTTGCAAGAAAGACCAGGTTGGCTCAGAACCGATTGGATATAAAGTATTCGTAACATGAAATGCTTTAAAACACAAGTCGACTGCCTGTAGTGGTGTGTCAGCTTCGTAGAGGTGGTTATCTATATCTATAAATCCTTTTATGTTCGATTCTCCAACAAAAATTACAAAAGGTTGCACCGTCTCTTTCAGAATTTGCAATCTTGTTCTAAGCGCTTCTCGTTTCTCGGTTAATTCAACAAAATTCTGTTAAAAAATAAATGTATAAGTAGAATTTTAAAAAATTATAACTTTTGGATTAGATTTGATTTACTTTACCATTAACATAATAGCGTGGACAGATTGCGGATTAGTAAAAGTTGTTTTCCTAATGTTTAACAAGTACCATATGTTAAACTTCAGTTTGCATTAGCTCAGCTATATACCCATGCCCCTACAAGTGTTAGCTGACCCCAGTTATATTACCCTGATTATAAGATATCGTCGTGTTCTATATACGCCACTTGTTTTCTATATCGATAAACAAACCTGAAAGGTGTACTAACAGCAAATTTATATGTAAATTTTAAAATTTTTGTAAGGATGTCGAACTGAATTGGATAATATGTTTAAGAATAATTGAACGGGTTTTGCTACAACGTTTTTATTAATCCGTAATCTGCCCAAGCCATAATATTGCACTGATTATACATTATACTTACTGGAACTTGAAGTATAAAAATTTCAGCACATTCAGCTTTGGTTAAACGCACAGCCTCCCCACGAGAATCTCTTTTTCTCGAAAAATTATTGTATAACAAATATGGTAGTAACAGCAACCCAGCCAGCTCAGAGTCACCTATTTCAAGTATTCGATTAATTTCTGGTTTCTTACCTATAAAAAAAATATTATTTACAAATAATTTATATATTTAGTTAATTACCATACCAGTTTTATTTTTAGCAATCTGTATAATTTTTTTATTTATAGTGTGCCATGTGTCAAAAAAATTGTGGTATTGGCTTTTAAATAAAGCTTTGAAGTCTACATCTAACAAAAATATACCTTTATTAGACTTTAAAGCAGGAAATTCGTCGAAATATTGGATTATGTTTATTGACTTGCATGAATTGAGCCATTTGTGTCTGGTATCATACGTTGAAATCCAATATTCAGTGATTTTATCCCAAGGTGAAACATTTGTTTTTAAATATTCCAGCTGTGTATCATTGATAGAATCGCGAGAGTCGTCTTGGCTTTCGTCTGGCTCATTTAAAGTAAACGAAGCACGAATTTTTTGTTTTAACTTGTTGTATGCCGTCCAAAGTTTTCCTGTAGCAAGCGACCGAGTATTGGGATTATACGGTACATAGAAAACGTTGGCCATTTCACCAGGGAAGTTCTTTTCCACTAAATTGGCTAGGTACAATAATCTCTCCGAACTAATCTTTATTCGAGAAAGATCTGAGTTTTTATCAACCTCTTTTTCGATAATTAAGTTGGCTAGTGACGATTGGTGGTGTCCGAGACGCTGATAAATATTGTAAACATTTTTTATTATTCTGCCTTTCGTGCAGTTTAAATATTCGTCTAAAACGTTTCCAACATCTACGTAAAGTAGGCGGTTTGAATTCTGAGAAAGACAGGAATTTTAATATTTTTTTATAATAATATAAAATTGAAATTAATTACTAATGAAGAATTATCATCCAAATCAAGATGAGCCGAAATACCACTGGAAATGCTTGCTGTATCTGCTTCCGATAAAGTCAATTTAACCGATTTTTTAAACTGAAAAATAAATTATTTTATGAACAAGTATCAAATCAATAAACAAATGTTATTTACCTTATTCATGATTAATATATTGTGTAGCTTAAATCGACTGCTAAAATTTATTTTTAATAAAAAAGGTCGAAATTTGTAAGCTAAAATTATGATTTAACTAACCCTGTGTAAAAAAAAAAAAAAAAAAAAAACTTTAATCATGCTTAGCTAAATCCCCAACACCATTTAATATAAGATATCGTCCGCTTCGTGTCAATCTGATAAATTTATGAAAATGAGTTTTTCAAATAAAACGACGAATTAAATTATACACAGATTTTTAAATAACTAAGCTGAGTCGAGAAAACTAAAACAAAACTATCATACATAAAAAGAAGAATTACAGAAGGATTACAGAATTTTAAAATAAAAGAATAATAATTCACAAACACAATAAAATACAACAAAAAAGTATGACAACACAAAATTTTATTACAATTTTGACTCAATTAATAAAAAACACCAAATACCAAATTTAACGAGAATTATTTTAGACTTATTTATAACACACTTATTAATTTTTAGAATCGTATGATTGTTTGTAAAATTAGTACTGTCGCACCACAAACTACTTTACTGTTTAGAATTCACTCTCTAACTGAATATATTTCATACAGATACAAACATATCTACAATTTAGGATCATACTTAGAGAAATTATAGCCCATAGAGATATATATTTTCATATATTTTTATATATAAATATATCTCGTTTCGGGACCAGAATATTTTATATCTGTAAAAACGAAAAATATATATATTTTTTTATAGCGTGTAGAGACATAAACATATCTTTCTTGTACCTCGGTATACACTCCTCAAAGTTAAAACAAATACTATAGCATAAAAAGGACCGTTTTTTATGACTATAACATAAATATGCATCTACTATATAAAACAGATAAAAATATTTCTAATCTAAGAATTTGAATACCTCATTGCAGTAAAATTCATGAGATATGCGATTATGTTATTTGAGATATATTTTTTATTGAACTTAATATTAATATACATACTTCTATATTTATTTCCAAATTCGGTCCAATGCTGCAGATAAATCTATATATCTATATCACTGAGGGAAATTTTATTTCGGGGCAACAATATTTTATATCTGTAAAAAGAATAATTTATAGCTGTAAAAACAAAAAAATATATCTAATTTTTTATAACGTTTAGAGACATAAACATATCTCTCTTATACCTCGGTATATAATGCTCAAAGTTAAAACAAATACTATAGCATAAAAAGGACCTTTTTTATGACTACAGCATAAATATGCACTTATAAAACAGATAAAAATATTTCTAATGTAGGAATTTGAATACCTCATTACAATAAAATCCACGAGATTTGCGATTATGCTATTTGAGATATATTTTTTATTGAACATGGTTAATTTTAATACACATGCTTTTATATTTATTTCCAAATCGGCCAAATGTTGCAGATAAATCAATATATCTGTATGGAAAATAATGTTTTTTTTTCAGTGCAGGGATGTGAAAAGCAAAATTTGTAAATTTTCATATTATGTATTATTTTAGTTGAGATTTATTTAAGTACAAGTTTTTGTGCTAAGCTATCTTTAAATGCGTTTTTTCAGCTCGTTCAACTTGGATCAATAATTTTTTAAAACAGTTTGTCAGTTAATTAATTTTGGACAAACAAACTTAAAAACATTCAGCCCTGCTATTAAAATATTAATATCCAATACATATGTATATAGGGTGGTCTAACTAACTAACTAGACTAATTCTTCACCCTGTATACAACTATTCCTGAGGATATATAAATAAATTTGGTGCGACACAGCATCAACTAAAAAACCAATAAAATTTGTTGGATTTTTTTGACGTTTACATACACATATTGTGATAATCCTAAAATATATCTCAAATAGCATAATCGCAAATCTCGTGGATTTTATTGCAATGAGGTATTCAAATTCCTACATTAGAAATATTTTTATCTGTTTTATAAGTGCATATTTATGCTGTAGTCATAAAAAAGGTCCTTTTTATGCTATAGTATTTGTTTTAACTTTGAGCATTATATACCGAGGTAGGAGAGATATGTTTATGGCTCTAAACGTTATAAAAAATTTGATATATTTTTCGTTTTACGGATCTAAAATATTCTTGCCCCGAAATGAGATATATTTATATATAAAAAATATATGAAAATATATATCTCTGTAGGCTATAATTTCTCTCAGTGTGATAGTAAATTATAGACATTTTTGTTTTTATATGAAACATATTCAGTTAGAGACTGAATTCTAAACAGTAAAGTAGTTCATGATGCGACAGTAGTAATTTTACAAACAGACAACAGATTCTAAAAACTAATAAGTGTGTTATAAATAAGTCTCAAATAATTCTTGTTAAATTTGGTCAGTATTTGGTGTTTTTTATTAAATGAAAATTAAAAATACACTACATATTAATGTAAGCAATGAAACCATACGGCGTTGCTTAAAAAACAATAATTTTACAGCTAACAGAGCATACCCAATAGAATTCCTTATAACTTTTTACTTACAGAAAATTATGGAGAAAAAAACTTGAGAAAAAAAAACAAATTTCTCAAGTTTTTTTTTGTCATAATTTAAAATGAGAAAGCCAGTGTTATGGGCCAACTATAGGTGGAATAAAAAAAATAATAGAAATAACGTAGGAAACGAAGACAAAAAATTTGAATTTTCGGCTATAGATTACTTAAAATATTAGGTTCATTCAGATTTTTCATGAAGTATTTTTTTAATGTATTTCCTAAAATCTTGAGTGAAACTACAATAGTTTTGAGTATAAACGCATTACATATCAACAAATATATGTGTTTAAAATTATAAAAAATATTTATATGGGGTTCTAATTAGCGCAATTCGATAAATTATTTTTTTAGGTTAGGTTTAGAAAAACACAATTCTACAGTGTAGTGAAAATTATTTGTTATTTTATATTCATATTTGTATATGACACATGAATATTTTATAAATATAAATGATAAAATACATGAACAATTCCAAATTTCCATATATAAAATAATAAACATGCACATTACATTCAACGCACTAAAATTTAATTGAGTTTTGTTGTTGTATTTGTTAAGTTTTTTATTCTTGGACGAAAATTTTCGCTATGCTATTTTTTTAAGTGTCAGTAAACCGAAAATCACAACTAGCTGTAGTTTTGCGCTATCTGAACAAAAATGAAGATATAGTCGAGAGATTCATTGAATTTGTTGACGTTTCATCAGACCGTAGCGCAGATGGACTAGCAACGTTTGTTTTTAACTTTTTGAAAAAAAGTCAACTTCACCAACCAGATGGGAGTTCAATGGTCGTATTGTGCTGATGTTAAAAAACCATTTACTAGATTTACGAACATTATTTCGAACTATTATAGACGCCGATACGGAAAAGTGGGACAACGATACTTTAAACAATTCACGAGGATATTTAAATTTATTAGATGAAGACGCCGTATTTATAATACTTCTATATTTTTTTTCGGACATATTTTCAGAAGTAGACATGCTATTCAGTACACTTCAAAAAAAGTCTAACAATGTTTCATACTGCAACAGCGTAAAAGAATTTAAACTTTTTATTAAAGAAAAACAACTAAATTTTGGATACATTTTGGGCGATAATTAACCAACAGGAGGATATTGAGGAAAAAATTAAAAGAAAACGATTAAGAATGAAAATTTCGTGCGAACCGAAAGATTATTTTCGTAAGCTTATACATGATGTTACCACCAGTATTCAAAATGATATAGAATTTCGGTTTGAAGATTTAAAACACTTGGAATTTCTAGAATTGCTTGATATTAGTAAATTTCAAGCACATATGGACAATTTTCCCTTTAACGCCTTTAATTGCCTGAAAAATACATATAACTTACTATTCGACTTTGAGGTGTTAGAAACAGAGTTGAATGTTGTTTACCGAATTCAAAAATTTCAAAGTAAAAAACATTTAAATGAAATTCTTGATTTTCTAAACAATTCAGGCCTCAGTTCAAATTTTGAAGAATTTCATAAATTATGCAGTTTAGTTCTAACAATTCCAACGACAACCTCTTGTGCTGAGAGATCCTTTTCATGCATGAAGCTTTTGAAAAGTTTCGTTCGAAATAAAATGGATATTTCTTTGGAAGTTAAAATCAAAATTTTGGTTAGACTAGCCAGTGCAGAAGGTGCTACTTCTGTAGGGAAATATTTCAGTTTAACGGAATCTACCGTAAAAACCATAAAACAAAATGAAGAAGGTATTAGAAAATCCGTGATTGCTGGAACAAGTATAAGTGCCCATACATCATCATACACAAGAGACATAGTAAAAGAGAAAATGGAGAAGGCTCTTGTAATATGGATGGAGGATTGCTTACAAAAACGAATACCAGTTGATGGAAATATCATCAAGCAGATGGCATAACGAATTTACAAAGAGGTGAAAGAAGATTAACCACAACCCACAGGTCAGAAAGAAAAAAAATTGGAATTTTCTGCAAATACAGGTTGGATGACAGGTGTTATTTGTACAAAGGCACGCGCTTCATAATGTAAAAAATAAGGGTGAAATCGTATCTGCAGATGAGGAAGCAGCTAAAGTATTTCCTTCAAAATTAGCCAAAGTAGTTAAAGATGGTGGCTATACTTAGGATCAGGTATGGAATGCTGATGAAACGGGCCTTTCAATCCCAGAAAATTGCAAGTGGATTTAAGGCCAGGGATCGTGTGACCTTTTTACTTTGCTCTAACGCTGCACGTGATCGGATGCTGAAACCCTTACTTGTAAATAGAGCTCCAAAACTACGGTCAATGAAAGGCGTAGATTTTAGAGCATAACCAGTCCACTGGACGGCTAATAGAAATAGGGTTGAGCTGAAAGTTTTAGGAAATGGTTCATTAAAAATTTTGTCCCAGAAGTTCGGCGTTATTTGAGTGATAAAAAAATCTAGTGTCGCTGACGAAGAAGTTCCTACCTTCACCGTAGACCTAATTAAAGAAGGACTTCAAATAGCTGCTAAATTGAGCGATCATTTTGGCAAGCATGATCCTATTGGGGAAAGAGTTGAGAAGTTTCAACGTGACCTAAAATTATTAATGAGTAATTATCGAGAATTACATAACAGTCTTATCACAACTGGGAAACAACCATTGATAATGGATTTTTTTACGAAAACTACTGAAACACCACCACTACACAGCAATGGAAATGCAGTGGAAAATATTTCTAGTGAAGAAAGTGATTTTCAAGTGTCACATAAACGAGTGCGCATTCCATCAGTTCCATCAGCCAGTGATGAAAGCACTTAAAAATATATTTTATGATGATTATTTTGCAATCTTTTTTTATTAAAATGAATTTTTTTCGTTATGTTTTGTTAAATTATGATTTTTTTAAAATTAATTAATTAATATCTTTAATTACATGTGTTTTTATTTGTTTTTCTAAATAAATATTATTCTCATAAAGATATCTAATAAGCATTTAAATAAAATAGTGTGTAAAGCATGTAAAAATGGGATTTTGTGTACTCTAATCTATCTCTAATTTAGTTGATTTTACAAATGTAGAATCAATCCTTAACTTTTATATGGGAGCCATTTCTTTTTTTGTGCGAATTTTTTTTTGCGCGAATTTTCTGGGAACGTATCTATCGCGTAAAAACAGAATTAGGTATATATATATATATATATATATATATATATATATATATATATATATATCGCTCACTGCGTGCAATAAAACGATAAGTCAAAAACATCGTTTTTCAGGAGATAGGTTTTTAGATTTTTCAGCTAGATCTTTCTCAATACGTGCTCAATTGAGAGTGTTCTCTAATCCAAATGGTTTATGTTTCATGACAATTTCTGGAGTCATTTCAAAAATCTAAAAAAATTAATTTAAATAAGTAAACGAGTTACTCGTCGTGTACAATTTTATAAAAACAACATTGTAAGTACTAGTTATAGTTTTTTTGACTGAAGAAATTTTAAAGTCTTATATCGTAAGTCGAGTTGTAGTATTTATAAAGAAAAAATAATTTCTTTTATACTATTGTAACTCTACATATCGCAGTATTGCAATACAATTTTAAAAATATATTTTTTTATTGTAGTCTACAGTAAATCATAAAAGATCACGATAATTAGATTTCGGAGTAGGAGCCCATTTTAGAATATGAACCAGATCTAAAAACCATTACAAACAACTTTAAGATATAATGAAATACAAACTTGAAATTTTTATAGATTTTTATTTATTTTCAAAATCGTTAGTAATAATAATAATTATTCACATTAAATAAAAAGAAAGAGGTTATAATATCTAAGTTTTAAGATATTGTGTGGCTATGAGGTAAATTTTCAAAAAATTGATTGTAAACTCCAGGAATGTAATTATTTTTACATAAGAACATTAAGTCCTGATAATTTTGATCAGAAATCGGTTTTGGTTGATTATATAACTGATCAACAGTGTCACGATCATTGGCTTTTCTTTTGCTTCCCCGGCGTTGTTTGTGGACGTTTCATCGAAATATAAAACAACTTCTTGAAAGTTTTTCCCAAATTCATATTTATAAAATAATATATTGGGCTTATCTTTTGATATGTAAACTTCCCTCAATTTGCTCGTCCAAAATTGTTCATTTTTCGTGTTTTTAGCAAAAAAATAAGAATCTGATATCTTGTTGAAATTTAAAATATCCTTCGGTTCTAGTTCATGAACAATATACGATGATCCACTTACTTTTGAGTTTCGTATGAGGCTATAATGTTGTGCGGGAATATATATTGTTTTGTGTTTGCGACACTTTTCTATTCTTGAATGCATCGAATCTCCTTTATTCTGAGTGTATTCCTTTTCAAGATATTTATGATGAATGTCAACATTCAGTTTTCTAGATACCCATGAGTAAAACGAATAAAATAACTAATTCTTATTTTGCCCGGGACAATTATCCGACCAAAATATAAATTTGTTTACATTATTTGTGTTGTTTTCCTCTAAAATGAATTGGTATAAACAACTGGCTACCTCAGAAGCTCCTTGCCCGGCAATAGTTTCATCCAAATAACAATCACTCTGATGATTAGCCAAATTGTATACATATTATAAAATTATGAAGGTTTAATTTTCTTTTATAAAAGAAGATACTTGTTTCACCGAATGGGCACTGTAAAATTTTTTGAAAATCGATACACGCAGTTATTATATTTTTATGTACATTAGCAGCAGCTTTATCTATATTTTTAATTCGCCGAGATTCGTTTTTCATTTCAATATGTTTTTGAAAGTTTAATTTATGTTTTTGTTTATCGGGTGAGGACATATTGGTGTAACTGGTACAATCATTGCATTGGTCTTTTTTGGGTTTAAAAAAATCTAAATTATAATTATAATTAAAGATATCCCTGTACTGTCGCTCTGTAACAATGATGGACCCAACCTGTTTTTCTTCTAACCATTTCATATATAGACGATACATTTTGGATACCGAAAGGTCGCTATCTAAGAAACATTTATCAGTATGTGCACGTGAGTAGTGCGATTCGACTACGGGAAAAGCAGATATTTGCTCCAATACTAAATTTTTTGAAGTTTGCTTAACTTCATTCACCGGCCTTACATATTTAGCTATTAAAAGTTTAAAATTTAATAAATTGAGCTGTTCCATTACAATTAGTAATATCGAGAGAGTATCGAGGAACATTTTTAGACATACTCTTATCGATTCTTGCCTATCTTTTGAACGATAGTTAAGGTAATAAATCCTTGATGATTTTCATCGGCTATCTCCTGATGCAATTTTTGTGACTTTTTTGTCAATCACTTTAACTCCTTTAGCTACAAAGTCCCACTGACGTTCTTTTACAGCGAGTTTGTAGTAATGGCTGAAAATGTTAAGTCTGATATCATGACTCGAATTCTCTTGGCATTTTAGGCGACATTTTGACGAACAGCCGGGATTCATTTGTTTTGGAGGAATTAACCGTCCGACTGCGTTTTTATATTGATTTCCTATAGTTTTTCGCGTTTAGACTCTACTCTGTGCCAACTATTCAGGTTTCTTTTCCTTTTTCTCGTTTTTGCTTTATTTTGTTGTGAAGGTGCGAGTTCAAAATAACCAGAGGAGTTTACATCTGAAGGTTCATACTCAGAACTTGTACCGTAGCACGCAAATGGATCTGGGAGCGCAAAATAAATTTTGTTAGCTTTTATATCAAATATAACAAATAAAACTTGAGTTGAAGATACAATTGACAACGTGATGAACCACTGGCAAATTTGAGGAAATGAAACTCTGATTATGAAACACAGTACAAAGGTGCTGATAATGTAACTAATTTAAAAATACATACCAGAGTCGTTTTCTTTTAAATCAATAGCAGCAATCGAACATGTCTCTTCGTCGGACATGGTATATTTTATATAAACGTTGGGTTTATTTGTTTATAATTTTCCGGATATAGCTTCACCTTTATTTTGCAAGAAATCTAAATTAAAGATTTTGTGAAAAAAAACAATAGTTGTACACGATTTCAAACAATAAAAGTGTAACAAGACATACAATGCCTACTTATAAATATTTCCCAGCTGAAATATACTGTAAATACTCGTAGTACTTATAGTTATCAAAACGTAAAATTATTTGCTACATAAACTGCGATAAATTACACTTACAGTTGCAGTAAAAAACTATTTGCCTGCTAAGAAAACGATAATGGGAAATACGATATTGAGGGCGCGATTTGTTACAACCAAGAAAACTATAAGTCAAGTTAGAGTATTATTAACGGGAACAAAACACAAAAATTGACTTATCGTATTATTTGAAAGTGATACAGCATTTGCAGGAGGACCTGATTTAAAAAATCGCTTGAACTGGAATACACTACATCCTTAACTAGAATACACCCCTAACTGGAATACACTACATCCTTAAATAACCGAGATAATCAAAAACTCAGACGTGCTCATATTTGCAGATGATGTGAAAATTTTTCGTACTATTAATGGATTGTTAGATACGGAGAAACTTCAAGAAGACTTAGATAGATTAAGTGAGTGGTGTGATCGGAACTCACTATACTTAAATATTAAGAAATGCAAAATCATGTCTTTCCATCGTAAAAGAAATCCGGTTATTACTTTATACAAAGTCAACAACGAAGTACTGCAAAGAGTCAATGAGATTATAGACTTAGGTGTTACATTTGTCGAAAACGCCAGTTTCAATAGGCATATTGAAAATTGTATTGCGAAAGCGAATGCCATGTTCGGATTTGTTAAAAGATGGACAGGTGAATTTAAGGATATTCAAACGTTATGTTCACTCTATTTCGCTTATGTTCGATCTCAACTGGAATACGCTGTAACGGTCTGGAATCCATACTATGCTGTACACATAAAAAGAATTGAAAGCATTCAAAAGAAGTTCCTGATTTTTTTGTTAAAGAAAAGTGACTGGGATTACGACCACAACTTACCATTCCATGAAAATGTGGCTCGATTACCTCCATACACAACTAGATGCACAGATTACAAAATATGCACGCTTGAAAATAGACGACTTCTCTACCTATATGAAGTTGGCCCAAAATTCTAGCCCAAAAAATGGCGGTTTTAAAAGCTGGCAACACTAATGCAAGTGTCGTGAAAAAATGAAACTATCATGATAGAAAATATTAAGATACAAAAATTATAAATCTTTAAAAAAGTTGTTGTGGTTCCTTATGTAAATAAAGATGGGCCAAAAATGTTAACCTCAAAACTATTAAGGTTCTGTAAAATATACGAACATTTACTAAATCAAGTAATTGCCAAATAATTTTTTTTGATATGTTGTTTTTGATATGTTAAATATATGATTGATTTTAATTCTGTATCGAATTAATTTGAGTATGGCCCCTGAATATGAATCGCTTTTAAGACAAATGGTACATCAGAGCATGTAACGACATAAACACTTGTTGGGGAATCGGAGGCTTAAGGGCTCCCCATAGTCATTATTGCGATGATAGTACCATTCAACGAAATATGTGATTGATTTTAATTCTGTATCGAATTAATTTGAGTATGGCCCCTGAATATGAATCGCTTTCAAGTTAAAGGATACATCAGCGTATTCAACGACATAAACACTTGTTGGGGAATCGGAGGCTTAAGGGCTCCCCATAGTCATTATTGCGATGATAGTACCATTCAACGAAATATGTAATTCAAATTAATTCGATACAGAATTAAAATCAATCATATATTTCGTTGAATGGTACTATCATCGCAATAATGACTATGGGGAGCCCTTAAGCCTCCGATTCCCCAACAAGTGTTTATGTCGTTTAATACTCTGATGTATCCTTTGACTTAAAAGCTATTCATATTCAGGGGCCATACTCAAATTAGTTCGATACAGAATTAAAATCAATCACATATTTCGTTGAATGGTACTATCATCGCAATAATGACTATGGGGAGCCCTTAAGCCTCCGATTCCCCAACAAGTGTTTATGTCGTTTAATACTCTGATGTATCCTTTGACTTAAAAGCGATTCATATTCAGGGGCCATACTCAAATTAATTCGATACAGAATTAAAATCAATTACATATTTCGTTGAATGGTACTATCATCGTAATAATGACTATGGGGAGCCCGTAAGCCTCCGATTCCCCAACAAGTGTTTATGTCGCTTAATACTCTGATGTATCCTTTGACTTAAAAGCGATTCATATTCAGGGGCCATATTCAAATTAATTCGATACAGAATTAAAATCAATCACATATTTCGTTGAATGTTACTATCATCGCAATAATGACTGTGTGGAGCTCTTAAACCTCCGATTCCCCAACAAGTGTTTATGTCGTTTAATACTCTGATGTATCCTTTGACTTAAAAGCGATTCATATTCAGGGGCCATACTCAAATTAATTCGATACAGAATTAAAATCAATCATATATTTCGTTGAATGGTACTATCATCGCAATAATGACTGTGTGGAGCTCTTAAACCTCCGATTCCCCAACAAGTGTTTATGTCGTTAAATGCTCTGATGTACCATTTGTCTTAAAAGCGATTCATATTCAGGGGCCATACTCAAATTAATTCGATACAGAATTAAAATCAATTACATATTTCGTTGAATGGTACTATCATCGCAATAATGACTATGGGGAGCCCTTAAGCCTCCGATTCCCCAACAAGTGTTTATGTCGTTGAATACTCTGATGTATCCTTTAACTTAAAAGCGATTCATATTCAGGGGCCATACTCAAATTAATTCGATACAGAATTAAAATCAATTACATATTTCGTTGGATGGTACTATCATCGCAATAATGACTATGGGGAGCCCTTAAGCCTCCGATTCCCCAACAAGTGTTTATGTCGTTAAATGCTCTGATGTACCATTTGTCTTAAAAGCGATTCATATTCAGGGGCCATACTCAAATTAATTCGATACAGAATTAAAATCAATCACATATTTCGTTGAATGGTACTATCATCGCAATAATGACTATGGGGAGCCCTTAAGCCTCCGATTCCCCAACAAGTGTTTATGTCGTTACATGCTCTGATGTACCATTTGTCTTAAAAGCGATTCATATTCAGGGGCCATACTCAAATTAATTCGATACAGAATTAAAATCAATCACATATTTCGTTGAATGGTACTATCATCGCAATAATGACTATGGGGAGCCCTTAAGCCTCCGATTCCCCAACAAGTGTTTATGTCGTTTAATACTCTGATGTATCCTTTGACTTAAAAGCGATTCATATTCAGGGGCCATACTCAAATTAATTCGATACAGAATTAAAATCAATCACATATTTCGTTGAATGGTACTATCATCGCAATAATGACTATGGGGAGCCCTTAAGCCTCCGATTCCCCAACAAGTGTTTATGTCGTTTAATACTCTGATGTATCCTTTGACTTAAAAGCGATTCATATTCAGGGGCCATACTCAAATTAATTCGATACAGAATTAAAATCAATCACATATTTCGTTGAATGGTACTATCATCGCAATAATGACTATGGGGAGCTCTTAAACCTCCGATTCCCCAACAAGTGTTTATGTCGTTCAATGCTCTGATGTATCTTTTGACTTGAAAGCTATTTATGTTCAGGGGTCATACTCAAATTAATTTGATACAGAATTAATACTAAATTGCATATTTCGTTTGCTTTATTTTTTTGGGTTGACAGTAATAGTTTTCTTTCATGATAGTATCACGACAGATTTATTTTGGGCTGACATTAAAACATGGCGGTTTTTCTTGTGTTGATTGAATAATTTTTGGGTTGGTATATATAAAATAGAATATGTTTAAACATTTTTGGGCTGACACTTGCCTATAGTCATAGTCTGTATATTTTAGTATTGCCATCGATTTTTTTTGGGTTAGAATTTGGGCCAACTTCATATACATGACTTCTCTTGGGAGCAGCTTTTATTGGTAACGTTTTGCTTGGTCACGTAGATTCAGCTTACATTTTGGAAAACATATCAATTCACGTGCCATGCAGAACATTTCGAAACCATAAATTTTTAGCACTTGAACACCATTCCACCAACTATGGAGAAAACAACCCAATTAATAGGATGTCTAAATCTTTCAACTTAATCGACGACCTATTTGACTTCAACTTATCAAAGGACAACTTTAAAAATATCCTTAAAGACTTTTTTCTAAATTTTTAATTGTTTAAACCAAAATTTGGTTTATATTTTTTTTTTTTTTTTTTTTTTATTTTGTTTTAAAGTTTTTTGTTGTTTTAATATAATTTTAACTATAACTGTAAATAATCTGAAATCATACATGTATATTACAAAATAGATTTCTTTAAATAAATAAATAAAATAAAATAAATAAAATATGAAAATGCAATCATGCAATAACGCGATAAGTAGTACTTATCGTTATCTTGCACGCAGTGAGCGATATATATATATATATATATATATATATATATATATATATATATATATATATATATATATATATTAATATATATTTATACCATTTATATAATTTTTATGTATTAAATAAATTTTTATAAATATTTTATATTATATTTATAAAAATAAATTAGTACGAGGGTTGCCTTTTATATTTCGGGATTGGACAACCCTAGTGTTGCAATCTGGCAGCTGACAGCTGTATCGTAAAGTTTGACATTTTTGAGATTTTACGCACTCAGAACGTTTTGACATTCGGGCGCTATTTGTGTTGTTTACAGTACTCATTAACTTAACACCTCGGCGAAAAAATGGAATCAAATCGTGAACATTTTCGTGCGACTATTTTTTACGAATTTCGACGTGGATTAAGGCAGCAAGAGTGCATGGATGAACTTAATTCAATTTTTGGCGATGAAGCTCCATCAAGGACCAGTGTTTATCGATGGTATGGTGAATTCAATCGAGGTCGTAGTTCACTCAAAGACAATTTCGTGAAGGTCGTCCAGAATCAGTTGTTGTTCCGGAAACCATTGATGCTGTGCGCGAACTGATATTGCAAGATCATCATGTAACCTATCGTGAGATTGAAACAACCTTAGTCATTAGTGGGACCAGCATACATTCAATATTGCATAAACATTTGAATGTCAAAAAAATTTGTTCGCGTTGGATCCTACACAATTTGTCAATCGCTCAAAAAAAGGCTCGTGTCGATTGGTCGAAAGAAAAGCTCAAAAAATACCATTGCGGTGCTTCAAAACACGTCTATGACATAGTGACAGGTGATGAATCGTGGATTTACGCGTATGAGCCCGAAAGTAAACAGCAGTCGACTGTGTAGGTGTTTCAAGATGAGCCGAATCCAAATAAAGTTGTTTGCGCATGAAGCACTTGCAAGCAAATGATCACTTGTTTTTTCGGAAAAAATGGACATGTCACAATCGTACCACTAGAACATCGCAGAACAATCAATTTTGAGTGGTACACAACCATTTGTTTGCCAGTTGTCTTCCAAAAAATCAGGAAAACCAACTGCCGAAGACGGATCACTCTTCACCACGACAATGCGAGCTCTCACACATCGGCTCAAACAACTGCATTTTTGAGAACTCAAAACATCGATTTGATGAGTCATCCGCCGTATAGTCCTGACTTGTCACCAAATGACTTCTTTTTATTCCCGTACGTAAAAAACAAACTGAGAGGTCAACGTTTATCGACACCTGAAGAAGCGATTGCTGAGTTCAGAATGCATGTTTTGGAGATACCTCAATCAGAGTGGAAAAAGTGCTTCGACAATTGGTTCAAACGCATGCAAAAGTGTATAGATCTTCATGGGGAATATTTTGAAAAACAATAAAGCGATTTTCGATGATTAATATTTGTTTTTGTTATCTAATCCCAAAATATAAAAGGCAGCCCTCGTATATACCGTTGGAGAAGTTGGCGACCAGAAATCGAGAATCTATTTCTTCCATATATGGATTTTCAGAAGATAATAAAGTTACCATTTGTTCCAATATTCCCAAAAAACAGAAACGTAATTATGTTGCCAACTTTACACTCAGTAATGTGAGTGTTGAATATTGAAGGGTTATTCTACCAAACGCAAGACATTACGATGGCAAATGGATAAATTTTACAACATGTTGGACGTGGTATCATTAGCCAGCTACTTATTTATAAAATAAAAAATCCTTCGTTTGCTAAACGATCAAACAGCCGTAGGAAATCTTTTCAGGATTTGGGACAATCCCTATAGCAATGCCATCAATAGAAACGATATCTAAAAATCCCAAAATTACAAAACATTTTTCAAGAAATTTAGCAAGAGAAGTAGTTCTTGGATTCAATAACTTAAAATCAATCAACAATAACCAGTGAACGAGCAAAAAATATTGGAACCTACAAACCAGTCGCCGGTTCCTGTTACTTATGTCGAACAATGGCGCATTAACAGAGAAAAACCAGAAAAATTAGTTGTTTGCTATCGACCGATATGCGATAAGATGAGCACACTCATACAATCTCAAAGTATTACCATTGTTCACCATAAATTTTTTTATAAAACTATTTTTTATTACATATTATTTGAAATAAGTGAAGAATTCATGTTTAAATTAGATGAGGTACACATGTACCTTTTCAGGGCTTTCCGAAGGAAAAAGTTTTGAACTGTAATATTTTTAAAACTCGGCATGTTATGGATACATTTTTTCAGTTATATATAAAACAGCACATTAAGTTGCTTGGAGATGTCACTGAAGCTCACTTTTCTACCTACGTAATAACTAATAAATAAAAACATTTCAAAATGGAAAAGGTACACTGTACCTAATAAGGAACATAAGGGACTAGCTAGTTCAATGTAATTAATTTGTAATAAATTCTGGACCAAGATCCATCCTTGTATCATAGCTACATCAAAAGTTGCAGTTTTGGCGGTGCAGGTTTATTTATAAGGTAAA
The DNA here is from genome assembly GCA_947310385.1 of Nephrotoma appendiculata. NCBI lineage: Eukaryota > Metazoa > Arthropoda > Insecta > Diptera > Tipulidae > Nephrotoma > Nephrotoma appendiculata. Next base: position 279,748,669 of record OX371223.1, read on the forward strand.
CGGGCCATTCGTTTCTAGAAAACAGTAACCATAGTAAAATCGGGATTTGTTGTAATAAATTGTAATAAATGTGTAACAAATTATGGTATGGGTTTCATTGAGGCGGGCTAATTTGGTCGGTGTAGGTTTAAAGCACTAAATAAATGCGAGTATTTGGCTATACCTAATAGAAAAATAACATAAAATTTAGTTTGATTTCATATATATATAGAACTATCACAATATTTGCTCTTGGTTTGTTCTTTTAATTCTTCTCTGGCTATAGCTAAGCCAGAATTTGTGATATTTATTGTTTATAAAAAGTAATACGTTCTGGAAATTATTGCCAATTAGGGTTTTTGTTTAACTTGTACGAATAGTCGTTTATAAATTTACCAGTAAAAGTTCCAACATTAATTTTGAAAGAGTTTAAATAGGTTCACTATTCGTATAAATATACTGTACAAATATCAAATTTTTATATATACAATAAAATAACTGTAACCATTTGACAGTATTATTTTCAGTTCAGTTTGTTTATAAAATTTTTCTTTTCCATTTAAAGATGACGCAAAAAATCACATAAATCAACCGCTTTATCTCCGTTGATCCAAATTTAAATCAATTTGATGTGCATTAAATTTTACACCCAGAATCATTATAATATGTTACTGAGTACAGTGTATGGCTAATTTGTACAGCAAAAACACTCTAAAAATACAAATTCAATCACTATAAGATTTTTAATGTTATTGTAAGCGATCCAAATTCGTCACATCATATAAAGGGTGAAAGTAATATACGGTGTATGCGAGTACGTACATATACGTTATATATATGCGATTTGTGAGGTAAAATATAAAATTTAATTACCGAATCGTAATTATGATGAACGGGACGGATTACTATTATGAACACCTTAAAATTCAATCAACATTATGTATGAACTTTAATATAAACCATAATCAATTAAGTGGAATTTGTGTCATCGAACGAAGAAAAAATATTTGAACTTGAAACTCGCGTAAGCATATAGGTGCGCGGTTTGGCCATACGATGTCTAGTTCTTACAAAAAATAAAAATATCAATACTTTTGATTCGCCTTCGAAATATTTATTAATATACGTCATAATTTACGGACCTAAACAGAAGTGTAATTATACACCACATAAAATATAATGAAAAACAATTAACACTTTTATCTTATGCCAATATATCAAACATTAATTTAAACCAATTTTCCATCCGTGTAATGATCATCCCACATTGAAATTGTTGTTGTATTCGCTTTTCAGTTCGTTAAGAATTTTAACTTTACAATATTCCAAGTACTTGAATAATATATATATGTACAAGTACGCGCCTAAGTGGGAAGTGTAATGTTTTCATAAATTTAAAAGACACAAGCAAAACAAAATTATTGTCAACGAAGTAATATCTTAACGGTTTTTAATTAAGAAAGTATTATTTACTTTGTTACAATTATTTTTTGTGTTTTTTGAGTCGTGTACACTGTACAGAGCCAACCACAAAAAAATTATACAATACCATGTGGTACTGGTACTGGTTCCTTTGCAGTTATATACATATTTCATCTTGTTTTTGTGGTTCGTGTTATTTTTTTGGCACAATTGTAACAAGTAATTTCAATTAACCAAATTTTAATTGGAAATTTTGTAATACGAAATTCGATGCGAGACATCGATTTTTTTTAAGAAACATAAGGTAATTTACATTATTGAATCACAATAAATATTTACCGACATTTGTTTATTGTTTGCGGTTTTACTTTTACATGCATATTATTATAGGTAGAGGGATCCACATCACTATTTGTTAAAATCTGTTGAGATTACCTCTTACATAAAATATATCTTACAAAGCACGAATCTAGCTTTTGATAATTTTTGATATTGTCTGTGGTAATTTTGCAAATTTAATAGTAAAATTTGCCTCCTGCATGTAATTTTGATTTTATTTAATACAATAATAAATTTTTTGATTATAAACTATAAACACCATTCCACAATATAGCATTGATGTCTTAATATTTTTTAACCAAACAAACTTAAATATTATAATTAAAGCTTTTAATAGGTTTTTGCTAGTAATAAGGAGAAAAATATTCACTTCGTGCTTGTAATAATTTTGATATAAACATATTTGTTAAAAAATTGTGTCAATTTGAGTTAATTGACCGAAACTTAAATAATATCTAAATGCTCATCATGCTTGTGTTATTTCATACAACTTTGATAAATTAGTACCGGTATTTACTTCGTGCATATAAAAACGATTATTCGACAAATAAATAAATTACAGGATATATTGATCATACCAAAATTTTACATAGATGGATATGTATTTTTAAATATTAAGAGCTAAAACTGGATTATCTATAACATGGAGAAAGTATTTACTTCCTGCATGTAAGTATTTAAATCTAGTTATAATATTTTTTTTAAATGTTTTAAATTCATGTGTTTAAGAAAAAATTAAAAAGTATGTAATTTTTCATCGTTTTTGTGGTTATGTTACTAAATTTTCCATATGAAATAGCAAAATTCTGTTTGTAAATTAACTTTATTTAATAAAATAATGTATTTTTTGATTAGAGACTATACACATAATTCTACAATAGCACATACAGTTATTTCTATTTAACCATTAAATGAATTTAATAATATAATTAAGGCTTGTAATCTATTTTAGCCGATTACAAATATTCAATTCCTGCTTGTAAATATTTTAATCTAATTATATTTGTTTAAAACTAATTTTAATTTGGGTCAATTGAGCGAAACTTTTAATTTAAATATTAAAAAATGAGTATTTTTTAATAAAAATCAACGAATGTTTATTTCATTGTAAAGAACATGGTTTGCCATTAATATTTGAAAACGATATCAGCCAAAAGGCCGCCACGGCTACGCTTGCAGCACTATATCCTATTCATGAAATTGTTCATGACCAATTTACACATTTGCGGCTGATTGTCCTCCATAACTTCACGAAATCCATTTTTAAGGTTTTGAATCGATTGTGGAGCATTAGCATAGACCTTATCTTTCACGTGGTTCTAAAGAAAAAAGCACGTCTGCAACGATTACGCGAAAACTTTACGTTGTTTCGGTCCAATTTAAACGGATTATTATTCAAAATTAAACAACCTTTCATAATTGGTGCCACACTACATGATTTGGAACAAAAAAATTTTTTTGTGCATTTCTCCTGGTAAAAAAAAAATCGATAATTCAATCGACGATTACGCGAAAACTGGAAGTTGTTTCGGTCCAATTTAAACGGATTATTCAAAATTAAATAACCTATCATAATTAGTGCCGGAACAAAAAATTTTTTTTGTGCATTTGTCCTGGTAAAAAAATCGATAATTCAATCGACGATTACGCGAAAACTGGAAGTTGTTTCGGTCAAATTTAAACGGATTATTATTCGAAATTAAATAACCTTTCATAATTGGTGCCACACTCTATGATTTGGAACAAAAAATATTTTTGTGTATTTGTCCTGGTAAAAAAAAATTGATAATTCAATCGACGATTACGCGAAAACTGGAAGTTGTTTCGATCCAATTTAAACGGATTATTCAAAATTAAATAACCTTTCATAATTGGTGCCACACTCAATGATTTGCACCTTATCACTGAAGATGATTTTGCGATGAAAATCCGGATCATTTTGATGCATTTGAAGGACCTTTACTGCGAAGATACGACGTTTATGGTGATCGACCGGCTAAAGTTCTTGTGTTAACTGAACTTTAAAAGGCTTAAGTCTAAAGTTTTTATACAAAATATGGTGTAATGTCGTTTGTGGAATGTCTAATTCCAAAGATAGGCCAAGATTCGACCATCCTGAGTTTTTGTCACCACTACGGGCTACAGCAGCAATAGGCTCAGTTTTTTTTTGAGCGTTGCACACGGTTTCGAATCTTTACATCACTAACTTGTCTCAGCAGCTCAAAAATTTCCACAACTTTCACTATTGCCGGATGAGGAGGTGCTTCACGACGGCCGAAAAGTGCTTTAGTTTTGCGAACTGTGACTGCAAAATTTTCCCCATTTTTGTAGTGAATTTTGAACAATTACACTGCGTTGTTTTAGCGTGTATCGTATACCATTTTTAGTAATGGCGTAGTTTTTACTTGTCATATGGCAAAAGATGACAGCTTCAAAATTGACAGCTGCCCAAATAGCAGGTTATTTAAAATGAAACCTCTTAATGGAAAACCCTTTATAAACGCTCAGCCTGCTTTCTCATTTTGTTTGTGGTTATGTTAGCAAATTATGAAAATTGAAAAGCAAAATTACCTTCCTGCTGACTTTATTTAATAAAATATTACATTTTTTGATTAGAGACTATCAACATAATTCCACAATATCACAGATGCGATTCTATTTTTAAACTTATTAAATTAATTATGGTTTTTCATAAGGAGAAAAGTATTCACTTCCTGCTTGTAAATATTTTGATCTGATTATATTTTTCTAAAAAGGGAATAAATTTCAGTTATTTGAGTGAAAATAATATAATATTTAAATGCTATTCTTGCTTGTATATTTTATACAACTTTGCCTAATTATTGCCAGTATAGTATATAGGAACGAGTAGAGTCAAAATTTTTCTATTGGGGCGTTTAATTGTTGAACCTAAAATAATTTGCATGTCAATGGAGATTGTGTTGCATTTCATTTTCGTTTTCGGTGCAATCTTCGGTTTTAGTTCTGTGAACTTTAAATTAAATAACCAAAAGCTTGATTACGAACGAGTTGAAAATTTTCAACGCATAATAAGCCTAAAATATTTGTATGTCATCAGATCTTAGTTTGCCTCCTATATTAGGTTTTCGTCTGATTTTTGATTTAGGTCCTGCTAGCTTTCAATTCAATAACCTAACGCCTTGGTAAGGAGCGAGTATTTTTTAAAATTTACTAATGAGTCAAATGCCTCAATAATAAATTTAAGACACGACTTAGGCGTAATTATAGGCACCACCATAAAGAGCCTTATATTATTTGCATGTCAATAGATTTTGTTTTGCGTTCTAATTTCGTTTTTTGTCTGTTTTTAAATTTTGGTTCTGCTACCTTTAAAATGGAAAAGCTTTATGATTTATCTAAACCACCACCGAACCAAAAAATAATTATGCTATATTTAGCCTAAAACTTCAGTGAATGAAAAACATTAGATACGTCAATATTTTGAACAAAAAAGACTCAAAATAAATAATAAATAAACTTTTCTTCACAGATGTCAAAATTAAAACAATAGGTTGCTGTAATAATTTAAGTGTCAAAATTAATAAAGATAAAATAATTAGTTTGTTCACCTGAGCAGTCAAAAATTGCTACTTGTTTTACTATTGAACCAGAGTAATTTTAAGCTGCACACTTTGTTTTAATATGTGAACTGTTGTAATGAAATGAACGAGTTTAGTCATTTTTTTTATGGTTGATTTAACAGAGAAAAATTCAAATGAAAATAAAAGTAGAGGCGATGGAAAAAGAAATAAAACGGAAGTTCGATTCGAGGTTGTAAATTAAAAAACAAAAAATTGATTGTATTATTAGAAAATAATTAAAAATTTACTCAAAATTCCTAAAATAAAAAAAAGTTGTAACTTTTTTGTGTTATATATTTACTAGTTGACCCGCCGAACTTCGTACCGCCTCAAAATCAATAAATGTTGTTTATAGTTATTAGCTTAGTTAGATTGAGTTTTTTCTCTCGAGCAGAAATGACCTTGAATGTTGGATTGAATCCGCGTTCTGCGATAATGTCTGTTCCAAATGAAGTCATTTGGAAACATCCGTTGTATCTTTGAGTGTTGGATAGAAAATGTCGTGATTCTGGTGTCTCACCACGAAGCAATGAATGCAACGGTTCAGGTGGCGCAGGCAATAATGGTAATCTCACCTTGCCACTGAGGCAGCACATTCCATGCGTTTCTACAGCGAACTTCAATGCACCGCAATGGTCGCACACAACCTCCTTTGGGCCAATTCGAACGAAAGGATATGAATTGTAGTCAATTGTGCAATCGTATTGAAAAGTTATTCGATTCAAATCAACACTTGAAGACTTTCTTCTTGCGTGTCAAAGATTATCATGTTGTTGATGTGTGCGATAAACTCGACGATTTCCCATTGCTAACTGAGCTATTTGACGTACTGCCTCTCTGTGTGCTTGTCTTTGTGAAGCGCGAAGTCGCACCATACCAACGCGGCGGACTTCTCGTGTGATTTCTTGTTCATCTGCAGTGGATTGATTCGCAATAGTCCGAAGTCTAATTGCATTACGGCTTCGAGGTAAAAGATTACATCTTCTGGCTCGCGGCATTGTAAATAATACTGGAAAATTATTCACACAATCCAAAATTACATAATCATTTATCGAGGTGCGCACAATCACAAATGTGATAATCTCACAAAGTGAACATCTTCGAAGGGAAGTTACCGTTTGTAAATCACGATTGACAATAAAATTCTACAGAATCAAAAAAAAAATTTAAAACAAAACAAAAAAAAATCTGGTGTCCGGTGTTGGGACACTGTACCACTAAACAAATTACGTTTGTACGCAAAAAAGTACTGTTTCCTTGTTGTGTTTGGCACACACCACACAATCTCTTATTTCACTAAATTCCACCACTTATTTTAATATTATATGCTAAACCACAAACCCCTTTACTAATAAGAAATAACCAAAACCAAAAATAAATTAAATTTAATATTAAAATCGCAAAGGGAAAAAATTTTTTTGGAGCTGTCAAAATCTACTCTTCGCAATGAAATCGTAATTCGGACGAAGATTTTATCTATATAATAGACAAGTAGATGAAATAAAAATGTTGGACAAAAAATAAAATACAAATTTGCATGTACCCTCCAGTCGGATTTGAAGTACTTCATGGCCCAAGCGCTGAAGCTTTAAGCACTGCACCACTCGTCGCATACAAACTACGCATACAAAATTCATATAAAAAAAAGGTTTTTTATTAGATTTTTGGGGTTTTCCTTTTGAGTTTTTCCGGCTTTTCTTTTTTTTCTAAACCACCACTGTATTGAGACGAACAAAATAAAAAATAAAAATCATCGAAATCAGTTCTCCCAAAATTTATCAAGAAAATGTATTTTCTTGATCAATTTTTTTTGGTGATTTTTTCAGATGTCTTACGCGGCTTTTACATCAAGTAAACCTTTTGTATGATAAACATTTTTGCTACCGAAAAACCATATTTTTAGTTGATTTTAATATGAACAAAGATTATTTTTAAAAACTTTGATCTTATTTAAGCTATTAAAAATAAAGAAAAATTTAAAACCATGTGATTTTTGAACTTTTTAGCGAATTTAATATTCCATAAAAACTTCGATAAAGAATTAACTTATCGAACTCAAAAGTTTATTAAAGAAACGCCAAATCGACAAAAAGGTTGCGGTTGTCGATAAAACTAATTACTTCTATCAGGCTATTTCACTTTTAATGTGAGTACATCGAGTAAGCCGCGCTTATTAGATTGTATTAGATATGTCAAAATATTGAAATAGGATGGCGGAGAAATTATATTTATTTAATTTTATTATTTTTCACAGATTTTTAGCAATAAGGTGGTATTGTATAATTTAATCTAACAATTTACGCAATTGTTATTTTAATCTAATAGTGTTAATTGGTTGGTTTTATTTTTCTATTTGATAAAAAAATTCTATTGAAATTTAAATGGATCCTCTTAGTCCAGCCATTAATGTGGCATATACAGTTTTCGTGTCTTATAAAAATTTAAAATCGAGTCAAACGACGTCGACTGACAGTTTCACAGTATTCACAATGTCTTATAGATGTCGCAAGAATCATAAAAAATCAATCAAATATATTTAATGCATGTTCGTTTGATGTAAAAGCCGCGTTAATAGTTATTATGCTATTCGGAGCGAAGAAAAATCCAACAAAATAAAAATCATAAATTCGGTCCATCCGTTCTTGAGTTATAAATGGTGTAACTAACCCGACTTTGTTTTATATATATAGACTAGTACTATAGAATTTAAAGTAACTAGATATTTTAAGTTAAGTATAAGAGAAAAACATTGATAGAACTTTAAGTGGAGTGAGTGATAAAAATTATAACAAAAAAATCGTTGTGTGATAAAACTTTGCGTCCATCGGATATACGGCACATAAACACATAAAAATACCAAAATCTACGTAACCGTGTGTGGTGTTAAAGTGTTACAAATGTCAAACTGCGTGTGATTGGAAAGGTCATGGTGATTAGGTGACCTTGAATGAAGATAGTTGTTTTCGTTGGATTCTACGTTTTTATCTTACTTTTCTAAATTTTTATTTTTAGTTTTTTTCCCTGTCCAATTTCCTTCTGACGGCAAAACCAGTTTTGACGAATACTTCAAACGAATACTTCGTCTTGAAGCCTCTTCTCAAATATAACATTTCTGTTAATGATCTTGGGAAACATGAACTTGAGATCAAGAATTTATTTTCTTGTGACCCCCTCCAATAGGTCGTTACACTGTATTTACACCGTTTATATGCGATTCGTGTATTATGTTTAAGTTTACTTGGAGACATAGGAGAAGAGGCAAACCGTTAGCATGAAATAAAGTTTATCTATGCAGTTTTTATTTGACGTGACTTAGCACGCTTAGCACACGATGCTTGTATAAATAGTTATAAGTAGGAACTAATACGGTTCCCAACTAATCCTCAGTTCAGAACTGTGCCATTATTTTAATCCGGAAAAAATTGATATTTCATAGAATCAATTTGTCTAACTATTTTGTCACGGAAAATACTGAGCACAAAGCAAAAACTATTTTACTATACTATTAAAAACAATTATTTTTATTTATAAATTATATTATATTATTCATTGATTTATATCCAATTTGGTTTCCTATACAGAAACAACAACGACGACCTAACTATAGATTGGATATTACAGATTAAATATCACGAAAATATAAGCGGTAGAAAAGTATGCGAGCGCGGTTCTGCTATTGTACCAAGCAAAAATATAGCAAAAACCGTCGTATTCAAGGCAAATTTGCTATCACTAATTTTAAATAGTTTGTGCTTATAGTTTATTGTTCACAAATAAATTTATTGTTAATCGATAAAAAAAGGTTTTTAGTTTTAGTTTTGTGCACAATAGAATTAGATATAGGTAGTTTGTGTATACGATGTGCGCGCTCGCTTTATAAAAAAAAACACGAAAAAATTTGTCTAGAATTTTTAATGAATATGATCTTGAAATACCAAAAAAAAAAAAACAAAATAGTTAGAAACCGATTCTTGTCTTAAAATTGAATTATTATACATTTTTTATAGAATTCTTTTTAAGCAATTTGCAAATATTTTACTCTGTATACACACAATTGGAGATTTTTGATTTACAGCTATTAGATATGGTTCGTTAGTTTAGCATAATTGTATATAATGTATGTGTTGCGCCGCAAAATCAGGGCAAATTGGACAAGAAATAAAAATGTTAGGTGTTTGCCATTGTTTAGTTAAATTTCACAGGTGCTACAGCATTATTTTTATTTGTATGCTTTCAGAAATTTTCTTTAGAGGTGTTCAAATAAATGTTGACCTTTCTTTTTTACAGCACAACAAATCTAAAATAACAAGGTGGTACACAATATATATATATGTAACACAAAAATAATGACATGTTATTTTAACTGTGATCTTAAAATAAATACACATAAAAATCGTAATCCATAAATTTCTCAAATAAAATATCTTGATATCACCATCACCGTTTTCTTGCGTAAAATTTATTATGTTCTTCATATATAGTCCTTGTGGCGATATTCGTGATGTCTTAATGAACGTGCGCATACCGGTAAAATACCAACAAAAAGGCGAGGAACTTCGGACGACGAATAAACCAAAAACAAAAATTTTTAATTTATGGCCTATAAATAATCAATATTTGCGATTACTTGATATTATTGTGATAATAATTTCATCCGGCAAATAAAAATTTATTTTGCTTTGCCAATTTCAATCGTGTGCGTTTTATGTAACATGTTGTAGTTCTTTTTATTAAATTTTTTTTTCGTTGGTTCTTATCTCATCTCTGGTAACGGTTCATCTTAATTTCTTTTTAATTTCATGTTGTCCATTATTCAAGCAAAAAACAGCAACATAAACCATTTTTGTGGTTTTCTTTTTGTAAAGGGTGATAACAAAGAAATTATAATTTAATTGGTATTCATATACGGACGCAACATAATTGCTTAATTTTATAGTGATGGTTTTAATGGGAAAAATAACGTCGATTATCATCTTGTTATGCTGGGTACAATGTTATTATTTGTATAAGTTGGACGTGTTTTGGTGAAGTTTGACATTTTAAAGATATCTGAAAATTATTTATTTTACACTTGTGAAATATGCTAATAAAATCGGGTTCGCCGCTTGCAGTCTTTTGATTTCTGCTTCATACAGATGTAAGTTCCGGTAACAACGAAACTTGAAGCAACTCTAATTGACTCAAAGTTAATTTAACCATTTAAGTATAATCAAAAAAAATTTGACATTGTGGGTCTATATTTAGATCGACGATTTTCACGATTTATGTCGTTATGACTAAGTCGTCGTGTGAAAAAAAATATTTAGAAAATCTCGACGAAAATAAATTTAATACTTTTTTCTTGAAAAGTTATAATCAATTTTGTAATGTATCTAAACAGCTTCACTTACTCCAATTAATCTAAAATTTTTGTCACACCAACACATTTTATAATCTTTGCACCTTGTCGAATATGAAGATAAACTACCTCCGTGAAGCTAGCCCGAATTTTCAGCCCGAAATTTTAATTTTTTATATGGCAATTCAACTTCTGGCGAGACACATAATATAAGCAAATTATAACTTTAAAGCAAATTTGTGTCACACGCAAATTATAACTATTAATTAATTGTTTATTATCAAACTAATCGTGGCTTCTAAATTTTGATAAAAATAATAAAAAAATAGTATTACTGCTGAAACATCAAATTAAAAAAATTATTAGGTCAAGTTTTCAAAAATAATTTCAGTGGAATTATGGGAACTAAATTCAGCTTGAAAAAAAGTTTATCGGATATTAATTGGAGTATATTCTATTATATCTCGCCTTATAAACGATTCACGAGCACTTGACATATGTATATCACCGGAATTGCTAAAATTTTGACTAAAAACCAACAGAACTTCGGAAAAATTCGATCTGTAATTATCTGGATATAGTCGTTTGAATATCGCCTTACAAACGATTCACAACCACTTTACCTATACAAAAAGATTCGTTAAAAGTTTGGCTACAAACTGAGAGATTTGTAGAAAAATTCTATTTGGAAGTATCTAGATATAGTCGTTTGAATCTCGACTCGTACGCGATATACGAGCACGAATCCGGCGAAATGTTTCAAGTGCTCGTGAATCTCCTCTGAGACGAGATTAAAACGTCTTTATCCCGGTTATTCCCGATAATTTTTTTTTTAAATATCTCAGTTTGTAGTCAAAACTTCAAACGATATAGTCTAACAAATTAAAATTTCGGGCTGAAAGTTGTTACTAGATTCATAGCGTTCAATCGCGTAATGCTAATTAAGTTTCCGCATTGCCGTTTTCCGGTTAGGTTTGGGCTGTCTAGGTTTCCAAACAATTGAACGAATAATTTAAAAATACGTAAAAGTTATATTTATAGTTTCGGTTGAATGCTCTAAATGTCATAACAGATTACCATGACACATTTTACTGTCGCGTTAGTGGTATTTTTTGGGGCTAGGATATAAAACTTTCTCGATAGTTTTAGTTTAGTATTGCTAACAGGATTTTTGAACTGAATATTGGGCTAGCTCAATTTAAATGAAGAGTTTAGGTCTGACTAGGCTACCAAGCAATAGTAATATAAATATTAAAAATACATAAAAGTAATTAATAAAAGTAATTTTAAAATTTCGGACTCAATGTTATAAATGTCATGACGTTGTATCATGGCACTATCAACTGTCGCGATAGTCACAATTTCTGGGCTGGGATAGTAAACTCTCACGATAGCGATAGTTTAGTATTGCCATCGTGTTTTTTCGGGCTGAGTATCGGGCTAGCTCCATATATTTACATAGATAAACTACTCATATTTTCGTATGATTTTATGTTATGATCATAATCCTAAATAGAATTACTGGACTAGGGATTATATTTGTAAATGGGATTGATTTTTAATTATATTAAATCATAGTGAAAATTTTGTTTTTGGCAACATTATTGTTGTTGTCAAAATAAACATGGCCGATAATAACACATAAGATACTATATGGACTAAATGTCTGTATAAAATTACTGAACTCGGATTTATATTTGCCTAAATTTGGTTTGATATGAGTTATATTTAAATTATAGTCATAATTTTGTTTTTTATTTTGACAACAACAACAATAAACATTGTCGTTGTTGTCAAAATAAATATGGCCGATAATAACACATAAAATACTATGAGGACTAAATGTCTATATAAAATTACTGAACTCGGATTTATATTTGTTTAAATTTGGTTTGATATTTAGTTATATTTAAATTAAAGTCAAAATTTTGTATTTGTCAAACATTGTTGTTGTTATCAAAATAAATATGGCCGCGATAATAATCGAATTAATACTTATAAGGACTAAATGTCTATATAAAATTAGTGAATTAGTATTAAAATTTTGTCAAATTAGGATTAATATTGATGGTTATTATTAGACATGGTCAATTTTAGTGCACTTATTTTCACAAATTTTATAACTTTTTTAAAATTAAAAGATAATAAACACAAATTATTATTTTAATTTTGGTAAAAACTTATTAAAGTATTAAACTTTATTAACGTGAAAAAATTTTAAAAAAATATACAAAAATAATATTAAGATTATTTAATAAATACTTTTATTATTATGAAACGATCGATTTCGGCGTTTAACAAATCGCCATCATCAGGTTAGATACTTGAATAGTAAATAGATTAAAAATAAAATGAAATAAAAATAAAAATGGATTTATATAAAGACCTTATTTACTAGGAATTGTTATATATAAGAACCGAAATTAAAAATCTGTTACAATATATTCGTCACAATCACTTTGAAACATAAACGATCTTATACAAAAAATTTTATGTATATATAGAAAAAGTTAAACGATGTATTTAAAAAAGGGCTAAGTGTTTCGCAAAATCATGTCATAAATTCTGTTTGTGTTGGAGTTGATTCTGTTGTTCAATAGGTGTATATTGTCTTTATTTTTTTATATTTCTAACTCTTCGATTCTGTTCATGACGTCGCCTTTATTTAATTTGTGTAAAATTTGTAAATTATTTTCGAAGTCAATGACCTGATGTCTTTGGTTTTTTAAATGGGAAGCTACTCGTGAATCAGGATTGGTTTTGGTTATATCTTTTATATGTTCTAAGAACCTCTTTTTGAACGATCTGCCGGTTTGGCCTATATAAAAAAAGCTGGACAATCTGAACATGAAATTTTATATACTCCCGTTTCTGTGTCTACGTCAGTTTTATATTTAAGTTTTTGGCCAATTTTATGGTATGTTTTGTATGCCAATTTATAACCTTGTTGGAGAAATATTTTTTGTATCGTTTTATCGTAATTCTTACTGAATTCTATAGCAATGTATTTAGTAATGTCATTCGTGGTGTTACTTAATGCAGTGTTACCGAGGTAATTAAGTTTATTTTTGCATTTGTAGTTCATCTTGTCAATCATTCTCGTTGAGTACCCATTTTCAATGGCTATGAACTTAATAACGTTTAATTCTTCATTGTAATCTAATAAATTCATTGGTATCACGTTTAGTCTGTTAATAAGGTGGTGGTAGGCTGACAATTTATGTTGTGAGTGGTGGTTAGAACTGCGATGTATAGTTTGGCTGGTTTGTGTCGGATTTCTGTAAATATTAAATTTATGTCTCTGGTTTTCATTTGTTATGGTTAGGTCTAAAAAGTTAATTGTTTTGTTTAGTTCAACTTCTAAGGTAAATTTTATGTTTTTATGAATTTTGTTTATATATCCGTGTAATAAGTCAAGCTGTCGATTTGTTCCATTGAACAAAACAATCACGTCGTCAACATATCGATACCATTATTCGATGTATTTTGCGAATTTATTATGCGCGTTAATAATATGGTTCTGCTCTATGTGATTTAAATAATAATTTGATAAAGTACCTGATAAGGGACTACCCATTGGTAGTCCTTCTTCCTGTTTGTACAAATTGTTATTATGTTTAAAATAATTCTGACTGGTTATTATCTTTAACAGGTTAATGATTTCGTTTGTTGTCCTTATGTCTATGTTATTTTGGATTAGTAAATTCTTTGTGATATCTATTGTTTCAGCGATGGGGATGTTGGAATACATGTTCGAAATGTCGAACGATGCCATTTTTGCGTTCGGTTTTATGGTGACGCTTTCAATTTTGTTGACTAGCTCTATGTTGTTCTTTATTGAAAAATCGTTGTTTAATTTGATATGACATTTCAGCCAATTATTTATGTGTTTAGCTATCTTTAAGTGGGTGCCGTCGTGAAGTTCACCAGTGGGCGAATAGGTATGTTATCCTTGTGTATTTTAGGTAATCCTTGTAATATGGGAGCACTCGGTTTGATCATTTTGTTTTTTAGAATTTCCCGTTTGTTCAGAAAGTGAGTAGATTTGTTCATCGCGTCTTTGATGATTTTGTTGTATAGTTGGCTTGGATCATTGTTCTGTAGTTGAACGTTGTTGACATCTTTGTTCATGATGACCGTTGTGTATCCCTTATCTGCTTTCGTTATTATGGCGTTATTCGACCTTAGTTTTTTTTTGATGTTGTTTATCATTTGCATGTCATTATTGGAGTTTTTGAGAATAATTTTATGTTTGTCTATTTTATTTACTATGAGTGTTCTTATAATATCTTGATGTTCCGGATTAGTCCTGATTATTGCATTTTCGATATTCATTAAATGTTTATTTTGTTGATTTATGTTAAATTACAAAACTATACGAATATAAGTTTCAACCATGAGGAAATCGGACTTCTGGAAAAAGGACTAAAACATAATATAATACCTAATAATAACACAGTAAAAAAAAATTACATATTTTTAAGGGTAAACAAAATGCCTCGTAAATGTATTTAAATTTCAAGTATGGTATGTACCGTACATAAGACATGGAATTTTCATTTTCTAATTTATGTAAAATTCAACAATGCAGATATATAATTTTCAATAAACCATTATGTAATTTTGTATACTGGGTTGGATAAAGGTAATATTCCATATTTAAATATTGAAATTTATAAAATTTGCCTAAAAATTACATAAACTATGAAGAATTTCATTGCTTAAAAAACATGAGATCCACCACAAGTTCTTTCTTGTCAGTTTGGTCTCGTACTGATAAAAGGTTTTGTTCTACTTATCAGGTTGCCCTTACAACGACCAATCTGCAAAAATTCAAATCTTGCTTTATACTAAGTATAACAAAAGAACATATCGACTTGGCGAATTATATCACATTAAACAAAATAATTACGCGACACATTTATTCTTGCTCGTAGATTTCTCATCTGTCGTATTTATCTCCGACAATATTCTACATAATAATTATGGAATATTTTAGGAAAGGATGTAATTTTCTTACAAAACATCACAAAATTGTATAAGATACTTAAAATTACATAGACAGGTTACTAATCTCTACATAAAATAAAAAAAATGTCAGTATATTCTGTGGAGTTCTTTAATTTACATACTGGGTTACTGGCTATTCCGTCACTTGTTATGGAAACAAAAATTTTACATAAATGATGTAAATATTTTACCATTAAATGTATGTAAATTTCCATAAATCATGTAAAAAATTTTTACTGTGATAGCGCCAATAGAGAATCTCTATCAAAATAATAAAACATGTTTTTTAGTGTATATTTCAATTATTAAATAAACAATATATTATTCAAATTATTCGATTATCTATTATGTAATATTATAATCAACCTGATAATTCTATTCTCTTATTAATAACACATTTGTTAAAGTTTACCAAATAAATTTTTTTAAAATAATAATTATTCATATTTATGAAGGAACAAATTAAAATTTTGAATAAGGAATTTTCAAAATGAAAATAATATGTGACTAAACTATCTTCCATTCAATAATATTATATATCAAATATTTTTTAATGTAATAATTTATTATTAATCGATTATTATCATTTGGAAATATTAAATTAATTGTAAATCTTCATTATAACAATAACATTTTCAAAAGGAAATATAGTAGAATCGATTTAAATTATATACCTGAAAATTTTTTTGTTACATATTACAATATCAATTCTTATTTATTCATTCGATATTATTATCTAATTTCTAATTACAATAACTACATTTATAAATTTTTACTTTGTCATATTTAGTTTCCACGTGTACGTAATTACACCAGGCACGTTCTTGAATTTGGTGAAAATTTCCAGATAGGGAATACGGTTTATTTTCCACCGCCAACTTCAATAATTTTATTGAATATTAAATTGAATATTATAAAATGGAATAAATAAAAAAAAATTAAATTAAATACTATAATTTTAGACTAGTCACATTTGTCGTAAAATATCCTTAAACTTTTAATCATTGAGCTTTTTGACCAACGCGTTAATAGACGTATGATATTTATCAAATGTTGTTGTAATTTTGTACAAATATTGCTGCAAAAAATTCCAGAAAAGTATGGATTGGCTCGGATAATGCAAATTAAAATGGTTGTATATTTTAAAGCAGCAGTCAATCGACTTTAACGCAGTAGGCAGTATGTACGAGTATCTTATTCCATCAAAATATACTATGAATTCCTTTGGCTGTTCAATAGTTCCTATTACTACAACAAAAGGTTGTACAGGTAAGTTTTCAGCAAGTTTTTTTTTATTATTTCCTCTGCCTCAGTTGCCGTTTCGCTAATCACAAAAACTGAGTTTTGTGAATCTTTAATGGAATATTTCACATATTGTTTGCTCGAAGAGCATACTTCTTTCGACACGGGTGGTATTAAACAATGTAGCAAGTACAATGTGCTTGTGTGTTTACTATCTGAAATTTATATTTAAAACCAATTAGTAAAAATGTTGTATGGATTCCACTAACTTAATATACAAACTAACTTTCAGATATGTAATTATTTTTTAATAAGTTTTCCATTCTTTTTTTGTTATGCGGGTCCTTAATCTTATCTTTGAAAATAGGCAAAACTTTAATGTAGAAATTTTCGAAACTGTCTAATAAATTGCCAGCGTTTGATATAGGTTCTGAAAATCAATTTCGATCTGAAATTTAAAAATAAATCGTAATTTAGTTATTTCTTAAAAAATTATTAAAATAATGGGCTTCAGAAATCGTAAAGTACAATTTCTCAAATGCAATTGAGAAAAAGTAAAGTACAATTTCTCGTCCTACTGAAACTCGTAAACTGTGCATATTTTGTAAGTGTACCAAAGATCAATGGTAAATTTATAACAGGGCTGAACTTGGGGAAATAATATGCATTTGCCAATGACGTATCTAACGTACGCCCAAACCTTAGGTACTTTATGCTATGTTTGCTAAAATTATATGGTTATATAGCTATATAATTTTTTCTGCGTTTAAATTTACAAATACTTGAATTTGTATCATAATAATGTGATTCAATAAATTTCTAATACCATTAACTCTAAAAATTTTAATATAATAAACTCTTTTATCGATTTCGATTGACCTAGAAAAATTCAAATATGTTATTTTCTACTAGGTGTAGTTTAGTTTTTATCCCAGATTGATTATTTTATTGTAAATAGAAATCGACATTATTTTCTTCAGTCAATTAATAAGAATTGATCACTGAAAGAACACGTGTTAGATGCTCTGGCTGTTTTAAGGAGGTTCATATACTTTTATAAAATAGAATCTTTAAATATCTAAATTTTAAATGATAAGGCAGCTTTAAATAAAGACGTCACCTAAACAGCAACGTCTAAATAACTAGGCAATCTAAAAATTATTTTTACTTTATATTTGAATATCATACTCACCAATTTATAACCTAACGGTTTTTTATAATGGGGCCATTTTTGAACTATTTCTGTGCAATTAGTCTCAAGGCTCGCAATGTCTCTAGCTCTGTAGTTTTTTGTTGCACCCCAATGGTATTCAAGCTCCGCAAAACTGCAATTATCATTGGAAATCTCGCTTAGACTTTCATCATTGTTCTCCTCTGGTACTAGAATTCAGTTAAACATTTTCCTTTTAAGAAATTTAAATACAAAATCAACTTCAAATCGCAAGCGAAAATATATTTCTTATTTAAAATATAGTACTAATCATATACACATTAAGGATTACTGGTTATGAAATAAATAGTCACACTGAGTGTTCGTACTGTATCCCTTTTCCGGCCAAACAATTTATTTTTCTTCAATTTAAGCCCACCTTACAGAAATGTGTATTTAATATTGACAAGTGATAATGTCTTCCGGATTTTAACGGATCTTAATTTATTAGGAATTCTTTTTAAGTAAAACATTATAATTTGATAGCAACATATAAATTATATAACATATTAATTACTTGTTTTGATAACATATTAACTATTTTATTATTATTATTATTATAGTTATAGTATTATTTTTCGGACGAAAACGATTTAAGTGACTTACACAAATGTGTATGTTAGTGCAAAACACATACCAAAATAAATTGTTTACATCTCTACACGTAATACACAAAAATAGAAGTCCGTCATCCAATCTAGAAGTGACGCCATCGAAAAAATGGACCGGGAAAACACCTGATCTTTCGCGGCTACATATTTTTGGATGTAGCGCATATGCCAAACAACTCGGACACTTAAAAAAGTTAGATGACAGGAGTAAAAAATACAATTTTGTAGGATACGGTACAAATGGATATAGACTCTGGGATAGAAAAAACATACAGTCCTATAGTGAATAGTAATACTTTAAGATCTATTTTTGCAATAGCAGCTAACCGGGGCGATATAATTATGAAGTTTGACATAAAGACTGCATTTTTGCATGGAGAGTTATCGGATGAGATATATATGCAACTTCCCGAAGGATATGAATCGAAAAATGAAGTATGTAAATTGAAAAAGGCATGGTTTTAAACAAGCCCCTCTAAAATGGAACGAGAAATTTACAATGTTTCTCTAAACTGTAGGACTGCAGTCTATAAAAAGTGATATATGTATATACAAAACGAACGACAGTAGTATGATATTAGCAATATACGTAGATAATGGGATTTTAATAGAGAACGATAAATCAAAAATGGAAAATTTGCTATCAGTAATTGGAAACGAGTTTGAAATGACCGTGTTTAAAGATCTAAAAACATACTTAGGTTTGGAGCTGGAGGTACACGTTGGCTCAAAACTAAAAATTTGTCAACAGAAGTATGCAATGAACATTCTAAAACGTTTCAACATGAAGAAAGCGAAACCAGTATCAACACCACTAATGGTTGTAAAACAAAATATAAATGAAAATGTGACTGGAGATGAATACATAAAATTTCCGTATCGAGAGACGGTAGGGAGTCTCATATACTTGATGTCAAAAACGCGACCACATATAACGTTTGCAACAAACTATGAAAGCAGATTTGTAGAAAACCCAGGCAAAGAAGATATAAACAACATAAAACGGACATTGCGATACATAAAGGGTACTGTGCAAAGAGGAATTGAATATTCGGCGGATAGTGATATATCTAAACTAGAAGCGTTTTGTGATTCAGATTATGCTGGTGATATAGAAACTCGGAGAGGTACGTCAGGATACGTAATAATGTTTTGTGGGGGTCCAATAAGGTGGTGCTCTCGAAAACAACCAATAGAGGCACTGTCAAGTACAGAGGCTGAATATATTTCAGCAGCGGAGTATTGCAAGGAACTAATGTACTGTGGACATAAAAGTAACGTTGAACATCGATAACCAAAGTGCAATAAAATTAATTAGTATTGAAATATAATTTTTTATCCGGTGCTCAGCCCTTAAAAACAAAAAAAAACAAAAAGTACTAGTTTTTTTAGTACTAGTACTAGTTAAAATTTGTTACAAAAAAAATGAAAGCAGATTGGCATGTATTATAAAGAAGAGAAGGCGTCGTATAAAAATAAAACAAATATAAAAAAGTATAGCGTTCTATTTATTTCAATTAAAAAAGCTAACAATGTCAATGAAAAAAAAACTGTTTTGCATTCATTAATGCAAATGCAAACAGGTATGAAATGTTACATACCCGTAGCATACTGTGAGCAAAAAAATGGATTTAAGCTCCATATATTTCTTTCATTATAGTAAGACTTATTAATTTAAATTTCACGCGGAAAACCATTCATCGAAATATTTTTTTTCTATGTTGGTATGACTGTCAGTGACATCTGTGCCAAATGTCACATCAAAATAATCATTAGTGTTTAGTATACGCTTATTATATTGTTCTATATGTTATAGCTTTGTTATTTATAAGTATATGCTATATTATTATTTACCATTGTGTTGCTGTGCAAAATGACGGACATTGCAAAATGCAAGTATTCGATTGGCGGAATAAAGGGTCGCGTAACCTATTATAAGAATCTATTGAATTCCGGTGATGCGTTTTCGGAAAGTGAATTATGAATCCATGTTGGATTGCATCAAAGCCTTGTATATTATGTAGGTTTGATGATGCACAATCAAAGTTGAAGGATCTTGATCCAGCTGAATTTCAGAGTGAGGCTCGTGACGAGTTCGAGGCACGTTGTAGGGCCATGGAGATGCAAATCAGAGATAATTTACATAAATTGTCAAAAATTCAGGGCTTTGTTTGTATTGTTGAGAATTCAGAAGCAACCTCTGTGGCCGCGAAACCATTGTCCATTCCATTTCCAGAGTTACCGTAGCCAAAATTTGACGAAGGTTTTTTATTTTGGATCGAATTTAAGGAAAATTATTTACAACGAGTACACAACGATTGCAGGTTAAATTCTGTTCTGAGATTTACATATGGGGGGAGGGTTTTTACAAGGGGGTTCCGCTTATCAATTTATAAGGGGAATACCAAATTCAGAACAAAATTATGATCAGGTGTGAAAATCGTTATTCAAGCATTATGAAAACGAACCAGGGATTAAAACCTTACATATGAAATTGCTGTACGAGTTGAAATCCATAAGGAAAGACAATTGTCCAGTTCAATTGAAGACATTTATTAATTCTTTTTGGAAGCAATACAATGCTCTCAAGGCGCTCAAAGCTTCGGTCGAGCATGGGGACTTATTCCTGGTTAACGACGTGAATCAGTTACTTGATTCAGGTTCACGTCTTCAAATCGAGATGAAAAAACCCATCATCAAACGATAACCGAGGTTATGAAAATTCTAAGCGACCCAGCTCGTGTTCTTGAGGCGATGTCTCCAATTAATTCTAAAACCACAATTAAAACCCAAAAGTCCAAAACCCAACCCTGTCCTTACTTTTCAATATTGAAAATATAATCAGCTGTTTTTATTGCAATGGTTATCATGCAATTTACAGATGTGACAAATTTATTCCATTATACTGGAAGGAGAAAAACCAATGGGTACATGACAAGAAAATATGTTCGAATTGTTTTGGTTCTCACCATATTTCAAACTGCAAATCAAATTATTCCAGTACTCTACAGTTAATGAATGAGCAATTAAGTCTTCTAAGGACAAACAAAATAGTAATGTCCAATGTGATGACCCTGCCAAACCACACGTAACCAGTTCCACTGTAAAATCGGAAGAGGCCTCGGGTAATTCTGTTAACAAATCATCATCACACACAAGTGCGATATCGGTAGGACTATTTCAGCAACTTCATCGATTGTAATATCTAGTAGTATGGATCAAACAAGGGTTGCTCATTCATCCACTTCTCAGGTACTGCTGTCAACAGTTTTGGTGTGGGTGAAAAGTGCGTCTGGATTACAAATACAATGTCGTCCACTATTTGATTCGGGATCCCAATCAAATTTTGTTGCCGCGAGGATATGTGTCAAAAATTAAGAGCCGTAAAGAAATCCATTTATCTTCCAGTTTCAGGAATAGATCAAACTATTATTAAAATCAAACTTCAGGTTTACTTGTCCGTCAAATCTCGTATTCAAAATTATAAGGCAAATCTAAATTTTTTGGTTGGATCCAAGATTACCGGCGAGTTGCCATTACATTCAGTCAATTTTAATTTGGATAAAATTCCAAAATCTATGGAGCTTGCCGATCCCAAATTTAATTTAAAAGAGTTACCGCCATTCCAAACATCAGTTTTGGATTAATTTGTTGTAGTGTTGGTGAGATTCGCAACGAGGTACAAAAGTTTTATTTTGTTGAAAAAGTTAACCCCAGAAACAACTTTTCGATTGAGGAAAAGGCCTGTGAGAATCATTATGATATTAATGTCAAACGGGAAGAAGATGGCAAGTATAGTGTTGCACTTCCCACCAAATCGAAGGTTGTGAATCTCTAGTGTTTAATGCTTCCTCAAAATCGTTATCAGGATTGCCATTATATGATTGTTTGATGACGGGACCTACGATTCAACCCGATTTGTTGTCATTAATCATTCGTTTCTGAAAGTATACCATTGCTTTGACTGCGGATATCACTAAGATGTACCGTCAAATTAACGTTCACGAGTTGGATCGCAAATTTCAACAGATTTAATATGAGCTTAACATATATGAGCTTAACACCGTTACTTACGGTACCGCAAGTACTCCATTCCTCGCAATCAGATCACTAAAACATTTAGCAATATAGATGAACACGAAAATTTTCCAAAGGCTTGTCAGAGTCTTCTTAATGACTTTTATGTATAGATGATTTTTCTTCTGGTGCGAATGATGTTACAGAAGCAAAGCATCTACAATCTGAAATGGCTCCTTTGCTTGCCAAGGAAAGGTTTGAACTGACAAAATGATCGTTTAATAATCGGGACGTTGTTCCTGATAAAACGGATTCAATCGTTGGCATTCTGGTAATAAAATTGTATTGTCATAGTGATACCATTAACATTTCATTATTAAAAGGTGACGCTGATACTACTCTTAAAAAGCGAACAGTTTTATCAGTGATTCCACAAATATTTGATCCTCAAGGACTTTGCGACCCAGTATTATTTTTAGCGAAACTCTATATGCAAAAATTGTGGTTTATCCCAAATTTACTGGATGACGAATTAACGGAACCTTTCAAGTCAAAACGGCTGGAATTTTATGGGCAATTAAAAGATTTGGGTTCACACTCTAGATTATCATAACCAATATAAGGTTCTTTTATTGTGCGCCAAATCACCAGTTGCGCCCCTTAAAACGCAGAAAATACCCCGACTAGAGTTATGTGCAGCATTATTGTTGGCTCAATTGTACCAAAAGGTACAAGAATCAATGAAGATTAAATTTGATAAAATAAGATTACTGACAGATTCCGACATAACTTTGTTCCGCATACAATCTTCGCCGTCTAAATATGCAAAATTTGTTACCAACCGTGTGTCCTAAATACAAGATATTACGCCTCTTGAATTATGGGCTTATATATCGGGTAACGTGAATCTATAGCAAATATAATTTCCAAAGGATTGATGCCATCGGAACTGAAGAACTCTAAGTTTTGGTGGCATACACTACCATTCCTTTACCAACATGACGAAGAATGGTCGATTCCAACCTTACATTCAAGATTGTCCTAATCCTTACATTCAAGATGTTGAACATTCAAAATCCACAAATTTTCTTGAAGTAATGGAACCATCAAACCATTTCGTGCGACTTTTTTCTTATTATTGGAGGACGGAAACTGTGTAGTAAAGTTGTACATGATTGCATTCTATATTTCAAAACAAGACCTAAATCAATCGAACAGATAATGGGTCAATTACCACCTACCTGAACGTGTACAACCTACTCTACCATTTGAAAATGTGGGCATCGATTTCTGTGGACCTTTAATAGTTATATATAAAGTTCGTTCTAAAGTCACTTCAAAAGCTTACATAGCAGTGTTGATTTGTTTTGCTACCAAGGCAACTGATTTTGAAGTTGTTTCTGATCTGACCACTATTGGATTTGTGGTAGCTCTCAGTCGTTTTGTTTCACGCAAAGAACGTCCTTCTAAAATCGACTATCAAAATTATTTGCAACCGAACGTCATCAACATGAAATAATGAAATATTGTGTTGAGGAAGGCATCCAATGGAATAAAATTTTTTCGAGATCTCCTCATTTTGGGGGATTGTGGGAGGCTGTCATTAAAAGCGCGAAATTTAATTTGAAACAGATTTTGACGTACCCCTGCACTTTCGAAGAACTGAACACTTTGATCATTTAAATTGAAGGATGTATCAATTCGAGACCTCTTACACCACTCTCAAACCATCCAGCCGATTTATCCGCACTGACGCCGAGACATTTTTTAATTGGGTGCGCTATACATTTACTTCCAGAGCCTTTTCTGATGCATCTTGATTTCAATCGTCTGTCTAGATATCAACGACTGCAATACTCTCTGCAACAATTTCGGCAACGATGGTCAAATGAATACCTTAGTGAATTACAATAACGAACAAAATGGACGCTTCGTTCTTCTAATGACCAAGTTGACAGTTTAGTTGTTCTCAAAGAATATAATTTACTTAAAATGAAATGGATGATGGGTCGGATTGAGCGGGTTCACAGTAAAAACTTCATCAGGCGAGTTCAGGCGTGTTGTAACTAGAATATGTGTGTTGCCATTAGGAACAGCCAAGGGTTTCAATATAAGAAGCGTTATTAACATTATTAATCCTGAGAAAATCCCTCAACCAATATTCAAAGTAGCGCTGAAACCTGAGGCAGCAAAAACCAAAGGGACACACAAAATCTACCACATGAGGTATCTGTTGTATAAATGCGTGGTAGTTATAACGGTTTACGAGATATGTGAGAGGTGGCAAATAAATTGTTCCCTAGAAATCTCTCCCGTTAATCGAATTTTTCTATCACTAATATCCGCACAGAGGCATCGGAACGGTCAAATACGCCTGGCTAAGACTCGTCGGAAAGTTCGTGGGTTTTCCGATGCATGTTTGGACCTTGCTGGACCGCGGAACGAATATGAAGGGATATGCAGTCAGGAATAGTACCTACCGTCGAGTCTAACGATGACTCATACTCACCCCATCCTCACAAAAAAAAAAAAATAACTCATCACTTTAGAAATTGATTAATAAGGTGAAGAGAACCGAGCGAAAGGGCGAACATACGTCGTTAACACAAAAAAATTATATAAATAAATAGAAAGCAAATATTTAAAGCATTAATTATCATAACATCATTATTAATTTTATTTGTAAAATTCATAATTTTCAATTAACGATTTGTAAGAATTAAATGATATTGAAAGAAATTTAAATCTATACTTCATTAAATCTAACCTAAAAAGTTCTTAAATACTATGACGTCAGATGAAGAAATTATTTTTAATAGATATTTATTTAGATTCAATTAATTATCAGGTGAAATAAGAAAAATCAATTAAATATCATCCCTTAATTTAATAACTAAAATCAGTCTAACTAAATATAATATAATTTCTAAAATTAATCTAATAAAAAGAAAAATAATGTTCAACAATAATTATTTAAAGTTACCGGAATCTTAGAATATATAATAACGAAAGCACGCCTATATATTTATATACAAAATTATATTATAATAAAATTTAAAAAAAAAAATTACTTGTCATAATGTCCGCTATCCAAAATTAATATACACTCGTACGGTTTACAGCATCAATATTATTATTATAGTTTTTCAATTATTATCTAGTTAATTATAACTTTAGATCAAATAAAATATTTGATTTTCACTTTACACTCATGATTGTCTATAAAGTCTGACTTGTGGTCTCTTTTGTTCTTAATTTACGTTATATAATGTTTATAAGAGTGACCACATTACAGTTTTTAGCCGTCGCATATGCGAGGATAGCACAAATATTAATATTTTGTTATATAATAATTATTACGTAATTTTAGAATTTTTTATTATTTTAATTTATGAATTAAGACTTTGATTTATTTAATTTACTTTGATTTAATTATTTATTTGTTATATTTCAAAATTTTTAGTTTTTTTGTTATTATGTTTAAGATTTATATGAATATGACGATTTTAGTTTATGACGCACAAAAAAAACATGGCCATGAATCTTTCTTAAGCACACAACAATTCACATTTTGTTATTTTAGAATAAATGTTTTTGGATCCTAATATAGGATTTACAAAGTACATATTTTTACTTTAGCTAAAGGTTCACTATACTTAAGATCAACCAAAGTAAGCTTATTTTGCACAAAATTTCTTGTACTTTCGATTAATTAAAACGTTTATTCCTTTACAAAATTTCTATTTATAGTCAACAAGATCATAAAATAATTCCCACCAAAAGTTTTATTACTTTCCCCTGAACATGTTTTCGTTTTCCCGTATATGAATTCACTGTGCTAGTTGAAAAATGTGACAAGCTGGGCACCCAGGGGGTAAACCTTATTCGAGTACGCTGAGTTCAATGATGCTAGTCCCATTTTAAAGTTAGTCCCCATTTTTGAGATATCGCATTCGACAAGTTTTGGCTCTGAGTCAAAATATACCCTCATTTTCACGTTGATAGCTCGTGAACCATTAAGATTTTCGTTATGCTTTTTTCAGCAAAGTTGTTGCGCAGGTCAAAACCAACAACTTTAACGAACATATCAAGACCGAAAAACCGCATCTAATTTTTTTTTAGCTTTTCATTTCGACGAAAAACACTGTTTTTATCATTTTTTATCATTTTGTTGAATTTATATCGAGTAGAATCGATCGAATAAACATCACATCGACAATTATAGATACAATAGAAACTATTTAAAAGAAAGTTAAATCGATTCAATTGATTTTATGGTGATTTTTCCTAAAAAAAAAATCCTAAAAAATTAACATTTTTCTTCTATACTTCTTCTCTACAAAACAATGGCGTGCCGTTGCAATAGTGGATAAAAATCCTGGATTTTTCCATACCATCGTTTTAACCAATTATATCAAGTAAATTATACACGTAAATTAAGAAACATTTGCATCAATATACGCCGAACTTCTGGGACAAAATTTTTAATGAACCATCCCCTAAAAGTTTCAGTTGCCACCCTATTTCTATTAGCCGTCCAGTGGACTGGTAATATTCTAAAATCTACGCCTTTCATTGACCGTGGTTTTAGAGCTAAAGTAAGGGTTTCAGCATCCGATCACCTGAAGCGTGAGAGCAAAATAAAAAGGACACACGATCCTTGACTACCTTAAATCCACTTGCAATTTTCTGGGATTTACGTATGTTCTGCACGGGTTTCGTTTCCAGAAAAGGCCGGTTTCATCAGCATTCCATATCTGATCCGAAGTGTAGCCACCATATTTAATTTATTTTGGCTAATTTTGAAGGAAATGCTTAAGCTGCCTCCTCAAACGTGCCTTTGTAAAAAAAAATCCATCATCCGACCTGTATTTGCAGAAAATTCAAATTTTTTAACTTTCTAGCCTGAGGGTTGTAGTTAATCTTCTTTCACCTTTTTGAAAATTCGTAATGCCATCTGCTTGATGATATTTCTATCAACTGGTATTCGTTTTTGTGAGCAATCCTCCATCCATATTACAAGAGCCTTGTCCATTTTCTCTTTTACTATGTCTCTTATATGTATGAGTACTTATACTTGTTCCAGCAATCACAGATTTTCTACTACCTTCTTCATTTTGTATAATGGTTTTTACGGTAGATTCCGTCAAAGTGAAATATTTCCCTACAGAAGTAGCACCTTCTCCGCTGGCTATTTTATCCAAAATTTTGATTTTAACTTCCAAAGAAATAGCTTTTCTTTCGGTTGTTTTTTAACTGACACTGTTAATTGTACCATGAGCTCTCCTATAAAAATAATTCGTTTAAATCATGTACAAAGATGTTTGATTTTGCTAAAAATGTTTTTTTAATCGCGTTAAATCACATAAAATCGCGTAAAAAAGGAAACAAAATGTTTTGTTGCATCGCGTTAAATCAAATTCGCGCAAAAAAAGTTCGCGTAAAAACAGAATTAGGTGTAATTATGGAGAAAACCATACCGCTATAATACTTACACAGTATGCATTGTGTACAAAAAGTTAAGGAAAAAAATGACACTAAGGCCACAAATTGAGCAACGAGCCATCAATCCAATATATAACGCAAAAAAAATAAGAAAGTTATTTCTGCAACCATTAACACAGAAACATTATTCTCAGAGGTGTCTGCGGGTAACGTCCGAAATAAAGCAAATAAACTTAAGAATGATGATCAGCGAATTTACAAAATTATAAGTACTCTCTACGGATCATGAATAAATTTACGCAAATTATGGAAATAAATATGGGACTTATGCTGCAAAACATGGCTACCCTGATGCAACTGCTAACGAATCATAATATAAGATGATTGAACTTAAATTAGCCTTATGGGATGCCACTGGGCTACCGCAACATAAATAAGAAGTACAGCATTTTCTTAATGAACACAACATTGACATTATGATGGCCCCTGAGACACAATTTACACAAATGAGCGCTGTAAAATTTATTGGTTATAAAATTTACGCTACTCATCAGCCTCACCCTAACGGAAAACCTCGTGGGGGATCAGCAATTATTCATATACAGGCAACTAGCATCTGCTTAGAAGAATAGTCCGGTACATACACTATATATTTAGTTTGCTGTCCACCGAACAATTAAAAAGCAACAAATTGCAAATTGGTTGAAGATCTTGGGAAATAAATTCCGTGCAGGAGGAAATTTTAACTCCAAACACAACCAATGAGGCTCTCAATTAACATCACAAAAAAGCAAGCATCTGTGGTAATGTATGCAGGAATGAAAACTTTAACATGTTTCTGGCGGCAGATCAACATATTGGTGAA
This sequence comes from Nephrotoma appendiculata, assembly GCA_947310385.1. Lineage (NCBI taxonomy): Eukaryota > Metazoa > Arthropoda > Insecta > Diptera > Tipulidae > Nephrotoma > Nephrotoma appendiculata. Next base: position 279,777,749 of record OX371223.1, read on the forward strand.
CCGATAGACGAAAAATTCCCGTTTTAATCGACTTCTGTGTAATAAAGAGTATTGCAACTTATGTTAGGGCCTAAACATGCTACGAACTATCATCTAATCACTCCATTCTTTCAATAACATTAAGCACAGAAGTTTTAAATTGAGAATCAAATATTTGTTAATGAACCGACGTACTGGCCTCAACTCAAATCAATAGTGACAAGAGATTGCTCATTGAACATTCCACTTAAAACGAAATTGATGAAGTGATAATGCACCAAGCGTCAGCTCTTAAAGATCACCAGAACTCAAACTAAAATTAAATAAAGCTCTCGAAACCCTGAAAGCAACACTAACAAGAGCACATGATGAGGTGATTCAATTTATCTCAGTAAACTTACAGCATCAAATTCAGAAGCAACAGATTACTAACTGTGGAAAGACACAAAAAACCTGAAACGGAAACTGGACAAAAAGCGATGCACAAAAAGCAAATGTATTCGCCCAACATTTAGTTAAAAAATTTACTCCGAACGAAAATAATGGATACTCGGAATTGCTGCCTCAAGAAGATGAAGCTTCTGAATTTTAACGAATTAAATATAAATGGCGTGAAGTAAAAACTATGATCAGCGAACTATAGTTAGTGATAAATAACTTATAGAACTTCAATACTGTAATGAAAACTAGGTATTTTGCTGAAACTTGGAAAATTTTCTAGATCACAATGATCCATAAACCAGGTAAAGATGAAACAAAAGTATGTATCGTCCAAACAGTTTACTGCAAACTATGTCAAAACCCTTTGAAAAAATGCTTCTTTAACAGCTTAAACCAATACTGGAAGAGCAAAGTATTACACCGGATCACCAATTTGGATTTAGAGAAGATCATGGAACCATGAAACAAGTGCTAATCCGGAAATTCTTGGTGAAATATAAAAGTGCATCTTCCAATTTAAATGAAATTCACGCAGGGGTTCCACAAAGCAATGAAATTTGTGCAGTGTTATATTTAATTTACACAGCGGACCTTCTTATTTCAAAGTATGTACAAGATTCAACATTTGCATATGATACAACATTATTAATGACACATGAAAACCCTCAAGTAGCATCGAGAGTCCGGCAAGAACATCTAGCAGAAATAGCTAAGTGGCTCACAAACAGAGAATAAAAACCAACGAGCAGAAATCAGCATACATCACATTCAGTCTCCGTAAACAAACCTGCCGTCCGGTGAAGTTAAATAATATCAATCTACCTCAATGCCATAGCCTGTGCCTCAAATACAATAAAATTGCAACATGTACAATCAAAAATACTACGAAGATTGGTAAACGCACCTTGGTACATACGTCAACACCGAAACAGTGGCAGGTTAAATACAGCAGTACAGCAGAAAATACAAAACTAAGTTAGAACACATTAGCTCGGAAAATATTATGGAGGCCTAGACATCGGCGCCTTAAAAGAAAAGAACCCTTAGATCTAGCTAACTAATTTATATAAACAACTAACCAAATAGTGCATATTAATATTAAGAATTAAAAATTCTTTTTTTGACTAATATTGGTTTCAGTGGTTGACACTTAAGCCAATTTTACCTCATTGTGATACCATGCATTTACGCCACATCATTAACTCATTCGCCTATTCACCTAATCACACAACTATAACTAACTCTTTAAAGTTTTAAAGGTCTTTAAGGTTTTTAAGGTTTTTACGGGTTTAAAAGTCTTTACGGTTTTAAGGTCTTTACGGTGTTTAAGGTCTTTACGGGTTTTAAGGTCTTTATTTAAGTTTTAAATGTCTTTATTTAAGGTATTTAGCGTCTTTATTTAAGGACTTTAAGGTTTTTATTTAAAGTCCGTAAGATCTTTAAGGTCTTTAGGGACCTTTAAGGTCTTTATTTAAGGTCTTTATTTAGGGCCTTTAAGGTTTTTATTTAAATGCTTTATTTAAGGTATTTAAGGTCTTTATTAAAAATCATTGAGGTCTTTATTTAAGGTCCTTAAGCTCTTTATTTAAGGTGTTTAAGGTCATCAAGGTGTTTAAGGTCTCTAATGTTTTTATTTAAATTCTTTAAGTTCAATGTTTTAGGTCTTAAAGGTTTTTATTTAAGGTATTCAAGGTCTTTATTTAAGTATTTTAATTAAAGTGTTTATTTAAGGTCTTTAAAGCCTTTATTTAAGGTCTTTAAGATCTTTTTTAAGGTCTTTATCGTCTTTATTTAATGCCTTTAAGATCTTTATTTATGGTCGTTAAAGTTTTTAAGATCTTTAAGATTTTTAATGTCTTTAAGGTTTTTAAAGTTTTAAAGATCTTTAAGGTTTTTAAGGTCTTTAAGATTTTAAGCAAAAACTATAATATTATAAAGACGTTCCGTACCATATAACTTGCAAAACAAAATTTTGCAAGTTATCGCAACGACGATCGCAACGCAGAACCCTGAAATCTTAAACATTATACAGAAATGAATTCTCTTTATTATTGTTATTCTCTCTTTTTATTCTCGTTATTTTACGCTACTATAATTGTAGATGAGAGATTGAGAAAATAAAATCATGCTTAAAAAATCATCGTACACGAAATAAAAACGATCGATATCTCACAGTCACACACAATAAATGCAACAGGTTGTTTTTGTTGTAGGATTAGTTTTGTTTTATTTTGTAAAGTGGTAATGCCCAAAAATTAAATTTTCTTGAGTGAAGTGGAAATTAGAAAAGTAATTTATAGCATATTTTGCATATTTAAATTAATTTAGTAACAATTAAAACTACAAAATATATTCGCTCTTTTATTCTGATAAGTTTAAAGTATAATCATGACAAGTATAAACTCTGATGTTTTGTGTGCTGTAAAAACTTGTGCAGCATCTCGTAGAATAAATCCCGAACGAAAATTTTTTATTTTTCCTTCGAATAAAGATATGTTTCACGTATGGGTATATAAATGTGGATTGCAGAAGTGAAATTTGCCGAAAAATCTGTTGGTTTGCGAAAAGCTTTTTGATCCGAAATCTATAGGAAAATGGCGGTTAAAAAAAATTGCGTTCCTGAATATTACTTGACGTATCCAAATTTAAAAACTGAAAATCAAATACCTACTCGTTATAAAAACATTAAAACTTATGCAAGCATTTCAGCAAATGTTGAGTCGAATATTCCTGTGGATATTTCTGCTGATTTTAATTTACCCTGTGATAATTATCTTTCTCAAAATGAAGAGGCCAATTATTCCTGTAGTAACTGCTTTAATCAATTAAAAAATTCGTTTTATTATAAAGCTAAGTTTGAAAAAGCGGCAAAGCGTTTAGAATTATTACGAGATAAAAACATATTGTTACGAAAAGCATTAATAAATATCAAAAAGAAAATCAAATTAAGGAAATAAAAATCAAAAGTGCATTCAGTGCCTAAAAATGTATTGGTTTGGAAAGAAATTTAAAGGTTGCCAAGTTTGAACCGTGATGCAAAGAAGTTGGCTAAGATGATCATAGATCGAAGAAAGCAATAGCCACAATATCAGCGAAATATCGCCCAACAGATATTTTTCAAATCACCAGCATGTTACAACTATCTACGAGACAATTTAAACTTGCATATGCCATCCAAGACTTCACTGTTTCGCTGGGACTTGGAGTACGATCGCGAGAATGATGAAGTCGTTGGATTTTCACAAACAAAAAAACCAACCCCAAAAATTGTGAAATATGTAACAATGTTTATAATTCGCGGACTGATGAAACAATTTAAATATGTCATATCTTTTTACACAAGTCAACATAACATGGATAGTTCCAATTTAAAAGATGTTTTATTAGAAAATGTGAGAGTATTGTTCAACATTGGATTTAACATTGGATTTCGGGACCGAATAATCGGAAATGCTACACTTTTCTTAATGCTGATAAAAATTCCCCATTTTTTTATTTCAATGAACACAAAATATTTGGCTTATGACGCTCGGCACTTAATAAAATCCATGAGAAACGTTTTAATGAATGGCAATTTAAGCACACCTGATGGGTTCGTTTTGTGGGATATTGTAAAAGAGTTATTTGAAACAGAAAAACTCAGAACTACAAAGTTGTGTCCAAAGCTTACAAACCGGCATATTTACCCAAATTCGTTCGAAAAAATGCGAGTAAAATTTGCTACTCAAATTTTTAGTCGTACAGTGGCAGCTTCTACAAATGCTAAGCCGTTCGCTTCATCTACCGATAATTTCATTCAGAAAGTCGATATGCTCTTTGATAATTTAAATAGCAAATTGGTTTTTGACCCGAATCCTCAGGAATGTGCTCTATCAGACCCGAATCCTCAGGAATGTGCTCTATCTCTAGATAATCAAGTTCATCAAAATCTTAAAAATATGTTAAGGTGTTTTTTTCAAGTAAAGATCATAAATAAATCTACCGTTTATTGTTTGAATGGAATAATCCAAACGGTAGGTGGAATTTTATCAATGTTAGATCATTTAAAATAAAAGAACAATAAGATTGACTTTATTCTAACAGCTCGTTTGAATCAAGATCCAATTGAAAATTTGTTTGGACTTGTTCGTCAACGAGGTGGCAATAGTGCAAATCCATCGCTCTATGAATTCAATCATTCCATAGGAAAAATAATGGCTATACAATTTTTGGAAAGTTCTGCTTTTGCAAACTGTGAAACCGATGAAGACGAAATACTGACCACTGATATTATGACGGATATTTTGTATCATCATACCAATACAGTTTTAAAAGACACTTTTAACGAGCCGCAAGCTCATGAATCTCAACTTAACAAATAAAACATCTCAAGAGATGATGAAGATTTGGAAATCTTGATAGAAACAGACGTGGATGATGGACTTGGATGCCAAGACAATTTTGATGATTCTTCCAAAAGATATTTTATCGGTTTCGTTGCATTCAAAAATGTTAAAAAATCAAAATGCGTCATTTGCAATGAAATTTTGATAAAAAGTAATGATAAAATATCTCTTCGAATCGTAATCGGTTATTCAAGTTCCATTGTAAATCATCATTTTGAATCTGATTGCCGTTTTTTCATAATACGGCTTGTCTTTGTATTTCTTATAGTTTTTGTTTTATGGTTTTTACGGTGTTTTGGTCTTTATAGGTTTTAATGTATTTATTTAAAGTCTTTATTTAAGATATTTAAGGTCTTTAAGGTTCAAGGTGTTTATGACCTTTAAAGCTTTTTTGTCTTTTAGGTCTTTATTTAAGGCCGTTAAAGTCTTTAATATCTTTAAGGTCTTTAAGGTCTTTATTTAGGGTCTTTATTTGAGATATTTATGTCTTTATTTAAGGTTTTTATTTAAGGCCTTTATTTAAAATTCTTAACGACTTTAAGGTTTTAAGGTTTTGAAGCTTTTAAGGTCGTTAAAGTTTTAAGGTCTTTTAGGGCTTTAAAGTTTTCAAGGTTTTTAAAGTCTTTAAAGTCTTCAAGGTCTTTAGGGCCTTTAAGGTCTTTAAGCTTTTTAAGGTCTTTAATGTCTTTAAGGTTTTTAAGGTCTGAACACCACCCGCAAATTGCAAACTTCACGTCAACCTTTACAATGGCGTAGAGGGTTGGTCGTCGCTGAATTGTGCACTCCATCAGAGGGTCTTAGTTGTGTTTATTAACATTACCGATTGTAATCGATGATGAAAATTCGATTAGCATTTAGCCTCTGATGTGATTTGAAACCAATACCTCCCGGTCCAAGTGGCGAAGCTTTAACCTCTGCACGGTCCAATTAGCTTGTAAGATTTGAAAACAATTTGTGGGTTTATATAAAGATAGGGAAGATTCAAGAGTAAAGCCAAAGGCGTTTTTTCAAGTTTTATTGTAAAAAATTTTGTTTTTTGCTAAAAACTTCCGGATAAGATGCAGATTGCGGTATAATATTAAAAAACCAAAATTTTAAAGCTAAAAAGCGAGTGAAAATTGGCAAATATGCAAAATACTAGTAAAGTAAATATTATTTATTATATATTATTTTATCGATTAGTTACTAAGGTAATGGAACCTATTTCTGTCATAGCACTTATTTCTGACAATTTTGGTTATTATATCATTTTTGCATAAAATTGAGCCATGAAAATCAAATAAAATGTTTCCTGGGTTTTAGATACCCTCATTCCACATCGACATTGATCGTGCAATACTATTTGTAGACCAGATTTTGCTTAATTTTAATAAATTCATTCGTGCACTGACAGTTCTCGTAAACGGACAAACTATTTTGGTTAGTAAATAGAAAATCTAATTTAGTGATAATTTATAAGAAAATGAGTTTATGTAAGTGTATATGTGTATAGAAGATTGTTGATTTATCAACATTTTTATACAAAATCCGCGTTAAATTTGTTATTTTTCGATTAAGTCTAGGTGTTATTAATACGTTCCAAAAATATACTAGTAACCAATTTCTGACACCTGTGTCAGAAACAGTGAACAGCGTTATTTTATTTGTAACCTATTTCTGGAACGGCCTCTACTATGGCTAATCCGACTAGTCCAAAAGCTTTCCATGTTTTATTTTGAATTCTAGAGTACCAAAAAAAAATGAAGTACACTAAGGCAAGCAAGCAATTTGGTATTCCAAGAGCTACGCTCATTGCTAAGAAGTATGAAAAATATTCATTACACAAAAAAAGTGACAAAGGAACCACACTTACGCAACAGGAGGCAAATAGAATCGAGCGTTGGATTTTTGTAATTGCCAAGCGCGGTTTTCTCACTACAAAATCACAATTGCTATAGCTAGCGTTCAGCTGTACTTAAATAAATCGGCAAGAATTACCCAGTTTAAAAATAATAAACCCAGCAAGAAATGGTATTATGCTTTCTTAAAAAGACACCTGGAAGTAGTGCACCGAAAATGCCAAAAGTTGAAACCACCTCGAGCGGGAATTACTGAAAAAAGATATACATGATTGGCACGTGCGTGATCTCTCTAGGACCTTCAACATGGATGAAACCGCTTTCTATATGTCTCCAAAATCGGAGGATATCATCGTTAGAAAAAGTGCCAAGGTAACCCATTCTGTGGCGGGCAATGACGAAACGGAGTGCATAACAACCCTTGTGGTTGGCAACGGTGCAGGAATGGTGCCATACCCGATGATAATGCACACCCAAAAACGTTTTCCATATCCGGTGGTTCGTAGTACTCCGAAAGGTTGGGGACTTGGGTGTTCCGATAACGGTTGGATGACTGGTGAGTCATTTTTTGAGTATATTGCCAATGTGTTCAACAAGTGGCTCGATGAAAATCAAATTGAGCGGCCAGTGATACTCTTTGCGGCCGGAAATTCTTCAAACTTTACGATGAACGTCAGTGAATTTTGCAGAGATCACCAGATCATCTTAGTATCGCTTTATCCAAATGCTACTCACCTGTTACAGCCAATGGATGTAGCCGTTTTTCGTCTATTGAAAGCCGTTTGGAAAGCACAAGTATATTTTATTGTATATCAACTTATACGAATAATATACCTAATTACTTAGTTGTCTTATTTACAGGTTCAGTGGTGGAGAGACACCACAAGAAACATTAAAGTAAAGAAATCGGATTTTGCACCGATATTGAAAAAGGTTATTGGGATGAGTATGTATAAGAAGTTGGCCCGAAATGTCTATCCCGAAAAGGCTTTTTTCCATATAGTGTGTGTCTTTGCTAAACCACATAAAAATAATTCCATCCCGAAAATTTTATTGTTAAATTAAAGAAAAAAAATAAATACTTAGCCCGAATAAATTGTAAAATTATATTACTGTTTGCAGAAAAAAAGCTTCACAATATAATAATAAATTACATCTACTTTCTTGCTAATCCCGAAAACTATTTTCTATACATTCTTCAGTTGAAAGTATGTTCATTACCAGATTTCCTGGTGCCGAACACAGAGATGACCCCCTACCTTGGCATATGGAGTTAGGTGTGCCAATGTCCATAGAACTTATATTCAGGCGCCCATTTGAAAATCACGAGGATTGATCGTGAATATTGATCATCCCGAAAACCACTTTCTATACATTCTTCAGTTGAAAGTATGTTCATTACCAAATTTCCTGGTGCCGACACAGAGATGACCCCCTACCTTGGCATATGGAGTGAGGTGTGCCAATGTGCATAGAACTTATATTCAGGCGCCCATTTGAAAATCACGAGGATTGATGGTGAATATTGAACATCCCGAAAACCACTTTCTATACATTCTTCAGTTGAAAGTATGTTCGTTACCAAATTTCCTGGTGCCGAACACAGAGATGACCCCCTACCTTGGCATATGGATCGAGGTGTGCCAATGTGCATAGAACTTATATTCAGGCGCCCATTTGAAAATCACGAGGATTGATGGTGAATATTGATCATCCCGAAAACCACTTTCTATACATTCTTTAGTTGAAAGTATGTTCATTACCAAATTTCCTGGTGCCGAACACAGAGATGACCCCCTACCTTGGCATATGGTGTTAGGTGTGCCAATGTGCATAGAACTTATATGAAAGTATGTTCATTACCAAATTTCCTGGTGCCGAACACAGAGATGACCCCCTACCTTGGCATATGGAGTTAGGTGCGCCAATGTGCATAAAACTTATATTCAGGCGCCCATTTGAACATCACGAGGATTGATGGTGAATATTGATCATCCCGAAAACCACTTTCTATACATTCTTCAGTTGAAAGTATGTTCATTACCAAATTTCCTGGTGCCGAACACAGAGATGACCCCCTACCTTGGCATATGGAGTTAGGTGTGCCAATGTGCATAAAACTTATATTCAGGCGCCCATTTGAAAATCACGAGGATTGATGGTGAATATTGATCATCCCGAAAACCACTTTCTATACATTCTTCAGTTGAAAATATGTTCATTACCAAATTTCCTGGTGCCGAACACAGAGATGACCCCCTACCTATCTGTATCTGTATCTGTATCTGTATTTGTATCTGTAGCTGTATCTGTGTGTGTGTGTGTCTGTGACTGTGTGCGTGTGTGTGTGTTTGTGTGTCTGTGGCGTCTCTGTGCTGTGTGACTGTGTGCCTATGTGTCTCTATGTCGAAAATGCAGATTGGTACATTATCTGCATATGCTAAGAAGACCAACGCAACAAGAAGTTCCTGATTTTAGAGTTGTGAAATATATATTTATTGTTGTAATTTCAATGATATGTATGTTTTTAATTATAAGAATAAATAAATCATAATATTATAATATATCTGTGTTTTTCATTTAAAACCTTAACTCTACTAACAATTCGGTTTCATAGAGAGAAAATCTAAAGAGGAAGTATTGTTGCACTTTCTGCAAGTGCAGTGATCGAGGTTACTTAAGTTATGGTGTTCCCCAGGGAACCAAACTCCATATGCCAAGGGAGGGGGTCATCTGTGTGTTCGGCCCCAGGAAATTTGGTAACGAACATACTTTCAACTGAAGAATGTATAGAAAGTGGTTTTCGGGATGATCAATATTCACCATCAATCCTCGTGATTTTCAAATGGGCGCCTGCATATAAGTTCTATGCACATTGGCACACCTAACTCCATATGCCAAGGTCATCTCTGTGTTCGGCACCAGGAAATTTGGTAATGGACATACTTTCAACTGAAGAATGTATAGAAAGTGGTTTTCAGGATGAGCAATATTCACCATCAATCCTCGTGATTTTCAAATGGGCGCCTGGATATAAGTTCTATGCACATTGGCTCATCTAACTCCATATGCCAAGGGAGGGGGTCATCTCTGTGTTCGGCACCAGCTAATTTGGTAATGAACATATTTTCAACTGAAGAATGTATAGAAAGTGGTTTTCGGGATGATCAATATTCACCATCAATCCTCGTGATTTTCAAATGGGCGCCTGAATATAAGTTCTATGCACATTGGCACACCTAACTCCATATGCCAAGGGAGGATGTCATCTCTGTGTTCGGCACCAGCTAATTTGGTAACGAACATATTTTCAACTGAAGAATGTATAGAAAGTGGTTTTCGGGATGATCAATATTCACTATCAATCCTCGTGATTTTCAAATGGGCGCCTGAATATAAGTTCTATGCACATTGGCACACCTAACTCCACATGCCAAGGGAGGGGGTCATCTCTGTGTTCGGCACCAGCTAATTTGGTAATGAACATACTTTCAACTGAAGAATGTATAGAAAGTGGTTTTCAGGATGAGCAATATTCACCATCAATCCTCGTGATTTTCAAATGGGCGCCTGCATATAAGTTCTATGCACATTGGCTCATCTAACTCCATATGCCAAGGGAGGGGGTCATCTCTGTGTTCGGCACCAGGAAATTTGGTAATGAACATACTTTCAACTGAAGAATGTATAGAAAGTGGTTTTCAGGATGATCAATATTCACCATCAATCCTCGTGATTTTCAAATGGGCGCCTGGATATAAGTTCTATGCACATTGGCACATCTAACTCCATATGCCAAGAGAGGGGGTCATCTCTGTGTTCGGCACCAGCTAATTTGGTAATGAACATATTTTCAACTGAAGAATGTATAGAAAGTGGTTTTCGGGATGATCAATATTCACTATCAATCCTCGTGATTTTCAAATGGGCGCCTGAATATAAGTTCTATGCACATTGGCACACCTAACTCCACATGCCAAGGGAGGGGGTCATCTCTGTGTTCGGCACCAGCTAATTTGGTAGTGAACATATTTTCAACTGAAGAATGTATAGAAAGTGGTTTTCGGGATGTTCAATATTCACCATCAATCCTCGTGATTTTCAAATGGGCGCCTGAATATAAGTTCTATGCACATTGGCACACCTAACTCCATATGCAAAGGGAGGGGGTCATCTCTGTGTTCGGCCCCAGGAAATTTGGTAATGAACATACTTTCAACTGAAGAATGTATAGAAAGTGGTTTTCGGGATGATCAATATTCACCATCAATCCTCGTGATTTTCTAATGGGCGCCTGAATATAAGTTCTATGCACATTGGCACACCTAACTCCACATGCCAAGGGAGGGGGTCATCTCTGTGTTCGGCACATGTATAAGAAGTTGGCCCGAAATGTCTATCCCGAAAAGGCTTTTTTCCATATAGTGTGTGTCTTTGCTAAACCACATAAAAATAATTCCATCCCGAAAATTTTATTGTTAAATTAAAGAAAAAAAATAAATACTTAGCCCGAATAAATTGTAAAATTATATTACTGTTTGCAGAAAAAAAGCTTCACAATATAATAATAAATTACATCTACTTTCTTGCTAATCCCGAAAACTATTTTCTATACATTCTTCAGTTGAAAGTATGTTCATTACCAGATTTCCTGGTGCCGAACACAGAGATGACCCCCTACCTTGGCATATGGAGTTAGGTGTGCCAATGTCCATAGAACTTATATTCAGGCGCCCATTTGAAAATCACGAGGATTGATCGTGAATATTGATCATCCCGAAAACCACTTTCTATACATTCTTCAGTTGAAAGTATGTTCATTACCAAATTTCCTGGTGCCGACACAGAGATGACCCCCTACCTTGGCATATGGAGTGAGGTGTGCCAATGTGCATAGAACTTATATTCAGGCGCCCATTTGAAAATCACGAGGATTGATGGTGAATATTGAACATCCCGAAAACCACTTTCTATACATTCTTCAGTTGAAAGTATGTTCGTTACCAAATTTCCTGGTGCCGAACACAGAGATGACCCCCTACCTTGGCATATGGATCGAGGTGTGCCAATGTGCATAGAACTTATATTCAGGCGCCCATTTGAAAATCACGAGGATTGATGGTGAATATTGATCATCCCGAAAACCACTTTCTATACATTCTTTAGTTGAAAGTATGTTCATTACCAAATTTCCTGGTGCCGAACACAGAGATGACCCCCTACCTTGGCATATGGTGTTAGGTATGCCAATGTGCATAGAACTTATATGAAAGTATGTTCATTACCAAATTTCCTGGTGCCGAACACAGAGATGACCCCCTACCTTGGCATATGGAGTTAGGTGCGCCAATGTGCATAAAACTTATATTCAGGCGCCCATTTGAACATCACGAGGATTGATGGTGAATATTGATCATCCCGAAAACCACTTTCTATACATTCTTCAGTTGAAAGTATGTTCATTACCAAATTTCCTGGTGCCGAACACAGAGATGACCCCCTACATTGGCATATGGAGTTAGGTGTGCCAAAGTGCATAAAACTTATATTCAGGCGCCCATTTGAAAATCACGAGGATTGATGGTGAATATTGATCATCCCGAAAACCACTTTCTATACATTCTTCAGTTGAAAATATGTTCATTACCGAATTTCCTGGTGCCGAACACAGAGATGACCCCCTACCTATCTGTATCTGTATCTGTATCTGTATTTGTATCTGTAGCTGTATATGTGTGTGTGTGTGTGTCTGTGACTGTGTGCGTGTGTGTGTGTTTGTGTGTCTGTGGCGTCTCTGTGCTGTGTGACTGTGTGCCTATGTGTCTCTATGTCGAAAATGCAGATTGGTACATTATCTGCATATGCTAAGAAGACCAACGCAACAAGAAGTTCCTGATTTTAGAGTTGTGAAATATATATTTATTGTTGTAATTTCAATGATATGTATGTTTTTAATTATAAGAATAAATAAATCATAATATTATAATATATCTGTGTTTTTCATTTAAAACCTTAATTCTACTAACAATTCGGTTTCATAGAGAGAAAATCTAAAGAGGAAGTATTGTTGCACTTTCTGCAAGTGCAGTGATCGAGGTTACTTAAGTTATGGTGTTCCCCAGGGAACCAAACTCCATATGCCAAGGGAGGGGGTCATCTGTGTGTTCGGCCCCAGGAAATTTGGTAACGAACATACTTTCAACTGAAGAATGTATAGAAAGTGGTTTTCGGGATGATCAATATTCACCATCAATCCTCGTGATTTTCAAATGGGCGCCTGCATATAAGTTCTATGCACATTGGCACACCTAACTCCATATGCCAAGGTCATCTCTGTGTTCGGCACCAGGAAATTTGGTAATGGACATACTTTCAACTGAAGAATGTATAGAAAGTGGTTTTCAGGATGAGCAATATTCACCATCAATCCTCGTGATTTTCAAATGGGCGCCTGGATATAAGTTCTATGCACATTGGCTCATCTAACTCCATATGCCAAGGGAGGGGGTCATCTCTGTGTTCGGCACCAGCTAATTTGGTAATGAACATATTTTCAACTGAAGAATGTATAGAAAGTGGTTTTCAGGATGAGCAATATTCACCATCAATCCTCGTGATTTTCAAATGGGCGCCTGGATATAAGTTCTATGCACGTTGGCACACCTAACTCCATATGCCAAGGTAGGGGGTCATCTCTGTGTTCGGCACCAGCTAATTTGGTAATGAACATATTTTCAACTGAAGAATGTATAGAAAATGGTTTTCGGGTTGATCAATATTCACCATCAACCCTCGTGATTTTCAAATGGGCGCCTGAATATAAGTTCTATGCACATTGGCACACCTCGATCCATATGCCAAGGTAGGGGGTCATCTCTGTGTTCGGCACCAGGAAATTTGGTAACGAACATACTTTCAACTGAAGAATGTATAGAAAGTGATTTTCGGGATGTTCAATATTCACCATCAATCCTCGTGATTTTCAAATGGGCGCCTGAATATAAGTTCTATGCACATTGGCACACCTCACTCCATATGCCAAGGTAGGGGGTCATCTCTGTGTCGGCACCAGGAAATTTGGTAATGAACATACTTTCAACTGAAGAATGTATAGAAAGTGGTTTTCGGGATGATCAATATTCACGATCAATCCTCGTGATTTTCAAATGGGCGCCTGAATATAAGTTCTATGGACATTGGCACACCTAACTCCATATGCCAAGGTAGGGGGTCATCTCTGTGTTCGGCACCAGGAAATCTGGTAATGAACATACTTTCAACTGAAGAATGTATAGAAAATAGTTTTCGGGATTAGCAAGAAAGTAGATGTAATTTATTATTATATTGTGAAGCTTTTTTTCTGCAAACAGTAATATAATTTTACAATTTATTCGGGCTAAGTATTTATTTTTTTTTTTTAATTTAACAATAAAATTTTCTGGATGGAATTATTTTTATGTGGTTTAGCAAAGACACACACTACATGGGAAAAAGCCTTTTCGGGATAGAAATTTCGGGCCAACTTCTTATACATGGGATGAGTAATATATAGCGGATAACTTAATCGGATTTAAAGTCTGTGGGCTATATCTGTTTGATGCAGACAATATACCATATCACAAACTATTACACAGTTAGATATTTTGCTGCAATTTTTAATGCAACCGTTGCATTAAGGATTATACGATGAAATCGTGTATCACATTCTAATCCAAAGCTTGCATTAAAAATAGTTATGATGCAGTTGCGTTAAAAATTACTGCAGTAGTGCGTTAAAAGAAAATTTCTATATAATCTGGGGCTAACTAATTTTTAGCGGATTTATAATAATTCGCTAAGTCATTGTGTATACTTTTAGTATAAGCTTAAAACATTTTACATATATTTGCTGTGCAAGGACACCTATTGATAAATATAAATACTTACATATTTTATTTTTTAAGCGGAAATGTACTAAATTTCTTTAACTAAAATAATGTGTTTTAAGTATACTTCCTTCTGAAATGTAGGTGTCACAAATAGGTGACGCGAGGTGTTACGCAACAGGTGTCTATAGCTTTTGGTATGTCAGAAATGGGTGAAAACTATAGTACCCTATATTTATTGCAAATATTTACATTTCTTCACAAATTTTTTGAAATTTCTCATTTTTAGATGCGATATCTACTAATAATAAATATATAATTGCGTAGGAATCGAAAATCTAACTAAAAAGTTTTTTTTGCGAGGTTTCCAAAATCGATTCTTTTTCAAATATCTATTTAGGTGTCAGAAATGAGTGGCGTCAACAAACATTACAACATTAAAATAAGCAACAAACATTATTGACAGTCCCAGAAACGTGTTATCTTCTATAACATTCGGTACTTCAAGTTTTTTTTGCCAGTTAAATTATGTTTTCAAAAGTTTGCATCGCATTATGTACTTAATGCTTATGCTCGAATTTCAAAACTATTTTTATTTTTTTAACAATATTACAAAACCACCATATACAAAAAAAAAAAAAAAAAAAATTAATATTTCTCACCATTCAAATTAATTGATTTTCGTTTTTATTTCTATTTGCAAAAATAGAAAATAAAATCAATTTTTATGTTTTTTATGTGTTCGTATATATTATTTTGATTTTAAACTAATTTTAAAAAATATTTTTGAAATATGTTGTAATGAACATAATAATTCACAAAACGCGAATTGCTTGCTTGGTGTACGTACCTGTATATGATGTAAACATAATATAGTTAGTGGCGAACAGCAACAACAATTGCAATGAAACTTATTTGCAATATAAGATATTGATACACTCGTAATGTGTCTACTCTACACAGTCGCAAAATGAATAATGCAATCGAAATAGTTATAATCGTTTGCTATAAATTTTAATTAGTAAAACTCAAGAAATAATAATAAATTCTCGCTAAGTGATTAATTTTATGAATCCGGGAGGAGTACGTCTCGAGTTTTATTTATCTTATTACATACTTAAGTCAAACGGTTAATTATTTAGAAACTTACCTGTATGGTTAGTGCGCAATGTAATTATATTTATTTTACTTCCTTCATTATAATTTTCAATTTAAGTTTTCATGCACCTTACCGATTTTTGAAATATACAAATTTTATTCCATTATAGTTTTGATGCTTGGCGTTCTTAATTTGGAATTAGTTAGATCCCTGCGGTATAAATTCCATTCTCGAGCCTCTTAAGACTATATAGAAAGTTATTTATTACATGATATCGCGAACCTATATACTGCATAAATGAAATTAAAAATTAAAACTCCTTTGGACGGGTTGATTTGGTGAATTAAAGGAGTGTTCTACACTCCTCGCGTCAATATTATTCGAATTGTGAAGTTAAATCCACGGGCGCTGCTTAATTCATTTATTATATTCTATTATTCTTATTTATTTTTAATCCTTCCCCTTTTAATTTCTGAGGCTTAGATTATTTTTTTAGATTAATACTTTGATTGATTCATTGAATCCGAGCCAGGTCTCACGGCGTGTCAAAAAAAGTCATTTTGCTTCCATTTCACAAAATAGGTTTTTTTTTTCATTTTTCTCCCACGCTTTAAAGTTGAATCTATCTTATTGTTTTAAATGTCTACTCCAGTGGCTCGCGGTTCAGTTTTAGTTTTGCGATTAGCAAATATCAGACTTAGCGTAAAGGTTAAATGCTGTAATGTTACCTAAATGTCTTCGACCTATTGTATATAAAGGTGATTATTATTACTAAGATAGATAATGCATAGATCCGTCAGCAACTCTCTTCTTAAACTATATATAGTGACTCTTGAACAAGTATTTGTAGTATTTGTTGTAGTATTTGGGTAAAAAATTTAAGAATTAATATTAACCTAAGCTAATTTCCTAATATTAATACTGTCGAAGCAAGTTCAACATGGTGCTTCATAGAGGGTTACCGACACATGTTTCTACGTAGGGTTATCATGCAATAGTTTAATAGTGTCAAATTTTATAGCATATAAGCAGTTTCTTTACTGTATAATTGAATAATTGTAACCTCAGCACTTTGTAATTTGTATATAACCCGCAAAAATTAAATAAAGTTTAGTAGTAAAAAGTAATACGTCAAACGTTAATTACACTGTGCTAGTTGAAAAATGTGACAAGCTGGGCACCCGGGGGGTAAACCTAATTCGACTATGCTGAGTTCATTGGTGCAAGTCCTATTTCAAAGTAAGTCCCTATTTTTGAGATATCGCTTTCGACATATTTTGCCTCTGAGACAAATATTTGTCAAAATATACACTCATATTCACGTTGATAGCTCCTGAACCATTATGATTTTCGTTATGCTTTCTTCAGCAAAGTTGTTGCGCAAGCCAAGACCAACAACTTTGCTGAACATATCAAGGCCGAAAAACGACATCTACAATCACATTTTTGTGTTATTTTATTTTTTTGCGTTTCAAAAAATAAAATAACACAAAAATGTGATTGTAGATGTCGTTTTTCGGTCTTGATATGTTGAGCAAAGTTGTTGGTCTTGGCTTGCGCAACAACTTTGTTGAAGAAAGCATAACGAAAATCATAATGGTTCAGGAGCTATCAACGTGAATATGAGTGTATATTTTGACAAATATTTGTCTCGATGAAAAACATGTTTTTTATCATTTTTTGTCCATTTATTGAATTTAAATTGATCGAATAAACACCTCATCGACAAATATAGATACAATAGAAACTATTTAACAGAAAATTAGATTGATTCAGTTGATTTTATTGTGATTTTTCTCAATTTTTTCCTAAATAATTTACATTTTTCTTAACATTTAATTTTAATTTTCTGATTTGTTCGTGTCGTCTTCGGGTTCTTCTTCCTCTTGCAAATTCCAACAAATGTCACCTAAGAGTGCATCTAGCTTTTTGCCGCTGTACCAATGTTCGAGCCTTGCCGTCACTTGGTGAAAACGCTCGCCGTGCTCATCGGATTCGGCTGGTGATTGTTCGGCGAACTTTTCCACATGACAATGCAAAAAATGTATTTTCAGTGACATTCTAACGTTTATATTATGAAAAGCTGTCAGCATATTTTCAATATATTTGCGCCAATCATCGGCTCGGTTAATTCCGAGAACATTCTTAATAACTTCTTTTACACATTTCCATGCCACAACCTCTCGTTCACTAAGAGCATTTTCAAATGCACCATCTTTCATCAGACGACGAATATCTGGTCCATTAAGTATTCCTGTAATAAAAAACAAGATGTGTGATGAAATTTCATTTGATCAAAACTTAGATTCGGGTAGATTTAAACACCAACCTTCTTTTATTTTCATTCCACTTAACCGTGGAAAAATGCGACGCAATTCGACGAACGCATTTCCATCTGGATTCAGCGCTTTTATAAAATTTTTAACTACTCCACGCTTGATATGAAGTGGTGGTAGCAATATTTTTTTAATTGGCACAATGGGAGTATCAACGATGCTGTCGTATCGCAATCTAACGTTCTCAAAGCCCTATTCCGTTCGTTGTATTGGTCGCCTTTAAAACGAGTATCCCATAAGCACATAAAACACATGTTTTTAGTGTAACCCAATTGCAAACCACTTAAAAGAGCTATCACTTTTAAATCTGCACAAACTTTCCATTGATGATCATTGTATTTAATCAAATCGATGATTTTTTTCATTGATGCATAGGTTTCCTTTGTGTTTGTGCTGAGTGCAATTGGAATGGAATTCTTTGAGTTGGTAACGTGAAGGAGAACTGCCTTCAAGCTGCTTTTAGAGGAATCGATGAACAATCGCCAATCTTCAGGATTATATGCATTGTGCATTGTGGATACCAAACCTCGGATATCAGTGCAAAAAGCGAGTGAATTATTCTCAATTGATTTGAAAAAATTCGTAAAATGACGATGACGATTTATTGCTCCATATATCCGAACATTTGGAACCAAAATGTTAACTTGTTTTAAATCCTTTGACAAAAGAATGGCTTGCCGCTGAGATAGGTTCAGGCGTCGTACCATAATATCCAAACGACTTTGCGAGATTTCAATGTGATTGCATGGCGCAGTGACATTTGATGGTTGATATATTGATGCAGATGTTTCTCCGGTTTCACCTGATTCAAATGTTGTTGGTAAATAATCCTCGATTGGGTTTGATCTTTCCGGAACAGGCATTTCATCTGAATGCGGCAGCGGTAGATGTGTATTTCTCATTGCAGTGTATGTCAAAGAACCACTTTTGTTTCTGTTTGTACCGAGAATATAGTTCATGCACCCATAACATTAAACTGCATCATGTCCTTGTGGATCGACCCATATCATCGGGACAACAAATGGCATTGCGGCTCTAGTGTTTTGCCTGCGTAGATGGCTGGATTGAAAATGCATGTTGTACAAACAAAAGACGGCGTCCAATTTACACCACTAATAACAGTTTGTGAAAAGTATAGTCGATATAAATCAGCGGTTTCATCACTTATTTTGCGGCGATTGCTCATAATTGTAAATTTTCCACACACATAACAAAAGCACTTGAGTTTATAACACCTATCCATATTATTTATTTCACCAGATTCACAAGACGATTTTCACTTTATTTTTTGTATTCTTTTGTCACTTTATATATTTAGATGAATAACTTTTTATTTTTAATTTTATATTACAGTTTTTAGTTCTTACTTCTTGTGCCAATTTTTTAACTTTTTTAGAAATATCAATTTCGAGAATAATCTCTTTGAAGCTCTTTATATACTGTAGCTAGGCGCTGCTGTTTGGTACCTGCTTTGTTTTTAAGTTATGGAGGTCGTAAATTTTATTGGGGTTTTGTGTTGATTTTGTCGCGAAGTAAATTGTGGGTGTTTTTGTTTTTGTATATTTTCAGGGTGTGAATTTTGGCCGTAATTCGTATACGTGCAGAATACAAATGTCTCATGACTCATAAGTCAAATTGGGACACCTGTCTAATTTCAGTCCTTTTTTGATTCTGTGCAAAATGGTTACATTTTTATTGAATTTAGTGTATGGTTTTCAGTTTTTATGTGTTGTACGAAACTTGATTTTATGTATTTGTGATGTGTTCTTTGTATCTTATCTGAGATGAGCGTCTTGTTTGGCCTAAGTATGCCGAATTCCAGTTGTATTTAGCCTTACCTGTGCACTTATGTTTCTCGAAACGGCAAGGTGGAGCCGGAGTCTTCTGTGAGAAGCTTTTGCCAAAACTGCCAAGACCCTGCCTTTTTGGGGAACATGCGAGAAGGCTGGGTCTACAGACGAATGATTTTGTAGAAGTTGCATGGACGAAAAGGAAGAAGATACTTTAGATAACTTCCTATGCTCGTGTCCGGCACTATCATACAGAAGGCATAAGTATTTGGGCGTGTCCAGTGTGACCAGCCTTTCAGATCTCGCTGAATGTGGAGTGCGAGATATTTTGCGGTACGTACGCAGCTCCGAATGGTTTTCAACAGGGGTAAAGGGGAAATAGGTTCCTGTGGTATCACAACGGGGTACTCCTGGTCTAATTGTGCGGAAGTGCCACTCCAAGCTCACCTTGGCCTAAGTAAAACACACATATATGGAAAAATAACACAAAAATGTGAATGTAGATGTCGTTTTTCGGTCTTGATATGTTCAGCAAAGTTGTTGGTCTTTGCTAGCGCAACAGTTTTGCTGAAGAAAACATAACGAAAATCTTAATGGTTCAGGAGCTATCAACGTGAATATGAGTGTATATTTTGACAAATATTTGTCTCAGAGGCAAAATATGTCGAAAGCGATATTTCAAAAATGGGGACTAACTTTGAAATGGGATTAGCACCAATGAATTCAGCATAGTCGAATTAGGTTTACCCCCCGGGTGCCCAGCTTGTCACGCAAAAAAAGTTTGAAATTCAAGCACAGTTTAATTATATGAATTATAATAAAAATAAAATAAAATAAATATTTGTTATAATAAAAAATTAATAAAATGGAAAATCAAAATTATTTTACCAGCTGATTACGTAATTGAATGTTGTGAAGACCTGATGAAGAAGTGTGTTGCATGCTGCAGGGATGTTGATTGGAGTTGCGTGCGACTTTTATTTTGTATATAAAAGTTTGTTTTGTAACTCGAAAGATTTGTGTATCGGTATTTGAGATGATTAGCGTTACACTTGTAGTTATTTTTGGTTGGTTTTTATTATTTATTTCAGTATATTATTATTATTAATATTATTATATTATATTATATTTTAACTTATTAGCATGTAGCATATGTATTATATTATAGTTTTCAATCTTTTAATTTGTTTATTCCATCATGTATTCAAAATGCCCGTATACATCAAATTTAGAAAACAACTGTTGCACATTTTAGGTCATCTTTGACTTTTAGGTCATCTTTGCACGAGCTTTGTGAGCTGTTTTAAGTTGGCGGTAGAAGCGCTCAACCATACCTTTTGCTTCTGGATGATAGGCAGTGGTCCGTATTCGATGTGAGCCTAAGAGTTGCATAAGCTCAGCGAATAGTTTAGACTCAAACTGTGTGCTTTGATCGGTCGTAATGTTGATTGCAATGCCGAATCTAGAGATGTAGTTTTCGACGAGCGGTTTTGCAATTGTTTGTGCGGAGATGTCTTTTATGCAGTAGGCTCCTGGCCAACGCGTAAAACGATCAACGATCAAATAAAGGTATTTATTTTCACTGTAAAATTCACTTTAATTGTTTTATAATGATAAGAAATAATTGACGCAATTTATAATTTAACTATTAGTTTTATTTTTATTTAATTACATTTTTTGATTACACTATCATTTCTCTGGCTCGTCACTACGCCATCTTACTATCTTACTGACTAAACTTCTTATATCCATTTACCTTTTTATATTTATTAAACATTATCTTATATCACCTTAATAATAATGTTTACTTATTTCGTAATGCCTAATAAACATCTTTTATTTTTGTTAACGAATCAATTCTAGTTTTCGGTCAAAAACTTATGATTGCGTAAAGCAATAAAATTTGGAGTATAAAATATGTCTATTTTACAAAATACAATTTCATGAAAATATTTCGCGTGCCTGTCTTTCGAAATACAGAGTATATTGCAACGCGTATGAGATTGATATTTCCATGACAAGTGTGTGGCATTACACAGGTTAACAAATAAGTAAATCCATTAGATGGTGGAAGTGGTCCAACAATATCAAATCTCCTGTGGCCCTATTCTGGTAATTCCTCGGAAATAGTTAATAATTTCTTTTTGTAGCAGCTATTTCCCAGACATTTTTTCCAATTCCCCATTTTCCAAAAGTTAATTCTGGCGATTGGGGAATAAATTAATGGGAAAATAATTTAATTATTTGCGAACGACATGCGATCGCAATAAAACATGAAAACAAAAGTCTAAAAATACTTTACTATGTTTACTTGGTTTTTGTTGATATTTTAATCGAATTTTACATAAAAAATAAATACGTTTATTAAAGTAAAAAACTGGATATTGATATTTCCAATTAATAATACAAGTTTTCAGTATAAATTTACAGCCATAATATTGCTATAAGTATAAAATACAATAAATGTCCGTTAAATTCTTTTCCCAATTAATTCTTTCCTAAACTAGGTATGCAATAATAAACGTCAAAACTGCTATAATAGGGAATAGTTTTTTCCCAAAAAAATTTTTCCCCAAAAGCGAGAATACACTTTTGGAGAAAAGGGAATAAAACTGCTACAAAATTTAAAATTTCCACTCCCTGGGAATGACCAGAATAGAGCCACTGTTGGAATTTGAAAATTCCCGTGAGGTGATTTGGTGTGTCTTTGTACTTTGCATTTTTGGTAGGATAAACAAGATTTCGCCCAAAGGGTTACATCTTTGTTCATGCTGGGCCAAAAATATCTAGAAGTTACAAGCTTGCGAGTTGCTCGTACACTTGGGTGTGAAATATTATGCAGAGTGTCGAAGATAGTTCGACGCAATGACTCTGGAATATACGGGCGATTGTTACCCGTAGATATTTCATAGTAAATTGACAAATCGGCTAATACAATTTTTTTAAATTTTCCATTTGGAAGTGCTCCGATTTGTAGAACTAGAGAGTAAGTCTTGTAATTCTTGATCGCAAGCCTGTGCTTTCGTGTTCGTTGTAATGTCGTAGCGTGTTGCTGCGGAGGCAAGTTTGTGGTCGGAAGTCCGAGATAGTGTATCGGCGACCACATTTTCTTTGCCTTGAATGTGTTGGATGTCTGTCGTAAATTGAGAGACAAAATCAAGGTGGCATGCTTGCCTTGGGTTTCGTTCCGCTTTAGAGGTAATTGTTCTAGTAAGCGGTTTATGGTGGGTGAATATGGTGAATTCCCGACCTTCGACGAAGTAACGAAAGTGTTTGATTGCTTGGAAAATTGCAAGCAATTCGCAATCAAATGTGGAATATTTTCTTTCGGCATCTATAATTTCTTGGAGACGAATCCAAGAGGTTCCCATGTCTCATTATTGAGTTGTTGTAAGACCGCGCCTATTGCTTTGTTGGATGCATCAGTAGTGATGCTGTATTTGGTTTCATTTAGCGGATGCGCTAAAAGAGCAATATTTTCCAAACCGTTCTTGAGCTGAAGGAATGCATTATGACATTCTTCAGGCCAAGAAAAATTTTGAGACGTTTTGGGTATTTTAAGAAGACTTGCCAAATGCGTGTGAATTGGGGCAAGTACTTCTGCAAGCTTTGGTATGAATCGGTGGTAGTAGTTTACCATGCCGACGAATTGTTGAATTTGTTTCACGCTTTGAGGTGCTGGAAACTCTCTAATGGCATTAATTCGTCCTTTGGACGGCAGAATGCCATTAGTTGTAATTTTGTGACTGAGGAAGTCAAGATTGCTGGTCCCAAACACACATTTTTCGGTGTTTATGTGGACACCGTAATTTAATAACTTTTGGAAAAGTTGTTCCAAATGTTAAATGTGTTGTTTCTCATCTTTTGAGGCTACGAGAATGTCGTTGATATAGACGAAAATGAAATCGAGATCTCTCACGATTTCGTTGATGAAACGCTGCAATGTTTGTGCAGCATTTCTAATTCCAAATAGCATTCGGGTGAATTCGAATTGGAATGAGGTGATATGCTCTGACAAGATCGATTTTTGTAAAAATTGTGCAACCATGTAATTGCATGGAGAAGTTTTGAATGTGGGAGATAAGGTAACGGTCAGGAATAGGGACTGCGTTAAGCCTTTTGTAGTTCCCACATCGTCTCCAGTCGTTGTCCTTCTTCTTCACCATGTGCAATGGACATAATACCGCTGAAGAAAATGGTCGGTAGATTCCTAGTCCACCATGTGTTGGAATTCTAGGAAAGCTGCTTTGTGTCGTATTGGATCAAGCCGTCTGGGTCTTGAAAATGGTAGATGCCCTGTAGTCACTATATGGTGTACTACATTGTGCATTAACGGAGCATTACAGTTTGGTGGAGCTGTTAAAGAAGGAAATTTCTTTAGCAGTGCTCCATAGCCATTGTTGTTTGTATAATACAATGATGATGGTGTATCAACGTGTGCTGATGTTGCGTTGATTGAGAGTTTAGTGGATGGATCAATCAATTTGTGATTTTTCAAATCCACTAAAAGACCAAATTTCTTTAGGAAATCCACGCCTATGATGGGGCGGTTGGCATTGGTGAGAATGAAGGTGTGTTTGAATGAACGCCTTAATCCAATGTCAACGTCTAGTAATTTTGTACCATAGGTGTTTATAGTGGTACAGTTTACAGCTGATAGAACTAAATCGGGATTGCGATTTGTTCTGTGGCGATAGTATTTGTTGTACGGTATTACGCTTAAATCAGCGCCGGTATCAATCAAAAATGTTATTTTATTAACCAAATCCCGTAGAAATAGGCGACTATGGTGAGGTTGTCTTAGGTCCGTCGCCACGACCTTAAGACTTGTTGGTTTATGGAACCGATTTGCGGATTCCTTTTGTTGTGTAGCAAAAGTGCATGGTTGAGAGCATTTTGATGCTGTGTTACCAAATCAAATTTTGCGTGATATCAACACCAATTGTGTGGAAATTGGTATCGTGGTGATTGCAGATTGTTTTGCTGAAATGAACTTCCCTGGTTTGATTTTGATGGTGGATGTTTTAAAGGAGATGTAATTTGTCTCCAGGCGATTGAGAACGTGACGGTTGTCGTTGTGTGTGTGTGTGAAATATGCTCTAGCTTTATCAGCCGGTCGCTAATTTGATTTAGCATTATTTCATGAGGGCTAGTGGTAGAGCTTGGCGCGTGTATTTCTGAGCTTGGTATCCGCGTGTCGCGATTAAATAAAATCAAGCTGTGAGTCCGCGTGCCAATTATGTCGTGAAGTTTATCGGCGATAACAGCAAGATCCTCTTCTAGTTTATCTTGCTGAGGGACTAATGCTGTTTTTAAGAAATCAGGGAGTTGCCTGACATAGGCGACTCGTGAGCTGCCAAATAGAGGAAGCAGAACCTTTACGGTAATAAAATAGAATTTTAATTTTCTTGGAAGTTAGAATAAAAAGTATTGTTGAGCCAAATTATCGGACAAATTGATGAAATAATCCCATATTTTTATACTTACATTAAAATATAAAAAATTAGACCTAAAATACTAAATAACTAGGAAAATTAAATTAAACCTGATTTTTATTGACAACTTAAAAATGTTTTATTTACAAGATTTATTTAAAATTTAATTCAATTCGACGATTCTTTTTTTTAAATTCATTACAAATTAATGTATAGAAATCTGGTGACATTTTAATCTGAGCCAATAGTTTCTTTTCAATAGAAATTAACGAAACATGAGAAAGTCGCTCATCTCCAATAGTACTTCTTAAATAAGTTTTAATTCTACGTAAAGCAGAAAAGCTTCTTTCGGATGATGCACTTGTAGCTGGAATCGTTAAGAATAGTCGACATAAGGTTGATACTTCATTGAATGAACTTATTAAATCGTCGTCTTTAAGAAATTCTAACATCTCTAATATTGATTTATCCAAAAAGTCCTCATCGCTATACACAACAATTAATTCACTTCTCAATTTTGGAAAATCGAATCGTTTGCCATAAAATTCTTGGAGTTTTTTAAATTGTTGATCCGGAAAATTCAATTTAAATTTAGAAAAAAATTTTGAATTTATAAGTTCCAAGAACGTGAACTCAGCTATATTTTGAAATCTAGTACTTAATTCGGTTGAAATATTATCAATTATTTCAAAAAATAACTTTCTATAAGACGTTTTTAAATCTTGGACAAAATCAATTCTCACTCGAGTGGTGCGTGTTTCATCAATTTCCACGACAGCTTTAGTTTTTTCCCAAAAACTCGCAAATTTATCTCGAAAATCATTAAGTATTTTCTGATAGGTTTTAATTTTATGGCTGGCTTTATTAATATCAGTATTTTGTTTTTGTAGACACTCAAAAACCGTATCTGAATACGGGAATATTTCCGAAAAAACAAACAATAAAAAATTAAATTTAAAATCTTGTAGACATGTCAAAAAACCGCGAGTTAAATTAATGGTTTCACCATCCCAATCGAAAGGATTGTTCAAAATATCTTCAAATAGTTCAGTTAATTGTTGCTTATACTCAAAAATAACACTGACGACTCGGGCATTATACTGCCATCTAGTAGGAGCAGAAGCTGGAATTCGTTTTTTGATGATAAAATCCAAAGCACTCGTTCGTTTCGATGACTTTTTAAAGAAACTGCTGATCCCAGACAGAGCTTTAAAAAATGATTTGCATTCTCTAATATTTGATAAAGATTGCGACAAAACCAAATTAAACCTATGAGCGTAACAATGAATAAATATAGCTTCGTTGAAAATGTGTCTAACTCGAGTTTGTAGACCAGTTAAATATCCAGCCATAACAGCCGCCCCATCGTAGCTCTGAGCAACAACTTTGTTTGCACAGCCATATTCCAGAAATACTTCTTTTGTTATTTCAAATAAATTTGATGCCGATCGATCAGCAGACACATTCCAAAATCCTAAAAATCTCTCATGTATAACCTCTTTTAAATCAACGTATCGTAAAATTATTGATAATTGTGATTTATTTGATATGTCTGATGTTTCATCCATTATGAGCGCGACAAATTGTGTAGAATTGATTTCATTCTTAATTTTGTTTTTTATAACAACTGCGATACTGTTAATTAAATCGTTCTGAATTTCACTGGAAGTTCCCATAAAAACGTTTGATTCGTTTATTTGATTTTTTAGAGGGGAAAAGTATTTTGAAATTAACTTAACAAGTTCGCCATATTTTCCTTTATTATCAGAAGTACTTGTTTCATCATGTCCTCGAAACGGTAAGTCTTGTTCGCACAAGTAACACGCAACATCGATCAAGCTTTCTAAAATTTTAAGATTCTCTCTTACCTTCTCATTATGTCTTGCGATATTTACAGCAAACGCCCCCGACAATGAACTTTCAATTCTTTGCGTTTTCCCAAAACGGTTTAATTCTAACACACTTCGCAAATGATCTGAAGAAAGTTCGTGTCTTTTAATGGCTTTGTGAATATTATTCAAATCACTGAAACCATTTGTACGCCACACGCCGTTGTCTTTTGCGAAAAGCAAACATGGCCAGCAAAACGTTTTCTTTAAAAAATCGCATCCGGCTAACCAACTATGTTTATCATATAAATCAATTGAAAAATGTCGCGTGAACGATTTACTAGTGGTAAACATTTTTAATAGCATTGGTTTTGGTTGCCCTGATGATACAATTTCCTGTTTTGTTTCAAATGAGTTCAACCCGAATCCTTTATTTAGTAATTTTTCAATGAAACAATTACAACTATTTTCATCAGCCATTTTAATTACAATTTGTAATTCGAAAAACAAAATACAATTTATATTCGCCTGTATTTTAATATAAATTTAAATTTCTATTAATAATTGTATAAGTTATAATATTCACACGTTTATTACCTTTGTTCACACCTATTCACACCTTTATTACCTTTTTTAATAAATTTATCCAATAAACCGATTACTTGTCGCTTCACGAGAACATGAGAAGCCAAATTGTGCAAAATTGAAAACAAATAATTCATTTCAGTATTTTCCTAATAAGCTGTATAATTGCA
Organism: Nephrotoma appendiculata; assembly: GCA_947310385.1. NCBI lineage: Eukaryota > Metazoa > Arthropoda > Insecta > Diptera > Tipulidae > Nephrotoma > Nephrotoma appendiculata. The sequence goes on from OX371223.1 coordinate 279,805,501, forward strand.
GCGTATTCTGAGAGTAACAAGTGAGCGTAGCAACAAATCTATGAATAGATAAACACATACACATCGATAATTAATTTTGTTAATAATATTACGCTGAAGGGAAATAAGGTGAAGCTTAACTAAAAGCAGCTTCCATCAGAGAGAATATTTTTTTTATTATTCTGTTGTGTTGCGTTGGATGCAACACGCATGTCTTTAAAGCTTTAATTCCATGGATAACATTTGCTGACAGCAGTTTTTTTGCTGATAATACGCAAAAAAAATTTTTTTTTTAAATTTCATGAGAGTGACAAAGAACAGAAATATTTTTTATTTCATTTTATAGTAAAATTTTATGGTTTTACATTTTAGCATAACATAAAAATTTCATAAAATATTTAATTTGTACATTTTCGTACAATTCGAATTTTAATATATATACCACAAAAAGCCACTAACGTTAATAAATTTCAACCAAAAAAAAATCGACATTTGAGTATAAAAATGGCGAACAACTTATTTATATGTGTGTGAGAAAAATTTCTTATCTTTACACACATTTTTTGTAGTTGTGTGAAAAATGCTGCCATAAAAAATACTCCAATTTACATTTTTTATGGCAGCATTATGGCAGCAAACTTCCCCTATCACACTTCCCCTCTCAGCAAAATTTTACTGACAACATGTTTTGTTTCGTACACAACCAGTAATATCTATATTTTTTTCTCGCGTTTATTTTTGCTGACAGCAGATTATTTCCATGGAATAGAGGCATAAATCAATGAGAGATATTCGTATTTGTTTTTATGTATTTTCGTTCTATGTATGCCTATGAACTATGCAATATGCAGGTGGATGATGTGTTATTAATTATAATGAGAAATCAAAGTAGGAAAGAAAAATACAAAATATTTTTAAAGTAAGTTTCATTATACTAGTTATCTATATGTGCTTAATAGTACAATCATTATGAAAAAAATATATTTTTAATCAAAGGTGTTATACATAAAATAAATAAAATTTGAAATTTTATTTTAATGATAAAGATTTTTGAAAGGATTTTTGAAAGGGATGCAGTGCTTCCGTAGCTTCTATGGACACTTCGCCCCTGTTGCCTGATCCATAATTTTGTGATGACGTTTACCGTGAAATTGTTGCTGCCCCATGATTTTATTCAAAGCGGTATGTCCGAAGGTTTTTGATCACCATACTCGACTTTGCTCAAAATCGTCTCTAATCTACGCTCCTCGGAGATGGAGTAGTGATCGATTAACACTTTCTTGAGGGCATCGTATTTGTTATTGGGTGAAGGGTCTTGTAGAATGTATTCGATACCCCCAGTGCTGTCGAGAGGGACAACATTGTGTGCGCAAACTTTTGTTTGTCGCTGGTGATTTTGTTCGCGTCGAACAATATTTAGGCTGATATAAACCAATTCTTCGGGTTGGTTTCCCAGAATGCTGGTAGCCGCATCAAATGTTTTGATGTGGGTATTTAAGATTGGGCATGCACATTCTGTTGACCGTTTGCGTCATTATTTACCACGATGTTACCGTTATTTGCCATGTTTTATTTTGAACGAGAAGACAAAAATGAAACGGTTTATTTTTATTCTATTTTTATTTATATATAAAGTTGTCACACACACACACTATGAAAAAATTTTGACTCTTATGGATTATGTAAATAATTACAATCCTGCAATACTTCAATGGTGGGATGGTAATATGGATGTTCAGCCATGTGAAACTAATGAATTTATCGCACACTACATAGCTAAGTATATTTCAAAGTCGGAACCTACTAATGTTAATGAGAGTGTTGCACAGGCCATTAGACAAATTCGCAGAGAAGACACAAACGTTTGAAGAAAAATGTTTAAGGCATGCATGCGTATACTAAAAGAGAGACAAGTATCTGCATGTGAATGTGCATACCGCCTATGTCATCTACCGTTCAGAGGAAGTTCACGCAGATGTGTATTTTTAAATACAAGACGCCCTGAACAACGTTTTCACGTTTTACGTTTCGAAGGTAATCAGACTACGGGAGTGTTTAGTTCAGCCTCAGCTTGAACTAATTTAACACTTTTAATACGCTTTTAATTCGGAGCTTTCCACGGGTGAGGGCTAATACCGGAATATTGTAATAAAAGCATATAGTAGAGTTTGATTAGAACTGTTTTGTCCATTTATTTTTTGTCGTTTATATACAATTTTGAGAGTTTCTTGTTGTTGTTTTTTACATTATATATGATCGTATATCAATTTCAATATTTTAATGTTTTATAAAATCCAAAGGTGCAGAATTGGATATAAAAAATTAATTATTTTATTTATAGCTATATTAAAATTAACATTATGCAAAACTTCATAATGTTGGAGTTAAATGACCCTGTTCATATTGAACAGGGAGTATGTTCCAATATTTTTGAAAGATATGAGAATCGCCCTAAAGATCATCCTGTTTACGATTTCAAAGACATGTGTCTTATTGAATTCGCAATGCTTTTTGAATCGTATAATGCAAAAAAGGCCGATGTTAATGAGGAGAGTGTAGATGCTGAGATCGAAGAACCAGGATTAGTGAGACGGTTCATCACTCTCACTGATAATTCTAAAATGCTGATAAGAAATATGCCTGCTGTAGTGAGAGCTCCAAATTTTCAAATGCATACTGATCCTCACAAATATTTCTACAGCCTTCTACTTCAATATGCTCCATATTACTCTGAAAGTAAGCTTTTGCTGGGATTTGAAAACCCATAGGAAGTATTTCTTTCTCGTGAGGAAAGCTTAAAAGAAACAAGCAGATATATGGAAACTTTTCGAGAAAGAGATAGACAATTTCAAAATGCATTCAATCAGGCTCATGCATTCAATATTCTCGAACAACCTGAAGAATATGTTGATCCAAAATTTTGAAGAGGAAGTTCACGAACAGAATATATAGCTGGTGAATAATTGCAAACAATTTACAATAGCATGAATGCAAAACAACAAGAACTTTTCCAACTAATAAGACAAAGCATTCAAGAGCAGTTCAACGGAAGTAGACAACGAATGAGATTGTTTGTCACTGGTGGAGCAGGAGTAGGCAAAAATTTACGTTTAATGCTCTTAAGAATTTCGTTAAAAACTGTTTTGTTGGAAAATCAGTGGTCAAAGTTGCTGCCTTAAGAGTAGTAGGAGGTTCAACACTTCACAGTTTATTGAAAATGCCTGTTCAAAATGATGGATTTCTTACACAAAATATGCACCAATTGACAGGAAATTACCTGAAGATTATGCGTCAACAGTGGAAGGATGTCGAGTACATTTTCATTGATGAAATAAGCATGGTTCTTTATGAAATGCTTTGCATGATTGACTCACGACTGAGACAATTGAAAAATAAAAAGAACGAAGTGTTTGGAGGTATCAATATAATTGTTTTCGGTGACTTGATTCAATTGCCTCCCGTAAATGGAGCACAAATTTTCAATCAGCCAACTTGATTCTGGCCAGCGACTCATTTGTGGCGATTGTTTTCTTTATGTGAGCTGACAGAAAGCATGCGGCAGCAAGGAGACAACACATTTGCTGATCTTTTGAATGCCCTTAGAGTTGGAAAATTAAATGGTCTACATTTTGAGCTTCTTATGTCAAAACAAATGACAGAGACAACTGGAGATTTTGCATTGAATAAAGCCATTCGAATTTATCCCTTAAGAGCCCAAGTAGATGCCCATCATCTTGCTGTACTTGAGCAATATCGAGCTCAGCAAGTGCGTATTTTCAAAATTCGAGCACAGGATCAAATTATTGATGCAACAAGAAATGTTGATAATGTCAACATGGTTAATATGGGAAAAGGGTCTTGTCAACGGCACCATTGGAAATATCACAGAGATTATCTGGCCGCATTTCCGCAGAGACCAAATGTACGATACCGACGTTCTATCAGTTAAAATAGATTTTGGCAATGAGAATATTGAACTTATCCAGCCAAAAGCTATAAATTTTCCTGCTAAATATAATTATGGAACAATTGAGCGTATAGACAATTACCAATAATTTTATGTTGGGCATGTACAGTCCACAAAATGCAGGGATGTACCGTCGATCATGCAGTCGTTTACTTAGGAAGATCACTTTTTCAAGACGGTCAAGCTTACGTCGCATTAAGCAGAGTGAGATCTTTAAATGGACTGCAAATTGAGGAATTGGACTGTAGCAAACTGTCAGGAAAGAAGCCTTGTAACGAAAGTGCAATCAGAGAAATGGAAAGAATGCGACAATATCGACCTCCATAAGACCCTTAATTTTTTTTGGTTAACTTTATTTATTTATTTATTTTTTATTTATTTATTTATTTATTTATTACCAACTTTATACTTATAAACAATCTGGTTACGATTACAATAATATATTAAAAAATAACTAAAACTAAACAAACATGAAAAATTACCAATAATCTAAAAGAACATTAGACATTAAATTCTTAAATGCATCCCTTGATAGATAAAAGTCAAATGCCGATCGAACTTTATTAAAAGAAACAGCAGATTGATAAACAGGTTCATATTTACCGTAGTTATGCCTAATATAGGCAGCTTAATTTGGAAATATCTAACGCGAGGAGTGCGGAACGGAGTATATATATCGTACAACACCAAAACCTCAGGACAGTCAATTTTAGACATCAACAAGTCCCTAACCAATAATGGTCCAATTTCGATTCTGCGGATAAAGAGCGGCTCAATATTTATTAATTTACATCTGCCTCGATACGGTGGGAGTATAAAAGCAGACAGGTTCCCATCACTGGGCAACATTCGCAAAGAAAACCTTAAAAAGCGCTTTTGAACCCTTTCTAATGGGTCTGAACAGTTACCATACAACGGCTTCCAAATTGCTGCACCATATTCCAACAACGAACGCACAAACGAGATATATAATATTTTAATAGAATAAGGATCAATCAAGATTCTTCAGCAGCAAAACATGATCAATATTATCAAAGGCCTTACAGAAAACAGTGTACACAATCTGTACAATTTTACCCCTCTGTAAGGCATTAGAGACACAATTTGTAAGCAAGAGTAAGTTAGTAACAGTTGATCTGCCTGGAAAGATAACATGCTGTTTTGGAGTGATACACGTTAATATAACTTGTTAAAGATCAATTATTCTTTCACGTTTTCACGTGAAAGAATAATTGATTTAACAAGTTTCTCAAACAACTTGGGTAAGACTGAAATTACAGAAATACCCCTATAGTTCTCAATATTACCACGAATCCCGGATTTGAAAATAGGTTTAATAAGCGATCGCTTCCAACCTGGCTAAATGGCAAACACTTAATAAAATCATCTATTTTTATTTGTGTTGCTTTTGAAGAAAAATTGGATAATTGCAATCTTAAAAAATATCTATCCCGAAATGGACTTATACTACATAACTTCTACATTAAATCAGTTAATGAAGTTACAAAAGTTTATAAAATCGGAGGTAACTACGTTATTGTAGTTACTCATCAATCTAAAACTGATTGCAGTGATCTAATCTACGCTTTAGAAACTTTAACATCCTACTTGCAGCATCGAAAAAATGAGCCTTTCATAATTACCTTGGATGTTAGCCATCATGTCTACAAGGTTTTGCCAGTGTTGGATTATGTTACAAACTCTCCATTTAACAACATCAAATGGGTTTTAAATATTCCTTTCAATATGTCACTGCAGTATGAGAGAATGTTATCTTCCATCACATCTCCGACTTTTCACAAGGTGTTGTCTGCAGAGTCCAGCTATAAGAATTCGATCATAGAAATAATGTTTTACATGAAACACTCAAACAGCCTAATAAAAAGCCACTTAAAGGATCATTACATTAAGAACATAAATCTATTACCTTTCTCCGCTGCTTCCTTACGACAATTAAACATATTTATATTTGACAACGCTACCAAACAATATCTCGAGAACCGAACACAAAACATCAGTTTGGCTTCGATGGGAATAATCTGGTGCAACTGTGTGAAGACACAAACAGATTTATTACCCCAATTAGATACATTTTTTGTTCATCGGGTACGGTAATTATGTTAGATCATCAGATTTACAACTCGTTAAACAATATCTATCTTAAAACAAACATAAAGATGCCGGATATTACAAATATTCAAGGTGTACCTGTGTGTGGTAGATCAACATGGATTATAAACAACCATAATCTGGGCACTGATCTTGTTCTATGTGCTACAAAAGAAGGACTTGCAGATATAAAATTAAAGGTAACATCACGTTGCGAGCACAAAAATACTAACTTTAATAACATCAAATTAAACTACAAAACGATTGCCTCATACCTAATAAATGGTAACCGGACCTACGATACAGTTTTTGTTGATGAGTACATGATGGTGCATGCTGGATATATAGGACTTGTGGTTATCAAAAGTAAATGTTCTAAAATATATCTTCTAGGTGACAAAAATCAAATACCATATATTGACAGATTACATCATGTCAATATGAAATTTTCCGATGCAAGTGCTTTTGTAACAAAGACTGAATACTTGAATGTAACGTATCGATGCCCAGCTGATGTTACTTCTGCTCTCAAAGAATACTACCCTAACATCACTAGTATGAACACAGTGGAATCTTCCGCCGAATTTATAAACCTGCCACCAAATCTATTATCATTACCTGTGTTAGGGAACGCTTTCTATCTAACTTTTACCAGAGCTGATAAACAATTAATCTCTCAGCTTAAGATACCAGAAACCAGTAAAGTCTTGACGATCCATGAAGCACGAGGTTTAACCTCACCAAATGTAATATGTATAAGAACCAATTCTCAACCTTTTGAGCTGTTCGATAGTGTACCGCATGCCATAGTTGCAATCTCCAGACACACAAAATCATTTAAATATTTTTCTCCGGTGGCCAATGATAGACTACACTCACTTTTAATGAAAGCTCGAACTTATACTATTACTCAAAAGGTAAATCAGCCCATAAAGTCCAAAAAAAGATCGGTATATGAGAAATGTGCAATTTACTATCAAAACGTAAACAAAATGGCATCAAAAGCATCTAAATTCTACAAATTCGTTTTAAAATCAAACTACCTTATTTATGTAATTTGTGAAACTTCATTAAAACCAGACATACGGAGCAGCGAATTTTTTGGCCATGACTACGTTGTTTATAGATGCGATCGGTCTCCTGAAACTAGTTCAAAGAAATCGGGTGGTGGCGTACTGATAGCAGTACATTCTAAACTCTGGAATGCTCCAGTAACTTTAGCCCCATCGAGAGTCGAACAGATCGGTGTAAAAATCAAAATCAACCAAACCAATCTAATCATCTACGCAGCATATATACCACCTCAATCAAATAGTGATCATTATGCAACTTGCATCGATGCGATTGATGAAGATATTAATATACAACTAACTCGTCAGATTTAGTTCTTGTGCTTGGTGATTTTAATCTTCCAAATATAACTTGGAACTTGGACCCAGAACTAAACTGTATTTTACCTTGCAATATAACAACAGATGCGGAATCTTTATTTGTGGACGCCATGCTTGGTTATAATTTGAACCAAATAAACACAATTGCTAATAATCGTGATAGATAATTGGATCTTGTCTTCAGCAACGACATTGACACCTTTAAAATTTCTGAATCCCTATTACCTTTTGTCATAAATGATGTTAATCACAAATCTTTGGATATTGTATTTGACTTAACTAAAATGGCGAGATCAGAACACCTGTTACAACCAATGAAATACAACTTTAAAAAAACTAACCGTGTGGGGCTACAAAGTTACCTGGAATCCATCAACTGGCAAATAACTCTCAATTCCAATGATATAAACGAAAATGTGGACAAATTTAATGACATCATGCTTCAAGGCTTCGAAATGTATGTACCTATGTGCTGCAAACCACAAAATGCTCACCCTCATTGGTTTGATGATAGACTAGTTAACTTAAAAAATCGGAAGTCGAAAGCGTATGCCAAAATGTTGAAAAGCGGGTTAGAAGCGGACAAAACTACGTTTCTACAACATAGTAATGAATTTGAAATTTATTTCAAATCTAAATACAGGTCGTATCTTAATCAAATTCAAGACAAAATCAAAGTAAATCCAAAACAATTTTGGAAATACTTTAGAAATAAACGCGAAATTGAAGGATACCCTGCTAATATGACGTCCAACAATACCTGCTCTTCAAACGCCAAAGATATAGCTAACATGTTCGCGTCGTTTTTTCAATCAGTCTATAGACCAAGCGTTACTAGTGGATTGTACGAACAACCCAGCAACAACAACACATCAATAACTCCTCCTATTATTTTTGAGGACAACATTTTATCGGCTTTAAGGGGGTTTGGAGATGGTTGCGGTCTTGACGATATTCCCTCCTCTATTCTGAAGGAGTACGCTGAAATTTTAACAATTCCATTATGTTATCTGGAAAATTTCAAAAATTACTCCAATTTTTAAATCGGGTAAACGTGAGGATATCTCATGCTACAGAGGAATATCAACTACATCATCAATTCCAAATCTATTTGAGTTAGTATTATGCAACAGTTTTAAATCCACAATTGCACGTCATATATCAATAAACCAGCATGGGTTTATGCCTGGCCGATCCACATCGACTAATCTGGTTGAATTCACCAGTAAACTAATTAACGAGATAGAAAAACACCGTCAAGTTGATGTAGCGTACACGGATTTTAGTAAAGCATTTGATTCTATCTGTCATCATAAAGAACTCCAGAGTTTAATCAATTTTGGGTTTTCTCTCGATTACATAAATTGGTTTAAATCATATCTATCAAACCGGTGCCAATTTGTGATAATGGGAAATGAAAAATCAAACTGTATTAAAGTTACATCTGGTGTTCCCCAAGGATCACACCTCGGGCCTTGGATTTTTATTGTTTTCATAGACCGAATAACCGAGATAATCAAAAACTCAGACGTGCTCATATTTGCAGATGATGTGAAAATTTTTCGTACTATTAATGGATTGTTAGATACGGAGAAACTTCAAGAAGACTTAGATAGATTAAGTGAGTGGTGTGATCAGAACTCACTATACTTAAATATTAAGAAATGCAAAATCATGTCTTACCATCGTAAACGAAATCCGATAATTACTTCATACAAAGTCAACAACGAAGTACTGCAAAGAGTCAATGAGGTTATAGACTTAGGTGTTACATTTGTCGAAAACGCCAGTTTCAATAGGCATATTGAAAATTGTATTGCGAAAGCGAATGCCATGTTCGGATTTGTTAAAAGATGGACAGGTGAATTTAAGGATATTCAAACCTTATGTTCACTCTATTTCGCTTATGTTCGATCTCAACTGGAATACGCTGTAACGATCTGGAATCCATACTATGCTGTACACATAAAAAGAATTGAAAGCTTTCAAAAGAAGTTCCTGATTTTTTTGTTAAAGAAAAGTGACTGGGATTACGACCACAACTTACCATTCCATGAAAATGTGGCTCGCTTACCTCCATGCACAACAAGATGCACAGATTACAAAATATGCACGCTTGAAAATAGACGACTTCTCTTGGGAGCAGCTTTTATTGGTAACGTTTTGCTTGGTCACGTAGATTCAGCTTACATCTTGGAAAACATATCAATTCACGTGCCATGCAGAACATTTAGAAACCATAAATTTTTAGCACTTGAACACCATTCCACCAACTATGGAGAAAACAACCCAATTAATAGGATGTCTAAATCTTTCAACTTAATTGACGATGTATTTGACTTCAACTTATCAAAGGACAACTTTAAAAATATCCTTAAAGACTTTTTTCTAAATTTTTAATTGTTTAAACCAAAATTTGGTTTATATTTTTTCTTTTTATTCTGTTTTAAAGTTTTTTGTTGTTTTAATATAATTTTAACTATAACTGTAAATAATCTGAAATCATACATGTATATTACAAAATAGATTTCTTTAAATAAATAAATAAATAAAAATAAATAAATAAAGAGTAGGGAAATATCCCTCTATTAGACTTCTATTAAACACAAAGCACAACGGGGCGGCAATTGCGTTCCTGGTCAATTTTAAAAATAAGGGGGGTATCGAATCAAAGCCGGCACTATGGTTAATGTCAAGATTTGACAATTCCTATAAGATTGTATCAATTTCCAAACGAAACATTGAAAATTTCTTATTACGCCTGACATTATTCAAGCTACAGAAATTATAACCTGAATCTGGGTTATAAACGCCCTCAAAGAAATCAGCAAACAAATTAACCTTATCTAGAATGTGAAACGGATTAAACTTTGGCTACCGCCAAAGCTACCCCGGCTTCATAGATTTTTGCCGCTAACTTCTGGTGCCCCATGCGGCGTTGATTCCCGCAGCTCAGTCTAGTAGAGGGGAACGGTGTGGGTTTTGGGGTTCCCAAGACAACGGCCTAGATTACCGCATTTAGTAAGAAAAGAAATGAATGGACTGGGGGAGGAGGAAATTGGGGTACCGGACCCTGAACTAGTGGGCCACCTATCAACCTATCGCTTGGGTTAAACTGCCCGTGGTTGTATATTTAAAATGTCTAGTCAAACATCCTTACCCTAATCTATCTGGTTTAACATTAATTTGGGGGTAGTGGTATGCTACCAACGCCACAAAAAGGAAGTGGAGTGCTGAGCAATGACAGCTTCCTTTGTATAGCGGTTAATCTCAACCCACTACGGTTATTTCATTTTTTTATTCACACGAACATATACCACTTACCTTAAATACTGGGTAGAGTCTCTTTGTATATATCAAAAATTTTGTATTTATGCACTAATCGCTACAACTATTTATTTTTTTATACATATAAGTACACAAACACTTAATTCAAACTGTTCACTTAACTAATTTTATTGGCACACGCAAAAAAAAATATAGGTTATACAAATTTTATAAAAAATTCGTATTGTGTGTTATAACCACATAAAACCACACAAAAATAATTAATTAAAAATGTACTAACTTAATGACACTAACGTTTAATAAATACTCCCCAAAAATTAGACCGTTCATCGATCTGGCTAACCACCAACTGACTGTCCCACGGGTAATCTATTTCTTCATCACCCATAGTTTGATTGAAAAGGGGGGGGGGGGGGGGGGGAGAGAAAAATTTAATTGTCTTTTCACACGAAAGACGAAAATGCCTTCTCAGCCACATATTACACGGTTCTCTATTCTATATAGTGTTGATACTATACAGAACAACAACAAATGCACTTGCCAAGCATATGCAACGAGCACGGAAAAAAGGGGTAATCAAATTACAGACATAGTCCACGTTTATTCAAAAAATTCATAATAATTCCATTATGAATTAAAATGATGACCTTCAATTAAATAAGTAATAAGTTGTAATTTACTGTATTCGGAAATAGTTTATAAAGTTTATGAGCCTTATCCTTTCTATTTTTTAAATTTATCAATTCATTGTTATATACCACGGTTGCTTCTTGGCACATGAAACAACCAATCTAGGAATGAATGTTTCAATGCCCATTTGAACAATTTTATAAAATTCGTTCAACATATCGTCTATATTATTACAATTATAAAATGAAGCCCAGTTATACCCATCTATAAATGCATTTAAAGAAACATAATCGCTCCTTTTAAAGTTATAGATGATAGAGTCGGTATTATTTTCGATTAATTCACTGAATTCAAACAAGACTGAAATATTCAGCGGCAAATGGTAAATACTTGAAGATCCAGCTAAATCATCACAGGTTGTAACACGTTGTTACTGCAATTCTTGACATTGATGCATTGTTTCAGTCCCAACGAAAATATTTCAGATATGAACTTTTCCACATCATCGTTAATGTTTATGGGAGTTAAATTGTTATCCATATACTCCCATACAATACCTGGTAAGTTAAAATCACCAAGGATAAATAAGCGGTCCTCAGGTCGAAGGAGTGCAGAAATATTAACTTTAAGTTTCGTTACAGTTTTATTTATGTTTTTATCCTTGTTGGTGTTTGTATAAATGTTTGTGTGTGTTTGTGTTGGGTGCAGTATGCGCCAGCTCTTCGTGCTTGCGCCTGGAACTCCAAATTTGAAAACCAAGAAGACATGTAATTCCTAACAGACAATTGGTATAATGACACGAATTTGCACACATGTTGAATAATGTAATTGTATAAATTTAATTGAATAAAGAGATGAAATCTATTTAAAAAAAATGGTTTCTATTTAAAAAAACTTTTTAAAATACCACGTTTTACTAATGCACTAAAAAGAAGAAAATAATTTTTTTCTGGCATATAGAATTATCTGGGCATTAATACTTAAAACTAGCACCAATTTTTAACAACTATAAAAACGTGAGGCGCATTTTAAAAAGGAAAATTGATATCATGTATGAAATTGGTAATTTTTTTAATAATAGTAAAAATTCCGTAAATCAATTCTTTATAAAAAAAATAAGTTCTTGGTGTACTTAATGTGAAAATTTAGGGCTTTTTATACTAGCATCTTATATTTGTCAACTCTCGTCAAAATCTCTCGTATACCCCGCATATCTCGTACAAGATTGAATATCGAGACGACTGAAAAATATTTAGAAGCAAAGCTTAATAAAAAAAATGATAATTTTCTAATTTATTTTATCACAACCTGTTGTAGAAGATTGGTGCTAGTTTTAAGTATAAATGCCCAGATAATTCTATATGCCAGAAAAAAATTATTTTCTTCTTTTTAGGCTGTTAGTGAATGTATTAAAAACCCTGTTAAAAATTAAAATTTTGACAGGAAAATTAAAAATTATTTTTTATTCACCACAAAAAATTTTTACGAACTCTAGACCGTCTATAAATTTTGACAGGATGTTAAAAAAACATAACCCCACTTTTTTGATAGTAAATAATGTGAGTAGTAGCCGTAACAACAATAAAATGCTTGAAATAAGGATGAAATAAATGGATTGTTTTTATTTTTGACATTATTATATTTTATTTATTATAATTGATCCAAAAGGATACAAAGGGCTGTTTTTGAAAAACCTTGGATCATGTACTGATCCTGGAAATCCGATGAACACGTCGTTAAATAAATGGTTGCTGTTTACTACGGCTTGGCACTGGATGGAGTAAAAGCTTTTATAATTGAGGTATTCATCATGCTTTTTGACTGGACACTTAATTCTTATATGACATTCATCTATTAAACCAATACCATTCCAAAAATTTGCTGTTTTTGATCTTGCGCAAAATCTAGTTTCAATTTCCTCAAGTTCGTTATACAATGTAGGTTTAATAATGTGCCGCATATTATGAATAAAATATTTTACAATTTTGTGAATTATTGATTTAACTGTAAAGCTACAGAGAAAATATATTTAATTATACTATTTAAACTCTTACAACTTATGAACTTACGGATTAATACCAACAAAACCAGCAACTACGCGATAACTACACCCTGCCGCCATCCAGTATAAAAACACAGTCAGGTCATATTCTTTGCTCCAGCCGTGTTACTTAATTGGCAATAATTCTATTATCTTTCGGAAACTGAAATATTCCGTAATTTACAGTATTCTAAAGGCTAAAATTTAAAACAATTATATTAAATAACAAAAATAATAATCATCCCGAATATATAAATATATAGTTACTTCTCTCAATTTCCTTCCGTATTTCCGAACAACAGCCTCTTTTTATATTTTTTATAATATAATAAAATTAAAAATAATATTGGAGTATATTTCTTGGACAAGCGATTCATTTTATGTGTCAAAATTTTAACACATTCACACAGCAAATTTAACTATTTTGTTTAAAAATATTACGTCACAAAAATTTTATTTTACCAAATTTTTAACTAAATATTTTTAACACATTCACTAACGGCCTTAGTGCATTAGAAAAACGTGGTATTTTAAAAAGTTTTTTTTATATATTTTTTATTAATTATTTTTCTCTTATGCGTTGTATTGGAATGATATAACAAAATTATGAATAATTCGACCACAAAATAAATTGCATTAACCAAACAAAAAAATTTCCAGTTTCGTATACCTTCCGAACACACAAAATTGCTTAAACATAATCATGTTAAAATTTAATTAATTCCATTTATAATTTATAACAATTATGCAAAAATTAAATATTCAGCGTATAAATTTGCCCAAAAACAACAAAATGGTGAATTGTGAACATCGATACGGCAATGAAGAGTTTTTTTTTTCAATATTAAAAGTAACTGAATAACTTAATTACAATCTTGAGGTAATTTCTGATTAATAACAAAATTATTGATTGTTGGTTTCGGTGTACGTAGGTATGCACCAAAAAAGGGGGATGTGCGAAAAACTCATAAAACTTTTTTATGCGCATTCAACTTACATTTTACATCCAATTTTCTTACCTGAAAATTGGTGAAGTGCATATATTTTTTATGATAAACCAACAAAAAAAAAATCTTTCCTTATCATTAGTACATAATACACAGGTACTCGAGTAAAAGAGAACATATACGGAATACCGGTAAGTTTCGTATATTGCGGGAAATAATTATTTTTAATAGGTTTTGCGTTACAAGTAATTCGTGAGTGCTGACTTATAAAATATATAAATTTTGTATATTGAATGTATACGTAATGGTATGATCGGGACCGTCTTAATGGATTCGTAAAATTACATATATGGGCGAATTTTTTTTTTTATTGTTGCAGTTTAATGGTTTTAATTAATTTGGGGGTTTCTCTATAGATGGTAATCGCTTCAATGTCATATAAAGATATAATATATGTTAGTCCGGGTAGAAAACATGCAAATTAATTATTTTTAATTATTCAAAATGTATATTCCTTTCATAGTGTCTTTTTGACAACGTCACGTTATATATGCAAGTATCGAAGGATGTTATTTAATGAAAGATTTGACCCAGGCCGTGTAGAAAAATATTTTTTTATTCTTGTAATTTATGACAAGCTTTTATTAATGACATACAAATTCATACTTGCAAAATGAAAACTCAGTTTAATCCTTTACTTTTGTTTACCTTCAAATTTGTAATATATTAATCAGACAAAAATAAAACCAGAATATTTAAATAAAAAATCTTTAAGGCCTTTTTATAAAAAATAACTTAATTATAATATTGGTGATGATGAGTTACTTAAGATCATAAATCAAATTGGCAGCGCGACAAACAATCGACCAAACATATACGGTATAAGAAAATTGATTTAGTTTAAGCTTAGTTATCGCACGATATTACAATGATTGACAAATTAGGTGGGCAGGTGTTATTGAGATTTTAATCCGCAATTTAAAAAAATTATAAAATTGACACATGTTACAATATTTAGCGCATGTTTACGCCCCCTTAATGTACATACCTCGTATTTAGTACTTGATACAAAATACAAATTACTGATTTACATTTTCTTTCACCTGTCCATCATACTCATATTCAATTGAACGTGCAAATTGGAATCTGACATCTTCCACCTATTTAAAGCGTTTCTTAAGTTTTGACATATATCCGGTGTTAAGACCAGCTCAACATGTATATGTAATAATATAATATAACAACAGATCATAATAACAATTATAAAACTACATTTTTTCTAATTTGCAGATTCGATTTTATATTAAAAAATCAACGTAATTATAATGTATATCATTTATTGCAATGTATGCATTATTTTTCATTGTAAGTTAGTCAGAACTAAATAATCATTTCAACAAATCAAAGCAGAGGCTTGAATTTTCTATGGTCCTTCGAGCCGGATCTCATCGTCAACGAGATCATCATACCAGTCAACAACACACAGTAGCAGCTTTAAGTAAACATAACTAAGCGCACGTTTTCAACTATAACTCATCATGACCCTCGAAAGACAGGAACTCGTCAAACAACAAGATGTCATCGCCGACAAAATATCCGCCATGAGGCGGAACTATGGAAAAGACGGCGACCATCGCAAAAGTCGGAGTTATTTACAAGAGCATATGGAAAAACTCAAAGAGCTGCATTTGAAATTCATCTCAGCCGACGACAAAATCATCGAGACGTCGTCACTAAGCGTTAACCATCCCTATCTTAAAGATAAGAAGCAGGTAACAGAAAATTACGAAGTTCTGCTGGCTGAATTACAACAACGATTAAAGTCGCTATCTGATCAATTAACATCATCATCTTCTAATGACAACAACAACGAGAAAAAAGCTGTTCAAAAGACAAAATGTACTAATGCGCCAATTATACCAACATATACATCAAATCGAGTATAAATTGAATAAAGAAAGTTCGTCCACCTGAATACTTACAGCTAAGCATCAACAAGCTGCAAAAACGGATGGACGAGATCAACCAGTTACATACGACAATCTTAATAGAAACAGACGAACAAGATCGGTATAATAACTATTTGCCCAGGACTACTACAGTACCTTAACGGATAAGGTGGAAGAGATCATAGTGCGGCTTCAAAGGGGTCACAAGCAAAATGTGATCCCGCAAGAGGTACGCAGCATCAAACTAGCAAAAGAGGATATTCCAACATTCATCGCAGATTATGAAATCTGGAGCTCGTTTAACGATTTATTCACGGAGCTCATTCATACAAACAACGAATTCTTCGATACAGTCAAAATGACTTATTTAAAATCACACGTCCAGAAAAGATGTATGTGAAGATAGCCCAAATTCCATCCCCGAAAAATGCGATGGCAACACTAATTGTTGATATCATGACATTTGTTTACTCTCAGCCCAAAAAATCTCCACATATCATGACATTTTTGACTATCAGCCCCGAAAAGTTTGACATTTTTACTCTCAGCTCAGAAAATATTTACTGTCATGACATCGAAAACTATCACGACACAAACTTTTTCGGGGTTGAAAGTAAAAATGTTGTTTTTTCATGATAATATGGAAACAAAATTACCAATCTCCGATTACGTTTTTAAGAAATTGTACGTGATTTATTTTATGATCGAACTAACAGCCTTAGTCTGGTGATTCAAAGTAATTTTGAGATTATGTTAGAATTTTTCTATGGAATGGAGTTGAGATATAGTCCATCAAAAACACCAGATATTAGATGGTTGGACTAGGATGTTACATCAGGTGAAAGAAGAACATTTAACGTATTTGAAATAATTTTTTGTGAATTTTTGTATGTTTAGTATTCGAGATATAGTCCATTGAACTCAGAAAGTATTCGTTGGCCAGAAGTATTCTCAGAAAGTATTCTCAAAAAATTATTTCATATATGTTAAATGCTCCTCTTTCCCCCGATGTAACCCACTAGTCCGGCCAACGAATACTTTCTGAGTTCAATGGACTATATCTCGAATACTGTTACGGCTATCTAATAGTCAATCTCGATTTAAGGGGTGCTGACCAATTTTATGTATGCCAATACTTTTGTAAATAGTAGTGCATTTGATGATTCACCCAAAGATCAGTTTGTTGTATACTCGGTGGCAATAAACTTTATATACCTCGTATATAAAGTACATACCTACCTAAATATTAAATGTATTGTATATAAACACAATTATACTAATTTACATACTTCGTTGTGACGACAGAATGGGATGGTAGTACACACCAGCGTAATAAAATACGATTTGTGGAAGTATATATATACTATTGTACATTGGTAGTATATAAGTCAGCTGGATATTTTTTTTTCTCGATCGTACGATTTTGGTTATATACCCAACGATATTTGCAATTGGGTGTAGCTTATATACATGACCAAATATTCATCTTGGCTTTAAATTAAATTCAATATAATTCGTGAGGCCATCGTGACCTGTGTTACAGGCTGGCTACTGCCAACCTGCAGATATTCACTAAGCGCATGCAGAGGCCTCCACGGTGATATTTTGCCGGCTACGTTCTCAGGGAGAAGTGCGAAGGGTCGTGGGGTTTGAGGCATGCATGGCTCCTGGCTTACACCGTGATTAATACAGATAATTTAAATAAAAATAAAACGCAAATAATAATAAAGTAACCCGGATGTTCCGCCGAAACTCGTCGACCGGAACTTGAGGAACGAACCGGATAATCAAATAATAAATAAATAAAAAAAAATAATAATAATAACGGAAGAGGTGCCTTGGTGCGCGCATCCATTCGAAGTCAAACGGGGCAAAGCCCCGGTTACGAAATTGGATACGGGCACCAAGGAACCGCCAACACTACACCGACACAGAGGGAGTCTCCGCTCCCATCATACCACACCGAAAAAAAATTTAATATTTCATTTTATTTATATGGAAAAACAACAAAAGGAAAACAACTTCCCCCTCCACCCGCACCAGGAGAAAACGAGAGAGAGAGAGAGAGCAATGCGTACCGAGCGCGCACCCGCTGTGCGGCGCTCGATTACAAATATAGAAAATTTTAAATTTAATAAAAAATTTAAGAGATAAATATATAAAAAGAAAATGTAAAGAAAATAAAAAGCAAAAAAAAATATAAGAAAAAAATCGTACCTTAAATAACAAATTTTCTTAAAAAAAAAATTCTGTTGCGGCCTTGCGCGGCCGTCATGCCACAGGTGGTACCACACCCGGACCGTTGCGGCGTTATGTGCCGTACACCACCGATGCGGCCTTGGTGCCGTTGTTGGGCGACTCCCGACCTTGCGCTCGAGCGCTTGCCTGGTTGGGCACTATGTTGCGGGGCCTCTCCCCGATACCAAAATAAAAAAGAGTGGCCTCAACTGGCCACCCGAAACTCGTTGCAGGGCCTCTCCCCGATACTAAAAAAAATACGAGGTGCCGGTTGGCCACCCGTATCGATGCGACCTTGTGTGGTCGGTCGTTGCGGGGCCTTTCCCCGATACCAAATATACAAACAATAGCCGGTTGGCTACCGTACCGTTGTGACCTTGTGCGGTCGGGCGTTGTCTCGCCAACCGTAAGCACACAAAAATGTTGACCCAACAATGCGGATTTTTAATAAATTATATTCACTTGGGTCAGCCACTTAGGAGACCCCCTTTCCTTATATTTTTTTTTTTTTTTTAATATCAAAATATTCTAAAACTTTTTATTTTTTTTTTTTTTTACTTTACATCTAATGCGTCATTTTAACACTACGATGCACTTCCCAAAACAAAACTTTTTTTTTAATTTCTGGATTTTATTTATACAAGACAATATCGTGTTATACAATATATATTTTTATTTTTATTATACAATATAATTTTTATCTTAATTATACATCGCGGTATATATTCTTAAACGTAAATTTTTGAAACCAAAAAAAATTACATTAAGTTGAATCAACACCCAACTTTTCACTATATAATCCAAAAAAAAAAAATTTCTCTAATCACATGCCAATCAAGACAACTTTTAATTCACAATTCAAGAATAAAAATTTTTTTTTTTTCAACACCAAAAACGAGTGTAATTTTTATGTCAAACAAAACTGGACCGTATTTCACAAAAATCAAAAACCAAAAAAAATATTCGAGCGTCGCACAGCTCGTAAAACGTTTTAGAAGAAAATGCATCTCTCTTCTCTGTCTCTCCTTTGTACCAAATTTTCGTTGGTACAAAAGAGAGACATACAAGAAAAAACATTTTTTTTTAAAACGTTTTACTTTGCACACACTCGATGCGCATTGTTCTCTCTTTCTCTACCATTTTCGTTCCGTTGCCAACATAACAGAAGAAAACACACAGGAATCCATCCACCAAGAAATCACGTTCAGACAACAAAAACCCGGACGCAAGAAACCACGTGGAGAATAGAAACAAATTTACAAAAAATGTCTTGTTAAGACCACACAGTCGTAACACCTGTTATAAAAGGCTGTAAGCATAATATAAGAGAAAAGTTAATCTAAAGTGCGTGCTTATAATTATAAATAAATATCAATTAAAGTGTAATTGTTAATTATACTAGTGATTATAATTATAAAGAAAAAAAAATTTAAGAATAATATCTAATAATAAGTGAGGTAAAAAGAGTTTCAAAACTCTAAACATCAAGGCCAAAAGGTTTTAATCCTATTTATATAGGTAAGCTTGGTTTGTTTTTACTCTGTGGGAATTTTTGCCAATTCCAATTTTTTTGTTTTATTCTGGTGATATAGGCTGTGAATAGTTTAAATTAACCCAAAATCGCGGGTGAAGGGGACTAAAGGCCTGACGGTGGCCTCAATAAAACGTGGCCTGGATAAAACGCGGCCCCCATAAAACTTTGGCTGAATAAGGCGTTACCGGAGTAGAGCGTTATTTAAAAAAAAAACCGTTACCACAATAAATCGTTGCATGAATCGATTCGAGGCAAATAATCGCATCAATTTAAGAACTCTTATCATCTCCAACGCGGGATACGGAAGTTTCGCGATAAGTAGGGACGATACCGGGAATAGTTTTCATACCGGTAACCGAACGGTACTTCAAACCATACTACTT
Source organism: Nephrotoma appendiculata (assembly GCA_947310385.1). Classification (NCBI taxonomy): domain Eukaryota; kingdom Metazoa; phylum Arthropoda; class Insecta; order Diptera; family Tipulidae; genus Nephrotoma; species Nephrotoma appendiculata. The sequence goes on from OX371223.1 coordinate 279,825,957, forward strand.
GTACCTTGTACAGAATTTCGGTACAACTGACAAAAAAAAATCTAGTCTGTTCTTTCATAATAAGAATGTATAAAAAAAAATATAGTTTTAACGATAGTTAAGTTAAGTTAGTAAAAAAAAAAAAAAAAAAAAAATATAAATATAAGATTTAGTGATAAAAAAAAAAAAAGCAAAATTTGAAAAAAAAAATTTCTTGAAAAAAAAAGAAAAGTTAAGTGTAAGCGTTAATACTGCATCGAGAAAGTGTCGGATTAAGTTTAATAATTCTTGTTTCACAGCCACACAGTATTACCGACGAGTACTCTGCGGAAAAACTGGGGTGAGTTTAGTTGTAAGCTTTAACTTATATATATTATAGATATAATCTATTCACTTTCACGAGTATATTCACAATTATACAATATACAAAAAAAAATTTTTTTTTGATCTTACTATATTAATGAAATACATATTATAATTTTTTTATTGAATCCCAAATTTTTTGTCAATAAATCATATCTCGTAATTTTCCATAACTTTGTACGATAGATATTTTAAGATTGATCTTCGTTGTAATTTTTCATAAATAAATTTTGTCTGTTACTATAATGGAGTAAATTTTGGTTTAAGTATTGGTCAATGGTGTTGTTGGGAATCGGGAGGTTGAGTCAAATTTGTTTTTGGTATAGTGAATTTTGAAATAACACAATGGTTTGTAAAGGCCCCATCATCCTTATGTCGGCAAATGAACCCCAATTTTCCACTGACGTCTACCCGACTCGATTGTGTTAGCCGGACATAAGGGGCCTATAACAAAATGGCGCCCGAGCAGGGACCTGAAGGTCATGTAGGTTATTCAACCAAGTGGTCTTAAGGTCAAATATCGCGTGTTTCAAGACACATTTCGTACGATAATGTAACCTTGAACAGTTTTGAATTTCTTTTTTAGGTAGTCTTTAAAAGACATCCAGATGGCTTCTCTGTCCAACATGTGTAACCGCTACGACCGCTTATGCTAATTAATTTATTTTTCGTTCCTGTTTCATTTTTATGCAATTTATTTTTTTTTTTAGCGGGAGGTTATAACATCGTTTACCTAAGTGATTTCAGTTTTTTTTTGTGATGTTGCAATGATTGAATTTTTATTTGATGATCGAATACTCAATGACTTTGAGTAAATCTTATCAAATATCAGGTCGGTTATAGGCAACAGTTTCTTGATTTTCCATCGGTTGGACTCCTTGAACAGTCAATACTTGATACGTGATGACTTTACAGGGATTCGTATTGCATGTTCTTGGCTGCGAAAACTTGATGGAAATTGAGCAAATTCATTTTGGTTTAGAGAATGCTGATGATTGATTGCATCTTTGAACTTATTTGGTCGAATACATAGTGATTCTATGGAACTTATCCCCTCGAACTTCATAGGTTTTATTATGTCATCGGTTTCTTAATATTGTTTAGGTTCAGTTTTTGGAATAAACTTTCTGTTTATCCAATTTAAATTTTCAATTTTCTTTAATTTAGTATCGATTCACTCCTGTCCGGTTCTACGCATCACCATTGACCAATGTTTATAAGAATATTTGGATTTGTCAATAAATAAATATTTGGATCTACGTCAATATTTATAGTAATAGTATTTTTTTTTTATTAATAATACGTATAATAAAATCATTTCACTTATTATATAAATATAATAAAGTTTTAACGTCGTTTCTACTCATTTGAATTATAAAAAAAAAAACAATTTTCGATATTCGTTTGTCTGTCTCTTCTTGACCGACCTAGTCAGGTGTTATATAAAAAAATAAAAATAAAAAAAAAATAAAAAAAAAATTCTGAGGTTAAGGTTTGAACTAGAACTCAATTGATATCGTATAATAGTTATTAAACTCATTACATTGTTTCACAATGGATCCCATTATTTATATCCAGCTCTTAAATCCGTCGGAGCTTGAGGTCGAGTACTTAGTGAGGGGCCTATTTAGCAAGGCCAGAGACGCAAAAGATATGTTAATCAACGCGCTTAGAGCTGAACAATTAGATAAGAGTTTGGTACGAAGGGACACACATGCCAATGCCGATAGCCCCGAAACTGAAATCAACGAGTGTAACGATCGATATGAGGAATTGGTTGGAGCCACCCAAGAACAAGGAAGCTCACCCTCACTCGATTTTATAACTTTGTGTTACGTAAAATCCACCCATTACAAAGAGAGGATTTGGAGATTAATACGTTCCTTTGGGGAAACGCCAGTCACTACAAAAATCTACCGAAATTGGCGGCATAGGTTTAAGCATTACCAAACCTTGTGGCAGGAATGTCAGAACTCTACGTCTCGAGATGTATCGCCTGAGAATAACGGTGTCGGTGAGAGTTCGTTTTCCGACAAACTGGAACAGTTGTTTTCTACTTCGCTTGATACTAAGCACAGTCCACCTCACAAGTTAAAAACAAACTTGGGTCCAAAATTAACAATCAATGATCAACCAAGGCATGCCTCTTCCATAGAGGGTAATAATCTGAAAGGAATGAAAGGATCTGTTGCAGACTTCTTCACCCAAGTTGGAGGCTCTCGAAATTCAAACAAAATACAGAATAATATTTCTTTGGACCGAAATGCTTCTTTTCACCTCCAAGAACCATTTATAAGGGACGTTAATCAAAACCTTCAAAATGTTGACTGTGGTGAGAGACTCCCTAGAAACAACACGCAGTTTCGATTGGAAAATTTTTATAAAATTCGGCAAAAGTGTAATTTATCCTTCGATGGGACCGATAAACTCAATGTGCATGACTTTGTTTACAGGCTAGAGCAAATGGCGAATGATGACGGTATTCCAACAGAACACCTAACGAGAGTTTTGTATCTATTCTTGACAAAAACTGCCGAAGATTGGTACTGGGTGCATAAGGTGAACCATCCAGTAACAACCTGGACCAACTTGAGGCATTCACTTCTCTCTTATTTTAGTAGTTCAAACTACGAAGAAGAAATGAAAGAACAAATGTTAAGACGTTATCAGGGAAACAAGGAATCATTTTCTGAATTTTCTCTCAGTATCCAGAAAATGAACGCTCGCTTGCAATATCGATTATCTGAGCAGCAGATTGTTTATAGGCTGTGCCAGAACATGTATCCGGCGTTAAAGAATGTTACGCTCCCCTACCATAACCAAATCCGAACGGTTGAGGAATTGCGTGTCCTATGTCGAGATTATGAAAAATTGTGGGAGAATTCCGGTTATGACCCAAGACGTTTTGTGGATTCCCAACTAAGACGAAAACCAGATGTCCATGAACTGAGTTCAGAAATGCATAACTTGAAGATCGGTCAACCCGAAAACTCAAACCGCTACCATGAACGAGTTAACACGGGCCAACAAGATTTTCAGGAACCATCAATAGAAGCTTTTCAGAGAAAAACAGACGGACATGATGGCTCCAAATCCGAACACTACATATGCTGGAACTGTCATGACATAGGACATGGCTACCAAGATTGTGATAAACCGATCTTAAACATCTTTTGTTTTGGCTGCGGAGCGGCAAATGTTCGCAAGCCGTCTTGCCAAAACTGTTTAAAGTTTCACAAGGGAAACCTGCCGCCGAGCGCGAATACAGTGAGAGGGTTGCGTCTCGGATCAAATCCTACTCAGACAAAGGATTTGAACAATCCCAAGAAGTAGTACCTCTCACAATTGATGATAATAAACAAAATTGTATAAAGCCCAAATTAGACAATAGACGTGAAAGTGCGTCTACAACCAATACTCATAAAAGTAAAAATTAAACAAAAAAATTAATCCGTGCTGTTCATTATTTCCGTGCAAAACGATCCCTCATTCGGACTCGCATAGATACTGTAATTAAATGTACAACAAACGACCCTCGTCCACATGCGGATGTCTTAATCCATTCTACACATGTTAATGGTCTACTCGATAGTGAGGCATCGGTTAGTGTGCTTGGGAAAGGTTCCATTCAGTTCCTAAACGATAAAAATCTAAAATTTCACAAACTTAGAACACCAAATATCCAAACAGCTGATGGAACATGTAATAAGATTGAAGGCTATATATGGCTCCCAGTAACCTTTGGCATTAAAACCGAAAAAATAAAATTTTTTATCATCCCTACTCTTCAATCACCTTTGTATTTAGGCGTCGACTTTTGGAGGAAGTTTGATTTATGGCCGAAGCTTGCCATCAATGAACTTATAACTGAGAAAGATAATAATTCCCATATCCTTAATACACACGATAAGAAAGAATTGATGAGAATTATTGACATGTTTCCATCATCTGGTAAGGAAGGGTTAGGGAAAACGATGTTGCATGAGCATGAGATCGATCTAGTGAAGGATTGTAAGCCGATAAAGCAGCGATACTACCCGGTCTCACCCGCCGTACAGAAAGACCTCTACGCAGAAATAGACAGGATGTTGAGTTTGGGTGTCATCGAGATAAGCAAAAGTTCGTGGAGTTCACCCGTCACGATAGTTCGAAAAGCGAATGGCAAGACTCGGCTTTGTCTCGATGCACGTAAACTTAACTCCCTGACGGAAAAGGACGCTTACCCTTTACCATTAATTGACGGACTTTTGGGACGACTATCAGAGACCAACTACATTACAGCACTTGACTTGAAGGACGCATTCTGGCAGATACCGCTTGCGGAATCTGCCAGAGACAAGACAGCTTTTACGGTACCGGGACGGCCGCTCTATCAGTTCAGGGTGATGCCGTTTGGGCTGTGTAATGCAGCCCAGTCAATGTGCCGCTTAATGCACAAAGTCATACCACATGAACTTCACGACAGCATTTTTGTTTATTTGGATGATTTGCTGATCATTAGCGGTACATTGAAGGAGCACCTTGAACTGCTAGAGACGGTGGCGACATTACTGAGGGCTACCGGATTAACTATAAATATCGAAAAAAGTAAATTCGTGATGAAAGAGATCCGTTATTTGGGATACTTAGTCGGTGAGAAAGGGTTAAGACTAGATCCAGAAAAAATCGAAGCTATAGTTAATTTGGCAGTTCCTACGACGACCAAACAGACTCGACGACTACTGGGGATGGCCGGGTGGTATCGTCGATTTATCGAAAACTTCTCTAGTGTGACGGCACCCATAACAGAATGTTTGAAGAAGGGTAAATTCCAATGGACGGAGGCCGCACAAGAGTCTTTCGAAAAATTAAAAATATTGCTTACATCAGCTCCCGTACTTATTACTCCCAATTACTCAGCTCCGTTTTATATAAGATGTGATGCTTGCACCGAAGGAGTAGGGGCGGTTCTCTTTCAAAAGGATTCGGCGGGTAATGAGCGACCTTTCTCATATATCTCACAAAAGCTCAATAAAGCTCAACGGAATTATTCCATAACTGAGCTGGAATGTTTGGCAGCGATATTAGCGGTAAAAAAATTCCGCGCATATATAGAAGGGCACGACTTTACTTTGATTACCGACCACGCTAGCCTAAAGTGGCTCATGTCCCAACGCGATCTTAGTGGCAGACTGGCACGATGGAGTCTAAAGCTGCAAGGTTTTAGATTCTCTATTTTGCATCAGCGCGGAAAAGACAATGTGGTACCAGACATGCTCTCACGTATCTATTGTGATGAAGTCCGTGAATTTGAAGATGGTTTAATAAAATTATCTAATCAAGCCGAAGGATTAACGAATATTACTGAGATAGGAGAATTTAATGAGCCTGAATATAAAGATCTTTTTAACAAAATAAGCGGCAATCCAGACAACTACCTAGCCTTCAAAATCAGTGGGAAACTAATCTTTATCCGTTTGGAACCAAGAAGGTCTAGTGAACTGTCCGATCTATCAGTTTGGAAGGTGTGGATTCCAATTGGACTAAGACCGTCTCTGATACGTAAGGAGCACGATGACCCATTAGCATCCCATGGCGGGATTAGAAAGACGCTTGAACGCATTCGAAGGTATTACTTTTGGCCAGGAATGGTGAAACACATTCGAGATTATGTCACGAATTGTGATACTTGTAAAGTCACAAAAGCTCCAAACAAACAACAAAAGCCACCGATGGGGAAACCTTACCAAATTGATAGACCATGGCAACGGATTTATATTGATCTCTTAGGTCCTTACCCCCGATCCATCCTAGGAAAGACGATGATATTTATCGTCCTGGACAAAATTCGTCTTGTTGAAAGCTCACAATTATACAATATACAAAAAAAAATTTTTTTTTTGATCTTACTATATTAATGAAATACATATTATAATTTTTTTTTATTGAATCCCAAATTTTTTGTCAATAAATCATATCTCGTAATTTTCCATAACTTTGTACGATGAATATTTTAAGATTGATTGATCTTCGTTGTAATTTTTCATAAATAAATTTTGTCTGTTACTATAATGGAGTAAATTTTGGTTTAAGTATTGGTCAATCGGGAGGTTGAGTCAAATTTGTTTTTGGTATAGTGAATTTTGAAATAACACAATGGTTTGTAAAGGCCCCATCATCCTTATGTCGGCAAATGAACCCCAATTTTCCACTGACGTCTACCCGACTCGATTGTGTTAGCCGGACATAAGGGGCCTATAACAATACTTAATATGCAAAATTATTGCATTTTGGTGAAGCAGGACTATTTAAAGTAATTTTTGATTTTCGCTGTCAGTATATTTTTTGGATAATAGAGTTTAGTGGTTTTTTGTTTATTTACGCGTTTTATAACTTTTTATTGTTTTTATTAAACTCTTAACATTTTTATTTATTATTTAGCTGTTATTCAGAAATATTTATACTCGAATTTACATTTACATGTATAGTTGTTAATTAAATGTCGCAATAGTATACATACACATGTATAGTATTGCCATAAGCAACTTTTTCGATTTTCGGTGATAGAAATTTGCGCTATCTTCACAGAGGAGCTTCTGCAGGCACAGTTCGGAACATGCATGACAATGCAAAAGAAATGCTCCACAACATCGAACAATTAAAATTTAGTTCTACATTTGAATCAATCTTAGCATTCATTCTGTCCAGAAAACTAGATGCAAAATCCATTCGCCTATATGAGTCAACTTTAGTCATCCCAAGGGAGCTACCAACATTAACCGAATATTTTAACTTTTTGGAAAAGAGATTCCAGTCTTTAAAAGCAATATGGGTAGTGTTAAATCAACAGCATGGAAAACACAAGGCAATTCATCGGTTGTACAACCTTTAAACCGAGTCAACGCTGCTATTGTTAATCCTGCTTGTTTTGTTTAATCTTACTCCAAACGACTCCCGCTCGACCAATGCAACCTATTCGAAAAAATGACGACATTGGAGAACGATCATTTGAACCCTTATGTAAAATGCCTCGAACAACACAGTGGCTCATGCAAGGCAAGCATATGCATCGTATGTAGGGGACATCATCACACATTCCTGCATTGCAACAACGCGGCTTCTTTTTCAGTCAAACAATCACTGCTGGTTAACCACCCGGCCCCAGTATTGTTGCCTACTGCAATAACTAAGGAGGTTTCGAGTAACGGTCGGCCTGTCACCTTAAAGGCTCTGATAGACGTCACAGGCTACATTAATCACCTCCAAGGCAACTAACAAGCTTAACCTCAAACGAAGATAGATCAATGTCAACATTTCGGGTATTAGAGGAAACGTAGCGGGCACTTGCAGTCACCTTATGAGTGTAAAATTAGCACCGAGGTTCGAAGGTGAATTCCTTCTAAACGTTGATGCTTTGATTTTTGAGAGACTAACTCAAAGGCTTCCCAAAATCAGCGTCGACACAAATAACTGAAAACACTTGGAAAATCTTCAACTCACCGACCCGCATTACAATCAATCGCAATCAATTAACATAGTGTTAGGCGCAGATTATTATCCATTCATCGCTACCAATGGTCTAATAAAGGACGAGCAACATCAACCAATAGCTCAAAACACTGAGCTCGGTTGGATTATCATCGGTAGCCCCCGGGTCATCGAGAAGCATAAAATAACAACCATGATAACAACCAAGGCGATAGAAGAGCAACTCAAGTTACTCATTGAGAGCGACTCCATTCCAGATGAAAGGAACCGTACAGAAGAAGAATAAAGAATAGAAGAACATTTCCACACAACATAATCCGGATGGTAAATATACGGTAAAGATTCCCTTTAAATCGGATACTTCTACCTTGGGCGAATCCAAGAAAGCGGCGGTAGCCAGACTAATACAACTTGAAAGGAAATTTGAGAGAGATGCACCGTTTAAACAAATGTATCATCAGTTTGTCCAGGAATACATCAAGCTCAAACATATGGAATTATTGCAACCAGAACAAGAACAACTGGCAAACAATCAGAGCTATTATATCCCACATCACGGAGTGCTAAAACAGGATAGCAGCACAACTAAACTTCGCGTGGTATTCGATGCCTCAGCAAAAACATCAACCGGCGTATCATTGAATGATTTAATGATGACTGGTTCTAAGCTTCAGCAAGACCTCACCGACATCTTACTTCGATGGTGGAAGCACAAGTTTGTCATAGCCGGAGACATTGAAAAATGTATAGTATGGATACATAAAGATGATCGGGATTTTCAAAGAATTGTGTAGAGAGATGACCCTAGAAAACCTTTGGCAGTTTACAGATTGAACACTGTAACCTTTGGTACTACGGCAGCTAGTTTTTTAGCAGTAAGAGCCCTGTTACAAGAAAAACAAGAGAACTACCCAACAGCTTCAAGAATTTTATCATCGGATTTCTAGTAGATGATATGCTAACGGCAGCCAACACCTTAGAGGAAGCTATATCAGCTGTGAATGAAGTAAGAACAACTACCGAGCAAGGTGGCCTAAATCTTCGCAAATCCAGGGACATCCTGGAATGTATCCCAAGGAAATTCCATCGGACGGGGAAATTGAAATCATCTTCATTATCAGTTTGTTCATCTTCAATGACTGATTCTGCATACTCGCCATCATCACCATCGAATTATTAACTAACCAGAAGCAGAAACCATGTGTAGCGTAGCTCATTGTCAATTATTCTAGATTGTATGGATGCCGAATATTGGTGAAATAATTTTTTGAGCTTCACTAATTTTGTTTGAAATTTATAATTAACAAACTTTTTATTGTAATCCTTTTTTCGTAAATGCTTTATAATTTTCAAAACATGATAAAAAAGGAAAAACTTATGAAAGCAACAACTTCCGATAGACCGATGTTGACCAAAAACATCGCTAGGTCCCCCTATGAAAAAAGCTTAAATAAGAAGTGTTTCAAAATTGTCATTTCATCTTGTTTCAAAAATTTGGTTTTATAATTCATAAATTATAATTCAAAAAATGTTTAAAACATCTTAAGATTATATAGACCTTGTTTTGAATAAAAGAGATGTATATAGCATAAATAATTAAAAATCATACGATATTTCAGAAAAGGCGGCTGCACCAGACGTAAACATATTTTGAAATTCCATTACGCTAAAATACACTTTTAATCCATTTAATTTTCACTTTGATTAATACAATCATGACATGTTGCTGTTTATTAATCCAACCAATTTTGTATTCAGTTCTTAAAAATACACGCATGTCTACACGAAATGTACATTTTTTGAACAAAATTTCTGTCACTTTCAGATGGCTGTTGCTTTTAGTTTTTATCTCGAGCACAGAGATAAGTAAAATAATATACCTGTTGTGTATAAAACGTTAATTTTTGAGAATAAAAATAAAATATTTTTGACGGATGAACATAAAATCGTTGTGTATATCTTTCAACTGTCTGAAACTTTACAAATGTAATCAAAACCCGAAGGTATTTTGTAAGATGACGGTTTTAAAATCGTATACAGATTGACACATTAAATTCAATATAATGTACCTACTGGTACGTAATTAACGGAAACCCATAAGATAGTTATAAATAATTTTAAATTGCATGACCTGTGATTTTTACTTCCTGGTACGGGTCTGTATCGATTTTATATAATACGTGTTCAATTTTTGTAATAATCGCGGGATGTTGGGAAATTAAATTTTAAACCAAAACTCAAAATTTGCTGGTTTTATTTCACAACGATTAATTTACAAAAACTTTTATTGCATAGTATTATTTAGTAGCATACGGTAAAAAAACCATCTGTCAAACCACATAACTTCACTGTCCATTCATTCACTACCTCCTACCTCGGTTCACTTCACATGCCTCTCCCGAGAACACATAAAATTTAATGTTGTTTTGCTGTCCAAAACACCGCAACCGACCGTTCGAACCTTTAAAAACATTGATTCTCAGCTTATTAGCGATTTATCTGGCCTTTTCCTGTAAAAAAGATGCAGTTACAGGATAATTTTTTGCTTGGGCTATCGCTAACATTCATGATTTTGACATTTCTTCAATTCGTTCAACGTGATGTTCGTTGCATTTCGTGTTTTTTCCGTCTTTATGGAATTTTTATACTACAGGCTTCATTTCCGTCCGGGACTCATGAGTTTCCGTCTTATAGGTACACAATTGTTCGAAATATGCTTGGCGGGGATTTTATTTTGCTAGATTTTCCGTGTCTTGTGAATTTCCGCGATATGTGATTTTCGGCTTTGAGGATTTTTACTGTATATATATTCTGTTTTCCAAAAACTTATATTCGGACCATATTTCATCAAGAAGTTGAATATTAACGTACACGTTGTCAACAGATTCTTCCTCGAGTTTTTTTCTGGGAGCACTCGATATTTTTCGAGACGTTGCGCAATACGATTGGGACATCGACCCTCTGCCATTTCACAAAACTTATAAAATTTTCACAAATTACCACTCAAAACGAAAGAAAAACACTAAGCTAGATACATCGCACTCTTTAGTTTGCATTGAAATTAATTCCAACTGTATATTTAATAAAATTATCACTTAATTTTATATATCACTTTATAAATTTAATAAATTGTTTTTATTTTTTCAGATTTTAACCGTCATTTGATGTGTGAGTGATTTTACATCTAAGAAAAAAAAAAGATAAGTTTGAATTTACATTTTAATTTTAAGATTTTAATTTATGTTGTATTTTTGGTTTTTTGGTACAGCTCCACATCTTCAACAATACGGATAAAATATTAAATTATAGTATAATTTAGGTTACAATCGAATGCTATATCGATGAATGTATCAATAAACCAATTTTTGCAATAATATGCAACAACTGTTCATAAAATATCTCCAATTATAAGTATTTTCATTCATGAGTGCGGTATTTATATACAAAACGGGTGTATCATATACGATATAAAGAGAGTAAATAGTGCACGGTCATCGTAAAACCATATTAATACTAAATTGCCAGTGTTACAATATTCTCAATACAAAATGAACAAAATAAAAATCCATCATCATGATTGTGGCTCATTACGAGTCTTTATTTCACCATTAAGAAAACCAATAATTTTAATAGACACCATAAGTAAAATTAAATATACGAAATTGGTGTTATAACAATAATAACGTATACGATATCTAAATACCACCAAAAAATCGGAATTCAATTTAATATTTATACGATTTCAATTACGATTCAATCGAAATAAATTATACAACATAATTTAGGTTAATTGAACGATAATCGGCGTAATCAGTACGTATCAAACGTGACATTGATGTCATGTCAAAATATTTTTATCTGTCAAAGGATTAAAAAGATCATTGTGGTTCACCGATTCTCTTCATAATTCAATATCATAATTAAAATGCGCATTCATTTTCTGTGTTTGCCATACATCGCCATAGATCGCGTAAATTAGGTACATAGATAGCCCCAAAATATGGTGCCATTTGGCCCGGTTTCAACACCTACAATTTTTATAATTTTCATTCAAATTTTATAAATTTTCAAATTTTACATTTTTTTTTATCTTTTCTTCATCTTTCACGCATCGATCCCCTTTCATACTTCTATCTGATTCATTCTTATAAAACCATACACATTCTTATATACGTGCATCCCCATTCGTAATAATTCAGTCAGATTCCATGCGCTCAAGACGCCATCGAATATTTATCTTTTCTAATTGAATGAAGAACATTTCATAATCAAATGTTCGATGTACTCCACAACCAAACAGCTTTCACATAATTCACACTCAATCAAATTGCGTTTCTTCAAACATTCTTTCCAATTACCATGATTAACTCTAACGCGTTCCATTGTTCGTAACATTCTAGCATCTCCTTTGATCTCTTTAAAAAAAGGTCGCCTCAAAGGAGAACTAACCAGCTCAAAGTACTTCTTGCCTTTCACCTGACATTTTTCAATAAACTCGCTCTCCCATTTTCTCCACAGATTCACCTGAAACATGCGAAGTACATCTCTTGCATCCATGAATTCATATTCATTTATACCTCGAACCAAGCAACCACGTTTCGAAAGCCTATCGGCTCTTTCATTACCTTCAATTTGTAGGTGTGAAGGTATCCATTGAAAAATGACCTCACTCCCACAAGATTGAAGATATTCATACAACGTTTCCATATACACATTTCAATGAGTTCCCCACCATTACTAATCAATTCTAACCCACTCCGGTAGTCGTAGAATAACACTACTCTCCTCCTCCCTTGTGTCATTGCCGACTTGATCCCTTCCATAATTCCAAAATAAGTGCAAAATAATTTGTTCGCATTTTTAAAAACTCACTCTTAACCGATGACTCATTCATCATTGCATTTGTTGTATCACCAAACTTCAACGCACAATTAGATTGCTCGGAAGGACTTTCGGATTTACTGGCCGAATCTTGAAGAATACATTCATATTCTCCAAGATCAATCGTGACCATTGTGTTCTTTGGTAATCCGTCCCTCTTTGCAACCTCTCTTTCGAGAGAGTGTGTATTGGGGCTGAATTAATCGCCCCCAATACCTTTCTAGCACAAGCATTCTCCACAGTCATCAACTTTTTAAAACTGACTTTAGACCTATCACCATAAACACTCATTCCATACGCAATTTTCAATGACACTAGCGCCTTTCGTAACATATCAGTCACACAAGGATGAGCTCCCCATTTCAGTTTGCTCACCCTTTTAATCACATTCAATTTGTTCTTGCAATTATCGGCTAATTTATCCATATGCACTCTAAAATTCAATCGCTTATCAATCCAGATTCCCAAATACCTAGTCAAATTTACACACTCAATTCTCTCAATATACACTCGAACATCTACCATACGATTTGTTTGAAAAGTCATACTACAACATTTCCTCGAATTTACACACAAATTCAATTCAGTCAAACATTCTGTTATCTGATTCACACATTCTTGAGCCCAACTCAAGGCCTCCTCGATGGTCTTCCCCTTGCATACCAGAACAAAGTCATCTGCAAATTGCAAAATGATTTTGTCCTGGGAGTTAAACCCAAGCACCGAGCTCGTGTATAGATTGAAGAGAGTCGGTGAGATTTTACTGCCTTAGGGGAGGCCTATATTCACCGCTCCTTCCAACCTATACCCTCTACCACACAAAACTAACTTTCTGTCATTCATAAACTCATAAACATATTTACAAATTTTCCAAGGAAACCCCAGGTCCATAAGGACCTGAAAAAGCTTCCCCGAAACCACGTAATCATATGCCCTTTCTATATCCAAAAATACCGCCACAATATACTTATTTTCCTTTCTTACTTCCCATACAAACTTTTCTACACATTCATTTGCTGAGTGGTTACGGCGGAACCCAAAGGTGGTTTTCGGCAACAAATTACGCTCATTCACCAATTTATCCAGACGACCTTTCATCATACCATTCACAATTTTGACAAATACATTCAACATACATATTCTCATGTAATTTGTTGCTATATTTTGGTCCCGATCTCTTTTCGGAATGGGGAACCACCCTGCTTTCCTTCCAGTTTTCCGTTATTTGAATATTTATCCATATTTAATTAAGAATTCGAAGCAAAGCCACCTTGGCTTCGAACTCCAATCTCCCAATCATTTTATAGCTCACTCTATTAGTTCCGGGCGTAGTAGATTTGAAAGTTTCTTACACCCCACGGAACTCATCCCATTCAAACTCTTTACACATGCCATTCATCAGTTCACTTTCATTATCAGGTAACAAAAATTCATTCCTACCATCCAAATTATTTCTAACATTCATCATCATTTGTAAAAAGACTCCTCCGTTCTCTCGATCATCTAGCACTGCATTTCTGCCTTTCGCTCTATAGCCTCTCACTCTTTTAAAATTATCCCATACATCCTTTGTTGTGGTCGTATGTGTCATTTTGGACACATAGTCCCGCTAACTTTTCCTCTTTGCTCTACGGAAAGCCTTTTTCAATCTTCTTGCACTCATTCTTCCATTATATTCATGACATATACACCTATGAACTCTCTCAATGCTATCCGTTTCCTTTCATACCATTCACCTTACATTCATTCCTTGTTAAATGTATACAGCACATTTCATTTACTCTCTCTATTTCATCTTCAAGTTGGGTAACCTCATTTGCTTCATTTGTTATGAGAATCTCATCCATACGTTCTACCCATTTCATACCATTCAAAATGACCTTACGGTCTATGTCAACATTTACACCACGTAAGCACGTCCTGATCAAATAACGATCGCTACCCAAATTCTCATCTGGTACATTCCAAGTGACTTGGGCCGTCAGTCCACTAGACAATAATGTTAAGTCTAATGCATTGGCTGTCGACCCCACAGACGGTATCCTTGTTGACTCACCACCGTTCAGGAGTCGAGTCAACAAATTTCCACAAGCATCATCTCTTTCACACCCCCAAACTCTCGAATGTGCATTTATGTGACCCCTACAATCAGGTCACTTTTTCCTTCCACCCAGTCAAGCAAAGTTTGAAAATCTCTCAAGGTTTTTTCTCTATCACTCACTGATACAATTGGAGTTGCATATACACTCACAAATAACAAATTTCTGTCCAGATTCCGAGTTTTGGCAGCGATGACCTCGATGCGCTCGAATGTCGGTGTGTCGCACAGGACTAGGATGATATTGGTTCGCGCCAATATTGATACTCCGCCAAAGCCATCGGCCCTCGGTCTGGACAGAAAATTGTACCCTTTTACCCGAAACGTCTTACCCTCACGCTCCCAAGTTTCAACCGATGTGAAGTTTGTACTAAGTTTGTCCTAAACCAACAAAAACAATATAAAATGTTTGTGTGCATTTGTGAAAAGTAAACATTAAGGCGATCACACGATGTATTTTAAATGACAATTTAATTAAAGTTGGTAACTTTACCGCTAAACAATCTATAATAAACAGTTTGCTTTAAATAATAGTGGAAAACGGTTAATGAAATAAATATATCACAAAGCATATATTAAATACACACACTAATTTAAACTACAAGTTTCATAAATTTGCCAAACAGCTTCTAGACGTTGATATAATTTTATCTCTTAAATCGTTTAGGGGTGCCAATTTAAAGTAATACTAACTAGGGATGCAGGTTGTTCTCATCGGTTTCCATTGTAAGGGAGCAAGATTATAGTAATACTGACTCAATCAATAAGTCTCATAAATTTATCATGAAGCTCACTTAGTGAGACAGACGTTTGAGTGGATTTACGTCTTAAATCGCATAAGGGTTCCTTTAGGGTAATACTAACTAGGGTTGCAGGTTGTTCTCATCGGTTTCCATTGTAAGGGAGCAAGATTATAGTAATACTGACTCAATCAATAAGTCTCATACATTTATCATGGGGCTCACTTAGTGAGACAGACGTTTGAGTGGATTTACGTCTTAAATCGCATAAGGGTTGCTTTAAGGTAATACTAAATAGGGTTGCAGGTTTTTCTCATCGGTTTCCATTGTAAGGGAGCAAGATTATAGTAATACTGACTCAATCAATAAGTCTCATAAATTTATCATGGAGCTCACTTAGTGAGACAGACGTTTGAGTGGATTTACGTCTTAAATCGCATAAGGGTTGCTTTAGAGTAATACTAAATAGGGTTGCAGGTTGTTCTCATCGGTTTCCATTGTAAGGGAGCAAGATTATAGTAATACTGACTCAATCAATAAGTCTCATAAATTTATCATGAAGCTCACTTAGTGAGACAGACGTTTGAGTGGATTTACGTCTTAAATCGCATAAGGGTTCCTTTAGGGTAATACTAACTAGGGTTGCAGGTTGTTCTCATCGGTTTCCATTGTAAGGGAGCAAGATTATAGTAATACTGACTCAATCAATAAGTCTCATACATTTATCATGGGGCTCACTTAGTGAGACAGACGTTTGAGTGGATTTACGTCTTAAATCGCATAAGGGTTGCTTTAAGGTAATACTAAATAGGGTTGCAGGTTTTTCTCATCGGTTTCCATTGTAAGGGAGCAAGATTATAGTAATACTGACTCAATCAATAAGTCTCATAAATTTATCATGGAGCTCACTTAGTGAGACAGACGTTTGAGTGGATTTACGTCTTAAATCGCATAAGGGTTGCTTTAGGGTAATACTAAATAGGGTTGCAGGTTTTTCTCATCGGTTTCCATTGTAAGGGAGCAGGATTATAGTAATACTGACTCAATCAATAAGTCTCATAAATTTATCATGAAGCTCACTTAGTGAGACAGACGTTTGAGTGGATTTACGTCTTAAATCGCATAAGGGTTCCTTTAGGGTAATACTAACTAGTGTTGCAGGTTGTTCTCATCGGTTTCCATTGTAAGGGAGCAAGATTATAGTAATACTGATGCAATCAATAAGTCTCATACATTTATCATGGGGCTCACTTAGTGAGACAGACGTTTGAGTGGATTTACGTCTTAAATCGCATAAGGGTTGCCTTAGGGTAATACTAACTAGGGTTGCAGGTTGTTCTCATCGGTTTCCATTGTAAGGGAGCAAGATTATAGTAATACTGACTCAATCAATAAGTCTCATACATTTATCATGGGGCTCACTTAGTGAGACAGACGTTTGAGTGGATTTACGTCTTAAATCGCATAAGGGTTGCTTTAGGGTAATACTAAATAGGGTTGCAGGTTTTTCTCATCGGTTTCCATTGTAAGGGAGCAAGATTATAGTAATACTGACTCAATCAATAAGTCTCATACATTTATCATGGGGCTCACTTAGTGAGACAGACGTTTGAGTGGATTTACGTTTTAAATCGCATAAGGGTTGCTTTAGGGTAATACTAACTAGGGTTGCAGGTTGTTCTCATCGGTTTCCATTGTAAGGGAGCAAGATTATAGTAATACTGATGCAATCAATAAGTCTCATACATTTATCATGGGGCTCACTTAGTGAGACAGACGTTTGAGTGGATTTACGTCTTAAATCGCATAAGGGTTGCCTTAGGGTAATACTATAACTAGGGTTGCAGGTTGTTCTCATCGGTTTCCATTGTAAGGGAGCAAGATTATAGTAATACTGACTCAATCAATAAGTCTCATACATTTATCATGGGGCTCACTTAGTGAGACAGACGTTTGAGTGGATTTACGTCTTAAATCGCATAAGGGTTGCTTTAGGGTAATACTAAATAGGGTTGCAGGTTTTTCTCATCGGTTTCCATTGTAAGGGAGCAAGATTATAGTAATACTGACTCAATCAATAAGTCTCATACATTTATCATGGGGCTCACTTAGTGAGACAGACGTTTGAGTGGATTTACGTTTTAAATCGCATAAGGGTTGCTTTAGGGTAATACTAACTAGGGTTGCAGGTTGTTCTCATCGGTTTCCATTGTAAGGGAGCAAGATTATAGTAATACTGACTCAATCAATAAGTCTCATACATTTATCATGGGGCTCACTTAGTGAGACAGACGTTTGAGTGGATTTACGTTTTAAATCGCATAAGGGTTGCTTTAGGGTAATACTAACTAGGGTTGCAGGTTGTTCTCATCGGTTTCCATTGCAAGAGAGCAAGATTATAGTAATACTGACGCAATCAATAAGTCTCATACATTTATCATGGGGCTCACTTAGTGAGACAGACGTTTGAGTGGATTTACGTCTTAAATCGCATAAGGGTTCCTTTAGGGTAATACTAACTAGGGTTGCAGGTTGTTCTCATCGGTTTCCATTGTAAGGGAGCAAGATTATAGTAATACTGACGCAATCAATAAGTCTCATACATTTATCATGGGGCTCACTTAGTGAGACAGACGTTTGAGTGGATTTACGTTTTAAATCGCATAAGGGTTGCTTTAGGGTAATACTAACTAGGGTTGCAGGTTGTTCTCATCGGTTTCCATTGTAAGGGAGCAAGATTATAGTAATACTGACGCAATCAATAAGTCTCATACATTTATCATGGGGCTCACTTAGTGAGACAGACGTTTGAGTGGATTTACGTTTTAAATCGCATAAGGGTTGCTTTAGGGTAATACTAACTAGGGTTGCAGGTTGTTCTCATCGGTTTCCATTGTAAGGGAGCAAGATTATAGTAATACTGACTCAATCAATAAGTCTCATAAATTTATCATGGAGCTCACTTCGTGAGACAGACGTTTGAGTGGATTTACGTCTTAAATCGCATAAGGGTTGCTTTAGAGTAATACTAAATAGGGTTGCAGGTTGTTCTCATCGGTTTCCATTGTAAGGGAGCAAGATTATAGTAATACTGACTCAATCAATAAGTCTCATACATTTATCATGGGGCTCACTTAGTGAGACAGACGTTTGAGTGGATTTACGTTTTAAATCGCATAAGGGTTGCTTTAGGGTAATACTAACTAGGGTTGCAGGTTGTTCTCATCGGTTTCCATTGTAAGGGAGCAAGATTATAGTAATACTGACGCAATCAATAAGTCTCATACATTTATCATGGGGCTCACTTAGTGAGACAGACGTTTGAGTGGATTTACGTCTTAAATCGCATAAGGGTTCCTTTAGGGTAATACTAACTAGGGTTGCAGGTTGTTCTCATCGGTTTCCATTGTAAGGGAGCAAGATTATAGTAATACTGACTCAATCAATAAGTCTCATACATTTATCATGGGGCTCACTTAGTGAGACAGACGTTTGAGTGGATTTACGTCTTAAATCGCATAAGGGTTGCTTTAGGGTAATACTAAATAGGGTTGCAGGTTTTTCTCATCGGTTTCCATTGTAAGGGAGCAAGATTATAGTAACACTGACTCAATCAATAAGTCTCATACATTTATCATGGGGCTCACTTAGTGAGACAGACGTTTGAGTGGATTTACGTTTTAAATCGCATAAGGGTTGCTTTAGGGTAATACTAACTAGGGTTGCAGGTTGTTCTCATCGGTTTCCATTGTAAGGGAGCAAGATTATAGTAATACTGACTCAATCAATAAGTCTCATACATTTATCATGGGGCTCACTTAGTGAGACAGACGTTTGAGTGGATTTACGTTTTAAATCGCATAAGGGTTGCTTTAGGGTAATACTAACTAGGGTTGCAGGTTGTTCTCATCGGTTTCCATTGCAAGAGAGCAAGATTATAGTAATACTGACGCAATCAATAAGTCTCATACATTTATCATGGGGCTCACTTAGTGAGACAGACGTTTGAGTGGATTTACGTCTTAAATCGCATAAGGGTTCCTTTAGGGTAATACTAACTAGGGTTGCAGGTTGTTCTCATCGGTTTCCATTGTAAGGGAGCAAGATTATAGTAATACTGACGCAATCAATAAGTCTCATACATTTATCATGGGGCTCACTTAGTGAGACAGACGTTTGAGTGGATTTACGTTTTAAATCGCATAAGGGTTGCTTTAGGGTAATACTAACTAGGGTTGCAGGTTGTTCTCATCGGTTTCCATTGTAAGGGAGCAAGATTATAGTAATACTGACGCAATCAATAAGTCTCATACATTTATCATGGGGCTCACTTAGTGAGACAGACGTTTGAGTGGATTTACGTTTTAAATCGCATAAGGGTTGCTTTAGGGTAATACTAACTAGGGTTGCAGGTTGTTCTCATCGGTTTCCATTGTAAGGGAGCAAGATTATAGTAATACTGACTCAATCAATAAGTCTCATAAATTTATCATGGAGCTCACTTCGTGAGACAGACGTTTGAGTGGATTTACGTCTTAAATCGCATAAGGGTTGCTTTAGAGTAATACTAAATAGGGTTGCAGGTTGTTCTCATCGGTTTCCATTGTAAGGGAGCAAGATTATAGTAATACTGACTCAATCAATAAGTCTCATACATTTATCATGGGGCTCACTTAGTGAGACAGACGTTTGAGTGGATTTACGTCTTAAATCGCATAAGGGTTGCTTTAGGGTAATACTAAATAGGGTTGCAGGTTTTTCTCATCGGTTTCCATTGTAAGGGAGCAAGATTATAGTAATACTGACTCAATCAATAAGTCTCATACATTTATCATGGGGCTCACTTAGTGAGACAGACGTTTGAGTGGATTTACGTTTTAAATCGCATAAGGGTTCCTTTAGGGTAATACTAACTAGGGTTGCAGGTTGTTCTCATCGGTTTCCATTGTAAGGGAGCAAGATTATAGTAATACTGACTCAATCAATAAGTCTCATACATTTATCATGGGGCTCACTTAGTGAGACAGACGTTTGAGTGGATTTACGTTTTAAATCGCATAAGGGTTGCTTTAGGGTAATACTAACTAGGGTTGCAGGTTGTTCTCATCGGTTTCCATTGCAAGAGAGCAAGATTATAGTAATACTGACGCAATCAATAAGTCTCATACATTTATCATGGGGCTCACTTCGTGAGACAGACGTTTGAGTGGATTTACGTCATAAATCGCATAAGGGTTCCTTTAAGGTAATACTAACTAGGGTTGCAGGTTGTTCTCATCGGTTTCCATTGTAAGGGAGCAAGATTATAGTAATACTGACGCAATCAATAAGTCTCATACATTTATCATGGGGCTCACTTAGTGAGACAGACGTTTGAGTGGATTTACGTTTTAAATCGCATAAGGGTTGCTTTAGGGTAATACTAACTAGGGTTGCAGGTTGTTCTCATCGGTTTCCATTGTAAGGGAGCAAGATTATAGTAATACTGACGCAATCAATAAGTCTCATACATTTATCATGGGGCTCACTTAGTGAGACAGACGTTTGAGTGGATTTACGTTTTAAATCGCATAAGGGTTGCTTTAGGGTAATACTAACTAGGGTTGCAGGTTGTTCTCATCGGTTTCCATTGTAAGGGAGCAAGATTATAGTAATACTGACTCAATCAATAAGTCTCATAAATTTATCATGGAGCTCACTTCGTGAGACAGACGTTTGAGTGGATTTACGTCTTAAATCGCATAAGGGTTGCTTTAGAGTAATACTAAATAGGGTTGCAGGTTGTTCTCATCGGTTTCCATTGTAAGGGAGCAAGATTATAGTAATACTGACTCAATCAATAAGTCTCATACATTTATCATGGGGCTCACTTAGTGAGACAGACGTTTGAGTGGATTTACGTTTTAAATCGCATAAGGGTTGCTTTAGGGTAATACTAACTAGGGTTGCAGGTTGTTCTCATCGGTTTCCATTGTAAGGGAGCAAGATTATAGTAATACTGACTTAATCAATAAGTCTCATACATTTATCATGGGGCTCACTTAGTGAGACAGACGTTTGAGTGGATTTACGTCTTAAATCGCATAAGGGTTCCTTTAGGGTAATACTAACTAGGGTTGCAGGTTGTTCTCATCGGTTTCCATTGTAAGGGAGCAAGATTATAGTAATACTGACGCAATCAATAAGTCTCATACATTTATCATGGGGCTCACTTAGTGAGACAGATGTTTGAGTGGATTTACGTCTTAAATCGCATAAGGGTTGCTTTAGGGTAATACTAACTAGGGTTGCAGGTTGTTCTCATCGGTTTCCATTGTAAGGGAGCAAGATTATAGTAATACTGACTCAATCAATAAGTCTCATACATTTATCATGGAACTCATATAGTGAGACAAACGTTTGAGTAGATTTACGTCTTAAATCGCATAAGGGTTGCTTTAGGGTAATACTAACTAGGGTTGCAGGTTGTTCTCATCGGTTTCCATTGTAAGGGAGCAAGATTATAGTAATACTGACTCAATCAATAAGTCTCATACATTTATCATGGGGCTCACTTAGTGAGACAGACGTTTGAGTGGATTTACGTCTTAAATCGCATAAGGGTTGCTTTAGGGTAATACTAACTAGGGTTGCAGGTTGTTCTCATCGGTTTCCATTGTAAGAGAGCAAGATTTTAGTAATACTGACTCAATCAATAATTCTCATAAATTTATCATGGAGCTCACTTAGTGAGACAGACGTTTGAGTGGATTTAAGGAAATTTTGTATATCTCAAAGCATTTCAATAAATATCGATTTTTAATAAATATCGAATTGGTATTTTGCTTGAAATTTTTTTATTCAACATTATTCCCCAGATTGCCAATTATGACCCATCCAAATTCAGTGTTTTGAGCCATGGGCTCATCATGTTTGCCTTTTATGATGTTGTCGGTTATTATTAACGGATAGTAATCTGCTCCAATCACCAATTCGATTGGTTGCGAGCAATTGTAGTGGTGATCGGCTAATTGTAATCCTTCCAGATGTTTCCAGTTACTTTTGTAAATGTTGGTTTCAAGAAGTTGAGTGAGCTTGTCGATTACCAAAGCGTCAACAAGTATAGAAAACTCTCCCGAAGATCTTAGGTTTAGCTTGATGTTGATGCGATGGACTGTCTGCAAACGCTAGCCTTGTTTCCACCTATGCCAGAAATATTTACGTTGATTTTTCTTTTGTTTGCATTCAATAGATGAGCGGCCTTTGATGATATTAAGGTGGTTTGGGATCCTTAATATATCAAGGCCCTTAAAGTAGCGACCTGTTCAGTGTTTGCGTTACGGTTGATTTTGTGCTGCCCATTGCTTCTAGTAAGTGGGACCTTCTCTCTCTATGAAATCAAAATACTCTGATATTTTTGGTATTTCTATGGGTTAGATACCGTTGGTTCATACAGACTGGCGGATTCTGGATCCATTTTATTGATCAAGATGAATGTTACAAATGACTCATATGGTGAGCTCAAATTTAGCTATTCTATGTTGTGTAACATTTCTTACGCGGAGTCGTGGAGATTTATTAACGCCCAGGTAGTTGCAACTTGTATCGTTGGAAGTGACAACAGTGAATTGAAATATTTGGCAGCCAGCAGTCGGAGGTTGTTGTATCTTGACTATAGTAGGTTCCAAGCCATTTCATAATTTTCACCGGTTGTTGAAAGGGGGCTAATAAGTTGCGCTGCACCTTTCTGTAAGTGCGACTTAAGGTATGGCATTTTTACTGAATCCAAAATGTTGTTGTTTCGGTGAATGAGTTCTGTAAATATGTCGAATGAACTCCAATTTTCGTAGTCCCCGCAGCAAAGTTTCGCACGTCCAATGTCGGCAATTTGATTTTTGGACCTCCTGTTGTAATCTGATAATTGTTGCTTCCACCTTGGCCTGTATGCTGCCGTGGAAGTCTTTTTTTAAATACGAGGTCACTTGTTCATCTTCATCGCTTTCTACCATGATTTGTGTGTGTACCTGGTCGATCACATCCATGTGTTTTTGCAACTGGTTGGCTTTTAGCTGCAAATATTATTTTGAGCACTCTGCGGTATCTAATGAGTATTCAATTGACGGAATATTTTTGTATAACTGGCGCATTAAGATGTCTTGCTTTTTAAATAATTTACTGTTGACATCTCCATCATCCATTGACTCCCGATCCTTGGGGGGCACTGATGAATGTCATTGCTCATCTGATTTTGAGTTCATTTCGTTGTTTTTTGGAATCTCAAATTCATGACTGGCGAGTGGCGATGGTTGTGACCGCGGGCTAGGCGGTCCTTTATTCAACCGTTGACGCATATCCTCTACGAATAGGTCGTACCTGTCCAACAGTTGTCTTCTAGAATCCAATACGAATGAGTTGATTCAAGCGACGGGGTTGCAGCTCTAACTTGGTCAAATATTGTCACATAATCTTTATACAGTAACTTTACATTCTGTATGTGATTTGGTTTTACGTATGTTTCTATATCCTTGTTGTAGTTGCGGTGGAAGGCAATTATTTTGTGTGCATTTTCCTGCTGCTTTCGTAGTAACTCTTCCATCTCTTTCCTCAATTTTCTCTGTGGACATTATTTTCTGTGAAGTTGTTGTTTGTACACTTTAATGGGTTGCTGAGTGTGTACGCCGGGAGATCCGGCTCGAAAGACCAATGAAAATCAAGCCTCTTCTTTGATTTAGTGAAGTAATTGTTTATTCGGATAACCACTGGTGAGGTCCAAATTAATAACACTGTGCTTGAATTGCAACCTTTTTTTTCGTGACAAGCTGGGCACCCAGGGGTAAACCTAATTCGAGTATGCTGAGTTCAACGGTGTTAGTCCCATTTTAAAGTTAGTCCCCATTTTTGAGATATCGCATTCGACATGTTTTGGCCCTGAGTCAAAATATACACTCATTTTCACGTTGATAGCTCTTGAACCATTAAGATTTTTGTTATACTTTCTTCAGCAAAGTTGTTGCGCAGGTCAAGACCAACAACTTTGCCGAACATATCAAGCCCGAAAAACCACATCTAATTTTTTTTGCTTTTCATTTCGACAAAAAACACTGTTTTTAACACTTTTAATCATTTTGTTGTTTTTCTTCTCTTTGACAAAACAATGGCGTGCCGTTGCGATAGTGGATAAAATCCTGGATTTTTCCATCGCATCGTTTAAATCAATAACATCACGTAAATTATACACGTAAATTAAGAAACATCTGCATAAATATATCAACCATCAAATGTCACTGCGCCATTCAATCACAGAAATATACGACGGATAAAAATCTCGGATTTTTCTATCCCAGATTATTTTTCAATTTTTTTCAACTTTTTTGTATGCAAAGTGGCGTGTCTGTTGTACGAGGTAAATGTTCGAGTGACGAAAGCCGAATTCAATTCACAAAATTGCTGATACCAAATTTGTGCCGAAAAAAAACAATTGCATTCGATTTGTCAACGATTTTTCGGAATGTTAGTGCATTCAGCAAATCGTTGACAATTTGTTTTTGACACCTAGAAAGAAAAATGAAACAAACGCGCCGAATGCACTAACATTCCGAAAAATCGTTGACAAATCGAATGCAATTGTTTTTTTGATTGATTGATTGATTGATTAGAATGTACGGCCAAGACTAAGCAAGGATCCCGGATACGCCGGGCCTACCGTACACCCCTTTTACATATAACAAGATGGAGGGATAGGAAAGGTTGTTAGATATGATAGACTTGACCCGGTTACAGACACCTAAGTAGTCAATAGTTAGTAAAGCACAAGACGGCACAATTATTTTTGTTTTTCGGGATATAAATAATCAGCAATCAACATCCTAAAAAGTAGTTGATTAATTAGTAAATGTCCTGAAATAAAATTTCATTATTATAAGGGATTCAATTTTATTTAATACCATTTCCTCTGCCATCCCCTCCCAAAAAAACAAAAAAAAAATGAAGCACTCAATGTCGCGACGCCGGGCCCGCCACACCCCTTTATTATAGCATCTTAAAAAATTGATAATCAATAATGTTGGCATCTTAATGGTCAATTTCCTGAAATAAAATGTCATTATTATGCGTTAGAGATTCCTTATTTTGTACGATATAATTAAATTATTCTTGAATAAAATAATAATAATGTAATGATTATTATAACTAAATTAATTATAATTTGATTATCGTAAAACAAATAAAATAAAATAAATCGAATCCAAATATTGTAGTATCAAACGGATGGTTCCCCTCTTCAACCGATAACCTTACCATCCTTAATAAACCAATATGTTTATTAATAAAAATAAAAATGAAACAAAGACATCTGGTTTCAAAAATAGCTAATCTGGAATCTATAAGGTAATATATCAATAATAAATGTGTCACAGGTTGAAAATCTCCAATACCTAAACAAATTAACCCATTATAATTTATTCCCTATCAGAATTAAAAAAAACTATTAAGCTAATCAGGAATCTGTAAGATGACAGAATTAGTGATAAGTAGCTATTAGCAAATAATCTAATTAAAGAAGTGCCATGATCCCAAAAATACAAAAAAACATCTATATATTAATATTTGTCTGATTATGGTTATTTTATTGTGTAACCTCCAAGCCAAAAAATAAATCAACCCATAAAATATCCCTCCACCTACACTTCAATGTTACATATAACCATAGTCATTTAATCTATTAAAATAATATTTGTAACAAAATTGTCGTGGGACAAATTAAATCTTAAATATATAATTTAATTAAATTAAAATAAGAAAAATTACAATTAAATTGTAACTACAATTCGACCTATAATTAAAAATTTGTTATCTGGTAAATAGTGGAAATCTATTATATTCCTAGCAACGGCAATTGTCACTTCAATGCAGTTCTTGAAGCAAACTAACTTCGATCTGAAACCATAAATGGCAGTTAACAAACACGATCAATTTGGAAGCTTTATACCCAGTAAAACCTATTGAAAGAGCTATAAGGAAGGAAATTCTTAATTACAAAATATACATCTAAACCAACTCAACCGGGATTAAAACGTGCATGTACAAATTATAATTTATCAATTTCTAATAATAAAACTCAGTATTGATAGCTGTCCAATCAGGAAACTATAAATAAAATATAGTATTAATGTTCATTATCTCAGACGGCTTAAGAATCATAAAATATTTAGACATTTTAACACTTTAAAATGTATTATTATAGTAAATCAAAATACGACTAAGTAGAAGCCGGACAAAATACACGGTTTGCTCGTACGCAGGCCCAAATTGCACGAATGCAGATCCCACCCATCCACATCTCGCACATGTGACGGAGAAACAAAACCCTCAGTCACCCGAGCACAAACTTCGTCCACCCATCCCCAATTCTGATAAAATACCCCTTACCCTCAAGCAAATCTTCACTTAGAACTTCATCATTCTCCGCTAAGACGTCCCTAATCCGATGACTACCGTACAATAGAGAAGAAAACCGAACGAAATTACCACTCTTCATACAATACACTCCAACCAGACTAAAAAAGATACCACCACAGAAAATGGCAAATCTCCAAACGAAAACCACCCCAAAACCAAAAACCAATTCACCAAAAACCGCCGTACCTGCCACAAGGTACAAACCAATAAAGCCAAAAAACTCTCCAAAAAAATTCATATCATTTGCACGAAAGCTTCTCTCCGTGTTTACGTTCCACATACGTACAAATAAAGTCCCTACATTTCGAGACAGCCACATACACATGCATAGACACTGATTAAACAGTTATCTGATTTGTTATTTATATTCATTTCATGCTCGTTCATTACACACACAAATACATATTGAAACACATTTTTACATTAAATTTGCATATAAATATGTAAATAAAAGACAACGTGAGTTAAAAATTATACGATAACCAAAAAAACGAAAATCGTCGGTCATCAAACTTGTTTACTCGCAAAAATAACAACAAAAATTTTAACAAAAGTAACAAAACAGAATGGAAACAACCCTTTCTCGCCCAAAAATACTCACAATAACCCACTACATGAAAATAATAGTATTTTACACCTTTAGGTGTTATAAAATACAGTTACCTAGAGTTTATATATTTAAATTTTGTAATAAAAATTATGTTTTAATATGTTAAAAATGGAAAAACACTTAGCTTGAGCATCGTTTGGAATATAAAAGTCCTATACATATTGAAAAATTACACACAATGCATATGATGCAATCAACAACGGTATCAAAATACATATAAACGAAATTGTTATATACATATTCTGTGCCATTGCAAGCGCATCACACACAAATTATTATAACTATTCAATACGAATAACTTTTCACTTTGCACTTTCACTACTTTTATAACACACAAACTTTTATTAATATTATTATTATTTATTTATCTATGCACATATTATTAATTAATTATTTAATTTGAACACATTTAAATTATTTACTTATTATATAGAGGAGAGACAAAACACGTCTTTCCTCTACGACGTTCAATCGCCGACCGTCAAATCGAATGCAATTGTTTTTTTGAGCACAAATTTGATATCATTTACCTCGTTAATAGGTTTTTGATTTGATATCAATAATTTTGGCACGGCAAATTGAAAATGAATTAAATTGCGATTCGTTTTATTGTTGTCAGTCAAAACAGTTCACACACACTCGATAGCAATTCATTTTTGAATCCTTAAACAATACAACAAAATATACATATTTTAGTGTGTTAGTTTGGAAACAAAAATTAATGGTAGCTACCCTCTCGCTGATATTCCATCTTCATGCGATGGGAGGGAAGATAACATCTACTGTATAAAGAAATCATCATAAAGATTAAAAAATATCGATTTTATGCAAGGAGACTGTCAAATGTTCAATGTTTTTGGTGATTTTTTCGATCACATCAATTTGTCAGTTTTTAAATTTTTTTGTTATGAAAAAGGGTCACTGGTAAAAATTTTCTTAGCAATGATAATAATATGATGTATTTATATTTGTTTCATTGTAATATGTTGATTCACTATCATTATAAACCGCAACGGACCGATATTAGGGTGCATTTGAGCCAAAAAATGAAATTTTGCAAAAAATTAGGGTGGCTTTTAAGTTATGGCGGTCAATATCTAAAATATATGAGTTTTCTGGGACAAACGGTTTATGTCATATTGTAGGTGAGGTTTGTGGCTAGTAATCCTGAAAATGTGAACCAAAAGTTTTGGGCTAATTTTTTAGGAATTTGGCCGAATGTGGCCGGGCGATTTGGCATTTTTCAGTTTTTTGGCCAAAATGACTCTCAATCTTAATTTTTTGAATTTATTTATATGCTATTTGATAGCTGTCAATACCTTTCTAACGATATGCATATATCCGGGGTATGTCAAATAAGTTCAGCGCTGTGGGCGTGGCTAAAATGGCCAAAAATGGCCTTTCAGAGGCTGGCCGCGGCCAACATGGCGGCCAAATCAAAAAGTTGTAGAACAAAAGTTGCTTAGTTTTTTAGGTACATACTACAAAACCTTAAAATATGAGATTAAATGAAAGAAGTACGGACAAACAAACAAACAAACAAACATATATACCAAAGCAAGATTATATGGTGACGTCATAGAAAAATTTCCAAATGCCAATTGGGGCCCTTTTTGTGGCAGTTATACCTGAAAAACTAATTTTTTGGGGCAATTTTCGGAAGGTCATATCTCCACTCAATGTTGGTAGAAATTCCAGCTTTTATACATTATTTTGGGTCTACTTTTCAAGACCTTTCCAATGGTATATAACATGATCCTGGCAGCCTCAAAGGCAGAACAATTACCGCCCTGTCAGCTTTGTGCAAATGAAGCACATATACTCTATACGAATGTCCTAAATTTCGTGCAATGGACAGTATCTCACGCCGCGAGTTCATATCCAAATCCAACCGCTGTTTTAACTGCCTTACTGATCGACACCTAATCACTAGCTGTAAAAGCAGAAAATATTGTCAAAAATGTTCCAAACGGCACAATACTTTGTTGCATTACATCCATACCCCACAAATAACCGTGGGTTCACAAGATAATAAAGTATCACCGAATACGTATATGTGAGCGTTAATCAAAATACCGTTCAGCCCACTCCCCCTCGTAGTATCGAATCAGCTACCACGATGTTGGCCGTACCGAGGTGTCGAGACCTAGAGAAACCAATGCCAGTTAAGGAGACAGTAGAAGTTGCCCGTTCGACCAAAGGTAATATCCCTATTTTACCTATCGCAAGATTGGACATACAGGATAAATATGGGAATTGGACAAAATGTCGAGCTCTGTTGGATTCGGGGTCGACGCACAATTTTATTACGGAAAGTCTTATAAACCGATTCAAATCCCGCGTTCAAAGTGGGATATTTAATTAGTTCCATTAATCAATCGCGAGTATGCATCTCAAGAGGTAAATCCGAGATTACACTACTATCTTCAATCAATCAGCTATTTTGTATGAATGTTGAAGCCTACATCCTGCCATCAATATCGGCAAGATTACCACACGAATTCTTCGATAATGGATTGTTAAATGTTGGGGCCAATAGACCGTTAGCCGATCCACAATATTATCTTACAGCAGATATTGAGTTGTTATTGGGATGTGAGACTTTTTTTGAGATTTTGTTAGACGGCAAATCCCAACCTAAACCAGATTATTCCTATATACAAAAGTCTAAACTCGGATGGTTAGTTGGGGAACTATCTACGACATTGAACAACCTATTTCCAACACCAGTAAAACCTGCCTTCATGTTGATGCTGAAACTCTTCAACGGTTAGAGGTAGCTATCGAGAGATTTTGGCGGACAGAATAGGTGATTTTGCCCAAGGCATTGAAGGCCGAAGAACGAAATTGTGTTAAGTTATTTAACGCAACTACCAAAATAGAAGAATCCGAAATTCAAAATAAGATAGTCGTGCGCAGTTACCCTTTAAAAATGACCGTCCTGGAATAGGGGAGTCCTATACGCAAACCGAACCTATAGGCAAACCGAGTTACTGAAATTATGTCCTCTACTAACCCAACGCAATGGCATTTCGTACCGAGCCACGAGAACCCAGCGGACAAAGCAACAAGGGGTGTTACACCAAATATTTTTGTAACCGATTTTGGATACGAGGTCCCAATTTTTTAAACGAAAATCCTCTCATCTATCCGGCTTCGCCAATAAGAGTACATGACAATACCATTCCAGTCATTTCAAACTTAGTCTCAATTTTGCAAGGCTTTGATGTTCTCGAGAAATTATGCCGTAGATATTCAAATATAAGAACCTTAACCCGTATTTTAGCCTACATTCTGAGATTCAAGACAATCCTCCAAACCCGAAGAATAAACCGAAGGTCTTGTAAACACTTATCCGTAGAGGAGGTTATAAATGCCGAATATTGCCTATACCGATTTGTCCAACATCAAGGTTATAAAAGCGATATTAACTCATTAATAAATCTTAAATTATTACCGAATAAATCTAACAATTTTTATCTTTATCCATATATATCGACAACCACGGAATGCTGCGAATGCGAGGACGTTTGGAGAACGCTGCTATTGGTCACGATGCTAAGCACCCCATAATATTGCCAAGCAACCATGTTATCACCGAAGGTATAATCCGGGACATATATCACAGGAATTTACATGCCAGCCACAAAGTAGTGCATACCATTTTAAAACAACGGTTTGCCATTCCTAGAGGAAAAAACGTTATACGCCGGATTATCCATCTATGTATCACCTGCAGACGCTTTAATACCAAGTTGGAACATCTACTTATGGGTCAGCTTCCCGGCTGCCATGTGAACCCACCAGCTAGACCATTCATCGAGGTCGGTATCGACCTAGCTGGTCCATTACCGTACAGGAGTAGAGGTGCCAAATCTTATAAATCCTATATAGTAATATATGTTTGTATGGCCACCAAAGCCACCACGATTGAAATTGTATCGGATATGAGCACCGAATTGTTCATCGCCACGCTAAAACGTTTTAGTGCAATGCGGGGCCCGCCACAACACATTTACTGCGACAACGGCAGTAATTTAGTGGGTGCTACTAGAGAACTTAAACATCTTTATAATCAATTTAAGGGTGAAGTCCAGCAATCCCAAGTAGATGGTTGGTGCAAAGATAACCACATTCAGTGGCATTTCATCCCACCTGCAACTCCCAATTTCGGTGGCCTATGGGAGGCTACTGTGAAATCATGTAAATACCACCTACGCCGCGTTATTAAGGAGGTTGTGTTGACGTACGAGGAATTCCTGACAATCATCAAGCAAATCGAAGCGTTATTAAATTCTCGTCCGTTGGGAGACTTACATGAAGAGGATTGGAATCCATTAATCCCAGCTCACTTTTTAATCACCCAGCCATTAACGATGTTACCCGAACCCAGTCTACACCCAGTTAAAATGTCCCATCTGAACCGGTGGCAATTGATCCAGCAAATGATGCAGGGATTCTGGAAGCAGTGGTCGCAAGAATACGTTACCTCGCTGAATAAATCCTACAAATGGTACAAGGTGAACCACCAGTTCGAAAAAGGAGATCTTGTACTCCTACGAGATCCGAAGTGGCCCCCAGCCAAATGACCCATCGCCAGAATATCCGAAATGCATCCCGCGGCCAGGATCAACTCACTCGTATTGTATCCCTCAAGTTACCCGGTGGGCACATTCTCAAACGACCGATAAGTAAGCTGTGCTTCTTACCCAATATTGAGTCAACTGAGTCAACGGCGGCGCTATGTTCAATCTAAAATCAAATTACGAGTTCCTGAAATACATTTGTTGTCACCTGGAATACATAAATCATCGCCTGAAAGAAAACCATCACCAATTTATAGTCGAACCCAACACTACAGCTGAGTTATTAATATTACCATCCGAGAATCGTCCCTCATTAATTTAAATCGATCCGGAGTTTAATTATACAGGGTGTCCTATAATATTCTCGTAGCACATACTAAAAGCAAAAAAATTTCATAGTACTTTTCTGCCAAAATATTTTTAAATGCAACCATGCCAGTGTAGCAGAGCAATGTTCGAAATTCAGAAGCTTTCAGTACTCGATTTCATTAAATGTGCGTTGTTTTCGTTGAAATTCCCTTGGTAAGTACTTTCGAAGACTTATTAAATTTTCATTTATCCTTTCGATTGCGTTCTTTTTCAATAAGAACACCTGTTTTCTCACTTTAAATAATAGATTTATCATTCGTCTCACAACTCCTAGTAACATGCAGTGCATGTAGTCGATCGGAAATTGAGTCACACAACTCTCTCTCTCTCTCTGGCACTATACATCCCATCAAGGGATTTGGCCGCCTCAAAATGAGGTTTCATAATCATACTTTCATTTCGGATAATGAGTGATTAATTCATTGATCCTACATCAGCCTTGAAATTTTTTTCCTTGTCACCGCCGGGAATCGAACCCGGGACCTCCGGTTGCTGGAGCAAGCATGCTGACCACTTTGCCACCGGGGAGTCACACAACCAACAGACAAAACGTCCAGTCCTATATTACAGTTAATATGATGGTCCAAATCAACTTTTTTACGAAAATCATCGTCTCTTCTTAGTCTTAATAAATTTTTATCACCATCGGGAAAGTAAATTTTATGTGCCATATAAACACCTTTTACAGTGCATTTAGTGCAGCTAGAATATCCCGAATGTGATTTTACTCTGTAGCGAATATTGTACGCTACAAGCGAGGGTTAATATTTGAAGTGGAATCTGAATTCAATTATTTTCGGTTTGCGTTCCGTTACAATCCATTTATGTACTAAAATATAAAACACAATTAAAACCAACAACAACAAATGACAATTAACAAAAAGAAAAAAATACGAGCTTTGTTGGGATGGAGAAATTAGATTTGAGTTAGTAAGTCTGTGAGACGTAAAATGGGTCTTTGAGTTTTTTTTTGGGAAAATATCGTATACGGTGCAAGCCAAATTAAAAATTGAAACTAAACCAACTACAAAAAGTACCTACTGACAAAAAAAAAACTATGGTGACATATTTTGTTGAGGCAAATAGAAATGTGAATAATAAATAAATTAAATAACTAATAGACAAATTAAGTGAATAATAAATTAAGTAAATAAATCACAAATAAATAAAAAACTAAAAAAAGTGAAGGTATCATAAATAGACTTTTACCGAAAGTGGTAGCATAGTGTGTGGTCAAATTTTAGTGCCACGAGAAAATGTGCATTTTTCACGGGACATTTTGAGGGCGTGATTATTATTTTTTTTGACCTGTGATACTAGGTGTGGTTAGGAAACTATTTGCTAATAAAGTGTTATAAAAGACCAAAAATAATAAGCTAACATATAAGCTAATATACGTTAATTAAGCTGGTTAAAATGTGTAATAATATATATAAACACTAATAAAAAAAAACGAAATATAATACATAAAATATTAATAAGCCATTGCAAATTCGCTTGGCTAATAATTGCAACAATTTAAACCACCTACGCCGGGATCTATGAAATACGATTAACGGAACTATCATACGTTCGAGTCCAGCAAGATTATATACTACACGACGAACATCTACAATCAACATGTCATTCATATGCAGCAGGATATTGTTTGTGACCACCCTATGCCACTGGTAATTTTTTTTTTTTTTATAAATACATATTTAAATAATTTTTTTTATATAACATATATAACCATTAGATTAAGGACAGGGTAGTTAGGGTTTTAGATTTACAAATATTTTCTTTTTTGCGATATAAAAATGTCAACAATTATATGACCTTATTAAAAATAGTTTTACATAATTCGTTCGTTTTTTTTTTAATTTTTCATTTTTTTTTTTTGAATTTTATTGTTTTTTGACAATTTTATTTGGGTTGCACGAGATGGAGATGGAGTAAATACCATTACATGAGGATGCAGTATGGGTGAGTACGTTTGGGGTCAGTCGAGTGTAGCTTGATTTTCTTTTTGCTTTCCAACTTTAGTATGTCATTTTTTTTGTTGTTGTTTTAATAATTTTTTTTATTTTATCCGGTCTCTCACGACTTGGTCATATTCCATCAAACCCACCCCAGCCCTGAGGCTAGCCGGCATAACGACCGTAAATTCGATGGTAATCCCTGACCAAGTAAATCTGTTAACGAACCGTATACTACGGAACCCGTTACAACTCCTGAAAATATAAAATTATTATATTTATAAGTAAGAAAATATTGAAAATTTTTACCTAATAGAAAGGCCCTGGCTGGCGCATCGCATTTAAAAGCTCTTATTTTAATTATTATAAGCCTATTATGGTATGTTAATTCGTTTTCTAACAATTTCTGAGTCTCATCAATAAATGTTTTCATAAACACATCAGCACAATAAGGTTTCTTTTACCCGTGGTATATTCCAATAAGAAACACAGCTCTATGCGAAACTATACATTTGCAAGAATAGGCCAAAGTTGGTTGGTGGAACTTTTGGTTAGAGGAATACCGTCTATACCAATGTCGATTTCTATTGTGTTTCTCTCGAATTCAGTACTATTCAGGAATAACTTCAGTTGCTTTTCGAATCCAATATGAGAGTATGATCCGCTGCCCATTGCTACTATATTTTTGTTTGTATCTTTAGGTAAATGGGGATGATACTTTTTTAGAACCTTGAGTAGTGCATTTGTACTGTGGTTTGAAATATTTTCTGTAACACTCCACTCTAAAATATCGTATTCAATACTTTCCGTTTGTAGTGTTTCATGTTTATCATAATTTTCAATTTCAACACTATCAAATTCGCTCATAAAAGATTCACTATCATCCGAAACTATTTCTACAGAGGCTTGATTAAAATCAGACTTCTACGTCACATCACTGCTATAAGCTACCTCGCAACTATAAGCCACAGTACTAATGCAAGCTATATTATTATTACAAACCACTTTATTATTACAAGCCACATCACTTTCTGGAGGAAAGTTAAAATGTAATTTCGAACTATCACAAACCAATTTTATTTCATTTCGTACTGTCCTGTATAACTTTTGTTTGGCCATTATGGAAAAATTATTTACCTATCCCTGTTCCTAATAAACTTAAATTTATTTACCTATAACAAATTTATATATAGATTTATACATATATGTACAAAACTTAAAACTATTAGATTTACAATTATTTTAATAAAAATATTTAAAAGAACACTACCTATTTCACTATTAAAATTAATTTTATCAAATACTTACAAAATGGCGTATAACGTACGACTACTACGAATATATAACTGACATAAAAAGAAATCAAAAATAATTGCCAGTGTGTTGGTATATTCGATAAAAAAGACCGTTCGCAAAGTTTACGTTTCCGTAAAGAATTGGGTGTTTCCATTTTTTTGTTTGAAGGGAAGGCAATTTTACACGTACAATAATTTGAATCCAAGGGTGTTTCTTGTATAAGATGCTATTTTCAAATATAAAACGCTAGTGCTTTTTAAAGTAAATCAGTTTATACGTACAATATTTTTTGGTACCTTTCCTAGAATTGATTTTATGAAACAATCATTGATTATTTAAGTAATAAACTAAATAAAGTAATAAACTATTGGCGTTTAGTATGAAACTACTATTTTCATTAAAAGCCGCCGGTTGCAATAGTTGATTAAAGTACAATGTTAATTTTTTCTGAAGTTATGGCGATCGGTTGAGCGGCTGAGAAGTCATTTTGGAATAATCAAATATTTGTATCTATACATGTAAAAAATAATTTTTGATCAAGGGATGGACCACTCGAATTCGAACAGGTCAGTAATTTCATATAACCAGCCCCATAAACTCATTTTCGTGGGAAAATTTAAAGAAAATTTAAATTTTCGAAAAAGTTTGTACCGCAGCCCCTAGACCCCGGGGTCCAGGATCGGTTGAGCGGCTGACAAGTCATTTTGGAATAATCAAATATTTGTATCTATACATGTAAAAATTAATTTTTGATCCAGGGCTGGGCCCCTCGGATTCGAAAATGTCAGTAATTTCATATAACCAGGGAGTCAATTCGCGTTCCATGAAATAAAGATAATGAAAAGTTTTTTTCATTTGCAATCGAGTAGGTTTGAATTGCTCATAATAAATTATGATTTCACACAGTGAAATTTAAAATTACGTGCAAATAATTCAAACTACTAGATTGCAAATGAAAAAAACTTTTCATTTTCATTATTTCATGGACCGCGAATTGACCCCCAGCCCCATAAACTCATTTTCGTGGACAAATTTAAAGAAAATTAAAATTTTCGAAAAAATTTGTACCGCAGCCCCTAGACCCCGGGGTCCAGCCCCTTCCAAAATATCGTAAGATTGGCTCTGGTTATGCAACTTGTACATGGTAAAAATTTCATGGCGATCGGTTGAGCGGCTGAGACGCCCATTCGGAAGAAACAAACAAACAAACAGGAATTCATTTTTATATACCATGTAGATAGCACCAGAGCCAACTAAATAAATAGAGCCTCCCTATTCGAGCTTTTTTTCACTAAACTTAAAATACGGGATATAATAAATGTTAGTTTCCTATAGGAATGTATGAAAAACGACAAATTTTCTTTTTCTTTTTAAGTATATTTAAACCATAAGCTTTTATAATATTTTTGCACGGGTAAATGCATAAAAGTTCAAACTTTAATTAGTTCAAAAATAAATTCAAGAAAACCCTTTAAACTGTGTGAAAATTGACTTGGAAAATAAATAAATAATGAGCTTTTATTAATTTTGTTGTTGTATGGCGTCATCATTTCAAATCATAATATGGTCTCTTTCCATTCTCTTTCTAAAAACACGATTGCCATGGAAACAAAAATACTGATTTTTGTACAGGATTTTTTTATTTTTATTATTTATAAATAACGACGTTCAGTCAGTCACCAGCACCACTACAATGTGGTTGTGAAAGCATGCGAGGGACAATGTTTTTGAATCATAGATATGCATAAATACGTGATTAAAAAATTAAAAAAACATTGTTCTATAGATATTCATGTTCTTTTCATTTACAGTATGTACTTGATTTTGTAACATCGTTCGAACACCATAGCGGCCACCGAAAAGACATAATACTTGTATGCAATTTAAAAATATTTTATTCTTAAGAAAAATTACAGAGTAAAGATTTTCTTATTGATTTACCAAAATAATTTTTTCTTTGTGGTGATTATTACGCGCGGTGATATTTTCAACAGTGATAAATGATGAAAAACTCAGATAGTGGCCGTTTCGATAGCAGCTCTTCGATAAGTTATGGATTATGTACTACGAAACGGGTTGATTTGGTATCTCATTCAGTTGAGGAATTATAACTTGTTTAAAGTATAGCAACAATGTTTTCAAAAGTATACAAGCAATGAACGTTAAATGCTTGCGTATTTGTCCCACGTATGTGTGAACGTAGCCAAGACGTCTCCTAATGTTGTAAGCCATTCTTTCACCAAAAGTGCCAAACATTGATTTTCTTCGGTTCACGTGTTTTATGTATGCGTCGAATGCAAAAGCTCGAAGCAATCGCTTTCCATTGGACACTCCTTTATTTGCGAATCACTGTAGATGGTCATTTATTATTTCTCCTCGAGCATCATTCATTGCAATGCATTTTTAAATGATTTCAATTGAATTTTCTATTTATCTGTGTACTGACATTCAACAAATTGCGTATCCGACGTTGCGTATCCGATTCCAACATTCAATTAGTGTGAACGAATATGTAAGCAATATACATGAATAAGCAATGAACCATATAGTGATAATGTGGTAATAATCAGTATTAACGTTTTTTTGTACATTAAACTAATTCTGACCTCCAAAATATAACCGTGATCTGGTAAGCTAGTCGTCTTTGCCACCTAATTCCTGCCAGATTTAACAATTTGTACCAATAGTTTTTAACAACATTTTGGTGGTACAGTGGTACAGTACACCTCGTATTTTCTCATTGGACTTGTTTCAGAGCATATAATAAATTATTGTCGATTTAAACATCGAAGATATTCCGACTCAGTAGTTCGGATCGGCAAATAATCGTAGACATACGTCGTTCCTCTTATATTACTTCCAGCGCTGTTTAATTTGACGATGAGCTCTTATAAATTTATATTTTAAATTTTTATAACCGCTTTTTTCGATGATCTTGTTCAGTATTTTTAACGGAAATATCTAACAAATAACAAGAAAATGTATGTGGGTGTATACAAAATGATATACATTGTGGCGAAAACTGTTGCATGAAACAAACGATACCCAAAAAAACAACTACTTTATAAAATAAGATTGAATCCTATAAATATAACTAAACCAAACCAAAAATATTAATAATTATAAATTATTTTATGTGGGGAAATATATCGGTCTAATTTTGTGGTGGGGTAACCCGTTCATCTAAGGGAAATTTTTTGAATGCGCATAGAGCAAGAAAAATAAAATTATGGAGTCTCGTGTATGCTACGCAAGTCATTATGAATTTTTTTTTAGTCGTAGAGTCATTTTCGACTTTTTTTCTTGTGCTGAAGTAACAAAATAACTGTCAAATTACATAATTAAGATTACATAGTGTGAAAATATTGGTAAAAAAATATAAATACATAGTTCAATCAAGTTCGATAAACATAATTCAATTTATAAAAGAATTCGTAGTTGTACTGTGTGAATAGTTCGAGAAATTGTGACAAATTTTGTTATTAGGCTATAAGTGAATTTAATTTATTATTATGTTTTTAAATAATAAGTGATTGATTGTAAGAAATAATATGGCCTAGAACATCCGGAAAACAAAAACGACCACATCTTGAGAACAATAATATTCTCGTAAATGAATATACAATTTAACAACTGTACACGGACATCGGCCGCCATATATACATCGCATCATTCAGGTTTTTTTATACAGTGAGTCGCACTCATGAATAAAAAACACTTACGTGCATCAAAAATTTATTTTTTTATTTTTAAATCAGAAACACTATTGACGATTGGAGTATTCCACCTAGCGGAAAAAAAAAGTCGAGGCGGTTATATTACTTTGACGTTTATCAATTTTGTTATTTGTGCTCAATATAAAAGTATGAAGATTTGCTTTGAAAATAATTTTTTGCGTTATTAAATGTCAATTTTTTATCTTCGTGGTAATTATTTTTAACTTCAAAGGTGTTATCTACAAATATAAATTGTAATTTGATCATTTAAATATTAATTTAATCGTATGTCGATCAAAATATACAGGGCATTTTGCATAATTCGTATAATAATTTAGGTTATGTGTTTACATATTTCTAAAGTAAGTGTACATAATTAAAAGGCATAAATAAATATCGTAAATATGTTGTACCAACCCCTTAGTGCATCAAAAGTTAATCAAAGGGAAGGTGCTGAAGATTCCGTGTCAACCAATTCAAGTGAGACATCTAAAATTGTAAAATTTTAACTATAAAAAATTCATATAATTTCTATATTTTAGACACATCAACAAAAGAGCCACAAAAGAAGCGCACGAAAACTCTTGGTTATTGTGGTGTACCACAATGTAACACATACCGACAACCTGGAACACCTTTGTTTCGCATTCCAAAATCCGTAAAAAGTAATCCTTCAACATTAAAGAAATGGTCAGCCGCATTAAGGATGGGAAAAGTGTTTCCTACCCAGTTTCGCATTTGTTACAAGCACTTTGATCCAAAATCTGTACTAATCCCGCTCTCAAAACACGCCAAGGCCAATCCAACGCTACTAAAAACTGCATTTCCATGTCAAAACCTACCAATGTTACCAACCATCAGGAAACCCCCGAAATCTGGAAGAAGCGAAAGACTTGCGAGACGTAATCAGATAACCGAATGTAGGAGGTAATAATTAAATTGATAATATGTACATTTGTTTGAGACACTAACTATTTGATTTTTTTTTTGGCATAGCTCTAAAGTGGATGAAATTAGTAATGCCGAGGAAGAGGATCCTTTCTTACATGTTGGCCAACACGTTGTAGAGGAAAACACATTTGGCGATATTGGTGTGCAATGTACCGCAATAACCGCAAACAAAGAAGTTCAAGCTAGTGGAAAACTTTATTTAAGTATTATCTCGCTATGGGATGCGGATAAGAGACTCAATACTATTACTGGTATTCGTAGCATGGCCATTTTAGATGTGTTGGTGAATATTTGCAAAGATATATGACCTACGGAGAAATGCACTATGCCCTTGAAAGAACGAATATGTCTGACAATGCATAAATTGAAATGCAATTGTTCCTTTGCTGAGCTGGCCATTTATTATCAGACAAGTGACCGTACCATCAAAGCTGTATTTTGCGGATACCGTCCAGCTCTTAGCTAAAGCCACAAAAGGCTTGATATACTGGCAAACGCGCAATGAAAATAAAAGAAGTTTACCCAAATGTTTTGATCGGTTTCCAAACGTAAGAACGATTTTAGACTGTACCGAGATTAAAACGGCTACCTTTAATTGTTTAGCTTGTCGGGTATGCACATATTCTCATTATAAAGGAACACATACCTTGAAATTTTTAATTGGCGTATCACCATCTGGCTTAACTAATTATGTCAGCAGAGTATCAACGGGACGGTCATCCGACAAAGCAATTTTTAATTATTCCGATTTAATTGGGAAGCTTGAACCAGGAGATGCAGTGATGGTCGACAAGGGCTTCATGGTCGGAGACGAATTGGCTAAGGCGGGAATAGAAATGGTTCGACCAGAATTTTTGTTCGAGAAATTTTCGAAATCCGACGTCGAAAAAAATACTTCGATAGCTTCAGCACGTGTGCACGTAGAAAGGTGCTTTTCTCGACTTAAGCAATACCGGATTTTAAGAGATAAAATTTCGGTTTCAGATATACCTTACATTGACGATATTGTTGGTGTGTTGTGTGGATTATCAAATATATCATGTCCAATTCTATCTGACGAAAGGTTTTAATTCAAAGTTAACAATTTTGTATTTGCCTAGTAATAAATAGAACTAGGTATGTTTGGTTTAGAAAAGATTAACAATACATTGTATGTCCATAATTATTTTTATTAATTAAAACGAAAATCCATAATTGTTTTTATTAATTAAAAACTTTACAAAAGTAAAAAATAACTATTAATTCATTTTAAAATCACATTTTGTTTTACTTAAATAAATAAGGCATCACGTTTCTGAAATAGATATCACAGAGTGTATGAATGTATGTTTCAATGAAACTTTGGTCCCGTGCAACTGTAATTATTTTATAAGAATTATTTTTCGTTGCAAATATAACTAAATCACAGGAATTTAAATTAGTGATTGCCAATCCTAGCTGGATCTGGCCAAAATAGGGGTGTCGTTTATGTAATTTAAATTCCGTTGTATCATTATATAAATATGGTAGTTCCGAAACTAATGATTCATCTTCTATTATACGTCCTTTCACTGGAGATTTTATTTCAACTAGCTTCCATCGATCTCCATCAAACGAAAATGCATCGGGGCTGTATGCCAAAAACGGCAGATCAGGAGAAATCATTAAGCCCGTTTCCAATATTTTAAAATGATTCGCTAGTAATTTCTTTGCTACTTTCTCTGCATATTGTCCCTATTTCCCTTAAATGTGCCATTGTAAATAGAGGTAAGCTTCTTATCCCAGTTTGGGTTTCTATTATAAGAATACGTAAATAGA
Source organism: Nephrotoma appendiculata (assembly GCA_947310385.1). NCBI lineage: Eukaryota > Metazoa > Arthropoda > Insecta > Diptera > Tipulidae > Nephrotoma > Nephrotoma appendiculata. Next base: position 279,868,204 of record OX371223.1, read on the forward strand.
GCATATGAAATGCTACCGGTAATTCGCAGCTTACGCTCTACCAGCCAAGATGCGCTCGTTTGTGCTTTAGTAGAGCTACAAATTTTAACAGCTTCGACCACCGATTTCTGGATTTTTAAGAAATTTTGTTGGTTGTCGAGCGTTAAATATTTCCGCATATGTGGGACATATTTTGACAAGCCGTCGTGTTGGAGTAGTGATGTGATTACCTCATGATCTCCAGATGCAACCAATTGTAGAGGTGTTGTTCGTCTATTACCAAAAATTAATTTCCATAATTCGGAATCCTCAGTGACTAAAAATATAGATAAATAGTTTAGCGTACATATTTGTATGAAATGTGTAATTACATTTTAAGATTTCACCTTCGAGAAGTTTAAGCATATACTCCTTTTGCTTTTCCTCAGAAACGAGATCATTTTTCATAAAAACTCGTTTTCGGCAGTGACACATTTCACTGGCTCGATTGATTGTACCAAAGTATCCATTATTTTCGTATCAATATTATTCCACTCCGTCCTCAATCGATATATTAATCCGATAATTTAATTCTTGCCACAGATTTCCAATGGGATTGATATCGGGCGATTGCTGTGGTGTTTCCATGACTTTTGGGCAATTACATAATAACCATTGTCGTGTATCGTAAGCTCTATGTTTTGGATCATTGTCCTGGTAAAACATAAAATCGTCTTTGTTTTATTCATTATTCCCTTTATTATGTGCAATTTTGCCACTCCAGTTGCCGCGAAACAACCCCATACCATTACAGATCCTCCGCCATATTTTACTGTAGGTCGTAAATTCTCTATATTCATTTCAGTATTTAGTTTTCTCCATACAATTTGTCGCCCGTCAGACACAAACATGTTAAATTTGCTTTCGTCTGTAAACAAAACCTGTTTCCAAAACTCGAAGATCCTGTTTACATGACACTTTGCTAAATTTAATCTTATTTTTCGATTCTTCTTACTGATCCATGTTTTTTTTCTGGCTACTCTACCGTTATATCCAGCTCTCTTTAGCACGCGCCGAACAGTATCTGGGTGTACATTTTTATTAAAAGAAGTGTTGATTTGCGCTGTTAACTTTGGAGCACTTAAACGAGGATCTCTTTTAATTTCGCGCACGATTTACCGTTCCTCAGCAACAGTAAACCTTTTGCGGTTCGTGTTTCGCGGTAAATTTTCTACTCGATTTTCAATTTTGTGTCGTTTTACGATGTATTGCACTGTAGAAATACAGCTTTGCACTATTTGGCTGATTTCTTTAAATGTCTTCCTTGCTTCCCGATGAAAAATTACTAATTTTCGTAATTCAATTGACGTTTCACTTAGCTTACGGCCCATTTTATTAAAATTTTGATTAAATTAAAGTAACTTCCAGTCAATTCGAAACGAAATGCTGTACTGATATTGAGTGCAAAGCAAAACCGCAAAAACAAAAATGGATAATGGTAAATAATGGTAAAATTCAAACACAAATGGAATTTTATGAATATGAATGCGACGCTTATTTTCCCTCATGTACAGATTTTTTTCTTTCTCTGAATTGCACCGTTATCGAAACCTGTTATTCATTCTATAATGAAGATTAAGAGTGAACTTAAGAATTATGCAAGTGATTAAATTATAATATGATTTGTATATTTTTTTAATCGAGTTTTTAAGCGGGTTTTAAGATTGTGTCAGAATTCCGATCATACTTGTAACATTTTCTAACTTTCATCTCATCGGCCAAAATAATGCACACTTTATCGAGATCAGTCAATGAATATGATTCCATTAGCGTGAATACAAAACCCAAAACTCCTGGGGAAATATCTATTTTATTCGCCCATCTACGTAGAGTAGACTCACCTGGAAGATAGTGATTTTTTTGCATCCACCTGTATGCTCTGGGTTCGGCTGCATGTAAAGTTATGGCATGTGCAATGTCCTTTACATTCCAATGGACTTTTTACCGTCGGGATTTTGCATTCTTCTTATTTGGCCGGGAGAGAAAATTTTCTGAACATTTTCCTGCAATTTATTTGACAATATTTCGTTTGTTTTCATTTCTTCAATTTGTCCAAGCAACGTTTCATTATATTCCTTTATTTAACTTTTATTCGGGTTCATTAACAGAAATTTACCTGGTCAGAGGTTTCAATTAAAGTTACGGTCGTAATGTCGGCTACATTCAGGGCTGGGGTGGGTTGCTAATTAAAACATGACCAAGTCGTGAAAAACCGTAGGAAAATCCAAAAAAAAAAAAAATTACAAAAAGGAAACGGAAATTCAAGGTACAATAAAACTGGCCCAACTTACTCACTCATAATGCATCCTCAAGTAACAGTGCCTATCGCATGACGCGAAATAAATTAAAAATAAAAAAAAACCCAAAACTAACATTTTGAAAGAACCATTCGTAATTTGTATTGAATTCATTGAAACTTGTCACTGTTTGATTGCAAAAGTAATAATTTTTTTTCTTCTTAAACTAAGCTCTAAACTACCCTGTCATTAATCTAATAAATATTAAAATAACAAAGTGATCTGGGCGAACAGATACAAAAACAAATCTCAAATATAAGGAAGGATTCAGCTCCCTGGAAAACAAAGGCCAACCTGGAAAAAAGAAGAGAAGAAGTTGCGGATATCTACACAAGATAAAGAAAACGATAAGCTGGCTACGAAGGCATAGACAACTTGCCTTACATAGAAGAACGCAAACATATAAAACGTGCTTGTGATAGCATAACAGCTGATATCAACTATAATCTGGAAACTGCCGCAACAACTCCATCTACCAAAGCAGCAGATGACAACGTAATTGAAAAACTGCCGGTAGCAACAACAACAAAGCTAGCAGAACTGAATGAGTTGGATATCGAAAAAACTCAAACAGCCAGCACAATAACGGCGCAACAAAAAGCAGTATCCAAGTTGATAATCCCGACGATTCAAGTTAACAACGATGAACCCAAGGAAAGGCTGCTCAGAAAGCAGTTAATAAAAATAAATCACTTGGAGAATATCATCATTCAAGCATACGGCCTCATAAACGAAAGAAAAGAAGCTGAATACCTGTCACAAAAAAGGAAACAACTAAATACGAAAATGGCAAAAATAGATGAGCTGCACGAAGAAATACTCCTAGAAACAACTGAAGAAGACTTAGAACAACAAGAATATTTTAAAAACAACATTTACTTCGAGATTAGCAGCCGTGCAGAAGAATGTACTGCGCTAAGCTACAACAGGCGGTACATAAGACGATTGAAACAAGTGCAACAAACACCAACAATCAGCAATCAAAAAATTACAGGTTAAAGGAAATTGAGATACCAAAGTTCAATGGGAACTTTCAAGATTGGGTTGAATTCCATGAACTGTTCTCAAAATTGGTAGATCAAAACGTTAGTCTAACAGATACACACAAAATCATGTATCTCAAAACACATTTGGATGGAGCAGCGAGCAAAATCATCCAACATTTGCAGCCAATAGGAGACAACTATAAAAGCGCGATGGAAATACTAAACAACAAATATCAAAACAAAAGGTTGCTAGTAAACAACCATATTAACGCTATTTTTGCCCTACAAACAAGAAGCAGCATCTACAATTGGAATATTGCATGACACCGTCAGGTGCTTGTTTGGTGCCATTTCTAACGAAAAAACTTGACAACGAGACTCTTAAATCATATGAGATGTCATTAGAAAATCCAAAGGAGATTCAATCTACCAACGGACTTCTCAAGTTTCTGGAACAGCGATATCAACTGCTAGAAACATTACGACTACCAAAATTAACGCCGGCAAACGATAGAATTCGCCATAAACAACAAGCATTCAGTGCAACAATAGGGCAAAAAATCAATCGTGTATCTTGTGTTCAGGCAATCATAATTTAGAATGCTGTTACAAGTTTAACAAAGTGAGTCACATAGAATGATTACAGCTTGTCAACTTACATGATCTATGCAGAAGGTGCCTAGCCACTGGACACAATTTTCAACAATGTTATATTCAATCAAGATGTAAAGCACCACAGTCTACTTCATACAAAGCAGTCTACAACTACAACTTCAAGAAGCATTTCAACCAACAGTGCGATGAAAATGCATGAGACAACACTTTTAACAACCGCCCTTGTCAAAACCACAAGGTTTGATGGAAGGGAAGAGCTTTTAAGATTGCTGATCGACACCGGTTTACAAACATCATTCATAACAACAGAAGCCAAACAACGTTTAAATCTAGTAGGTCGTAAAATCAGTGCAGAGGTCCATGGTGTAGGTGGACAAGTTGTTGGCAGAGTCAATAGTATTGTAAATATCAACCTACACCCAAAATATCCGTCAACATTTTCAAAAGAAATTGAAACTCTAGTACTAAAAAAATAAGCAAAAATCTGTCAGAAAAATCGTTTATCTTTGAAAAATGGAAACATTTGAATGAGCTGCTATTGGCCGATCCGAACTACAACATTCCCGCACCGATTGATATACTACTGGGGGCAGATTATTACACGCAGACCTTGAAGCCACAGTGCATCAAAGAAGAATTCTTTCGTGACACGCACACTCGACTGAAAAATGGGCGCTACAAATTACGTATCCCATTTCAGAAGGATCGAGCTATGCATTTGGGAGATTCTAAACGTATGGCAATAGCAAGGTTCCTTCAAGTCGAAAAAAGGTTGTCAAGTGAACCGAATCTCAGAAAAAGTTATACAGACTTTATGCGTGAATATGAACAACTTGGTCAAATTGAGATGCTCAAAGATGAGGAAGACTCAACTGTAGCATATTATCTTCCTCATCACGCAGTGATGAAATCAGACAGCACGACTACAAAGCTTAGAGTCGTGTTCGATGGTTCGGCAAAAACAATATCCGGTGCATCATTGAATGACTTAATGATAAACGGTCCAACGTTACAACAGGATCTAATATCAATTCTAATGCGATGGAGAAAACATAAATTCGTTATCAAAGCCGACATAGAGAAAATGTTCCGCCAGATCATAATCAATGAAGAAGATCAAAACTATCAACGGCTCCTGTGGAGAGAATCACCAAAAGAAGAAATCAAAACGTTTAAATTTATAACAGTAACATATGGGACCACGTCAGCAACATATTTAGCCACTAAAGTCTTATGTCAACTAGCACATGATGAAATAAAAAACTACCCAATCGCGTCAAAAATAGCGTTATTCTATGTTGATGATCTGCTTTCAGGAGCTGATACATTAGAAGAAGCATTAGAAGCCCAATCACAATCTGGAGGCTGGAGGTTTTAATCTAAGAAAATGGGCAAGTAACAAAAAAGAATTGACAACACATCTACCTAGAAACGCTCGCGAAGAAGGGCTATGCTCCATAAACATCGGTGAAACAATTAAGACGCTCGGAATAACCTGGAACCCAGTTTTCGACAATTTTGGGTTTAAAATATCATTGCCCGAAAATATAAAGGAATCAACAAAAAGGAGCATATTGGCAGAAGTAGCCAAACTATTCAATCCATTAGGATGGTTTGCACCCATCATCATCCAATCAAAATTATTAATGCAGAAACTATGGATAGCTGGTGTCGGATGGCATGATACTCTAAGTATTGTACTACAACAACAATGGAGTAAATTCAAAGAAGGTTTGAATGCAATTGAAAATATTACCATAAGCAGAAGGATAGAACACAGGCAACAAGGCGAAAGTGAACTACATGGATTCAGCGATGCATCAGAGAATACATTTGCTGCAGTGCTATACTACAAGACAATAAATTCCCAAGGCACACCGGCCGTTTATCTAATAGCAGCAAAAACCAAAGTCGATCATATAAAAAACAGAATATCGTTACCAAGGTTGGAGTTATGCGGTGCTGTACTATTGGCAAAGTTATTAAAAACAGTTCAAGATGCCATGGATTTGGAACATGCTACTACCTATGCGTGGACGGATTCGATGATAACGCTTGGATAGATAAAAGGCGATCCCAGTAAATACAAAACTTTTGTGGGTAACAGAATAGCTGAAATTCAGTCGCTTATGCATCCAAGGCAGTGGCATTATGTAAAATCCAATTATAACCCAATTAAAACTTGCGAAACTATAAACTTTGGTGAGAAGGACCAAGGTGGTTAAACAACTCAAATTATCCATTAGCGCTTGAACCAACTGAAGAAGCAGCCAATGAGGAAATAAAAACAAATTGCTTATTTATCAACGCACCTCTTCAACCAGAGTTCATAGACTTTTCACGATTTTCATCGGCTCTTAAAATCAAAAGAACTATAGCGTACTGCAGCAGATTTATTACTATCATTAAAAATCGAATACGTCAAGTTCCTGGAGAGATACCCAGTTTTCTAACAGTAGCCAAGCGATTTAGATGATTTTGATGCTTTGACACCTGGACATTTTTTAATCGGGAGACCACTGATTTCACCCCCAGAGTCAGACAAAGCCAACATAAGCCCAAAACAGAGGTGGACTCAACTTTCAAAGATGACTCAAGGTTTGGAAAATATGGTCTAAGGATTACTTGAACAGTCTACAACAAAGGTCCAAATGAAAAGAACCAAAAGCAAAGTACAGGATTGTTCAGATAGTTCTAATAAAGGATGAACAACTTGCACCTACAAAATGGGCAATGGGAAGGATAACAGATGCTCATCCAGGGTCAGATGGTCTAACCAGAGTGGTATCAATAAAGGGTCCAAAAAACACCATCTTCAAGAGATCGATTACAAAGATAAGTCTCCTTCCAACTGAGGATAATCAAGATTCAACAAGCAAATCAGATGAAGATGTAACAGCAGACGACAACAAGGTAGGACAACACAAGGTTGGCAGGTCTCGAGTTGCCAGGGTTGCCGCACTACCATAATATATCACAACGTTCGAAAATCAACCAGGTATCTATTTTGAATATATTGGAGAGCACAAACTTACAAACAACGATTGGAACATAATAGTGTATTATAATCTAACCAACTATTATGCAGAACTGGCTGCCTATAAGTGTTCCATATAGACAGACTAGCTAAATATTGTTCATATCCTGACGACAACTTCACAAACTCGAGAATTGCTAAAGATCAAGAGAAAATACGTGTGGACTAATAGAACCATCGTTTGAGCGATCTTTACAAGAAATGGAGCACAAGGATGAATTGTTTCACCACCATAAGGTGAGTTTTGGATAAAGCAAACGTGAACTTTTTAACTTAGGAGGAAATATAGTCAACGAGTTATTTGGGGTGCTAGATGACAGGGCCGCGGTTCGTTTTGAGGAAGAAATAGACTAACTCAAGATGAACAACAACCATTTCACGGTGTTATTAAAGATTCAAACGTCAATCATAGATGCGACTATAAACGTCTTCAAAAATAGGCAAGAAGATGTCAACAAGCATTGGCTGGTGTTTACGAATCAGTTAGAGGAAGCGTTGGAGAGCAACGATGAAAAAAGCAACTGTCTAGTTCTATCAATACATACGTTACGCATGATTGCATTCAAGGAGATTCAAGATACACTGACAAAAGCAGTATTGGATACGCACAATAGAGTCATTACCAGGAGGCTTTTAACGCGACCCAACAACCGAAAAAAGAAAAAGATTTTATGCCGAGAAATCTACCACCTGAACTAATGCTTCCCAATATCGATGACACAGATGACATATTGGCACTATACCAGCTCATGACAGCCAAGACAAGGCTGCAAGTCAAATATTTGATATTTGAGATGAAGCTGCCATTAGTATATAAGGAAATATACCAAATATATAAGCCCATACCGCTGCCTACCCCCAACAGTCCATCTATATTTATACGGCCACAAATGGAACTTCTTGTGACAGATTTGCATCGGCACACATATTCTTCAATGACAACTTCTGAATGGCAAAACTGTATCAGCACCAACGACTTTAGCATATGCCAGTTAACCCAGGCTATGCATCAGAATCAAGAAGATGATGTTTTATGTGAGTTGCTCCTGCTACGACAAGAAAGAGTGAACAACAAATGCGAGGTGGTCGAAAGGAAGACGAACAACATGCCCGATACATATTGATCCAACTAAGAGATTACAGATGGCTTTATTCAGTACCAGCTGAACGTACGATCAGTATCGTTTGTCAACAAGAGCCATATTTTCTACAATGATATCAGGGAGCGGACTACTAAGCTTAGGTTGTGGTTGTACACTGAATGGAAGAACCATAAGCATACCAGAGAAGCAATCGTACTATCACAAAGTATACTCTTCAATATTACCAACATTTAAACTCTCAATAGAAATGACCAAGCAACCACAAGGTTACTCCCATCTCTTTCAAGACTTGTCAAAGGTACAAGGAATCAAAGAACTACAGCAAAGAATAAAGGCAGTAACGATGAATACAGGAGAAAGCTTATCTCATCACCACGTGCACCACTATGTACTCACGTATGGGCTCCTTGCGCTCGTACTCATAGGCATAGTCTTCGTGGCAATCAAAAGCAGAATTGATGCAACCAAAAATAAACCAGCCAGAGTCACTCCTCTAGAGGCGCTGGTATAAAGCATTTTGGTTTATACGTTCTTTCCAGTTATATAGCCTCTGGGGCTTCCATAATTAGTAGATGCTCATATTGGTAAGTTTGTTCAAACTATTAATTGTTTATGTATTTATATTGAAATCCTTTTCCAGACACGGAATATTTTTGTGTCACAACAGGCTTCCTTAAATTCAGCCACTGGTTACGATAGCAAAATATCGATCTGCAGCATAGATATATTTTTATATACGGATATACTTATAAAAAATCCGTTAACTGAATCACTGTACTTTACATAAAAATAAAACTTATTCACAAATTTATATTATTAACTATAGTTTTATTTTTTATTATTTGTATTAAAGACATATATATAAATTAACTTTCAACTCAATAATATTTTATTATAAATTATAAAATTTATATAACACAATCTTTTAATATATGCGATCTTACATAAGAGGGAACTAATTTCATACTATTGAAAATTAAAAACAATTTTCCTTTTATAACAAAGTTTTCGTTATATCCAGGTATTTAGATAATAGAAAAAAATATAAATTATTTGTAAGTTGGTACCCAACCAACCTTTCAATTTTGCCACTGAACCTAAAATCCATTTTTGCTCAAATCTGACATTCGACCATTTAGCCAAAAATGCATTTTCGTGACATAAGAAAAAGATAAACAATAAACAACTTGCAAACACAACAAAAGGTAAATAAAAAACTTAATAATTAAAATATAACTTTTATTAAATTGCAAACCAACCTAAAATAAGACATAGTACCACTACATTACTCCCTTTCCAGTGAAATTCTTGTAAAACTGAATTTTACGAGACAGTAATGTTATAAAATAAAAATTTGTGTAAACCAAATATAAAAATTTTCAACTACACAACATTGTTACAAAATAAATGTGTGTAAATTTATATGAAAATCTTAAAGAAAAATAACACAACATCAATACAAAATAAATGTGTACATCTTTAAAAAGAAAAATTTTCAAAACAACACAACATTATTACAAAATAAATGTGTGTATGTATCTGAATAGAAAATTTTCATAAATAACTGTACACACTTACTGTAAAACTAGATGATGTAAGTATTTAAGTGGTGGTTTAATAAGTTGTCTTGTCCTTGTACTTTGTGTTTTGATATTGTTAATTAATTTCGGTAATTCAAATCTAACTTTCTTTTTGATATTACTTTTTTTGTATCATCCGATAATAAAATATTTTTACTCCCATTGTCACAAACAACCGTATCTTTACCCTGCTCATTATGAATGGTTACAGGTACATCGATAGGTTCTAAGTTCTCACTGTAACAAGGTTTAATTCTGTCGATCGAAATTTTTGTAGATTTGTTGTTAATCAGAACGTCGAAATATTTATTATTCCTATTTTGAACTAAAGAAGGTCCAGTATAGGGTGGCTGCAAAGCTTTTCTAAGTGCGTCTGTTCTTATGAACACATATTTGCAGTCTTGTAAATCTTGACTTACGAAAACCTTTCCTGAATTGTGTCTTGACGCCGTCACAGGTTTGAGCTCAGCAAAATGATTCTTCAATCTTACTACAAAATCATTTTGAGGAATGTTGTCCTTTTGCGGCTCTAAAAATTCCCCTGGAACACGAACGTTTGCACCATATACAAGCTCTGCTGGAGAAGTACCTAGATCTTCTTTAAAAGCTGTTCTTAACCCAAGAAGTACTGTAGGTAATAATTCCATCCAATCAGGTCTATCATGACACATTATGGCGGCTTTTTACGACCGATGCCACCTTTCAATCATACCGTTTGATTGCGGGTGATAGCTGGTCGTTCTTTTCCTTTGAAAGCCTAAGAGTGTCGCTAATTCGTTGAATAATTGCGATTCAAACTGCCTTCCCTGATCTGTTACAATGAACTTGGGAACACCAATTCTCGCGATCCAACCCGTGTATACTGCAAAAGCTACTGTCGCTGCCGTAATATCTGCAGTCGGAATGGCTTCAGCCCATCGTGTATACCGGTCGATCATAGTAACTACGTATTGCTGTCCATGCAAAATTGGTAGTGGACCTACAATATCTAAATGTATTTCCGAAAATCTATCTGTCGTATTAGGATATGTACCAATTTCTGACTTGGTGTGTTTGAGAATTTTCGCTTTTTGACAATTTATACAATTTTGGGCCATTAATTTTACATCTTTTTTGATTGAGGGCCAAACTACATTATCGGTTAACATTTTTACTGATGCTTTAATACCAGGATGTGATAAGTTATGGAAACTTTGGAACACAATTTTTCTCCAATCATGTGGTATAAAAGGTCTAAGTTTGCCTAAAGAATTATCACAATAAATTTTAATATCAGAACCAAATGTAACTTGCTCGAATTTTAATTTAGAAAGTGGTATATTGATTAATTTAGCTAATTCATCGTCTGAATTTTGTGCTAATGCAATCTCTTTGTAATCAATATTTTCCGAAAGTTCGATATTTTCTATACGAGATAACATATCTGCTACTACATTTTCTGTGCCTGCGACATGCTTGATGTCTGTAGTAAATTGAGCTATAAAGTCTAACTGCCTGCGTTGCCTAGGCGATGCTTTATCTAGGTTCTGTTTAAAAGCAAACGTTAGAGGTTTATGGTCTGTTAGAACAGTAAAATTTCGACCTTCTACAAAAATTCTAAAATGCTTGATTCCGAGATATGTAGCTAATAATTCTCGATCATATGTACTATATTTAATTTGGGCCTCAGTAAAACGAACTGAAAAAAAACTGAGAGGTTGCCAAATATTACTAACACATTGCTGTAAAACCGCCCCTGCTGCAAAATCGGAAGCATCGACCATAATCGAAAGAGGTGCGTTAATGTTAGGATGTGTTAAAATGGACGCGTTACTCAATTTCGCTTTACACATCTCGAAAGCTTTCATTGATTCTTCAGTCCATTGTACTAGCTTTTTACTGTTCTTTTTATAACCTTTTAAAAAATCGTTTAAAATCATTTGATAATTAGCCGCATTGGGTATAAATCTTCTATAAAAATTTAACATACCCAGAAATCGTTTTAATTGCTGTACATTTGTAGGTAGTACATACTCGTTTATAATTTTAACACGATCTGGATTTGGAAGAATACCTTTTGCTGTAATCAAATGACCTAAAAATTGTACTTCTGGTTTTGCAATTACACATTTCTCTTGGTTAATGACCAGACCGTACATTATTAAACGACTAAAAATTTCTTCCAAATGTCTCAAATGTTCTTCTCGAGATTTGGAAGCGATTAGTATATCATCAAGATATACAAATGAAAATGTTAAGCCATGTAATACTTGGTGCATGAGACGTTGAAATGTTTGAGCCGCATTTCTAAAACCGAATGTCATGCGAACAAACTCAAACAAACCGAATGGAGTGATTATGGCCGTCTTAGGGATATCATTAGGCTCAACTGGTATTTGATGATATGCTCGTAGTAAATCAATGGTGGAAAATAACACACAACCTTCCAGTTGGAACGAAAAATCCTGTAAATGTGGGATTGGATAAGAATCAGGAATAGTAATATTATTTAACGCTCTATAGTCCCCACACGGACGCCAATCTCCGTTTTTTTTGGGAACCATATGCAACGGACTAGCCCAAGGACTATTACTGGGTCTGCAAATTCCTTGCTTCACCATTTCCTCAAAGTGTTCCTTGGCTACTGCCAACCTATCCGGAGCTAAACGACGTGCTCTACATGAGATAGGTGGTCCCTTGGTCTCTATGAAATGAGTCACATTGTGTTTACTGGGACTCAAAATGCCTGAATTACCTGTTATATCTGAAAATTTTAATAATACTTTTTGAAAATCCTGTTCGAGTATCGACTTATCTACTAGGGATAGTGTAGGGATTTTTTGTCGCGTAATTTGACCTATTGCCGTTACGGTAGTTAAAGGATCGATAATTTTACCTTTTTTAATGTCGACTAATAGACCTGTTGCATTTAAAAAATCAGCTCCTAAAATGGGCATGGTAACATCTGCGATAATAAACATCCATGTATACTCCCTGCGAAGACCGATATTTAAAATTATTTGTTGCTTGCCATACGCTGGTATCGGAGTACCATTGGCAGCATATAAATTGAATGACAAATTTGTTATGTTTTTGTTGCCAAACTTTTTTGGTAAAACGGATACATCCGCCCCCGTATCTACCAAAAATTTTATTTTTAAATTTCTTTCGAAAATTAATAAACGGTTGGATGCATTAATCTCATCAAGACACACCGTTAAATGCTGATGAGTTTTTAGTTTGACTGAGGATCACTGCGCATCCTAGTTAAAAACATATCGTGCATCTTGCATCCCGATACACATTTTTGTGCTTTATCACCAAACCTGGTATGATAAAAACACATTTCACGTTGCTTTGAATTTTCTCTAACTCTCGAACGATTTCGAGATGGGGAACGATTAAATGGACGTGAATTACGATTTTGCACATTTGTATTTTTTAAAATGCCTGCAACTTCCACCAAAATTTCCTTTTTGAAAGATTGCATGATACTATGGAGATCTAAATTTTCAGACTTGCCTTTAATAAAATCCGACGAAATGGGCTTCATAGAAGTTTGTGCAATTTGATTATTAGAATTTAGGAAAGTCTCCACAAGATCATCGGCTCTTTTGGCTAACGTATTGATGTCAATATCTTGTTCGAAAGGAGTTAATACTAATTGGATTTGTGCGGGAAATCTTTGCATCCATAATTGTCTTATAGATGTGGCAGAAAACCCGGAAGCATTTATTTGAAATTCCTCCAACAATTGTGAAGGTTTTTTGTCTCCTAATGACAAACCATGGAGAATTTTATTGAGCTTGGATTTTTCCGACTCACCCAACACTCGCATAACTTCCTGCTTAAAAATAGAATACGGATTAGGACCTTTATCCCTGGTTATTAAATGTGCGAATTGGTTATGCAATCTAGAGTCCAAAGCGCTGACTGCATGCGCATATTTAACTTTTTCCGTTTTTATGCCAGCAACCATAAATTGCTGTTCTAAAATAACGAACCAAGTTTCGGGATTTTGAGTATGGTTGTGGTGCTGGTGTGTGTGGTGCTTTAAACGAAACATGACCTATATGTGTTATATTAGACTCGTTGTCTAATCGGTCATGATTAAGTGAATTCGACTGACCTTGATGTTCCTCATTCATTTCAACAAATGTTGTTCCAGAACTTGACGGTAAACCAGACATCAACTCTCTAACACGCGCTTCCACCAAAGTTTGTAGCTGCGCATTTGTGAGATTGAATGTCTGATTGTCGGGTTCGGACCTATTAACAACTGTTGTATGAGCCTGAGAACTATCTTCAGTTTCCTGAAGATGAGTTGGTACCTCTTCAATTATCCTAAATTCTCGAACAAGAAAGCAAAATAATAAAAACAAAACCGAAAATATAAAAATACAACATGAAAACGTAAACATTTTTTTTTTTAAATACAAATAAAATATAAATGTGAAGCAAAATGTTTACTAAGTACCTTTATATAAAGGAGAAAAAAAACGTAAAACCATAAAAATATACTAATTATTCAAAAAATATTGAATATTAAGTATTGCACTTTTTATGCTTTTTTTTTAAACAAAAAAAAAATATGTATATAATAATTTTATATACTTTATAAACGAGGAAAAACAAACAAACAAACACTATTTTTGGACCAAATGCAAAGGAGATTTGAGCATAAATGAAAATGAAAAAACAAAAATATATGTTTTTTTTAAAACAAAGTGTAAATTTCTTTATTAAAATATTATTTTTTTTGGCAAAATTAAAAAATTGCTTGAGTACTTACAGTTTTTTAAATTTTAGTTGGAATATCCTTCTTTAGGCCGTCCAATGTGTTGTCCTGCGCTCCTTCATATCATCGTTGGGGTCACCACTTTGGTTTATACGTTCTTTCCAGTTATATAGCCTCTGGGGCTTCCATAATTAGTAGATGCTCATATTGGTAAGTTTGTTCAAACTATTAATTGTTTATGTATTTATATTGAAATCCTTTTCCAGACACGGAATATTTTTGTGTCACAACAGGCTTCCTTAAATTCAGCCACTGGTTACGATAGCAAAATATCGATCTGCAGCATAGATATATTTTTATATACGGATATACTTATAAAAAATCCGTTAACTGAATCACTGTACTTTACATAAAAATAAAACTTATTCACAAATTTATATTATTAACTATAGTTTTATTTTTTATTATTTGTATTAAAGACATATATATAAATTAACTTTCAACTCAATAATATTTTATTATAAATTATAAAATTTATATAACACAATCTTTTAATATATGCGATCTTACATAAGAGGGAACTAATTTCATACTATTGAAAATTAAAAACAATTTTCCTTTTATAACAAAGTTTTCGTTATATCCAGGTATTTAGATAATAGAAAAAAATATAAATTATTTGTAAGTTGGTACCCAACCAACCTTTCAATTTTGCCACTGAACCTAAAATCCATTTTTGCTCAAATCTGACATTCGACCATTTAGCCAAAAATGCATTTTCGTGACATAAGAAAAAGATAAACAATAAACAACTTGCAAACACAACAAAAGGTAAATAAAAAACTTAATAATTAAAATATAACTTTAATTAAATTGCAAACCAACCTAAAATAAGACATAGTACCACTACAGCATGATAATCGTCACATCTTGGCCGGGGAGAATGTTATAACAACAACAACACTTATGACATTGAATATATCAATTTTTCCATATACATACATATGTATCCGTTAAAAACTGATGACACGGAATATGTACTATGTGTTGCATTAATATTTGTGCTCATGAAAAAATTATTTTAGTTATGTTTCCTAGATTATAAAACTCATGTAATTTTTTTTTTAAAATTTTTTTATCACAATTTAATTAATTATTAAATTACGTTTCATTTGGCATACAATTTCTAAAAAAGTTATCAGGATTTACGTATAAAAAAACGAATTTACTCTGTTGCAAAAGTAATTGTGTTACAAATTATTGTTGCAAAAGTATTTGTGTTGGGACAGTTTTAATAAAAAACGTTACTAATTTATATTATGTTGTTGATTTTATTTAAATTTAATATTTAGTTTGCCCACCGTTATTTAATATGACCTCATTTAGTCTTCTGGGTATTCTGTCAAATAATTTGGAAACAAATTCTAGAGGTATTTTACTCCACACCTCAACAATCTCATCGGTATATTTCGTTTTACATAAGCCCAAACATTTTCTATAATATTTAAATCCGGGCTTTGCGGTGGCCAATTTATGCGTTGTTGGTCTAAATCATTTAAAAACTTGGTCACAATAAATGCTTTATGGGCAGAGGCATTGTCGTGCTGAAGAATAAAGTCAAGCCCAATTATTTTTGAACCAGCTACCAATGCTACATCATTCAGCAGTTCCAAATAGGTCATTTGGTTCATTTTCCCAGACACCATTGCTAGTGGTCCTACTCCGAGGTTGGTTATACAACCCCAAACCATAAGACTTCCTCCACTGCCGTGACGTTGTGTAGCATAAACACGACGTTTGTTTACCTTTTCTGGCTCCGAATAATAAAATTTGCGACCGCAAGATCCGTCTAACGATACCGAAGATTCGTCAGTAAACAAAACGTTTCTCCTCAATTCGGGGGGCTTGTTCATATGCTGCTTTGCGAACAACAGCCGTTTTATTTTATTTTGTTTAGAAATATAAAACTTTTTGGTGCATGTATAGGCCTGTACCCCAGCTTCTTTTAAACGACGAGAAATTGTGGAATGGTGTATTTGGAGTTCTTTGTTATCCTTTAAAGTTTTAGCGAGACCTCGTTGACTTAAATGTGTATTTGTAAGCATACATCGAGTGATGTAAGCATTTTCTCTGGCATTAGTTATTCTTGATCGTTGGCGTACTCCGATATTTTGCACCGTTCCACAAATATTTTGCTTCCGAACTTGATACCAAATGGTATTTTTATGGCACTTGTACTTTTTCGCCAGTTCTTCGGCTGAGATTCCCAAATTATATTCTGCCGCAATTGTAGATCGGATTTCAATACTCAGTTCGCGGGTTTTTGGCATATTGTCACGATTTTTAATGCTCACAATTCAATGAAACTTGCAAAACTATTTGAAAACGTGTATTTTTGAAAAACAAATGCTGAAACAGTTTTTTCAATACACCATTTGTTGATTTTTTTTTTAGAATTTTGCTAACACAAATACTTTTGCAACAGTAATTTGTAACACAATTACTTTTGCAACAGAGTAAATTCGTTTTTTTATACGGAAATCCTGATAATTTTTTTCGAAATTATATGCCAAATGAAACGTAATTTAATAATTAATTACATTGTGATAAAAAATTTAAAAAAAAAAAATTACATGATTTTTATAATCTAGGAAACATAAATAAAATAATTTTTTCATGAGCACAAATATTAATGCAACACATAGTATATCGGTTTTCATATTGACTAGGGCATTTACATTTAATTTTACATTTATTTTGCATAGTCAATAGTTTTATAAATGATCTTTTTTGTGTATAAATCAAATAAATTATGGAATAAATATTAGTTCTTACACAACAGTCAACGTTTTTCTGTCCAGCCGTGACCAACAGCAAGCGAGAAACATTATAAGTAATTGTCAACTATCAAATTTGTGATTTGACCAAAATACGGTCAAACAAGCTTCATAAATAAAAACTATTTAATTATTATTATTTTTTATGTATTTAATTAACATCAAATTATTTAAGTAATTAATTTTTGATCTATAGAAAATAATGATTTATGTTTAGCAACACTATTGATCTACAATCCATCTTCTGATTTCCATCTGATTTAATTTCATTAGTAGTGTTTTTTACTCTCAATATCCATATTTTCGGAAGCAAATTCTTCATTTTTTTCCACTGTTAATATTATTTCGCTCAATTGATAAGCTTTAAAGTAATATAATAAATAAAATACGAAAATAGTTCCAATCATAAATCGGCAAACAAGCATATAGTTATGTAAATAGGCAAGCATGAGGAATCCAGATATCTCGAAATAAATACAGTTGGCTAAATAATAAATTCCCCAAAAAACACCGATCAGTGAACATTTCATATTTGTTTCAGCTAATGCATATGCAATTTCTAGGCCAGATGATAAAATAAATATTTTACCAAGTGACAGTAATGCATATTGTATTGCTTGGTAATGTATACTGCAATCGTAGCTGCTTATTTGAGGACGAACTAAAATTGTCTAAAAAAAACAATTACAAAGTATATAATATTACTGTTATTTTTAACGAAAATAATAATACGAACCCAATCAATAATTGTTTGTATATTATAAGACATCATCACAAGATAATAACCACCTGGACGAAAATAAAAATTTAGTGATTGCGTTTTCGAAGGACCTTTAACTGTCACGTTGTACTGTCCAGGTGGTATTTCTCTTATATTACTAATAAAACCATCAAACACTACTGTTATGTTTGGCACACCCCCGACTATAGTTACCTTCATAGAATGATTCGTAAGAAAACGTATCAATGGCAGCGTAGACAACGATCTAAAATTTCGTTCAGGTACTGCTTCAAGGTTGTTACGGTTGTTTTTCATAAGCACAAAAGCTTTTTTCTTTAAAACTTTTTCTTCGATACGATATACAAAAGTCCTGTTTGCAAAGTCCCTACCACCGTAGCCCTCCCTGTCAAAAGTGACAGAAGGATCTTTAATTAGAGCTGTTGTATTAAAAAACAATGGACCAAGACAAACTCTAAAAGTCACAACCGTTTCTAACTCTACTGGTTTCCATATTACGAAATGTATGACCCCATCATTCAAATTACAAAATGTTATTTCAGTTTGGCCCGCGGTCGAATTTTTAGGCTGCGGTGATACCAATAAACTATTCACATAACTTGAACAAATTACTGAAGCAATTATTAAAACACCACCTAGTACCATGCGGAGAAACTCATTCCCATTTAAAGTATACACGAATGCGATTGGTATACAAAAAATTAAAACAGCTGCTCGTATTACATCCAATCGAAACGGTTGTGATTTTGTGAACATTTGCTGGGCCTGGATTTTCCACATATCTTCGATAGAAAATGTAAGTATCCAAAAAAGTAGAAATGGAATAAAAATTATTACCATGAGTTTCATTCGGTTGAACGTAGTTGGTAATGTACTGGAAACATCGTGTCTTAGCGGCTCCCAATATAAGATTATTAAACCTATAGCATAAAATAATATCTTATTTGTAAATATTTGAAATAAGCATACATTTTCGTGTACTTACCGGTAGTTATTCCGATGCACACCATTGAAATATAAAGCGACACCCAATGAGTACAATTAGAGGAGAAACAAATACCGAATTGTGTACTTATATACTTAACAGGAATTATCCGAATCGCGATTATATTACCAATAAACTGAGCCAAAAGATAAAAGTGTGTATGATTTAAATGGTCAAAACAAAATCCGTTGCTGTATCGTCCAGCAAAAAATGCTGCAATGGACGTTTGTAAGACACCTTTCGATAAACCCGAAAATAATAGAATACAATAAATTTCTATTTTGTTTGATGTCTCTGAGAATATCAACATCATGATAAGTGTTATGAATTCGATCACCAATGCACCCAAAATTGTAAACAGTGAACCGATTAGAACGTTACTTAACCAGAAACTGACGATGGCCGATCCAAAGAAAACTACTAAAAAATATATGCTTATGTAGTGGCCATTTGTTGCTTCATCATTTTTATCGAAATTTAATAGAGTTGGAAAGAGTCCTAATAAAAATGTATATGAATTAAAAGTTGGTTTAATAAAAAATATATGTTGTTTTTACTTAAAACGGCGTATGTAGGTATAGCTGTGCAGACAACGATACAAGAAGGCACCACCAATCTGAACTATTGAAAAAATAAGTAATTTTGTATGTTTAAACCTTAAATAATATATTTCAAAATCTTACCACAATCGCCTTTAGTTTACTCATTTTATAGTTTAAAGTAAAATCCAATTATTAGAACAGAATATTTTGTTTTGCATGAATTAAATAGAATGTATGACAAAGCCTGCTTTACATCATAAACAAATCAATGAATTTTATCAACGATTTGCAAAATACACAGTGTTTGTACTGAACGCATAATCGCAAAACTACACCCAGACAATCTCGACGCTATAACGCAGCTACGCAATAGCGCAAATGTTAAACTACATTATAACATATACTAATTGACATAGTCGACGGACCTACGCATTAGTACTAAGTACTAAAATTGAACTATTTTCAATATCTACGCGAAAACGGATTGAAGCGTCACTTGTGTTGTGAAAGATTATTACAATGAGACACATAAGCGTAATTAAGTTAAAAAAATTAAATTAATCTTGTTAGCCTGTAGTTCGGCTTATATGTGGTTGCAAAGAAAAAAAAAAAAAAAGAACCAGGCGGTTTTATGCAAGAGCTGAACTTTCGAACCGTTCAATAAATGGTTTTATATAAGTGCAGTTTATCAAACACACAAGGATGAGTGTTGATGAATTCCATAAATTGCTATCCCTTATTAAGGAACAGCTTACCCGGAGGCATGTGTTACACGATAACCAGATGCATGATTGGCGCTAACCTTGACGTAATCTTTACGTTATTTTTGCTATGCATCACTTGTTTGATACATGTTTCACTTTATTTTTATTCAAGGTATCTGTCTCAACTTGTAAGCTTCCAATTTCTGGGAGACACCTTTAAACTTGGAAGATCCACTGCTAGGAAGATAGTTTTCCAAACTTGTCAGGCTATTTGGGAAATTTTGGGGCCCATCTGTCTCAACTTGTAAGCTTCCAATTTCTGGGAGACACCTTTAAACTTGGAAGATCCACTGCTAGGAAGATAGTTTTCCAAACTTGTCAGGCTATTTGGGAAATTTTGGGGCCCATTTATGTAAAAAAAAAACCTGAACCAGACGACTATAAGAAAATTGCGAAAGTTTTTTCCGAAACCTGGGATCTACCTAACTGCGTCGGAGCATTGGAAGGGAAGCATATTTCCATAACATGTCCTGCGAAAAGTGGCTCACAGTTCTATAATTACAAGAACTTTTCCATTGTACTTTTGTCTACTTGCGATGGGGAGTATAATTTCACCATGGTTGATGTTGGAGCTTTTGGGAGCCAAATCGATGGAGGATAAATTTATTTTTTTAAATTAATTTACCGAAACATTAAAGCAATCAAACATTTTTTTGCAGAAATTTTGGCTGACTCGCCGTTTGGGAAAAAACTTTTTCAGAACCAGCTACCACTTCCTCCTGAATCAGAATTACCTGGAACTCCCATCAAATTCCCTCACTTTTTTTGTTGGGGACCAAGCATTTCCTCTTAAGGAAAATTTAATGCGGCCTTATCCACGCCAGAATCTTTCAACAGAAAAAAAAATATTTAATTATAGAATATCGAGAGCCAGAGTAGTCATCGAAAACACATTTGGCATATTGGTAGCGAGATGGCGAGTTCTTAGAAATACTATGTTTTATACTCCTGAGAACGCTGAAAAGGTTTTAAGAGTTGGCTTCAAGTGCAAATACATTGCAACCCATAATAAGAGTCGGTTCAAATAATGCATCGAAACATGTATTCCAGTTAAGAGACATATTGAAACGGTATTTTATGAATGAGGGTGCTATTATTCATCAAAATAAAATTAATTAAGCAAGACTTGTTAAATAAATTCGTTTATTATATAATAAATTTTTAATTCAGTATCACAATTCATTCCAACAAAAAAGAATACACAAAATTCAATTTCGTCTTTTAAAAAAATAATAATAATAACCCCGCATCCCCAATAGAAAAACTTATGACTTTTGCCTTATAGAAAAGCATGCAAAATAATTTTGAAAAAAAAAAATCGGAAATTTATTTTGTATGCTTTTCTGTAAGGCACAAAAGTCATAAGTTTTTCTACTGGGGATGCGGTTAATTTAAATTATGGTAAATGTAAGAGTACCTAATCCAATTATATATCAAGATACTCAATACTCAATTCTTGTAACTGATCCAACTCGCAATGTAGAAGGTAGCTCGTCATTTTGTGTACTGCAATTCTTCTATTGTGACGATTTAAGTTATTTAAATGGTTCTCTATTCTTTCTATACAACTTCGATTCGATACTTTGGAGTATTTTCGTCAGTTATGTACTCTTTCAACATTGCCATTGTCTACACTATTGCACTAGCCACATCAGAATCAGTCAGAGATAGTATTGGTGGTTGCGGCATTCGGTTTAGTAGATGATGATACGGATAAAGAAGTGGATGCACCCTTTCTAGAAAAATTAGAATCCGAATCGTTCGCATATTTAATTGATGAATGGTCCGGTATAAAACTTTGAAAGAATTTATCACTTTCATCAACCTCATTGTCATTATCATCAAGACAATTTTCACCAAGTTCGTGATAATTGCCTTGCGTTCTAAGAAAACATTTTCTCGTTAATAAGTTAATAAATTGGAGAGGATAAACAAATTTTATACCGACCTTCGTGGTTGTAAATGATCTACTAGAAATGACATTTCCTCGTGGAACTTCCACACGGTTTTTAAGCTTAGACCACTTCCTGATGAATGCTTTTCGGCCTTCAATTCTCTAACGAATTTGTCACGCAAACTGCTCCATCTTGCCTTACAATATTTTTCTGAAATAAGTTAATCATTAAAAATATAAGTAATAGAATATAACAATGCATTCTATCATACCAGTCTCGCCTAATTCTTGTCCAATTTTTTTTCCATATATCTGTCTTTTTACAAACATTTTTATAGCCAGTAGCACGTTTATTATAAATTATTTTATTTTCTTTAACCAAAGTAATTAATTTTTCTTCGAAACTCATTTTTAATGACAAACACGTACGTCGAGTCCCTTTATTACATTGTTTACAGATTACTGGTTATGTATTTTGTCAAAAACGTACGTCGAGACTGTCAGCAAAAACAATTTTAATGCAGTACTAAATTTTATTTTGCGTTCTTTGCGTGGCTCCGTCTCCGTTAAGTCGAGATTGTCTCCCCATCTAATGGTGATATCGACAGACGCAACTACAAGTTGTAGTTGTAGTCGGTGATTTTTCGAGATTGATGTTCGAATTCCGTATTTTTAAATCACACTATAATTGCAAAATAATTAACGAATTTATAGTAATTTTTAAACATAGCTAAAAGTGTCAATTTTTACGTAATACAAAAATAGACTTAAATTGCAAAAAAAATATAAACTTACCTTTTCTCTTTCAATATGTCCAGACGAATATATAAAACACAAATAAATAATATTTTGATGATTAATAAATTAAAAACTTTTCGAAATTCAAAGTTTAAATTCACAATTAAACGTCAATTGAATTGTTGATTATAGTCGTCGATATCCATCCACTTTAAAGTGTTAATTTATTGTGGTTTAAAAATACCAAAAGAGACAATTTCGACGTCTGTCGATTTGATTCTTATAGTTTTATAAAAAAGCCATTAAAATTGTATAAATTATGTAAAAGAAGAGCAAACAAAACTGGAACCTAGACAATTCCGAAAATTATTCGAAGTCGTTTTCTTTTTTCCTGAAAAACATAGGATAGACAAGAAGATATTCAAAATTGTTAATTTTTTAAATCATAATTTAATAAATAAAACACTGCTGCCTATTTAATAAAAAAATTAAATAGGTTTTTCGTATTTTTCCCTTGATAGGTATATGAAATACAAATCTGTAATGAACAACATGCCAAAGCCAAAAACAAATGGAAAATTCGACATAAATATCAAAAGTAAATAAAAATAAACAAATATGGCATTGCATCCATTTTGTCGCGTGTATGTCAACCGTTTTTCGTAATCTAACTGACACTAATTTGAATTTGATTTCCGAAAATTCGGAATTTCCGACAAGGAAGATACATTTTTGCTTTCTCTATTGCACATTAGATACTATTATTAGTTTTATTTATCATACCACAGTTTTTTATGTACTATATACCGTATCCATGAGTTATATATCAGTGATTGACACGACACCATCGCTCTATTTAGTATTTTTATTCCGATTGGTAGTTTAATAAATACAATTTGGGGATCAACCGAAAATTTCATTTTTCTCTGTCTCTTTTGTAATACCTAATTTTATTGTTAGAGTCTGTAACGAACGTGTTGGCCATGAGTGGGTCGCGATAAAAAAATAAACACGCTTCCAAAAATTAAATGCCATTCGTTACTTAATTTATAATTTCACTTACTGATAGCTTCGATGTGGTCAAAATCTGCCAGCTTAGCTTCAGGGTTGGGTGTGGGGTGTGTCGAAGATCAGTAACTGCATTGCTAGACTACAAAAGGAACGAGACATGGGACGGATATTCGGGAAAGGATTCAGGATATGCAACAACAACACCTACCATTCTGCACACACACTTACCTATACATCCTAATTTCACTGTTTATCGTCGCACGACAAAAAAAATAACCACCAGGCGAAAATCACAAACGAACACTAATAGCGGAAAAATAAATACCGAAAAAAAATATTTTTTTTTTTAAAAGAAACAATATTTGATTACCGAATTTAAAAAATATAATCATAATTTATTTAAATAAAATCTAGTGGCATAAGCGAATTAACACGTTCACGACGGCGCTGTAACTCTTGCTCCTCGCCCATGGGCGGCTGTGCTTAAAGCTTTTCGCTCTATTGGACGGGAGCTAATCCAGCCGCCCTATTCCTGAATATGTTTTTTTTGTATTTGTTTTTTATTTTTTTTATCTAAATATTTGGTGTTACATACCGTCTAATAGCACAATCAAAGGCCACCGGTGGAGTTACGTATCCCTCACTGTATTAACAATCATTAGGAACATTGTATATAATCGAAGTAACTTAATATTACATTTTCTTTTTAAATTGTTATCTATAGCTTAATTAACATTTTTAATGAGAATATTATTTTTTTGACTATAAGATTTTTTATGAGAAAATTATTGTTTTGATATCGTTCTTCCAACGATATCACAATATCATATTATTGCCTTTTTGCTTTGTATTAAATTATGTATCAACCAAACTTTAAATCAATATATCTGTAACAGTAAAATAAGTAACACCACTTACTATAAAATTGTATTTGCGTTTATTTAAAAAGTTTCAATTAATAAATTAAACACTTAGAGCATATAGCTCTAAGGCCCGTATTTTTAAACGTGGATAGAGATAAATCGGCGGATTTATCCTCTCTTTCGTATTTCTAAATGTAGATAAATCCACTGGTTGAAACCTGGATTAAAAATGTATCCATAGATTTATACATGAATGGCTAAAACAGTGGCTACATTATTTTCGAAAATTCGGAAATAGAAAACGTCAATCGTTGTATCAATCAGTCGTGTGAAAATTTATTTCAATTGTGTTGTGATAAACAGATATGGAAAATTTCGGCAATACATCTTCGTCAGAGTCAGAATCTAACGATTCCGATTACGAAATTATAATAAGTCGACGAATAAAGCGACCAAAAATATTCCATGAAAGAATCGATATGAAGAATTTAAATTGCGATTTCGATTTTCTAAAGAAGGGGTCCATTATTTAGAAAACATTATAAAAAATGACATTGAACCACTTGACT
Source organism: Nephrotoma appendiculata (assembly GCA_947310385.1). Taxonomy (NCBI): domain Eukaryota; kingdom Metazoa; phylum Arthropoda; class Insecta; order Diptera; family Tipulidae; genus Nephrotoma; species Nephrotoma appendiculata. The sequence goes on from OX371223.1 coordinate 279,893,499, forward strand.
TTCGCGGGTACCCTTTAACCACAATACAGCAAATTTTAGTTTGTTTGAGGTATTTTGCGACAGGGTCATTTCAAGTGGTGATCGGGTATTTAATAGGAATAAGACAGAGTGCGGCGGGCAACATAATTCACAAAGTATCGAGAGCTATTGCCAGGAAAGCCAAAGATTTTATAAAAATGCCTGTGGGCGACGAACTTAATAAAACCCAGCAAAATTTTTATAATAAAGCTGGAATACCTCGCTGTATTGGCTGCATTGATGGTACTCATATACCAGTGAAATCCCCTGGAGGTGATGAGGCAGAACTGTATCGAAATTGTAAAGGATACTTTTCCATTAACACACAAGCGATATGTGATGCTGATGGTAAATTTATAGACATTGTTGCAAGGTAATTTTTTTAAATATATTGTATTAAAATCAAGTGACTAAAATATTTTTGCTTTTCCTTGTTTAGGTGGTTTGGATCATCACATAATCAAACCATTTTTAATTTTTCCCAAATTAAGGCTCGATTTGAGGAGAACGAATTTGGCAATATGCTGCTCATTGGTGATTCCGGCTATGGATGGAAAAGTTATTTAATAACACCTTACAGAATTCCAAGAAATTCTTTACAGGAAAGATACAATCGAGCGGTTACATCAACCAGAGCAGTAATTGAAAGAACTTTTGGGCAGTGGAAGAGAAGGTTTCCGGTTCTGGCAATAAGTACTGCTTTTTGTATTAATCATTTACTCTAGTATTTATATTTTATTTATTCGTTTTCCATAGAATCACAACTAAAGCTCCAAAATACTTTAACGATAATTGTGGCAACGGCAGTTCTTCACAATATTGCTATCGCAATAAAAGAGGAAAATGCTCCCGTCGATGAAGACATAATTGTCAACATTCCACCAGAAGTACGGAATAACAACCCAAATGAATTCGAAGCTCAAGCCAATTTCGAAGTAAGAGAAGAAATATGTCGGAATTTGGCACAAAATTGAAAAGTACCTACCAAGCTACAAGAAGAAATTTTGTCGTATTTCCCGATAATGCCTTCAATTAAATTAAATAAATCCTTTATTTATTTCAAATAAATTAATTTATTCATGTATTTTTTAATCCAAATATCACATATTTTCATTTCACAGTTCACATATTAATAAAATTATAAAAAATTAAATTCATAGAGAAGTTTTAGTGGTATACATACGAGTATGTATATAATTAGAGGTTTTCCATCTTTTTTTTATAGTATTCAATTTTAATTTCATTGAGTTTGGTGCGAGACTGAAGCGCTTCGAATTGAGCTTCTCTCAATTTATTTTCACCCTCTGACTCTATGGGATTTCGAGGTATAGGGCGTTTTCGCGTTTGTGGTAACTTACTGTTGTGAATTGTGCCGGTTGTACTAGCCGTAGGTCTGGCTGAAGTTGGCTCAGTCATTGTCATTTCTGTATGAAGAAATGCTTCATTGTTATTTAACGAATCTTCACCGGATAAATATTCGTAGTTAACGTATTCTACTTCTTCCTAGAAACATTTGATATGAATAATTATAATTTAATAAAATTGAATTTGATATATAAATAATTAACCTTATCGCCAAAAAGATCCGCGCTGCTGTCATAGGGATTTCGGTTTGGCGTAATACTTTTTCCCACAATACTGAATATTGGATCTTCTTCTATAGTTTTAGATAAAGTACCGCCTCCCGTTTTAAATATATCTAAGCATTCGCTTGCCACATCTTTCCTAACCTTTACCTTTATATTCTTGTAGGCCACTTTTAGTTGTTGCGTGCTTTTCTCGCATCCAATGCGCCGTGAATTGTATGCCTTTCGAATTGAACCCCAAGTTTCCAATTTTTTCTTATTCGAAATTGAATCGGTCTATTTGCATTCTATTATATTTTTGTTTTTCTCCACCAATTCAACTAAAAGCAGCCTGTCCTTTTCATTTATATTTTTAGGCCTAGAATAAACATAATCATAAAATGATAAAATAATAACATTTAAATGTGCGTATATAAAACGTATATAAAACTTACGTGGTACATTCGCTTTCCATTTTATTTTATTTTATTTTATTTTGTTTTCTTTTCATGAAAAAATAAACAAAATTTTTTATTAAAAATATTACGCGAATTACCAAAAAAAATTGACAAGTGTCCCAGCAAGCAGTTTTAATTCGAAAATCGATGTCGAAAATCCAAGTTTTAGCTTCGTTCAAAAATACCACAAAAATAATCCATGGATTTATTCACGTTCAAAATTACCAAAAGTAGCCTAGGCTAAAATCGTGGATTTCCGAAATCCACGGATTAATTCGACGATTTATCCGCGTTTAAAAATACGGGCCTAAGTTTAAAAAAAAAAAAACTTTTAAAGTGCAAGTACATAACTCGAGCAGTTGGCAGCGGATATTTTTAAATATCTGGCCTACGACGATACTGCATAGCGAATGTAATCGTGTTTCTAGTGAATACATATTTTTGTAATGACTAAAGTATATAGTCAATTAGTGCTAAATACCGTTACGTTCGCGGATTAACGTTCGCGAAAACTACCAAACGAACATTGAATAGTTATCAAAATAGTTAAGTGAAATAGAATAAAATAAATTAAAATTGAAAAAAAGTGAAAATTTATAATTTAAATTAATAAGAATTTTTCATAAAATTAATGTAATTAATGGTACATACATAACCAAAAAGAAACCAAATAATAAAAATAAAAAATTATAAAAATAATCAGACGTACTGGCGTATATACCAGAACAGTGAACAATAAAATAAATAAATAAGAAAAAGAGGCTAGGGAAGAAACCGACAATCATCAATCGAATTATAATACGTGAGATGAAGGCATATCAGATCATCGTTATAATTAATTTATGGTAAGTGACTGTTATTGATATATTCTTTTGATTGTCCAAAAATTTCTCTAAACCTTTCCATCTTGAAATTGATATTAAATAAATAGCATATTGAAAAAAAAAAAATATTACTCGAAATAAATACTATAAAACCCTTTTTAACAATAATTATATGTTAGAATTAGACACACTAACAGAAATTTTTGAGAAATTTAACATCAATAATATAGATAAAATGGCAGAAGATAATTTAGATATTTTGAAAATCCCCGATGCGATTAAAGAAATACCAAGATTTTCAGGCAACAAACATGAGTTGCGTAATTTTATAGATCATGTGGACGAAGTAGTTAACATTTGTGATCCACTTTACCCTAATATTAACCAGAAAAAGTTATTAACACGAAATATTCGTAGTAAAATTACTGACGATGCTAGTAATGTGCTCGAAATGTATAGTGCAAGTAGCACATGGACGTTAATGCGTTCATGTCTAATAGATCATTATGCAGACAAAGAAAGTGAAGCAACATTAATTAAAGAATTAAATTCCTTATCGCAAAGATCAGACGATATAGACCATTATTTTGCAAATGTTTCAAGCATCGTGAACCGCTTAAATTCTTGGTTAGCAAATAATACTCCTGTAGGACAAATTCCACAAGTAACACTGGCAAAAAAGGAATGGTATTTACAATTAGCTTTAACTTCTTTCCTTACTGGACTTAGAGAACCATTAGCAACAATAGTTAGAACGAAAGATCCAAAAACTTTACAACAAGCTAGAAGTCTCTGTCTAATAGAACAAAATTTCTATATTCACAAAAAAATTCAACTATCCGATAATTCATATAAAAAACCCATACCTCTTCCAACATCAAAATTTAATTATAGTGGAACTGTACCAAAACCGTTACACAATATTCCTTCAAAAAATATGGCAGTGAAGTATGTCCCAAATAACAAAAATAAGCCTGTATTAGTATATACACTGTTAAAAAACTCTTATAAGAATTTTGAGTGAAAACTAGAAAATAAACTCAAAAAATTATTTGACATTCTTCATAATACCCCGGAAAATCATTTCCATTTTTCATCATTTGTAGGTAGTTTGCAGAAGATAATTTATTTCAATATATCTTAATGCCGGTTATAAAAACCGCAGTACTCTCCAAATATCTGGTAAAAAAAAATTGTGTAGAAAGCCACTATGTGGAATTTACACGATAAGAGGATATCCAGACAGAGAAGAAAATCAAGTGAGCTAAAGGACATTTCCAAAAAACAGGATATTTCTGAATTTTGTTCTGGTAAATGGAATCGTTCGTTAGGTATAAATAGTTTTAGTTTAAATATATTACTAAAATCGTGGAGTTTGTCGGAAAATGACTATAAGATAACACAATGAAATGAACCTAGTTTCCAAATATCCTTTTTAGTTCTGCTAAATTTAGTCGATTTTATTAGCTTGCGTAATTCTTGTTAAAATAAATTATGGTTATCGTAAACTTTGTCGGAAAAATTACCTATGTAAAAATAAGAGCCTTGTTGACAAAAATAAATTAATTAGGTGCAATTTCCAAACGATACCGAGAATAAGCTATCATTTTTAGTTGAATAAAATAAAGACGAGTTTATTGGATTGAACAAAATTTGTTTCGATAAATTCTGAATATCCTAGAGTTTGTCGGAAAATTTCACTTTGTCCAAATGTTAGCCAATCTGAGCTCGTTACACGTTTAATCACTTCAGAAAACCCACATTATTTCCCAAAATACGTTATTCACAAATTTTACCTTTAGATACAGAAAATTGTACAATCAAAGTCGACAAAATAAGAAAACCGTAAGATTTCCAAAATGGGTCATAAAAATATAACCCTCGCTCGGTAGGAGAACAAATATTGGTGATTCGCAGTAAATATAAGTTTTTTTTAGAATTTTTATTTATCTATAATCTGTTCTGGGACCTAGACACTGCCAACTCGTTTCTCAGCCAATTCGAAAACGTCCGGCTATAGTTCCGATTTAGAAACATCATCTCTGGATTGTATAGCTTCACGCCTACCTATAGTACTGGCATGGATGAAGGTCGGTCCATGAATTCTGCACTCCAACAGGGAGTCATAGTTGTGTTAATTTTTATCACAGATCGTAATCTGATGATTAAAATTCCTCAATTCTCCAAACTGAAAATGTCATTCATTTGCCAAGCTAAGAAAATACACTGAAAGTAGTAACTTATTTTTGAAATGAGTAATAAAGTGATGAAAGAAATGCGTTTGATCACCTTTACTAATACCCATTATCCGATTGTCGATATCTACAATGCAATTAGAAAAAATGAATCTAGCAATTGCTTAAAATTTGTACCTACATAATAGAATACCACTAGTCAAATTCTGACATCAAATATTATTATCATACTTCATTTATCGCAGAGCAATAGTACAATTAAATACAATAATATTATTATTATGAACCCAATAATTTCGAATCCAAAAGTATGATCATTAAAGTGTATACACTTCCATACGAATGACTAATTACAAGTTCCTAACCTCCAGAATTATAATTATTATCAGAAGATATAAATTATATTTTCTATTGTGCCCAATTCATAATACGATTTCCTGCAATGATCAGTTCACAAAAAAAAGATCAGTTTAATGTCTTATAATTAACCGGTACATTATGCTAGAACAAGATTTCTTGTATACGTCGCTATCAATCTTAGTTTTTAAATTCAATTGCATTTCCACCTCTTGTAACAACATATATATGCAAGCAACATTGTAATTACATTACATTAAAATATTATTTCTAATTACAAAAGTGGGCGCAACGCACATTTTTCGGCTCGTTCTCTTTTCTGTTTCCGCATGCGCTCACATACACAGACACACACCATTCAATTGATGATCATTTATAAGAAAATCACTAAACTATCAACCTGTATGATGAATTATGTGCACATTTACATTACAATGCCGAATAAAAATTCCGTTACGGTAATATTAATGTACGAGTATACCCGTAAACGAAGAAAATAAAATTTTGTTATGGCCCTATTCCATGGAAATAATCTGCTGTCAGTAAAAATAAGAGCGAGAAAAAAATATAGATTTTACCGGTTGTGTACGAAATAAAACATTTGTCAGTAAAATTTTACTGAGAGGGGAAGTGTGATAAGGGAAGTTTACTGGCATAAAAAAATGTAAATTAGAGTATTTTTTATGGCAGCATTTTTCACACAAATGTATGTAAAGATAAGAAATTTTTCACACATCTCTTGTCGTTCGCCATTTTTATAGTCAAATGTCATTTCGAGTTTAACCTTAGAATCGTGTACTCTTCCATCAACTTAATCCTGTGTTAGGGGGAGTTGTATTCCCCAGTAAAGTTTAACTTGCAATTTGTATAGACCAAGTCATTATATTCTATGCAAATTGAAGCAACAAATCAAAGATGTATATAAAAATAATTACATTTACAAATTATAATTTTTTTTCAACATACTTTTATTAATTCTTGTATTCATATAATATGTAAATATAACATAAAACATAAAACAGATCGATTTCAGAAACTTTGTTAATTATGGAATTCATATGTCTGATATATGTATTGGTGAGCCTGAACCAATGCGGGCTTGTTTGGCTGTCGATGGTGGTCATTTAGATGAATCTTGTGGTGGATGAGCATCTCCTTCGTCAGAAATTTCTTCGTCAGAACTAGATTCTTCGAATTTTAGAAGGTAACATGGTTCGCAAACTTTAATATAGTGCTTACTGCATGTTGGCCTAATACATAAATCACAGACAGCAGTTGTTTTCGTGTCTCTACTTTTCGTTCGGAAGCTCTAACATTGCTCACATCTGCGTGAAAAAACTATTCATCTGCGTTTGTAGAAACTGAGTACAAGCGGGTTTGAATTGATACCCTATTAACTCCTTTGCAGTTTTGACGGGTGGTTTCAACTGAAGTTTGCTTTGGTTATCTAAATGTGACTGGACCAACTCAAATGCCAGTTCCTTCAGAAAACTGTTCCGTTCCTCGAATTTATTAGTATTCCAAGCTGAATGACTTAGTTCAAACAATCTATATGCTCCAAGTCCAGCCACATCCAGTGTATTATAAAATAGTACCATTGGCCAACGGTTACATTTTCTTTTACATGTATAGCCACGGACCATTTTGTCAAAAGTGTCGACGCCGCCCTTTTTTTCGTTGTAATCATGAATAATCTGAGGCATGGGCAGTCGACAGTGAGAGGACATTTTTTTGGAATCAGTAGTGTAACTCACAAGTGACACTTCATTCGAGAAACAAAAAACGGAATTATACGGACCTCGTTTCTTAGCTTCCTCTACCGATGCGAATAGTCATGGTATTTCACGTTTGTTGGATCTAATTGTGCCAACTAGAGTTGTGTTACAGGCCCATAAAGCTTTTGCCAGTACATAACATAGTAAAAAAGTTGTACATCGTTATATTTGTACCAATATTCAAATAGCGTTGAGCAAGTCGCATTACCAAGGCATGAGAAATCCCAGTGGATCTTTGCTCGTTTGGTTGGGTTCCCAAATATATTTCGGCTGATACAGGATAATTTGTTCTGGCGTCTACAATCCAAAATATTGTGATGCCATACTTTCCTGGCTTCGATGGTATGTATTGCCGAAAGCTGCATCTGTTTCGTGAAGTAACCAACTGCTCGTCGATCGTGAGCTCTTTCGATGAGAAAGAGTCCACATATGACGGATATAGGAGCCAGTTTATCTTGTCTTAATCTATCTGCACGAGTTCTCGAATCAACGAAACGTAAAAATCGACTAATTTGTTTGAATCTCTCCAACGACATCATTCCTCCATAAAATGGCATGTTGGATTTGTGGAACAGATCTCTAGCTGCCACTAAACTTGATTTCTCAGCACAATTTCACATTTTTGTAGGATTTTATGCACGTTCATTCGCTTTGTACGTCCGCTTAGCTTTTCTATTTGTTTCCAACACAATACATTCAACAATGGATGTTGAAAAGAGGCGCTTAATGCGTTTAGCTTTCTAGTAAAAGTTTCGGTTGTACAAGGCGCAGAATCCAGTATCTTCTTTTTCAAGTCTTCGGTTCTCAACTTTTCAGAAGCAGAAGGCATCGACCACCAAATAATTTTGTCGTTTTTGCCTTGTCCTGTATATTTTTGATTTCGACTTGCCTCGATTGCAACTTCAGCTTCTTCTTCAGAACCTCCTTCGTTGTGATTGACACCAGCATTTTCCATATCTTGAACTAATTGTATAAAATAAACATCTTGAAGCGGTGCATCATTTGCATTTGGGGTATCAAAATCGGAATCATCGCTGTTCGGTTCATTATTCGAATCTTCAGTTTGAATCAGTTTCAACATCGTCATCTTTATCAAAATAATCAGCAAGTTCTTGTTGTTCCTCTTTAGACAAATCACGCCTAATATTTGCCAAATAAACAATTCTATCCATTTCTACAGCTGAAAATGAACGTAAATCAAAAGAGATCTATTGTAAAATTGACTTTTCCAAGAATAAACCAAAATTACAATGTTTTAGACCAATTCGAAATAAACTTATCTTTGAAAATTCAACGGTTGCAAAAATATGCAAAATAAAGAAATTAATATGCTTCTAATAAACATTGTAATAAGTAGTATTTTTATGTTGCAAAATTTAAAAATATCAATTTTTGAATCCCATTTTACTTTTTAGCGAAACCGAAACATTTCCCGTGTCACGTACATATATTCGAATAGCGCGAATTCCCACGATAGGCGGAACTTTATATTTAATCACAAATTAGCCAACAGGTTACAGAAACTATCGGCAATGTCAAATCGGTCGACCTTTCAATAGAAGTACCCATCCCAGACTAATTTTCGTTGCTTAAATTCGTAGAATATCGAAGAACCCTCAGTTAAATATTACATTGAATAAAAATTAAATGTATGGGATGAAAAAAATTGTGGGATGAGGACTTACATATTATGTATATAAAATGTAAAAAATATGGGATGCATTTTTAACACTTGTGCTGCTAGTGGTATTTTAAAAAAAATCGTGGGATGAAAGTGTGGGATAACTTCAACGCTGTATTATATTTAGTCTATCTAAATAAATTAAATCCTCTAAATCCATGGCGATATATAAACGTACGTTTATAAAAAAAAAATTAATTCACAAATAATTTATTAATATATTAAATGGCTTATAAAATTAATGGCCGGTTACACTTTGGAAATTTGAAAAAAAAACTGTAGATTATGTCAAAATGTAACCATAAAATTTTGCTATAAAAATGAAATAAAAAATATTTCGTTTCTTTGTCACTCGTGTAGACTTTTAAGATGATTTTTGTTTTCGTGGTTTCAGCAAAAAAATTTCTGTCAGCATATTTTTTCCATGGAATTAAAGCATTAGTCGCCGCCGCCCGCCGCACAGCGCCATCATATGAACGATTAAGCCCCATTAGATTATTATTTTATGAATATTTCAACTAATCTTTAATGGTGCTGTTCAACTAATAAGCAAAACAAAACATAAAAATATATCTTTTGCACACGTTTATTATTTTGATGTAAGATGATTTTATGTTGTTATGTACACCACACATAAAACTTAAAATTTCAAAATAATAAAAATATTTATTTGTTTAAATTTTTTATAGCTTTCTCAAAATTCATCTTAAGTTAACCCATTACATACCGCATATACGTATCATTATAAAAAAATGTTTTGTTGCAAAAATGTTCGCATGATTTCATTGATTATGAGGTAAAGTATATAATAAGAATACACATCGCCTACAAAGTGAGGCAAACAATTTTTTTTTTTGTATTGGAAAACATGCAAATTTTCAATCAACGTATATTTACTGACAGTGTGTTGTTAATGGTCGCTGCTTCTCTTAAGATCATTTGGCATCATTTTAAAAATTTTAAATTTTATATATCGTTTTATAATTGGCTGTTAGAATCGTTTACCATATTTGGTTGAATAATCCATCGTTAAGAATAAATTATCATTGTAAAAATAATCTTAAATAACTTAATTCCCTTTGTAAATTGCTTATTTAATTGTTATATAATTAGCGAATTAAAACATATTTTGGATGATGAGTGACCCACATAAAAATGAATGGAAAAACTATAACACCGAAACATATGTTCAGAATACATTGAATACTATAAAGCCAGTTTTAGCAAATGGATTGGTTGGCATTGCTCATCTGTAAATTTAGGAGTAAGGTCAAGTCATTTAATATAAATAAATTTCTACTTTTCCAACCAAAAATTATTTTTGAAACTGTTTTATGTTTTCTCCAATTTAACAAAAATTAGCACACCATACCCCTTTAACATGTAATATTACGGAGAATCCTAAAATTGGTATGATATCAAAGGGCCGAATGTCGAAGGGCCGAATGTTGAAGGGCCGAATGTGTCGAAGGGCCGAATGGGTCAAAGGGCCAAATGGGTCGAAGGGCCGACTTTTTTGTTAATTTTTTTATAAAATATAAATGAATTTCTTAACAATTTATGTATTTTACTATTTTTAATCTTTGGATATATTATCAGCCACTTTTAAGGTCGTTGTTTTTCATTTAAATATACTACCCTTTTCAAATAATAATTTGAGGTATAACAAATCATAGTGGCGCTTATGTAAACCAAAAATGAGTTTATTATTTATTCTAATTCTCAACGGTATAACGGTTTTTTCTCTCTTTTCCATATTTCTCTCTTTCTATATATAGAAGGAGCTCCAAGATGTCAAGGCGAATGGAACAATACATCAAGTGATCTAGACGGTAAACGAAGTTATGTTAAAACCACCAACATTTGATGGAACAACATCCTTCAGTATTTTTAAGTTCCAATTCGAAACGGCGATTAAGCAAAATCAATGTAATGAAGAACAACATTTTGGAGCGTTAATTGTGGCTCTTAAAGGCGAAGCGGAGGAAACATTACAAGTCATTCCCGAGCAGGAACGGAAAGTTTACATCGGAATTATGAAGGCGTTAGATCGAAAATACGGAAGTGACCACAAGCGAGAAATCTATCGCATGGAATTGAAGGGTCGATACCAAAGAGGAGGAGAATCGCTACAGGAATTTTCATCGGCAACTGAGCGGCTCGCGCATTTAGCACATTCAAATATATCGGCCGATTACATAGAGCGAATTAAAGTAGAAGCAATGATTGACGGTATTCGAAATTCTGAGATGGCAACCTTCACGGAAACCATCGCTTGTGCGTTAACAAACGAAACTGCTCAGGCCATCGTGAAACCAGCAATGAAAATTCGCCGAGTGGAGATTGATTCCAGAATAGAAACCGCGTGGGCTACGCCAAGGTTAGGAGATGGAAGTGGCAGGATTAAATGCTGGGTATGTGATAGAATGGGTCACATCTCACGGGACAGTTTGGAGATTAAAAAGAAACGAGCAAGGTCGCCATCTCATATGAAGCGTAGACCAAACGAGGAGCAGATAGAATCCCGAAAGGAGGGTCAGACGACAACGGTGTCGTTAAACTAAAAAAAGCCAGCTTGAAGGGGCAGAAGCTGACTTCGACAACTGATTGCCCCATAACCTCCATCCATGAGAGTAGCAAGATGCGGTGACAGCTTGACAATTGCAGCCGATATTGATGGGAAGAAATGCATGATTACGCTGGATACGGGAGCAACTCATACGATTGTTCGTGAGGATGTTATCGATGGAATTATAGAACCAGCTAATGTAATGAAATTACGAACGGCGACTGGAGAAAACTCAGCAATAAAAGGAAAAAGGTCGTAAAAATAAGGATTCGGCGAAATCACTTTCAACACGAGGTGCTGGTAGCAGATATTGTAAATAAAGTCATCTTGAGAATGGACTTCATGAGAACGAATGGCTTCGTGGTGGATGTTGGACGGGGTGTATTAACCTACGATAATATCGAGTTGCCACTTCACGTTAGCGCTATAGGAGAAACCACGCAAATTATAACGGATCATCGGGAAAAGCTGCCACCGAACTCGGGCAAAATTGGAGGCAGGTGTTATGGCTTATGGAAGACAGTGAAGCGGAGAAATTATGATCAGGAAAGCTCTGGTGAAACCAGACAGCGATAATAGAGTACCAATTAGGACTCTAAATCTCTCGGATAAGACGAAAACCATCAAGAAAGAGACAATAATCGAAAAATGCTATCTCTCTGCGATAGTGAAGTACGAGCAGAAAAATCCGATCGAATAGTAAGAGATATGCAAGCAGCAGGGGTAATCGAAACATCAAGCAGTCCATGGAGTTCACCAGTGGTGTTATCCGAGAAAAAGTATATGGTAGCATGAGATTCTGCGTGGATTACCGAAAATTAAATGCTGTGACGAAAAAGGATAGCTACCCATTGCCAAGGATCGATGACACATTAGATACATTATTGGCTGCTCGAATATTTTCGACATTAGATCTGCAAAGCGGCTATTGGCAAGTGGAAGCCAAAGAGGAAGATCGCGGGGACACGCCATTCAGTGTGGGTAACGGATTATGTAACGCCCCTGCGACTTTTGAACGTCTAATGAAGCGCGTACTAAAGGGATTACATTGGAGGACGTGCCTCGTATATTTGGATGACATCATCGTCATGGGCAAGGATTTTGAGGAGCATTTAAAGAATTTGGCAGAGGTTTTGGATCGGATACAGGCCGCCGGATTGAAGCTAAGCCCAAAGAAGTGCAAACTATTTAGAACGGAAGTAAAATATTTGGGTCATAAGGTAACAACTAGTGGAATCCATACCGATGAAGATAAGATCGCAGCGGTGAAGGAATGGCCACGACCTAAAAACTTACATGAATTACGGGGCTTCCTTAGGATTATGCATGGGGTTTTGGGTGTTTGACAATATTGCTGAGATGAACTCATGACCTTCGACATAAAGCCTGAACTTCGTTATGGCCAGTATTGCCGCTAAATACTCTAACTCTGTTATCGTATAATTCCTTTGAGCATTGTTTAGCTTTTGGGACATGTAAGCTATTGGTTTTTCATTGTCTTCTTTATCTTTTTGATACAAAACACCACCTACGCCTTCCGTGCTTGCATCGCATCTTATAAAAAACGGCTCATTATATGATGGGTTGACCAAAACAGGAGCTGAAGATAGACATATTTTAAGATGGTTAAACGCCGCTTATGCTTCGACTGTCCACTGAAATTTGTCCTTCTTCAAGCAATCACTTATCGGAGCTGTAACTGCTGAATAATTGTTTATAAAGCGGCGATACCAACTCGCCATCCCAAGTATCTGCCAGAATGCATCCTTTAAATCGAGTCCTGTTATGTTCTTTGTTTCTGATAATCGTCCAAGAAGTCCTTCTATAATTGGGAGTGGGTAGACATCTTTTACCGTGACCGAGTTCAGTTTTCTGGCATCTAGGCACAACCGACGCTTACCATTAGCCTTTTTTACTAAGGTCACAGGAGAACTCCAGGAGCTTTTGCTAACTTCAATGACATCTAGCTTCAACATCCTATATCAATCTCGTCATAGAGGTCCTTTTGTACGGCAGGCGAAACGGAATAGTACCGCTGTTTTATATGTTTACATTCGGGAAGAATTTGTATTTCGTGACAATGTTTGTTCGTTCTGCCCAGACCACAGCTATTAAACGACGGGAACCGAGCAATAATTTCTTTTAATTTGGCATTATCGTGAGAATTTAGTATGTGACTTGTATGATTTTCAAGAGCAATTTCTGAAATTTCTACAGTGGGTATTTTTGGGATCATATCAAACTTATTCCAGAAATCAATTCCCAAATACACGGGTGATTTCCATGTCAGAATAACACAAAACTTAATGTCTTTTGTTTTATTACCAAATGTCACAGGTTATGTTACATAACCTACGATCTTATTTAAGGTTCCATCGGCCATTGAGACATTTGAATTCAGTGTTTGGTATTTTATGTTAGATGAATTAAGAAATTCTAAAGAATTTCTCCCCAATACGCTGACCGATGCCTCTGTGTCCAAAAGCCCATATAATGGTTTATCAGCTATACACTGAGAAAAATTTTGGTTTGTAAAATTAAAAAACGAAGTTTTTAATTTCTCAAAGTTATACATTTTTTTGAATTTCAAAAGTATTTTTTTGAAATTAAATGAAATTTTTGCAAACTAATAAAAAGCTTTTTTATTTTAAAAACATATTTTGTAAAATGATTTATAAAATACTTTTTAAATTTAAAAAGTTAATTTATTTAAACATAATAATTTATTTCAAAAGTAGTGTTTTAGCATTTAAAAACAATTTTTTTGATAATAATGACAACTTTTGAAAATGTTTATATTTATTGTTTTGCCAGAAATCCCGTTGTATTATTTTTCAATTTGTCTATATTTTATTTTTTATTTTAAAGTTTTTTTTTATTTATATAATTCGCCAAATCGATATGTTCTTGTGTTATACTAAAGGTATGAAGGTTTGAGTTTTTGCAGCTTGGTCGTTGCAACCTAATGAGTACTGTACTGACTGAGTAGAACAACTTTTTAACCAAACTGCTAAAAAAGAATTTAAGGAGGTTCTCATATTTTTTAAGGGTTGTGTGTATTTTTACACAATGGCCCTGGGGGTTAAAAATTGGGAGTTAATTTTCTACTTTTCGTGGTAGATATGTAAAGTTGACTTGAGCAGTCGCAAACATTGATTTTGATTTAAAAATATTGTGACATTTAAAAAAAAAATTAAAATAAATCTTTTAAAACTAACTAATACATTTTTTATTCTTAAAAAACAATCTCTTAAAATTTAAGAAAACTATTTGACATAAGTAAAGAAAGTATTTTTGAAAATAAAAACATTTTTTTTATTTTTATTAACAAATTTGGCGAAAAAATGTATTTTAAAAATAAAAAGGTTATCCTTTTGATTTTAAAAATGAGACTTTTCACCTAAAAAATATATGTATATTTTTTTGATTTTATATGTATATTTTTTTGTTTTTACTGATTTTTTTTTTCTCAGTGCAGGTTTGTTTAATTTTATATATTTAGATCATTCAAACGATATTGTTGGTGAGCCGGATGGGCTACATTTCTGATTCCTATATTAGGTGGACGAAATTCGACATTTCGAGCTGGAGCTGGATGATCTATATTCAATGAATCGTTAAAGTTGCGCGATTTATTATTCGATAATCGTGATATCTGGGATTCTAGAGGATCATTAATCTGTAGCTTATCAATACGTGCAAAAAAATCTGCTACTTGCGGTCTTAAATCATTATTCACAACAAAAGGAACTTGAGAATTTGGAGGATTAAAATTCTGTCCTGGATTTTTGTTATTGATAGGTGACAATATCTGTTGACTTGAAGTTAGTTGTCTAGTTGTTGTAATTAATGGCTTCGGTGAAGAAACAAGCAAGTTTTCTGATGCATCAACATCGTCTGTTTGTTGATTTGTGTGAAATTCTTGCCATGCCTTCATGTACCACTTGTATAGTTTACGCCAGGCTCTAAGAATGTTCATAAGGTTCCCAATATCGCCATGAACATTAATTAATCGTTCTATCTCGATAGTGGTTAGTCTTACATAGACCAAGAATCACGAACTCACGTGTTGGTGAAGTAAGCTTTTCGGATAGCTTTGTCCATTCTTCACATCTTGTATGGCACACCTCTATTTTTTGTTCCGGTTTTGCCTTTATATGAGATTCATTTGGTGATAAAAATTTATTGCCATATTCTGATATTAGGGTATTGACTAATATCGTTTTCGAATCAGCACACTGAGAAAAATTTTGGTTTGTAAAATTAAAAAACGAAGTTTTTAATTTCTCAAAGTTATAAATTTTTTTGAATTTCAAAAGTATTTTTTTGAAATTAAATGAAATTTTTGCAAACTAATAAAAAAAAATTTTATTTTAAAAACATATTTTGTAAAATGATTTATAAAATACCTTTTAAATTTAAAAAGTTTATTTATTTAAACTTAATAATTTATTTCAAAAGAAGTGTTTTAGAATTTGAAAACAATTTTTTTGATAATAATGACAACTTATGAAAATGTTTGTATTTATTGTTTTGCCAGAAATCCCGTTGTATTATTTTTCAATTTGTCTATATTTTATTTTTTATTTTAAAGTTTTTCGGCTATTTATATAATTCGCCAAATCGATATGTTCTTGTGTTATACTAAAGGTATGAAGGTTTGAATTTTTGCAGCTTGGTCGTTGGACGTTGCAACTTAATTTGTACTACTGAGTAGAACAACTTTTTATCAGTACGAAAGAAATCAAGCTGCCAAGAAAGAACTTGCGGAGGTTCTCATTATATTTTTTAAGGGTTGTGTGTATTTTTACACAATGGCTCGGGGGGTTAAAAATTGGGGAGAGGGAGTTAATTTTCTACTTTTCGTGGTAGATATTTTATGTTCTTATGAGTAGATGACCCTTTGGTTTTGCTGACTTGAACAGTCGCCAACATTGATTTAAAAATATTGTGACATTTGTTAAAAAATAATTATTTAACAATTAATATAAATCTTTTAAAACTAACCAATAGTTTTTTTATTCTTAAAAAACAATCTCTTAAAATTTAAGAAAACCATTTGACATAAGTAAAGAGAGTATTTTTAAAAACAATTTTTTTATTTTTATAAACAAATTTGGCGAAAAAATTTATTTTAAAAATAAAAAGATTATCTTTTTGATTTTAAAAACGAGACTTTTCGATTAAAAAATATATGTATATTTTTTTGAATTTATATGTATATTTTTTTATTTTTACTGGTTTTTTTTTTCTCAGTGCAGTACTACTAGAGAGTCCTCTAACTATATACTCGACTTCCTGTTCATCAACGGACAAATTTGATAAGTATATTTCAGCGTTCATTTTAGTAATAATTTTTGAAATAAAAACAAGTAGATACGGATTAACCCACTTCGAGTAAAAAAAAATGTTTTACCTATAGTAATAAATGATGAAATATTTAGGATACTGAATTATGTATAAATAACTAACGGTAAATATCGAAATAGACCGTTATCTCAAAAAAAAAATTAATTTGTTTAATAATATGTAATTTTAGAAAATTATTTCAAATATGCATTATTTTGATGACAATTAAAAGATTAAACTTGGCACTATATAAATTTAAATATACTATGAAAGTTAAGATTGTATTTGATGTGAATTACACGGGAAATGTCGCAAATAGTTAGAATCGAGATAAAACCATTGAATCACTATGTATTCAACCTATTCTAATCTATCGGAATTCAACCACGTGTCATACTCATTCAATACATTACTTTTTTTGTCTACGGAATATAAAAAGAAATGAATAAGCATCCCAGTGTAGAAACCAGATACCGAATATAAGGTGGAGCCCATGACCTCGTCATGTTTCAACAGCTTGGTATTCAATACTGTATCAATAAACAAGCATATTCAAAATCAAAATTAATTAATTGAAATTGTGAATTGACTATCTTAAAATTTAGCAACTAACCGCAATAAGATTCAATATAAGTTAACAATTAAAGAAACTGAAATTTAATAAAATTTAAATATTTTAGTTACAGAAACTTAATAAGCGGTGTTTTAAAGAAGCTGACGTTGAGCAGTGAAGCTGCTTGTATGACTTATAGGGACAACCATAATAAAAAATTAGATAAAATGAAAAACGATAATAATAATTTACTTGTACATATCGCGTGTGTTGTTATGTACCAAACGGTTAAAATTACATTGTCCAAAAAAACATATGGCCAAACGAAAATGTGCCTTTTTTACAACTAAATTCGACCAACGTTTTCTACCCAACGGTACTTTTATGCATTGGTCCCTGTTTCGGCGCCATTTTGTTACGGACCGTTCGCGAGATGCGCACGTTTCAATCTTACGATAGTTTACGCGGCTGGGAGAGTGTTAGGTCTCGGAACATATCTGTTCCAACAAACCACACGTGCGCAATTATAATGCCAGTTTAATCTTACGTCATCAATTAAATAAAAAAACACTTATTCCATTTTGACACTATATTATATCATCATTAAATATGTTAAAACAAAAATTATATACGAGTAATATTTTAGAAAAAAAAATGATTATAAAAGGAAATCTTAATAAATTTCAATAATGTGTAAATTTGAACAATAGAAACATGTTTTGAATGCGAAGAAAGGGGAGATAAAATTAAAAATTGTCCTAGTCGAGGAAAGTAACCGAAATGCTACCAATGCAATGAGTTTGGGAATATTTCTACAAAATGCCAGCAACGTGAAAACAGCTCAAAGAATGCTGCTTGTACATCATTAAATATGAACGATGCATAAATTAATTTTTGGGTATGAATTGGGCTGGATTGGAGTTTTAGAAAACTTTAGTTTTGGGAAACTGGATTTGACCGCGCTATCTCTTAGCGAGTTAAGGCGAAAATGTTTTGGCTATGGTGAATGGAAGAACTGGACAGTTCCTTGGCCGATTGTTTTTGGATTTGTTTTGTAGAAAAATTCAGAACTTCATCCGAGATTTATGTTGGAGATTTAGCTCAGCACACCACATTCGAACATGATTGGTTAAGAAAGTGCCTTGCACGGCTGAACTCCAGAACTTCTCTAAAGTCCATTTTTAAACCTCACCCAATTCTGATACCTGATTTGACAATATGTATATATTTTTGGGATATGTGTGATTCCTAAGTTCTATTCAGAATGGTCGAATTGTAGAACTTCATCAAAAAAACCGATTAAAATCCCAATATAAGCTGACATTTCTTATAAGAATCCTAGCCCAGCTCTGCAAAATGAATTTTAAAGTTATCGGTTAAGAGATGACCTGGTATCAGTCATTATACCCTAATCCCAAAAATTTCATCAAATTCAGCTTTGCACACCGAATTTGAACATCATTTGTTGAGAGATGGTCTAGTTCCATTGAGGATAATGTTAGAGTGCCAATCCAATTATGCATACCATGTTTGACAGCAATTGGTTGAGGAATGGTAGGAAGTTCCATTGAGTAAGGCATAATATGTCCTGCGTGCAGTATAATTTACTTGGTAATTAATCGAATATTCAAAAAATTTGCAATTTTTGCGAAATAAGCTAATGAAATATCCAATCCGATAGTTAATCTGGCATTGAATAACATTAATACTTTTCCAGGAACAATTGCCTTTGGGATGCTTCAAATATTTTTGTTAAATACTAATGGATTGGAGAGTAATTTTTAATATAATTTAAATAATTGTGGTTTCAGGAAATTCTACTGTAAGTTGGAGAATTGCATTAGCATTAAATTAATAAATGTTTATATCATTTAGGTAGCCGGAAAATATTAATTTAGAATTAAATTTCAGGAAATCTACAGATGTAGGTCAAATAATATTTCTCTGAAATATTATTTGGATGGTTCACAAGCCAAACCGATTAATTCCATTTTATGAGTTTTTTTAAATCTTTACACTGAAAAAAATAGCGCGGAGATATTTACATATTTTGCTGTGTAAACCCAAATTTGCAATTATTACCAATAATACCTTAATTAAGTACGAGCCTTGCAAAATTTGCACAGCAATATTTACAGTGCATTTTTAAATATTAAAATTATTGCTGAGCACCGTCTGATGACAAATTAAATTAATGATATTACAATGCTGCTAGGTAAATTTTAGCTGGGCAATTTGAATATATCATTTTCAATGCAAACATATTAAAAATTAAAAAAATTTGTCTTTTTCGTTGAGAATAAATTGCAAAGTGTTTTTAAAATGTTCAAATACTTTTCAAAATTTACTTTGCACTTTGTAAAACAATTTTTGCGGGGAGATTATAACCAATCAAATCATTTATTCTACCCGACTTTGGCATTGACCCGGCATTTTGTTCTCCAAATTTTATTTAAAATTTCAAACAAAAATTAGTCTTAAAGTGAATTTAAAGCAGTACACAAATTGCCACAAAAATGCCAGTTCGTCTATAGTTTCCAGATTTGTTGCGAGAAATGGTAATTATTTAAAAATAAAATAAATAAAATTAAATAAAATATAAATTATATTTATTTTTATCCTTCATTTGTAGTTTTTTTGTAACCTTACTTCGCGTCGCAGAAATGACCGCTATAACCTTCAGCATTAAACCATAGAAGTGCTGAATCGATATATGGTAAACCCAAATTAAATTTACAATACTTTATGTGGCTTTACTTATATTTGTTGCTTTCTTGTTTTAATTTCAGAATTTTATAATTCAACTTAAGAGGACCGGACCAACTCAGTTCCACATTAAATGGTTACTAATCTGAGGAGAATTTAATTATTAGCAACATTACAACAATTCAATATCTTTTAATGCTGTATAAAGTAAAAATATGTTTGATCAAAATTCACACGTAAGTTTATTGTCGATCCACAGATGTAATTAATTATCATCTTTATTTTAAGAAAAATCGATGGCCTTTTGTGAAAAGTGAATAAAAAAGATTAATTATAAAGAATGTGTTTCATTAAAATTGGTTTTTAATATGTTAAATATTAAATTCTGTCTCCTCCAATCTAGAAGTTTCGAGTGTTTGCTTCTGTGAAGAGTAAATATTAAGGCGCTGCAATTTTCTCAATCAGCAAATTTTAAAATGCGTTGTAAACCATTATCCACTTTGCAATCATTATTTACCATGCGCTCTGTAAAGAATTTCTAAATTATTTTACAAACTGCAGAGTAAATATATCAAAGCAATAACAAATATTGCTTATCCACCGTGAAATAAAAATTATAAAATTTACTCAGCAAGTTGTAATAATTGATTTGCTAAAATCGCAGTAAATACAAAGCGCTTGTGTGGCTGAATGTTTAATCATTTTTCATTAAATATTACTCCGCTTTTTTGTGAATATCACCGATTATTTTTTTCAGTGTATTATCAACGTACTTGATTGGCTCTATATATTCAAAATAAGTTATTGTAATAATAAGTGTAAACACAATTAAATGACAAAATTAAAAGTAACTAAAGTTGCAATTACAAAGAATTTAAAAAACCCATTTTTGTATTTCTCATTTTCCTCAACTTCTTGTTTTATGGAGTTAATCGTTTTGGCAAATGAAGCATCCAATTGATGATTGTTTTGATTAGAATTGCGTTGGCATTGTTACTAACTTTAGACTTTATATAGTTGTCTGTAACCGGGCTGATTCAAACAATCAATTTTGTTTAGGAAGCCGGAGACCATTAATTAAGAATTAAATTTCAGGAAATTTCCAGATGTACGTGAAATAATAAAGTTTTTCCCTCAGGTTGCTGATTTAGGGAAGAGATTGTTGAATACCAATACCATCGTTATCCATTAAACCTCTTAAACCTTTATCCTTCCTCTAGTACATTAGAATTGTGTTGTGCCGTACGATCGCTAGGTGCCTGAAACCTGTCAACATGTACTTGTTACGACTGTATGGTCGCAACGACGATTTTTGTGTTATTATATTCACCCCGGTTGTTGTCTTCGTTTCGCCCATCTTCTCTTATGTTTTTATTCACCTCTGTGTTTGTCTGTTAAATTGTGCGCTGAACGCACCCGCGACTTTTGTTTTGTTCCCCATCGTTTGGTGGCGCAGAGGTGAAGAGAAGCCGGAAAAGAGAGAACAATGCGCATCGAGTGTGTGCAAAGTAAAACGTTTTGGAAAAAATGTTTTTTCTTATATGTCTCTCTTTTGTACCAACGAAAATTTGATATAAAGGAGAGACAGAGAAGAGAGATTCATTTCTTCTAGAACGTTTTGCTAGCTGTGCGGCGTAAGAGTTTTTTTTGGTTGTCATTATTCGAGTTTGAGTTTTAAAAAAGTCAAGTTGTGTTTTTGATTCGAGTGGTGATTGCATTTTAGGAAAGTAAAGATTCGATTTTTGATTTTGGAGATGGAGAGTTGATTTTTTGATTGTGAATAAAAGAAAAATCAGATTTAGATTTTTAAGAATGTAAAGTTAAAACAAAAAAAAAAAAATTCAAAATTTTATTGTGAAACAAAAGTAGTAATTAATTTAAAGTAACAAATAAAACTATTACTGGATATTTATATAAAAATTATACTAAAGCTAGTGTTTAAATAATTCGTTTTGAGATTTTGATTGTTTTCCACCATTACGGTGGTTGGTTCACCGATTTAAATTGTTAACGGATTTGAGTTGACGGTAATGAATGAGTGGACGTCACAACGCTCAGTGGTAGCCTTAATTAGTTAAATTTAACAAATTGGATGCAGAAATCAAATTAAAATTTTGGCCGTCTAAGAGGCAATTGGTGAGATATAGACCGTGAACGCCACTACATATACGGGTGGCCGATACGCGGCCCGTTAATTTTTCTTTGGTATTACTGTGGGAAGACACCGCCAGAATTACAGGCGGCCGACACATAGTTCGCTCTTTGTAATTACGAGTAGCGACACGCGGTTAATGGATATAATTTATTGATGGGAAGACACTGCAACATTTACGGATGGCCTGATGTGGCTCATCTCTAATAACTAATCACCGGCTATTCATCACGTTTGATTTTTGGTATCGGGGAAAGGCCCCGCAACGTACGGGTGGCCAACCGGCCTCTCGTGTTTTTTTATATAATTTTGTGGTATCGGGGAGAGGCCCCGCCACATTCGAGTAGCCAACCGGTTGCCCGTGTTTTTGGTTATCGGTGGTCTGCCGCAACGAACGGGAAGCCGACCAACCGGTTGCCCGACTTTTATAATTGGTATCGGGGAAAGGCCTCGCAACGGTACGGGTGGCCAACCGGCACCTCGTATTTTATTTTGGTATCGGGGAAAGGCCCCGCATCGAGACGGGTGACCAACCGGCACCCCGTTTTCATTTGGTGGTTCATTTGGTTTCCTTTCTTTTTGGCGAACAACGCCCAATTTATTCGGCACGACCCAGCCGCAACGGTCCGGGGGACAGGAGTCCTCTGTGGCATGACGGTCGCGCAAGGCCGCAACCCAATTTTATCGGGGAGAGGCCCCTCAACAATAACGGCCGCGCAAGGCCGCAACAATTTGTTTTAGTTATGGTACTGTTTTGTTTATTTTTATTTTTTTAAAATTTTTTTTTTGATTTCATTTTTACATTTTTTTTTTATATTGAATTTCAAAATATTTTGTAATCGAGCGCCGCACAGCGGGTGCACGCTCGATGCGCATTGTTCTATCTCTCTCTCGTTCTCTTTTGTAGTGGTACGGGTGGGAAGTGTGTTCTTTTGGGAAGTTGTTTCGCTTTGTTTTCCTTTTGTTTTCCCAATAGAAAAAAAAAAATTTATAAGATGAATTACTAATTTTTCGGGTGCGGTGTGATGGGAGAGGAGACTCCCTCTGTGTCGGTTTAGTGTTTGCGGTCCCTTGGTGCCCGCATCCAATTCCGTAACCAGGGCTTGTCCCCGTTTGAATTCGGATGGATGCGCGCACCAAGGCACCTCTACCGTTATTATTATTTTATTATTTATTTTGATTATCTGCTGTTCGTTCCTCAAGTTCCGGCCGACGAGTTTCGGCGGAACTCGGTATTATTATTATTTGCGTTTCCCCTCAACTTTCTGTAATCATCACGGTGTAAGCTAGGAGCCATGCATGCCTCAAACCCCACGACCCTTCGCACTTCTCCCTGAGAACGTAGCCGGCAAAAAATCACCGTGGAGGCCTCTGCATGCGCTTAGTGAAAATCTGCAGGTTGGCAGTAGCCAGCCTGTAACATACTTGTTTATCGGTACTATATCTATTATGATTTATTTATATGGTCCAAAAACCAAAGGCTTTAGTATGTTAAATACAGAAACACCTAAATTTGGCCGTCGTTTAATAACATAAATTAAATTAGTGCTGCCAAGAGCAAGAAAAAAAAAGTTTAGTTTTTATAACGGATGATCCAATAAGAGCTTCCGGAAGTTTTTTTGAAATAAACCGTATTAAAATCAATTGAATCGAGCATTTCGGCCGCACAAGTCGGCTACATCAATATCTTGAATGTTTACCTATAAAAATTCATTGAACATTACTCTGTAGTTTGCGCCATGACGTTTACACGATGTCCTTCCGCATTTTTAAAGAAATACGGTTCGATGATGCCACCAAAACATAAACCGCACGAAACAGTTGATTTTTCAGAATGCATTGAAAACTCTTGAATTTCTTCTGTATATATGTTCATCACCCAAATACGAAAATTTTGTTTGTTGACGTATCTATTCAGCCAAAAATGAGCTTCATTCGCTGAACACAATTTTTCGATAAAAAAAAATGGATCAATTTGGAGCTGTTTCAGCGCTCGTAAACCAAATCGATGACGCAAAGAAAGGTCAATTGGCTTCAATTCTTCAACAAGCTGTATTTTGTATGCCTTCAAACCTTGAGAACGGCGACAAATTGATTGATTGCGGTCTTACACGTACACTTTTAGCTACAGCAGCAATATTCTGACTTGTACGCACTCTAGTCGGTTGATGAACATCTAATAATGAAAAAGTGGTTCGAACTACATTGATTGTTTCGCGAATAGTGCGTTCAGTTAGACGATTATAAACATCATAAAATGGTCGAAGAGCACGAAAACAATTTTTCACTAAACACTAAGTGTTAAAATAAATTTCTACAATTTGTAAACGTTGTTCTCACGTAAGTCTATATTCATGGTGAAATGTCGATGAATATTGAACACAAATGTCATATGAACGCATGACAGTTGTGATGCATGAATCCCAATTGGAAAAAGTACCTACCTCCTTTTGGATCACTCTTTAGTTGTTATACAAAATCCGAAAGCATGAGTTACACAGCCCTGGCATACAATAAAATACCCATCCATCAAATTGATTAAGTAATTTAAAAATCTCTACGTTGATTAATTTTTAACTACTTTATTAAATTCACAAACTCATTTTTTTATCAAATCAACACCTAAGTATAGTAACAATCTAATGATGGGTTAGAAATCGCGTATTAAGAGTCGGGTTATATAGAATTTAATTTATATTTTTTGCACCGAATTGGTGATTGATTGTAAATTCGCATGTTTTCCAAATATTTTTTTTTCTTTGCTAATTTTTTTGTGTGTTAATGAATTTCACATAACTTTTCCCACTAAACTGCTTATATGTTATATAAAATGAAATTAAATAAAAAAATTGCAGCACGCATGGCCATGTTTTGGGAATTAGGAAGAGGGCAAAACCATAAATATTAACATTGAAGCTCACAGGGGTCAATACACTTATAAGATGGATTTCAAATACATTTTATATACATTTGGCCAAAGTCTGTACGATTTACTATCAATGTTTTGTAATAAGGAATAGTGTGCTTACCTTGGATGGGGGCTTAGACCGCTAAATTTTTAATTAAATCGCGGAACCTTGATGTTTTGTGAGAGATCTGATACTGTTAAGATTGAACCTGATATCAATTGTCCTTGATGTGTGTCAACAACAACATTTACTAGTTCTCTTTGAATGTTTTGATAATTAAGTAGACCAAAGTCAGTACTTGCACGTTTGCTGCCTTTATTAAGTTTTGCAGTACGTTTGTGAAGATTGCCATTTGTGAATTTATGCTTGAAATGTTTGGTAAAACATTTCGGTGACTAGTTTTGGGTTCATCTTAAACGCTGCGTTAAATACTGTTATGTTAAATGTGGCGTTAAATTGTTGCTCTGATTACGTGACATTTTAACGTAAAATGTTATACAGAGAAACACCGGATTTAACGGACTAATTGTGGAGTTGGTTAAATCCGGTTGTCCGTTAAATCCGAATGTTTTTAAATTTAATCTATTCGATCATTAATTTTGGTATAAATGGAATGGAACTTTATCAATTTTTATCTGGTAATGATGGAAAGCACGGGCGATGTTCTTAATTTAATGACCACAAAACTAGCGACACGTATATTGGCTTAAGATTAGAAAGCACGACCAATATCGTCTTCGGAGTGGCTGCTACATCAGTATCAGCAAACTACGGCACAACAGTTCTCGAAAAATCTCGAACTAGCAATTACTCAGCAAACCTCAATTTTATGATTTTGAATAAAATAACAGTTTGTCAACCAAGCGTGCCAATCAGTAGAACTGATATTAGTATGAATGCAAATCTTCAGTTGGCTGATCCGGACTTCGGTACTCGACAGAAGTTTCACTTGCTCTTTGACGCTTCAATGAACTTTGAGCTATTATCAGTAAATTTGCGTTAAAATACGCAAATTAGCTGGGTAGTCGTCTCAGAAAATATTCATAGCACTCCAAGCTCATTTGACAGTTTGGTTTTTCGATTAAGGTGATCTATGACCAAATTGAAAGGTTTTGGAAGGTAGATGAGATATCAGAAGGTACCAAGCCTATCATCACAGTTGATCATCGCGTCGACAAACACTTTGCTGCCACACACACACACAAGAGACATTGATGGCAGATTGATGTTCGCTTGCAATTTACAAAAACTCTGGCGCCCCTTGGTAACTCATGGCAAAATTAAATGAGTCATCCAGACATATGTGAAATGCATCGTCATTTTATGTACGAATATCGTACTCTCAACTGCATGAAGCAATTTCCGGAAGTCAAAACAAATCCAATCAACTATTATTTGCCACATCACTGCATGTTAAAGTCCGACAGTTCTACCACTAAATTGCGCGTAGGTTTCTATGTGACGACAAAATCATCAAATGTCAATTCGCTCAACGATTTACTACATAAGTATAGTACCTGTAGTGCAAACCGATTTATTTTTTGTTCTTTATCGTTTCAGGTTTCACGCCTACGCTATCAGTATACCGATATTGTCAAATTCTATAGACAAGTTGGCGTACAAGATGACGACAGTTGTCTGTTGACTGGCGCAAACTCAATTACACAGGCCATACAAATGAGTGGCGATTCTTCACTGAGGCGTCATGGCTCTTCAAAAATGGTGCCAAACTCAAAGGCGGTACTACGTGACATTCTAGATTCAGAACGTGAAAAGGTACATATTGAGGATGACAATTCCTTCGTTAGAACCTTGGGATTATTATGGGAACCTGAGAAGGACGTCTTCAAATTTAACGTCCAAATTTCTTCAGACGAACGAATAACAACAGTCTGAGTTGCAACATTTACGGGGATTAGAAGTTCCTCGACACTTTTTTGATGGCATCAAGGAACCAAATCACTTAGATCGCACGGTTTCGCGGATGTCAGCGAAAGTTTCTTTAGACAACCGGGTACCTACGTTGTGCGTCTTATGTGCAGTAAATCTATAAGACTCGCTCCAACACAAAAAACTACATTAGCTTACCTAAAATTATGCGCTGCCCTTCTTCTTGCGCAACTAATGCGCAACGTGTTAGACAAAATAAATTTCGCCGTGAAAAGGTATTTTTTTGGTATGATTTGATAATTGCGCTATATTGGATTCACGGTACACCAACAAATTGGAACATGTTGTTTATAATCGAATCAGCACAATCGAATTGCATTCATGGATACACGCCACATACAAATGCAACCCAGCGGATATTGTCTCTAGCTGCATGAAGGCTGTTCAATTATAAAACTGCGAAATGTGGTTTTTGAGCCGTCCATTTCTACACTCACTTGAGTCAGATTGGTTTGTTAAATTTTCTTCGAGCGCGAACATTACCGATATTCCGATATAACATAAAACACAAAAACGATTATCAAAAGGTGGTTTCTACGATTTCGTATGTCAGTCGTTTCATAAAAAATCTCTTAAAGATCGAATACGACAACCGCTCAACGCAATCGACTATATGAAGCTGATGTTCAACTCATTGTATATTTGATTCAACATGAGTGCTACGAAGATGTTTTCTACGAGCTACACAAGAGTCACTCAATCAAAGATGTAAACCTAAAAACTATATCGCTCTCTCTAGATCAAGATGGCATCTGAATAATTACGTACTTGCTTGGTTATGTACTTAATTATACTGCCTTTATTAAACTCCAATATAAAACATTATATACTATAAAAAATGCTGACATAGTGTCTACATTAGTATAATGAACAAATTTAAAATTCAATACTGTACACCGGAAACACCGTAGAAAATGCTCTGTCTAACCTAAATGAATTAAACTAATTAACATCATTTGCTGAGTCGGCATTTCCCATGACAGTGACTTGTACATATAGTTCTATTAATTATATCTAGAGTAATATTACATTAATGCGCAATCAGCTTTGTATCTAGGTCGACCCTAGTTGTTCAGTTGAACATGCTGCGCGCGCCAATGAAGATCGCGGAAGCGGTTGTGGTGTGACGCTTGGTGCTGATCGAAATGGTTGACTTCGTTTCCAGAGAATGACTGCAATCACCATGATAATGATAACGGTCCCAAATGTTAAATGAGTCATCGTGTAATGGTGTATGTGATGACTATTGATGGTTTCCTGATTTTTTTGAAGTTCTATTTGTTCTTCGAGCTCGTGGGTGTCTATTGTCGTTAAAGGTGCTGTGGTCGTAGACATCGTCCTTTGCTGTTCCTGATGTTGATAGCTGATGTTGCGTAAAAACGGTTCTATTTGACTCATACTGGCTGTTGCCAGGAATGATAGGTGGATCTTAGTTACTTCGCTTTCGATGGAGGAGATTTGCAATGTTTCATCCTTGATGATACATCCCGGGCTCATAGAGATCCTTCCAGTACCTTGAAGATTGAGTGGCGTGAGATGTGAATCACAAATCAAGTCAAATGTCACCTTTGATGAATTTGATTTGGTGACATAAATCCATTGGTTTGATTTATGTAACGGTATCCAATGATTGGTAGGAGTAAGACTTTGCACGATGCAACTGGAATGCAGGTTTTGTTTTCGTAATAGCATGTTGATCTCACATTGAGACACCGTTGAATGTTTTGTGTAAATGGGTGAAATGTGGCACACATACAATCCCTCGGATATAGGTAAGCACTGATTAAAAGCGTCTTTGTTGATTGGTGCATAATGTTCCCGGTGATGATCAACCAACAGGTATTCGGATGATGGTATTATCGAAGTGTGAAGATTTGTTGTAGGTATGGGTACCGATATGAGTGCAAACAATTGGTAGAAATGTATCTTTACCAACGGGATGCGAGAGCGTATAATGATGTTATTGCTGGTAATTCGAAATTCGGTTTTTAATATTTGATACAGCTTCAATAGATCCCCTTGCTTCCTGCCCGGCAAAGACATCACTGGGGACAGATGTTCCCTGATATGATTAGCTTCGTCTTGAAGGCGTAATGGACTCAATAGAGATCGATGAAGGGTATTGTGCTGGGTGTTGAGCATTACTTCGAGAATATTCTGTTGTGTGTCTTGCATTAATTTCAATATTAACATCAGCTGAAGAATGCCAGTTACTATAATATCTTTCTGATTCATCTTTGTATATTGTATTCCTGAAGATGTTTCAATTCCAAATCCACTTGATACTGATGGTCTTCTAGCTTGTTCAGATGAGTGATCGTGTAATTATTATTTTGCTTAAATAAACGTATGGTGTTATCTATAATCGACGTTTGGTTCTTTGCCAATTGTAGGAGATGTTGCTCATTCTGCTCGATTAAATCAAAGTGCTGTTCGTAATGTTCCGCTTCTCGTTGAGACAAGATGCCAAATGTGTCACTTAAGAGGATCCCAAGTGTGTCTCCAACTCCTCGCTTGCGATGCCTTTTCGATTTGGTTTCAAGTAGTTTGTTTTCTTCTTTGATGTTGTCAAACTGCAGTTGGAGTTGCTTGACAATGATATCGCAATGTATCGATTGTATGTTGTTACATGCTCTTGAAAGCAACTGGAGGCTTTTCTCTGCTTTTGCGACTTCATCCCAGTAACTCTTCAAGTTGTAGCGTATGATGAGATTCCAATGTGCAGCAAGTAACTGAACCTCTCCTACATTATCGAAATATATGCCTCCTGTATCTTCTAACTCATGCATCTGCAACTTGGTTGGGTGAGTGTTAACAAATAACGTATTAGTTAAAAGGGACAATACGGTGAGTATCGTTACTGCGGCTTTTGGTACGCGGCATGATCTTCGTAAAGTTGGCTTGTTTTCATCTTCATCTGATGGGCTCTCACTTTCATCTTCTACGCCTGGCAGAGGACACAATTTTGCAGTAGGACGTCTAACTTCTCCTTTGGGAGTAGAAACCGTAGCTGCTCTTACGAGATCATCTTTACCAGGGTGAAATTCCTTGATTCGGCCCCTTGCCCACATCAAAGGAGGTAAGTTATCTTCTTTTATCAGTACTAAGTCCCCCACATTTATGTGTATGTATGTATCACTAACTCCCATCTGGTTAATATGCCGGGGTTTTTATCTACTACATCGTTCTCCGGTGGAGCCAGTAAAGCATCACAAGTTGAAAAATGGCCGGAAGTTTGAAGATCCACATTATCTGCATCGTTGGATATAGGACACAGAGGACGTGAATTGAGACATGCCTCGATCATGCATAGCGTGGTAGATAATTCCTCATATGTGAACGTTTGATTTCCAACGACTCGGCATAGATGATGTTTCAATGATTTCACTGCCGCTTCCCATAATCCTCCGAAATGTGGACCGCTTGGAGGTATAAAATGCCAAGTAATGCTCTGCGTTGAAAAACGATCCTGGATAATCTTCTCCCACTGCCGTTGGTTTTGGATTAGAAGTTTGTTTGCCTTCACGAAGTTCGTACCGTTATCACTGTATATGTGGGCGATATTCCCTCGGCGCGATGTAAATCTTTTGAATGCTGCCAGGAAGGTGTTTGCAGTTAAATCCGAGACCACTTCGAGATGAACTGCCTTTGTTGAAAGACATACATAGACAGCAATGTATCCCTTGTAGGCCTTATTTCCTCTGCCTTTTGCGATTCGTATATTCAATGGACCGGCATAATCGACACCCGTGTGTGTGAATGGCCGCGACGGGGTTCCTCGACCTCTTGGTAGATTGCCCATGAGTTGTTCCGTCCGTTTACTTTGAAATCGGAAACAGACAATGCATTTTTGAATGTGATTCCTTACTCCTTGAGCTCCCCTGATTATCCAGAACGTTTTCCGGATAAACGCCAACGTTAATGCATTAGTGCCATGAAGCGTAGATGCATGTGCCCACTTGATAACTAGGCTGGTCAGATGTGATTTAGCTGGTAGGATTAGCGGGTGTTTCTCTCCGAATGGTAGGTCCGAATTTTTTAGTCTGCCTCCTACTCTTATAAGGCCGTCGGTGTCTATAAACGGAGTCAGTGAGGCGATGGTGCTCTTCTTCTTAATTGACTGTTGATCCCTTAATGTTGATATTTCGTATGCAAAGAAAACACTTTGAACTGCTCTTACGATTGTGGTTAACGCTGTCCGTAGCTCTACTGCTCGTATTTATCCGGCACACGTTGGTTTCTTCCTGATCTTGGATATGAATCGGAGAAGATGGGCAGTAACCCGTAGGAGTTTTAAATAATCTGATTTGTGGTCGATCAGCTTGATTATGGTGTTCTCAGATGTCGCGTCCTTATTGAGTACGTAGAAAACAGTTGTGGCCCGTTTCAGATTGATACTCGTGTCAAACTTATTCGTGGTTTCATTTACTACCGGTTCCATTATTATTTCAGGTCCGGTCCACCATTGTTCCAGAGTACTTAATTTTGATAATGAAATGCCACGGGATGCATGGTCCGCTGGGTTTTGTGTTGAGGTGATGTGCTTACATTCCCCGATTTTAGTGTTGTTTTGAATTTCTGATACCCGATTCGAGACAAATGTTTTCCATTTGGTGGCTGGCTTTTGTAGTCAAGCCAACACAATGGAAGAGTCCGTCCATGCATAAATATTTGCCGGTTGCAGTTCTAGAGTTTGAACCACTTGGCTAGTTAAACGTGACAGAAGAAGTGCTCCGCAAAGTTCCAGGCGTGGTAAAGTTTGCTTAACTCGGGTAGGTGCTACCTTGGTTTTGGCAGTCAGTATAGCCGTGTGATGATTGTATTGTCTGACAACTCGATTCGACTGTATATGACCGCTGCATATGCCCTTTCAGACGCATCGCAGAACCCGTGTAAATATAGATTTTGTGTGCCTGATGATACTGTTCCTATCCAGCGTGGAATGGATAGGGTTTCAAGGTGTACGAGTTCGTTTCGCAGCTTTACCCATTTGCTGTAATTTCTTTAGGAACTTTGTCATCCCAGTTTATTTCCGTGGCCCACAGATCTTGTAATATAAGTTTGGATGTAATTGTAATGGGTGCCAACCATCCTAATGGATCAAATTGTCTTGCAATTTCTGAGGCTAGCGCTCTCTTGGTAAGTTCAGTTTTTGAGGATATTTGGTTTACCTTGAACCTGAAGCAGTTAGATATCGGGTTCCAATGGATTCCTAAAGTTTTAATAGTTTCATCTTCTGCCAACTCCATGTTTCCAATTAGTTTATTTGACCCTGGTATGGACTGCAATAGTTTTGGGTGGCTGCTCGACCACTTGCTCAGTTGAAATTGATACTTTTGAAGTATTGTGATTAACTGCTTTTGTAGAAGTAGTGCATCGTGTAGGTTATCAGCTCCGGTCAGAACGTCGTCGACATAACAGTCTTCTATTAAGACCTTCCTGGCCAGTGGGCAGTGTTCACCTTCATCCATTGCTAACTGATGTAGTGTTCTTATTGATGTGCCATAGGTAACGGTAGTCAAATTGTACTCCCGTAATGGTTGATTTGGAGTTTCCCTCCATAATATCCTTTGATAATCTTGATGTTCCTTTGCGACTTTGATTTGTCGGTACATTTTTATTATGTCGGTTGCGAATACTATTTTGTGTATTCTCCACCGTAGAATAAGTGACCATAAATTATTTTGCAGAGCAGCTCCGACATGCAGCGTATCATTCAAGCTCCAACCCGATGTTGACTTCATTGAAGCGTCAAAGACAACGCGAAACTTTTTTTCCCTTGAATTATCCTTAAATATTGCATGATGTGGAATGTAAAATTGTCCCTTGCAATCGGGTGATGGTGTCATGTGCCCCATTTGAAGATATTCTCTCATGAATTCGATATATAATTGTTGTAGTCTTTCATTTTTTTGCAATCTTTTCTCAATTTGCAAAAACCGTTGCGTGGCTCTTTGTTTTGACGCACCAAGGATGCTGGTATCATTTTCCTTGAACGGTAAGGTAACCACGTAGCGTCCATTTGGATTCCGCTTAACCGTTTGTCGATAAATGGTTTCACACTGTTCATCAGATTTGGTCAGTGGAGATTCAATCGGTACCTCTTCTAACTCCCAAAACTTGTGTAGCTCTTGAGCTTGGGCTAATTCCTCCTTGCTACTGAAGTTAACCATTAGAGTCCTGGGTTGAACGGTTGTTGCCGGACCTACTATCAGCCAACCCAAACTTGTTTTCACTTAATTTGGAATTCCTCGAATGATCTGAGATTCTGATATGTCTGCATAGACGTCTGCTCCTAACAAGATGTCTATAGGAGCCGGACAATCATATTGCGGATCCGCCAATATTATATTTTCCCACCGAGAATCGTTATTGCGTTTTATTTTCTGCTCTGGCACATCTGATGTTATTTTCTGCAAAACGTATGCTTCTATTTGTAGTTTAAACACCGATGGAAAATCTGGTTGAATTTCCAGTTGTACCATAGAGCTACAGGTGTTATTCGTATTGCCTCCAATTCCGACCAAACTAGTTTGTATATTTTTCTGATGTAATCCCACATGTTCAATTTTGGCCAATAAATGACATACAGGTAGCGAAGAAAATTTGTAGTCAATGCGTAGGGGCATAAAACGGAACGGACACTAAACACAAATTTAAATTTTTGCGGACAGCATAACCTTAAATGCTGTTTGACATTTCGATTTCGTGTAGAACATTGTAGGTAATTTGTAATGAAAAAAATAAAATAATAAAATAATATAGACGGATACGAGAATTTCGACAACGTGAATACAAAAATGAATACAGAGGAATTTATCGAAAATTTTATTTAGATTTTATATTGAAACGAAACTGCCCCTTCATTACACAAATACTGTTTTAGCTCATCCCTCAAATTAAAGGCGAACCTCGTTGAATTGGTCGAGCGATCACTAATGGATGGAAGTGGTTGTGTGTTTCTACGCCAATCTCCACTATGTATGTTAAATTCTTGATCTTCCCAGTCAATGAAATTTTGGGGCACATATTTTTGCGAGGTGTCATTTAGTTTTATGAAATTGTGTAATGCCACAGTTGCCAAAACCACCGTCTCTGTATTTTTAGGCAGCATATTGATTGGATTTCGAAGAACCCTCCACCTGTTCACCAAAATACCAATAGCATTTTCAATTACCCTACGAGCTCTAGAAAGTCTGTAATTGAAAATGTCTTTCGATTCGTCCGAATTTCTCGATGAATACGGCCGCATTAAGTGCTTTTGAAGTGGAAATGCGGCGTCTCCGATAAAATAGTGTGGGGACATTTTTGAACTATTTGGTAGATTGCTATTTGGTGGGATTGGAAGTTCATTTCGCTGGAGTTTCTTACCGAATTTAGAATGCCTAAAGATATATTACAATTCATAATGATAAATAATGTATAAAAATAATTCTAGACAAATGTATATTACCTCCATCACTTTGACTACCGCGAGCACCTACTGCAACGTGAGAAAAGGTGTAATTGGCATCACACGTTGCTAACAACACAATACTGAAGTTTTTTTTGTAGTTGTAGAGGTCTGAACTTGTACGTGGAGGACATTGAATTTTGATGTGCTTGCCATCAATAGCACCGATGCAATTAGGCATATTCCACTTTTCCCAAAATTGTTTTGCAATTTCTAAGAAGTCTACTGTGTTCGGGGTTGACACATATAAAGGCGAAAGAATTTTCCACAATATTGAACAAGTGTCTATGATGATTTCTCTGACTGTCGATTTTCCTATTTTAAATGACCATGCTAAAAACTTTATTGAAACACCTTGTGATAAGTATCTAAAAAACCAAAAAAATTTGTACATCGAATTATTACAAAATAGCTCGTGAATTTTACTTACGATAGGGTTAATGCCAAGCGGCATTCAGCATCGATTGGTCGTCGCAATGAGTGTTTAGTTAGATCATCCTCAACTAAGTTTAATAGCATGTCATAAAGATTTCGTGTCATTCTGGTATTATTAAAAAATTCTTCGGAATCTAGGCGTTTCATTTGTTGAAATGAATTGGCAAAATATCCACTGATATCCCTATCTAAATTTAGTGGTCTCACACACCATCTTCTCCGTTTCGATTTATGTATATATTTTTTATAAATTAAGTACAACACGTACTAATCTAACAACTCATCAAGAGCTGCAATTGCTTCTTGGTAGTCCATATTGATCACTCTTTTATGTAACAAATATAATAAGCTAAATATACCAATAAAAAGAAATTAACGAAATTATTTTACTCACAGATATTTTCTATTAAAGTTTGACAGATTGACAAGCGGAGCGGCCCCATTGTGTTTTACAAAACGGACGAGGCGGAGCGGATCAAAAACGGGGGGAACGGAACGGATACATTCTGTTTGAAGCTTCACTCCCCCTCCCCAATTTTTAGCCCCCAGGGCCATTGTGTAAAAATATGCACAACCCTTAAAAAAATATAATGAGAACCTAGTCAAAATTCTATTTTGGCAGTCGTACTGATAAAAAGTTGTTCTACTCAGTCAGTACTCATTAAGGGCCAACCATAAAAAAATTATAAAATTAAAAAAAATTAAAAATTTTGACGACACTAATTTTTAATGACATTCTAGCCATACTAGACGTAACGAGTATGCCGTAAATATTGTAGAATATTGAATAACAACTATTTATTTATTTATAAACTATTTGTTATAGTGACAGCTGTTTATTGTTTGTTGTTTTTTTAGGTAGCACGATGCAAATTTTAATTTTGTTTACGTTTGAACGCAAAATTTCGCTCCAATAATTTTTATTAAGTGACAATTCATATTTAACGAAGCTTCGTTAAATTTTTTAATTTAAATTAATTTTTCCATGGGCGAAAGCACAGAAACGGCATTTAACGCAAATATAATTTTTTTAAAGTTACGTTTATAATTTTTTTTTTATTTTTCTATGGTTACCCCTTTATTTTACAACGACCAAGCTGCAAAAATTCAAACCTTTGTAACATGACCAGAGGACATGTTAACAGAAATTTAATTATTTCGTTATCCAGGCGGTCGTTATTCGTCGGCTAGACTCAGGGTTAGGGGTGGGTAGATCTGGATAACAAAACAATCCTAGTTTGGACCGCTGGAGGAAAGGAAAATCAGGGAAAGGAAGGGTGGGAAAAGAATACCAGCAGACAACTCACCTTATTTTAGCTCTACTTACCTAGGTCCCATTTTACAAATATATTTTCGTTTTATTCCATTATATAAAAGAAACAAAACCAATCAAAGTGAAGTATAAAAAAAAGAAAAGAAAATATAAAACTCAAAAGCGAACGGAAGAAAAGACAGTGAAAAATTCTTGGGTTTCTAAATTAATTTGAACATAATATATTTTCATTTTTAAATAGAATTAAAAAAAAACTCCATCACCAAATTAAATTATTAATTAAATAGAAAAAAATAATTAAATAAAGAAAACTAAAAGATTTTAAAGAATTTTAAATAAAAGGAACTTAAACTAAGAATGCAAAAAAAAATAAAAAATATAAATATATATATATAAAAAAAACAGTTACATAACGTTGCGGATCCGTTGCGAAGCGATGTATCGAGAGTTGTTTAAGATGGCCGATGATCTTTTTTTATAAGATTTCTCGTTGTAATTCGATCACCCGGTAGTAAAACTCTTTTATTTAATTTATATTTAGTTGAATTACGTATTATTATGACGATATTTTTAATTTTGAATTACAATGTAGCTTATTATTATTAAATTTTGAATTTTGATTAAACTATTTATTATTATTATTCCTATTATTAGTTAGATTATTATTATTATTACGTCAATGATGACTTCGAATCTATTTTCGTCCACTAACTTTTATGATTACATATGTTATTTAGCGGAACGTTCGTAGGTACACTATAGAATATTAAATTTTGTCTCGGATTATAGGAATTATAGATTCCAAATAACTAACTGAGTACATATTCACTTTTATTCAGACTTTTACTTAAAGTTTATTCTTTTTTTTTTAAACTTATTCGGCGTTAAAATCAGACAACTTTTCACAATTTTTATAGAAGTCACAGATTTAATCGATTTCACTCCGATATTTATTAAAGTTTTTACTATGTATATATGAATAAACAGTTTATCAAACACTATGTTTTTTTTTGTACAAAATTATATAATTGATTTCACTGTTCGTCAATTTATCGAATAACAATTTTTTTGTTTTTGTAAATGCTATAGGACTGATTATGCATCTTCACATTTAACCGTCCATTTTTATCAAACACAATTTTTAGGAATTTAAACTTATTATTATTATTATTATTATTGGCACCATTAAATATTAAACTATTAATTCGAGTAGTAGTAAACTTATCGCAATAATTAAAGTTTCTTAAATTACTTATTGTTTAATCACGATTATTAACGGTAACTTTATTACGATTAACTT
Source organism: Nephrotoma appendiculata (assembly GCA_947310385.1). Taxonomy (NCBI): domain Eukaryota; kingdom Metazoa; phylum Arthropoda; class Insecta; order Diptera; family Tipulidae; genus Nephrotoma; species Nephrotoma appendiculata. The sequence goes on from OX371223.1 coordinate 279,931,021, forward strand.
TATTAATTTATTTTCACTTTATCGCATAATCATAATCTGCTTTTTGTTTTTGGTCTTTCTTTCTTCGTTTCCAAAAACCTTCTCTCCCACATCCGGCATCACCATACTATTTTATAACCTTTTTTATTATTTTATGACCCCATACCGGGAAAACTACAAAATAGTACAATCTTTAAATAGACAGAGGTCTCAATAGGCAAATGAGGAGTTTACATTACATTTTTATTAAACAGTCTGTAACCAAAGAATTTTTCACTTTCAATATTTGATCAATACATGGAACAAACAGAATTTCGTTACACCTTCATACCTTTAGTATAACACAAGAACATATCGATTTGGCGAATTATATAAATAGCCGAAAAAACTTTAAAATAAAAAATAATATATAGATGAATTGAAAAATAATACAACGGGATTTCTGGCAAAACAATAAATATAAACATTTTCATAAGTTGTCATTATTATCAAAAAAATTAGTTTTAAATGGTAAAACACTTCTTTTGAAATAAATTATTATATTTAAATAAATAAACTTTTTAAATTTAAAAAGTATTTTATAAATCATTTTACAAAATATGTTTTTAAAATAAAAAAGCTTTTTATTAGTTTGCAAAAATTTTATTTAAATTCAAAAAAATTTATAACTTTGAGAAATTAAAAACTTCGTTTTTTAATTTTACAAACCAAAATTTTTCTCAGTGTATACGCTGTGTTTGGCGCGTGGACTGACAACATTTTTTGGCAGATTGGAGAGGGGGAGGGGCGGTCATTTGGAAGCTTTCATCCAATGTAATTGATGTTCTAAGTAGCCCGGTAAATGAAATATAATATTTTAAGTTTGTTTTAAATAACACAAAATCTCGCCTTTAAATGGTCCCTTCACTTTTGTGTTTGTAGTCGAAGAGGCACGAAATAGCTTTTATTGTATTCTGCAATATGATTTTATTTTAAATAAATCATTATGTAATTCAATTGGTTTAAGAAATACTTTTTACGCTATTTGCCGTAGGCACTTGGCGAAACACACTTATACTTAATAAACACATTTTTATTAATCACTTGTTTTTTGTTTCGCAAAATTATTTTGAATATTTTCAAAAAGTTTAAAAAATCACTCAAAAAACAAGTGATTAATAAATATGTGTTTATTAAGTATGGTTTAAGAAAAATGACTTATGGGCTTCCAAATCCTAAAAAATATGTAGAAGTATGAAAAATGTCACCATCTAAATTCATTTAAAAAAAAAACTAATGGTTATTTTTATGAAATTTTGGGCTATTCTGGATTGATAGCCAGATAGTATTTTTACATCAAAGTGAGGTTATCAAGAAGATGGAAGTTTGGTTTCGAACTAATGAAACATTGAATTTTTTGTATTAAAAAATTAATTACACCTTGATGTAAAAATACTATCTGGCTATCAATCCAGAATAACCCAAAATTTCATATAGAAATCGCATGTATGCGTGAAATACAATAAAATTCGAGGTTACCAAGGGGTTGGCAATTGCGTAGCGAATCATTATAATTCGCTAAGGCATTGTGATTATACTTTGATTAGTTCAAAGTATTTTCAATATTTTTGTAGTTTGGTCACTGCAGTCTGATGAGACGACCGAATTTTTTAATACAAAAAATTCAATGTTTCATTAGTTCGAAACCAAACTTCCATCTTCTTGATAACCTCACCTTGATGGTTATTTTTAAATTAGCTTTTTTTTTTTTTTTTAAATCTCTAGGATCAATGTACTCTCTACCGATCAGCTAAGAAAAATTTTAACTTTAACTGTGGATATTTCAAAAACTATTTGAGTAAAAAAATCAATTTATAGCTCAATCGATTTATAAATTAATTCTAAACAATATCTTTTAAGTTTTAAAGTAATCATACACTTTTTATTTTGATTATGATTGATTGAACAAAAAAAGTAACCATGCACCTACTACCGATCAAATGTGCCCTTTACCGATCAACCATTGTATCCTCTGCCGAACAAAAAAAAAATTGAAAAAAATGATTTTTTTTAAATTCAATAAGTTTATTTGCAATATTAACTATAGCAGATTTCAAGACAATAATCAATTCAATATTTCATATCAGTTCAAAATAAAAATAATTTAATTTTTTAAATATTAAGGAACTCAATTGATTCAGTTCAGTTTCAGACAATTATAATATTAAAAGTACATTTAAAATCATGAATCGTTTGAATGTTCTTCATCAGACACATCCATGATGCTGTTACCACTGGAAACCCATCCATCATCGTCTTCTGAAGAAATAGGAGTGGGTTGTTTCTGTTTACGTCTACGTTATTCGATCTTGGCCTCGTAGGTCTTACTTTCTTAGTATTTTTTTCCTCTTCCACATTCTTCTGCTTAGCTAATAATTTTTTTTCTTTAACAACTTTTGCCAGCTCGGCCTTTTTTGTTTGTTTAGAGCAGCCTGTGGTTTTCGATCGATTTTTCTTTTTTCAGTTTCCACCTTTTCATTTTCTTTCGCCTTCTGAATATCAATCCTTTTTGCGATGTCAAAACACTGGGCAACCGCTCAGTTTTTCGTGTAAGCCGCTGCTTGGATCTTCGCCACATAACAACTTCAGAAAGAATTTCCGCTGCTGTTTTAGTGCTGTTTGAAATTATCGGACTATTATTTATATTTGAGGTTAACGATACATTCTCCGCCACATTTGAATCAATATAGATATTAATGTTGTGTGTTCCTGGTGATAATTAGAAGGTAAGTGGTCCTCAATAAAAGATATGTCATCAGTTATATTTGTAACAATCTCATTCAATGTTTGTTGCATTGCAAGTGATGTCGAATATTTGTGAACCTTCTGCCAAAACTCAAATAAATGAAGTGATTCGCGTTGCCCATTCCATGTGATGTTAGATTCATTAACAGTTTTAAATTTTTCCAACAGATTTGCATCAATGTTTTCTTCTATGAAGCTCTTGAACATATTCTGTGTTGGCCCGGTAACCGAAGGAGTATTTGTTAGAGCTGGTTCATCTCTCTTAATAATTTTGCTATAATCTACTTGATTTGGATTAAATGGATAGATTCCAGTAAACTTGAAACCAGAACTTATGTTTTTTGGCATTGCCGAATCGGACAAAAACGTGTTTAATGCTAGGGGTACATCAGCCTTACCAATTTCACATCCATTGTGGTCAATGCGCCATTGTTTTGTGATCGCTTCCCATTTTCTTTTCATAGGGCCAAACACGGCCACATCCAGTGGTTGGAGAATATGCGTTGCATTAGGAAACAAAGCAACAAGTATTACTCCATTTTCGCGACACAACGTACTTAATTACATACTTAAATGTGATTTGTGTCCATCAAGAAAAACGACAACAGGACGTGGAACATTGTTTTTTTTTCCAAATACGGAACGAAAATGTTTCCTATATATTCGAAGAAACATTTACTGTTCATCCAGCAGTGTCACTTCGTCCAACTGACCAGTTTATTTTTGCGGTTTGTTGGGTGATAAACGAAGGCATCCGCGCGTACTTATATAATGTCAAGGGTGGGCCAAATTGTCCCTCGCCGTTAACAACAAACAACGTGGTAACATTTTCTTTATCACTGCGCACAGATTCGCTATAAACTGTGGTACCTTTTGGTCCAATAATTCGATCTCCAGTTGGCATTAAAAAAATCCAGTTTCATCCATGTTGTACACTTGTTTTGGGTTTTGAAGGGCAGTTTTGTCTGGACCTAATAAATCAAGCACTTTTGCGAACCATTTGCGAATATTTGCCTCAGTTACACTTCCTCTTGCCTTGTTGATATACTCCGCTCGTTTTAATGTTAAGTTTTTATGCCGTTGCATGAATTTTTCAAACCATTTCAGTCCCGGTTTTTTGTTAATGAACTGTGTCTTGATATTCAACTTAATTACAAGTTTTTGAACAGCATCTTCAAGCAACTTCTTAGTTATGGGAAAGCCCTTTTTCGAGCAGTCCAGTAGCTACATCATCAAATCATTTTCAACAGTTTCACCAAGGCACGATTTTCTTCCACTGTGTTGTAATTTGGGAGCACTTTTTCGTTAAACTTGTCGTGGAGTGTACTGAATGGAATTCCAAATTGATTGCTGGCTTTTCTTAATTTCATACCATTTCTTACCGCAACAAGAGCCTGTTCTAGTTGATTTGCCATATATTTCAATTTACGTGAATTACTTGGAGCCATTTTTTCATTTCTATTGAATTAAAAATTGTATAATAACAATAAAAAGACATTGATCGGTAGAGGGTACAATGCTAACTTTTGAGTACTCATTACCGATCAACTAAAAATTTATACTCACATTCTAGTATTTATTGTATTGGCATTAAAACCATGTTAATTAAGCTAATAATTACCTTTTAAAATGGTCCGCTTTCAAGAAAACATTTTACTTTTAACAAAAATTATCTTTTTATAAACTCAATTTCACTAATAAAATACACTAGTTGACGTCTTTTTGCAAATTAAAAAAATTCATTTAAAAATATATAACGGTAAATACTTACTTTACTATTTTTATGAGTTTATATTAGTTCTTACTAAGAATATTAAACTATTTATTAATAATCGCGTATACTAACTTGTTAGATTTTTGTATTTTTTTATTTTATTATCCAAATTGATCGGTAGAGGGTACTGATCGGTAGAGGGTACATAGATCCTAGTTTATACACTTTCCAATGTATACTAACATGTCATAGAAATCACTCATTTCGTGGTAAAATACGAAATATCAGGGTTAAGAAAATACCTTTTAAGATATTAATAAATTTGAAATCAAGCCAATAAATAGGAAAACCCCTACCAATCAGCACATCTTACAAAACTGGTAAAACAGCTCATTTTGAAAAAATTCGAGATAAATATTTTCGGAAAGGCGTTCAGCCGTATAATATGGACCGATAAGATTTCGACCTATAAAACCAGCCCAAACAATAACGTTGAATTTCGTTTGGAAAGAATCCTGCTTTTTCTTGTGTGCGATTTTGGCCTTTACTGCCCCAAAGAAGCAGATTATGTAAATTCACGATTCCCTCACGATTAAAGTTAGACTCATTTGTCCACAAAATCCATAAATCTACAAAACTTCAGCCGTCTAGCATTATCATCCTTTTCGTGACCTAAAACAATTAACAATTTAACAAGGACAAAGTGAAATACACGGGCACTTCCGGTAGCAGATAGTGACATATTGACTGAACAGCACAAGGCATTAACAACCGGCTACTTATTTTTTAAAATCTATCAATAACTTAAAAAACATTTTCTTAAGCCTGACACAAATAACTCTGGCAAAATAATATCTCGTATTTTGACCACAAAATGGGGGTTTTCTATCGCATGTCAGGGCATAAACTAGAGAATTTTTAAAGCAAAGTTAATTTCAAAATAACCATTAGTTTTTTTTAATTAATTTAGATTGTGACGTTTTTCATAATACTATATACACATTTTTTTGGATTTAGAAGCCCGTAAGTCATTTTCCTAAAACCAATTGTATTAAATAATGATTTATTTAGAATAAAATCATTACATTGTAGAATACAATAAAAGTTATTTCGTGACTCTACGACTACAAACACAAAAGTAACCATTTAAAGGCGAGATTTTGGGTTATTTAACCGTTTGAGTCCCAGGGGTTATTGAAAAAACACTGTCGAAGAATCCCAAACAACGCAATCGCGCTTTCTCTAAATGAAAGAGGAAGATAAAATGAATGAGATGAAAAAGCAATCTATTGAGACAAACCTATATTGTAAAATGTATTATTTACATTAAAAGGAGCTGTGTGATGTACTTGCTTCAGTAATCTGAGCGCGCGACTTCGACAATCGGTAACGCACCGCCAGTTATCGACAATGTTCGAAATGTGTTGAGTTTTCTCGACATAAAATCTGAACAGCGCGATCTGCCTTGTATTTTATAAATCGTTTGTTTGATTAAATTTAAAATATGGCCTTAATTTTTTTCAATGAAATGCGCCTTGTTATATACTAGCCGAAAAAATCTGTAAATTTATAGAAATTTACCGATAAATCGTAAATATATTTTATACGGTAAATACGGTAAATCTGTAAATCGGTAAACGGTAATGCACTCCCTAGTTCGAGGTAAACCGCAGACCAAAATATATATCTGCATATTTGTTTGTTTTGCCACCAAGGCGGTCCACATCTAGCTAGTTGTAGACCCCTTATCAATTGCATTTCTCAACGCCTTCTCGAGATTGGCAAGCATCAGGCGACTTTGCAAAACCGTTTTCACCGATAAAGGTTCAAACTTTGTTGCAGCCAACTCTGATTTGAACGTAATAAAGAAAATGCTACAATCTGATGAAAATGGACAGGAGGTTAAAAAAACATGCAGAGATGACCATATCAACTATAGAACTTTTATCCTATTTTATAGAAGATTTGAACACCCTCGTAAAACAGTTTGAGGCTGTGCTCAATTCACGTCCGCCGTTTACAAAACAAACATCCAATACTGACGAAATATTCATACTCACATCAGGTCACTTTTTAATTGGTCGTCCACTTGTGAGCATTCCATAAACTGACATAAGGGAGAAGAAGGAGCCTCTAAAACAACGATGGGAAATGCTTGTTCAATTAAAGCAGCATTTCTGGTACAGGTGGTCCAAACACTATTTGCAATCGCTACAGTATAGACGAAAATGGACGACCAAAACGCAAAAACATTGCGCGAGGTTGGTGAAATCGTAATCATTCGTGACGTCAATGTACCGTCTCTAGAATGGAAAAAGGTTCGGGTCGCTGAGGTACATCTACAGGATCCGACGGACTAGTAAGAGTGGTGACTCTTAGTACTGCCACTGGATTTTTAAATCGTCCAATTACCAAAATCATACCGTTGCCAACCGTGACATCAGAGATCCATCCACAAAACACTTTTACTCATCATTATCAACCTGATTATAATAAAACAGAACAGTATACTCAACGTGTTGTATACTGTACCTATAATCATTTTGAACCGGAATTTCAACAAAAAAAAGTTTTCAGTTTTTCGCGAGAAAACGTGATGGTTAGCCTTACTTTTTTTGAACGGATTAAATTTATAGTCACGGATTCCGAATATTTCGATTATTTTGGATTATCAATGTAATTATGAGTAGATCAACGTTTAGTTTGCTTCAATATGTCGCCTCGTTCACCTGCTATCCAGGATCGAAACACAATGTGGCAGAATTTTAAAATAAGAAACTTCCAGTAACCACCACTTTCCTTATACCTCCTACCGGTAGTTTCGTACTCAACGTGTTGTATACTGTACACGGTTAAAAATGAAAGAATAAAAATTGTTTTTAGCCCAAGTATAAAATTATTTTGAATAAATTTTATTTAATGTTGAGCGTGAAATACATTCTTTTCTTTTTACCTAAATATTCAGGTCGATTCAATATAGATCTTCTATTCTCAATATCTTCTATTCTTCTATATTTGTATATGAAAATTATTAAATTTTGAAATAGAAGGAAAAATAGAAGAATTGCTATTCATATTAAAAATAAACAAATTTTTTGATTTTTTCGCTTAGAAGGTTTTTACTAAAAATAATGCGACCATACGAAATGAAGAAATTTTTGACTGTTGTAATGTTCTTTTCAAACATTTGGTTTGTTTTATAAGTTATCTAACCGTATCTTGATTTGAATTTCAAATAACTACCGACTCCGAATATTTTTCAATATGATTTTGAGGGCTATGTGTGATTTTAGATGGCTTTGATGTATATGCAACAATTTACGTTTCTAGCAATTATATTTTTTGAGTTGTTAAGGATAAAAAATAATTAAAATTTCGTTTTGACGTTTAATGTTCACGTCGATACAATGAATTCTTCTATTCTTCTTGAAAAATCTTCTTCACTAAAACAGAAGAAATCAAAAATAGAAGAATCTTCTATTTTGCTATTCAGTGTAGCAGTGGGATTGTAATCTTCTATTTTTATTATTGAAAGTTCCAAATCGAATTGTTTTCTTCAATTTTTATTTTCATAAAGTATGCCGTGCTAAAATTTCATGGAAAAAAACTCAATGTGCATATCCATACTACGGTAACTTGAATCCGGTAACTACTTCGTTTCTTTCCCCTTTATCTATAAATGTTTTTTATTTTATAGGTAAAGGGGAAAGAAACGAAAAAGTTACCGGATTCAAGTTACCGTAGTATGTATATGCACAATGAGCTTATTTTTAATGCGCTAGTAGATGTCACATCCCCAACTTTACCAGCGCATTTATGCTGTGATATCCTTTTCTGCAAATGTATAAATTGCCAGGTGTCTCAACAGAATTTTCTGGTGGGGCGATGGTTATTTGGACACCGTCAATAGCACTGATTATATTCCTCATTCCATATTTATCCTGAAACCTGTTAATGGAACATTACGAAATTTTAAAAATTAATAAATATGATACATTTTTTTCATACCTTGATTTGTTTCTAGTTTTTTCTAAAATAGTTGTAGGCAATGTTCTGTGCTTTGGCACCAAATATTTGTTTATAAGGCAAGTTACATTGTGAATACATCTTGACACACTAGGTTGTTACAGGCCCAACACATTGTTGCTACCAACGGAAGCTTGATAGCTTCCTTGCCCACAAAAACTGCAAAGTAGCAAGCACCTAAGTAATAAGACTCATTTATGTACCCTAATTGCATTTCCAAATAATTAATACATACTTGTAATTGAAATGGTATTGAGTTGAAGCTGGATTTTGCTACTAAATCGGTTACAAATATCACAACAATTCCCTTTTGCAATCAAAAGTATTTGTGGAATACACTATCAATAAACTGAAACGGATCCTTGTTTATTCTTATATCCTTCAATCTCATTTTTGGTTTTTGTCTACAAAAATTTATTTAATTAATTTTTATTAAATAATTAATAAATTTACTTACGAACCAATACGCTTTTGGCGGATTCTTTCACTTCGCATTAAACAAAAATTCATTTTTAAATTGTGAAGATTGAATCAGAACACAACCCGCTTTTGATAACAATCGAAAAAAATCTATTTCTTCTTGTCATAAAAGTCTCATTTTTATATCTTCTATTTTTAGTCAAAACCTTCAAACGAAAAAATTAAAATAATTGTTTATTTTTAATATGGAATAGAAATTCTTCTATTTTTTCCTTCTATTTCGACATTTAATAATTTTCATACACAAGTATAGAAGAATAGAAGATATTGAGAATAGAAGATCTATATTGAATCAAATTAAATATTTTGTATAAAATTTGTACCTTTAAAATTACCCTTACCACAACCCATAACAAGTTGAAATATAGTTTGGGAACAGATGCTATTTAGAATAACTTATATTCATAAGATTAATGTTGAAATTTAAATGGGAACACAAGATATGGGCCATCAAAGTCTAAATATGAACCCACGAAGAGTGTGAAGTTTTGACATTTATTTATCGTAACCGTTTTAAATTTTATCTTGGAGTGCAATTAGAGAATGCGAATATTGCAAAAAAAGGCAAGATAAATTATCGTTTACACGTTTACAAATTATCTTACTGTTTAGAGAATTAGGGTACAGTTTTGGTTTTGTGTAATAATACATTTTTGACATTATAGCAAGAGCAAATAGAAAAAAAAATCGATTTATAACTTTCAATAATAAAAATAGAAGATTAGGATCCCACTGCTACACTGAATAGCAAAATAGAAGATTCTTCTATTATTGATTTCTTCTGTTTGAGTGAAGAAGATTTTTCAAGAAGAATAGAAGAATTCATTGAATCGACATGATTATCTTCGCTTATTAAATGATTTTCAATCTTATTTTGTTTATTGTTTATCCTTTTCTTAAAACCAAATTTTATTCTTTCGTGCTATTCTTTGCATAAATAAAAATGTCTCCTTTTAATGATGATGTTCATCTATATTTAACCTCAAATATTTTAAATATTAAACGTTATTAACTAAATGGTTCATTTTATTCCAAATTGAATAAAGCTTAACAAAAAAATTTAATCTTAAAAGTATAAATAATAAATTGATTATTTTAGTCAACAAAGAGTGATGTGCTAATTTTAATCCAACATTTATACATAAAAGGCATAACTGAGTGTATCATAAAAGTTTATCAATTTATCGGAACTTCACAGTTGATGCCAAAATTTGCGACTGTGGGTTATTAGACCAAACCTTTATTTGTGCGAGAAGGCATCTGATTTTCAAACAAGCTGAAACTCGATTTATTGTGTTTTATTCAAGATTAATTTTAATAATTCGTCATCGTATACCTCAACTATGATGACGAATTATTTATTTAAATGAACAGAAGAACCAACTTAGAAACTTACAGTTGGATTTTCAAATCTCAGCCTCCATGTATTATTAATTTTTTCAACCACAAACTTCCCGGAAATTTAACGGGTAATTTTCGAAATTAGACGCCTGGAATAGAACAAATGGAAATATAAATACAGATAAAAATAGATGATACTGTATAATATGTATGCTGTAATTCTTGACATCCTGTTTCCATTTCAAGCTCAACGTATGAAAGTAAATAATTTTCGAGAAAATCAAAGTAACAAAATGGCTAGGAAAATAAAATATTAAGGAAAGAACATAATATCGTAAACTACCAGTAAGTACCACATATAACAGGATAGGCCTACTCTCAACTGCTTATTGTCTCCGCTCAGATTAATATCATTGTGATATGGTTTTGTAGATAGAGCCGTTTTGTAGATAAAACATTTTTCTGAACACAGAAGCAATTTAAACTTCAACCAAACTCAAAATTAAAGATGTGTAATACGAGCGTAACTAAACAATATAGGTGATTGCGTTCCGTGCTTCAATCATTGTGCCAATTAATCTTAGTGAATGTGTGCCATTACAGTATCTTTGAAATAAAATACAAGTTACAACATACAAATACACTAAACACAACAAAAATTGTCGGAGGCTTTAAACCTGACGGAGGCTTTCAATATTAATTTAGTCATATACCGCAAATGAAGGATAATGACATAGGCAAGGTATGATAATGGAATTAGCTTCAATATTTTAATAAAACGGCTGATAATAACTGATACTCATACTTATTTAACTAAAAATTAAAGAGAAAATAGTATTTTGTCCTTTTTAGTATAAATTTTTTTATGTCATTTTTATTCAGTTTTGCATAAAAATCTGAAAAAATTATTTAACTTTATAACGAAAAATTTGAATGCTTTGCAGTACAGAAAACATTTAAAATTTAAAATTGTATATCTTTTTCTTTTATATTACTTTTGTGGAGAAGTAAGGGATAGCAGTCTTTTTGGAAAAAATTATTTTGATTTGGTTTAAGTTATTGCGACTTAAAAATTTAGTTATTAGTTGCCGATCATTTGAAAAGGTTCTGCTGTGTATGAAGAGGTACGTTTTTGTTCCTACACAATTTTTGTGGTTTTATAATTATAATAATGATGATTATAATAAGCAACAATTATTTTTAAATATTTATTTACTCTCAGCAGAAACAATACAGATTCATCTATAGCCGCACTCAGCTACAGGAACACGGATGGAAATTACCTATTGTTTGAAAATGTATAGGTAAAGGTAAATAAATAATACAAATATTTATTTGATAATTTTTTCTAATAAACATTTAAATTATTTAGGCCAAAAAACAAGTTTAGATGGAACTAAACAACGAACTAAAAACATGGAGTACGTGGCTTGATATTTCACTCAACATTTAGGAGCATGCTCAGAAATTTTAAATCCGAAGTTTATTACACCCGGATACAATCAGGAATCAACGCAATTTTATTAAACTATTGTATATCTAAATTGGCAATATTTTAAATAAAAAACTATGTTTTATTATCAAAATTTCTACTCTTTTCTTTATTCAAATTTCTTTTAAAAAACGTTGAATCTGATTTCTAAAAAGAATAAAATTTATCCCTCTGAATTGTATAAAATATGGTAATGCTTAGTATTTATTTTAACCTTTCAATTGGATAAATATTATTCTTTGTGAATATTTTTTATATACAAAGAAGTGCAAATTCAGCCATTTTCAAAGAGCAATTTCTATTCTAAATTTGAGTGCTTTTTACAGTCGCCAAATAATAAAAATTATCATTGTCCGATAGATGAATTTTAATCTTTTGGACAAAAATAAATTTTGTTAAAATTAGGACAAAATCATTTGGTTTTTGAGAGTATAAATCTTATTTATTTGTGAAGTATAATTCTAATCCTTAGAAAAGGATGGACGTATAGTTATTCCGCAAAAAAATAGGAAAAGGATGGATTCTTTCCTTTTATTTTTAACCGTGTACAGAGTATTCTTTAGTTTGCTAAAGAATACTCTAGACTATTCGCAATAAGGTGGTGCTTCATCATACGTTGTGAATTCAATTCTTCATTTTGAGTTACCAATAAATTTCGTTATGATAAAATAATCCTAAGCGTCAACAATTATTTTTCCAAGAAGCAAGATGATCTTTTGGAATGATAATTTTCATTTTTGTTGCAGGAGTCCAACTGATGATAGGTGATAGCAGATGGATGGCGCTACTTTTGAATATGAATATATTTAAAGCTGGGCCTTTTTTCAAATTTATTACCATAATATTTTGTCAATAGGCCGCCATATCCAATATAAACTGCCAACAAATCTTTTTTCTTATTAAAGTGTTGCTACATATCGCTCATCTCAAATGAGGGTATTACATGTAACTATATCATACTCTCAGATAATAGTAAATTTGGATTGCCCGTCTTCGGTTTTATATTGTAATTTTTTTTCGCTAATATTGAAACCCTCCCTGGTGGTTAAAAACAACATAATATAGTTTCATTCTATCTTCTGCCGTAAATTTCTCCAAAATAGGGAGCAATAAAGTGCTTTAATTTAACCTTGGTCGGGATTTTTTTTACTTTTCTTGTTACAAGCGCGTTTATCATACATTAAGATGATTTTTTTTAGTTTTCTACTTGCATAATAACTCTTTGTAATGAATTTTATTTTATTTTATGTATTATAACTGTACTTTGTAATACTTTATTTGGGAAATTGTTAGAATTTCGTCAATCATATTATATAGTCTTGAAATAGTTTTAATTGGAGAAATTTGAGAATAATTTTTGGCGCTAAAATTTGACAGGTAATATTTTATTCAATAATATTAGTTTTCATTTGTGCTTGAAGCAGTACGGACGCAAATACAAATTAAAGTGAAAAATGTCGGAAAGAGCGACAAAAATATTAAAACTGGCACTAAATCAAATTAATGAAAAAATCGGTAAGACTATGATAAGTGTATTTTTGAGGAATTAATTGCATTAACTAACTAAAATTTTTAATATGTTATATTATTATAGATAATGAAAGAGCAATGGAAACAGTTGTTGATAATATTTCTGGGGATAGTTCTCAGCCACAGCTGGATTTACCAGGTACGTATTTTAAGTTAAAACAATATATCGATATTGATTTTTGGGAAAATTATGTTTTAGTGTGTTACATTGAAATGGATGAAAATTTCAATAAAATAGAAAAGCCAATAGATAATGTTAATAGTAGTTTCTCTGGTAAGTTGTGTATAATGGTTATTTAAGTACTTTGATAATAACTAGTATACTGTGTTGTCTTATTCCGATAGATTTTTCGGACAGTGGCAGCGAGTATAAACCACGTAAGAGTGATCTAAGCTCTTCAGAGGATAATATAAACTCAGTCTTACCAGGTTAGAAAATTGTCCAGCGCAGTCTTATTATTTAACGGTGTAAAAGTTTTACCATTTCAATTATGTTTATTTAGGTAGGGTAGCGTCTAGCATACATATTGCTACTACCCCCTGCAATTCGGGTACCGAAACCCCTGCATGGAGTCCAATTACGCCAAAATTACAGAATCCCAACGTTGTAGATGCCAATAATTCTTCACCAAAGTCGAAAAAACCTATCGTAAGAAAACGTAAAATGGATAAACGAAACTGGGTTTCCCAACTTTCCACTAAGGCTTATAATTAGGGTTTGTCTCATATAAATGAAAGAGGACAGCCAATAAAAGAACGACAGGTGCAGCCACCTTGTACTTCCTGCCAAAACAAATGTTCAGAAAAAATATCGGCTCGCGATAGAGAAATTTGTTTTAACCAATTTTAGAGCCTAGGCGAACGTTATCGCCAATGGCATTTTATAACGCAAAATACCGAAGAAACTATAAAATTGCGCACAAAATGTACTACAAATCGCCAGAGATGTGCTAACCGAGAATATTTTTTATTAATTTCGAGCGAGAATAATTCGTTAATTCGACAGAAGGTAATGGTTATTTTCACTACGCAAACTTTAATTTTCTTTTATTATTTTAAACTTTTAAAATTTTAGGTATGCAAGACAATGTTTATGAATATGTTAGACATAAATAGCCAATGGATTACAACAGCGTATCAGAAAAAAAAAATTAGGGAACGGTGTTTTAGATATCGATCGGAGAGGAAAATTCGAGCGTTCTGAAGACCTACATAAGCTGGAAATGTACAACAAGATATGTGATCACATAAAATCGTTCCCCTGCATTGATTCACATTATTGCCGAAAAAACACAAACAAAAAATATTTAGAGGGAAATTTAACAATAGCAAAAATGTATCGGTTATTTGTCGAATATATGGCAGCAAACTTGTTAGAACACACTGTTACTGAACGGCAATATCGCGATGTCTTTAATCAAAATTTTAATTTAGGATTTTTTTTGCCCAAAAAAGATCAATGCGATCAGTGTATCGGATTTGACAATTCGTCATCCGAAGATAAAGAAAAGGCTAAATTAATCCAAGACAGGCACATATCGAACAAACAAGAATCACGGAAGTTGAAAGATTGATTGATTGATTGATTGATTGGACTGTAGAACCAAGTGCTAGCCAAGAGTCCCGGATAACGCCGGGCCTATTCCTACAGCCTGTTTACACATAACAGTAGGAAGGATAGGAAAGGTTTTTTTTTTTTTTTTTTTGGGACTGAACGATCCGGTTGCAGACACCTAGCGATCGTACGGCACAACACAATTCTAATCTACTTCTAATCTACTAGGAAGGATAAAGGCTTAATAGGTTTAATGGATAACGATGGTATTGCTCTGATCTTCAACAATTGCCTCACTAAAACAACAACCTGAGAAAAAATAATATTATTTCACCTGCATCTGGAAATTTCCTGTAATATAATTCTACATTAATACTTTTCGAATACCAAAACAAAATTGATTAATTAGATCTGCCCGGTTACAAATACCTAGGTAAAGCCAATAGTTAGTAACATAATGACAGGTCAATTCTAATCTACACAACCAGCAATTAATATTTCAAAGAAATATATCTTCATAACATCTAAAGATTCCTGAAATTAATTCCTAATTAATCTACCGGTTTCCTAAATAATATAAATATTTATTAATTTAATCCTCTACAACTTCACAACTTACAATATAATTTCGTGAAACCATAGTTATTTGAATTATATTAATAATTAATATTAAATTAATAATAATTTCTCTAAAACTCTTAGCATTTAATAAATCCACTGCAAATTGGCCATTAAAATAACTCAGTAAACATATATTAATTATTAAACCTGAAAACAAACTGTATGCTTATTATTGACAAGTTACTTAAAATTATTCAATATATTCAATATTAATAAAAAACATAAAAACAAGATACTAAAACATGATTTTCATGCGCAAAATGACAGAAAATAAAAATTTAGTTAAAATCATTAAAAATTAGAATTTTAATCGATAAAGAAAGAAATACGGAAAAGAGTTTGTTTTACGCCGCAATGACAATTAAATTCGGCAATTTTAACTGATCCTAGCAAATACTTTATAGTTAATGTGTGCCAGATAAGTGATAATTAATTCATTATAGTAATGAAAATTAAAAGAATTACTAATTAACTTACACATAATATAAGTAAGGTCCAGTAAAAAAAGAAATTATGCAAAATTTGGTACTCAAACCTACTAAAGAACGTAACCAGTTACCCATGTACATTGTAGGTGCTTTTCAATATCGAAGTTAAAGTTGAAAATACATATAATAAAATTAAAATATAATACAATTAAAATATAATACAATTGTATAAAAATAATAAAAATAAAATAAAATCTCATTATCCATTCAAAATAATTCTAACTCAAAAAACTTGACTGTTCAGGAAATTACATTTTAATTAATAAATTAACCACCCAAAAAAAAAAAAAAAATAAATAAACTTTGAATGGATATGAATTTTTTTAAATACCTATGTACAGATATTTAGACGTATCAATTATTTGATAATACCCAAGTATAACAAAACGGAAAAAAAATATTAATGTACTAGATCTTTTCCGAAAATATGACGTAGGTGTCGAAAAAAGTCGGACATTTTGGATTTGTTGTGTTGGTGAGAATAAAATAAAGTACACGATATAAAAATCATTCTTGTTTGCGGCGCCATTATCTGTGTAAAGTGAAAATTTTATTGTTACTAGTGAATAATTAAAATATTTAAATAGTGTAAAAAAATGGTCCTGAAAGTTAATAATATTTTTTGTTGATAAATTTGTGTTGTATTGTGAATTAATAAAACAAATATACATATTTCGAATAAAAAATCTTGAATATTATTCTAAAATATCTTTTTGTTTTATTTCTTTAAAAATATAATCGTTTCATAATATTAGTCCACATAAGCCCCACCCTTTGAAAGCATCTGCGCACTCACACATGCACAAGTTTTTGTTTACTCAAATTCATCATTTGTCCAACTTTTCGCGACAACATTCATAGGAAAGATTTAAATATTTCGGACACTTTTGATGACAAAAGTCGATGATTATTTCATCAAAATGTCAGAAAAATGGCGAATTTTTCGGAAATAAAAATACTTGGGTAGCTACAGATAGATACATAATATTTTGTTAGTAAACACATGTATTACCAATTTTATAGTTTTAAGGCGGCCGCATGAAAACATTCCGCCGCGACACGACAACAGCTGTCAACACAGTAAGCATAAAAAATTGAAAATATTTTATCTCGTCCATGACAACTAAAACCAACTTTTTTTTTTTTTGGTATCAATTGTCATGGACGAGACAAAACACTCCCAACCCTTCCAAGCTTACCACGTTGGCAGCCATTATCATGCCACGGCAGAATGCCCTCATGCGGCCGCCTTTATGTTATATACTCATAATTATTCTATCCCTTTATCAACCAAGAAAACAAAAAAAATTGACTCAGTTTTAGTCCAACCCACACAAATGTGTGAGTAAAAAACCATAATATGTAATGGTGTTGTTGATAAAATATTTCGATTTATTTAAAGTAAAACCAATACAATTGTGTCTATAGGTATAGTGTTTTTTTTCGGACGAAAGTAAGTTAAAAAGGAATTCACAAATGTGTAAGTTGGTTCAAAAAACATACAAAACTAAATTTTTGAGATGGTACTTTTGCCCTACCCGCACAATTGTGTTAGTAAATCACTAAAGGGCTATCCCTTTTTTTCGTCGGCCTGAAAAAAATATATCTCAACGGATTATTTTTCTCAAATATTTCGACAATAAAAAGAAACATAAAGGGTAAGCATAAAATGCAATTAGCAACATAAATAGTGTTTAGTTAGTGTTTACTGTAATTACCAAAACCAAAAAAAAAAAATCGTTTTTTTTTATTTTAAATTTATCGAAAAATCAACAAAATCAATGTAAATTTACGTTTTGTTGTCCACATTTGACCTAATGCGCACAAACCACGAAAATGAAACTTGGGAATATTTCACCTTTGTTTCCTCTACCATGTATACCATTCATATGCTTTGCAAACAAAAGTAGATATCCCAGCCCGTTCAATAGGCGACCTCGTAAACCGGCAACTCTTCATCTCTTTCCCCTTTTACCTATAAAATCGATGTTAACAATCGATGTTAGGCCATTTTTGAGATGTATATTTTTGTTTAAATTTTATTTTCGAGAGCAGAATAAAACAATACACAAAAATTTGGTGTTTTAATATAAAATAAGGGTTTACATTATAGCAATAACAAATCTTTTACGACTCAGTTTGAAGCCAGATGCTGAAGCCGCGTATGGAACGGGCCGAAAAGACAATTATCGTTCTGTGTAAATACAAAACGCATAGAGAGAGAGCGAAGATAACTTGAAAAATAAATTTATAATTTACATAATATAAACAACATCCATACACACACTAACACCTATAATTCTTCCTAGTTAACTTACAGTAAAACTTCTACAAGTCGAGCTATTTGTTGCCAAAATAATATGCGAGTAAATTTGAGTAAAATAAATGAAAAACCAATTTCACTCGATTACCCGAGCTTATATACGCATATATGTACACATAGATATTATATATATATATATATTACATAAATAGGAAATTTACCGAAAAATGCTAAGATCACAAATCGAAATTCGATTCAAGAAATACTTTGACTTACAGAAGCCTCACTGTATTTACACACATACCCACACACATATACGCATAACTAAATATAATATACAACATTTTATGTAAATAAAAAAAAATATATTACAAGGAGTTCACACTTCTCTGAGTTGTGCGTCCATATGCATACATATACAAATACAGATATCGAAAATTTAAAACGACATATACTTCGCGTAGAAATATATCCCGTTATAAATATTTCAACACAGTTTATGTATATAAAAACATTTTATCCACTGGACACCACACTTTAATACACGTTAATTGCACAAATATTAAAAAATAAATAAACAAATTTGAATTATAATGCACTTTTATTTATTATAACACATTTTTCACATTGATTTTAATTATTTACAATAAATAAGACACTTAAATTCACTATTATCACTTTCACTATTTATTATAATTTTTTTATTATTTATTATGTATTAATATTAATACAAAACTAATTTATTCATTCGCATCGCGTTCGTTGAAGTGGTAACATTTAAACACAGTGTTGTGAATTTTATGGTAAAAGTGTAAAGTGGAAAAACATTAAAGGAAAAAACAATTTAAATAAAAACCAAAAACAAAAAATAAAATTATAAACCTGAAAAAATCATTAAAGAATCTAAAAATTAGTGAGACTGGAAACACCCAAAATGGCGTGGCATCAAGCTGCGTACATGGGGCCAAAACTCTAACAACGGGAAAGGAGTTTAAAGGGTATGATAATAAAGAACCGAATCATAAAAGAAAATTAGAAAACAAGAATTGTGAAAGTGAAAGTGACGAAAATAAATATAATAAAAGACAAATCATGTCTAAAATAACAGACTCAACAACAAATATGGAGGGAGAAAAGGAAGCGAACACAGATCCGCAAACAAATAACCAAAAAAAAATTCCTATTAATAAATACATCAACACAGACAAAGGGCCATATTATGTAATGATTGAATCAAAGACACCCAAAATAATGATGTCAATAATTCTATCAAAAATGTTCAAAGAATTTAATATAAAAACCAAAAATATAATAGAAATCAATAAAAAAATGGCGAGAGTTGAGTTCGAATCATGGGATAAAGCAAATAAATGTATACGAACTGACGACCCAACAAACAAAATTCTAGCAGGCAAAGACTATAGATGTTACATACCCAAAGCATATACACATGTTGAGGGGGTAGTTAAAGGATTAATAGGCGAATTCGAACTTGAGGAAATTAAAGAAAATATTAAGTGTGAAAATACAATAACCAACATAGAAACAATTAAAACATGGAATAGAGAAACTAAAACATTAAAAGACACCAACATATTAAAAATGGAAATAAGAGCTAGTGAACTGCCAAAATTTGTTCAATTTTACGATATTAACATAAAAACGGACATCTACATACCAAAACTGAAATTTTGTTCTATATGTCTTAATTACGGGCATATCAGGAAACACTGCCACTCAAAAATTACAAGATGCACGAAATGTGCTAAACCAAAAACAACGGATCAAACACACATATGCAAAGAGAAACCCAAATGCAAATTCTGCGAAGGAGTAGAACACTACACAAACTCCAGATCATGCCCCGAAAAAAGAAAACAAAACAAAATCAAAATTTACATGATCAAAAATAAATCAACATACAAAGAAACAATAGAAACACTCTTCCCTAGACAAAATAAATATTACAAAGAACCAGAAAATCAACAATTCCCAACAATTAACAATATTCCAGAAAATAACACTCCAAATGCATGGATAAGCCGAGCAAACACACAGGAACAAATTATCAAAGAACAGAGAGAAAAGATTGACAGTCTGGAAACAATAATCAACAAATTCATCATAATAAGCAACAAAGCATACACATCATCCGAATCCGATCTACTTGCAATTGATATTAAAAATATAGTACAAAATCTAAAATCAAAATAATATGCCAAAACAAATTAAAATTCTACAATCAAACATAAGAAGCCTTAATAGTAATAAAAACTTAATCCAGACATTTTTATATAAACAAGCAATAGACATTGCAATTCTAAATGAAACATGGACCCATCAAAATAATATCCCGAACATTAATAAATACAAACTCATCACAAAAGATCGACAAGATGGCTACGGAGGTGTGGGCTTTCTTATAAGAGATAACATAGGAGTGAAAATAGTGAATCTTAACATAAATCTTATATACATTGAAGCATTACAAATCCAAATAAACTACTTAAATGAAAAAATATCAATCATAGTATTCTACAACCCATCAAACGAAAATACATTAGAAAAAACAGAGGAATTTCGGAAGATAATCGAAACAGCAGAAAAAAACCACACAACAATAATAGCAGGTGATATAAACGCACACAGCTGTCTATGGGAGGAAAATTGTAAAGAAAACAGATTGGGGAAAAATTTTGCAGAATTAATCACCAACAATAGAATACAAATATTAAACAACAAAAAACCAACAAGATTAAATTTAAGAAACCACACAACATCAGCAATCGATATCACACTGAGCACACATGATATAGCACACAGGATATCATGGGATGTCCATGACGATAATATCGGATCAGACCATCTACCAATATTAATAAAAATAAATACTAATAGATACATCAGCAAAGAAATCACAATGTGGAAAAAAGTAACCCAGGAACTAACAAATATAACCAGCATAGAGGAAAACACAGAGAACATAGAATCCAGAATAGAGAAAATAATAACAAACAACACCAAAAGAATAATTATTAATAATAAAAATATACCAAAACCATGGTGGAACGATAAACTACAGCGAATGTGGAACATAAAAAAAATAGACAGAAATGCTACAATAGACACAAAAATCTATATACAGCTCAAGAATTGTTGAGATCTATAGCCATATTGAAAAGAGAAATTAAAAAAGCCAAACGCTACAACTGGGAACTATTTGTGAGTGAAATAAATCCATCTCTAAACACCAAAGTACTTTGGAACAGAATAAACAATCTCAAAAATAAAAAAGGAAAAGGTTTCAATGTACTAGAAGACTATGAAATGATGAAAAAATTCATGAACGAAAACTTTCCAGAATCAACAGAAGACACATCTACACCATTAGCTAAATTGATTATTAAAGAGAACAAATTTAATAACAAAATAATAACAGACATAATAAGTAACAAACAAAATAGTGCACCGGGTGAAAATAAAATATCTTATAAAACACTAAAAGAAATAATCAAAATAAATCCAAACATAATAAATCTAATAGTACACCATCTTAATAATATATACAAAAATCAACAATACCCAGAGGAATGGAAAAAGATCAAAATAATTACAATCCTAAAACCAAATAAAGATGAAAGTTTAACTGAGAGCTATAGACCGATATGCCTCTTAAACATATTTGCCAAAATATTTAATAAAATCATACTAGAGGAACTATACGATCATCTGGAATCCAGAAATATCTTGTCAAATAATACGTACGGTTTCAGGAAAGGTACAAATATCATGGACTACTTCATAAACCTATTCAATGAAATAAAAAAAGGGAAAAATACCTGGAAATCGCAAATACTAATAACAACCGACATCTCTAAAGCATTTGACAATGTCAATAAAAACAAGCTAATACAAAAATTAATAAATATGGACACACCCAATCACATAACAAAGTGGATTCACCAATTCCTTACAAACAGGCTTATCATTTACAATAATGGAACATCAACAGTAAAACACACAACAAACAAAGGAATACCACAAGGTAGCTGTCTGAGTCCTTGCCTTTTCAATATATATACGCAAGAAATACACAACATACATGAAGAAAATACTACTATATATCAGTTTGCGGACGACATTGCAATATTGGTCAAAGGACTCAACGAAGAAGAAACACAAACAAAAGCGGACATAATATTAAATAAACTAAAAGAAACACTATCACAACACGATCTGAAAATAAACCCCAGAAAATGTTCTTATATGCGATTATTTAAAAACAAACCCTCAGACTTTGAGATTAAAATAGACAACATTACACTAAAAGAAGAAAGATTAATAAAAATCTTAGGAGTGACCTTTAACAACAAATTGTCACTTCTAGCACACTATAAGACATTAGAAAAGGAAATTATGGGAGCCACAAACCTACTAAAGATGATTACATATAAAAACGGAGGAGCACATCCATACACAACTCTAAACATACACAAAGCCATAGTACAATCAAGAACCAAATATACGGATATCATCACACCAACAAACATTAAAAACTCAATAAAAATCAAGCAAATAATTATAAACAGAAATTTAAGAATATGCACTGGAATGCTGAAAACAACACCGATACCAACATTATTAGCAGAATCAGCCACACTGCCTGCAGACCTAGACAACAAACTAACCACTCTAAAATTTATAGCTAACCATATTAACAAAAATAGTGATATTGGGGAAAGAATAAAAAACAATGAAATATTGGGAAAATATCACGAACTATATAACGAATACACATTTCTAACAAACATAGCACAATCAATCAACAAAACAATCAGCCCTACAACAAATCTTAAAATATACGATGATAATAACAATCAAAAAAAAAACGCAACAAATCAAATAGAACTAATGAAAAACTACATAGAATTCCTAAACAAACATAAGGACTATTTCGAAATTTACACGGATGGATCGCTTAACAACAATCAAGGAGGTATCGGTATATACTTCAAAAACACTGATACAGAGTACAAAATTAAACTTAAAAATAAAGCAACCATTAAAACCATTGAAATCATAGCCATCAAAGTGGCCTTGGATAAGGCAATCAATATGGGACAAACAAAAATAATAATCTTCACAGACTCAATGAGCTCATGTATATCCATTAACAATGTTAATAGGAATAAAAAATTTAAACACTACGAAAAAGAAATACTAGATACAATTATCAAAAACAACATAACAGTAATAATTAAATGGATTCCGGGGCACGCGGGCATTCTAGGAAACGAAAAAGCAGACAATCTTGCCAAAAAAGCTATAGCAGAAAATGAAACAACAATAGACAACCCAATTCTAATTGAAGACATACACCACATCATAGAGGATACAATAAGACAAGAATGGTTAGAAAAATACAATACATGGACCACAACAGTGGGAAAATATAATAAACAGATAAACAACATACCAAGTAAAAAACCATGGTTCCACAACTCACAATTAACAGCATATAACATCAGGCAAATAAACAGACTCAGATCCGGTCATGGCAAAAGCAAAAAATTCAAACACAACATGAGGATAGAAGACAACGACATCTGCGATACATGCAACGTAACGGAAGACAATGAACATATAATAGAAAAGTGCAAAAAATACGAACAAATACGCCAAAAATATAGAATTATCAACAACATGAAACTAATTGACATACTAAAATCGGGCAACCCCAAAAACTACAAAGCAATCTGTGACTTTTTAAAAGAAATTGATTATAACCTTTAAAATAAACACAATAACATAAATATAAGTTAAGATAATTAACAATAATAATTAACCATAGACAATACATAAATATAATTTGTAATACAAATAGGTCGTATGAGTTAAGAAATTCAGACCTCAGCAAAAGAAATATAAAAAAAAAAAAAAAACTAATTTATTTATACACAACACTAATAATATTAAATTTTAAATTAAGGAGTGACACAAAACACGTCGCCCCCCCCCCCCCCCCCCCAAGAATCACGGAAGTTGAAAGATGTAGATAAATTTGAAGCTCAACAAAGTGGTGGCAGCATCATTAGTGCAGTTTTTGACTTTCAAAAAATTTTGACGGTACCACAATCCAGTGCTTCAATTTTTTATTATAAGCGAAAATACTTCGTATATAATTTTACTGTATATTGTCTGGACAGTAATACTGCACACTGCTTTGTTTGGCATGAAACACTTAGCAAACGGGGAGGAACGGAATTGGCCAGTTCTCTTAAGCAATTTATTGAGTTACATCCATCTTGTAACGATTTTAGATTTTGGTCAGATAATTGTCCTGGCCAAAAACGAAACAAAATCTTAAATACGTTTTATGCTTGGGCTTCCAAAAACTATGACATCAATATTTCACATAAATACTTGGAGAAGGGGCACACCCAAAATGAAGGTGATAGCGTCCACTCCTGTATTGAAAGGATGGGAAAAAATCAAGAAATTTTCATACCAGAGCAGTGGTACCAGTTAATAAAATGTGCGAAAGTTAAACCACCAGCTTACAAAGTTATTGAAAAGAATTTCACGGATTTTTTTGATTTTAAAACGCCGTCTAACAGATTAAACTTTACCAAAAACAATAATGGGGAAAAATTTTGTACAAGCAAAATCAAACATATTTTTATTGATAAAAACAATCCACAAATATTAAGCTATAAATATGAATTTGAAGAGCAATTCCGAATGATTGCTCTAGTCAAGGAGAATAAGTTAAGAGGGCGAAACTCGTCCAAAGCAATCACTTTGAATATTGAACTAAAACTAGCCTACGAGTCCCCCTTTCCGATAACGGAGGCCAAATACAAAGATTTAATCGATCTCTGTAATAAAAGAAGCATTAATTCGGCATACCACAGTTTTTATAGAAACCTGCCGCATTCAGCACATAATTTGGAATCTTCGGACGACGAGTAAAAACAAACAAAGCCATATTATTTTAATGATTTACTTATATAATGAATTCTTTATTTTTGTATTATCTTATTTTGTGATATTATTTAGTAATTGGAATATTTATGTACGATATAGTAAGTTTTATTATTATTTTGAATAAAATTTAATAAAAAAAAATTCAACATAACTATATATTATAAGGTGTTTTATTATCCTTACTATAAATATTTCTCCAATTTAAATTAAGTTTTTGTCGCTTAGCAGCTAAAAAAATAATAATTTTCCGGTTGATTGTATTACAAGTATAGTTTACCATAGTAAATTATAAGAAAATTACGAAAAATACTATAATAAAATTTTTGAGCTTAATTATTTCTGAAAATAATTAATTAAAACTAAAATTTAACGTTGCTGCATATCAGTTATAAATGATTTTAAAGTGAAAAAATTTAAACGGCTCTCCTGAAAAATCACATTTAAGACTTGTCATACTCTCATTTGCGCATAGCGATATAGGAAATAGCAATGCAATATAGGGAGCCTTAAAGATATTAATTTAATCAAATGACATATGCAAATTCTATTTAAAATCGGTGAAACAAGCCATCATAAAAATCAATAGTAATTTTAGGTTTATTAGAGGCTTTCTTAAAAATTGTATTTCAGAAGATTGGTTATTTGCCTCCAACCAACAACCACATCAAATAGAGTTGAATTACGCGTTAGGCCGATATATGCAGTACACGCAATCTGTGAAATAAGCCAAGCACATAGAACCTTTAGGCCTTTGTTCATTTTTAGTGATGCAGTGAATCTCTTATAAATAACATTTTTTTTCGGTGTGCATGTGATTTCACGGTTAATCTGTTCAAAAAGCCTCACTTATAATCAGCTATTTGCTATTTACACAGTATCGCCATTCGCACGATATGCTTTGACAGGTTAGGCTTTTTTTCGAATAATTAATATTTAAGTAAAATAAAATTGAACATTGGTGGAACTAGCAGTGTTCAGATTGACACTGAAATATAAACATTAATCAAAATTACATTTCGTACACTAAATGAATTTCATGCGTATTTCTTCTTAATATACTACGCACCGTTGCTGGTGCAACAAAGCATGTCTGCATTTTTGATAGAAGACAAACGAATATTTATCACCCAGTTAACCAGTGCACCACATTTTATCATCAATCAAATACCTCATTAAAAAGTAGAATTTCTTAAATTTTTCATTTTGTGTGCGCTCAACAATCGATAGAATGGGTTTTACCCATAATAATACAATAAACATGTTTTGTTGTTTTGTTATTAATTTAATTTTGAGAGAGAATAGATCAAAAAGTCTAATTAAACTTGAAAAATCCACTTATCATACGAACAAGTAGGTTAAATAAAAAAACCTTTTAGTGTAGTAAAGTGCCATCTTTGGTTGAACATGTACACTACAAATTCTATGTTTTTCATTTGAATGTGTCTCGGGTTTAATGGTATAAATCGAGTTTAATCGTATAAACGGTTCGAGTCTTTGCTGCTTTATGTTTATATAAAAATATATTTGAAATCTATTGATTTAAAATAATTAATTTACGATTAATATAAACCTATCGCTAATTAAACAGTTTAAAGCACTAATTAAAGAAGTTGTCATATGATTTGGAACGATCTACTAATTAACAATATTAAAATGATTAATTTGTATTTCTTCCTGCACCGTCTAGTTCATTAATGGTAAAATCTGGCAGTCTACTGTTTATCTCTAGTAGTCCGAATTAACAACAATTCAACCGTCATGTTCAGAAGTTTGAGCTCATCGATTTGTTGTATCGGTTTATCGACGGCCCGCCCTCTGAGAACGGCTTGCAATGACTGGTATTTTGACATCCGACACATTTTGTACTCGAATCTTGATTGAAGGTGAATGAGGCACCATATTAAAACAATTTAAACGAAACTCTATTAAAAAGTCCCACAATAACCCGACATAAAAAAAAAACTCACTGAATCTGTGACTATAAATTTTATCCGGGAAAATCGGCTAAGTAAACCACCACGTTTTTTCCTAAAAAACTATGCAAACTTTTTATTGTTGAAATTCCGGTTCAAAATGATTATAGGTACAGTACACAACACGTTGAGCACGAAACTACCGGTAGGAGGTATAAGGAAAGTGGTGGTTACTGGAAGTTTCTTATTTTGAAATTCTGCCACATTGTGTTTCGATCCTGGATAGCAGGTGAACGAGGCGACATATTGAAGCAAACTAAACGTTGATCTACTCATAATTACATTGATAATCCAAAATAAACGAAACATTCGGAATCCGTGACTATAAATTTAATCCGTTCAAAAAACGTAAGGCTATCCATCACGTTTTTTCGCGAAAAACTGAAAACTTTTTTTTGTTGAAATTCCAGTTCAAAATGATTATAGGTACAGTATACAACACGTTGAGCACGAAACTACCGGTAGGAGGTATAAGGAAAGTGGTGGTTACTGGAAGTTTCTTATTTTGAAATTCTGCCACATTGTGTTTCGATCCTGGATAGCAGGTGAACGAGGCGACATATTGAAGCAAACTAAACGTTGATCTACTCATAATTACATTGATAATCCAAAATAAACGAAACATTCGGAATCCGTGACTATAAATTTAATCCGTTCAAAAAACGTAAGGCTATAACCATCACATTTTTTCGCGAAAAACTGAAAACTTTTTTTTGTTTAAATTCCGGTTCAAAATGATTATAGGTACAGTATACAACACGTTGAGCACGAAACTACCGGTAGGAGGTATAAGGAAAGTGGTGGTTACTGGAAGTTTCTTATTTTGAAATTCTGCCACATTGTGTTTCGATCCTGGATAGCAGGTGAACGAGGCGACATATTGAAGCAAACTAAACGTTGATCTACTCATAATTACATTGATAATCCAAAATAAACGAAACATTCGGAATCCGTGACTATAAATTTAATCCGTTCAAAAAACGTAAGGCTATCCATCACGTTTTTTCGCGAAAAACTGAAAACTTTTTTTTGTTGAAATTCCAGTTCAAAATGATTATAGGTACAGTATACAACACGTTGAGCACGAAACTACCGGTAGGAGGTATAAGGAAAGTGGTGGTTACTGGAAGTTTCTTATTTTGAAATTCTGCCACATTGTGTTTCGATCCTGGATAGCAGGTGAACGAGGCGACATATTGAAGCAAACTAAACGTTGATCTACTCATAATTACATTGATAATCCAAAATAAACGAAACATTCGGAATCCGTGACTATAAATTTAATCCGTTCAAAAAACGTAAGGCTAACCATCACGTTTTTTCGCGAAAAACTGAAAACTTTTTTTTGTTGAAATTCCAGTTCAAAATGATTATAGGTACAGTATACAACACGTTGAGCACGAAACTACCGGTAGGAGGTATAAGGAAAGTGGTGGTTACTGGAAGTTTCTTATTTTGAAATTCTGCCACATTGTGTTTCGATCCTGGATAGCAGGTGAACGAGGCGACATATTGAAGCAAACTAAACGTTGATCTACTCATAATTACATTGATAATCCAAAATAAACGAAACATTCGGAATCCGTGACTATAAATTTAATCCGTTCAAAAAACGTAAGGCTATCCATCACGTTTTTTCGCGAAAAACTGAAAACTTTTTTTTGTGGAAATTCCGGTTCAAAATGATTATAGGTACAGTATACAACACGTTGAGCACGAAACTACCGGTAGGAGGTATAAGGAAAGTGGTGGTTACTGGAAGTTTCTTATTTTGAAATTCTGCCACATTGTGTTTCGATCCTGGATAGCAGGTGAACGAGGCGACATATTGAAGCAAACTAAACGTTGATCTACTCATAATTACATTGATAATCCAAAATAAACGAAACATTCGGAATCCGTGACTATAAATTTAATCCGTTCAAAAAACGTAAGGCTAACCATCACGTTTTTTCGCGAAAAACTGAAAACTTTTTTTTGTTGAAATTCCAGTTCAAAATGATTATAGGTACAGTATACAACACGTTGAGCACGAAACTACCGGTAGGAGGTATAAGGAAAGTGGTGGTTACTGGAAGTTTCTTATTTTGAAATTCTGCCACATTGTGTTTCGATCCTGGATAGCAGGTGAACGAGGCGACATATTGAAGCAAACTAAACGTTGATCTACTCATAATTACATTGATAATCCAAAATAAACGAAACATTCGGAATCCGTGACTATAAATTTAATCCGTTCAAAAAACGTAAGGCTAACCATCACGTTTTTTCGCGAAAAACTGAAAACTTTTTTTTGTTGAAATTCCAGTTCAAAATGATTATAGGTACAGTATACAACACGTTGAGAACGAAACTACCGGTAGGAGGTATAAGGAAAGTGGTGGTTACTGGAAGTTTCTTATTTTGAAATTCTGCCACATTGTGTTTCGATCCTGGATAGCAGGTGAACGAGGCGACATATTGAAGCAAACTAAACGTTGATCTACTCATAATTACATTGATAATCCAAAATAAACGAAACATTCGGAATCCGTGACTATAAATTTAATCCGTTCAAAAAACGTAAGGCTAACCATCACGTTTTTTCGCGAAAAACTGAAAACTTTTTTTTGTTGAAATTCCAGTTCAAAATGATTATAGGTACAGTATACAACACGTTGAGCACGAAACTACCGGTAGGAGGTATAAGGAAAGTGGTGGTTACTGGAAGTTTCTTATTTTGAAATTCTGCCACATTGTGTTTCGATCCTGGATAGCAGGTGAACGAGGCGACATATTGAAGCAAACTAAACGTTGATCTACTCATAATTACATTGATAATCCAAAATAAACGAAACATTCGGAATCCGTGACTATAAATTTAATCCGTTCAAAAAACGTAAGGCTAACCATCACGTTTTTTCGCGAAAAACTGAAAACTTTTTTTTGTTGAAATTCCAGTTCAAAATGATTATAGGTACAGTATACAACACGTTGAGCACGAAACTACCGGTAGGAGGTATAAGAAAAGTGGTGGTTACTGGAAGTTTCTTATTTTGAAATTCTGCCACATTGTGTTTCGATCATGGATAGCAGGTGAACGAGGCGACATATTGAAGCAAACTAAACGTTGATCTACTCATAATTACATTGATAATCCAAAATAAACGAAACATTCGGAATCCGTGACTATAAATTTAATCCGTTCAAAAAACATAAGGCTCATCACGTTTTTTCGCGAAAAACTGAAAACTTTTTTTTGTTGAAATTCCAGTTCAAAATGATTAAAGGTAAAGTAAACAACACGTTGAGCACGAAACTACCGGTAGGAGGTATAAGGAAAGTGGTGGTTACTGGAAGTTTCTTATTTTGAAATTCTGCCACATTGTGTTTCGATCCTGGATAGCAGGTGAACGAGGCGACATATTGAAGCAAACTAAACGTTGATCTACTCATAATTACATTGATAATCCAAAATAAACGAAACATTCGGAATCCGTGACTATAAATTTAATCCGTTCAAAAAACGTAAGGCTAACCATCACGTTTTTTCGTGAAAAACTGAAAACTTTTTTTTGTTGAAATTCCAGTTCATAATGATTAAAGGTAAAGTATACAACACGTTGAGCACGAAACTACCGGTAGGAGGTATAAGGAAAGTGGTGGTTACTGGAAGTTTCTTATTTTGAAATTCTGCCACATTGTGTTTCGATCCTGGATAGCAGGTGAACGAGGCGACATATTGAAGCAAACTAAACGTTGATCTACTCATAATTACATTGATAATCCAAAATAAACGAAACATTCGGAATCCGTGACTATAAATTTAATCCGTTCAAAAAAAGTAAGGCTAGCCATCACGTTTTTTCGTGAAAAACTGAAAACTTTTTTTTGTTGAAATTCCAGTTCAAAATGATTAAAGGTAAAGTATACAACACGTTGAGCACGAAACTACCGGTAGGAGGTATAAGGAAAGTGGTGGTTACTGGAAGTTTCTTATTTTGAAATTCTGCCACATTGTGTTTCGATCCTGGATAGCAGGTGAACGAGGCGACATATTGAAGCAAACTAAACGTTGATCTACTCATAATTACATTGATAATCCAAAATAAACGAAACATTCGGAATCCGTGACTATAAATTTAATCCGTTCAAAAAAAGTAAGGCTAACCATCACGTTTTTTCGCGAAAAACTGAAAACTTTTTTTTGTGGAAATTCCGGTTCAAAATGATTATAGGTACAGTATACAACACGTTGAGCACGAAACTACCGGTAGGAGGTATAAGGAAAGTGGTGGTTACTGGAAGTTTCTTATTTTGAAATTCTGCCACATTGTGTTTCGATCCTGGATAGCAGGTGAACGAGGCGACATATTGAAGCAAACTAAACGTTGATCTACTCATAATTACATTGATAATCCAAAATAAACGAAACATTCAGAATCCGTGACTATAAATTTAATCCGTTCAAAAAAAGTAAGGCCAACCATCACGTTTTTTCGCGAAAAACTGAAAACTTTTTTTTGTGGAAATTCCGGTTCAAAATGATTATAGGTACAGTATACAACACGTTGAGCACGAAACTACCGGTAGGAGGTATAAGGAAAGTGGTGGTTACTGGAAGTTTCTTATTTTGAAATTCTGCCACATTGTGTTTCGATCCTGGATAGCAGGTGAACGAGGCGACATATTGAAGCAAACTAAACGTTGATCTACTCATAATTACATTGATAATCCAAAATAAACGAAACATTCGGAATCCGTGACTGTAAATTTAATCCGTTCAAAAAAAGTAAGGCTAACCATCACATTTTTTCGCGAAAAACTGAAAACTTTTTTTTGTGGAAATTCCGGTTCAAAATGATTATAGGTACAGTATACAACACGTTGAGCACGAAACTACCGGTAGGAGGTATAAGGAAAGTGGTGGTTACTGGAAGTTTCTTATTTTGAAATTCTGCCACATTGTGTTTCGATCCTGGATAGCAGGTGAACGAGGCGACATATTGAAGCAAACTAAACGTTGATCTACTCATAATTACATTGATAATCCAAAATAAACGAAACATTCGGAATCCGTGACTGTAAATTTAATCCGTTCAAAAAAAGTAAGGCTAACCATCACATTTTTTCGCGAAAAACTGAAAACTTTTTTTTGTGGAAATTCCGGTTCAAAATGATTATAGGTACAGTATACAACACGTTGAGCACGAAACTACCGGTAGGAGGTATAAGGAAAGTGGTGGTTACTGGAAGTTTCTTATTTTGAAATTCTGCCACATTGTGTTTCGATCCTGGATAGCAGGTGAACGAGGCGACATATTGAAGCAAACTAAACGTTGATCTACTCATAATTACATTGATAATCCAAAATAAACGAAACATTCGGAATCCGTGACTATAAATTTAATCCGTTCAAAAAAAGTAAGGCTAACCATCACGTTTTTTTCGTGAAAAACTGAAAAATTTTTTTTGTTGAAATTCCGGTTCAAAATGATTATAGGTACAGTATACAACACGTTGAGCACGAAACTACCGGTAGGAGGTATAAGGAAAGTGGTGGTTACTGGAAGTTTCTTATTTTGAAATTCTGCCACATTGTGTTTCGATCCTGGATAGCAGGTGAACGAGGCGACATATTGAAGCAAACTAAACGTTGATCTACTCATAATTACATTGATAATCCAAAATAAACGAAACATTCGGAATCCGTGACTATAAATTTAATCCGTTCAAAAAAAGTAAGGCTAACCATCACGTTTTTTTCGTGAAAAACTGAAAAATTTTTTTTGTTGAAATTCCGGTTCAAAATGATTATAGGTACAGTATACAACACGTTGAGCACGAAACTACCGGTAGGAGGCATAAGGAAAGGGGTGGTTACTGGAAGTTTCTTATTTTGAAATTCTGCCACATTGTGTTTCGATCCTGGATAGCAGGTGAACGAGGCGACATATTGAAGCAAACTAAACGTTGATCTACTCATAATTACATTGATAATCCAAAATAAACGAAACATTCAGAATCCGTGACTATAAATTTAATCCGTTCAAAAAAAGTAAGGCCAACCATCACGTTTTTTCGCGAAAAACTGAAAACTTTTTTTTGTTGAAATTCCGGTTCAAAATGATTATAGGTACAGTATACAACACGTTGAGCACGAAACTACCGGTAGGAGGTATAAGGAAAGTGGTGGTTACTGGAAGTTTCTTATTTTGAAATTCTGCCACATTGTGTTTCGATCCTGGATAGCAGGTGAACGAGGCGACATATTGAAGCAAACTAAACGTTGATCTACTCATAATTACATTGATAATCCAAAATAAACGAAACATTCGGAATCCGTGACTATAAATTTAATCCGTTCAAAAAACGTAAGGCTACATCACGTTTTTTCGCGAAAAACTGAAAACTTTTTTTTGTTGAAATTCCGGTTCAAAATGATTATAGGTACAGTAGACAACACGTTGAGCACGAAACTACCGGTAGGAGGTATAAGGAAAGTGGTGGTTACTGGAAGTTTCTTATTTTAAAATTCTGCCACATTGTGTTTCGATCCTGGATAGCAGGTGAACGAGGCGACATATTGAAGCAAACTAAACGTTGATCTACTCATAATTACATTGATAATCCAAAATAAACGAAACATTCGGAATCCGTGACTATAAATTTAATCCGTTCAAAAAAAGTAAGGCTAACCATCACGTTTTTTCGCGAAAAACTGAAAACTTTTTTTTGTTGAAATTCCGGTTCAAAATGATTATAGGTACAGTAAACAACACGTTGAGCACGAAACTACCGGTAGGAGGTATAAGGAAAGTGGTGGTTACTGGAAGTTTCTTATTTTGAAATTCTGCCACATTGTGTTTCGATCCTGGATAGCAGGTGAACGAGGCGACATATTGAAGCAAACTAAACGTTGATCTACTCATAATTACATTGATAATCCAAAATAAACGAAACATTCGGAATCCGTGACTATAAATTTAATCCGTTCAAAAAAAGTAAGGCTAACCATCACGTTTTTTCGTGAAAAACTGAAAACTTTTTTTTGTTGAAATTCCGGTTCAAAATGATTATAGGTACAGTATACAACACGTTGAGCACGAAACTACCGGTAGGAGGTATAAGGAAAGTGGTGGTTACTGGAAGTTTCTTATTTTGAAATTCTGCCACATTGTGTTTCGATCCTGGATAGCAGGTGAACGAGGCGACATATTGAAGCAAACTAAACGTTGATCTACTCATAATTACATTGATAATCCAAAATAAACGAAACATTCGGAATCCGTGACTATAAATTTAATCCGTTCAAAAAACGTAAGGCTACATCACGTTTTTTCGCGAAAAACTGAAAACTTTTTTTTGTTGAAATTCCGGTTCAAAATGATTATAGGTACAGTAGACAACACGTTGAGCACGAAACTACCGGTAGGAGGTATAAGGAAAGTGGTGGTTACTGGAAGTTTCTTATTTTAAAATTCTGCCACATTGTGTTTCGATCCTGAATAGCAGGTGAACGAGGCGACATATTGAAGCAAACTAAACGTTGATCTACTCATAATTACATTGATAATCCAAAATAAACGAAACATTCGGAATCCGTGACTATAAATTTAATCCGTTCAAAAAAAGTAAGGCCAACCATCACGTTTTTTCGCGAAAAACTGAAAACTTTTTTTTGTTGAAATTCCGGTTCAAAATGATTATAGGTACAGTAAACAACACGTTGAGCACGAAACTACCGGTAGGAGGTATAAGGAAAGTGGTGGTTACTGGAAGTTTCTTATTTTGAAATTCTGCCACATTGTGTTTCGATCCTGGATAGCAGGTGAACGAGGCGACATATTGAAGCAAACTAAACGTTGATCTACTCATAATTACATTGATAATCCAAAATAAACGAAACATTCGGAATCCGTGACTATAAATTTAATCCGTTCAAAAAAAGTAAGGCTAACCATCACGTTTTTTCGCGAAAAACTGAAAACTTTTTTTTGTTGAAATTCCGGTTCAAAATGATTATAGGTACAGTATACAACACGTTGAGCACGAAACTACCGGTAGGAGGTATAAGGAAAGTGGTGGTTACTGGAAGTTTCTTATTTTGAAATTCTGCCACATTGTGTTTCGATCCTGGATAGCAGGTGAACGAGGCGACATATTGAAGCAAACTAAACGTTGATCTACTCATAATTACATTGATAATCCAAAATAAACGAAACATTCGGAATCCGTGACTATAAATTTAATCCGTTCAAAAAACGTAAGGCTAACCATCACGTTTTTTCGCGAAAAACTGAAAACTTTTTGTGTTGAAATTCCGGTTCAAAATGATTATAGGTACAGTATACAACACGTTGAGCACGAAACTACCGGTAGGAGGTATAAGGAAAGTGGTGGTTACTGGAAGTTTCTTATTTTGAAATTCTGCCACATTGTGTTTCGATCCTGGATAGCAGGTGAACGAGGCGACATATTGAAGCAAACTAAACGTTGATCTACTCATAATTACATTGATAATCCAAAATAAACGAAACATTCGGAATCCGTGACTATAAATTTAATCCGTTCAAAAAAAGTAAGGCTAACCATCACGTTTTTTTCGTGAAAAACTGAAAAATTTTTTTTGTTGAAATTCCGGTTCAAAATGATTATAGGTACAGTATACAACACGTTGAGCACGAAACTACCGGTAGGAGGCATAAGGAAAGTGGTGGTTACTGGAAGTTTCTTATTTTGAAATTCTGCCACATTGTGTTTCGATCCTGGATAGCAGGTGAACGAGGCGACATATTGAAGCAAACTAAACGTTGATCTACTCATAATTACATTGATAATCCAAAATAAACGAAACATTCAGAATCCGTGACTATAAATTTAATCCGTTCAAAAAAAGTAAGGCTAACCATCACGTTTTTTCGCGAAAAACTGAAAACTTTTTTTTGTTGAAATTCCGGTTCAAAATGATTATAGGTACAGTATACAACACGTTGAGCACGAAACTACCGGTAGGAGGTATAAGGAAAGTGGTGGTTACTGGAAGTTTCTTATTTTGAAATTCTGCCACATTGTGTTTCGATCCTGGATAGCAGGTGAACGAGGCGACATATTGAAGCAAACTAAACGTTGATCTACTCATAATTACATTGATAATCCAAAATAAACGAAACATTCGGAATCCGTGACTATAAATTTAATCCGTTCAAAAAACGTAAGGCTACATCACGTTTTTTCGCGAAAAACTGAAAACTTTTTTTTGTTGAAATTCCGGTTCAAAATGATTATAGGTACAGTAGACAACACGTTGAGCACGAAACTACCGGTAGGAGGTATAAGGAAAGTGGTGGTTACTGGAAGTTTCTTATTTTGAAATTCTGCCACATTGTGTTTCGATCCTGGATAGCAGGTGAACGAGGCGACATATTGAAGCAAACTAAACGTTGATCTACTCATAATTACATTGATAATCCAAAATAAACGAAACATTCGGAATCCGTGACTATAAATTTAATCCGTTCAAAAAACGTAAGGCTACATCACGTTTTTTCGCGAAAAACTGAAAACTTTTTTTTGTTGAAATTCCGGTTCAAAATGATTATAGGTACAGTAGACAACACGTTGAGCACGAAACTACCGGTAGGAGGTATAAGGAAAGTGGTGGTTACTGGAAGTTTCTTATTTTGAAATTCTGCCACATTGTGTTTCGATCCTGGATAGCAGGTGAACGAGGCGACATATTGAAGCAAACTAAACGTTGATCTACTCATAATTACATTGATAATCCAAAATAAGCGAAACATTTGGAATCCGTGACTATAAATTTAATCCGTTCAAAAAACGTAAGGCTACATCACGTTTTTTCGCGAAAAACTGAAAACTTTTTTTTGTTGAAATTCCGGTTCAAAATGATTATAGGTACAGTATACAACACGTTGAGCACGAAACTACCGGTAGGAGGTATAAGGAAAGTGGTGGTTACTGGAAGTTTCTTATTTTGAAATTCTGCCACATTGTGTTTCGATCCTGGATAGCAGGTGAACGAGGCGACATATTGAAGCAAACTAAACGTTGATCTACTCATAATTACATTGATAATCCAAAATAAACGAAACATTCGGAATCCGTGACTATAAATTTAATCCGTTCAAAAAAAGTAAGGCTAACCATCACGTTTTTTTCGTGAAAAACTGAAAAATTTTTTTTGTTGAAATTCCGGTTCAAAATGATTATAGGTACAGTATACAACACGTTGAGCACGAAACTACCGGTAGGAGGCATAAGGAAAGTGGTGGTTGCTGGAAGTTTCTTATTTTGAAATTCTGCCACATTGTGTTTCGATCCTGGATAGCAGGTGAACGAGGCGACATATTGAAGCAAACTAAACGTTGATCTACTCATAATTACATTGATAATCCAAAATAAACGAAACATTCAGAATCCGTGACTATAAATTTAATCCGTTCAAAAAAAGTAAGGCCAACCATCACGTTTTTTCGCGAAAAACTGAAAACTTTTTTTTGTTGAAATTCCGGTTCAAAATGATTATAGGTACAGTATACAACACGTTGAGCACGAAACTACCGGTAGGAGGTATAAGGAAAGTGGTGGTTACTGGAAGTTTCTTATTTTGAAATTCTGCCACATTGTGTTTCGATCCTGGATAGCAGGTGAACGAGGCGACATATTGAAGCAAACTAAACGTTGATCTACTCATAATTACATTGATAATCCAAAATAAACGAAACATTCGGAATCCGTGACTATAAATTTAATCCGTTCAAAAAAAGTAAGGCTAACCATCACGTTTTTTTCGTGAAAAACTGAAAAATTTTTTTTGTTGAAATTCCGGTTCAAAATGATTATAGGTACAGTATACAACACGTTGAGCACGAAACTACCGGTAGGAGGCATAAGGAAAGTGGTGGTTGCTGGAAGTTTCTTATTTTGAAATTCTGCCACATTGTGTTTCGATCCTGGATAGCAGGTGAACGAGGCGACATATTGAAGCAAACTAAACGTTGATCTACTCATAATTACATTGATAATCCAAAATAAACGAAACATTCAGAATCCGTGACTATAAATTTAATCCGTTCAAAAAAAGTAAGGCTAACCATCACGTTTTTTCGCGGAAAACTGAAAACTTTTTTTTGTTGAAATTCCGGTTCAAAATGATTATAGGTACAGTATACAACACGTTGAGCACGAAACTACCGGTAGGAGGTATAAGGAAAGTGGTGGTTACTGGAAGTTTCTTATTTTGAAATTCTGCCACATTGTGTTTCGATCCTGGATAGCAGGTGAACGAGGCGACATATTGAAGCAAACTAAACGTTGATCTACTCATAATTACATTGATAATCCAAAATAAGCGAAACATTTGGAATCCGTGACTATAAATTTAATCCGTTCAAAAAAAGTAAGGCTAACCATCACGTTTTTTCGCGGAAAACTGAAAACTTTTTTTTGTTGAAATTCCGGTTCAAAATGATTATAGGTACAGTATACAACACGTTGAGCACGAAACTACCGGTAGGAGGTATAAGGAAAGTGGTGGTTACTGGAAGTTTCTTATTTTGAAATTCTGCCACATTGTGTTTCGATCCTGGATAGCAGGTGAACGAGGCGACATATTGAAGCAAACTAAACGTTGATCTACTCATAATTACATTGATAATCCAAAATAAACGAAACATTCGGAATCCGTGACTATAAATTTAATCCGTTCAAAAAAAGTAAGGCTTACCATCACGTTTTTTCGCGGAAAACTGAAAACTTTTTTTTGTTGAAATTCCGGTTCAAAATGATTATAGGTACAGTATACAACACGTTGAGCACGAAACTACCGGTAGGAGGTATAAGGAAAGTGGTGGTAACTGGAAGTTTCTTATTTTGAAATTCTGCCACATTGTGTTTCGATCCTGGATAGCAGGTGAACGAGGCGACATATTGAAGCAAACTAAACGTTGATCTACTCATAATTACATTGATAATCCAAAATAAGCGAAACATTTGGAATCCGTGACTATAAATTTAATCCGTTCAAAAAAAGTAAGGCTAACAACCATCACGTTTTTTCGCGGAAAACTGAAAACTTTTTTTTGTTGAAATTCCGGTTCAAAATGATTATAGGTACAGTATACAACACGTTGAGCACGAAACTACCGGTAGGAGGTATAAGGAAAGTGGTGGTTACTGGAAGTTTCTTATTTTGAAATTCTGCCACATTGTGTTTCGATCCTGGATAGCAGGTGAACGAGGCGACATATTGAAGCAAACTAAACGTTGATCTACTCATAATTACATTGATAATCCAAAATAAACGAAACATTCAGAATCCGTGACTATAAATTTAATCCGTTCAAAAAAAGTAAGGCTAACCATCACGTTTTTTCGCGGAAAACTGAAAACTTTTTTTTGTTGAAATTCCGGTTCAAAATGATTATAGGTACAGTATACAACACGTTGAGCACGAAACTACCGGTAGGAGGCATAAGGAAAGTGGTGGTTGCTGGAAGTTTCTTATTTTGAAATTCTGCCACATTGTGTTTCGATCCTGGATAGCAGGTGAACGAGGCGACATATTGAAGCAAACTAAACGTTGATCTACTCATAATTACATTGATAATCCAAAATAAACGAAACATTCAGAATCCGTGACTATAAATTTAATCCGTTCAAAAAAAGTAAGGCTAACCATCACGTTTTTTTCGTGAAAAACTGAAAAATTTTTTTTGTTGAAATTCCGGTTCAAAATGATTATAGGTACAGTATACAACACGTTGAGCACGAAACTACCGGTAGGAGGCATAAGGAAAGTGGTGGTTGCTGGAAGTTTCTTATTTTGAAATTCTGCCACATTGTGTTTCGATCCTGGATAGCAGGTGAACGAGGCGACATATTGAAGCAAACTAAACGTTGATCTACTCATAATTACATTGATAATCCAAAATAAACGAAACATTCAGAATCCGTGACTATAAATTTAATCCGTTCAAAAAAAGTAAGGCTAACCATCACGTTTTTTCGCGGAAAACTGAAAACTTTTTTTTGTTGAAATTCCGGTTCAAAATGATTATAGGTACAGTATACAACACGTTGAGCACGAAACTACCGGTAGGAGGTATAAGGAAAGTGGTGGTTACTGGAAGTTTCTTATTTTGAAATTCTGCCACATTGTGTTTCGATCCTGGATAGCAGGTGAACGAGGCGACATATTGAAGCAAACTAAACGTTGATCTACTCATAATTACATTGATAATCCAAAATAAGCGAAACATTTGGAATCCGTGACTATAAATTTAATCCGTTCAAAAAAAGTAAGGCTAACCATCACGTTTTTTCGCGGAAAACTGAAAACTTTTTTTTGTTGAAATTCCGGTTCAAAATGATTATAGGTACAGTATACAACACGTTGAGCACGAAACTACCGGTAGGAGGTATAAGGAAAGTGGTGGTTACTGGAAGTTTCTTATTTTGAAATTCTGCCACATTGTGTTTCGATCCTGGATAGCAGGTGAACGAGGCGACATATTGAAGCAAACTAAACGTTGATCTACTCATAATTACATTGATAATCCAAAATAAACGAAACATTCGGAATCCGTGACTATAAATTTAATCCGTTCAAAAAAAGTAAGGCTTACCATCACGTTTTTTCGCGGAAAACTGAAAACTTTTTTTTGTTGAAATTCCGGTTCAAAATGATTATAGGTACAGTATACAACACGTTGAGCACGAAACTACCGGTAGGAGGTATAAGGAAAGTGGTGGTAACTGGAAGTTTCTTATTTTGAAATTCTGCCACATTGTGTTTCGATCCTGGATAGCAGGTGAACGAGGCGACATATTGAAGCAAACTAAACGTTGATCTACTCATAATTACATTGATAATCCAAAATAAGCGAAACATTTGGAATCCGTGACTATAAATTTAATCCGTTCAAAAAAAGTAAGGCTAACAACCATCACGTTTTTTCGCGGAAAACTGAAAACTTTTTTTTGTTGAAATTCCGGTTCAAAATGATTATAGGTACAGTATACAACACGTTGAGCACGAAACTACCGGTAGGAGGTATAAGGAAAGTGGTGGTTACTGGAAGTTTCTTATTTTGAAATTCTGCCACATTGTGTTTCGATCCTGGATAGCAGGTGAACGAGG
The DNA here is from genome assembly GCA_947310385.1 of Nephrotoma appendiculata. Taxonomy (NCBI): domain Eukaryota; kingdom Metazoa; phylum Arthropoda; class Insecta; order Diptera; family Tipulidae; genus Nephrotoma; species Nephrotoma appendiculata. The sequence continues at coordinate 279,972,397 of OX371223.1, forward strand.
CGACATATTGAAGCAAACTAAACGTTGATCTACTCATAATTACATTGATAATCCAAAATAAACGAAACATTCGGAATCCGTGACTATAAATTTAATCCGTTCAAAAAACGTAAGGCTAACCATCACGTTTTTTCGCGAAAAACTGAAAACTTTTTGTGTTGAAATTCCGGTTCAAAATGATTATAGGTACAGTATACAACACGTTGAGCACGAAACTACCGGTAGGAGGTATAAGGAAAGTGGTGGTTACTGGAAGTTTCTTATTTTGAAATTCTGCCACATTGTGTTTCGATCCTGGATAGCAGGTGAACGAGGCGACATATTGAAGCAAACTAAACGTTGATCTACTCATAATTACATTGATAATCCAAAATAAACGAAACATTCGGAATCCGTGACTATAAATTTAATCCGTTCAAAAAACGTAAGGCTACATCACGTTTTTTCGCGAAAAACTGAAAACTTTTTTTTGTTGAAATTCCGGTTCAAAATGATTATAGGTACAGTAGACAACACGTTGAGCACGAAACTACCGGTAGGAGGTATAAGGAAAGTGGTGGTTACTGGAAGTTTCTTATTTTGAAATTCTGCCACATTGTGTTTCGATCCTGGATAGCAGGTGAACGAGGCGACATATTGAAGCAAACTAAACGTTGATCTACTCATAATTACATTGATAATCCAAAATAAACGAAACATTCGGAATCCGTGACTATAAATTTAATCCGTTCAAAAAAAGTAAGGCTAACCATCACGTTTTTTCGCGGAAAACTGAAAACTTTTTTTTGTTGAAATTCCGGTTCAAAATGATTATAGGTACAGTATACAACACGTTGAGCACGAAACTACCGGTAGGAGGTATAAGGAAAGTGGTGGTTACTGGAAGTTTCTTATTTTGAAATTCTGCCACATTGTGTTTCGATCCTGGATAGCAGGTGAACGAGGCGACATATTGAAGCAAACTAAACGTTGATCTACTCATAATTACATTGATAATCCAAAATAAACGAAACATTCGGAATCCGTGACTATAAATTTAATCCGTTCAAAAAAAGTAAGGCTAACCATCACGTTTTTTCGCGAAAAACTGAAAACTTTTTTTTGTTGAAATTCTGGTTCAAAATGATTATAGGTACAGTATACAACACGTTGAGCACGAAACTACCGGTAGGAGGTATAAGGAAAGTGGTGGTTACTGGAAGTTTCTTATTTTGAAATTCTGCCACATTGTGTTTCGATCCTGGATAGCAGGTGAACGAGGCGACATATTGAAGCAAACTAAACGTTGATCTACTCATAATAACATTGATAATCCAAAATAAACGAAACATTCGGAATCCGTGACTATAAATTTAATCCGTTCAAAAAACGTAAGGCTAACCATCACGTTTTTTCGCGAAAAACTGAAAACTTTTTGTGTTGAAATTCCGGTTCAAAATGATTATAGGTACAGTATACAACACGTTGAGCACGAAACTACCGGTAGGAGGTATAAGGAAAGTGGTGGTTACTGGAAGTTTCTTATTTTGAAATTCTGCCACATTGTGTTTCGATCCTGGATAGCAGGTGAACGAGGCGACATATTGAAGCAAACTAAACGTTGATCTACTCATAATTACATTGATAATCCAAAATAAACGAAACATTCGGAATCCGTGACTATAAATTTAATCCGTTCAAAAAACGTAAGGCTAACCATCACGTTTTTTCGCGAAAAACTGAAAACTTTTTTTGTTGAAATTCCGGTTCAAAATGATTATAGGTACAGTATACAACACGTTGAGCACGAAACTACCGGTAGGAGGTATAAGGAAAGTGGTGGTTACTGGAAGTTTCTTATTTTGAAATTCTGCCACATTGTGTTTCGATCCTGGATAGCAGGTGAACGAGGCGACATATTGAAGCAAACTAAACGTTGATCTACTCATAATTACATTGATAATCCAAAATAAACGAAACATTCGGAATCCGTGACTATAAATTTAATCCGTTCAAAAAAAGTAAGGCTAACCATCACGTTTTTTCGCGAAAAACTGAAAACTTTTTTTGTTGAAATTCCGGTTCAAAACGTTGAGCACGAAACTACCGGTAGGAGGTATAAGGAAAGTGGTGGTTACTGGAAGTTTCTTATTTTGAAATTCTGCCACATTGTGTTTCGATCCTGGATAGCAGGTGAACGAGGCGACATATTGAAGCAAACTAAACGTTGATCTACTCATAATTACATTGATAATCCAAAATAAACGAAACATTCGGAATCCGTGACTATAAATTTAATCCGTTCAAAAAAAGTAAGGCTCATCACGTTTTTTCGCGAAAAACTGAAAACTTTTTTTTGTTGAAATTCCGGTTCAAAATGATTATAGGTACAGTATACAACACGTTGAGCACGAAACTACCGGTAGGAGGTATAAGGAAAGTGGTGGTTACTGGAAGTTTCTTATTTTGAAATTCTGCCACATTGTGTTTCGATCCTGGATAGCAGGTGAACGAGGCGACATATTGAAGCAAACTAAACGTTGATCTACTCATAATTACATTGATAATCCAAAATAAACGAAACATTCGGAATCCGTGACTATAAATTTAATCCGTTCAAAAAAAGTAAGGCTCATCACGTTTTTTCGCGAAAAACTGAAAACTTTTTTTTATGGAAATTCCGGTTCAAAATGATTATAGGTACAGTATACAACACGTTGAGCACGAAACTACCGGTAGGAGGTATAAGGAAAGTGGTGGTTACTGGAAGTTTCTTATTTTGAAATTCTGCCACATTGTGTTTCGATCCTGGATAGCAGGTGAACGAGGCGACATATTGAAGCAAACTAAACGTTGATCTACTCATAATTACATTGATAATCCAAAATAAACGAAACATTCGGAATCCGTGACTATAAATTTAATCCGTTCAAAAAAAGTAAGGCTAACCATCACGTTTTTTCGCGAAAAACTGAAAACTTTTTTTTGTTGAAATTCCGGTTCAAAATGATTATAGGTACAGTATACAACACGTTGAGCACGAAACTACCGGTAGGAGGTATAAGGAAAGTGGTGGTTACTGGAAGTTTCTTATTTTGAAATTCTGCCACATTGTGTTTCGATCCTGGATAGCAGGTGAACGAGGCGACATATTGAAGCAAACTAAACGTTGATCTACTCATAATTACATTGATAATCCAAAATAAACGAAACATTCGGAATCCGTGACTATAAATTTAATCCGTTCAAAAAAAGTAAGGCTCATCACGTTTTTTCGCGAAAAACTGAAAACTTTTTTTTATGGAAATTCCGGTTCAAAATGATTATAGGTACAGTATACAACACGTTGAGCACGAAACTACCGGTAGGAGGTATAAGGAAAGTGGTGGTTACTGGAAGTTTCTTATTTTGAAATTCTGCCACATTGTGTTTCGATCCTGGATAGCAGGTGAACGAGGCGACATATTGAAGCAAACTAAACGTTGATCTACTCATAATTACATTGATAATCCAAAATAAACGAAACATTCGGAATCCGTGACTATAAATTTAATCCGTTCAAAAAAAGTAAGGCTCATCACGTTTTTTCGCGAAAAACTGAAAACTTTTTTTTATGGAAATTCCGGTTCAAAATGATTATAGGTACAGTATACAACACGTTGAGCACGAAACTACCGGTAGGAGGTATAAGGAAAGTGGTGGTTACTGGAAGTTTCTTATTTTGAAATTCTGCCACATTGTGTTTCGATCCTGGATAGCAGGTGAACGAGGCGACATATTGAAGCAAACTAAACGTTGATCTACTCATAATTACATTGATAATCCAAAATAAACGAAACATTCGGAATCCGTGACTATAAATTTAATCCGTTCAAAAAAAGTAAGGCTCATCACGTTTTTTCGCGAAAAACTGAAAACTTTTTTTATGGAAATTCCGGTTCAAAATGATTATAGGTACAGTATACAACACGTTGAGCACGAAACTACCGGTAGGAGGTATAAGGAAAGTGGTGGTTACTGGAAGTTTCTTATTTTGAAATTCTGCCACATTGTGTTTCGATCCTGGATAGCAGGTGAACGAGGCGACATATTGAAGCAAACTAAACGTTGATCTACTCATAATTACATTGATAATCCAAAATAAACGAAACATTCGGAATCCGTGACTATAAATTTAATCCGTTCAAAAAACGTAAGGCTAACCATCACGTTTTTTCGCGAAAAACTGAAAACTTTTTTTGTTGAAATTCCGGTTCAAAATGATTATAGGTACAGTATACAACACGTTGAGCACGAAACTACCGGTAGGAGGTATAAGGAAAGTGGTGGTAACTGGAAGTTTCTTATTTTGAAATTCTGCCACATTGTGTTTCGATCCTGGATAGCAGGTGAACGAGGCGACATATTGAAGCAAACTAAACGTTGATCTACTCATAATTACATTGATAATCCAAAATAAACGAAACATTCGGAATCCGTGACTATAAATTTAATCCGTTCAAAAAAAGTAAGGCTCATCACGTTTTTTCGCGAAAAACTGAAAACTTTTTTTTATGGAAATTCCGGTTCAAAATGATTATAGGTACAGTATACAACACGTTGAGCACGAAACTACCGGTAGGAGGTATAAGGAAAGTGGTGGTTACTGGAAGTTTCTTATTTTGAAATTCTGCCACATTGTGTTTCGATCCTGGATAGCAGGTGAACGAGGCGACATATTGAAGCAAACTAAACGTTGATCTACTCATAATTACATTGATAATCCAAAATAAACGAAACATTCGGAATCCGTGACTATAAATTTAATCCGTTCAAAAAAAGTAAGGCTAACCATCACGTTTTTTCGCGGAAAACTGAAAACTTTTTTTTGTTGAAATTCCGGTTCAAAATGATTATAGGTACAGTATACAACACGTTGAGCACGAAACTACCGGTAGGAGGTATAAGGAAAGTGGTGGTAACTGGAAGTTTCTTATTTTGAAATTCTGCCACATTGTGTTTCGATCCTGGATAGCAGGTGAACGAGGCGACATATTGAAGCAAACTAAACGTTGATCTACTCATAATTACATTGATAATCCAAAATAAACGAAACATTCGGAATCCGTGACTATAAATTTAATCCGTTCAAAAAACGTAAGGCTAACCATCACGTTTTTTCGCGAAAAACTGAAAACTTTTTGTGTTGAAATTCCGGTTCAAAATGATTATAGGTACAGTATACAACACGTTGAGCACGAAACTACCGGTAGGAGGTATAAGGAAAGTGGTGGTTACTGGAAGTTTCTTATTTTGAAATTCTGCCACATTGTGTTTCGATCCTGGATAGCAGGTGAACGAGGCGACATATTGAAGCAAACTAAACGTTGATCTACTCATAATTACATTGATAATCCAAAATAAACGAAACATTCGGAATCCGTGACTATAAATTTAATCCGTTCAAAAAACGTAAGGCTACATCACGTTTTTTCGCGAAAAACTGAAAACTTTTTTTTGTTGAAATTCCGGTTCAAAATGATTATAGGTACAGTAGACAACACGTTGAGCACGAAACTACCGGTAGGAGGTATAAGGAAAGTGGTGGTTACTGGAAGTTTCTTATTTTGAAATTCTGCCACATTGTGTTTCGATCCTGGATAGCAGGTGAACGAGGCGACATATTGAAGCAAACTAAACGTTGATCTACTCATAATTACATTGATAATCCAAAATAAACGAAACATTCGGAATCCGTGACTATAAATTTAATCCGTTCAAAAAAAGTAAGGCTAACCATCACGTTTTTTCGCGGAAAACTGAAAACTTTTTTTTGTTGAAATTCCGGTTCAAAATGATTATAGGTACAGTATACAACACGTTGAGCACGAAACTACCGGTAGGAGGTATAAGGAAAGTGGTGGTTACTGGAAGTTTCTTATTTTGAAATTCTGCCACATTGTGTTTCGATCCTGGATAGCAGGTGAACGAGGCGACATATTGAAGCAAACTAAACGTTGATCTACTCATAATTACATTGATAATCCAAAATAAACGAAACATTCGGAATCCGTGACTATAAATTTAATCCGTTCAAAAAAAGTAAGGCTAACCATCACGTTTTTTCGCGAAAAACTGAAAACTTTTTTTTGTTGAAATTCCGGTTCAAAATGATTATAGGTACAGTATACAACACGTTGAGCACGAAACTACCGGTAGGAGGTATAAGGAAAGTGGTGGTTACTGGAAGTTTCTTATTTTGAAATTCTGCCACATTGTGTTTCGATCCTGGATAGCAGGTGAACGAGGCGACATATTGAAGCAAACTAAACGTTGATCTACTCATAATAACATTGATAATCCAAAATAAACGAAACATTCGGAATCCGTGACTATAAATTTAATCCGTTCAAAAAACGTAAGGCTAACCATCACGTTTTTTCGCGAAAAACTGAAAACTTTTTGTGTTGAAATTCCGGTTCAAAATGATTATAGGTACAGTATACAACACGTTGAGCACGAAACTACCGGTAGGAGGTATAAGGAAAGTGGTGGTTACTGGAAGTTTCTTATTTTGAAATTCTGCCACATTGTGTTTCGATCCTGGATAGCAGGTGAACGAGGCGACATATTGAAGCAAACTAAACGTTGATCTACTCATAATTACATTGATAATCCAAAATAAACGAAACATTCGGAATCCGTGACTATAAATTTAATCCGTTCAAAAAAAGTAAGGCTAACCATCACGTTTTTTCGCGGAAAACTGAAAACTTTTTTTTGTTGAAATTCCGGTTCAAAATGATTATAGGTACAGTATACAACACGTTGAGCACGAAACTACCGGTAGGAGGTATAAGGAAAGTGGTGGTTACTGGAAGTTTCTTATTTTGAAATTCTGCCACATTGTGTTTCGATCCTGGATAGCAGGTGAACGAGGCGACATATTGAAGCAAACTAAACGTTGATCTACTCATAATTACATTGATAATCCAAAATAAACGAAACATTCGGAATCCGTGACTATAAATTTAATCCGTTCAAAAAACGTAAGGCAAACCATCACGTTTTTTCGCGAAAAACTGAAAACTTTTTTTGTTGAAATTCCGGTTCAAAATGATTATAGGTACAGTATACAACACGTTGAGCACGAAACTACCAGTAGGAGGTATAAGGAAAGTGGTGGTTACTGGAAGTTTCTTATTTTGAAATTCTGCCACATTGTGTTTCGATCCTGGATAGCAGGTGAACGAGGCGACATATTGAAGCAAACTAAACGTTGATCTACTCATAATTACATTGATAATCCAAAATAAACGAAACATTCGGAATCCGTGACTATAAATTTAATCCGTTCAAAAAACGTAAGGCTAACCATCACGTTTTTTCGCGAAAAACTGAAAACTTTTTTTGTTGAAATTCCGGTTCAAAATGATTATAGGTACAGTATACAACACGTTGAGCACGAAACTACCGGTAGGAGGTATAAGGAAAGTGGTGGTTACTGGAAGTTTCTTATTTTGAAATTCTGCCACATTGTGTTTCGATCCTGGATAGCAGGTGAACGAGGCGACATATTGAAGCAAACTAAACGTTGATCTACTCATAATTACATTGATAATCCAAAATAAACGAAACATTCGGAATCCGTGACTATAAATTTAATCCGTTCAAAAAAGTAAGGCTAACCATCACGTTTTTTCGCGAAAAACTGAAAATTTTTTTTTGTGGAAATTCCGGTTCAAAATGATTATAGGTACAGTATACAACACGTTGAGCACGAAACTACCAGTAGGAGGTATAAGGAAAGTGGTGGTTACTGGAAGTTTCTTATTTTGAAATTCTGCCACATTGTGTTTCGATCCTGGATAGCAGGTGAACGAGGCGACATATTGAAGCAAACTAAACGTTGATCTACTCATAATTACATTGATAATCCAAAATAAACGAAACATTCGGAATCCGTGACTATAAATTTAATCCGTTCAAAAAAAGTAAGGCTAACCATCACGTTTTTTCGCGAAAAACTGAAAACTTTTTTTGTTGAAATTCCGGTTCAAAATGATTATAGGTACAGTATACAACACGTTGAGCACGAAACTACCGGTAGGAGGTATAAGGAAAGTGGTGGTTACTGGAAGTTTCTTATTTTGAAATTCTGCCACATTGTGTTTCGATCCTGGATAGCAGGTGAACGAGGCGACATATTGAAGCAAACTAAACGTTGATCTACTCATAATTACATTGATAATCCAAAATAAACGAAACATTCGGAATCCGTGACTATAAATTTAATCCGTTCAAAAAAGTAAGGCTAACCATCACGTTTTTTCGCGAAAAACTGAAAATTTTTTTTTGTGGAAATTCCGGTTCAAAATGATTATAGGTACAGTATACAACACGTTGAGCACGAAACTACCGGTAGGAGGTATAAGGAAAGTGGTGGTTACTGGAAGTTTCTTATTTTGAAATTCTGCCACATTGTGTTTCGATCCTGGATAGCAGGTGAACGAGGCGACATATTGAAGCAAACTAAACGTTGATCTACTCATAATTACATTGATAATCCAAAATAAACGAAACATTCGGAATCCGTGACTATAAATTTAATCCGTTCAAAAAAAGTAAGGCTCATCACGTTTTTTCGCGAAAAACTGAAAACTTTTTTTTATGGAAATTCCGGTTCAAAATGATTATAGGTACAGTATACAACACGTTGAGCACGAAACTACCGGTAGGAGGTATAAGGAAAGTGGTGGTTACTGGAAGTTTCTTATTTTGAAATTCTGCCACATTGTGTTTCGATCCTGGATAGCAGGTGAACGAGGCGACATATTGAAGCAAACTAAACGTTGATCTACTCATAATTACATTGATAATCCAAAATAAACGAAACATTCGGAATCCGTGACTATAAATTTAATCCGTTCAAAAAAAGTAAGGCTAACCATCACGTTTTTTCGCGAAAAACTGAAAACTTTTTTTTGTTGAAATTCCGGTTCAAAATGATTATAGGTACAGTATACAACACGTTGAGCACGAAACTACCGGTAGGAGGTATAAGGAAAGTGGTGGTTACTGGAAGTTTCTTATTTTGAAATTCTGCCACATTGTGTTTCGATCCTGGATAGCAGGTGAACGAGGCGACATATTGAAGCAAACTAAACGTTGATCTACTCATAATTACATTGATAATCCAAAATAAACGAAACATTCGGAATCCGTGACTATAAATTTAATCCGTTCAAAAAAAGTAAGGCTCATCACGTTTTTTCGCGAAAAACTGAAAACTTTTTTTTATGGAAATTCCGGTTCAAAATGATTATAGGTACAGTATACAACACGTTGAGCACGAAACTACCGGTAGGAGGTATAAGGAAAGTGGTGGTTACTGGAAGTTTCTTATTTTGAAATTCTGCCACATTGTGTTTCGATCCTGGATAGCAGGTGAACGAGGCGACATATTGAAGCAAACTAAACGTTGATCTACTCATAATTACATTGATAATCCAAAATAAACGAAACATTCGGAATCCGTGACTATAAATTTAATCCGTTCAAAAAAAGTAAGGCTCATCACGTTTTTTCGCGAAAAACTGAAAACTTTTTTTTATGGAAATTCCGGTTCAAAATGATTATAGGTACAGTATACAACACGTTGAGCACGAAACTACCGGTAGGAGGTATAAGGAAAGTGGTGGTTACTGGAAGTTTCTTATTTTGAAATTCTGCCACATTGTGTTTCGATCCTGGATAGCAGGTGAACGAGGCGACATATTGAAGCAAACTAAACGTTGATCTACTCATAATTACATTGATAATCCAAAATAAACGAAACATTCGGAATCCGTGACTATAAATTTAATCCGTTCAAAAAAAGTAAGGCTCATCACGTTTTTTCGCGAAAAACTGAAAACTTTTTTTTATGGAAATTCCGGTTCAAAATGATTATAGGTACAGTATACAACACGTTGAGCACGAAACTACCGGTAGGAGGTATAAGGAAAGTGGTGGTTACTGGAAGTTTCTTATTTTGAAATTCTGCCACATTGTGTTTCGATCCTGGATAGCAGGTGAACGAGGCGACATATTGAAGCAAACTAAACGTTGATCTACTCATAATTACATTGATAATCCAAAATAAACGAAACATTCGGAATCCGTGACTATAAATTTAATCCGTTCAAAAAAAGTAAGGCTCATCACGTTTTTTCGCGAAAAACTGAAAACTTTTTTTATGGAAATTCCGGTTCAAAATGATTATAGGTACAGTATACAACACGTTGAGCACGAAACTACCGGTAGGAGGTATAAGGAAAGTGGTGGTTACTGGAAGTTTCTTATTTTGAAATTCTGCCACATTGTGTTTCGATCCTGGATAGCAGGTGAACGAGGCGACATATTGAAGCAAACTAAACGTTGATCTACTCATAATTACATTGATAATCCAAAATAAACGAAACATTCGGAATCCGTGACTATAAATTTAATCCGTTCAAAAAACGTAAGGCTAACCATCACGTTTTTTCGCGAAAAACTGAAAACTTTTTTTGTTGAAATTCCGGTTCAAAATGATTATAGGTACAGTATACAACACGTTGAGCACGAAACTACCGGTAGGAGGTATAAGGAAAGTGGTGGTTACTGGAAGTTTCTTATTTTGAAATTCTGCCACATTGTGTTTCGATCCTGGATAGCAGGTGAACGAGGCGACATATTGAAGCAAACTAAACGTTGATCTACTCATAATTACATTGATAATCCAAAATAAACGAAACATTCGGAATCCGTGACTATAAATTTAATCCGTTCAAAAAACGTAAGGCTAACCATCACGTTTTTTCGCGAAAAACTGAAAACTTTTTTTGTTGAAATTCCGGTTCAAAATGATTATAGGTACAGTATACAACACGTTGAGCACGAAACTACCGGTAGGAGGTATAAGGAAAGTGGTGGTTACTGGAAGTTTCTTATTTTGAAATTCTGCCACATTGTGTTTCGATCCTGGATAGCAGGTGAACGAGGCGACATATTGAAGCAAACTAAACGTTGATCTACTCATAATTACATTGATAATCCAAAATAAACGAAACATTCGGAATCCGTGACTATAAATTTAATCCGTTCAAAAAACGTAAGGCTAACCATCACGTTTTTTCGCGAAAAACTGAAAACTTTTTTTGTTGAAATTCCGGTTCAAAATGATTATAGGTACAGTATACAACACGTTGAGCACGAAACTACCGGTAGGAGGTATAAGGAAAGTGGTGGTTACTGGAAGTTTCTTATTTTGAAATTCTGCCACATTGTGTTTCGATCCTGGATAGCAGGTGAACGAGGCGACATATTGAAGCAAACTAAACGTTGATCTACTCATAATTACATTGATAATCCAAAATAAACGAAACATTCGGAATCCGTGACTATAAATTTAATCCGTTCAAAAAACGTAAGGCTAACCATCACGTTTTTTCGCGAAAAACTGAAAACTTTTTTTGTTGAAATTCCGGTTCAAAATGATTATAGGTACAGTATACAACACGTTGAGCACGAAACTACCGGTAGGAGGTATAAGGAAAGTGGTGGTTACTGGAAGTTTCTTATTTTGAAATTCTGCCACATTGTGTTTCGATCCTGGATAGCAGGTGAACGAGGCGACATATTGAAGCAAACTAAACGTTGATCTACTCATAATTACATTGATAATCAAAAATAAACGAAACATTCGGAATCCGTGACTATAAATTTAATCCGTTCAAAAAACGTAAGGCTAACCATCACGTTTTTTCGCGAAAAACTGAAAACTTTTTTTGTTGAAATTCCGGTTCAAAATGATTATAGGTACAGTATACAACACGTTGAGCACGAAACTACCGGTAGGAGGTATAAGGAAAGTGGTGGTTACTGGAAGTTTCTTATTTTGAAATTCTGCCACATTGTGTTTCGATCCTGGATAGCAGGTGAACGAGGCGACATATTGAAGCAAACTAAACGTTGATCTACTCATAATTACATTGATAATCCAAAATAAACGAAACATTCGGAATCCGTGACTATAAATTTAATCCGTTCAAAAAACGTAAGGCTAACCATCACGTTTTTTCGCGAAAAACTGAAAACTTTTTTTGTTGAAATTCCGGTTCAAAATGATTATAGGTACAGTATACAACACGTTGAGCACGAAACTACCGGTAGGAGGTATAAGGAAAGTGGTGGTTACTGGAAGTTTCTTATTTTGAAATTCTGCCACATTGTGTTTCGATCCTGGATAGCAGGTGAACGAGGCGACATATTGAAGCAAACTAAACGTTGATCTACTCATAATTACATTGATAATCCAAAATAAACGAAACATTCGGAATCCGTGACTATAAATTTAATCCGTTCAAAAAAAGTAAGGCTAACCATCACGTTTTTTCGCGAAAAACTGAAAACTTTTTTTTGTTGAAATTCCGGTTCAAAATGATTATAGGTACAGTATACAACACGTTGAGCACGAAACTACCGGTAGGAGGTATAAGGAAAGTGGTGGTTACTGGAAGTTTCTTATTTTGAAATTCTGCCACATTGTGTTTCGATCCTGGATAGCAGGTGAACGAGGCGACATATTGAAGCAAACTAAACGTTGATCTACTCATAATTACATTGATAATCCAAAATAAGCGAAACATTTGGAATCCGTGACTATAAATTTAATCCGTTCAAAAAAAGTAAGGCTAACCATCACGTTTTTTCGCGAAAAACTGAAAACTTTTTTTTGTGGAAATTCCGGTTCAAAATGATTATAGGTACAGTATACAACACGTTGAGCACGAAACTACCGGTAGGAGGTATAAGGAAAGTGGTGGTTACTGGAAGTTTCTTATTTTGAAATTCTGCCACATTGTGTTTCGATCCTGGATAGCAGGTGAACGAGGCGACATATTGAAGCAAACTAAACGTTGATCTACTCATAATTACATTGATAATCCAAAATAAACGAAACATTCGGAATCCGTGACTATAAATTTAATCCGTTCAAAAAACGTAAGGCTAACCATCACGTTTTTTCGCGAAAAACTGAAAACTTTTTTTGTTGAAATTCCGGTTCAAAATGATTATAGGTACAGTATACAACACGTTAAGCACGAAACTACCGGTAGGAGGTATAAGGAAAGTGGTGGTTACTGGAAGTTTCTTATTTTGAAATTCTGCCACATTGTGTTTCGATCCTGGATAGCAGGTGAACGAGGCGACATATTGAAGCAAACTAAACGTTGATCTACTCATAATTACATTGATAATCCAAAATAAACGAAACATTCGGAATCCGTGACTATAAATTTAATCCGTTCAAAAAAAGTAAGGCTAACCATCACGTTTTTTCGCGAAAAACTGAAAACTTTTTTTTGTTGAAATTCCGGTTCAAAATGATTATAGGTACAGTATACAACACGTTGAGCACGAAACTACCGGTAGGAGGTATAAGGAAAGTGGTGGTTACTGGAAGTTTCTTATTTTGAAATTCTGCCACATTGTGTTTCGATCCTGGATAGCAGGTGAACGAGGCGACATATTGAAGCAAACTAAACGTTGATCTACTCATAATTACATTGATAATCCAAAATAAACGAAACATTCGGAATCCGTGACTATAAATTTAATCCGTTCAAAAAAAGTAAGGCTCATCACGTTTTTTCGCGAAAAACTGAAAACTTTTTTTTATGGAAATTCCGGTTCAAAATGATTATAGGTACAGTATACAACACGTTGAGCACGAAACTACCGGTAGGAGGTATAAGGAAAGTGGTGGTTACTGGAAGTTTCTTATTTTGAAATTCTGCCACATTGTGTTTCGATCCTGGATAGCAGGTGAACGAGGCGACATATTGAAGCAAACTAAACGTTGATCTACTCATAATTACATTGATAATCCAAAATAAACGAAACATTCGGAATCCGTGACTATAAATTTAATCCGTTCAAAAAAAGTAAGGCTAACCATCACGTTTTTTCGCGAAAAACTGAAAACTTTTTTTTGTTGAAATTCCGGTTCAAAATGATTATAGGTACAGTATACAACACGTTGAGCACGAAACTACCGGTAGGAGGTATAAGGAAAGTGGTGGTTACTGGAAGTTTCTTATTTTGAAATTCTGCCACATTGTGTTTCGATCCTGGATAGCAGGTGAACGAGGCGACATATTGAAGCAAACTAAACGTTGATCTACTCATAATTACATTGATAATCAAAAATAAACGAAACATTCGGAATCCGTGACTATAAATTTAATCCGTTCAAAAAACGTAAGGCTAACCATCACGTTTTTTCGCGAAAAACTGAAAACTTTTTTTGTTGAAATTCCGGTTCAAAATGATTATAGGTACAGTATACAACACGTTGAGCACGAAACTACCGGTAGGAGGTATAAGGAAAGTGGTGGTTACTGGAAGTTTCTTATTTTGAAATTCTGCCACATTGTGTTTCGATCCTGGATAGCAGGTGAACGAGGCGACATATTGAAGCAAACTAAACGTTGATCTACTCATAATTACATTGATAATCCAAAATAAACGAAACATTCGGAATCCGTGACTATAAATTTAATCCGTTCAAAAAACGTAAGGCTAACCATCACGTTTTTTCGCGAAAAACTGAAAACTTTTTTTGTTGAAATTCCGGTTCAAAATGATTATAGGTACAGTATACAACACGTTGAGCACGAAACTACCAGTAGGAGGTATAAGGAAAGTGGTGGTTACTGGAAGTTTCTTATTTTGAAATTCTGCCACATTGTGTTTCGATCCTGGATAGCAGGTGAACGAGGCGACATATTGAAGCAAACTAAACGTTGATCTACTCATAATTACATTGATAATCCAAAATAAACGAAACATTCGGAATCCGTGACTATAAATTTAATCCGTTCAAAAAACGTAAGGCTAACCATCACGTTTTTTCGCGAAAAACTGAAAACTTTTTTTGTTGAAATTCCGGTTCAAAATGATTATAGGTACAGTATACAACACGTTGAGCACGAAACTACCGGTAGGAGGTATAAGGAAAGTGGTGGTTACTGGAAGTTTCTTATTTTGAAATTCTGCCACATTGTGTTTCGATCCTGGATAGCAGGTGAACGAGGCGACATATTGAAGCAAACTAAACGTTGATCTACTCATAATTACATTGATAATCCAAAATAAACGAAACATTCGGAATCCGTGACTATAAATTTAATCCGTTCAAAAAAAGTAAGGCTAACCATCACGTTTTTTCGCGAAAAACTGAAAACTTTTTTTTGTTGAAATTCCGGTTCAAAATGATTATAGGTACAGTATACAACACGTTGAGCACGAAACTACCGGTAGGAGGTATAAGGAAAGTGGTGGTTACTGGAAGTTTCTTATTTTGAAATTCTGCCACATTGTGTTTCGATCCTGGATAGCAGGTGAACGAGGCGACATATTGAAGCAAACTAAACGTTGATCTACTCATAATTACATTGATAATCCAAAATAAACGAAACATTCGGAATCCGTGACTATAAATTTAATCCGTTCAAAAAAAGTAAGGCTAACCATCACGTTTTTTCGCGAAAAACTGAAAACTTTTTTTGTTGAAATTCCGGTTCAAAATGATTATAGGTACAGTATACAACACGTTGAGCACGAAACTACCGGTAGGAGGTATAAGGAAAGTGGTGGTTACTGGAAGTTTCTTATTTTGAAATTCTGCCACATTGTGTTTCGATCCTGGATAGCAGGTGAACGAGGCGACATATTGAAGCAAACTAAACGTTGATCTACTCATAATTACATTGATAATCCAAAATAAACGAAACATTCGGAATCCGTGACTATAAATTTAATCCGTTCAAAAAAAGTAAGGCTAACCATCACGTTTTTTCGCGAAAAACTGAAAACTTTTTTTTGTTGAAATTCCGGTTCAAAATGATTATAGGTACAGTATACAACTCGTTGAGCACGAAACTACCGGTAGGAGGTATAAGGAAGGTGGTGGTTACTGGAAGTTTCTTATTTTGAAATTCTGCCACATTGTGTTTCGATCCTGGATAGCAGGTGAACGAGGCGACATATTGAAGCAAACTAAACGTTGATCTACTCATAATTACATTGATAATCCAAAATAAACGAAACATTCGGAATCCGTGACTATAAATTTAATCCGTTCAAAAAACGTAAGGCTAACCATCACGTTTTTTCGCGAAAAACTGAAAACTTTTTTTGTTGAAATTCCGGTTCAAAATGATTATAGGTACAGTATACAACACGTTGAGCACGAAACTACCGGTAGAAGGTATAAGGAAAGTGGTGGTTACTGGAAGTTTCTTATTTTGAAATTCTGCCACATTGTGTTTCGATCCTGGATAGCAGGTGAACGAGGCGACATATTGAAGCAAACTAAACGTTGATCTACTCATAATTACATTGATAATCCAAAATAAACGAAACATTCGGAATCCGTGACTATAAATTTAATCCGTTCAAAAAAAGTAAGGCTCATCACGTTTTTTCGCGAAAAACTGAAAACTTTTTTTTATGGAAATTCCGGTTCAAAATGATTATAGGTACAGTATACAACACGTTGAGCACGAAACTACCGGTAGGAGGTATAAGGAAAGTGGTGGTTACTGGAAGTTTCTTATTTTGAAATTCTGCCACATTGTGTTTCGATCCTGGATAGCAGGTGAACGAGGCGACATATTGAAGCAAACTAAACGTTGATCTACTCATAATTACATTGATAATCCAAAATAAACGAAACATTCGGAATCCGTGACTATAAATTTAATCCGTTCAAAAAACGTAAGGCTAACCATCATGTTTTTTCGCGAAAAACTGAAAACTTTTTTTGTTGAAATTCCGGTTCAAAATGATTATAGGTACAGTATACAACACGTTGAGCACGAAACTACCGGTAGGAGGTATAAGGAAAGTGGTGGTTACTGGAAGTTTCTTATTTTGAAATTCTGCCACATTGTGTTTCGATCCTGGATAGCAGGTGAACGAGGCGACATATTGAAGCAAACTAAACGTTGATCTACTCATAATTACATTGATAATCCAAAATAAACGAAACATTCGGAATCCGTGACTATAAATTTAATCCGTTCAAAAAACGTAAGGCTAACCATCACGTTTTTTCGCGAAAAACTGAAAACTTTTTTTGTTGAAATTCCGGTTCAAAATGATTATAGGTACAGTATACAACACGTTGAGCACGAAACTACCGGTAGAAGGTATAAGGAAAGTGGTGGTTACTGGAAGTTTCTTATTTTGAAATTCTGCCACATTGTGTTTCGATCCTGGATAGCAGGTGAACGAGGCGACATATTGAAGCAAACTAAACGTTGATCTACTCATAATTACATTGATAATCCAAAATAAACGAAACATTCGGAATCCGTGACTATAAATTTAATCCGTTCAAAAAAAGTAAGGCTCATCACGTTTTTTCGCGAAAAACTGAAAACTTTTTTTTGTTGAAATTCCGGTTCAAAATGATTATAGGTACAGTATACAACACGTTGAGCACGAAACTACCGGTAGGAGGTATAAGGAAAGTGGTGGTTACTGGAAGTTTCTTATTTTGAAATTCTGCCACATTGTGTTTCGATCCTGGATAGCAGGTGAACGAGGCGACATATTGAAGCAAACTAAACGTTGATCTACTCATAATTACATTGATAATCCAAAATAAACGAAACATTCGGAATCCGTGACTATAAATTTAATCCGTTCAAAAAACGTAAGGCTAACCATCATGTTTTTTCGCGAAAAACTGAAAACTTTTTTTGTTGAAATTCCGGTTCAAAATGATTATAGGTACAGTATACAACACGTTGAGCACGAAACTACCGGTAGGAGGTATAAGGAAAGTGGTGGTTACTGGAAGTTTCTTATTTTGAAATTCTGCCACATTGTGTTTCGATCCTGGATAGCAGGTGAACGAGGCGACATATTGAAGCAAACTAAACGTTGATCTACTCATAATTACATTGATAATCCAAAATAAACGAAACATTCGGAATCCGTGACTATAAATTTAATCCGTTCAAAAAACGTAAGGCTAACCATCACGTTTTTTCGCGAAAAACTGAAAACTTTTTTTGTTGAAATTCCGGTTCAAAATGATTATAGGTACAGTATACAACACGTTGAGCACGAAACTACCGGTAGGAGGTATAAGGAAAGTGGTGGTTACTGGAAGTTTCTTATTTTGAAATTCTGCCACATTGTGTTTCGATCCTGGATAGCAGGTGAACGAGGCGACATATTGAAGCAAACTAAACGTTGATCTACTCATAATTACATTGATAATCCAAAATAAACGAAACATTCGGAATCCGTGACTATAAATTTAATCCGTTCAAAAAACGTAAGGCTAACCATCACGTTTTTTCGCGAAAAACTGAAAACTTTTTTTGTTGAAATTCCGGTTCAAAATGATTATAGGTACAGTATACAACACGTTGAGCACGAAACTACCGGTAGGAGGTATAAGGAAAGTGGTGGTTACTGGAAGTTTCTTATTTTGAAATTCTGCCACATTGTGTTTCGATCCTGGATAGCAGGTGAACGAGGCGACATATTGAAGCAAACTAAACGTTGATCTACTCATAATTACATTGATAATCCAAAATAAACGAAACATTCGGAATCCGTGACTATAAATTTAATCCGTTCAAAAAACGTAAGGCTAACCATCACGTTTTTTCGCGAAAAACTGAAAACTTTTTTTGTTGAAATTCCGGTTCAAAATGATTATAGGTACAGTATACAACACGTTGAGCACGAAACTACCGGTAGGAGGTATAAGGAAAGTGGTGGTTACTGGAAGTTTCTTATTTTGAAATTCTGCCACATTGTGTTTCGATCCTGGATAGCAGGTGAACGAGGCGACATATTGAAGCAAACTAAACGTTGATCTACTCATAATTACATTGATAATCCAAAATAAACGAAACATTCGGAATCCGTGACTATAAATTTAATCCGTTCAAAAAAAGTAAGGCTAACCATCACGTTTTTTCGCGAAAAACTGAAAACTTTTTTTGTTGAAATTCCGGTTCAAAATGATTATAGGTACAGTATACAACACGTTGAGCACGAAACTACCGGTAGGAGGTATAAGGAAAGTGGTGGTTACTGGAAGTTTCTTATTTTGAAATTCTGCCACATTGTGTTTCGATCCTGGATAGCAGGTGAACGAGGCGACATATTGAAGCAAACTAAACGTTGATCTACTCATAATTACATTGATAATCCAAAATAAGCGAAACATTTGGAATCCGTGACTATAAATTTAATCCGTTCAAAAAAAGTAAGGCTAACCATCACGTTTTTTCGCGAAAAACTGAAAACTTTTTTTTGTGGAAATTCCGGTTCAAAATGATTATAGGTACAGTATACAACACGTTGAGCACGAAACTACCGGTAGGAGGTATAAGGAAAGTGGTGGTTACTGGAAGTTTCTTATTTTGAAATTCTGCCACATTGTGTTTCGATCCTGGATAGCAGGTGAACGAGGCGACATATTGAAGCAAACTAAACGTTGATCTACTCATAATTACATTGATAATCCAAAATAAACGAAATATTCGGAATCCGTGACTATAAATTTAATCCGTTCAAAAAACGTAAGGCTAACCATCACGTTTTTTCGCGAAAAACTGAAAACTTTTTTTGTTGAAATTCCGGTTCAAAATGATTATAGGTACAGTATACAACACGTTGAGCACGAAACTACCGGTAGGAGGTATAAGGAAAGTGGTGGTTACTGGAAGTTTCTTATTTTGAAATTCTGCCACATTGTGTTTCGATCCTGGATAGCAGGTGAACGAGGCGACATATTGAAGCAAACTAAACGTTGATCTACTCATAATTACATTGATAATCCAAAATAAACGAAACATTCGGAATCCGTGACTATAAATTTAATCCGTTCAAAAAACGTAAGGCTAACCATCACGTTTTTTCGCGAAAAACTGAAAACTTTTTTTGTTGAAATTCCGGTTCAAAATGATTATAGGTACAGTATACAACACGTTGAGCACGAAACTACCGGTAGAAGGTATAAGGAAAGTGGTGGTTACTGGAAGTTTCTTATTTTGAAATTCTGCCACATTGTGTTTCGATCCTGGATAGCAGGTGAACGAGGCGACATATTGAAGCAAACTAAACGTTGATCTACTCATAATTACATTGATAATCCAAAATAAACGAAACATTCGGAATCCGTGACTATAAATTTAATCCGTTCAAAAAACGTAAGGCTAACCATCACGTTTTTTCGCGAAAAACTGAAAACTTTTTTTGTTGAAATTCCGGTTCAAAATGATTATAGGTACAGTATACAACACGTTGAGCACGAAACTACCGGTAGGAGGTATAAGGAAAGTGGTGGTTACTGGAAGTTTCTTATTTTGAAATTCTGCCACATTGTGTTTCGATCCTGGATAGCAGGTGAACGAGGCGACATATTGAAGCAAACTAAACGTTGATCTACTCATAATTACATTGATAATCCAAAATAAACGAAACATTCGGAATCCGTGACTATAAATTTAATCCGTTCAAAAAACGTAAGGCTAACCATCACGTTTTTTCGCGAAAAACTGAAAACTTTTTTTGTTGAAATTCCGGTTCAAAATGATTATAGGTACAGTATACAACACGTTGAGCACGAAACTACCGGTAGGAGGTATAAGGAAAGTGGTGGTTACTGGAAGTTTCTTATTTTGAAATTCTGCCACATTGTGTTTCGATCCTGGATAGCAGGTGAACGAGGCGACATATTGAAGCAAACTAAACGTTGATCTACTCATAATTACATTGATAATCCAAAATAAACGAAACATTCGGAATCCGTGACTATAAATTTAATCCGTTCAAAAAACGTAAGGCTAACCATCACGTTTTTTCGCGAAAAACTGAAAACTTTTTTTGTTGAAATTCCGGTTCAAAATGATTATAGGTACAGTATACAACACGTTGAGCACGAAACTACCGGTAGAAGGTATAAGGAAAGTGGTGGTTACTGGAAGTTTCTTATTTTGAAATTCTGCCACATTGTGTTTCGATCCTGGATAGCAGGTGAACGAGGCGACATATTGAAGCAAACTAAACGTTGATCTACTCATAATTACATTGATAATCCAAAATAAACGAAACATTCGGAATCCGTGACTATAAATTTAATCCGTTCAAAAAAAGTAAGGCTCATCACGTTTTTTCGCGAAAAACTGAAAACTTTTTTTTATGGAAATTCCGGTTCAAAATGATTATAGGTACAGTATACAACACGTTGAGCACGAAACTACCGGTAGGAGGTATAAGGAAAGTGGTGGTTACTGGAAGTTTCTTATTTTGAAATTCTGCCACATTGTGTTTCGATCCTGGATAGCAGGTGAACGAGGCGACATATTGAAGCAAACTAAACGTTGATCTACTCATAATTACATTGATAATCCAAAATAAACGAAACATTCGGAATCCGTGACTATAAATTTAATCCGTTCAAAAAAAGTAAGGCTCATCACGTTTTTTCGCGAAAAACTGAAAACTTTTTTTTATGGAAATTCCGGTTCAAAATGATTATAGGTACAGTATACAACACGTTGAGCACGAAACTACCGGTAGGAGGTATAAGGAAAGTGGTGGTTACTGGAAGTTTCTTATTTTGAAATTCTGCCACATTGTGTTTCGATCCTGGATAGCAGGTGAACGAGGCGACATATTGAAGCAAACTAAACGTTGATCTACTCATAATTACATTGATAATCCAAAATAAACGAAACATTCGGAATCCGTGACTATAAATTTAATCCGTTCAAAAAACGTAAGGCTAACCATCACGTTTTTTCGCGAAAAACTGAAAACTTTTTTTGTTGAAATTCCGGTTCAAAATGATTATAGGTACAGTATACAACACGTTGAGCACGAAACTACCGGTAGGAGGTATAAGGAAAGTGGTGGTTACTGGAAGTTTCTTATTTTGAAATTCTGCCACATTGTGTTTCGATCCTGGATAGCAGGTGAACGAGGCGACATATTGAAGCAAACTAAACGTTGATCTACTCATAATTACATTGATAATCCAAAATAAACGAAACATTCGGAATCCGTGACTATAAATTTAATCCGTTCAAAAAACGTAAGGCTAACCATCACGTTTTTTCGCGAAAAACTGAAAACTTTTTTTGTTGAAATTCCGGTTCAAAATGATTATAGGTACAGTATACAACACGTTGAGCACGAAACTACCGGTAGAAGGTATAAGGAAAGTGGTGGTTACTGGAAGTTTCTTATTTTGAAATTCTGCCACATTGTGTTTCGATCCTGGATAGCAGGTGAACGAGGCGACATATTGAAGCAAACTAAACGTTGATCTACTCATAATTACATTGATAATCCAAAATAAACGAAACATTCGGAATCCGTGACTATAAATTTAATCCGTTCAAAAAAAGTAAGGCTCATCACGTTTTTTCGCGAAAAACTGAAAACTTTTTTTTATGGAAATTCCGGTTCAAAATGATTATAGGTACAGTATACAACACGTTGAGCACGAAACTACCGGTAGGAGGTATAAGGAAAGTGGTGGTTACTGGAAGTTTCTTATTTTGAAATTCTGCCACATTGTGTTTCGATCCTGGATAGCAGGTGAACGAGGCGACATATTGAAGCAAACTAAACGTTGATCTACTCATAATTACATTGATAATCCAAAATAAACGAAACATTCGGAATCCGTGACTATAAATTTAATCCGTTCAAAAAACGTAAGGCTAACCATCATGTTTTTTCGCGAAAAACTGAAAACTTTTTTTGTTGAAATTCCGGTTCAAAATGATTATAGGTACAGTATACAACACGTTGAGCACGAAACTACCGGTAGGAGGTATAAGGAAAGTGGTGGTTACTGGAAGTTTCTTATTTTGAAATTCTGCCACATTGTGTTTCGATCCTGGATAGCAGGTGAACGAGGCGACATATTGAAGCAAACTAAACGTTGATCTACTCATAATTACATTGATAATCCAAAATAAACGAAACATTCGGAATCCGTGACTATAAATTTAATCTGTTCAAAAAACGTAAGGCTAACCATCACGTTTTTTCGCGAAAAACTGAAAACTTTTTTTGTTGAAATTCCGGTTCAAAATGATTATAGGTACAGTATACAACACGTTGAGCACGAAACTACCGGTAGGAGGTATAAGGAAAGTGGTGGTTACTGGAAGTTTCTTATTTTGAAATTCTGCCACATTGTGTTTCGATCCTGGATAGCAGGTGAACGAGGCGACATATTGAAGCAAACTAAACGTTGATCTACTCATAATTACATTGATAATCCAAAATAAACGAAACATTCGGAATCCGTGACTATAAATTTAATCCGTTCAAAAAACGTAAGGCTAACCATCACGTTTTTTCGCGAAAAACTGAAAACTTTTTTTGTTGAAATTCCGGTTCAAAATGATTATAGGTACAGTATACAACACGTTGAGCACGAAACTACCGGTAGAAGGTATAAGGAAAGTGGTGGTTACTGGAAGTTTCTTATTTTGAAATTCTGCCACATTGTGTTTCGATCCTGGATAGCAGGTGAACGAGGCGACATATTGAAGCAAACTAAACGTTGATCTACTCATAATTACATTGATAATCCAAAATAAACGAAACATTCGGAATCCGTGACTATAAATTTAATCCGTTCAAAAAAAGTAAGGCTCATCACGTTTTTTCGCGAAAAACTGAAAACTTTTTTTTATGGAAATTCCGGTTCAAAATGATTATAGGTACAGTATACAACACGTTGAGCACGAAACTACCGGTAGGAGGTATAAGGAAAGTGGTGGTTACTGGAAGTTTCTTATTTTGAAATTCTGCCACATTGTGTTTCGATCCTGGATAGCAGGTGAACGAGGCGACATATTGAAGCAAACTAAACGTTGATCTACTCATAATTACATTGATAATCCAAAATAAACGAAACATTCGGAATCCGTGACTATAAATTTAATCCGTTCAAAAAACGTAAGGCTAACCATCATGTTTTTTCGCGAAAAACTGAAAACTTTTTTTGTTGAAATTCCGGTTCAAAATGATTATAGGTACAGTATACAACACGTTGAGCACGAAACTACCGGTAGAAGGTATAAGGAAAGTGGTGGTTACTGGAAGTTTCTTATTTTGAAATTCTGCCACATTGTGTTTCGATCCTGGATAGCAGGTGAACGAGGCGACATATTGAAGCAAACTAAACGTTGATCTACTCATAATTACATTGATAATCCAAAATAAACGAAACATTCGGAATCCGTGACTATAAATTTAATCCGTTCAAAAAAAGTAAGGCTCATCACGTTTTTTCGCGAAAAACTGAAAACTTTTTTTTATGGAAATTCCGGTTCAAAATGATTATAGGTACAGTATACAACACGTTGAGCACGAAACTACCGGTAGGAGGTATAAGGAAAGTGGTGGTTACTGGAAGTTTCTTATTTTGAAATTCTGCCACATTGTGTTTCGATCCTGGATAGCAGGTGAACGAGGCGACATATTGAAGCAAACTAAACGTTGATCTACTCATAATTACATTGATAATCCAAAATAAACGAAACATTCGGAATCCGTGACTATAAATTTAATCCGTTCAAAAAACGTAAGGCTAACCATCATGTTTTTTCGCGAAAAACTGAAAACTTTTTTTGTTGAAATTCCGGTTCAAAATGATTATAGGTACAGTATACAACACGTTGAGCACGAAACTACCGGTAGGAGGTATAAGGAAAGTGGTGGTTACTGGAAGTTTCTTATTTTGAAATTCTGCCACATTGTGTTTCGATCCTGGATAGCAGGTGAACGAGGCGACATATTGAAGCAAACTAAACGTTGATCTACTCATAATTACATTGATAATCCAAAATAAACGAAACATTCGGAATCCGTGACTATAAATTTAATCCGTTCAAAAAACGTAAGGCTAACCATCACGTTTTTTCGCGAAAAACTGAAAACTTTTTTTGTTGAAATTCCGGTTCAAAATGATTATAGGTACAGTATACAACACGTTGAGCACGAAACTACCGGTAGAAGGTATAAGGAAAGTGGTGGTTACTGGAAGTTTCTTATTTTGAAATTCTGCCACATTGTGTTTCGATCCTGGATAGCAGGTGAACGAGGCGACATATTGAAGCAAACTAAACGTTGATCTACTCATAATTACATTGATAATCCAAAATAAACGAAACATTCGGAATCCGTGACTATAAATTTAATCCGTTCAAAAAAAGTAAGGCTCATCACGTTTTTTCGCGAAAAACTGAAAACTTTTTTTTATGGAAATTCCGGTTCAAAATGATTATAGGTACAGTATACAACACGTTGAGCACGAAACTACCGGTAGGAGGTATAAGGAAAGTGGTGGTTACTGGAAGTTTCTTATTTTGAAATTCTGCCACATTGTGTTTCGATCCTGGATAGCAGGTGAACGAGGCGACATATTGAAGCAAACTAAACGTTGATCTACTCATAATTACATTGATAATCCAAAATAAACGAAACATTCGGAATCCGTGACTATAAATTTAATCCGTTCAAAAAACGTAAGGCTAACCATCACGTTTTTTCGCGAAAAACTGAAAACTTTTTTTGTTGAAATTCCGGTTCAAAATGATTATAGGTACAGTATACAACACGTTGAGCACGAAACTACCGGTAGAAGGTATAAGGAAAGTGGTGGTTACTGGAAGTTTCTTATTTTGAAATTCTGCCACATTGTGTTTCGATCCTGGATAGCAGGTGAACGAGGCGACATATTGAAGCAAACTAAACGTTGATCTATACTCATAATTACATTGATAATCCAAAATAAACGAAACATTCGGAATCCGTGACTATAAATTTAATCCGTTCAAAAAAAGTAAGGCTAACCATCACGTTTTTTCGCGAAAAACTGAAAACTTTTTTTTGTGGAAATTCCGGTTCAAAATGATTATAGGTACAGTATACAACACGTTGAGCACGAAACTACCGGTAGGAGGTATAAGGAAAGTGGTGGTTACTGGAAGTTTCTTATTTTGAAATTCTGCCACATTGTGTTTCGATCCTGGATAGCAGGTGAACGAGGCGACATATTGAAGCAAACTAAACGTTGATCTACTCATAATTACATTGATAATCCAAAATAAACGAAACATTCGGAATCCGTGACTATAAATTTAATCCGTTCAAAAAACGTAAGGCTAACCATCACGTTTTTTCGCGAAAAACTGAAAACTTTTTTTGTTGAAATTCCGGTTCAAAATGATTATAGGTACAGTATACAACACGTTGAGCACGAAACTACCGGTAGGAGGTATAAGGAAAGTGGTGGTTACTGGAAGTTTCTTATTTTGAAATTCTGCCACATTGTGTTTCGATCCTGGATAGCAGGTGAACGAGGCGACATATTGAAGCAAACTAAACGTTGATCTACTCATAATTACATTGATAATCCAAAATAAACGAAACATTCGGAATCCGTGACTATAAATTTAATCCGTTCAAAAAACGTAAGGCTAACCATCACGTTTTTTCGCGAAAAACTGAAAACTTTTTTTGTTGAAATTCCGGTTCAAAATGATTATAGGTACAGTATACAACACGTTGAGCACGAAACTACCGGTAGGAGGTATAAGGAAAGTGGTGGTTACTGGAAGTTTCTTATTTTGAAATTCTGCCACATTGTGTTTCGATCCTGGATAGCAGGTGAACGAGGCGACATATTGAAGCAAACTAAACGTTGATCTATACTCATAATTACATTGATAATCCAAAATAAACGAAACATTCGGAATCCGTGACTATAAATTTAATCCGTTCAAAAAAAGTAAGGCTCATCACGTTTTTTCGCGAAAAACTGAAAACTTTTTTTTGTTGAAATTCCGGTTCAAAATGATTATAGGTACAGTATACAACACGTTGAGCACGAAACTACCGGTAGGAGGTATAAGGAAAGTGGTGGTTACTGGAAGTTTCTTATTTTGAAATTCTGCCACATTGTGTTTCGATCCTGGATAGCAGGTGAACGAGGCGACATATTGAAGCAAACTAAACGTTGATCTACTCATAATTACATTGATAATCCAAAATAAACGAAACATTCGGAATCCGTGACTATAAATTTAATCCGTTCAAAAAAAGTAAGGCTAACCATCACGTTTTTTCGCGAAAAACTGAAAACTTTTTTTGTTGAAATTCCGGTTCAAAATGATTATAGGTACAGTATACAACACGTTGAGCACGAAACTACCGGTAGGAGGTATAAGGAAAGTGGTGGTTACTGGAAGTTTCTTATTTTGAAATTCTGCCACATTGTGTTTCGATCCTGGATAGCAGGTGAACGAGGCGACATATTGAAGCAAACTAAACGTTGATCTACTCATAATTACATTGATAATCCAAAATAAACGAAACATTCGGAATCCGTGACTATAAATTTAATCCGTTCAAAAAAAGTAAGGCTCATCACGTTTTTTCGCGAAAAACTGAAAACTTTTTTTTATGGAAATTCCGGTTCAAAATGATTATAGGTACAGTATACAACACGTTGAGCACGAAACTACCGGTAGGAGGTATAAGGAAAGTGGTGGTTACTGGAAGTTTCTTATTTTGAAATTCTGCCACATTGTGTTTCGATCCTGGATAGCAGGTGAACGAGGCGACATATTGAAGCAAACTAAACGTTGATCTACTCATAATTACATTGATAATCCAAAATAAACGAAACATTCGGAATCCGTGACTATAAATTTAAT
This sequence comes from Nephrotoma appendiculata, assembly GCA_947310385.1. Classification (NCBI taxonomy): domain Eukaryota; kingdom Metazoa; phylum Arthropoda; class Insecta; order Diptera; family Tipulidae; genus Nephrotoma; species Nephrotoma appendiculata. The sequence continues at coordinate 280,000,161 of OX371223.1, forward strand.
CCGTTCAAAAAACGTAAGGCTAACCATCACGTTTTTTCGCGAAAAACTGAAAACTTTTTTTGTTGAAATTCCGGTTCAAAATGATTATAGGTACAGTATACAACACGTTGAGCACGAAACTACCGGTAGGAGGTATAAGGAAAGTGGTGGTTACTGGAAGTTTCTTATTTTGAAATTCTGCCACATTGTGTTTCGATCCTGGATAGCAGGTGAACGAGGCGACATATTGAAGCAAACTAAACGTTGATCTACTCATAATTACATTGATAATCCAAAATAAACGAAACATTCGGAATCCGTGACTATAAATTTAATCCGTTCAAAAAAAGTAAGGCTCATCACGTTTTTTCGCGAAAAACTGAAAACTTTTTTTTATGGAAATTCCGGTTCAAAATGATTATAGGTACAGTATACAACACGTTGAGCACGAAACTACCGGTAGGAGGTATAAGGAAAGTGGTGGTTACGGGAAGTTTCTTATTTTGAAATTCTGCCACATTGTGTTTCGATCCTGGATAGCAGGTGAACGAGGCGACATATTGAAGCAAACTAAACGTTGATCTACTCATAATTACATTGATAATCCAAAATAAACGAAACATTCGGAATCCGTGACTATAAATTTAATCCGTTCAAAAAACGTAAGGCTAACCATCACGTTTTTTCGCGAAAAACTGAAAACTTTTTTTTGTTGAAATTCCGGTTCAAAATGATTATAGGTACAGTATACAACACGTTGAGCACGAAACTACCGGTAGGAGGTATAAGGAAAGTGGTGGTTACTGGAAGTTTCTTATTTTGAAATTCTGCCACATTGTGTTTCGATCCTGGATAGCAGGTGAACGAGGCGACATATTGAAGCAAACTAAACGTTGATCTACTCATAATTACATTGATAATCCAAAATAAACGAAACATTCGGAATCCGTGACTATAAATTTAATCCGTTCAAAAAAAGTAAGGCTCATCACGTTTTTTCGCGAAAAACTGAAAACTTTTTTTTGTTGAAACTACCGGTAGGAGGTATAAGGAAAGTGGTGGTTACTGGAAGTTTCTTATTTTGAAATTCTGCCACATTGTGTTTCGATCCTGGATAGCAGGTGAACGAGGCGACACATTGAAGCAAACTAAACGTTGATCTACTCATAATTACATTGATAATCCAAAATAAACGAAACATTCGGAATCCGTGACTATAAATTTAATCCGTTCAAAAAAAGTAAGGCTCATCACGTTTTTTCGCGAAAAACTGAAAACTTTTTTTTGTTGAAATTCCGGTTCAAAATGATTATAGGTACAGTATACAACACGTTGAGCACGAAACTACCGGTAGGAGGTATAAGGAAAGTGGTGGTTACTGGAAGTTTCTTATTTTGAAATTCTGCCACATTGTGTTTCGATCCTGGATAGCAGGTGAACGAGGCGACATATTGAAGCAAACTAAACGTTGATCTACTCATAATTACATTGATAATCCAAAATAAACGAAACATTCGGAATCCGTGACTATAAATTTAATCCGTTCAAAAAAAGTAAGGCTAACCATCACGTTTTTTCGCGAAAAACTGAAAACTTTTTTTTGTTGAAATTCCGGTTCAAAATGATTATAGGTACAGTATACAACACGTTGAGCACGAAACTACCGGTAGGAGGTATAAGGAAAGTGGTGGTTACTGGAAGTTTCTTATTTTGAAATTCTGCCACATTGTGTTTCGATCCTGGATAGCAGGTGAACGAGGCGACATATTGAAGCAAACTAAACGTTGATCTACTCATAATTACATTGATAATCCAAAATAAACGAAACATTCGGAATCCGTGACTATAAATTTAATCCGTTCAAAAAAAGTAAGGCTAACCATCACGTTTTTTCGCGAAAAACTGAAAACTTTTTTTGTTGAAATTCCGGTTCAAAATGATTATAGGTACAGTATACAACACGTTGAGCACGAAACTACCGGTAGGAGGTATAAGGAAAGTGGTGGTTACTGGAAGTTTCTTATTTTGAAATTCTGCCACATTGTGTTTCGATCCTGGATAGCAGGTGAACGAGGCGACATATTGAAGCAAACTAAACGTTGATCTACTCATAATTACATTGATAATCCAAAATAAACGAAACATTCGGAATCCGTGACTATAAATTTAATCCGTTCAAAAAAAGTAAGGCTAACCATCACGTTTTTTCGCGAAAAACTGAAAACTTTTTTTTGTGGAAATTCCGGTTCAAAATGATTATAGGTACAGTATACAACACGTTGAGCACGAAACTACCGGTAGGAGGTATAAGGAAAGTGGTGGTTACTGGAAGTTTCTTATTTTGAAATTCTGCCACATTGTGTTTCGATCCTGGATAGTAGGTGAACGAGGCGACATATTGAAGCAAACTAAACGTTGATCTACTCATAATTACATTGATAATCCAAAATAAACGAAACATTCGGAATCCGTGACTATAAATTTAATCCGTTCAAAAAAAGTAAGGCTAACCATCACGTTTTTTCGCGAAAAACTGAAAACTTTTTTTTGTGGAAATTCCGGTTCAAAATGATTATAGGTACAGTATACAACACGTTGAGTACGAAACTACCGGTAGGAGGTATAAGGAACGTGGTGGTTACTGGAAGTTTCTTATTTTGAAATTCTGCCACATTGTGTTTCGATCCTGGATAGCAGGTGAACGAGGCGACATATTGAAGCAAACTAAACGTTGATCTACTCATAATTACATTGATAATCCAAAATAAATGAAACATTCGGAATCCGTGACTATAAATTTAATCCGTTCAAAGAAAGTAAGGCTCATCACGTTTTTTCGCGAAAAACTGAAAACTTTTTTTTGTTGAAATTCCGGTTCAAAATGATTATAGGTACAGTATACAACACGTTGAGCACGAAACTACCGGTAGGAGGTATAAGGAAAGTGGTGGTTACTGGAAGTTTCTTATTTTGAAATTCTGCCACATTGTGTTTCGATCCTGGATAGCAGGTGAACGAGGCGACATATTGAAGCAAACTAAACGTTGATCTACTCATAATTACATTGATAATCCAAAATAAACGAAACATTCGGAATCCGTGACTATAAATTTAATCCGTTCAAAAAAAGTAATGCTAACAATCACGTTTTTTCGCGAAAAACTGAAAACTTTTTTTTGTTGAAATTCCGGTTCAAAATGATTATAGGTACAGTATACAACACGTTGAGCACGAAACTACCGGTAGGAGGTATAAGGAAAGTGGTGGTTACTGGAAGTTTCTTATTTTGAAATTCTGCCACATTGTGTTTCGATCCTGGATAGCAGGTGAACGAGGCGACATATTGAAGCAAACTAAACGTTGATCTACTCATAATTACATTGATAATCCAAAATAAACGAAACATTCGGAATCCGTGACTATAAATTTAATCCGTTCAAAAAAAGTAAGGCTCATCACGTTTTTTCGCGAAAAACTGAAAACTTTTTTTTGTTGAAATTCCGGTTCAAAATGATTATAGGTACAGTATACAACACGTTGAGCACGAAACTACCGGTAGGAGGTATAAGGAAAGTGGTGGTTACTGGAAGTTTCTTATTTTGAAATTCTGCCACATTGTGTTTCGATCCTGGATAGCAGGTGAACGAGGCGACATATTGAAGCAAACTAAACGTTGATCTACTCATAATTACATTGATAATCCAAAATAAACGAAACATTCGGAATCCGTGACTATAAATTTAATCCGTTCAAAAAAAGTAATGCTAACAATCACGTTTTTTCGCGAAAAACTGAAAACTTTTTTTTGTTGAAATTCCGGTTCAAAATGATTATAGGTACAGTATACAACACGTTGAGCACGAAACTACCGGTAGGAGGTATAAGGAAAGTGGTGGTTACTGGAAGTTTCTTATTTTGAAATTCTGCCACATTGTGTTTCGATCCTGGATAGCAGGTGAACGAGGCGACATATTGAAGCAAACTAAACGTTGATCTACTCATAATTACATTGATAATCCAAAATAAACGAAACATTCGGAATCCGTGACTATAAATTTAATCCGTTCAAAAAAAGTAAGGCTCATCACGTTTTTTCGCGAAAAACTGAAAACTTTTTTTTGTTGAAATTCCGGTTCAAAATGATTATAGGTACAGTATACAACACGTTGAGCACGAAACTACCGGTAGGAGGTATAAGGAAAGTGGTGGTTACTGGAAGTTTCTTATTTTGAAATTCTGCCACATTGTGTTTCGATCCTGGATAGCAGGTGAACGAGGCGACATATTGAAGCAAACTAAACGTTGATCTACTCATAATTACATTGATAATCCAAAATAAACGAAACATTCGGAATCCGTGACTATAAATTTAATCCGTTCAAAAAAAGTAAGGCTCATCACGTTTTTTCGCGAAAAACTGAAAACTTTTTTTTGTTGAAATTCCGGTTCAAAATGATTATAGGTACAGTATACAACACGTTGAGCACGAAACTACCGGTAGGAGGTATAAGGAAAGTGGTGGTTACTGGAAGTTTCTTATTTTGAAATTCTGCCACATTGTGTTTCGATCCTGGATAGCAGGTGAACGAGGCGACATATTGAAGCAAACTAAACGTTGATCTACTCATAATTACATTGATAATCCAAAATAAACGAAACATTCGGAATCCGTGACTATAAATTTAATCCGTTCAAAAAAAGTAAGGCTAACCATCACGTTTTTTCGCGAAAAACTGAAAACTTTTTTTTGTTGAAATTCCGGTTCAAAATGATTATAGGTACAGTATACAACACGTTGAGCACGAAACTACCGGTAGGAGGTATAAGGAAAGTGGTGGTTACTGGAAGTTTCTTATTTTGAAATTCTGCCACATTGTGTTTCGATCCTGGATAGCAGGTGAACGAGGCGACATATTGAAGCAAACTAAACGTTGATCTACTCATAATTACATTGATAATCCAAAATAAACGAAACATTCGGAATCCGTGACTATAAATTTAATCCGTTCAAAAAAAGTAAGGCTCATCACGTTTTTTCGCGAAAAACTGAAAACTTTTTTTTGTTGAAATTCCGGTTCAAAATGATTATAGGTACAGTATACAACACGTTGAGCACGAAACTACCGGTAGGAGGTATAAGGAAAGTGGTGGTTACTGGAAGTTTCTTATTTTGAAATTCTGCCACATTGTGTTTCGATCCTGGATAGCAGGTGAACGAGGCGACATATTGAAGCAAACTAAACGTTGATCTACTCATAATTACATTGATAATCCAAAATAAACGAAACATTCGGAATCCGTGACTATAAATTTAATCCGTTCAAAAAAAGTAAGGCTCATCACGTTTTTTCGCGAAAAACTGAAAACTTTTTTTTGTTGAAATTCCGGTTCAAAATGATTATAGGTACAGTATACAACACGTTGAGCACGAAACTACCGGTAGGAGGTATAAGGAAAGTGGTGGTTACTGGAAGTTTCTTATTTTGAAATTCTGCCACATTGTGTTTCGATCCTGGATAGCAGGTGAACGAGGCGACATATTGAAGCAAACTAAACGTTGATCTACTCATAATTACATTGATAATCCAAAATAAACGAAACATTCGGAATCCGTGACTATAAATTTAATCCGTTCAAAAAAAGTAATGCTAACAATCACGTTTTTTCGCGAAAAACTGAAAACTTTTTTTTGTTGAAATTCCGGTTCAAAATGATTATAGGTACAGTATACAACACGTTGAGCACGAAACTACCGGTAGGAGGTATAAGGAAAGTGGTGGTTACTGGAAGTTTCTTATTTTGAAATTCTGCCACATTGTGTTTCGATCCTGGATAGCAGGTGAACGAGGCGACATATTGAAGCAAACTAAACGTTGATCTACTCATAATTACATTGATAATCCAAAATAAACGAAACATTCGGAATCCGTGACTATAAATTTAATCCGTTCAAAAAAAGTAAGGCTCATCACGTTTTTTCGCGAAAAACTGAAAACTTTTTTTTGTTGAAATTCCGGTTCAAAATGATTATAGGTACAGTATACAACACGTTGAGCACGAAACTACCGGTAGGAGGTATAAGGAAAGTGGTGGTTACTGGAAGTTTCTTATTTTGAAATTCTGCCACATTGTGTTTCGATCCTGGATAGCAGGTGAACGAGGCGACATATTGAAGCAAACTAAACGTTGATCTACTCATAATTACATTGATAATCCAAAATAAACGAAACATTCGGAATCCGTGACTATAAATTTAATCCGTTCAAAAAAAGTAAGGCTCATCACGTTTTTTCGCGAAAAACTGAAAACTTTTTTTTGTTGAAATTCCGGTTCAAAATGATTATAGGTACAGTATACAACACGTTGAGCACGAAACTACCGGTAGGAGGTATAAGGAAAGTGGTGGTTACTGGAAGTTTCTTATTTTGAAATTCTGCCACATTGTGTTTCGATCCTGGATAGCAGGTGAACGAGGCGACATATTGAAGCAAACTAAACGTTGATCTACTCATAATTACATTGATAATCCAAAATAAACGAAACATTCGGAATCCGTGACTATAAATTTAATCCGTTCAAAAAAAGTAATGCTAACCATCACGTTTTTTCGCGAAAAACTGAAAACTTTTTTTTGTTGAAATTCCGGTTCAAAATGATTATAGGTACAGTATACAACACGTTGAGCACGAAACTACCGGTAGGAGGTATAAGGAAAGTGGTGGTTACTGGAAGTTTCTTATTTTGAAATTCTGCCACATTGTGTTTCGATCCTGGATAGCAGGTGAACGAGGCGACATATTGAAGCAAACTAAACGTTGATCTACTCATAATTACATTGATAATCCAAAATAAACGAAACATTCGGAATCCGTGACTATAAATTTAATCCGTTCAAAAAAAGTAATGCTAACAATCACGTTTTTTCGCGAAAAACTGAAAACTTTTTTTTGTTGAAATTCCGGTTCAAAATGATTATAGGTACAGTATACAACACGTTGAGCACGAAACTACCGGTAGGAGGTATAAGGAAAGTGGTGGTTACTGGAAGTTTCTTATTTTGAAATTCTGCCACATTGTGTTTCGATCCTGGATAGCAGGTGAACGAGGCGACATATTGAAGCAAACTAAACGTTGATCTACTCATAATTACATTGATAATCCAAAATAAACGAAACATTCGGAATCCGTGACTATAAATTTAATCCGTTCAAAAAAAGTAAGGCTCATCACGTTTTTTCGCGAAAAACTGAAAACTTTTTTTTGTTGAAATTCCGGTTCAAAATGATTATAGGTACAGTATACAACACGTTGAGCACGAAACTACCGGTAGGAGGTATAAGGAAAGTGGTGGTTACTGGAAGTTTCTTATTTTGAAATTCTGCCACATTGTGTTTCGATCCTGGATAGCAGGTGAACGAGGCGACATATTGAAGCAAACTAAACGTTGATCTACTCATAATTACATTGATAATCCAAAATAAACGAAACATTCGGAATCCGTGACTATAAATTTAATCCGTTCAAAAAAAGTAAGGCTCATCACGTTTTTTCGCGAAAAACTGAAAACTTTTTTTTGTTGAAATTCCGGTTCAAAATGATTATAGGTACAGTATACAACACGTTGAGCACGAAACTACCGGTAGGAGGTATAAGGAAAGTGGTGGTTACTGGAAGTTTCTTATTTTGAAATTCTGCCACATTGTGTTTCGATCCTGGATAGCAGGTGAACGAGGCGACATATTGAAGCAAACTAAACGTTGATCTACTCATAATTACATTGATAATCCAAAATAAACGAAACATTCGGAATCCGTGACTATAAATTTAATCCGTTCAAAAAAAGTAAGGCTAACCATCACGTTTTTTCGCGAAAAACTGAAAACTTTTTTTTGTTGAAATTCCGGTTCAAAATGATTATAGGTACAGTATACAACACGTTGAGCACGAAACTACCGGTAGGAGGTATAAGGAAAGTGGTGGTTACTGGAAGTTTCTTATTTTGAAATTCTGCCACATTGTGTTTCGATCCTGGATAGCAGGTGAACGAGGCGACATATTGAAGCAAACTAAACGTTGATCTACTCATAATTACATTGATAATCCAAAATAAACGAAACATTCGGAATCCGTGACTATAAATTTAATCCGTTCAAAAAAAGTAAGGCTCATCACGTTTTTTCGCGAAAAACTGAAAACTTTTTTTTGTTGAAATTCCGGTTCAAAATGATTATAGGTACAGTATACAACACGTTGAGCACGAAACTACCGGTAGGAGGTATAAGGAAAGTGGTGGTTACTGGAAGTTTCTTATTTTGAAATTCTGCCACATTGTGTTTCGATCCTGGATAGCAGGTGAACGAGGCGACATATTGAAGCAAACTAAACGTTGATCTACTCATAATTACATTGATAATCCAAAATAAACGAAACATTCGGAATCCGTGACTATAAATTTAATCCGTTCAAAAAAAGTAAGGCTCATCACGTTTTTTCGCGAAAAACTGAAAACTTTTTTTTGTTGAAATTCCGGTTCAAAATGATTATAGGTACAGTATACAACACGTTGAGCACGAAACTACCGGTAGGAGGTATAAGGAAAGTGGTGGTTACTGGAAGTTTCTTATTTTGAAATTCTGCCACATTGTGTTTCGATCCTGGATAGCAGGTGAACGAGGCGACATATTGAAGCAAACTAAACGTTGATCTACTCATAATTACATTGATAATCCAAAATAAACGAAACATTCGGAATCCGTGACTATAAATTTAATCCGTTCAAAAAAAGTAATGCTAACAATCACGTTTTTTCGCGAAAAACTGAAAACTTTTTTTTGTTGAAATTCCGGTTCAAAATGATTATAGGTACAGTATACAACACGTTGAGCACGAAACTACCGGTAGGAGGTATAAGGAAAGTGGTGGTTACTGGAAGTTTCTTATTTTGAAATTCTGCCACATTGTGTTTCGATCCTGGATAGCAGGTGAACGAGGCGACATATTGAAGCAAACTAAACGTTGATCTACTCATAATTACATTGATAATCCAAAATAAACGAAACATTCGGAATCCGTGACTATAAATTTAATCCGTTCAAAAAAAGTAAGGCTCATCACGTTTTTTCGCGAAAAACTGAAAACTTTTTTTTGTTGAAATTCCGGTTCAAAATGATTATAGGTACAGTATACAACACGTTGAGCACGAAACTACCGGTAGGAGGTATAAGGAAAGTGGTGGTTACTGGAAGTTTCTTATTTTGAAATTCTGCCACATTGTGTTTCGATCCTGGATAGCAGGTGAACGAGGCGACATATTGAAGCAAACTAAACGTTGATCTACTCATAATTACATTGATAATCCAAAATAAACGAAACATTCGGAATCCGTGACTATAAATTTAATCCGTTCAAAAAAAGTAAGGCTCATCACGTTTTTTCGCGAAAAACTGAAAACTTTTTTTTGTTGAAATTCCGGTTCAAAATGATTATAGGTACAGTATACAACACGTTGAGCACGAAACTACCGGTAGGAGGTATAAGGAAAGTGGTGGTTACTGGAAGTTTCTTATTTTGAAATTCTGCCACATTGTGTTTCGATCCTGGATAGCAGGTGAACGAGGCGACATATTGAAGCAAACTAAACGTTGATCTACTCATAATTACATTGATAATCCAAAATAAACGAAACATTCGGAATCCGTGACTATAAATTTAATCCGTTCAAAAAAAGTAAGGCTAACCATCACGTTTTTTCGCGAAAAACTGAAAACTTTTTTTTGTTGAAATTCCGGTTCAAAATGATTATAGGTACAGTATACAACACGTTGAGCACGAAACTACCGGTAGGAGGTATAAGGAAAGTGGTGGTTACTGGAAGTTTCTTATTTTGAAATTCTGCCACATTGTGTTTCGATCCTGGATAGCAGGTGAACGAGGCGACATATTGAAGCAAACTAAACGTTGATCTACTCATAATTACATTGATAATCCAAAATAAACGAAACATTCGGAATCCGTGACTATAAATTTAATCCGTTCAAAAAAAGTAAGGCTCATCACGTTTTTTCGCGAAAAACTGAAAACTTTTTTTTGTTGAAATTCCGGTTCAAAATGATTATAGGTACAGTATACAACACGTTGAGCACGAAACTACCGGTAGGAGGTATAAGGAAAGTGGTGGTTACTGGAAGTTTCTTATTTTGAAATTCTGCCACATTGTGTTTCGATCCTGGATAGCAGGTGAACGAGGCGACATATTGAAGCAAACTAAACGTTGATCTACTCATAATTACATTGATAATCCAAAATAAACGAAACATTCGGAATCCGTGACTATAAATTTAATCCGTTCAAAAAAAGTAAGGCTAACCATCACGTTTTTTCGCGAAAAACTGAAAACTTTTTTTTGTGGAAATTCCGGTTCAAAATGATTATAGGTACAGTATACAACACGTTGAGCACGAAACTACCGGTAGGAGGTATAAGGAAAGTGGTGGTTACTGGAAGTTTCTTATTTTGAAATTCTGCCACATTGTGTTTCGATCCTGGATAGTAGGTGAACGAGGCGACATATTGAAGCAAACTAAACGTTGATCTACTCATAATTACATTGATAATCCAAAATAAACGAAACATTCGGAATCCGTGACTATAAATTTAATCCGTTCAAAAAAAGTAAGGCTAACGTTTTTTCGCGAAAAACTGAAAACTTTTTTTTGTTGAAATTCCGGTTCAAAATGATTATAGGTACAGTATACAACACGTTGAGCACGAAACTACCGGCAGGAGGTATAAGGAAAGTGGTGGTTACTGGAAGTTTCTTATTTTGAAATTCTGCCACATTGTGTTTCGATCCTGGATAGCAGGTGAACGAGGCGACATATTGAAGCAAACTAAACGTTGATCTACTCATAATTACATTGATAATCCAAAATAAACGAAACATTCGGAATCCGTGACTATAAATTTAATCCGTTCAAAAAAAGTAAGGCTCATCACGTTTTTTCGCGAAAAACTGAAAACTTTTTTTTATGGAAATTCCGGTTCAAAATGATTATAGGTACAGTATACAACACGTTGAGCACGAAACTACCGGTAGGAGGTATAAGGAAAGTGGTGGTTACTGGAAGTTTCTTATTTTGAAATTCTGCCACATTGTGTTTCGATCCTGGATAGCAGGTGAACGAGGCGACATATTGAAGCAAACTAAACGTTGATCTACTCATAATTACATTGATAATCCAAAATAAACGAAACATTCGGAATCCGTGACTATAAATTTAATCCGTTCAAAAAACGTAAGGCTAACCATCACGTTTTTTCGCGAAAAACTGAAAACTTTTTTTGTTGAAATTCCGGTTCAAAATGATTATAGGTACAGTATACAACACGTTGAGCACGAAACTACCGGTAGGAGGTATAAGGAAAGTGGTGGTTACTGGAAGTTTCTTATTTTGAAATTCTGCCACATTGTGTTTCGATCCTGGATAGCAGGTGAACGAGGCGACATATTGAAGCAAACTAAACGTTGATCTACTCATAATTACATTGATAATCCAAAATAAACGAAACATTCGGAATCCGTGACTATAAATTTAATCCGTTCAAAAAACGTAAGGTAACCATCACGTTTTTTCGCGAAAAACTGAAAACTTTTTTTGTTGAAATTCCGGTTCAAAATGATTATAGGTACAGTATACAACACGTTGAGCACGAAACTACCGGTAGAAGGTATAAGGAAAGTGGTGGTTACTGGAAGTTTCTTATTTTGAAATTCTGCCACATTGTGTTTCGATCCTGGATAGCAGGTGAACGAGGCGACATATTGAAGCAAACTAAACGTTGATCTACTCATAATTACATTGATAATCCAAAATAAACGAAACATTCGGAATCCGTGACTATAAATTTAATCCGTTCAAAAAAAGTAAGGCTCATCACGTTTTTTCGCGAAAAACTGAAAACTTTTTTTTATGGAAATTCCGGTTCAAAATGATTATAGGTACAGTATACAACACGTTGAGCACAAAACTACCGGTAGGAGGTATAAGGAAAGTGGTGGTTACTGGAAGTTTCTTATTTTGAAATTCTGCCACATTGTGTTTCGATCCTGGATAGCGAGGCGACATATTGAAGCAAACTAAACGTTGATCTACTCATAATTACATTGATAATCCAAAATAAACGAAACATTCGGAATCCGTGACTATAAATTTAATCCGTTCAAAAAACGTAAGGCTAACCATCACGTTTTTTCGCGAAAAACTGAAAACTTTTTTTGTTGAAATTCCGGTTCAAAATGATTATAGGTACAGTATACAACACGTTGAGCACGAAACTACCGGTAGGAGGTATAAGGAAAGTGGTGGTTACTGGAAGTTTCTTATTTTGAAATTCTGCCACATTGTGTTTCGATCCTGGATAGCAGGTGAACGAGGCGACATATTGAAGCAAACTAAACGTTGATCTACTCATAATTACATTGATAATCCAAAATAAACGAAACATTCGGAATCCGTGACTATAAATTTAATCCGTTCAAAAAAAGTAAGGCTCATCACGTTTTTTCGCGAAAAACTGAAAACTTTTTTTTATGGAAATTCCGGTTCAAAATGATTATAGGTACAGTATACAACACGTTGAGCACGAAACTACCGGTAGGAGGTATAAGGAAAGTGGTGGTTACTGGAAGTTTCTTATTTTGAAATTCTGCCACATTGTGTTTCGATCCTGGATAGCAGGTGAACGAGGCGACATATTGAAGCAAACTAAACGTTGATCTACTCATAATTACATTGATAATCCAAAATAAACGAAACATTCGGAATCCGTGACTATAAATTTAATCCGTTCAAAAAAAGTAAGGCTCATCACGTTTTTTCGCGAAAAACTGAAAACTTTTTTTTATGGAAATTCCGGTTCAAAATGATTATAGGTACAGTATACAACACGTTGAGCACGAAACTACCGGTAGGAGGTATAAGGAAAGTGGTGGTTACTGGAAGTTTCTTATTTTGAAATTCTGCCACATTGTGTTTCGATCCTGGATAGCAGGTGAACGAGGCGACATATTGAAGCAAACTAAACGTTGATCTACTCATAATTACATTGATAATCCAAAATAAACGAAACATTCGGAATCCGTGACTATAAATTTAATCCGTTCAAAAAAAGTAAGGCTAACCATCACGTTTTTTCGCGAAAAACTGAAAACTTTTTTTTGTTGAAATTCCGGTTCAAAATGATTATAGGTACAGTATACAACACGTTGAGCACGAAACTACCGGTAGGAGGTATAAGGAAAGTGGTGGTTACTGGAAGTTTCTTATTTTGAAATTCTGCCACATTGTGTTTCGATCCTGGATAGCAGGTGAACGAGGCGACATATTGAAGCAAACTAAACGTTGATCTACTCATAATTACATTGATAATCCAAAATAAACGAAACATTCGGAATCCGTGACTATAAATTTAATCCGTTCAAAAAAAGTAAGGCTCATCACGTTTTTTCGCGAAAAACTGAAAACTTTTTTTTGTTGAAATTCCGGTTCAAAATGATTATAGGTACAGTATACAACACGTTGAGCACGAAACTACCGGTAGGAGGTATAAGGAAAGTGGTGGTTACTGGAAGTTTCTTATTTTGAAATTCTGCCACATTGTGTTTCGATCCTGGATAGCAGGTGAACGAGGCGACATATTGAAGCAAACTAAACGTTGATCTACTCATAATTACATTGATAATCCAAAATAAACGAAACATTCGGAATCCGTGACTATAAATTTAATCCGTTCAAAAAAAGTAAGGCTCATCACGTTTTTTCGCGAAAAACTGAAAACTTTTTTTTGTTGAAATTCCGGTTCAAAATGATTATAGGTACACTATACAACACGTTGAGCACGAAACTACCGGTAGGAGGTATAAGGAAAGTGGTGGTTACTGGAAGTTTCTTATTTTGAAATTCTGCCACATTGTGTTTCGATCCTGGATAGCAGGTGAACGAGGCGACATATTGAAGCAAACTAAACGTTGATCTACTCATAATTACATTGATAATCCAAAATAAACGAAACATTCGGAATCCGTGACTATAAATTTAATCCGTTCAAAAAAAGTAAGGCTAACCATCACGTTTTTTCGCGAAAAACTGAAAACTTTTTTTTGTTGAAATTCCGGTTCAAAATGATTATAGGTACAGTATACAACACGTTGAGCACGAAACTACCGGTAGGAGGTATAAGGAAAGTGGTGGTTACTGGAAGTTTCTTATTTTGAAATTCTGCCACATTGTGTTTCGATCCTGGATAGCAGGTGAACGAGGCGACATATTGAAGCAAACTAAACGTTGATCTACTCATAATTACATTGATAATCCAAAATAAACGAAACATTCGGAATCCGTGACTATAAATTTAATCCGTTCAAAAAAAGTAATGCTAACAATCACGTTTTTTCGCGAAAAACTGAAAACTTTTTTTTGTTGAAATTCCGGTTCAAAATGATTATAGGTACAGTATACAACACGTTGAGCACGAAACTACCGGTAGGAGGTATAAGGAAAGTGGTGGTTACTGGAAGTTTCTTATTTTGAAATTCTGCCACATTGTGTTTCGATCCTGGGTAGCAGGTGAACGAGGCGACATATTGAAGCAAACTAAACGTTGATCTACTCATAATTACATTGATAATCCAAAATAAACGAAACATTCGGAATCCGTGACTATAAATTTAATCCGTTCAAAAAAAGTAAGGCAAACCATCACGTTTTTTCGCGAAAAACTGAAAACTTTTTTTTGTTGAAATTCCGGTTCAAAATGATTATAGGTACAGTATACAACACGTTGAGCACGAAACTACCGGTAGGAGGTATAAGGAAAGTGGTGGTTACTGGAAGTTTCTTATTTTGAAATTCTGCCACATTGTGTTTCGATCCTGGGTAGCAGGTGAACGAGGCGACATATTGAAGCAAACTAAACGTTGATCTACTCATAATTACATTGATAATCCAAAATAAACGAAACATTCGGAATCCGTGACTATAAATTTAATCCGTTCAAAAAAAGTAAGGCAAACCATCACGTTTTTTCGCGAAAAACTGAAAACTTTTTTTTGTTGAAATTCCGGTTCAAAATGATTATAGGTACAGTATACAACACGTTGAGCACGAAACTACCGGTAGGAGGTATAAGGAAAGTGGTGGTTACTGGAAGTTTCTTATTTTGAAATTCTGCCACATTGTGTTTCGATCCTGGATAGCAGGTGAACGAGGCGACATATTGAAGCAAACTAAACGTTGATCTACTCATAATTACATTGATAATCCAAAATAAACGAAACATTCGGAATCCGTGACTATAAATTTAATCCGTTCAAAAAAAGTAAGGCAAACCATCACGTTTTTTCGCGAAAAACTGAAAACTTTTTTTTGTTGAAATTCCGGTTCAAAATGATTATAGGTACAGTATACAACACGTTGAGCACGAAACTACCGGTAGGAGGTATAAGGAAAGTGGTGGTTACTGGAAGTTTCTTATTTTGAAATTCTGCCACATTGTGTTTCGATCCTGGGTAGCAGGTGAACGAGGCGACATATTGAAGCAAACTAAACGTTGATCTACTCATAATTACATTGATAATCCAAAATAAACGAAACATTCGGAATCCGTGACTATAAATTTAATCCGTTCAAAAAAAGTAAGGCTCATCACGTTTTTTCGCGAAAAACTGAAAACTTTTTTTTGTTGAAATTCCGGTTCAAAATGATTATAGGTACAGTATACAACACGTTGAGCACGAAACTACCGGTAGGAGGTATAAGGAAAGTGGTGGTTACTGGAAGTTTCTTATTTTGAAATTCTGCCACATTGTGTTTCGATCCTGGATAGCAGGTGAACGAGGCGACATATTGAAGCAAACTAAACGTTGATCTACTCATAATTACATTGATAATCCAAAATAAACGAAACATTCGGAATCCGTGACTATAAATTTAATCCGTTCAAAAAAAGTAAGGCAAACCATCACGTTTTTTCGCGAAAAACTGAAAACTTTTTTTTGTTGAAATTCCGGTTCAAAATGATTATAGGTACAGTATACAACACGTTGAGCACGAAACTACCGGTAGGAGGTATAAGGAAAGTGGTGGTTACTGGAAGTTTCTTATTTTGAAATTCTGCCACATTGTGTTTCGATCCTGGATAGCAGGTGAACGAGGCGACATATTGAAGCAAACTAAACGTTGATCTACTCATAATTACATTGATAATCCAAAATAAACGAAACATTCGGAATCCGTGACTATAAATTTAATCCGTTCAAAAAAAGTAAGGCAAACCATCACGTTTTTTCGCGAAAAACTGAAAACTTTTTTTTGTTGAAATTCCGGTTCAAAATGATTATAGGTACAGTATACAACACGTTGAGCACGAAACTACCGGTAGGAGGTATAAGGAAAGTGGTGGTTACTGGAAGTTTCTTATTTTGAAATTCTGCCACATTGTGTTTCGATCCTGGATAGCAGGTGAACGAGGCGACATATTGAAGCAAACTAAACGTTGATCTACTCATAATTACATTGATAATCCAAAATAAACGAAACATTCGGAATCCGTGACTATAAATTTAATCCGTTCAAAAAAAGTAAGGCTAGCCATCACGTTTTTTCGCGAAAAACTGAAAACTTTTTTTTGTGGAAATTCCGGTTCAAAATGATTATAGGTACAGTATACAACACGTTGAGCACGAAACTACCGGTAGGAGGTATAAGGAAAGTGGTGGTTACTGGAAGTTTCTTATTTTGAAATTCTGCCACATTGTGTTTCGATCCTGGATAGCAGGTGAACGAGGCGACATATTGAAGCAAACTAAACGTTGATCTACTCATAATTACATTGATAATCCAAAATAAACGAAACATTCGGAATCCGTGACTATAAATTTAATCCGTTCAAAAAAAGTAATGCTAACAATCACGTTTTTTCGCGAAAAACTGAAAACTTTTTTTTGTTGAAATTCCGGTTCAAAATGATTATAGGTACAGTATACAACACGTTGAGCACGAAACTACCGGTAGGAGGTATAAGGAAAGTGGTGGTTACTGGAAGTTTCTTATTTTGAAATTCTGCCACATTGTGTTTCGATCCTGGGTAGCAGGTGAACGAGGCGACATATTGAAGCAAACTAAACGTTGATCTACTCATAATTACATTGATAATCCAAAATAAACGAAACATTCGGAATCCGTGACTATAAATTTAATCCGTTCAAAAAAAGTAAGGCTCATCACGTTTTTTCGCGAAAAACTGAAAACTTTTTTTTGTTGAAATTCCGGTTCAAAATGATTATAGGTACAGTATACAACACGTTGAGCACGAAACTACCGGTAGGAGGTATAAGGAAAGTGGTGGTTACTGGAAGTTTCTTATTTTGAAATTCTGCCACATTGTGTTTCGATCCTGGATAGCAGGTGAACGAGGCGACATATTGAAGCAAACTAAACGTTGATCTACTCATAATTACATTGATAATCCAAAATAAACGAAACATTCGGAATCCGTGACTATAAATTTAATCCGTTCAAAAAAAGTAAGGCAAACCATCACGTTTTTTCGCGAAAAACTGAAAACTTTTTTTTGTTGAAATTCCGGTTCAAAATGATTATAGGTACAGTATACAACACGTTGAGCACGAAACTACCGGTAGGAGGTATAAGGAAAGTGGTGGTTACTGGAAGTTTCTTATTTTGAAATTCTGCCACATTGTGTTTCGATCCTGGGTAGCAGGTGAACGAGGCGACATATTGAAGCAAACTAAACGTTGATCTACTCATAATTACATTGATAATCCAAAATAAACGAAACATTCGGAATCCGTGACTATAAATTTAATCCGTTCAAAAAAAGTAAGGCTCATCACGTTTTTTCGCGAAAAACTGAAAACTTTTTTTTGTTGAAATTCCGGTTCAAAATGATTATAGGTACAGTATACAACACGTTGAGCACGAAACTACCGGTAGGAGGTATAAGGAAAGTGGTGGTTACTGGAAGTTTCTTATTTTGAAATTCTGCCACATTGTGTTTCGATCCTGGATAGCAGGTGAACGAGGCGACATATTGAAGCAAACTAAACGTTGATCTACTCATAATTACATTGATAATCCAAAATAAACGAAACATTCGGAATCCGTGACTATAAATTTAATCCGTTCAAAAAAAGTAAGGCTAACCATCACGTTTTTTCGCGAAAAACTGAAAACTTTTTTTTGTTGAAATTCCGGTTCAAAATGATTATAGGTACAGTATACAACACGTTGAGCACGAAACTACCGGTAGGAGGTATAAGGAAAGTGGTGGTTACTGGAAGTTTCTTATTTTGAAATTCTGCCACATTGTGTTTCGATCCTGGATAGCAGGTGAACGAGGCGACATATTGAAGCAAACTAAACGTTGATCTACTCATAATTACATTGATAATCCAAAATAAACGAAACATTCGGAATCCGTGACTATAAATTTAATCCGTTCAAAAAAAGTAAGGCTCATCACGTTTTTTCGCGAAAAACTGAAAACTTTTTTTTGTTGAAATTCCGGTTCAAAATGATTATAGGTACACTATACAACACGTTGAGCACGAAACTACCGGTAGGAGGTATAAGGAAAGTGGTGGTTACTGGAAGTTTCTTATTTTGAAATTCTGCCACATTGTGTTTCGATCCTGGATAGCAGGTGAACGAGGCGACATATTGAAGCAAACTAAACGTTGATCTACTCATAATTACATTGATAATCCAAAATAAACGAAACATTCGGAATCCGTGACTATAAATTTAATCCGTTCAAAAAAAGTAAGGCTAACCATCACGTTTTTTCGCGAAAAACTGAAAACTTTTTTTTGTTGAAATTCCGGTTCAAAATGATTATAGGTACAGTATACAACACGTTGAGCACGAAACTACCGGTAGGAGGTATAAGGAAAGTGGTGGTTACTGGAAGTTTCTTATTTTGAAATTCTGCCACATTGTGTTTCGATCCTGGATAGCAGGTGAACGAGGCGACATATTGAAGCAAACTAAACGTTGATCTACTCATAATTACATTGATAATCCAAAATAAACGAAACATTCGGAATCCGTGACTATAAATTTAATCCGTTCAAAAAAAGTAATGCTAACAATCACGTTTTTTCGCGAAAAACTGAAAACTTTTTTTTGTTGAAATTCCGGTTCAAAATGATTATAGGTACAGTATACAACACGTTGAGCACGAAACTACCGGTAGGAGGTATAAGGAAAGTGGTGGTTACTGGAAGTTTCTTATTTTGAAATTCTGCCACATTGTGTTTCGATCCTGGGTAGCAGGTGAACGAGGCGACATATTGAAGCAAACTAAACGTTGATCTACTCATAATTACATTGATAATCCAAAATAAACGAAACATTCGGAATCCGTGACTATAAATTTAATCCGTTCAAAAAAAGTAAGGCTCATCACGTTTTTTCGCGAAAAACTGAAAACTTTTTTTTGTTGAAATTCCGGTTCAAAATGATTATAGGTACAGTATACAACACGTTGAGCACGAAACTACCGGTAGGAGGTATAAGGAAAGTGGTGGTTACTGGAAGTTTCTTATTTTGAAATTCTGCCACATTGTGTTTCGATCCTGGATAGCAGGTGAACGAGGCGACATATTGAAGCAAACTAAACGTTGATCTACTCATAATTACATTGATAATCCAAAATAAACGAAACATTCGGAATCCGTGACTATAAATTTAATCCGTTCAAAAAAAGTAAGGCAAACCATCACGTTTTTTCGCGAAAAACTGAAAACTTTTTTTTGTTGAAATTCCGGTTCAAAATGATTATAGGTACAGTATACAACACGTTGAGCACGAAACTACCGGTAGGAGGTATAAGGAAAGTGGTGGTTACTGGAAGTTTCTTATTTTGAAATTCTGCCACATTGTGTTTCGATCCTGGGTAGCAGGTGAACGAGGCGACATATTGAAGCAAACTAAACGTTGATCTACTCATAATTACATTGATAATCCAAAATAAACGAAACATTCGGAATCCGTGACTATAAATTTAATCCGTTCAAAAAAAGTAAGGCTCATCACGTTTTTTCGCGAAAAACTGAAAACTTTTTTTTGTTGAAATTCCGGTTCAAAATGATTATAGGTACAGTATACAACACGTTGAGCACGAAACTACCGGTAGGAGGTATAAGGAAAGTGGTGGTTACTGGAAGTTTCTTATTTTGAAATTCTGCCACATTGTGTTTCGATCCTGGATAGCAGGTGAACGAGGCGACATATTGAAGCAAACTAAACGTTGATCTACTCATAATTACATTGATAATCCAAAATAAACGAAACATTCGGAATCCGTGACTATAAATTTAATCCGTTCAAAAAAAGTAAGGCTAACCATCACGTTTTTTCGCGAAAAACTGAAAACTTTTTTTTGTTGAAATTCCGGTTCAAAATGATTATAGGTACAGTATACAACACGTTGAGCACGAAACTACCGGTAGGAGGTATAAGGAAAGTGGTGGTTACTGGAAGTTTCTTATTTTGAAATTCTGCCACATTGTGTTTCGATCCTGGATAGCAGGTGAACGAGGCGACATATTGAAGCAAACTAAACGTTGATCTACTCATAATTACATTGATAATCCAAAATAAACGAAACATTCGGAATCCGTGACTATAAATTTAATCCGTTCAAAAAAAGTAAGGCAAACCATCACGTTTTTTCGCGAAAAACTGAAAACTTTTTTTTGTTGAAATTCCGGTTCAAAATGATTATAGGTACAGTATACAACACGTTGAGCACGAAACTACCGGTAGGAGGTATAAGGAAAGTGGTGGTTACTGGAAGTTTCTTATTTTGAAATTCTGCCACATTGTGTTTCGATCCTGGATAGCAGGTGAACGAGGCGACATATTGAAGCAAACTAAACGTTGATCTACTCATAATTACATTGATAATCCAAAATAAACGAAACATTCGGAATCCGTGACTATAAATTTAATCCGTTCAAAAAAAGTAAGGCTAGCCATCACGTTTTTTCGCGAAAAACTGAAAACTTTTTTTTGTGGAAATTCCGGTTCAAAATGATTATAGGTACAGTATACAACACGTTGAGCACGAAACTACCGGTAGGAGGTATAAGGAAAGTGGTGGTTACTGGAAGTTTCTTATTTTGAAATTCTGCCACATTGTGTTTCGATCCTGGATAGTAGGTGAACGAGGCGACATATTGAAGCAAACTAAACGTTGATCTACTCATAATTACATTGATAATCCAAAATAAACGAAACATTCGGAATCCGTGACTATAAATTTAATCCGTTCAAAAAAAGTAAGGCTAGCCATCACGTTTTTTCGCGAAAAACTGAAAACTTTTTTTTGTGGAAATTCCGGTTCAAAATGATTATAGGTACAGTATACAACACGTTGAGCACGAAACTACCGGTAGGAGGTATAAGGAAAGTGGTGGTTACTGGAAGTTTCTTATTTTGAAATTCTGCCACATTGTGTTTCGATCCTGGATTGCAGGTGAACGAGGCGACATATTGAAGCAAACTAAACGTTGATCTACTCATAATTACATTGATAATCCAAAATAAACGAAACATTCGGAATCCGTGACTATAAATTTAATCCGTTCAAAAAAAGTAAGGCTCATCACGTTTTTTCGCGAAAAACTGAAAACTTTTTTTTGTTGAAATTCCGGTTCAAAATGATTATAGGTACAGTATACAACACGTTGAGCACGAAACTACCGGTAGGAGGTATAAGGAAAGTGGTGGTTACTGGAAGTTTATTATTTTGAAATTCTGCCACATTGTGTTTCGATCCTGGATAGCAGGTGAACGAGGCGACATATTGAAGCAAACTAAACGTTGATCTACTCATAATTACATTGATAATCCAAAATAAACGAAACATTCGGAATCCGTGACTATAAATTTAATCCGTTCAAAAAAAGTAAGGCTCATCACGTTTTTTCGCGAAAAACTGAAAACTTTTTTTTGTTGAAATTCCGGTTCAAAATGATTATAGGTACAGTATACAACACGTTGAGCACGAAACTACCGGTAGGAGGTATAAGGAAAGTGGTGGTTACTGGAAGTTTCTTATTTTGAAATTCTGCCACATTGTGTTTCGATCCTGGATAGTAGGTGAACGAGGCGACATATTGAAGCAAACTAAACGTTGATCTACTCATAATTACATTGATAATCCAAAATAAACGAAACATTCGGAATCCGTGACTATAAATTTAATCCGTTCAAAAAAAGTAAGGCTAACGTTTTTTCGCGAAAAACTGAAAACTTTTTTTTGTTGAAATTCCGGTTCAAAATGATTATAGGTACAGTATACAATACGTTGAGCACGAAACTACCGGCAGGAGGTATAAGGAAAGTGGTGGTTACTGGAAGTTTCTTATTTTGAAATTCTGCCACATTGTGTTTCGATCCTGGATAGCAGGTGAACGAGGCGACATATTGAAGCAAACTAAACGTTGATCTACTCATAATTACATTGATAATCCAAAATAAACGAAACATTCGGAATCCGTGACTATAAATTTAATCCGTTCAAAAAAAGTAATGCTAACAATCACGTTTTTTCGCGAAAAACTGAAAACTTTTTTTTGTTGAAATTCCGGTTCAAAATGATTATAGGTACAGTATACAACACGTTGAGCACGAAACTACCGGTAGGAGGTATAAGGAAAGTGGTGGTTACTGGAAGTTTCTTATTTTGAAATTCTGCCACATTGTGTTTCGATCCTGGATAGCAGGTGAACGAGGCGACATATTGAAGCAAACTAAACGTTGATCTACTCATAATTACATTGATAATCCAAAATAAACGAAACATTCGGAATCCGTGACTATAAATTTAATCCGTTCAAAAAAAGTAATGCTAACAATCACGTTTTTTCGCGAAAAACTGAAAACTTTTTTTTGTTGAAATTCCGGTTCAAAATGATTATAGGAACAGTATACAACACGTTGAGCACGAAACTACCGGTAGGAGGTATAAGGAAAGTGGTGGTTACTGGAAGTTTCTTATTTTGAAATTCTGCCACATTGTGTTTCGATCCTGGATAGCAGGTGAACGAGGCGACATATTGAAGCAAACTAAACGTTGATCTACTCATAATTACATTGATAATCCAAAATAAACGAAACATTCGGAATCCGTGACTATAAATTTCATCCGTTCAAAAAAAGTAAGGCTCATCACGTTTTTTCGCGAAAAACTGAAAACTTTTTTTTGTTGAAATTCCGGTTCAAAATGATTATAGGTACAGTATACAACACGTTGAGCACGAAACTACCGGTAGGAGGTATAAGGAAAGTGGTGGTTACGGGAAGTTTCTTATTTTGAAATTCTGCCACATTGTGTTTCGATCCTGGATAGCAGGTGAACGAGGCGACATATTGAAGCAAACTAAACGTTGATCTACTCATAATTACATTGATAATCCAAAATAAACGAAACATTCGGAATCCGTGACTATAAATTTAATCCGTTCAAAAAAAGTAAGGCTAACCATCACGTTTTTTCGCGAAAAACTGAAAACTTTTTTTTGTTGAAATTCCGGTTCAAAATGATTATAGGTACAGTATACAACACGTTGAGCACGAAACTACCGGTAGGAGGTATAAGGAAAGTGGTGGTTACTGGAAGTTTCTTATTTTGAAATTCTGCCACATTGTGTTTCGATCCTGGATAGCAGGTGAACGAGGCGACATATTGAAGCAAACTAAACGTTGATCTACTCATAATTACATTGATAATCCAAAATAAACGAAACATTCGGAATCCGTGACTATAAATTTAATCCGTTCAAAAAAAGTAAGGCTCATCACGTTTTTTCGCGAAAAACTGAAAACTTTTTTTTGTTGAAATTCCGGTTCAAAATGATTATAGGTACAGTATACAACACGTTGAGCACGAAACTACCGGTAGGAGGTATAAGGAAAGTGGTGGTTACTGGAAGTTTCTTATTTTGAAATTCTGCCACATTGTGTTTCGATCCTGGATAGCAGGTGAACGAGGCGACATATTGAAGCAAACTAAACGTTGATCTACTCATAATTACATTGATAATCCAAAATAAACGAAACATTCGGAATCCGTGACTATAAATTTAATCCGTTCAAAAAAAGTAAGGCTAACCATCACGTTTTTTCGCGAAAAACTGAAAACTTTTTTTTGTGGAAATTCCGGTTCAAAATGATTATAGGTACAGTATACAACACGTTGAGCACGAAACTACCGGTAGGAGGTATAAGGAAAGTGGTGGTTACTGGAAGTTTCTTATTTTGAAATTCTGCCACATTGTGTTTCGATCCTGGATAGTAGGTGAACGAGGCGACATATTGAAGCAAACTAAACGTTGATCTACTCATAATTACATTGATAATCCAAAATAAACGAAACATTCGGAATCCGTGACTATAAATTTAATCCGTTCAAAAAAAGTAAGGCTCATCACGTTTTTTCGCGAAAAACTGAAAACTTTTTTTTGTTGAAATTCCGGTTCAAAATGATTATAGGTACAGTATACAACACGTTGAGCACGAAACTACCGGTAGGAGGTATAAGGAAAGTGGTGGTTACTGGAAGTTTCTTATTTTGAAATTCTGCCACATTGTGTTTCGATCCTGGATAGCAGGTGAACGAGGCGACATATTGAAGCAAACTAAACGTTGATCTACTCATAATTACATTGATAATCCAAAATAAACGAAACATTCGGAATCCGTGACTATAAATTTAATCCGTTCAAAAAAAGTAAGGCTAACAATCACGTTTTTTCGCGAAAAACTGAAAACTTTTTTTTGTTGAAATTCCGGTTCAAAATGATTATAGGTACAGTATACAACACGTTGAGCACGAAACTACCGGTAGGAGGTATAAGGAAAGTGGTGGTTACTGGAAGTTTCTTATTTTGAAATTCTGCCACATTGTGTTTCGATCCTGGATAGCAGGTGAACGAGGCGACATATTGAAGCAAACTAAACGTTGATCTACTCATAATTACATTGATAATCCAAAATAAACGAAACATTCGGAATCCGTGACTATAAATTTAATCCGTTCAAAAAAAGTAAGGCTCATCACGTTTTTTCGCGAAAAACTGAAAACTTTTTTTTGTTGAAATTCCGGTTCAAAATGATTATAGGTACAGTATACAACACGTTGAGCACGAAACTACCGGTAGGAGGTATAAGGAAAGTGGTGGTTACTGGAAGTTTCTTATTTTGAAATTCTGCCACATTGTGTTTCGATCCTGGATAGCAGGTGAACGAGGCGACATATTGAAGCAAACTAAACGTTGATCTACTCATAATTACATTGATAATCCAAAATAAACGAAACATTCGGAATCCGTGACTATAAATTTAATCCGTTCAAAAAAAGTAAGGCTCATCACGTTTTTTCGCGAAAAACTGAAAACTTTTTTTTGTTGAAATTCCGGTTCAAAATGATTATAGGTACAGTATACAACACGTTGAGCACGAAACTACCGGCAGGAGGTATAAGGAAAGTGGTGGTTACTGGAAGTTTCTTATTTTGAAATTCTGCCACATTGTGTTTCGATCCTGGATAGCAGGTGAACGAGGCGACATATTGAAGCAAACTAAACGTTGATCTACTCATAATTACATTGATAATCCAAAATAAACGAAACATTCGGAATCCGTGACTATAAATTTAATCCGTTCAAAAAAAGTAAGGCTAACAATCACGTTTTTTCGCGAAAAACTGAAAACTTTTTTTTGTTGAAATTCCGGTTCAAAATGATTATAGGTACAGTATACAACACGTTGAGCACGAAACTACCGGTAGGAGGTATAAGGAAAGTGGTGGTTACTGGAAGTTTCTTATTTTGAAATTCTGCCACATTGTGTTTCGATCCTGGATAGCAGGTGAACGAGGCGACATATTGAAGCAAACTAAACGTTGATCTACTCATAATTACATTGATAATCCAAAATAAACGAAACATTCGGAATCCGTGACTATAAATTTAATCCGTTCAAAAAAGTAAGGCTCATCACGTTTTTTCGCGAAAAACTGAAAACTTTTTTTTGTTGAAATTCCGGTTCAAAATGATTATAGGTACAGTATACAACACGTTGAGCACGAAACTACCGGTAGGAGGTATAAGGAAAGTGGTGGTTACTGGAAGTTTCTTATTTTGAAATTCTGCCACATTGTGTTTCGATCCTGGATAGCAGGTGAACGAGGCGACATATTGAAGCAAACTAAACGTTGATCTACTCATAATTACATTGATAATCCAAAATAAACGAAACATTCGGAATCCGTGACTATAAATTTAATCCGTTCAAAAAAAGTAAGGCTAACAATCACGTTTTTTCGCGAAAAACTGAAAACTTTTTTTTGTTGAAATTCCGGTTCAAAATGATTATAGGTACAGTATACAACACGTTGAGCACGAAACTACCGGTAGGAGGTATAAGGAAAGTGGTGGTTACTGGAAGTTTCTTATTTTGAAATTCTGCCACATTGTGTTTCGATCCTGGATAGCAGGTGAACGAGGCGACATATTGAAGCAAACTAAACGTTGATCTACTCATAATTACATTGATAATCCAAAATAAACGAAACATTCGGAATCCGTGACTATAAATTTAATCCGTTCAAAAAAAGTAAGGCTCATCACGTTTTTTCGCGAAAAACTGAAAACTTTTTTTTGTTGAAATTCCGGTTCAAAATGATTATAGGTACAGTATACAACACGTTGAGCACGAAACTACCGGTAGGAGGTATAAGGAAAGTGGTGGTTACTGGAAGTTTCTTATTTTGAAATTCTGCCACATTGTGTTTCGATCCTGGATAGCAGGTGAACGAGGCGACATATTGAAGCAAACTAAACGTTGATCTACTCATAATTACATTGATAATCCAAAATAAACGAAACATTCGGAATCCGTGACTATAAATTTAATCCGTTCAAAAAAAGTAATGCTAACAATCACGTTTTTTCGCGAAAAACTGAAAACTTTTTTTTGTTGAAATTCCGGTTCAAAATGATTATAGGTACAGTATACAACACGTTGAGCACGAAACTACCGGTAGGAGGTATAAGGAAAGTGGTGGTTACTGGAAGTTTCTTATTTTGAAATTCTGCCACATTGTGTTTCGATCCTGGATAGCAGGTGAACGAGGCGACATATTGAAGCAAACTAAACGTTGATCTACTCATAATTACATTGATAATCCAAAATAAACGAAACATTCGGAATCCGTGACTATAAATTTAATCCGTTCAAAAAAAGTAAGGCTAACCATCACGTTTTTTCGCGAAAAACTGAAAACTTTTTTTTGTGGAAATTCCGGTTCAAAATGATTATAGGTACAGTATACAACACGTTGAGCACGAAACTACCGGTAGGAGGTATAAGGAAAGTGGTGGTTACTGGAAGTTTCTTATTTTGAAATTCTGCCACATTGTGTTTCGATCCTGGATAGCAGGTGAACGAGGCGACATATTGAAGCAAACTAAACGTTGATCTACTCATAATTACATTGATAATCCAAAATAAACGAAACATTCGGAATCCGTGACTATAAATTTAATCCGTTCAAAAAAAGTAAGGCTAACCATCACGTTTTTTCGCGAAAAACTGAAAACTTTTTTTTGTGGAAATTCCGGTTCAAAATGATTATAGGTACAGTATACAACACGTTGAGCACGAAACTACCGGTAGGAGGTATAAGGAACGTGGTGGTTACTGGAAGTTTCTTATTTTGAAATTCTGCCACATTGTGTTTCGATCCTGGATAGCAGGTGAACGAGGCGACATATTGAAGCAAACTAAACGTTGATCTACTCATAATTACATTGATAATCCAAAATAAACGAAACATTCGGAATCCGTGACTATAAATTTAATCCGTTCAAAAAAAGTAAGGCTCATCACGTTTTTTCGCGAAAAACTGAAAACTTTTTTTTGTTGAAATTCCGGTTCAAAATGATTATAGGTACAGTATACAACACGTTGAGCACGAAACTACCGGTAGGAGGTATAAGGAAAGTGGTGGTTACTGGAAGTTTCTTATTTTGAAATTCTGCCACATTGTGTTTCGATCCTGGATAGCAGGTGAACGAGGCGACATATTGAAGCAAACTAAACGTTGATCTACTCATAATTACATTGATAATCCAAAATAAACGAAACATTCGGAATCCGTGACTATAAATTTAATCCGTTCAAAAAAAGTAAGGCTCATCACGTTTTTTCGCGAAAAACTGAAAACTTTTTTTTGTTGAAATTCCGGTTCAAAATGATTATAGGTACAGTATACAACACGTTGAGCACGAAACTACCGGTAGGAGGTATAAGGAAAGTGGTGGTTACTGGAAGTTTCTTATTTTGAAATTCTGCCACATTGTGTTTCGATCCTGGATAGCAGGTGAACGAGGCGACATATTGAAGCAAACTAAACGTTGATCTACTCATAATTACATTGATAATCCAAAATAAACGAAACATTCGGAATCCGTGACTATAAATTTAATCCGTTCAAAAAAAGTAATGCTAACAATCACGTTTTTTCGCGAAAAACTGAAAACTTTTTTTTGTTGAAATTCCGGTTCAAAATGATTATAGGTACAGTATACAACACGTTGAGCACGAAACTACCGGTAGGAGGTATAAGGAACGTGGTGGTTACTGGAAGTTTCTTATTTTGAAATTCTGCCACATTGTGTTTCGATCCTGGATAGCAGGTGAACGAGGCGACATATTGAAGCAAACTAAACGTTGATCTACTCATAATTACATTGATAATCCAAAATAAACGAAACATTCGGAATCCGTGACTATAAATTTAATCCGTTCAAAAAAAGTAAGGCTAACCATCACGTTTTTTCGCGAAAAACTGAAAACTTTTTTTTGTGGAAATTCCGGTTCAAAATGATTATAGGTACAGTATACAACACGTTGAGCACGAAACTACCGGTAGGAGGTATAAGGAACGTGGTGGTTACTGGAAGTTTCTTATTTTGAAATTCTGCCACATTGTGTTTCGATCCTGGATAGCAGGTGAACGAGGCGACATATTGAAGCAAACTAAACGTTGATCTACTCATAATTACATTGATAATCCAAAATAAACGAAACATTCGGAATCCGTGACTATAAATTAAATCCGTTCAAAAAAGTAAGGCTAACCATCACGTTTTTTCGCGAAAAACTGAAAACTTTTTTTTGTGGAAATTCCGGTTCAAAATGATTATAGGTACAGTATACAACACGTTGAGCACGAAACTACCGGTAGGAGGTATAAGGAAAGTGGTGGTTACTGGAAGTTTCTTATTTTGAAATTCTGCCACATTGTGTTTCGATCCTGGATAGCAGGTGAACGAGGCGACATATTGAAGCAAACTAAACGTTGATCTACTCATAATTACATTGATAATCCAAAATAAACGAAACATTCGGAATCCGTGACTATAAATTTAATCCGTTCAAAAAAAGTAAGGCTAACCATCACGTTTTTTCGCGAAAAACTGAAAACTTTTTTTTGTGGAAATTCCGGTTCAAAATGATTATAGGTACAGTATACAACACGTTGAGCACGAAACTACCGGTAGGAGGTATAAGGAACGTGGTGGTTACTGGAAGTTTCTTATTTTGAAATTCTGCCACATTGTGTTTCGATCCTGGATAGCAGGTGAACGAGGTGACATATTGAAGCAAACTAAACGTTGATCTACTCATAATTACATTGATAATCCAAAATAAACGAAACATTCGGAATCCGTGACTATAAATTAAATCCGTTCAAAAAAGTAAGGCTACATCACGTTTTTTCGCGAAAAACTGAAAACTTTTTTTTGTGGAAATTCCGGTTCAAAATGATTATAGGTACAGTATACAACACGTTGAGCACGAAACTACCGGTAGGAGGTATAAGGAAAGTGGTGGTTACTGGAAGTTTCTTATTTTGAAATTCTGCCACATTGTGTTTCGATCCTGGATAGCAGGTGAACGAGGCGACATATTGAAGCAAACTAAACGTTGATCTACTCATAATTACATTGATAATCCAAAATAAACGAAACATTCGGAATCCGTGACTATAAATTTAATCCGTTCAAAAAAAGTAAGGCTAACCATCACGTTTTTTCGCGAAAAACTGAAAACTTTTTTTTGTGGAAATTCCGGTTCAAAATGATTATAGGTACAGTATACAACACGTTGAGCACGAAACTACCGGTAGGAGGTATAAGGAAAGTGGTGGTTACTGGAAGTTTCTTATTTTGAAATTCTGCCACATTGTGTTTCGATCCTGGATAGCAGGTGAACGAGGCGACATATTGAAGCAAACTAAACGTTGATCTACTCATAATTACATTGATAATCCAAAATAAACGAAACATTCGGAATCCGTGACTATAAATTTAATCCGTTCAAAAAAAAGTAAGGCTAACCATCACGTTTTTTCGCGAAAAACTGAAAACTTTTTTTTGTGGAAATTCCGGTTCAAAATGATTATAGGTACAGTATACAACACGTTGAGCACGAAACTACCGGTAGGAGGTATAAGGAAAGTGGTGGTTACTGGAAGTTTCTTATTTTGAAATTCTGCCACATTGTGTTTCGATCCTGGATAGCAGGTGAACGAGGCGACATATTGAAGCAAACTAAACGTTGATCTACTCATAATTACATTGATAATCCAAAATAAACGAAACATTCGGAATCCGTGACTATAAATTTAATCCGTTCAAAAAAAGTAAGGCTAGCCATCACGTTTTTTCGCGAAAAACTGAAAACTTTTTTTTGTTGAAATTCCGGTTCAAAATGATTATAGGTACAGTATACAACACGTTGAGCACGAAACTACCGGTAGGAGGTATAAGGAACGTGGTGGTTACTGGAAGTTTCTTATTTTGAAATTCTGCCACATTGTGTTTCGATCCTGGATAGCAGGTGAACGAGGCGACATATTGAAGCAAACTAAACGTTGATCTACTCATAATTACATTGATAATCCAAAATAAACGAAACATTCGGAATCCGTGACTATAAATTTAATCCGTTCAAAAAAAGTAAGGCTAACCATCACGTTTTTTCGCGAAAAACTGAAAACTTTTTTTTGTGGAAATTCCGGTTCAAAATGATTATAGGTACAGTATACAACACGTTGAGCACGAAACTACCGGTAGGAGGTATAAGGAACGTGGTGGTTACTGGAAGTTTCTTATTTTGAAATTCTGCCACATTGTGTTTCGATCCTGGATAGCAGGTGAACGAGGCGACATATTGAAGCAAACTAAACGTTGATCTACTCATAATTACATTGATAATCCAAAATAAACGAAACATTCGGAATCCGTGACTATAAATTAAATCCGTTCAAAAAAGTAAGGCTAACCATCACGTTTTTTCGCGAAAAACTGAAAACTTTTTTTTGTGGAAATTCCGGTTCAAAATGATTATAGGTACAGTATACAACACGTTGAGCACGAAACTACCGGTAGGAGGTATAAGGAAAGTGGTGGTTACTGGAAGTTTCTTATTTTGAAATTCTGCCACATTGTGTTTCGATCCTGGATAGCAGGTGAACGAGGCGACATATTGAAGCAAACTAAACGTTGATCTACTCATAATTACATTGATAATCCAAAATAAACGAAACATTCGGAATCCGTGACTATAAATTTAATCCGTTCAAAAAAAGTAAGGCTAACCATCACGTTTTTTCGCGAAAAACTGAAAACTTTTTTTTGTGGAAATTCCGGTTCAAAATGATTATAGGTACAGTATACAACACGTTGAGCACGAAACTACCGGTAGGAGGTATAAGGAACGTGGTGGTTACTGGAAGTTTCTTATTTTGAAATTCTGCCACATTGTGTTTCGATCCTGGATAGCAGGTGAACGAGGCGACATATTGAAGCAAACTAAACGTTGATCTACTCATAATTACATTGATAATCCAAAATAAACGAAACATTCGGAATCCGTGACTATAAATTAAATCCGTTCAAAAAAGTAAGGCTAACCATCACGTTTTTTCGCGAAAAACTGAAAACTTTTTTTTGTGGAAATTCCGGTTCAAAATGATTATAGGTACAGTATACAACACGTTGAGCACGAAACTACCGGTAGGAGGTATAAGGAAAGTGGTGGTTACTGGAAGTTTCTTATTTTGAAATTCTGCCACATTGTGTTTCGATCCTGGATAGCAGGTGAACGAGGCGACATATTGAAGCAAACTAAACGTTGATCTACTCATAATTACATTGATAATCCAAAATAAACGAAACATTCGGAATCCGTGACTATAAATTTAATCCGTTCAAAAAAAGTAAGGCTAACCATCACGTTTTTTCGCGAAAAACTGAAAACTTTTTTTTGTGGAAATTCCGGTTCAAAATGATTATAGGTACAGTATACAACACGTTGAGCACGAAACTACCGGTAGGAGGTATAAGGAAAGTGGTGGTTACTGGAAGTTTCTTATTTTGAAATTCTGCCACATTGTGTTTCGATCCTGGATAGCAGGTGAACGAGGCGACATATTGAAGCAAACTAAACGTTGATCTACTCATAATTACATTGATAATCCAAAATAAACGAAACATTCGGAATCCGTGACTATAAATTTAATCCGTTCAAAAAAAAGTAAGGCTAACCATCACGTTTTTTCGCGAAAAACTGAAAACTTTTTTTTGTGGAAATTCCGGTTCAAAATGATTATAGGTACAGTATACAACACGTTGAGCACGAAACTACCGGTAGGAGGTATAAGGAAAGTGGTGGTTACTGGAAGTTTCTTATTTTGAAATTCTGCCACATTGTGTTTCGATCCTGGATAGCAGGTGAACGAGGCGACATATTGAAGCAAACTAAACGTTGATCTACTCATAATTACATTGATAATCCAAAATAAACGAAACATTCGGAATCCGTGACTATAAATTTAATCCGTTCAAAAAAAGTAAGGCTAACCATCACGTTTTTTCGCGAAAAACTGAAAACTTTTTTTTTGTGGAAATTCCGGTTCAAAATGATTATAGGTACAGTATACAACACGTTGAGCATGAAACTACCGGTAGGAGGTATAAGGAAAGTGGTGGTTACTGGAAGTTTCTTATTTTGAAATTCTGCCACATTGTGTTTCGATCCTGGATAGCAGGTGAACGAGGCGACATATTGAAGCAAACTAAACGTTGATCTACTCATAATTACATTGATAATCCAAAATAAACGAAACATTCGGAATCCGTGACTATAAATTTAATCCGTTCAAAAAAAGTAAGGCTAACCATCACGTTTTTTCGCGAAAAACTGAAAACTTTTTTTTGTTGAAATTCCGGTTCAAAATGATTATAGGTACAGTATACAACACGTTGAGCACAAAACTACCGGTAGGAGGTATAAGGAAAGTGGTGGTTACTGGAAGTTTCTTATTTTGAAATTCTGCCACATTGTGTTTCGATCCTGGATAGCAGGTGAACGAGGCGACATATTGAAGCAAACTAAACGTTGATCTACTCATAATTACATTGATAATCCAAAATAAACGAAACATTTGGAATCCGTGACTATAAATTTAATCCGTTCAAAAAAAGTAAGGCTAGCCATCACGTTTTTTCGCGAAAAACTGAAAACTTTTTTTTGTTGAAATTCCGGTTCAAAATGATTATAGGTACAGTATACAACACGTTGAGCACAAAACTACCGGTAGGAGGTATAAGGAAAGTGGTGGTTACTGGAAGTTTCTTATTTTGAAATTCTGCCACATTGTGTTTCGATCCTGGATAGCAGGTGAACGAGGCGACATATTGAAGCAAACTAAACGTTGATCTACTCATAATTACATTGATAATCCAAAATAAACGAAACATTCGGAATCCGTGACTATAAATTTAATCCGTTCAAAAAAAGTAAGGCTAACCATCACGTTTTTTCGCGAAAAACTGAAAATTTTTTTTTGTTGAAATTCCGGTTCAAAATGATTATAGGTACAGTATACAACACGTTGAGCACGAAACTACCGGTAGGAGGTATAAGGAAAGTGGTGGTTACTGGAAGTTTCTTATTTTGAAATTCTGCCACATTGTGTTTCGATCCTGGATAGCAGGTGAACGAGGCGACATATTGAAGCAAACTAAACGTTGATCTACTCATAATTACATTGATAATCCAAAATAAACGAAACATTTGGAATCCGTGACTATAAATTTAATCCGTTCAAAAAAAGTAAGGCTAACCATCACGTTTTTTCGCGAAAAACTGAAAACTTTTTTTTGTTGAAATTCCGGTTCAAAATGATTATAGGTACAGTATACAACACGTTGAGCACAAAACTACCGGTAGGAGGTATAAGGAAAGTGGTGGTTACTGGAAGTTTCTTATTTTGAAATTCTGCCACATTGTGTTTCGATCCTGGATAGCAGGTGAACGAGGCGACATATTGAAGCAAACTAAACGTTGATCTACTCATAATTACATTGATAATCCAAAATAAACGAAACATTCGGAATCCGTGACTATAAATTTAATCCGTTCAAAAAAAGTAAGGCTAACCATCACGTTTTTTCGCGAAAAACTGAAAATTTTTTTTTGTTGAAATTCCGGTTCAAAATGATTATAGGTACAGTATACAACACGTTGAGCACGAAACTACCGGTAGGAGGTATAAGGAAAGTGGTGGTTACTGGAAGTTTCTTATTTTGAAATTCTGCCACATTGTGTTTCGATCCTGGATAGCAGGTGAACGAGG
Source organism: Nephrotoma appendiculata (assembly GCA_947310385.1). NCBI lineage: Eukaryota > Metazoa > Arthropoda > Insecta > Diptera > Tipulidae > Nephrotoma > Nephrotoma appendiculata. The sequence goes on from OX371223.1 coordinate 280,034,937, forward strand.
CGACATATTGAAGCAAACTAAACGTTGATCTACTCATAATTACATTGATAATCCAAAATAAACGAAACATTCGGAATCCGTGACTATAAATTTAATCCGTTCAAAAAAAGTAAGGCTAACCATCACGTTTTTTCGCGAAAAACTGAAAACTTTTTTTTGTTGAAATTCCGGTTCAAAATGATTATAGGTACAGTATACAACACGTTGAGCACGAAACTACCGGTAGGAGGTATAAGGAAAGTGGTGGTTACTGGAAGTTTCTTATTTTGAAATTCTGCCACATTGTGTTTCGATCCTGGATAGCAGGTGAACGAGGCGACATATTGAAGCAAACTAAACGTTGATCTACTCATAATTACATTGATAATCCAAAATAAACGAAACATTCGGAATCCGTGACTATAAATTTAATCCGTTCAAAAAAAGTAAGGCTAACCATCACGTTTTTTCGCGAAAAACTGAAAACTTTTTTTTGTGGAAATTCCGGTTCAAAATGATTATAGGTACAGTATACAACACGTTGAGCACGAAACTACCGGTAGGAGGTATAAGGAAAGTGGTGGTTACTGGAAGTTTCTTATTTTGAAATTCTGCCACATTGTGTTTCGATCCTGGATAGCAGGTGAACGAGGCGACATATTGAAGCAAACTAAACGTTGATCTACTCATAATTACATTGATAATCCAAAATAAACGAAACATTCGGAATCCGTGACTATAAATTTAATCCGTTCAAAAAAAGTAAGGCTAACCATCACGTTTTTTCGCGAAAAACTGAAAATTTTTTTTTGTGGAAATTCCGGTTCAAAATGATTATAGGTACAGTATACAACACGTTGAGCACGAAACTACCGGTAGGAGGTATAAGGAAAGTGGTGGTTACTGGAAGTTTCTTATTTTGAAATTCTGCCACATTGTGTTTCGATCCTGGATAGCAGGTGAACGAGGCGACATATTGAAGCAAACTAAACGTTGATCTACTCATAATTACATTGATAATCCAAAATAAACGAAACATTCGGAATCCGTGACTATAAATTTAATCCGTTCAAAAAAAGTAAGGCTAACCATCACGTTTTTTCGCGAAAAACTGAAAACTTTTTTTTGTTGAAATTCCGGTTCAAAATGATTATAGGTACAGTATACAACACGTTGAGCACAAAACTACCGGTAGGAGGTATAAGGAAAGTGGTGGTTACTGGAAGTTTCTTATTTTGAAATTCTGCCACATTGTGTTTCGATCCTGGATAGCAGGTGAACGAGGCGACATATTGAAGCAAACTAAACGTTGATCTACTCATAATTACATTGATAATCCAAAATAAACGAAACATTCGGAATCCGTGACTATAAATTTAATCCGTTCAAAAAAGGTAAGGCTAACCATCACGTTTTTTCGCGAAAAACTGAAAACTTTTTTTTGTGGAAATTCCGGTTCAAAATGATTATAGGTACAGTATACAACACGTTGAGCATGAAACTACCGGTAGGAGGTATAAGGAAAGTGGTGGTTACTGGAAGTTTCTTATTTTGAAATTCTGCCACATTGTGTTTCGATCCTGGATAGTAGGTGAACGAGGCGACATATTGAAGCAAACTAAACGTTGATCTACTCATAATTACATTGATAATCCAAAATAAACGAAACATTTGGAATCCGTGACTATAAATTTAATCCGTTCAAAAAAAGTAAGGCTAACCATCACGTTTTTTCGCGAAAAACTGAAAACTTTTTTTTGTTGAAATTCCGGTTCAAAATGATTATAGGTACAGTATACAACACGTTGAGCACAAAACTACCGGTAGGAGGTATAAGGAAAGTGGTGGTTACTGGAAGTTTCTTATTTTGAAATTCTGCCACATTGTGTTTCGATCCTGGATAGCAGGTGAACGAGGCGACATATTGAAGCAAACTAAACGTTGATCTACTCATAATTACATTGATAATCCAAAATAAACGAAACATTCGGAATCCGTGACTATAAATTTAATCCGTTCAAAAAAGGTAAGGCTAACCATCACGTTTTTTCGCGAAAAACTGAAAACTTTTTTTTGTGGAAATTCCGGTTCAAAATGATTATAGGTACAGTATACAACACGTTGAGCACGAAACTACCGGTAGGAGGTATAAGGAAAGTGGTGGTTACTGGAAGTTTCTTATTTTGAAATTCTGCCACATTGTGTTTCGATCCTGGATAGCAGGTGAACGAGGCGACATATTGAAGCAAACTAAACGTTGATCTACTCATAATTACATTGATAATCCAAAATAAACGAAACATTTGGAATCCGTGACTATAAATTTAATCCGTTCAAAAAAAGTAAGGCTAACCATCACGTTTTTTCGCGAAAAACTGAAAACTTTTTTTTGTTGAAATTCCGGTTCAAAATGATTATAGGTACAGTATACAACACGTTGAGCACAAAACTACCGGTAGGAGGTATAAGGAAAGTGGTGGTTACTGGAAGTTTCTTATTTTGAAATTCTGCCACATTGTGTTTCGATCCTGGATAGCAGGTGAACGAGGCGACATATTGAAGCAAACTAAACGTTGATCTACTCATAATTACATTGATAATCCAAAATAAACGAAACATTCGGAATCCGTGACTATAAATTTAATCCGTTCAAAAAAAGTAAGGCTAACCATCACGTTTTTTCGCGAAAAACTGAAAATTTTTTTTTGTTGAAATTCCGGTTCAAAATGATTATAGGTACAGTATACAACACGTTGAGCACGAAACTACCGGTAGGAGGTATAAGGAAAGTGGTGGTTACTGGAAGTTTCTTATTTTGAAATTCTGCCACATTGTGTTTCGATCCTGGATAGCAGGTGAACGAGGCGACATATTGAAGCAAACTAAACGTTGATCTACTCATAATTACATTGATAATCCAAAATAAACGAAACATTCGGAATCCGTGACTATAAATTTAATCCGTTCAAAAAAGGTAAGGCTAACCATCACGTTTTTTCGCGAAAAACTGAAAACTTTTTTTTGTGGAAATTCCGGTTCAAAATGATTATAGGTACAGTATACAACACGTTGAGCATGAAACTACCGGTAGGAGGTATAAGGAAAGTGGTGGTTACTGGAAGTTTCTTATTTTGAAATTCTGCCACATTGTGTTTCGATCCTGGATAGCAGGTGAACGAGGCGACATATTGAAGCAAACTAAACGTTGATCTACTCATAATTACATTGATAATCCAAAATAAACGAAACATTCGGAATCCGTGACTATAAATTTAATCCGTTCAAAAAAGGTAAGGCTAACCATCACGTTTTTTCGCGAAAAACTGAAAACTTTTTTTTGTGGAAATTCCGGTTCAAAATGATTATAGGTACAGTATACAACACGTTGAGCATGAAACTACCGGTAGGAGGTATAAGGAAAGTGGTGGTTACTGGAAGTTTCTTATTTTGAAATTCTGCCACATTGTGTTTCGATCCTGGATAGCAGGTGAACGAGGCGACATATTGAAGCAAACTAAACGTTGATCTACTCATAATTACATTGATAATCCAAAATAAACGAAACATTCGGAATCCGTGACTATAAATTTAATCCGTTCAAAAAAAGTAAGGCTAACCATCACGTTTTTTCGCGAAAAACTGAAAACTTTTTTTTGTGGAAATTCCGGTTCAAAATGATTATAGGTACAGTATACAACACGTTGAGCACGAAACTACCGGTAGGAGGTATAAGGAAAGTGGTGGTTACTGGAAGTTTCTTATTTTGAAATTCTGCCACATTGTGTTTCGATCCTGGATAGCAGGTGAACGAGGCGACATATTGAAGCAAACTAAACGTTGATCTACTCATAATTACATTGATAATCCAAAATAAACGAAACATTCGGAATCCGTGACTATAAATTTAATCCGTTCAAAAAAAGTAAGGCTTACCATCACGTTTTTTCGCGAAAAACTGAAAATTTTTTTTTGTGGAAATTCCGGTTCAAAATGATTATAGGTACAGTATACAACACGTTGAGCACGAAACTACCGGTAGGAGGTATAAGGAAAGTGGTGGTTACTGGAAGTTTCTTATTTTGAAATTCTGCCACATTGTGTTTCGATCCTGGATAGCAGGTGAACGAGGCGACATATTGAAGCAAACTAAACGTTGATCTACTCATAATTACATTGATAATCCAAAATAAACGAAACATTCGGAATCCGTGACTATAAATTTAATCCGTTCAAAAAAAGTAAGGCTCATCACGTTTTTTCGCGAAAAACTGAAAACTTTTTTTTGTTGAAATTCCGGTTCAAAATGATTATAGGTACAGTATACAACACGTTGAGCACGAAACTACCGGTAGGAGGTATAAGGAAAGTGGTGGTTACTGGAAGTTTCTTATTTTGAAATTCTGCCACATTGTGTTTCGATCCTGGATAGCAGGTGAACGAGGCGACATATTGAAGCAAACTAAACGTTGATCTACTCATAATTACATTGATAATCCAAAATAAACGAAACATTCGGAATCCGTGACTATAAATTTAATCCGTTCAAAAAAAGTAATGCTAACAATCACGTTTTTTCGCGAAAAACTGAAAACTTTTTTTTGTGGAAATTCCGGTTCAAAATGATTATAGGTACAGTATACAACACGTTGAGCATGAAACTACCGGTAGGAGGTATAAGGAAAGTGGTGGTTACTGGAAGTTTCTTATTTTGAAATTCTGCCACATTGTGTTTCGATCCTGGATAGCAGGTGAACGAGGCGACATATTGAAGCAAACTAAACGTTGATCTACTCATAATTACATTGATAATCCAAAATAAACGAAACATTCGGAATCCGTGACTATAAATTTAATCCGTTCAAAAAAAGTAAGGCTAACCATCACGTTTTTTCGCGAAAAACTGAAAACTTTTTTTTGTTGAAATTCCGGTTCAAAATGATTATAGGTACAGTATACAACACGTTGAGCACGAAACTACCGGTAGGAGGTATAAGGAAAGTGGTGGTTACTGGAAGTTTCTTATTTTGAAATTCTGCCACATTGTGTTTCGATCCTGGATAGCAGGTGAACGAGGCGACATATTGAAGCAAACTAAACGTTGATCTACTCATAATTACATTGATAATCCAAAATAAACGAAACATTCGGAATCCGTGACTATAAATTTAATCCGTTCAAAAAAAGTAAGGCTAACCATCACGTTTTTTCGCGAAAAACTGAAAACTTTTTTTTGTGGAAATTCCGGTTCAAAATGATTATAGGTACAGTATACAACACGTTGAGCACGAAACTACCGGTAGGAGGTATAAGGAAAGTGGTGGTTACTGGAAGTTTCTTATTTTGAAATTCTGCCACATTGTGTTTCGATCCTGGATAGCAGGTGAACGAGGCGACATATTGAAGCAAACTAAACGTTGATCTACTCATAATTACATTGATAATCCAAAATAAACGAAACATTCGGAATCCGTGACTATAAATTTAATCCGTTCAAAAAAAGTAAGGCTAACCATCACGTTTTTTCGCGAAAAACTGAAAACTTTTTTTTGTTGAAATTCCGGTTCAAAATGATTATAGGTACAGTATACAACACGTTGAGCACGAAACTACCGGTAGGAGGTATAAGGAAAGTGGTGGTTACTGGAAGTTTCTTATTTTGAAATTCTGCCACATTGTGTTTCGATCCTGGATAGCAGGTGAACGAGGCGACATATTGAAGCAAACTAAACGTTGATCTACTCATAATTACATTGATAATCCAAAATAAACGAAACATTCGGAATCCGTGACTATAAATTTAATCCGTTCAAAAAAAGTAAGGCTAACCATCACGTTTTTTCGCGAAAAACTGAAAATTTTTTTTTGTGGAAATTCCGGTTCAAAATGATTATAGGTACAGTATACAACACGTTGAGCACGAAACTACCGGTAGGAGGTATAAGGAAAGTGGTGGTTACTGGAAGTTTCTTATTTTGAAATTCTGCCACATTGTGTTTCGATCCTGGATAGCAGGTGAACGAGGCGACATATTGAAGCAAACTAAACGTTGATCTACTCATAATTACATTGATAATCCAAAATAAACGAAACATTCGGAATCCGTGACTATAAATTTAATCCGTTCAAAAAAAGTAAGGCTAACCATCACGTTTTTTCGCGAAAAACTGAAAACTTTTTTTTGTGGAAATTCCGGTTCAAAATGATTATAGGTACAGTATACAACACGTTGAGCACGAAACTACCGGTAGGAGGTATAAGGAAAGTGGTGGTTACTGGAAGTTTCTTATTTTGAAATTCTGCCACATTGTGTTTCGATCCTGGATAGCAGGTGAACGAGGCGACATATTGAAGCAAACTAAACGTTGATCTACTCATAATTACATTGATAATCCAAAATAAACGAAACATTCGGAATCCGTGACTATAAATTTAATCCGTTCAAAAAAGGTAAGGCGTTTTTTCGCGAAAAACTGAAAACTTTTTTTTGTGGAAATTCCGGTTCAAAATGATTATAGGTACAGTATACAACACGTTGAGCATGAAACTACCGGTAGGAGGTATAAGGAAAGTGGTGGTTACTGGAAGTTTCTTATTTTGAAATTCTGCCACATTGTGTTTCGATCCTGGATAGCAGGTGAACGAGGCGACATATTGAAGCAAACTAAACGTTGATCTACTCATAATTACATTGATAATCCAAAATAAACGAAACATTCGGAATCCGTGACTATAAATTTAATCCGTTCAAAAAAAGTAAGGCTAACCATCACGTTTTTTCGCGAAAAACTGAAAACTTTTTTTTGTGGAAATTCCGGTTCAAAATGATTATAGGTACAGTATACAACACGTTGAGCACGAAACTACCGGTAGGAGGTATAAGGAAAGTGGTGGTTACTGGTAGTTTCTTATTTTGAAATTCTGCCACATTGTGTTTCGATCCTGGATAGCAGGTGAACGAGGCGACATATTGAAGCAAACTAAACGTTGATCTAATCATAATTACATTGATAATCCAAAATAAACGAAACATTCGGAATCCGTGACTATAAATTTAATCCGTTCAAAAAAAGTAAGGCTAACCATCACGTTTTTTCGCGAAAAACTGAAAAGTTTTTTTTGTGGAAATTCCGGTTCAAAATGATTATAGGTACAGTATACAACACGTTGAGCACGAAACTACCGGTAGGAGGTATAAGGAAAGTGGTGGTTACTGGTAGTTTCTTATTTTGAAATTCTGCCACATTGTGTTTCGATCCTGGATAGCAGGTGAACGAGGCGACATATTGAAGCAAACTAAACGTTGATCTACTCATAATTACATTGATAATCCAAAATAAACGAAACATTCGGAATCCGTGACTGTAAATTTAATCCGTTCAAAAAAAGTAAGGCTAACCATCACGTTTTTTCGCGAAAAACTGAAAACTTTTTTTTGTGGAAATTCCGGTTCAAAATGATTATAGGTACAGTATACAACACGTTGAGCACGAAACTACCGGTAGGAGGTATAAGGAAAGTGGTGGTTACTGGTAGTTTCTTATTTTGAAATTCTGCCACATTGTGTTTCGATCCTGGATAGCAGGTGAACGAGGCGACATATTGAAGCAAACTAAACGTTGATCTACTCATAATTACATTGATAATCCAAAATAAACGAAACATTCGGAATCCGTGACTATAAATTTAATCCGTTCAAAAAAAGTAAGGCTAACTAACCATCACGTTTTTTCGCGAAAAACTGAAAACTTTTTTTTGTGGAAATTCCGGTTCAAAATGATTATAGGTACAGTATACAACACGTTGAGCATGAAACTACCGGTAGGAGGTATAAGGAAAGTGGTGGTTACTGGTAGTTTCTTATTTTGAAATTCTGCCACATTGTGTTTCGATCCTGGATAGCAGGTGAACGAGGCGACATATTGAAGCAAACTAAACGTTGATCTACTCATAATTACATTGATAATCCAAAATAAACGAAACATTCGGAATCCGTGACTATAAATTTAATCCGTTCAAAAAAAGTAAGGCTAACTAACCATCACGTTTTTTCGCGAAAAACTGAAAACTTTTTTTTGTGGAAATTCCGGTTCAAAATGATTATAGGTACAGTATACAACACGTTGAGCACGAAACTACCGGTAGGAGGTATAAGGAAAGTGGTGGTTACTGGAAGTTTCTTATTTTGAAATTCTGCCACATTGTGTTTCGATCCTGGATAGCAGGTGAACGAGGCGACATATTGAAGCAAACTAAACGTTGATCTACTCATAATTACATTGATAATCCAAAATAAACGAAACATTCGGAATCCGTGACTATAAATTTAATCCGTTCAAAAAAAGTAAGGCTAACCATCACGTTTTTTCGCGAAAAACTGAAAACTTTTTTTTGTTGAAATTCCGGTTCAAAATGATTATAGGTACAGTATACAACACGTTGAGCACGAAACTACCGGTAGGAGGTATAAGGAAAGTGGTGGTTACTGGAAGTTTCTTATTTTGAAATTCTGCCACATTGTGTTTCGATCCTGGATAGCAGGTGAACGAGGCGACATATTGAAGCAAACTAAACGTTGATCTACTCATAATTACATTGATAATCCAAAATAAACGAAACATTCGGAATCCGTGACTATAAATTTAATCCGTTCAAAAAAAGTAAGGCTAACCATCACGTTTTTTCGCGAAAAACTGAAAACTTTTTTTTGTGGAAATTCCGGTTCAAAATGATTATAGGTACAGTATACAACACGTTGAGCACGAAACTACCGGTAGGAGGTATAAGGAAAGTGGTGGTTACTGGTAGTTTCTTATTTTGAAATTCTGCCACATTGTGTTTCGATCCTGGATAGCAGGTGAACGAGGAAACATATTGAAGCAAACTAAACGTTGATCTACTCATAATTACATTGATAATCCAAAATAAACGAAACATTCGGAATCCGTGACTATAAATTTAATCCGTTCAAAAAAAGTAAGGCTAACCATCACGTTTTTTCGCGAAAAACTGAAAACTTTTTTTTGTGGAAATTCCGGTTCAAAATGATTATAGGTACAGTATACAACACGTTGAGCACGAAACTACCGGTAGGAGGTATAAGGAAAGTGGTGGTTACTGGTAGTTTCTTATTTTGAAATTCTGCCACATTGTGTTTCGATCCTGGATAGCAGGTGAACGAGGCGACATATTGAAGCAAACTAAACGTTGATCTAATCATAATTACATTGATAATCCAAAATAAACGAAACATTCGGAATCCGTGACTATAAATTTAATCCGTTCAAAAAAAGTAAGGCTAACCATCACGTTTTTTCGCGAAAAACTGAAAACTTTTTTTTGTGGAAATTCCGGTTCAAAATGATTATAGGTACAGTATACAACACGTTGAGCACGAAACTACCGGTAGGAGGTATAAGGAAAGTGGTGGTTACTGGAAGTTTCTTATTTTGAAATTCTGCCACATTGTGTTTCGATCCTGGATAGCAGGTGAACGAGGCGACATATTGAAGCAAACTAAACGTTGATCTACTCATAATTACATTGATAATCCAAAATAAACGAAACATTCGGAATCCGTGACTATAAATTTAATCCGTTCAAAAAAAGTAAGGCTAACCATCACGTTTTTTCGCGAAAAACTGAAAACTTTTTTTTGTGGAAATTCCGGTTCAAAATGATTATAGGTACAGTATACAACACGTTGAGCACGAAACTACCGGTAGGAGGTATAAGGAAAGTGGTGGTTACTGGAAGTTTCTTATTTTGAAATTCTGCCACATTGTGTTTCGATCCTGGATAGCAGGTGAACGAGGCGACATATTGAAGCAAACTAAACGTTGATCTACTCATAATTACATTGATAATCCAAAATAAACGAAACATTCGGAATCCGTGACTATAAATTTAATCCGTTCAAAAAAAGTAAGGCTAACTAACCATCACGTTTTTTCGCGAAAAACTGAAAACTTTTTTTTGTGGAAATTCCGGTTCAAAATGATTATAGGTACAGTATACAACACGTTGAGCATGAAACTACCGGTAGGAGGTATAAGGAAAGTGGTGGTTACTGGTAGTTTCTTATTTTGAAATTCTGCCACATTGTGTTTCGATCCTGGATAGCAGGTGAACGAGGCGACATATTGAAGCAAACTAAACGTTGATCTACTCATAATTACATTGATAATCCAAAATAAACGAAACATTCGGAATCCGTGACTATAAATTTAATCCGTTCAAAAAAAGTAAGGCTAACCATCACGTTTTTTCGCGAAAAACTGAAAACTTTTTTTTGTGGAAATTCCGGTTCAAAATGATTATAGGTACAGTATACAACACGTTGAGCATGAAACTACCGGTAGGAGGTATAAGGAAAGTGGTGGTTACTGGTAGTTTCTTATTTTGAAATTCTGCCACATTGTGTTTCGATCCTGGATAGCAGGTGAACGAGGCGACATATTGAAGCAAACTAAACGTTGATCTACTCATAATTACATTGATAATCCAAAATAAACGAAACATTCGGAATCCGTGACTATAAATTTAATCCGTTCAAAAAAAGTAAGGCTAACCATCACGTTTTTTCGCGAAAAACTGAAAACTTTTTTTTGTTGAAATTCCGGTTCAAAATGATTATAGGTACAGTATACAACACGTTGAGCACGAAACTACCGGTAGGAGGTATAAGGAAAGTGGTGGTTACTGGAAGTTTCTTATTTTGAAATTCTGCCACATTGTGTTTCGATCCTGGATAGCAGGTGAACGAGGCGACATATTGAAGCAAACTAAACGTTGATCTACTCATAATTACATTGATAATCCAAAATAAACGAAACATTCGGAATCCGTGACTGTAAATTTAATCCGTTCAAAAAAAGTAAGGCTAACCATCACGTTTTTTCGCGAAAAACTGAAAACTTTTTTTTGTGGAAATTCCGGTTCAAAATGATTATAGGTACAGTATACAACACGTTGAGCACGAAACTACCGGTAGGAGGTATAAGGAAAGTGGTGGTTACTGGAAGTTTCTTATTTTGAAATTCTGCCACATTGTGTTTCGATCCTGGATAGCAGGTGAACGAGGCGACATATTGAAGCAAACTAAACGTTGATCTACTCATAATTACATTGATAATCCAAAATAAACGAAACATTCGGAATCCGTGACTATAAATTTAATCCGTTCAAAAAAAGTAAGGCTAACCATCACGTTTTTTCGCGAAAAACTGAAAAGTTTTTTTTGTGGAAATTCCGGTTCAAAATGATTATAGGTACAGTATACAACACGTTGAGCACGAAACTACCGGTAGGAGGTATAAGGAAAGTGGTGGTTACTGGAAGTTTCTTATTTTGAAATTCTGCCACATTGTGTTTCGATCCTGGATAGCAGGTGAACGAGGCGACATATTGAAGCAAACTAAACGTTGATCTACTCATAATTACATTGATAATCCAAAATAAACGAAACATTCGGAATCCGTGACTATAAATTTAATCCGTTCAAAAAAAGTAAGGCTAACTAACCATCACGTTTTTTCGCGAAAAACTGAAAACTTTTTTTTGTTGAAATTCCGGTTCAAAATGATTATAGGTACAGTATACAACACGTTGAGCACGAAACTACCGGTAGGAGGTATAAGAAAAGTGGTGGTTACTGGAAGTTTCTTATTTTGAAATTCTGCCACATTGTATTTCGATCCTGGATAGCAGGTGAACGAGGCGACATATTGAAGCAAACTAAACGTTGATCTACTCATAATTACATTGATAATCCAAAATAAACGAAACATTCGGAATCCGTGACTATAAATTTAATCCGTTCAAAAAAAGTAAGGCTAACCATCACGTTTTTTCGCGAAAAACTGAAAACTTTTTTTTGTTGAAATTCCGGTTCAAAATGATTATAGGTACAGTATACAACACGTTGAGCACGAAACTACCGGTAGGAGGTATAAGAAAAGTGGTGGTTACTGGAAGTTTCTTATTTTGAAATTCTGCCACATTGTATTTCGATCCTGGATAGCAGGTGAACGAGGCGACATATTGAAGCAAACTAAACGTTGATCTACTCATAATTACATTGATAATCCAAAATAAACGAAACATTCGGAATCCGTGACTATAAATTTAATCCGTTCAAAAAAAGTAAGGCTAACCATCACGTTTTTTCGCGAAAAACTGAAAACTTTTTTTTGTTGAAATTCCGGTTCAAAATGATTATAGGTACAGTATACAACACGTTGAGCACGAAACTACCGGTAGGAGGTATAAGAAAAGTGGTGGTTACTGGAAGTTTCTTATTTTGAAATTCTGCCACATTGTATTTCGATCCTGGATAGCAGGTGAACGAGGCGACATATTGAAGCAAACTAAACGTTGATCTACTCATAATTACATTGATAATCCAAAATAAACGAAACATTCGGAATCCGTGACTGTAAATTTAATCCGTTCAAAAAAAGTAAGGCTAACCATCACGTTTTTTCGCGAAAAACTGAAAACTTTTTTTTGTGGAAATTCCGGTTCAAAATGATTATAGGTACAGTATACAACACGTTGAGCACGAAACTACCGGTAGGAGGTATAAGGAAAGTGGTGGTTACTGGAAGTTTCTTATTTTGAAATTCTGCCACATTGTGTTTCGATCCTGGATAGCAGGTGAACGAGGCGACATATTGAAGCAAACTAAACGTTGATCTACTCATAAAAACATTGATAATCCAAAATAAACGAAACATTCGGAATCCGTGACTATAAATTTAATCCGTTCAAAAAAAGTATTGCTAACCATCACGTTTTTTCGCGAAAAACTGAAAACTTTTTTTTGTTGAAATTCCGGTTCAAAATGATTATAGGTACAGTATACAACACGTTGAGCACGAAACTACCGGTAGGAGGTATAAGGAAAGTGGTGGTTACTGGAAGTTTCTTATTTTGAAATTCTGCCACATTGTGTTTCGATCCTGGATAGCAGGTGAACGAGGCGACATATTGAAGCAAACTAAACGTTGATCTACTCATAATTACATTGATAATCCAAAATAAACGAAACATTCGGAATCCGTGACTATAAATTTAATCCGTTCAAAAAAAGTAAGGCTAACCATCACGTTTTTTCGCGAAAAACTGAAAACTTTTTTTTGTGGAAATTCCGGTTCAAAATGATTATAGGTACAGTATACAACACGTTGAGCACGAAACTACCGGTAGGAGGTATAAGGAAAGTGGTGGTTACTGGAAGTTTCTTATTTTGAAATTCTGCCACATTGTGTTTCGATCCTGGATAGCAGGTGAACGAGGCGACATATTGAAGCAAACTAAACGTTGATCTACTCATAATTACATTGATAATCCAAAATAAACGAAACATTCGGAATCCGTGACTATAAATTTAATCCGTTCAAAAAAAGTAAGGCTAACTAACCATCACGTTTTTTCGCGAAAAACTGAAAACTTTTTTTTGTGGAAATTCCGGTTCAAAATGATTATAGGTACAGTATACAACACGTTGAGCATGAAACTACCGGTAGGAGGTATAAGGAAAGTGGTGGTTACTGGTAGTTTCTTATTTTGAAATTCTGCCACATTGTGTTTCGATCCTGGATAGCAGGTGAACGAGGCGACATATTGAAGCAAACTAAACGTTGATCTACTCATAATTACATTGATAATCCAAAATAAACGAAACATTCGGAATCCGTGACTATAAATTTAATCCGTTCAAAAAAAGTAAGGCTAACCATCACGTTTTTTCGCGAAAAACTGAAAACTTTTTTTTGTTGAAATTCCGGTTCAAAATGATTATAGGTACAGTATACAACACGTTGAGCACGAAACTACCGGTAGGAGGTATAAGAAAAGTGGTGGTTACTGGAAGTTTCTTATTTTGAAATTCTGCCACATTGTATTTCGATCCTGGATAGCAGGTGAACGAGGCGACATATTGAAGCAAACTAAACGTTGATCTACTCATAATTACATTGATAATCCAAAATAAACGAAACATTCGGAATCCGTGACTATAAATTTAATCCGTTCAAAAAAAGTAAGGCTAACCATCACGTTTTTTCGCGAAAAACTGAAAACTTTTTTTTGTTGAAATTCCGGTTCAAAATGATTATAGGTACAGTATACAACACGTTGAGCACGAAACTACCGGTAGGAGGTATAAGAAAAGTGGTGGTTACTGGAAGTTTCTTATTTTGAAATTCTGCCACATTGTATTTCGATCCTGGATAGCAGGTGAACGAGGCGACATATTGAAGCAAACTAAACGTTGATCTACTCATAATTACATTGATAATCCAAAATAAACGAAACATTCGGAATCCGTGACTATAAATTTAATCCGTTCAAAAAAAGTAAGGCTAACCATCACGTTTTTTCGCGAAAAACTGAAAACTTTTTTTTGTTGAAATTCCGGTTCAAAATGATTATAGGTACAGTATACAACACGTTGAGCATGAAACTACCGGTAGGAGGTATAAGGAAAGTGGTGGTTACTGGAAGTTGCTTATTTTGAAATTCTGCCACATTGTGTTTCGATCCTGGATAGCAGGTGAACGAGGCGACATATTGAAGCAAACTAAACGTTGATCTACTCATAATTACATTGATAATCCAAAATAAACGAAACATTTGGAATCCGTGACTATAAATTTAATCCGTTCAAAAAAAGTAAGGCTAACCATCACGTTTTTTCGCGAAAAACTGAAAACTTTTTTTTGTGGAAATTCCGGTTCAAAATGATTATAGGTACAGTATACAACACGTTGAGCACGAAACTACCGGTAGGAGGTATAAGGAAAGTGGTGGTTACTGGAAGTTTCTTATTTTGAAATTCTGCCACATTGTGTTTCGATCCTGGATAGCAGGTGAACGAGGCGACATATTGAAGCAAACTAAACGTTGATCTACTCATAATTACATTGATAATCCAAAATAAACGAAACATTCGGAATCCGTGACTGTAAATTTAATCCGTTCAAAAAAAGTAAGGCTAACCATCACGTTTTTTCGCGAAAAACTGAAAACTTTTTTTTGTTGAAATTCCGGTTCAAAATGATTATAGGTACAGTATACAACACGTTGAGCACGAAACTACCGGTAGGAGGTATAAGGAAAGTGGTGGTTACTGGAAGTTTCTTATTTTGAAATTCTGCCACATTGTGTTTCGATCCTGGATAGCAGGTGAACGAGGCGACATATTGAAGCAAACTAAACGTTGATCTACTCATAATTACATTGATAATCCAAAATAAACGAAACATTCGGAATCCGTGACTATAAATTTAATCCGTTCAAAAAAAGTAAGGCTAACCATCACGTTTTTTCGCGAAAAACTGAAAACTTTTTTTTGTGGAAATTCCGGTTCAAAATGATTATAGGTACAGTATACAACACGTTGAGCACGAAACTACCGGTAGGAGGTATAAGGAAAGTGGTGGTTACTGGAAGTTTCTTATTTTGAAATTCTGCCACATTGTGTTTCGATCCTGGATAGCAGGTGAACGAGGCGACATATTGAAGCAAACTAAACGTTGATCTACTCATAATTACATTGATAATCCAAAATAAACGAAACATTCGGAATCCGTGACTATAAATTTAATCCGTTCAAAAAAAGTAAGGCTAACCATCACGTTTTTTCGCGAAAAACTGAAAACTTTTTTTTGTGGAAATTCCGGTTCAAAATGATTATAGGTACAGTATACAACACGTTGAGCACGAAACTACCGGTAGGAGGTATAAGGAAAGTGGTGGTTACTGGAAGTTTCTTATTTTGAAATTCTGCCACATTGTGTTTCGATCCTGGATAGCAGGTGAACGAGGCGACATATTGAAGCAAACTAAACGTTGATCTACTCATAATTACATTGATAATCCAAAATAAACGAAACATTCGGAATCCGTGACTATAAATTTAATCCGTTCAAAAAAAGTAAGGCTAACCATCACGTTTTTTCGCGAAAAACTGAAAACTTTTTTTTGTGGAAATTCCGGTTCAAAATGATTATAGGTACAGTATACAACACGTTGAGCATGAAACTACCGGTAGGAGGTATAAGGAAAGTGGTGGTTACTGGAAGTTTCTTATTTTGAAATTCTGCCACATTGTGTTTCGATCCTGGATAGCAGGTGAACGAGGCGACATATTGAAGCAAACTAAACGTTGATCTACTCATAATTACATTGATAATCCAAAATAAACGAAACATTCGGAATCCGTGACTATAAATTTAATCCGTTCAAAAAAAGTAAGGCTAACCATCACGTTTTTTCGCGAAAAACTGAAAACTTTTTTTTGTGGAAATTCCGGTTCAAAATGATTATAGGTACAGTATACAACACGTTGAGCATGAAACTACCGGTAGGAGGTATAAGGAAAGTGGTGGTTACTGGAAGTTTCTTATTTTGAAATTCTGCCACATTGTGTTTCGATCCTGGATAGCAGGTGAACGAGGCGACATATTGAAGCAAACTAAACGTTGATCTACTCATAATTACATTGATAATCCAAAATAAACGAAACATTCGGAATCCGTGACTATAAATTTAATCCGTTCAAAAAAAGTAAGGCTAACCATCACGTTTTTTCGCGAAAAACTGAAAACTTTTTTTTGTGGAAATTCCGGTTCAAAATGATTATAGGTACAGTATACAACACGTTGAGCACGAAACTACCGGTAGGAGGTATAAGGAAAGTGGTGGTTACTGGAAGTTTCTTATTTTGAAATTCTGCCACATTGTGTTTCGGTCCTGGATAGCAGGTGAACGAGGCGACATATTGAAGCAAACTAAACGTTGATCTACTCATAATTACATTGATAATCCAAAATAAACGAAACATTCGGAATCCGTGACTATAAATTTAATCCGTTCAAAAAAAGTAAGGCTAACCATCACGTTTTTTCGCGAAAAACTGAAAACTTTTTTTTGTGGAAATTCCGGTTCAAAATGATTATAGGTACAGTATACAACACGTTGAGCATGAAACTACCGGTAGGAGGTATAAGGAAAGTGGTGGTTACTGGAAGTTTCTTATTTTGAAATTCTGCCACATTGTGTTTCGATCCTGGATAGCAGGTGAACGAGGCGACATATTGAAGCAAACTAAACGTTGATCTACTCATAATTACATTGATAATCCAAAATAAACGAAACATTCGGAATCCGTGACTATAAATTTAATCCGTTCAAAAAAAGTAAGGCTTACCATCACGTTTTTTCGCGAAAAACTGAAAACTTTTTTTTGTTGAAATTCCGGTTCAAAATGATTATAGGTACAGTATACAACACGTTGAGCACGAAACTACCGGTAGGAGGTATAAGGAAAGTGGTGGTTACTGGAAGTTTCTTATTTTGAAATTCTGCCACATTGTGTTTCGATCCTGGATAGCAGGTGAACGAGGCGACATATTGAAGCAAACTAAACGTTGATCTACTCATAATTACATTGATAATCCAAAATAAACGAAACATTCGGAATCCGTGACTATAAATTTAATCCGTTCAAAAAAAGTAAGGCTAACCATCACGTTTTTTCGCGAAAAACTGAAAACTTTTTTTTGTTGAAATTCCGGTTCAAAATGATTATAGGTACAGTATACAACACGTTGAGCACGAAACTACCGGTAGGAGGTATAAGGAAAGTGGTGGTTACTGGAAGTTTCTTATTTTGAAATTCTGCCACATTGTGTTTCGATCCTGGATAGCAGGTGAACGAGGCGACATATTGAAGCAAACTAAACGTTGATCTACTCATAATTACATTGATAATCCAAAATAAACGAAACATTCGGAATCCGTGACTATAAATTTAATCCGTTCAAAAAAAGTAAGGCTAACCATCACGTTTTTTCGCGAAAAACTGAAAACTTTTTTTTGTGGAAATTCCGGTTCAAAATGATTATAGGTACAGTATACAACACGTTGAGCATGAAACTACCGGTAGGAGGTATAAGGAAAGTGGTGGTTACTGGAAGTTTCTTATTTTGAAATTCTGCCACATTGTGTTTCGATCCTGGATAGCAGGTGAACGAGGCGACATATTGAAGCAAACTAAACGTTGATCTACTCATAATTACATTGATAATCCAAAATAAACGAAACATTCGGAATCCGTGACTATAAATTTAATCCGTTCAAAAAAAGTAAGGCTAACCATCACGTTTTTTCGCGAAAAACTGAAAACTTTTTTTTGTGGAAATTCCGGTTCAAAATGATTATAGGTACAGTATACAACACGTTGAGCATGAAACTACCGGTAGGAGGTATAAGGAAAGTGGTGGTTACTGGAAGTTTCTTATTTTGAAATTCTGCCACATTGTGTTTCGATCCTGGATAGCAGGTGAACGAGGCGACATATTGAAGCAAACTAAACGTTGATCTACTCATAATTACATTGATAATCCAAAATAAACGAAACATTCGGAATCCGTGACTATAAATTTAATCCGTTCAAAAAATGTAAGGCTAACCATCACGTTTTTTCGCGAAAAACTGAAAACTTTTTTTTGTTGAAATTCCGGTTCAAAATGATTATAGGTACAGTATACAACACGTTGAGCACGAAACTACCGGTAGGAGGTATAAGGAAAGTGGTGGTTACTGGAAGTTTCTTATTTTGAAATTCTGCCACATTGTGTTTCGATCCTGGATAGCAGGTGAACGAGGCGACATATTGAAGCAAACTAAACGTTGATCTACTCATAATTACATTGTTAATCCAAAATAAACGAAACATTCGGAATCCGTGACTATAAATTTAATCCGTTCAAAAAAAGTAAGGCTAACCATCACGTTTTTTTGCGAAAAACTGAAAACTTTTTTTTGTGGAAATTCCGGTTCAAAATGATTATAGGTACAGTATACAACACGTTGAGCACGAAACTACCGGTAGGAGGTATAAGGAAAGTGGTGGTTACTGGAAGTTTCTTATTTTGAAATTCTGCCACATTGTGTTTCGATCCTGGATAGCAGGTGAACGAGGCGACATATTGAAGCAAACTAAACGTTGATCTACTCATAATTACATTGATAATCCAAAATAAACGAAACATTCGGAATCCGTGACTATAAATTTAATCCGTTCAAAAAAAGTAAGGCTAACCATCACGTTTTTTCGCGAAAAACTGAAAACTTTTTTTTGTTGAAATTCCGGTTCAAAATGATTATAGGTACAGTATACAACACGTTGAGCACGAAACTACCGGTAGGAGGTATAAGGAAAGTGGTGGTTACTGGAAGTTTCTTATTTTGAAATTCTGCCACATTGTGTTTCGATCCTGGATAGCAGGTGAACGAGGCGACATATTGAAGCAAACTAAACGTTGATCTACTCATAATTACATTGATAATCCAAAATAAACGAAACATTCGGAATCCGTGACTATAAATTTAATTCGTTCAAAAAAGTAAGGCTAACCATCACGTTTTTTCGCGAAAAACTGAAAACTTTTTTTTGTGGAAATTCCGGTTCAAAATGATTATAGGTACAGTATACAACACGTTGAGCACGAAACTACCGGTAGGAGGTATAAGGAAAGTGGTGGTTACTGGAAGTTTCTTATTTTGAAATTCTGCCACATTGTGTTTCGATCCTGGATAGCAGGTGAACGAGGCGACATATTGAAGCAAACTAAACGTTGATCTACTCATAATTACATTGATAATCCAAAATAAACGAAACATTCGGAATCCGTGACTATAAATTTAATCCGTTCAAAAAAGTAAGGCTAACCATCACGTTTTTTCGCGAAAAACTGAAAACTTTTTTTTATGGAAATTCCGGCTCAAGATGATTATAGGTACAGTATACAACACGTTGAGCACTGGTTACTGGAAGTTTCTTATTTTGAAATTCTGCCACATTGTGTTTCGATCCTGGATAGCAGGTGAACGAGGCGACATATTGAAGCAAACTAAACGTTGATCTACTCATAATTACATTGATAATCCAAAATAAACGAAACATTCGGAATCCGTGACTATAAATTTAATCCGTTCAAAAAAAGTAAGGCTAACTAACCATCACGTTTTTTCGCGAAAAACTGAAAACTTTTTTTTGTGGAAATTCCGGTTCAAAATGATTATAGGTACAGTATACAACACGTTGAGCACGAAACTACCGGTAGGAGGTATAAGGAAAGTGGTGGTTACTGGAAGTTTCTTATTTTGAAATTCTGCCACATTGTGTTTCGATCCTGGATAGCAGGTGAACGAGGCGACATATTGAAGCAAACTAAACGTTGATCTACTCATAATTACATTGATAATCCAAAATAAACGAAACATTCGGAATCCGTGACTATAAATTTAATCCGTTCAAAAAAAGTAAGGCTAACCATCACGTTTTTTTGCGAAAAACTGAAAACTTTTTTTTGTGGAAATTCCGGTTCAAAATGATTATAGGTACAGTATACAACACGTTGAGCACGAAACTACCGGTAGGAGGTATAAGGAAAGTGGTGGTTACTGGAAGTTTCTTATTTTGAAATTCTGCCACATTGTGTTTCGATCCTGGATAGCAGGTGAACGAGGCGACATATTGAAGCAAACTAAACGTTGATCTACTCATAATTACATTGATAATCCAAAATAAACGAAACATTCGGAATCCGTGACTATAAATTTAATCCGTTCAAAAAAAGTAAGGCTAACCATCACGTTTTTTCGCGAAAAACTGAAAACTTTTTTTTGTTGAAATTCCGGTTCAAAATGATTATAGGTACAGTATACAACACGTTGAGCACGAAACTACCGGTAGGAGGTATAAGGAAAGTGGTGGTAACTGGAAGTTTCTTATTTTGAAATTCTGCCACATTGTGTTTCGATCCTGGATAGCAGGTGAACGAGGCGACATATTGAAGCAAACTAAACGTTGATCTACTCATAATTACATTGATAATCCAAAATAAACGAAACATTCGGAATCCGTGACTATAAATTTAATCCGTTCAAAAAAAGTAAGGCTAACCATCACGTTTTTTCGCGAAAAACTGAAAACTTTTTTTTGTGGAAATTCCGGTTCAAAATGATTATAGGTACAGTATACAACACGTTGAGCACGAAACTACCGGTAGGAGGTATAAGGAAAGTGGTGGTTACTGGAAGTTTCTTATTTTGAAATTCTGCCACATTGTGTTTCGGTCCTGGATAGCAGGTGAACGAGGCGACATATTGAAGCAAACTAAACGTTGATCTACTCATAATTACATTGATAATCCAAAATAAACGAAACATTCGGAATCCGTGACTATAAATTTAATCCGTTCAAAAAAAGTAAGGCTAACCATCACGTTTTTTCGCGAAAAACTGAAAACTTTTTTTTGTGGAAATTCCGGTTCAAAATGATTATAGGTACAGTATACAACACGTTGAGCACGAAACTACCGGTAGGAGGTATAAGGAAAGTGGTGGTTACTGGAAGTTTCTTATTTTGAAATTCTGCCACATTGTGTTTCGATCCTGGATAGCAGGTGAACGAGGCGACATATTGAAGCAAACTAAACGTTGATCTACTCATAATTACATTGATAATCCAAAATAAATGAAACATTCGGAATCCGTGACTATAAATTTAATCCGTTCAAAAAAAGTAAGGCCAACCATCACGTTTTTTCGCGAAAAACTGAAAAGTTTTTTTTGTGGAAATTCCGGTTCAAAATGATTATAGGTACAGTATACAACACGTTGAGCACGAAACTACCGGTAGGAGGTATAAGGAAAGTGGTGGTTACTGGAAGTTTCTTATTTTGAAATTCTGCCACATTGTGTTTCGATCCTGGATAGCAGGTGAACGAGGCGACATATTGAAGCAAACTAAACGTTGATCTACTCATAATTACATTGATAATCCAAAATAAACGAAACATTCGGAATCCGTGACTATAAATTTAATCCGTTCAAAAAAAGTAAGGCTAACCATCACGTTTTTTCGCGAAAAACTGAAAACTTTTTTTTGTGGAAATTCCGGTTCAAAATGATTATAGGTACAGTATACAACACGTTGAGCACGAAACTACCGGTAGGAGGTATAAGGAAAGTGGTGGTTACTGGAAGTTTCTTATTTTGAAATTCTGCCACATTGTGTTTCGATCCTGGATAGCAGGTGAACGAGGCGACATATTGAAGCAAACTAAACGTTGATCTACTCATAATTACATTGATAATCCAAAATAAATGAAACATTCGGAATCCGTGACTATAAATTTAATCCGTTCAAAAAAAGTAAGGCTAACCATCACGTTTTTTCGCGAAAAACTGAAAACTTTTTTTTGTGGAAATTCCGGTTCAAAATGATTATAGGTACAGTATACAACACGTTGAGCACGAAACTACCGGTAGGAGGTATAAGGAAAGTGGTGGTTACTGGAAGTTTCTTATTTTGAAATTCTGCCACATTGTGTTTCGATCCTGGATAGCAGGTGAACGAGGCGACATATTGAAGCAAACTAAACGTTGATCTACTCATAATTACATTGATAATCCAAAATAAATGAAACATTCGGAATCCGTGACTATAAATTTAATCCGTTCAAAAAAAGTAAGGCCAACCATCACGTTTTTTCGCGAAAAACTGAAAAGTTTTTTTTGTGGAAATTCCGGTTCAAAATGATTATAGGTACAGTATACAACACGTTGAGCACGAAACTACCGGTAGGAGGTATAAGGAAAGTGGTGGTTACTGGAAGTTTCTTATTTTGAAATTCTGCCACATTGTGTTTCGATCCTGGATAGCAGGTGAACGAGGCGACATATTGAAGCAAACTAAACGTTGATCTACTCATAATTACATTGATAATCCAAAATAAACGAAACATTCGGAATCCGTGACTATAAATTTAATCCGTTCAAAAAAAGTAAGGCTAACCATCACGTTTTTTCGCGAAAAACTGAAAACTTTTTTTTGTGGAAATTCCGGTTCAAAATGATTATAGGTACAGTATACAACACGTTGAGCACGAAACTACCGGTAGGAGGTATAAGGAAAGTGGTGGTTACTGGAAGTTTCTTATTTTGAAATTCTGCCACATTGTGTTTCGATCCTGGATAGCAGGTGAACGAGGCGACATATTGAAGCAAACTAAACGTTGATCTACTCATAATTACATTGATAATCCAAAATAAATGAAACATTCGGAATCCGTGACTATAAATTTAATCCGTTCAAAAAAAGTAAGGCTAACCATCACGTTTTTTCGCGAAAAACTGAAAACTTTTTTTTGTGGAAATTCCGGTTCAAAATGATTATAGGTACAGTATACAACACGTTGAGCACGAAACTACCGGTAGGAGGTATAAGGAAAGTGGTGGTTACTGGAAGTTTCTTATTTTGAAATTCTGCCACATTGTGTTTCGGTCCTGGATAGCAGGTGAACGAGGCGACATATTGAAGCAAACTAAACGTTGATCTACTCATAATTACATTGATAATCCAAAATAAACGAAACATTCGGAATCCGTGACTATAAATTTAATCCGTTCAAAAAAAGTAAGGCTAACCATCACGTTTTTTCGCGAAAAACTGAAAACTTTTTTTTGTGGAAATTCCGGTTCAAAATGATTATAGGTACAGTATACAACACGTTGAGCACGAAACTACCGGTAGGAGGTATAAGGAAAGTGGTGGTTACTGGAAGTTTCTTATTTTGAAATTCTGCCACATTGTGTTTCGGTCCTGGATAGCAGGTGAACGAGGCGACATATTGAAGCAAACTAAACGTTGATCTACTCATAATTACATTGATAATCCAAAATAAATGAAACATTCGGAATCCGTGACTATAAATTTAATCCGTTCAAAAAAAGTAAGGCTAACCATCACGTTTTTTCGCGAAAAACTGAAAACTTTTTTTTGTGGAAATTCCGGTTCAAAATGATTATAGGTACAGTATACAACACGTTGAGCACGAAACTACCGGTAGGAGGTATAAGGAAAGTGGTGGTTACTGGAAGTTTCTTATTTTGAAATTCTGCCACATTGTGTTTCGGTCCTGGATAGCAGGTGAACGAGGCGACATATTGAAGCAAACTAAACGTTGATCTACTCATAATTACATTGATAATCCAAAATAAACGAAACATTCGGAATCCGTGACTATAAATTTAATCCGTTCAAAAAAAGTAAGGCTAACCATCACGTTTTTTCGCGAAAAACTGAAAACTTTTTTTTGTGGAAATTCCGGTTCAAAATGATTATAGGTACAGTATACAACACGTTGAGCACGAAACTACCGGTAGGAGGTATAAGGAAAGTGGTGGTTACTGGAAGTTTCTTATTTTGAAATTCTGCCACATTGTGTTTCGGTCCTGGATAGCAGGTGAACGAGGCGACATATTGAAGCAAACTAAACGTTGATCTACTCATAATTACATTGATAATCCAAAATAAATGAAACATTCGGAATCCGTGACTATAAATTTAATCCGTTCAAAAAAAGTAAGGCCAACCATCACGTTTTTTCGCGAAAAACTGAAAAGTTTTTTTTGTGGAAATTCCGGTTCAAAATGATTATAGGTACAGTATACAACACGTTGAGCACGAAACTACCGGTAGGAGGTATAAGGAAAGTGGTGGTTACTGGAAGTTTCTTATTTTGAAATTCTGCCACATTGTGTTTCGATCCTGGATAGCAGGTGAACGAGGCGACATATTGAAGCAAACTAAACGTTGATCTACTCATAATTACATTGATAATCCAAAATAAACGAAACATTCGGAATCCGTGACTATAAATTTAATCCGTTCAAAAAAAGTAAGGCTAACCATCACGTTTTTTCGCGAAAAACTGAAAACTTTTTTTTGTGGAAATTCCGGTTCAAAATGATTATAGGTACAGTATACAACACGTTGAGCACGAAACTACCGGTAGGAGGTATAAGGAAAGTGGTGGTTACTGGAAGTTTCTTATTTTGAAATTCTGCCACATTGTGTTTCGATCCTGGATAGCAGGTGAACGAGGCGACATATTGAAGCAAACTAAACGTTGATCTACTCATAATTACATTGATAATCCAAAATAAATGAAACATTCGGAATCCGTGACTATAAATTTAATCCGTTCAAAAAAAGTAAGGCTAACCATCACGTTTTTTTCGCGAAAAACTGAAAACTTTTTTTTGTTGAAATTCCGGTTCAAAATGATTATAGGTACAGTATACAACACGTTGAGCACGAAACTACCGGTAGGAGGTATAAGGAAAGTGGTGGTTACTGGAAGTTTCTTATTTTGAAATTCTGCCACATTGTGTTTCGATCCTGGATAGCAGGTGAACGAGGCGACATATTGAAGCAAACTAAACGTTGATCTACTCATAATTACATTGATAATCCAAAATAAACGAAACATTCGGAATCCGTGACTATAAATTTAATCCGTTCAAAAAAAGTAAGGCTAACTAACCATCACGTTTTTTTGCGAAAAACTGAAAACTTTTTTTTGTGGAAATTCCGGTTCAAAATGATTATAGGTACAGTATACAACACGTTGAGCACGAAACTACCGGTAGGAGGTATAAGGAAAGTGGTGGTTACTGGAAGTTTCTTATTTTGAAATTCTGCCACATTGTGTTTCGATCCTGGATAGCAGGTGAACGAGGCGACATATTGAAGCAAACTAAACGTTGATCTACTCATAATTACATTGATAATCCAAAATAAACGAAACATTCGGAATCCGTGACTATAAATTTAATTCGTTCAAAAAAGTAAGGCTAACCATCACGTTTTTTCGCGAAAAACTGAAAACTTTTTTTTTAGGAAATTCCGGTTCAAAATGATTATAGGTACAGTATACAACACGTTGAGCACGAAACTACCGGTAGGAGGTATAAGGAAAGTGGTGGTTACTGGAAGTTTCTTATTTTGAAATTCTGCCACATTGTGTTTCGATCCTGGATAGCAGGTGAACGAGGCGACATATTGAAGCAAACTAAACGTTGATCTACTCATAATTACATTGATAATCCAAAATAAACGAAACATTCGGAATCCGTGACTATAAATTTAATCCGTTCAAAAAAGTAAGGCTAACCATCACGTTTTTTCGCGAAAAACTGAAAACTTTTTTTTATGGAAATTCCGGCTCAAGATGATTATAGGTACAGTATACAACACGTTGAGCACTGGTTACTGGAAGTTTCTTATTTTGAAATTCTGCCACATTGTGTTTCGATCCTGGATAGCAGGTGAACGAGGCGACATATTGAAGCAAACTAAACGTTGATCTACTCATAATTACATTGATAATCCAAAATAAACGAAACATTCGGAATCCGTGACTATAAATTTAATCCGTTCAAAAAAAGTAAGGCTAACTAACCATCACGTTTTTTCGCGAAAAACTGAAAACTTTTTTTTGTGGAAATTCCGGTTCAAAATGATTATAGGTACAGTATACAACACGTTGAGCACGAAACTACCGGTAGGAGGTATAAGGAAAGTGGTGGTTACTGGAAGTTTCTTATTTTGAAATTCTGCCACATTGTGTTTCGATCCTGGATAGCAGGTGAACGAGGCGACATATTGAAGCAAACTAAACGTTGATCTACTCATAATTACATTGATAATCCAAAATAAATGAAACATTCGGAATCCGTGACTATAAATTTAATCCGTTCAAAAAAAGTAAGGCTAACCATCACGTTTTTTTGCGAAAAACTGAAAACTTTTTTTTGTGGAAATTCCGGTTCAAAATGATTATAGGTACAGTATACAACACGTTGAGCACGAAACTACCGGTAGGAGGTATAAGGAAAGTGGTGGTTACTGGAAGTTTCTTATTTTGAAATTCTGCCACATTGTGTTTCGATCCTGGATAGCAGGTGAACGAGGCGACATATTGAAGCAAACTAAACGTTGATCTACTCATAATTACATTGATAATCCAAAATAAACGAAACATTCGGAATCCGTGACTATAAATTTAATCCGTTCAAAAAAAGTAAGGCTAACCATCACGTTTTTTCGCGAAAAACTGAAAACTTTTTTTTGTTGAAATTCCGGTTCAAAATGATTATAGGTACAGTATACAACACGTTGAGCACGAAACTACCGGTAGGAGGTATAAGGAAAGTGGTGGTAACTGGAAGTTTCTTATTTTGAAATTCTGCCACATTGTGTTTCGATCCTGGATAGCAGGTGAACGAGGCGACATATTGAAGCAAACTAAACGTTGATCTACTCATAATTACATTAATAATCCAAAATAAACGAAACATTCGGAATCCGTGACTATAAATTTAATCCGTTCAAAAAAAGTAAGGCTAACCATCACGTTTTTTCGCGAAAAACTGAAAACTTTTTTTTGTGGAAATTCCGGTTCAAAATGATTATAGGTACAGTATACAACACGTTGAGCACGAAACTACCGGTAGGAGGTATAAGGAAAGTGGTGGTTACTGGAAGTTTCTTATTTTGAAATTCTGCCACATTGTGTTTCGGTCCTGGATAGCAGGTGAACGAGGCGACATATTGAAGCAAACTAAACGTTGATCTACTCATAATTACATTGATAATCCAAAATAAACGAAACATTCGGAATCCGTGACTATAAATTTAATCCGTTCAAAAAAAGTAAGGCTAACCATCACGTTTTTTCGCGAAAAACTGAAAACTTTTTTTTGTGGAAATTCCGGTTCAAAATGATTATAGGTACAGTATACAACACGTTGAGCACGAAACTACCGGTAGGAGGTATAAGGAAAGTGGTGGTTACTGGAAGTTTCTTATTTTGAAATTCTGCCACATTGTGTTTCGATCCTGGATAGCAGGTGAACGAGGCGACATATTGAAGCAAACTAAACGTTGATCTACTCATAATTACATTGATAATCCAAAATAAATGAAACATTCGGAATCCGTGACTATAAATTTAATCCGTTCAAAAAAAGTAAGGCCAACCATCACGTTTTTTCGCGAAAAACTGAAAAGTTTTTTTTGTGGAAATTCCGGTTCAAAATGATTATAGGTACAGTATACAACACGTTGAGCACGAAACTACCGGTAGGAGGTATAAGGAAAGTGGTGGTTACTGGAAGTTTCTTATTTTGAAATTCTGCCACATTGTGTTTCGATCCTGGATAGCAGGTGAACGAGGCGACATATTGAAGCAAACTAAACGTTGATCTACTCATAATTACATTGATAATCCAAAATAAACGAAACATTCGGAATCCGTGACTATAAATTTAATCCGTTCAAAAAAAGTAAGGCTAACCATCACGTTTTTTCGCGAAAAACTGAAAACTTTTTTTTGTGGAAATTCCGGTTCAAAATGATTATAGGTACAGTATACAACACGTTGAGCACGAAACTACCGGTAGGAGGTATAAGGAAAGTGGTGGTTACTGGAAGTTTCTTATTTTGAAATTCTGCCACATTGTGTTTCGATCCTGGATAGCAGGTGAACGAGGCGACATATTGAAGCAAACTAAACGTTGATCTACTCATAATTACATTGATAATCCAAAATAAATGAAACATTCGGAATCCGTGACTATAAATTTAATCCGTTCAAAAAAAGTAAGGCTAACCATCACGTTTTTTTCGCGAAAAACTGAAAACTTTTTTTTGTTGAAATTCCGGTTCAAAATGATTATAGGTACAGTATACAACACGTTGAGCATGAAACTACCGGTAGGAGGTATAAGGAAAGTGGTGGTTACTGGAAGTTTCTTATTTTGAAATTCTGCCACATTGTGTTTCGATCCTGGATAGCAGGTGAACGAGGCGACATATTGAAGCAAACTAAACGTTGATCTACTCATAATTACATTGATAATCCAAAATAAACGAAACATTCGGAATCCGTGACTATAAATTTAATCCGTTCAAAAAAAGTAAGGCTAACCATCACGTTTTTTCGCGAAAAACTGAAAACTTTTTTTTGTTGAAATTCCGGTTCAAAATGATTATAGGTACAGTATTCAACACGTTGAGCACGAAACTACCGGTAGGAGGTATAAGGAAAGTGGTGGTTACTGGAAGTTTCTTATTTTGAAATTCTGCCACATTGTGTTTCGATCCTGGATAGCAGGTGAACGAGGCGACATATTGAAGCAAACTAAACGTTGATCTACTCATAATTACATTGATAATCCAAAATAAACGAAACATTCGGAATCCGTGACTATAAATTTAATCCGTTCAAAAAAAGTAAGGCTAACCATCACGTTTTTTCGCGAAAAACTGAAAAGTTTTTTTTGTGGAAATTCCGGTTCAAAATGATTATAGGTACAGTATTCAACACGTTGAGCACGAAACTACCGGTAGGAGGTATAAGGAAAGTGGTGGTTACTGGAAGTTTCTTATTTTGAAATTCTGCCACATTGTGTTTCGATCCTGGATAGCAGGTGAACGAGGCGACATATTGAAGCAAACTAAACGTTGATCTACTCATAATTACATTGATAATCCAAAATAAACGAAACATTCGGAATCCGTGACTATAAATTTAATCCGTTCAAAAAAAGTAAGGCTAACCATCACGTTTTTTCGCGAAAAACTGAAAAGTTTTTTTTGTGGAAATTCCGGTTCAAAATGATTATAGGTACAGTATACAACACGTTGAGCATGAAACTACCGGTAGGAGGTATAAGGAAAGTGGTGGTTACTGGAAGTTTCTTATTTTGAAATTCTGCCACATTGTGTTTCGATCCTGGATAGCAGGTGAACGAGGCGACATATTGAAGCAAACTAAACGTTGATCTACTCATAATTACATTGATAATCCAAAATAAACGAAACATTCGGAATCCGTGACTATAAATTTAATCCGTTCAAAAAAAGTAAGGCTAACCATCACGTTTTTTCGCGAAAAACTGAAAACTTTTTTTTTGTGGAAATTCCGGTTCAAAATGATTATAGGTACAGTATACAACACGTTGAGCACGAAACTACCGGTAGGAGGTATAAGGAAAGTGGTGGTTACTGGAAGTTTCTTATTTTGAAATTCTGCCACATTGTGTTTCGATCCTGGATAGCAGGTGAACGAGGCGACATATTGAAGCAAACTAAACGTTGATCTACTCATAATTACATTGATAATCCAAAATAAACGAAACATTCGGAATCCGTGACTATAAATTTAATCCGTTCAAAAAAAGTAAGGCTAACCATCACGTTTTTTCGCGAAAAACTGAAAAGTTTTTTTTGTGGAAATTCCGGTTCAAAATGATTATAGGTACAGTATACAACACGTTGAGCATGAAACTACCGGTAGGAGGTATAAGGAAAGTGGTGGTTACTGGAAGTTTCTTATTTTGAAATTCTGCCACATTGTGTTTCGATCCTGGATAGCAGGTGAACGAGGCGACATATTGAAGCAAACTAAACGTTGATCTACTCATAATTACATTGATAATCCAAAATAAACGAAACATTCGGAATCCGTGACTATAAATTTAATCCGTTCAAAAAAAGTAAGGCTAACCATCACGTTTTTTCGCGAAAAACTGAAAAGTTTTTTTTGTGGAAATTCCGGTTCAAAATGATTATAGGTACAGTATACAACACGTTGAGCATGAAACTACCGGTAGGAGGTATAAGGAAAGTGGTGGTTACTGGAAGTTTCTTATTTTGAAATTCTGCCACATTGTGTTTCGATCCTGGATAGCAGGTGAACGAGGCGACATATTGAAGCAAACTAAACGTTGATCTACTCATAATTACATTGATAATCCAAAATAAACGAAACATTCGGAATCCGTGACTATAAATTTAATCCGTTCAAAAAAAGTAAGGCTAACCATCACGTTATTTCGCGAAAAACTGAAAACTTTTTTTTGTGGAAATTCCGGTTCAAAATGATTATAGGTACAGTATACAACACGTTGAGCACGAAACTACCGGTAGGAGGTATAAGGAAAGTGGTGGTTACTGGAAGTTTCTTATTTTGAAATTCTGCCACATTGTGTTTCGATCCTGGATAGCAGGTGAACGAGGCGACATATTGAAGCAAACTAAACGTTGATCTACTCATAATTACATTGATAATCCAAAATAAACGAAACATTCGGAATCCGTGACTATAAATTTAATCCGTTCAAAAAAAGTAAGGCTAGCCATCACGTTTTTTCGCGAAAAACTGAAAACTTTTTTTTGTGGAAATTCCGGTTCAAAATGATTATAGGTACAGTATACAACACATTGAGCACGAAACTACCGGTAGGAGGTATAAGGAAAGTGGTGGTTACTGGAAGTTTCTTATTTTGAAATTCTGCCACATTGTGTTTCGATCCTGGATAGCAGGTGAACGAGGCGACATATTGAAGCAAACTAAACGTTGATCTACTCATAATTACATTGATAATCCAAAATAAACGAAACATTCGGAATCCGTGACTATAAATTTAATCCGTTCAAAAAAAGTAAGGCTAACCATCACGTTTTTTCGCGAAAAACTGAAAACTTTTTTTTGTGGAAATTCCGGTTCAAAATGATTATAGGTACAGTATACAACACGTTGAGCATGAAACTACCGGTAGGAGGTATAAGGAAAGTGGTGGTTACTGGAAGTTTCTTATTTTGAAATTCTGCCACATTGTGTTTCGATCCTGGATAGCAGGTGAACGAGGCGACATATTGAAGCAAACTAAACGTTGATCTACTCATAATTACATTGATAATCCAAAATAAACGAAACATTCGGAATCCGTGACTATAAATTTAATCCGTTCAAAAAAAGTAAGGCTAACCATCACGTTTTTTCGCGAAAAACTGAAAACTTTTTTTTGTGGAAATTCCGGTTCAAAATGATTATAGGTACAGTATACAACACGTTGAGCATGAAACTACCGGTAGGAGGTATAAGGAAAGTGGTGGTTACTGGAAGTTTCTTATTTTGAAATTCTGCCACATTGTGTTTCGATCCTGGATAGCAGGTGAACGAGGCGACATATTGAAGCAAACTAAACGTTGATCTACTCATAATTACATTGATAATCCAAAATAAACGAAACATTCGGAATCCGTGACTATAAATTTAATCCGTTCAAAAAAAGTAAGGCTAACCATCACGTTTTTTCGCGAAAAACTGAAAACTTTTTTTTTGTGGAAATTCCGGTTCAAAATGATTATAGGTACAGTATACAACACGTTGAGCACGAAACTACCGGTAGGAGGTATAAGGAAAGTGGTGGTTACTGGAAGTTTCTTATTTTGAAATTCTGCCACATTGTGTTTCGATCCTGGATAGCAGGTGAACGAGGCGACATATTGAAGCAAACTAAACGTTGATCTACTCATAATTACATTGATAATCCAAAATAAACGAAACATTCGGAATCCGTGACTATAAATTTAATCCGTTCAAAAAAAGTAAGGCTAACCATCACGTTTTTTCGCGAAAAACTGAAAACTTTTTTTTTGTGGAAATTCCGGTTCAAAATGATTATAGGTACAGTATACAACACGTTGAGCACGAAACTACCGGTAGGAGGTATAAGGAAAGTGGTGGTTACTGGAAGTTTCTTATTTTGAAATTCTGCCACATTGTGTTTCGATCCTGGATAGCAGGTGAACGAGGCGACATATTGAAGCAAACTAAACGTTGATCTACTCATAATTACATTGATAATCCAAAATAAACGAAACATTCGGAATCCGTGACTATAAATTTAATCCGTTCAAAAAAAGTAAGGCTAGCCATCACGTTTTTTCGCGAAAAACTGAAAAGTTTTTTTTGTGGAAATTCCGGTTCAAAATGATTATAGGTACAGTATACAACACGTTGAGCATGAAACTACCGGTAGGAGGTATAAGGAAAGTGGTGGTTACTGGAAGTTTCTTATTTTGAAATTCTGCCACATTGTGTTTCGATCCTGGATAGCAGGTGAACGAGGCGACATATAAGGAAAGTGGTGGTTACTGGAAGTTTCTTATTTTGAAATTCTGCCACATTGTGTTTCGATCCTGGATAGCAGGTGAACGAGGCGACATATTGAAGCAAACTAAACGTTGATCTACTCATAATTACATTGATAATCCAAAATAAACGAAACATTCGGAATCCGTGACTATAAATTTAATCCGTTCAAAAAAAGTAAGGCTAACCATCACGTTTTTTCGCGAAAAACTGAAAAGTTTTTTTTGTGGAAATTCCGGTTCAAAATGATTATAGGTACAGTATACAACACGTTGAGCATGAAACTACCGGTAGGAGGTATAAGGAAAGTGGTGGTTACTGGAAGTTTCTTATTTTGAAATTCTGCCACATTGTGTTTCGATCCTGGATAGCAGGTGAACGAGGCGACATATTGAAGCAAACTAAACGTTGATCTACTCATAATTACATTGATAATCCAAAATAAACGAAACATTCGGAATCCGTGACTATAAATTTAATCCGTTCAAAAAAAGTAAGGCTAACCATCACGTTTTTTCGCGAAAAACTGAAAACTTTTTTTTGTGGAAATTCCGGTTCAAAATGATTATAGGTACAGTATACAACACGTTGAGCACGAAACTACCGGTAGGAGGTATAAGGAAAGTGGTGGTTACTGGAAGTTTCTTATTTTGAAATTCTGCCACATTGTGTTTCGATCCTGGATAGCAGGTGAACGAGGCGACATATTGAAGCAAACTAAACGTTGATCTACTCATAATTACATTGATAATCCAAAATAAACGAAACATTCGGAATCCGTGACTATAAATTTAATCCGTTCAAAAAAAGTAAGGCTAACCATCACGTTTTTTCGCGAAAAACTGAAAACTTTTTTTTTGTGGAAATTCCGGTTCAAAATGATTATAGGTACAGTATACAACACGTTGAGCACGAAACTACCGGTAGGAGGTATAAGGAAAGTGGTGGTTACTGGAAGTTTCTTATTTTGAAATTCTGCCACATTGTGTTTCGATCCTGGATAGCAGGTGAACGAGGCGACATATTGAAGCAAACTAAACGTTGATCTACTCATAATTACATTGATAATCCAAAATAAACGAAACATTCGGAATCCGTGACTATAAATTTAATCCGTTCAAAAAAAGTATTGCTAACCATCACGTTTTTTCGCGAAAAACTGAAAACTTTTTTTTGTGGAAATTCCGGTTCAAAATGATTATAGGTACAGTATACAACACGTTGAGCATGAAACTACCGGTAGGAGGTATAAGGAAAGTGGTGGTTACTGGAAGTTTCTTATTTTGAAATTCTGCCACATTGTGTTTCGATCCTGGATAGCAGGTGAACGAGGCGACATATTGAAGCAAACTAAACGTTGATCTACTCATAATTACATTGATAATCCAAAATAAACGAAACATTCGGAATCCGTGACTATAAATTTAATCCGTTCAAAAAAAGTATTGCTAACCATCACGTTTTTTCGCGAAAAACTGAAAACTTTTTTTTGTGGAAATTCCGGTTCAAAATGATTAAAGGTACAGTATACAACACGTTGAGCACGAAACTACCGGTAGGAGGTATAAGGAAAGTGGTGGTTACTGGAAGTTTCTTATTTTGAAATTCTGCCACATTGTGTTTCGGTCCTGGATAGCAGGTGAACGAGGCGACATATTGAAGCAAACTAAACGTTGATCTACTCATAATTACATTGATAATCCAAAATAAACGAAACATTCGGAATCCGTGACTATAAATTTAATCCGTTCAAAAAAAGTAAGGCTAACCATCACGTTTTTTCGCGAAAAACTGAAAACTTTTTTTTTGTGGAAATTCCGGTTCAAAATGATTATAGGTACAGTATACAACACGTTGAGCACGAAACTACCGGTAGGAGGTATAAGGAAAGTGGTGGTTACTGGAAGTTTCTTATTTTGAAATTCTGCCACATTGTGTTTCGATCCTGGATAGCAGGTGAACGAGGCGACATATTGAAGCAAACTAAACGTTGATCTACTCATAATTACATTGATAATCCAAAATAAACGAAACATTCGGAATCCGTGACTATAAATTTAATCCGTTCAAAAAAAGTAAGGCTAACCATCACGTTTTTTCGCGAAAAACTGAAAACTTTTTTTTGTGGAAATTCCGGTTCAAAATGATTATAGGTACAGTATACAACACGTTGAGCACGAAACTACCGGTAGGAGGTATAAGGAAAGTGGTGGTTACTGGAAGTTTCTTATTTTGAAATTCTGCCACATTGTGTTTCGGTCCTGGATAGCAGGTGAACGAGGCGACATATTGAAGCAAACTAAACGTTGATCTACTCATAATTACATTGATAATCCAAAATAAACGAAACATTCGGAATCCGTGACTATAAATTTAATCCGTTCAAAAAAAGTATTGCTAACCATCACGTTTTTTCGCGAAAAACTGAAAACTTTTTTTTGTGGAAATTCCGGTTCAAAATGATTATAGGTACAGTATACAACACGTTGAGCATGAAACTACCGGTAGGAGGTATAAGGAAAGTGGTGGTTACTGGAAGTTTCTTATTTTGAAATTCTGCCACATTGTGTTTCGATCCTGGATAGCAGGTGAACGAGGCGACATATTGAAGCAAACTAAACGTTGATCTACTCATAATTACATTGATAATCCAAAATAAACGAAACATTCGGAATCCGTGACTATAAATTTAATCCGTTCAAAAAAAGTATTGCTAACCATCACGTTTTTTCGCGAAAAACTGAAAACTTTTTTTTGTTGAAATTCCGGTTCAAAATGATTATAGGTACAGTATACAACACGTTGAGCACGAAACTACCGGTAGGAGGTATAAGGAAAGTGGTGGTTACTGGAAGATTCTTATTTTGAAATTCTGCCACATTGTGTTTCGATCCTGGATAGCAGGTGAACGAGGCGACATATTGAAGCAAACTAAACGTTGATCTACTCATAATTACATTGATAATCCAAAATAAACGAAACATTCGGAATCCGTGACTATAAATTTAATCCGTTCAAAAAAAGTATTGCTAACCATCACGTTTTTTCGCGAAAAACTGAAAACTTTTTTTTGTTGAAATTCCGGTTCAAAATGATTATAGGTACAGTATACAACACGTTGAGCACGAAACTACCGGTAGGAGGTATAAGGAAAGTGGTGGTTACTGGAAGTTTCTTATTTTGAAATTCTGCCACATTGTGTTTCGATCCTGGATAGCAGGTGAACGAGGCGACATATTGAAGCAAACTAAACGTTGATCTACTCATAATTACATTGATAATCCAAAATAAACGAAACATTCGGAATCCGTGACTATAAATTTAATCCGTTCAAAAAAAGTATTGCTAACCATCACGTTTTTTCGCGAAAAACTGAAAACTTTTTTTTGTGGAAATTCCGGTTCAAAATGATTATAGGTACAGTATACAACACGTTGAGCATGAAACTACCGGTAGGAGGTATAAGGAAAGTGGTGGTTACTGGAAGTTTCTTATTTTGAAATTCTGCCACATTGTGTTTCGATCCTGGATAGCAGGTGAACGAGGCGACATATTGAAGCAAACTAAACGTTGATCTACTCATAATTACATTGATAATCCAAAATAAACGAAACATTCGGAATCCGTGACTATAAATTTAATCCGTTCAAAAAAAGTATTGCTAACCATCACGTTTTTTCGCGAAAAACTGAAAACTTTTTTTTGTGGAAATTCCGGTTCAAAATGATTATAGGTACAGTATACAACACGTTGAGCATGAAACTACCGGTAGGAGGTATAAGGAAAGTGGTGGTTACTGGAAGTTTCTTATTTTGAAATTCTGCCACATTGTGTTTCGATCCTGGATAGCAGGTGAACGAGGCGACATATTGAAGCAAACTAAACGTTGATCTACTCATAATTACATTGATAATCCAAAATAAACGAAACATTCGGAATCCGTGACTATAAATTTAATCCGTTCAAAAAAAGTAAGGCTAACCATCACGTTTTTTCGCGAAAAACTGAAAACTTTTTTTTGTGGAAATTCCGGTTCAAAATGATTATAGGTACAGTATACAACACGTTGAGCATGAAACTACCGGTAGGAGGTATAAGGAAAGTGGTGGTTACTGGAAGTTTCTTATTTTGAAATTCTGCCACATTGTGTTTCGATCCTGGATAGCAGGTGAACGAGGCGACATATTGAAGCAAACTAAACGTTGATCTACTCATAATTACATTGATAATCCAAAATAAACGAAACATTCGGAATCCGTGACTATAAATTTAATCCGTTCAAAAAAAATAAGGCTAACCATCACGTTTTTTCGCGAAAAACTGAAAACTTTTTTTTGTGGAAATTCCGGTTCAAAATGATTAAAGGTACAGTATACAACACGTTGAGCACGAAACTACCGGTAGGAGGTATAAGGAAAGTGGTGGTTACTGGAAGTTTCTTATTTTGAAATTCTGCCACATTGTGTTTCGATCCTGGATAGCAGGTGAACGAGGCGACATATTGAAGCAAACTAAACGTTGATCTACTCATAATTACATTGATAATCCAAAATAAACGAAACATTCGGAATCCGTGACTATAAATTTAATCCGTTCAAAAAAAGTATTGCTAACCATCACGTTTTTTCGCGAAAAACTGAAAACTTTTTTTTGTTGAAATTCCGGTTCAAAATGATTATAGGTACAGTATACAACACGTTGAGCACGAAACTACCGGTAGGAGGTATAAGGAAAGTGGTGGTTACTGGAAGTTTCTTATTTTGAAATTCTGCCACATTGTGTTTCGATCCTGGATAGCAGGTGAACGAGGCGACATATTGAAGCAAACTAAACGTTGATCTACTCATAATTACATTGATAATCCAAAATAAACGAAACATTCGGAATCCGTGACTATAAATTTAATCCGTTCAAAAAAAGTAAGGCTAACCATCACGTTTTTTCGCGAAAAACTGAAAACTTTTTTTTGTGGAAATTCCGGTTCAAAATTATTATGGGTACAGTATACAACACGTTGAGCACGAAACTACCGGTAGGAGGTATAAGGAAAGTGGTGGTTACTGGAAGTTTCTTATTTTGAAATTCTGCCACATTGTGTTTCGATCCTGGATAGCATGTGAACGAGGCGACATATTGAAGCAAACTAAACGTTGATCTACTCATAATTACATTGATAATCCAAAATAAACGAAACATTCGGAATCCGTGACTATAAATTTAATCCGTTCAAAAAAAGTAAGGCAAACCATCACGTTTTTTCGCGAAAAACTGAAAACTTTTTTTTGTGGAAATTCCGGTTCAAAATGATTATAGGTACAGTATACAACACGTTGAGCACGAAACTACCGGTAGGAGGTATAAGGAAAGTGGTGGTTACTGGAAGTTTCTTATTTTGAAATTCTGCCACATTGTGTTTCGATCCTGGATAGCAGGTGAACGAGGCGACATATTGAAGCAAACTAAACGTTGATCTACTCATAATTACATTGATAATCCAAAATAAACGAAACATTCGGAATCCGTGACTATAAATTTAATCCGTTCAAAAAAAGTAAGGCTAACCATCACGTTTTTTCGCGAAAAACTGAAAACTTTTTTTTGTTGAAATTCCGGTTCAAAATGATTATAGGTACAGTATACAACACGTTGAGCACGAAACTACCGGTAGGAGGTATAAGGAAAGTGGTGGTTACTGGAAGTTTCTTATTTTGAAATTCTGCCACATTGTGTTTCGATCCTGGATAGCAGGTGAACGAGGCGACATATTGAAGCAAACTAAACGTTGATCTACTCATAATTACATTGATAATCCAAAATAAACGAAACATTCGGAATCCGTGACTATAAATTTAATCCGTTCAAAAAAAGTAAGGCTAACCATCACGTTTTTTCGCGAAAAACTGAAAACTTTTTTTTGTGGAAATTTCGGTTCAAAATGATTATAGGTACAGTATACAACACGTTGAGCACGAAACTACCGGTAGGAGGTATAAGGAAAGTGGTGGTTACTGGAAGTTTCTTATTTTGAAATTCTGCCACATTGTGTTTCGATCCTGGATAGCAGGTGAACGAGGCGACATATTGAAGCAAACTAAACGTTGATCTACTCATAATTACATTGATAATCCAAAATAAACGAAACATTCGGAATCCGTGACTATAAGTTTAATCCGTTCAAAAAAAGTATTGCTAACCATCACGTTTTTTCGCGAAAAACTGAAAACTTTTTTTTGTTGAAATTCCGGTTCAAAATGATTATAGGTACAGTATACAACACGTTGAGCACGAAACTACCGGTAGGAGGTATAAGGAAAGTGGTGGTTACTGGAAGTTTCTTATTTTGAAATTCTGCCACATTGTGTTTCGATCCTGGATAGCAGGTGAACGAGGCGACATATTGAAGCAAACTAAACGTTGATCTACTCATAATTACATTGATAATCCAAAATAAACGAAACATTCGGAATCCGTGACTATAAATTTAATCCGTTCAAAAAAAGTATTGCTAACCATCACGTTTTTTCGCGAAAAACTGAAAACTTTTTTTTGTGGAAATTCCGGTTCAAAATGATTATAGGTACAGTATACAACACGTTGAGCATGAAACTACCGGTAGGAGGTATAAGGAAAGTGGTGGTTACTGGAAGTTTCTTATTTTGAAATTCTGCCACATTGTGTTTCGATCCTGGATAGCAGGTGAACGAGGCGACATATTGAAGCAAACTAAACGTTGATCTACTCATAATTACATTGATAATCCAAAATAAACGAAACATTCGGAATCCGTGACTATAAATTTAATCCGTTCAAAAAAAGTAAGGCTAACCATCACGTTTTTTCGCGAAAAACTGAAAACTTTTGTTTGTTGAAATTCCGGTTCAAAATGATTATAGGTACAGTATACAACACGTTGAGCACGAAACTACCGGTAGGAGGTATAAGGAAAGTGGTGGTTACTGGAAGTTTCTTATTTTGAAATTCTGCCACATTGTGTTTCGATCCTGGATAGCAGGTGAACGAGGCGACATATTGAAGCAAACTAAACGTTGATCTACTCATAATTACATTGATAATCCAAAATAAACGAAACATTCGGAATCCGTGACTATAAATTTAATCCGTTCAAAAAAAGTAAGGCTAACCATCACGTTTTTTCGCGAAAAACTGAAAACTTTTGTTTGTTGAAATTCCGGTTCAAAATGATTATAGGTACAGTATACAACACGTTGAGCACGAAACTACCGGTAGGAGGTATAAGGAAAGTGGTGGTTACTGGAAGTTTCTTATTTTGAAATTCTGCCACATTGTGTTTCGATCCTGGATAGCAGGTGAACGAGGCGACATATTGAAGCAAACTAAACGTTGATCTACTCATAATTACATTGATAATCCAAAATAAACGAAACATTCGGAATCCGTGACTATAAATTTAATCCGTTCAAAAAAAGTATTGCTAACCATCACGTTTTTTCGCGAAAAACTGAAAACTTTTTTTTGTGGAAATTCCGGTTCAAAATGATTATAGGTACAGTATACAACACGTTGAGCATGAAACTACCGGTAGGAGGTATAAGGAAAGTGGTGGTTACTGGAAGTTTCTTATTTTGAAATTCTGCCACATTGTGTTTCGATCCTGGATAGCAGGTGAACGAGGCGACATATTGAAGCAAACTAAACGTTGATCTACTCATAATTACATTGATAATCCAAAATAAACGAAACATTCGGAATCCGTGACTATAAATTTAATCCGTTCAAAAAAAGTAAGGCTAACCATCACGTTTTTTCGCGAAAAACTGAAAACTTTTGTTTGTTGAAATTCCGGTTCAAAATGATTATAGGTACAGTATACAACACGTTGAGCACGAAACTACCGGTAGGAGGTATAAGGAAAGTGGTGGTTACTGGAAGTTTCTTATTTTGAAATTCTGCCACATTGTGTTTCGATCCTGGATAGCAGGTGAACGAGGCGACATATTGAAGCAAACTAAACGTTGATCTACTCATAATTACATTGATAATCCAAAATAAACGAAACATTCGGAATCCGTGACTATAAATTTAATCCGTTCAAAAAAAGTAAGGCTAACCATCACGTTTTTTCGCGAAAAACTGAAAACTTTTTTTTGTTGAAATTCCGGTTCAAAATGATTATAGGTACAGTATACAACACGTTGAGCACGAAACTACCGGTAGGAGGTATAAGGAAAGTGGTGGTTACTGGAAGTTTCTTATTTTGAAATTCTGCCACATTGTGTTTCGATCCTGGATAGCAGGTGAACGAGGCGACATATTGAAGCAAACTAAACGTTGATCTACTCATAATTACATTGATAATCCAAAATAAACGAAACATTCGGAATCCGTGACTATAAATTTAATCCGTTCAAAAAAAGTAAGGCTAACCATCACGTTTTTTCGCGAAAAACTGAAAACTTTTTTTTGTTGAAATTCCGGTTCAAAATGATTATAGGTACAGTATACAACACGTTGAGAACGAAACTACCGGTAGGAGGTATAAGGAAAGTGGTGGTTACTGGAAGTTTCTTATTTTGAAATTCTGCCACATTGTGTTTCGATCCTGGATAGCAGGTGAACGAGGCGACATATTGAAGCAAACTAAACGTTGATCTACTCATAATTACATTGATAATCCAAAATAAACGAAACATTCGGAATCCGTGACTATAAATTTAATCCGTTCAAAAAAAGTAAGGCTAACCATCACGTTTTTTCGCGAAAAA
This sequence comes from Nephrotoma appendiculata, assembly GCA_947310385.1. Taxonomy (NCBI): domain Eukaryota; kingdom Metazoa; phylum Arthropoda; class Insecta; order Diptera; family Tipulidae; genus Nephrotoma; species Nephrotoma appendiculata. The sequence continues at coordinate 280,076,524 of OX371223.1, forward strand.
CTGAAAACTTTTTTTTGTTGAAATTCCGGTTCAAAATGATTATAGGTACAGTATACAACACGTTGAGCACGAAACTACCGGTAGGAGGTATAAGGAAAGTGGTGGTTACTGGAAGTTTCTTATTTTGAAATTCTGCCACATTGTGTTTCGATCCTGGATAGCAGGTGAACGAGGCGACATATTGAAGCAAACTAAACGTTGATCTACTCATAATTACATTGATAATCCAAAACAAACGAAACATTCGGAATCCGTGACTATAAATTTAATCCGTTCAAAAAAAGTAAGGCTAACCATCACGTTTTTTCGCGAAAAACTGAAAACTTTTTTTGTGGAAATTCCGGTTCAAAATGATTATAGGTACAGTATACAACACGTTGAGCACGAAACTACCGGTAGGAGGTATAAGGAAAGTGGTGGTTACTGGAAGTTTCTTATTTTGAAATTCTGCCACATTGTGTTTCGATCCTGGATAGCAGGTGAACGAGGCGACATATTGAAGCAAACTAAACGTTGATCTACTCATAATTACATTGATAATCCAAAATAAACGAAACATTCGGAATCCGTGACTATAAGTTTAATCCGTTCAAAAAAAGTATTGCTAACCATCACGTTTTTTCGCGAAAAACTGAAAACTTTTTTTTGTTGAAATTCCGGTTCAAAATGATTATAGGTACAGTATACAACACGTTGAGCACGAAACTACCGGTAGGAGGTATAAGGAAAGTGGTGGTTACTGGAAGTTTCTTATTTTGAAATTCTGCCACATTGTGTTTCGATCCTGGATAGCAGGTGAACGAGGCGACATATTGAAGCAAACTAAACGTTGATCTACTCATAATTACATTGATAATCCAAAATAAACGAAACATTCGGAATCCGTGACTATAAATTTAATCCGTTCAAAAAAAGTAAGGCTAACCATCACGTTTTTTCGCGAAAAACTGAAAACTTTTTTTGTTGAAATTCCGGTTCAAAATGATTATAGGTACAGTATACAACACGTTGAGCACGAAACTACCGGTAGGAGGTATAAGGAAAGTGGTGGTTACTGGAAGTTTCTTATTTTGAAATTCTGCCACATTGTGTTTCGATCCTGGATAGCAGGTGAACGAGGCGACATATTGAAGCAAACTAAACGTTGATCTACTCATAATTACATTGATAATCCAAAATAAACGAAACATTCGGAATCCGTGACTATAAATTTAATCCGTTCAAAAAAAAGTAAGGCTAACCATCACGTTTTTTCGCGAAAAACTGAAAACTTTTTTTTGTTGAAATTCCGGTTCAAAATGATTATAGGTACAGTATACAACACGTTGAGCACGAAACTACCGGTAGGAGGTATAAGGAAAGTGGTGGTTACTGGAAGTTTCTTATTTTGAAATTCTGCCACATTGTGTTTCGATCCTGGATAGCAGGTGAACGAGGCGACATATTGAAGCAAACTAAACGTTGATCTACTCATAATTACATTGATAATCCAAAATAAACGAAACATTCGGAATCCGTGACTATAAATTTAATCCGTTCAAAAAAAGTATTGCTAACCATCACGTTTTTTCGCGAAAAACTGAAAACTTTTTTTTGTTGAAATTCCGGTTCAAAATGATTATAGGTACAGTATACAACACGTTGAGCACGAAACTACCGGTAGGAGGTATAAGGAAAGTGGTGGTTACTGGAAGTTTCTTATTTTGAAATTCTGCCACATTGTGTTTCGATCCTGGATAGCAGGTGAACGAGGCGACATATTGAAGCAAACTAAACGTTGATCTACTCATAATTACATTGATAATCCAAAATAAACGAAACATTCGGAATCCGTGACTATAAATTTAATCCGTTCAAAAAAAGTAAGGCTAACCATCACGTTTTTTCGCGAAAAACTGAAAACTTTTTTTTGTTGAAATTCCGGTTCAAAATGATTATAGGTACAGTATACAACACGTTGAGCACGAAACTACCGGTAGGAGGTATAAGGAAAGTGGTGGTTACTGGAAGTTTCTTATTTTGAAATTCTGCCACATTGTGTTTCGATCCTGGATAGCAGGTGAACGAGGCGACATATTGAAGCAAACTAAACGTTGATCTACTCATAATTACATTGATAATCCAAAATAAACGAAACATTCGGAATCCGTGACTATAAATTTAATCCGTTCAAAAAAAGTATTGCTAACCATCACGTTTTTTCGCGAAAAACTGAAAACTTTTTTTTGTTGAAATTCCGGTTCAAAATGATTATAGGTACAGTATACAACACGTTGAGCACGAAACTACCGGTAGGAGGTATAAGGAAAGTGGTGGTTACTGGAAGTTTCTTATTTTGAAATTCTGCCACATTGTGTTTCGATCCTGGATAGCAGGTGAACGAGGCGACATATTGAAGCAAACTAAACGTTGATCTACTCATAATTACATTGATAATCCAAAATAAACGAAACATTCGGAATCCGTGACTATAAATTTAATCCGTTCAAAAAAAGTAAGGCTAACCATCACGTTTTTTCGCGAAAAACTGAAAACTTTTTTTTGTGGAAATTCCGGTTCAAAATGATTATAGGTACAGTATACAACACGTTGAGCATGAAACTACCGGTAGGAGGTATAAGGAAAGTGGTGGTTACTGGAAGTTTCTTATTTTGAAATTCTGCCACATTGTGTTTCGATCCTGGATAGCAGGTGAACGAGGCGACATATTGAAGCAAACTAAACGTTGATCTACTCATAATTACATTGATAATCCAAAATAAACGAAACATTCGGAATCCGTGACTATAAATTTAATCCGTTCAAAAAAAGTAAGGCTAACCATCACGTTTTTTCGCGAAAAACTGAAAACTTTTTTTTGTTGAAATTCCGGTTCAAAATGATTATAGGTACAGTATACAACACGTTGAGCACGAAACTACCGGTAGGGGGTATAAGGAAAGTGGTGGTTACTGGAAGTTTCTTATTTTGAAATTCTGCCACATTGTGTTTCGATCCTGGATAGCAGGTGAACGAGGCGACATATTGAAGCAAACTAAACGTTGATCTACTCATAATTACATTGATAATCCAAAATAAACGAAACATTCGGAATCCGTGACTATAAATTTAATCCGTTCAAAAAAAGTAAGGCTAACCATCACGTTTTTTCGCGAAAAACTGAAAACTTTTTTTTGTTGAAATTCCGGTTCAAAATGATTATAGGTACAGTATACAACACGTTGAGTAGAAACTACCGGTAGGAGGTATAAGGAAAGTGGTGGTTACTGGAAGTTTCTTATTTTGAAATTCTGCCACATTGTGTTTCGATCCTGGATAGCAGGTGAACGAGGCGACATATTGAAGCAAACTAAACGTTGATCTACTCATAATTACATTGATAATCCAAAATAAACGAAACATTCGGAATCCGTGACTATAAATTTAATCCGTTCAAAAAAAGTAAGGCTAACCATCACGTTTTTTCGCGAAAAACTGAAAACTTTTTTTTGTTGAAATTCCGGTTCAAAATGATTATAGGTACAGTATACAACACGTTGAGCACGAAACTACCGGTAGGAGGTATAAGGAAAGTGGTGGTTACTGGAAGTTTCTTATTTTGAAATTCTGCCACATTGTGTTTCGATCCTGGATAGCAGGTGAACGAGGCGACATATTGAAGCAAACTAAACGTTGATCTACTCATAATTACATTGATAATCCAAAATAAACGAAACATTCGGAATCCGTGACTATAAATTTAATCCGTTCAAAAAAAGTAAGGCTAACCATCACGTTTTTTCGCGAAAAACTGAAAACTTTTTTTTGTTGAAATTCCGGTTCAAAATGATTATAGGTACAGTATACAACACGTTGAGCACGAAACTACCGGTAGGAGGTATAAGGAAAGTGGTGGTTACTGGAAGTTTCTTATTTTGAAATTCTGCCACATTGTGTTTCGATCCTGGATAGCAGGTGAACGAGGCGACATATTGAAGCAAACTAAACGTTGATCTACTCATAATTACATTGATAATCCAAAATAAACGAAACATTCGGAATCCGTGACTATAAATTTAATCCGTTCAAAAAAAGTAAGGCTAACCATCACGTTTTTTCGCGAAAAACTGAAAACTTTTTTTTGTTGAAATTCCGGTTCAAAATGATTATAGGTACAGTATACAACACGTTGAGCACGAAACTACCGGTAGGAGGTATAAGGAAAGTGGTGGTTACTGGAAGTTTCTTATTTTGAAATTCTGCCACATTGTGTTTCGATCCTGGATAGCAGGTGAACGAGGCGACATATTGAAGCAAACTAAACGTTGATCTACTCATAATTACATTGATAATCCAAAATAAACGAAACATTCGGAATCCGTGACTATAAATTTAATCCGTTCAAAAAAAGTATTGCTAACCATCACGTTTTTTCGCGAAAAACTGAAAACTTTTTTTTGTTGAAATTCCGGTTCAAAATGATTATAGGTACAGTATACAACACGTTGAGCACGAAACTACCGGTAGGAGGTATAAGGAAAGTGGTGGTTACTGGAAGTTTCTTATTTTGAAATTCTGCCACATTGTGTTTCGATCCTGGATAGCAGGTGAACGAGGCGACATATTGAAGCAAACTAAACGTTGATCTACTCATAATTACATTGATAATCCAAAATAAACGAAACATTCGGAATCCGTGACTATAAATTTAATCCGTTCAAAAAAGTAAGGCTAACCATCACGTTTTTTCGCGAAAAACTGAAAACTTTTTTTGTTGAAATTCCGGTTCAAAATGATTATAGGTACAGTATACAACACGTTGAGCACGAAACTACCGGTAGGAGGTATAAGGAAAGTGGTGGTTACTGGAAGTTTCTTATTTTGAAATTCTGCCACATTGTGTTTCGATCCTGGATAGCAGGTGAACGAGGCGACATATTGAAGCAAACTAACGTTGATCTACTCATAATTACATTGATAATCCAAAATAAACGAAACATTCGGAATCCGTGACTATAAATTTAATCCGTTCAAAAAAGTAAGGCTAACCATCACGTTTTTTCGCGAAAAACTGAAAACTTTTTTTTGTTGAAATTCCGGTTCAAAATGATTATAGGTACAGTATACAACACGTTGAGCACGAAACTACCGGTAGGAGGTATAAGGAAAGTGGTGGTTACTGGAAGTTTCTTATTTTGAAATTCTGCCACATTGTGTTTCGATCCTGGATAGCAGGTGAACGAGGCGACATATTGAAGCAAACTAAACGTTGATCTACTCATAATTACATTGATAATCCAAAATAAACGAAACATTCGGAATCCGTGACTATAAATTTAATCCGTTCAAAAAAAGTAAGGCTAACCATCACGTTTTTTCGCGAAAAACTGAAAACTTTTTTTTGTTGAAATTCCGGTTCAAAATGATTATAGGTACAGTATACAACACGTTGAGCACGAAACTACCGGTAGGAGGTATAAGGAAAGTGGTGGTTACTGGAAGTTTCTTATTTTGAAATTCTGCCACATTGTGTTTCGATCCTGGATAGCAGGTGAACGAGGCGACATATTGAAGCAAACTAAACGTTGATCTACTCATAATTACATTGATAATCCAAAATAAACGAAACATTCGGAATCCGTGACTATAAATTTAATCCGTTCAAAAAAAGTAAGGCTAACCATCACGTTTTTTCGCGAAAAACTGAAAACTTTTTTTTGTGGAAATCCGGTTCAAAATGATTATAGGTACAGTATACAACACGTTGAGCACGAAACTACCGGTAGGAGGTATAAGGAAAGTGGTGGTTACTGGAAGTTTCTTATTTTGAAATTCTGCCACATTGTGTTTCGATCCTGGATAGCAGGTGAACGAGGCGACATATTGAAGCAAACTAAACGTTGATCTACTCATAATTACATTGATAATCCAAAATAAACGAAACATTCGGAATCCGTGACTATAAATTTAATCCGTTCAAAAAAAGTATTGCTAACCATCACGTTTTTTCGCGAAAAACTGAAAACTTTTTTTTGTTGAAATTCCGGTTCAAAATGATTATAGGTACAGTATACAACACGTTGAGCACGAAACTACCGGTAGGAGGTATAAGGAAAGTGGTGGTTACTGGAAGTTTCTTATTTTGAAATTCTGCCACATTGTGTTTCGATCCTGGATAGCAGGTGAACGAGGCGACATATTGAAGCAAACTAAACGTTGATCTACTCATAATTACATTGATAATCCAAAATAAACGAAACATTCGGAATCCGTGACTATAAATTTAATCCGTTCAAAAAAAGTAAGGCTAACCATCACGTTTTTTCGCGAAAAACTGAAAACTTTTTTTTTGTGGAAATTCCGGTTCAAAATGATTATAGGTACAGTATACAACACGTTGAGCACGAAACTACCGGTAGGAGGTATAAGGAAAGTGGTGGTTACTGGAAGTTTCTTATTTTGAAATTCTGCCACATTGTGTTTCGATCCTGGATAGCAGGTGAACGAGGCGACATATTGAAGCAAACTTAACGTTGATCTACTCATAATTACATTGATAATCCAAAATAAACGAAACATTCGGAATCCGTGACTGTAAATTTAATCCGTTCAAAAAAAGTAAGGCTAACCATCACGTTTTTTCGCGAAAAACTGAAAACTTTTTTTTGTGGAAATTCCGGTTCAAAATGATTATAGATACAGTATACAACACGTTGAGCACGAAACTACCGGTAGGAGGTATAAGGAAAGTGGTGGTTACTGGAAGTTTCTTATTTTGAAATTCTGCCACATTGTGTTTCGATCCTGGATAGCAGGTGAACGAGGCGACATATTGAAGCAAACTAAACGTTGATCTACTCATAATTACATTGATAATCCAAAATAAACGAAACATTCGGAATCCGTGACTATAAATTTAATCCGTTCAAAAAAAGTAAGGCTAACCATCACGTTTTTTCGCGAAAAACTGAAAACTTTTTTTTGTGGAAATTCCGGTTCAAAATGATTATAGGTACAGTATACAACACGTTGAGCACGAAACTACCGGTAGGAGGTATAAGGAAAGTGGTGGTTACTGGAAGTTTCTTATTTTGAAATTCTGCCACATTGTGTTTCGATCCTGGATAGCAGGTGAACGAGGCGACATATTGAAGCAAACTAAACGTTGATCTACTCATAATTACATTGATAATCCAAAATAAACGAAACATTCGGAATCCGTGACTATAAATTTAATCCGTTCAAAAAAAGTAAGGCTAACCATCACGTTTTTTCGCGAAAAACTGAAAACTTTTTTTTGTTGAAATTCCGGTTCAAAATGATTAAAGGTACAGTATACAACACGTTGAGCACGAAACTACCGGTAGGAGGTATAAGGAAAGTGGTGGTTACTGGAAGTTTCTTATTTTGAAATTCTGCCACATTGTGTTTCGATCCTGGATAGCAGGTGAACGAGGCGACATATTGAAGCAAACTAAACGTTGATCTACTCATAATTACATTGATAATCCAAAATAAACGAAACATTCGGAATCCGTGACTATAAATTTAATCCGTTCAAAAAAAGTATTGCTAACCATCACGTTTTTTCGCGAAAAACTGAAAACTTTTTTTTGTTGAAATTCCGGTTCAAAATGATTATAGGTACAGTATACAACACGTTGAGCACGAAACTACCGGTAGGAGGTATAAGGAAAGTGGTGGTTACTGGAAGTTTCTTATTTTGAAATTCTGCCACATTGTGTTTCGATCCTGGATAGCAGGTGAACGAGGCGACATATTGAAGCAAACTAAACGTTGATCTACTCATAATTACATTGATAATCCAAAATAAACGAAACATTCGGAATCCGTGACTATAAATTTAATCCGTTCAAAAAAGTAAGGCTAACCATCACGTTTTTTCGCGAAAAACTGAAAACTTTTTTTTGTTGAAATTCCGGTTCAAAATGATTATAGGTACAGTATACAACACGTTGAGCACGAAACTACCGGTAGGAGGTATAAGGAAAGTGGTGGTTACTGGAAGTTTCTTATTTTGAAATTCTGCCACATTGTGTTTCGATCCTGGATAGCAGGTGAACGAGGCGACATATTGAAGCAAACTAAACGTTGATCTACTCATAATTACATTGATAATCCAAAATAAACGAAACATTCGGAATCCGTGACTATAAATTTAATCCGTTCAAAAAAAGTATTGCTAACCATCACGTTTTTTCGCGAAAAACTGAAAACTTTTTTTTGTGGAAATTCCGGTTCAAAATGATTATAGGTACAGTATACAACACGTTGAGCATGAAACTACCGGTAGGAGGTATAAGGAAAGTGGTGGTTACTGGAAGTTTCTTATTTTGAAATTCTGCCACATTGTGTTTCGATCCTGGATAGCAGGTGAACGAGGCGACATATTGAAGCAAACTAAACGTTGATCTACTCATAATTACATTGATAATCCAAAATAAACGAAACATTCGGAATCCGTGACTATAAATTTAATCCGTTCAAAAAAAGTAAGGCTAACCATCACGTTTTTTCGCGAAAAACTGAAAACTTTTTTTTGTTGAAATTCCGGTTCAAAATGATTATAGGTACAGTATACAACACGTTGAGCACGAAACTACCGGTAGGAGGTATAAGGAAAGTGGTGGTTACTGGAAGTTTCTTATTTTGAAATTCTGCCACATTGTGTTTCGATCCTGGATAGCAGGTGAACGAGGCGACATATTGAAGCAAACTAAACGTTGATCTACTCATAATTACATTGATAATCCAAAATAAACGAAACATTCGGAATCCGTGACTATAAATTTAATCCGTTCAAAAAAAGTAAGGCTAACCATCACGTTTTTTCGCGAAAAACTGAAAACTTTTTTTTGTGGAAATTCCGGTTCAAAATGATTATAGGTACAGTATACAACACGTTGAGCACGAAACTACCGGTAGGAGGTATAAGGAAAGTGGTGGTTACTGGAAGTTTCTTATTTTGAAATTCTGCCACATTGTGTTTCGATCCTGGATAGCAGGTGAACGAGGCGACATATTGAAGCAAACTAAACGTTGATCTACTCATAATTACATTGATAATCCAAAATAAACGAAACATTCGGAATCCGTGACTATAAATTTAATCCGTTCAAAAAAAGTAAGGCTAACCATCACGTTTTTTCGCGAAAAACTGAAAACTTTTTTTTGTTGAAATTCCGGTTCAAAATGATTATAGGTACAGTATACAACACGTTGAGCATGAAACTACCGGTAGGAGGTATAAGGAAAGTGGTGGTTACTGGAAGTTTCTTATTTTGAAATTCTGCCACATTGTGTTTCGATCCTGGATAGCAGGTGAACGAGGCGACATATTGAAGCAAACTAATCGTTGATCTACTCATAATTACATTGATAATCCAAAATAAACGAAACATTCGGAATCCGTGACTATAAATTTAATCCGTTCAAAAAAAGTAAGGCTAACCATCACGTTTTTTCGCGAAAAACTGAAAACTTTTTTTTGTTGAAATTCCGGTTCAAAATGATTATACTCGTAGGTACAGTATACAACACGTTGAGCACGAAACTACCGGTAGGAGGTATAAGGAAAGTGGTGGTTACTGGAAGTTTCTTATTTTGAAATTCTGCCACATTGTGTTTCGATCCTGGATAGCAGGTGAACGAGGCGACATATTGAAGCAAACTAAACGTTGATCTACTCATAATTACATTGATAATCCAAAATAAACGAAACATTCGGAATCCGTGACTATAAATTTAATCCGTTCAAAAAAAGTAAGGCTAACCATCACGTTTTTTCGCGAAAAACTGAAAACTTTTTTTTGTTGAAATTCCGGTTCAAAATGATTATAGGTACAGTATACAACACGTTGAGTAGAAACTACCGGTAGGAGGTATAAGGAAAGTGGTGGTTACTGGAAGTTTCTTATTTTGAAATTCTGCCACATTGTGTTTCGATCCTGGATAGCAGGTGAACGAGGCGACATATTGAAGCAAACTAAACGTTGATCTACTCATAATTACATTGATAATCCAAAATAAACGAAACATTCGGAATCCGTGACTATAAATTTATTCCGTTCAAAAAAAGTAAGGCTAACCATCACGTTTTTTCGCGAAAAACTGAAAACTTTTTTTTGTTGAAATTCCGGTTCAAAATGATTATAGGTACAGTATACAACACGTTGAGTAGAAACTACCGGTAGGAGGTATAAGGAAAGTGGTGGTTACTGGAAGTTTCTTATTTTGAAATTCTGCCACATTGTGTTTCGATCCTGGATAGCAGGTGAACGAGGCGACATATTGAAGCAAACTAAACGTTGATCTACTCATAATTACATTGATAATCCAAAATAAACGAAACATTCGGAATCCGTGACTATAAATTTAATCCGTTCAAAAAAAGTAAGGCTAACCATCACGTTTTTTCGCGAAAAACTGAAAACTTTTTTTTGTGGAAATTCCGGTTCAAAATGATTATAGGTACAGTATACAACACGTTGAGCATGAAACTACCGGTAGGAGGTATAAGGAAAGTGGTGGTTACTGGAAGTTTCTTATTTTGAAATTCTACCACATTGTGTTTCGATCCTGGATAGCAGGTGAACGAGGCGACATATTGAAGCAAACTAAACGTTGATCTACTCATAATTACATTGATAATCCAAAATAAACGAAACATTCGGAATCCGTGACTATAAATTTAATCCGTTGAAAAAAAGTAAGGCTAACCATCACGTTTTTTCGCGAAAAACTGAAAACTTTTTTTTGTTGAAATTCCGGTTCAAAATGATTATAGGTACAGTATACAACACGTTGAGCACGAAACTACCGGTAGGTGGTATAAGGAAAGTGGTGGTTACTGGAAGTTTCTTATTTTGAAATTCTGCCACATTGTGTTTCGATCCTGGATAGCAGGTGAACGAGGCGACATATTGAAGCAAACTAAACGTTGATCTACTCATAATTACATTGATAATCCAAAATAAACGAAACATTCGGAATCCGTGACTATAAATTTATTCCGTTCAAAAAAAGTAAGGCTAACCATCACGTTTTTTCGCGAAAAACTGAAAACTTTTTTTTGTTGAAATTCCGGTTCAAAATGATTAAAGGTACAGTATACAACACGTTGAGCACGAAACTACCGGTAGGAGGTATAAGGAAAGTGGTGGTTACTGGAAGTTTCTTATTTTGAAATTCTGCCACATTGTGTTTCGATCCTGGATAGCAGGTGAACGAGGCGACATATTGAAGCAAACTAAACGTTGATCTACTCATAATTACATTGATAATCCAAAATAAACGAAACATTCGGAATCCGTGACTATAAATTTAATCCGTTCAAAAAAAGTATTGCTAACCATCACGTTTTTTCGCGAAAAACTGAAAACTTTTTTTTGTTGAAATTCCGGTTCAAAATGATTATAGGTACAGTATACAACACGTTGAGCACGAAACTACCGGTAGGAGGTATAAGGAAAGTGGTGGTTACTGGAAGTTTCTTATTTTGAAATTCTGCCACATTGTGTTTCGATCCTGGATAGCAGGTGAACGAGGCGACATATTGAAGCAAACTAAACGTTGATCTACTCATAATTACATTGATAATCCAAAATAAACGAAACATTCGGAATCCGTGACTATAAATTTAATCCGTTCAAAAAAAGTATTGCTAACCATCACGTTTTTTCGCGAAAAACTGAAAACTTTTTTTTGTGGAAATTCCGGTTCAAAATGATTATGGGTACAGTATACAACACGTTGAGCACGAAACTACCGGTAGGAGGTATAAGGAAAGTGGTGGTTACTGGAAGTTTCTTATTTTGAAATTCTGCCACATTGTGTTTCGATCCTGGATAGCAGGTGAACGAGGCGACATATTGAAGCAAACTAAACGTTGATCTACTCATAATTACATTGATAATCCAAAATAAACGAAACATTCGGAATCCGTGACTATAAATTTAATCCGTTCAAAAAAAGTATTGCTAACCATCACGTTTTTTCGCGAAAAACTGAAAACTTTTTTTTGTGGAAATTCCGGTTCAAAATGATTATGGGTACAGTATACAACACGTTGAGCACGAAACTACCGGTAGGAGGTATAAGGAAAGTGGTGGTTACTGGAAGTTTCTTATTTTGAAATTCTGCCACATTGTGTTTCGATCCTGGATAGCAGGTGAACGAGGCGACATATTGAAGCAAACTAAACGTTGATCTACTCATAATTACATTGATAATCCAAAATAAACGAAACATTCGGAATCCGTGACTATAAATTTAATCCGTTCAAAAAAAGTAAGGCTAACCATCACGTTTTTTCGCGAAAAACTGAAAACTTTTTTTTGTTGAAATTCCGGTTCAAAATGATTATAGGTACAGTATACAACACGTTGAGCACGAAACTACCGGTAGGAGGTATAAGGAAAGTGGTGGTTACTGGAAGTTTCTTATTTTGAAATTCTGCCACATTGTGTTTCGATCCTGGATAGCAGGTGAACGAGGCGACATATTGAAGCAAACTAAACGTTGATCTACTCATAATTACATTGATAATCCAAAATAAACGAAACATTCGGAATCCGTGACTATAAATTTAATCCGTTCAAAAAAAGTATTGCTAACCATCACGTTTTTTCGCGAAAAACTGAAAACTTTTTTTTGTGGAAATTCCGGTTCAAAATGATTATGGGTACAGTATACAACACGTTGAGCACGAAACTACCGGTAGGAGGTATAAGGAAAGTGGTGGTTACTGGAAGTTTCTTATTTTGAAATTCTGCCACATTGTGTTTCGATCCTGGATAGCAGGTGAACGAGGCGACATATTGAAGCAAACTAAACGTTGATCTACTCATAATTACATTGATAATCCAAAATAAACGAAACATTCGGAATCCGTGACTATAAATTTAATCCGTTCAAAAAAAGTAAGGCTAACCATCACGTTTTTTCGCGAAAAACTGAAAACTTTTTTTTGTTGAAATTCCGGTTCAAAATGATTATAGGTACAGTATACAACACGTTGAGCACGAAACTACCGGTAGGAGGTATAAGGAAAGTGGTGGTTACTGGAAGTTTCTTATTTTGAAATTCTGCCACATTGTGTTTCGATCCTGGATAGCAGGTGAACGAGGCGACATATTGAAGCAAACTAAACGTTGATCTACTCATAATTACATTGATAATCCAAAATAAACGAAACATTCGGAATCCGTGACTATAAATTTAATCCGTTCAAAAAAAGTAAGGCTAACCATCACGTTTTTTCGCGAAAAACTGAAAACTTTTTTTTGTGGAAATTCCGGTTCAAAATGATTATAGGTACAGTATACAACACGTTGAGCACGAAACTACCGGTAGGAGGTATAAGGAAAGTGGTGGTTACTGGAAGTTTCTTATTTTGAAATTCTGCCACATTGTGTTTCGATCCTGGATAGCAGGTGAACGAGGCGACATATTGAAGCAAACTAAACGTTGATCTACTCATAATTACATTGATAATCCAAAATAAACGAAACATTCGGAATCCGTGACTATAAATTTAATCCGTTCAAAAAAAGTAAGGCTAACCATCACGTTTTTTCGCGAAAAACTGAAAACTTTTTTTTGTTGAAATTCCGGTTCAAAATGATTATAGGTACAGTATACAACACGTTGAGCATGAAACTACCGGTAGGAGGTATAAGGAAAGTGGTGGTTACTGGAAGTTTCTTATTTTGAAATTCTGCCACATTGTGTTTCGATCCTGGATAGCAGGTGAACGAGGCGACATATTGAAGCAAACTAATCGTTGATCTACTCATAATTACATTGATAATCCAAAATAAACGAAACATTCGGAATCCGTGACTATAAATTTAATCCGTTCAAAAAAAGTAAGGCTAACCATCACGTTTTTTCGCGAAAAACTGAAAACTTTTTTTTGTTGAAATTCCGGTTCAAAATGATTATACTCGTAGGTACAGTATACAACACGTTGAGCACGAAACTACCGGTAGGAGGTATAAGGAAAGTGGTGGTTACTGGAAGTTTCTTATTTTGAAATTCTGCCACATTGTGTTTCGATCCTGGATAGCAGGTGAACGAGGCGACATATTGAAGCAAACTAAACGTTGATCTACTCATAATTACATTGATAATCCAAAATAAACGAAACATTCGGAATCCGTGACTATAAATTTAATCCGTTCAAAAAAAGTAAGGCTAACCATCACGTTTTTTCGCGAAAAACTGAAAACTTTTTTTTGTTGAAATTCCGGTTCAAAATGATTATAGGTACAGTATACAACACGTTGAGTAGAAACTACCGGTAGGAGGTATAAGGAAAGTGGTGGTTACTGGAAGTTTCTTATTTTGAAATTCTGCCACATTGTGTTTCGATCCTGGATAGCAGGTGAACGAGGCGACATATTGAAGCAAACTAAACGTTGATCTACTCATAATTACATTGATAATCCAAAATAAACGAAACATTCGGAATCCGTGACTATAAATTTATTCCGTTCAAAAAAAGTAAGGCTAACCATCACGTTTTTTCGCGAAAAACTGAAAACTTTTTTTTGTTGAAATTCCGGTTCAAAATGATTATAGGTACAGTATACAACACGTTGAGTAGAAACTACCGGTAGGAGGTATAAGGAAAGTGGTGGTTACTGGAAGTTTCTTATTTTGAAATTCTGCCACATTGTGTTTCGATCCTGGATAGCAGGTGAACGAGGCGACATATTGAAGCAAACTAAACGTTGATCTACTCATAATTACATTGATAATCCAAAATAAACGAAACATTCGGAATCCGTGACTATAAATTTAATCCGTTCAAAAAAAGTAAGGCTAACCATCACGTTTTTTCGCGAAAAACTGAAAACTTTTTTTTGTTGAAATTCCGGTTCAAAATGATTATAGGTACAGTATACAACACGTTGAGCACGAAACTACCGGTAGGAGGTATAAGGAAAGTGGTGGTTACTGGAAGTTTCTTATTTTGAAATTCTGCCACATTGTGTTTCGATCCTGGATAGCAGGTGAACGAGGCGACATATTGAAGCAAACTAAACGTTGATCTACTCATAATTACATTGATAATCCAAAATAAACGAAACATTCGGAATCCGTGACTATAAATTTATTCCGTTCAAAAAAAGTAAGGCTAACCATCACGTTTTTTCGCGAAAAACTGAAAACTTTTTTTTGTTGAAATTCCGGTTCAAAATGATTATAGGTACAGTATACAACACGTTGAGTAGAAACTACCGGTAGGAGGTATAAGGAAAGTGGTGGTTACTGGAAGTTTCTTATTTTGAAATTCTGCCACATTGTGTTTCGATCCTGGATAGCAGGTGAACGAGGCGACATATTGAAGCAAACTAAACGTTGATCTACTCATAATTACATTGATAATCCAAAATAAACGAAACATTCGGAATCCGTGACTATAAATTTAATCCGTTCAAAAAAAGTAAGGCTAACCATCACGTTTTTTCGCGAAAAACTGAAAACTTTTTTTTGTTGAAATTCCGGTTCAAAATGATTATAGGTACAGTATACAACACGTTGAGCACGAAACTACCGGTAGGAGGTATAAGGAAAGTGGTGGTTACTGGAAGTTTCTTATTTTGAAATTCTGCCACATTGTGTTTCGATCCTGGATAGCAGGTGAACGAGGCGACATATTGAAGCAAACTAAACGTTGATCTACTCATAATTACATTGATAATCCAAAATAAACGAAACATTCGGAATCCGTGACTATAAATTTAATCCGTTCAAAAAAAGTAAGGCTAACCATCACGTTTTTTCGCGAAAAACTGAAAAGTTTTTTTTGTGGAAATTCCGGTTCAAAATGATTATAGGTACAGTATACAACACGTTGAGCACGAAACTACCGGTAGGAGGTATAAGGAAAGTGGTGGTTACTGGAAGTTTCTTATTTTGAAATTCTGCCACATTGTGTTTCGATCCTGGATAGCAGGTGAACGAGGCGACATATTGAAGCAAACTAAACGTTGATCTACTCATAATTACATTGATAATCCAAAATAAACGAAACATTCGGAATCCGTGACTATAAATTTAATCCGTTCAAAAAAAGTATTGCTAACCATCACGTTTTTTCGCGAAAAACTGAAAACTTTTTTTTGTGGAAATTCCGGTTCAAAATGATTATAGGTACAGTATACAACACGTTGAGCATGAAACTACCGGTAGGAGGTATAAGGAAAGTGGTGGTTACTGGAAGTTTCTTATTTTGAAATTCTGCCACATTGTGTTTCGATCCTGGATAGCAGGTGAACGAGGCGACATATTGAAGCAAACTAAACGTTGATCTACTCATAATTACATTGATAATCCAAAATAAACGAAACATTCGGAATCCGTGACTATAAATTTAATCCGTTCAAAAAAAGTAAGGCTAACCATCACGTTTTTTCGCGAAAAACTGAAAACTTTTTTTTGTTGAAATTCCGGTTCAAAATGATTGTAGGTACAGTATACAACACGTTGAGCACGAAACTACCGGTAGGAGGTATAAGGAAAGTGGTGGTTACTGGAAGTTTCTTATTTTGAAATTCTGCCACATTGTGTTTCGATCCTGGATAGCAGGTGAACGAGGCGACATATTGAAGCAAACTAAACGTTGATCTACTCATAATTACATTGATAATCCAAAATAAACGAAACATTCGGAATCCGTGACTATAAATTTAATCCGTTCAAAAAAAGTATTGCTAACCATCACGTTTTTTCGCGAAAAACTGAAAACTTTTTTTTGTGGAAATTCCGGTTCAAAATGATTATAGGTACAGTATACAACACGTTGAGCATGAAACTACCGGTAGGAGGTATAAGGAAAGTGGTGGTTACTGGAAGTTTCTTATTTTGAAATTCTGCCACATTGTGTTTCGATCCTGGATAGCAGGTGAACGAGGCGACATATTGAAGCAAACTAAACGTTGATCTACTCATAATTACATTAATAATCCAAAATAAACGAAACATTCGGAATCCGTGACTATAAATTTAATCCGTTCAAAAAAAGTAAGGCTCATCACGTTTTTTCGCGAAAAACTGAAAACTTTTTTTTGTTGAAATTCCGGTTCAAAATGATTATAGGTACAGTATACAACACGTTGAGCACGAAACTACCGGTAGGAGGTATAAGGAAAGTGGTGGTTACTGGAAGTTTCTTATTTTGAAATTCTGCCACATTGTGTTTCGATCCTGGATAGCAGGTGAACGAGGCGACATATTGAAGCAAACTAAACGTTGATCTACTCATAATTACATTGATAATCCAAAATAAACGAAACATTCGGAATCCGTGACTATAAATTTAATCCGTTCAAAAAAAGTAAGGCTAACCATCACGTTTTTTCGCGAAAAACTGAAAACTTTTTTTTGTTGAAATTCCGGTTCAAAATGATTATAGGTACAGTATACAACACGTTGAGCACGAAACTACCGGTAGGAGGTATAAGGAAAGTGGTGGTTACTGGAAGTTTCTTATTTTGAAATTCTGCCACATTGTGTTTCGATCCTGGATAGCAGGTGAACGAGGCGACATATTGAAGCAAACTAAACGTTGATCTACTCATAATTACATTGATAATCCAAAATAAACGAAACATTCGGAATCCGTGACTATAAATTTAATCCGTTCAAAAAAAGTAAGGCTAACCATCACGTTTTTTCGCGAAAAACTGAAAACTTTTTTTTGTGGAAATTCCGGTTCAAAATGATTATAGGTACAGTATACAACACGTTGAGCACGAAACTACCGGTAGGAGGTATAAGGAAAGTGGTGGTTACTGGAAGTTTCTTATTTTGAAATTCTGCCACATTGTGTTTCGATCCTGGATAGCAGGTGAACGAGGCGACATATTGAAGCAAACTAAACGTTGATCTACTCATAATTACATTGATAATCCAAAATAAACGAAACATTCGGAATCCGTGACTATAAATTTAATCCGTTCAAAAAAAGTAAGGCTAACCATCACGTTTTTTCGCGAAAAACTGAAAACTTTTTTTTGTTGAAATTCCAGTTCAAAATGATTATAGGTACAGTATACAACACGTTGAGCACGAAACTACCGGTAGGAGGTATAAGGAAAGTGGTGGTTACTGGAAGTTTCTTATTTTGAAATTCTGCCACATTATGTTTCGATCCTGGATAGCAGGTGAATGAGGCGACATATTGAAGCAAACTAAACGTTGATCTACTCATAATTACATTGATAATCCAAAATAAACGAAACATTCGGAATCCGTGACTATAAATTTAATCCGTTCAAAAAACGTAAGGCTAACCATCACGTTTTTTCGCGAAAAACTGAAAACTTTTTTTTGTTGAAATTCCAGTTCAAAATGATTATAGGTACAGTATACAACACGTTGAGCACGAAACTACTGGTAGGAGGTATAAGGAAAGTGGTGGTTACTGGAAGTTTCTTATTTTGAAATTCTGCCACATTGTGTTTCGATCCTGGATAGCAGGTGAACGAGGCGACATATTGAAGCAAACTAAACGTTGATCTACTCATAATTACATTGATAATCCAAAATAAACGAAACATTCGGAATCCGTGACTATAAATTTAATCCGTTCAAAAAACGTAAGGCTAACCATCACGTTTTTTCGCGAAAAACTGAAAACTTTTTTTTGTTGAAATTCCAGTTCAAAATGATTATAGGTACAGTATACAACACGTTGAGCACGAAACTACCGGTAGGAGGTATAAGGAAAGTGGTGGTTACTGGAAGTTTCTTATTTTGAAATTCTGCCACATTGTTGATCTACTCATAATTACATTGATAATCCAAAATAAACGAAACATTCGGAATCCGTGACTATAAATTTAATCCGTTCAAAAAACGTAAGGCTATCCATCACGTTTTTTCGCGAAAAACTGAAAACTTTTTTTTGTTGAAATTCCAGTTCAAAATGATTATAGGTACAGTATACAACACGTTGAGCACGAAACTACCGGTAGGAGGTATAAGGAAAGTGGTGGTTACTGGAAGTTTCTTATTTTGAAATTCTGCCACATTATGTTTCGATCCTGGATAGCAGGTGAATGAGGCGACATATTGAAGCAAACTAAACGTTGATCTACTCATAATTACATTGATAATCCAAAATAAACGAAACATTCGGAATCCGTGACTATAAATTTAATCCGTTCAAAAAACGTAAGGCTAACCATCACGTTTTTTCGCGAAAAACTGAAAACTTTTTTTTGTTGAAATTCCAGTTCAAAATGATTATAGGTACAGTATACAACACGTTGAGCACGAAACTACCGGTAGGAGGTATAAGGAAAGTGGTGGTTACTGGAAGTTTCTTATTTTGAAATTCTGCCACATTATGTTTCGATCCTGGATAGCAGGTGAATGAGGCGACATATTGAAGCAAACTAAACGTTGATCTACTCATAATTACATTGATAATCCAAAATAAACGAAACATTCGGAATCCGTGACTATAAATTTAATCCGTTCAAAAAACGTAAGGCTAACCATCACGTTTTTTCGCGAAAAACTGAAAACTTTTTTTTGTTGAAATTCCAGTTCAAAATGATTATAGGTACAGTATACAACACGTTGAGCACGAAACTACCGGTAGGAGGTATAAGGAAAGTGGTGGTTACTGGAAGTTTCTTATTTTGAAATTCTGCCACATTATGTTTCGATCCTGGATAGCAGGTGAATGAGGCGACATATTGAAGCAAACTAAACGTTGATCTACTCATAATTACATTGATAATCCAAAATAAACGAAACATTCGGAATCCGTGACTATAAATTTAATCCGTTCAAAAAACGTAAGGCTAACCATCACGTTTTTTCGCGAAAAACTGAAAACTTTTTTTTGTTGAAATTCCAGTTCAAAATGATTATAGGTACAGTATACAACACGTTGAGCACGAAACTACCGGTAGGAGGTATAAGGAAAGTGGTGGTTACTGGAAGTTTCTTATTTTGAAATTCTGCCACATTGTGTTTCGATCCTGGATAGCAGGTGAACGAGGCGACATATTGAAGCAAACTAAACGTTGATCTACTCATAATAACATTGATAATCCAAAATAAACGAAACATTCGGAATCCGTGACTATAAATTTAATCCGTTAAAAAAAAGTAAGGCTAACCATCACGTTTTTTCGCGAAAAACTGAAAAGTTTTTTTTGTGGAAATTCCGGTTCAAAATGATTATAGGTACAGTATACAACACGTTGAGCATGAAACTACCGGTAGGAGGTATAAGGAAAGTGGTGGTTACTGGAAGTTTCTTATTTTGAAATTCTGCCACATTGTGTTTCGATCCTGGATAGCAGGTGAACGAGGCGACATATTGAAGCAAACTAAACGTTGATCTACTCATAATTACATTGATAATCCAAAATAAACGAAACATTCGGAATCCGTGACTATAAATTTAATCCGTTCAAAAAAAGTAAGGCTAACCATCACGTTTTTTCGCGAAAAACTGAAAACTTTTTTTTGTGGAAATTCCGGTTCAAAATGATTATAGGTACAGTATACAACACGTTGAGCATGAAACTACCGGTAGGAGGTATAAGGAAAGTGGTGGTTACTGGAAGTTTCTTATTTTGAAATTCTGCCACATTGTGTTTCGATCCTGGATAGCAGGTGAACGAGGCGACATATTGAAGCAAACTAAACGTTGATCTACTCATAATTACATTGATAATCCAAAATAAACGAAACATTCGGAATCCGTGACTATAAATTTAATCCGTTCAAAAAAAGTAACGTTTTTTCGAGAAAAACTGAAAACTTTTTTTTGTTGAAATTCCGGTTCAAAATGATTATAGGTACAGTATACAACACGTTGAGCATGAAACTACCGGTAGGAGGTATAAGGAAAGTGGTGGTTACTGGAAGTTTCTTATTTTGAAATTCTGCCACATTGTGTTTCGATCCTGGATAGCAGGTGAACGAGGCGACATATTGAAGCAAACTAAACGTTGATCTACTCATAATAACATTGATAATCCAAAATAAACGAAACATTCGGAATCCGTGACTATAAATTTAATCCGTTAAAAAAAAGTAAGGCGAACCATCACGTTTTTTCGCGAAAAACTGAAAATTTTTTTTTGTGGAAATTCCGGTTCAAAATGATTATAGGTACAGTATACAACACGTTGAGCACGAAACTACCGGTAGGAGGTATAAGGAAAGTGGTGGTTACTGGAAGTTTCTTATTTTGAAATTCTGCCACATTGTGTTTCGATCCTGGATAGCAGGTGAACGAGGCGACATATTGAAGCAAACTAAACGTTGATCTACTCATAATAACATTGATAATCCAAAATAAACGAAACATTCGGAATCCGTGACTATAAATTTAATCCGTTAAAAAAAAGTAAGGCATCACGTTTTTTCGCGAAAAACTGAAAACTTTTTTTTGTTGAAATTCCGGTTCAAAATGATTATAGGTACAGTATACAACACGTTGAGCACGAAACTACCGGTAGGAGGTATAAGGAAAGTGGTGGTTACTGGAAGTTTCTTATTTTGAAATTCTGCCACATTGTGTTTCGATCCTGGATAGCAGGTGAACGAGGCGACATATTGAAGCAAACTAAACGTTGATCTACTCATAATAACATTGATAATCCAAAATAAACGAAACATTCGGAATCCGTGACTATAAATTTAATCCGTTAAAAAAAAGTAAGGCTAACCATCACGTTTTTTCGCGAAAAACTGAAAATTTTTTTTTGTGGAAATTCCGGTTCAAAATGATTATAGGTACAGTATACAACACGTTGAGCACGAAACTACCGGTAGGAGGTATAAGGAAAGTGGTGGTTACTGGAAGTTTCTTATTTTGAAATTCTGCCACATTGTGTTTCGATCCTGGATAGCAGGTGAACGAGGCGACATATTGAAGCAAACTAAACGTTGATCTACTCATAATAACATTGATAATCCAAAATAAACGAAACATTCGGAATCCGTGACTATAAATTTAATCCGTTAAAAAAAAGTAAGGCTAACCATCACGTTTTTTCGCGAAAAACTGAAAACTTTTTTTTGTTGAAATTCCGGTTCAAAATGATTATAGGTACAGTATACAACACGTTGAGCACGAAACTACCGGTAGGAGGTATAAGGAAAGTGGTGGTTACTGGAAGTTTCTTATTTTGAAATTCTGCCACATTGTGTTTCGATCCTGGATAGCAGGTGAACGAGGCGACATATTGAAGCAAACTAAACGTTGATCTACTCATAATTACATTGATAATCCAAAATAAACGAAACATTCGGAATCCGTGACTATAAATTTAATCCGTTCAAAAAAAGTAACGTTTTTTCGCGAAAAACTGAAAACTTTTTTTTGTTGAAATTCCGGTTCAAAATGATTATAGGTACAGTATACAACACGTTGAGCATAAAACTACCGGTAGGAGGTATAAGGAAAGTGGTGGTTACTGGAAGTTTCTTATTTTGAAATTCTGCCACATTGTGTTTCGATCCTGGATAGCAGGTGAACGAGGCGACATATTGAAGCAAACTAAACGTTGATCTACTCATAATAACATTGATAATCCAAAATAAACGAAACATTCGGAATCCGTGACTATAAATTTAATCCGTTAAAAAAAAGTAAGGCTAACCATCACGTTTTTTCGCGAAAAACTGAAAACTTTTTTTTGTTTAAATTCCGGTTCAAAATGATTATAGGTACAGTATACAACACGTTGAGCACGAAACTACCGGTAGGAGGTATAAGGAAAGTGGTGGTTACTGGAAGTTTCTTATTTTGAAATTCTGCCACATTGTGTTTCGATCCTGGATAGCAGGTGAACGAGGCGACATATTGAAGCAAACTAAACGTTGATCTACTCATAATTACATTGATAATCCAAAATAAACAAAACATTCGGAATCCGTGACTATAAATTTAATCCGTTCAAAAAAAGTAAGGCTAGCCATCACGTTTTTTCGCGAAAAACTGAAAACTTTTTTTTGTGGAAATTCCGGTTCAAAATGATTATAGGTACAGTATACAACACGTTGAGCACGAAACTACCGGTAGGAGGTATAAGGAAAGTGGTGGTTACTGGAAGTTTCTTATTTTGAAATTCTGCCACATTGTGTTTCGATCCTGGATAGCAGGTGAACGAGGCGACATATTGAAGCAAACTAAACGTTGATCTACTCATAATTACATTGATAATCCAAAATAAACGAAACATTCGGAATCCGTGACTATAAATTTATTCCGTTCAAAAAAAGTAAGGCTAACCATCACGTTTTTTCGCGAAAAACTGAAAACTTTTTTTTGTTGAAATTCCGGTTCAAAATGATTATAGGTACAGTATACAACACGTTGAGTAGAAACTACCGGTAGGAGGTATAAGGAAAGTGGTGGTTACTGGAAGTTTCTTATTTTGAAATTCTGCCACATTGTGTTTCGATCCTGGATAGCAGGTGAACGAGGCGACATATTGAAGCAAACTAAACGTTGATCTACTCATAATTACATTGATAATCCAAAATAAACGAAACATTCGGAATCCGTGACTATAAATTTAATCCGTTCAAAAAAAGTAACGTTTTTTCGCGAAAAACTGAAAACTTTTTTTTGTTGAAATTCCGGTTCAAAATGATTATAGGTACAGTATACAACACGTTGAGCATGAAACTACCGGTAGGAGGTATAAGGAAAGTGGTGGTTACTGGAAGTTTCTTATTTTGAAATTCTGCCACATTGTGTTTCGATCCTGGATAGCAGGTGAACGAGGCGACATATTGAAGCAAACTAAACGTTGATCTACTCATAATAACATTGATAATCCAAAATAAACGAAACATTCGGAATCCGTGACTGTAAATTTAATCCGTTCAAAAAAAGTAAGGCTAACCATCACGTTTTTTCGCGAAAAACTGAAAACTTTTTTTTGTTGAAATTCCGGTTCAAAATGATTATAGGTACAGTATACAACACGTTGAGCACGAAACTACCGGTAGGAGGTATAAGGAAAGTGGTGGTTACTGGAAGTTTCTTATTTTGAAATTCTGCCACATTGTGTTTCGATCCTGGATAGCAGGTGAACGAGGCGACATATTGAAGCAAACTAAACGTTGATCTACTCATAATTACATTGATAATCCAAAATAAACAAAACATTCGGAATCCGTGACTATAAATTTAATCCGTTCAAAAAAAGTAAGGCTAACCATCACGTTTTTTCGCGAAAAACTGAAAACTTTTTTTTGTTGAAATTCCGGTTCAAAATGATTATAGGTACAGTATACAACACGTTGAGCACGAAACTACCGGTAGGAGGTATAAGGAAAGTGGTGGTTACTGGAAGTTTCTTATTTTGAAATTCTGCCACATTGTGTTTCGATCCTGGATAGCAGGTGAACGAGGCGACATATTGAAGCAAACTAAACGTTGATCTACTCATAATTACATTGATAATCCAAAATAAACGAAACATTCGGAATCCGTGACTATAAATTTAATCCGTTCAAAAAAAGTAAGGCTAACCATCACGTTTTTTCGCGAAAAACTGAAAACTTTTTTTTGTGGAAATTCCGGTTCAAAATGATTATAGGTACAGTATACAACACGTTGAGCACGAAACTACCGGTAGGAGGTATAAGGAAAGTGGTGGTTACTGGAAGTTTCTTATTTTGAAATTCTGCCACATTGTGTTTCGATCCTGGATAGCAGGTGAACGAGGCGACATATTGAAGCAAACTAAACGTTGATCTACTCATAATTACATTGATAATCCAAAATAAACGAAACATTCGGAATCCGTGACTATAAATTTAATCCGTTCAAAAAAAGTAAGGCTAACCATCACGTTTTTTCGCGAAAAACTGAAAATTTTTTTTTGTGGAAATTCCGGTTCAAAATGATTATAGGTACAGTATACAACACGTTGAGCACGAAACTACCGGTAGGAGGTATAAGGAAAGTGGTGGTTACTGGAAGTTTCTTATTTTGAAATTCTGCCACATTGTGTTTCGATCCTGGATAGCAGGTGAACGAGGCGACATATTGAAGCAAACTAAACGTTGATCTACTCATAATAACATTGATAATCCAAAATAAACGAAACATTCGGAATCCGTGACTATAAATTTAATCTGTTCAAAAAATATTTGGCTAACTAGCCATCACGTTTTTTCGCGAAAAACTGAAAACTTTTTTTTGTGGAAATTCCGGTTCAAAATGATTATAGGTACAGTATACAACACGTTGAGCATGAAACTACCGGTAGGAGGTATAAGGAAAGTGGTGGTTACTGGAAGTTTCTTATTTTGAAATTCTGCCACATTGTGTTTTGATCCTGGATAGCAGGTGAACGAGGCGACATATTGAAGCAAACTAAACGTTGATCTACTCATAATTACATTGATAATCCAAAATAAACGAAACATTCGGAATCCGTGACTATAAATTTAATCCGTTCAAAAAAAGTAAGGCTAACCATCACGTTTTTTCGCGAAAAACTGAAAACTTTTTTTTGTTGAAATTCCGGTTCAAAATGATTATAGGTACAGTATACAGCACGTTGAGCACGAAACTACCGGTAGGAGGTATAAGGAAAGTGGTGGTTACTGGAAGTTTCTTATTTTGAAATTCTGCCACATTGTGTTTCGATCCTGGATAGCAGGTGAACGAGGCGACATATTGAAGCAAACTAAACGTTGATCTACTCATAATTACATTGATAATCCAAAATAAGCGAAACATTCGGAATCCGTGACTATAAATTTAATCCGTTCAAAAAAAGTAAGGCTAACCATCACGTTTTTTCGCGAAAAACTGAAAATTTTTTTTGAGGAAATTCCGGTTCAAAATGATTATAGGTACAGTATACAACACGTTGAGCACGAAACTACCGGTAGGAGGTATAAGGAAAGTGGTGGTTACTGGAAGTTTCTTATTTTGAAATTCTGCCACATTGTGTTTCGATCCTGGATAGCAGGTGAACGAGGCGACATATTGAAGCAAACTAAACGTTGATCTACTCATAATTACATTGATAATCCAAAATAAACGAAACATTCGGAATCCGTGACTATAAATTTAATCCGTTCAAAAAAAGTAAGGCTAACCATCACGTTTTTTCGCGAAAAACTGAAAACTTTTTTTTGTTGAAATTCCGGTTCAAAATGATTATAGGTACAGTATACAACACGTTGAGCACGAAACTACCGGTAGGAGGTATAAGGAAAGTGGTGGTTACTGGAAGTTTCTTATTTTGAAATTCTGCCACATTGTGTTTCGATCCTGGATAGCAGGTGAACGAGGCGACATATTGAAGCAAACTAAACGTTGATCTACTCATAATTACATTGATAATCCAAAATAAGCGAAACATTCGGAATCCGTGACTATAAATTTAATCCGTTCAAAAAAAGTAAGGCCAACCATCACGTTTTTTCGCGAAAAACTGAAAATTTTTTTTTGTTGAAATTCCGGTTCAAAATGATTAAAGGTACAGTATACAACACGTTGAGCACGAAACTACCGGTAGGAGGTATAAGGAAAGTGGTGGTTACTGGAAGTTTCTTATTTTGATATTCTGCCACATTGTGTTTCGATCCTGGATAGCAGGTGAACGAGGCGACATATTGAAGCAAACTAAACGTTGATCTACTCATAATTACATTGATAATCCAAAATAAACGAAACATTCGGAATCCGTGACTATAAATTTAATCCGTTCAAAAAAAGTAAGGCTAACCATCACGTTTTTTCGCGAAAAACTGAAAACTTTTTTTTGTTGAAATTCCGGTTCAAAATGATTATAGGTACAGTATACAACACGTTGAGCACGAAACTACCGGTAGGAGGTATAAGGAAAGTGGTGGTTACTGGAAGTTTCTTATTTTGAAATTCTGCCACATTGTGTTTCGATCCTGGATAGCAGGTGAACGAGGCGACATATTGAAGCAAACTAAACGTTGATCTACTCATAATTACATTGATAATCCAAAATAAACGAAACATTCGGAATCCGTGACTTTAAATTTTATCTTTTCAAAAAAGTAACTAACGATCATGGATTTTCACAAAAATTTTAAAAATTGGTATTCGTTGAGTAATACGTTGAGCAACATACAAAGTGGAATTTACGTCTGGAAAACGTTGTGATTGAAAAATTGTTATTTTGAAACCCGATCACATTTTGTACTCGAACTTTGAATGAAGGCGAATGGGGCATAAATATTGAAACAATTTAAACAAAACCTTAAATATCCTAAATTTCCATTCTAACTTCCGTGACAATAACGTCTGCTGACCTTGCAAATTTTCTTCACCATTATATTCATTTTAGCTCTTTATAGGAGATAAAGTGAAAATAATGTTTCAGCCATTGTTGTGTAATTTTTTTTTTTTGAATTCTACATGAACAAAATTTTCCATGCAAATGTTAAATCTATTTCTAGTGTATGTTAAAGTCGATGTTAAAAGATTCGCATCCTGTTAAAAGTAGTAGTATAATTCCTGTGATTACCTTTACCTGTTTTCCTAACTTCCCTGTAATTTATAAAGGCGAAGACATTTCTCTCATCAAGTAAACGCAAAAATCAAACACAATTTGGTTTCTCGAAATTTATAATTTTTAATTAAATTTTTTGTATTATTTTTAAAATAACAACAACAATAACAATAATAATATCACCAAACTAAGAAATAAATTATAAACGAAAATAAAACTCATTGGCCGAATCCGCCATTAACTAACGACGTTCACCCAGCCGGGATGTGATTTTGCGGAACCCAAATCAAATTCTGAGTGTGCGGCAATATTATTTCCAAAACGGGGATCACGTTCTAGAATGTTTGATTGTGATTTGGATCGCAACTCGAGCGGATCAACGATTTGTGTTGGTCTGCGTACTGTTAAATCGATTCCGTAAGGCATAATGGGTAAACGTTTTTGGACTGGTGATATATCTGTAAAATATTAAAATTAAAATTAAAATATCATAAGTTGCGTTTGTAATTGTTGTGTGTGTGTATTATGTAAATTTGCATTCAAGTGATAAAATTCATCATTTTTAACAAACTGTTAAAGCAACATTTTACAAAAGCGGTGTTAGTGTTCAAGAATATGGATTTGAAATTCACGTCTAAGGGTGAACGGATTTAAAATACGGATTTAAAGAACTGCCCACTATACCAAAACTTTTAACGAGTGTCTTACCTTACGGGTTTATATATCAAGAAAATTTATGCATTACATAAAATTACAGTCTTTTCGTGATCCTGAAATACTACCATACCTAGAATTAAGATTTAAAAAAGTTTAGAATTTTTGATGATAATTTGGTAAAATATACCGTTAAATGTGTATGGCCATTGCAGACAAAATTTATCCCTTCCGTTTATGAATTATTTATTCCAATTTATGAATTGCCAATGTTTTTAAATATATACAAAATAAAGTTACGGAGTATCCGGAAAATGGGTTCCGAAAATGATTTAAGCTCTTTGGAAGTGATCGCGAACTAGAATGATATTTTCAATATGTTGGCGAAGAAATGTGTGAATATACATTGAAATAATATTTACATTGTCGATTTTGAAATTTAACTACAACAGACCCAACGTTGAGTGTGCATATTATTTAAAGACCACAAATCGCACACCTGACAACAGAAGTACTAAATTTACCTATATACCTAGTAAATTCTCATTCTTAATTAGTTTGTTTAGATACATATATCAGACGGATCCAGAAACCATGAACATCTTCAAAGCGTCTTTGGCATTTTAACGAGGCTGACCATAATTTTTTACGATCAGCCACTGTTTCTTTAACAATTCAATAAGAATGAATAAATATTTCGCAGTATAATTTTCAAACCCCATACAAAATTTTAAAACCTTTTCAAAAAAACCCGGCAAAAGCTGTCAGACAAAATAAAACTGTTCACAAGAAATATAAGTGCACAACGAAATTTCTTTTGACGAATGCAAGGATATGTCCTTAATTGTAATTGAAAAACTTACAAAACCGAAGTGCTAACGAAACGTGCTAACGAAGCAAACAGAGTCGACAATAAAAAAGCAGTCAAGGCTTTTGAGTTGAAAATCTCTGAACGAAACTTTTACCATCTCTTGCAAATATTTCTAAAACTTCCATTTCAGCTTTGAAATGTGCATACGGTGCTTTGGTGATGGATTCATACTTAAGATGCAGAAAGTCACATAAATCAAATCAGCTTCTCCAGATATATAAGACCATACCTAAGTGCCATACCAATACGCAACCATTTATTTCCAAAGGTTCTAGCAGCCTCCAACACCGCAGAGATGTTGCAGAACATTGTGTGTTCCACAGAATTAAAGGAGAAATACTAACATCCATTTCGCTGGAAAATCATTTCAAAGCAGAGAAGTGAGATTATGGAGGAGATGGGGCGGATGCTGTTATTCAAGAGAAAGCAAGAGAACTTTTTTAGCTAGTAAATGTTGGTTTGATTACTTTAAAAAGCGGCATTTATTGCATAATATAAAAAGTAGGTGAAACAGCTAGTGCAGATGTCGAAGGAGCGAAAAAGTATTCAGAAAGTTTTTAAAAATTATACAATATAGTGATTACACATCACAACAGGTGTATACAGTGTCGACGGGACGAAGCTTTTCTATTAACAAATGCCGTAGCAAGGAACTTTATCTCTTAGAAAAAGAAATCAGCTTCTGGATTC
This sequence comes from Nephrotoma appendiculata, assembly GCA_947310385.1. NCBI lineage: Eukaryota > Metazoa > Arthropoda > Insecta > Diptera > Tipulidae > Nephrotoma > Nephrotoma appendiculata. The sequence continues at coordinate 280,106,239 of OX371223.1, forward strand.
AAGGTATAGCCAAAGATAGAATTACGATATTGGCTGGTGTAAATGCTGATGAAAATCAAAAATAAAAACCGCTACAAATTTATCATTCTACAAATCCTCGGGTCTTCAATCGTGGTAATAACGCACTGCTCGGTATAACTTGGCGGTCAAATAAAAAAAGGCTGGGTGACATCACACTTTTTTGAAGATTGGTTAAATTATGATTTACCAAATTCAACGCTGATCAAAATATTTCGAACAAGACTTCGTTAATTGTTCACAATGCCCCAGCCATAAACTAAATAGCGTTCCGGATAACACACAAAATGATACTTCTGCGTCCAAACATAATACCATAACTACAGCCAATAGACCAGGACGTTATTACCAATTTTAAGGCATACTATTTGCGATGAGTTTTGAAAACGTAATTGAGTGTATATTGAGGGGCCAAAACAATCCTCAAATAAAGAATTTTGGAAGTAATTCAATATAAAGGATGCAGTGGATAATGGGTGTGTAACGAAATCCCGGTTTTCGAAATCCTGGTTTTTAAAATCCTGGTTTTTAAAATACAAGATTCATATTTGAATTGAATCAGATTCACCCGATTCTTATTTAAAATTGAATAAGAATCTTGTACTTTCGTTTTCGTATCGAATACAGGAATAGGCCGGCAGGTTTTTAAAATCCATTAAAATTTGACATATGTGATGGGACACTTAAAGGATTTTTTGACAAAATGGCTAAAAGAGATGGAATTTGGTGACAGTAGTAGGTGTCATTAATAGATTCTATATAATCCGCATCTACGTGCGGCATGCAGTGCGACATGTTTGCTGATCCAGGCTCCTACGTCCCGCGAAGTTCAAATCTAAAGCCTCTCGGAGGGCTAAATGGGGGGAGCGGGAAGTGCAGCGACCTCCCGTGAGAGTTATCATAGCCGTCAGCTTCTACGATTATTAAATTTCAAAATGTATCAAAATCGATTTTTAAATTCCTCTAAGCTGAATTTTTTTTCTAGCTGGGACGCCAAGCTAAGGGGGTGCCACAACCCGTTTTATATAACGACCCTATACTCCCTCCTATCGGTTTTTAAATTCGTATAAACTAAAGTTGTTTTCTTATTAAATGGGAGTTCAGTTTTTCCCGACTCCAATAAAGTAGCACAGATTTCACGAAACCAGCTCCCGCCTATGACTTCGCAGCCTTGTTTCTAGTAAATTTTTGGGCAAGATATCTTATTTTTATGTTAACATATTATTAGTTCGGCCGGCCCGAATTGATAAAATATATTTTTTTCAAAATCAACACTTTAGAACTGAAAGAAAAGAAAACCGGGATATTGAAAACCGGTGTTGCATAGTACACCCATGGATAATATTATAAAATCGTGGTTTGAGATGAACGAAGCCACAATGAATGGTGTGTGGATGCTGTGGATGAAATTATGGTCCAATGGTACGAAAAAATTCCTATATTCGCAGACCAACTGTCGCTATTGCGCATGAACCTGGAACCAAGAAGCAGACACCACAGATGTATTAGGACTCTTAAAATATAGTGATAAAGATATTTCTAATGAAAATATTAATGCTACAACCGATGCCTGAGCGGAAGAAAACTCTCATAAACATGATAATCCAACCGTTTCGACAATAAGTAGAATGTTGAAAACATTTTATTTTTAGAAGAAGCCATGGAGATATTTTCCGAAATTGATTCGTCTACAGAAAGAAATATTAAATTATCGAGATAAAATGAAAATTCCCTGCTCTGGTACAAGGAGTTCTATCGCGAGAATCTGAGAAACCAGCAAATCAAACCTCGTTAGATTGTTACTTTTTCAAAACAACTAAAGCATCTATATAGTGTTGCAGAAGCAGCTAATCGGAATTATGGTGAAAATTCAAATAAATGATCCACCAGCTCCAAGAAATCTAAGAAGGCAAATTATAACGATAGCTCCCGATGAACTTTCGACATGTTCAGACAATCTCTGAGTAACATTTGATAAATAAAGTTTCTGTCCGTAAAGCGGGAATTACGTATATGTATCAAAACTATACAAGTATGACGTGCACACGTCTGAAAATTTGAATGCATCAGCTGACTTTCCTTTTATACCGGAATTTTTAATTCATGTCTTGCGGCAATTATCATAAATCGACTCCAACGCACATGCAACTGAACGTGATTCCATTTCTGTTATTGAATTTGATAGAAATCAAAGAATAATGTTGATTGCCAGTGTGGTGCCATATGTTCTACACCGCGTATGTAGAGAATTAATAAAATCGACAATCTTGAAAATAATTGTTTTCGTACGCAGTCAGCAAATTCTATGATATTTTTGTTTATCGAAGCATTTCAAGATGGAAGACTTTGATTTTACTCTGACATTTTAAAAATTAGAACCCATAAGTAAATCAAAAGTACTAATCCACCAATATTTTATCATTTTTACAAACCGATTTCAAGGCGAATTGAATTAAGTCTGAAAGAAGTCACACCAACATAGTATTTTTCAGAAGCCAAATCGCAATTTCAAATAAAGTCTAGAGCTTCTATTACTTCTTGCAAAATGTGTTATTTAACGACCAACCATTGATCCTGTTCTTGAAAAATTTTCATGAAAAGCAATAAAGATTCTCCAAAGACGTTCGATTCTACTTGGCGAATTAAATTGCATTATATGGTTTAATGGTCTTCACCTACCACTGCATGCATTTAGTTAAATGCGTTTTTGTCTCTGATTTGCACCCGATACTGGAACGGGTGGTCTAAGTAATTATGGATCGCTTTCAATCATATGGTAATGGTGATAGTCACAAAGGAATATCACCTCTTGTGACACGTTAACTTAGAAATTTCCGTTGTTAGAAAAACCACTTCACAAATTTTAGTTCTAATCATTCAAAAGTAATTGAACACTGAGAGGAATTTGCTAGTACCCCCATCAGGCGCCTCCCCGGGTGGCGGATAGGGGAATGCTTGCCAGATATGGTAGGTACCGGGGAAATTAAATACTTGGAGCGGACCAAAAACTAGCACACCAAAGCTAAGGTGGTACTACATACGCCGATGGCTGCGTGGCTAAGAGGGTGCTTAGTCGTTAGTATGTGAACTCCGAATATGGCGTCATTCGGCTTAAACCCATAGCCTTCCTATGATAAAGCAGAGCTCTGTCATAGGCGACCGTTAATTTCTCGTGCTATTCGTGGAAATAAAATAAAACTTTAAGATGAAAAATGACGATGAAAATAATAGCCTATAATAATATTAGGAAACGAGACGGATGCGTCTATAGAAGCATCAAATCAACCGAGCCGCTCCATATATTCTTCGGATGCTAGTACCATAGATTCTGGGGGGAACCAACCCTTAGCAAATAAAGGGAACAACTTTCCTAAGAGCATGAAAATGTTGAGATCACCACCTCCAAATGTAAGTAGACGTACACTACAATTAAAGACAACTGTGCCAACAGTGACTGCGTCCATAGTAACTGCAAAAGACGCAGTCTCAACTGAAAAAAGAACTTCATTACAAATGCCGAGTGCATCAACAAACATTATAAACAGCGAGGATCTGTTAACCAAGTTTCAGAAAATGGAGAAACTAATTGCGCAGCTGAGCAATAAAGTTGCTGAACTTAAGATAGAAAACTCTACACTAAAAATAAAAAAAAATGTTAAAAATAGTAAACCTGAGGATTCAGCACGAGCTAACAACCTGCCTGTCAACCATATTCACCCATCAACCAGTCAACATCATTCTAATAATTCCAACTGGCTGCTCCAGCAATTCCCAGTCTCTGAACAAAATAATAGATTTAATGATCTGAGTATAGAGGATTATTTCACAGATGAGGAAGAACTGCAAGAAGAAGTTTCCAGAGCTAATAGCAGAAATCCTAAGAAACATAGGCGCACAAAAACGAAAACTCCCCCAAAAAATAATACGCAAAGTGTAAACAGTAACACTGAACAGAAAAACCCAAAAATACCACTATCTCCACCCATTAATGTGAGCAACATCAACAATTTCGAACTTTTTCGACAAAAAATAATAAAAACCGCTAGTGAATCAACTAATTTTAAGGCGCTCTCAAATAGTGACATTAGAATTACCTTTCAAAATGAAAATAATTACAGAAATGTCAAAAAATTACTGCAAGAATTTAAAAATAAATCTAGTAACCAACTAGAAAATATCCAATATCATACCTACCAGCTGAATAGTGAAAAGGCCTATAGAGTGATTATCAGAGGCTTACCTTCTTCTATTAGTCACGATGAAATTAAAGCAGACTTAGAAAAAATTAAATTTGCTTTAGACCACACTACTGAAGTAAAACTTCGAATATATATTTAATATTTATAATATAATATAGAAAAATTATAATATTGGAAAAAAAATTGGTCACCCTTTGCGTTCTCGAGTGTCACCTAGCCGTTTATGTCTGATGCCACAAGAGGTAACCTTGTTACTTGGTAACATTTTCAAGGCCAACTAGTCGTAATAGACAATGTTTATGTATGTGTCACAAAATGGACAAAAAACCAATTTTGAAATCTCTTCGCATAGTAAAAATGGCCTTGAAATATTTTTTATTTCATTTATGTATAACCATCATGTGGTTTCATCGAAAATATGTTTAAGTCGCATTAAAACCTGTATCATAGGCAATCGGGGAAACAAACGAAGAAAGAATCGGTTTCTGTGATACATCGTGTGAAATGAAGCTATAATATAGAAAAAATACATACATAAAATATATCACACGGACGAATTTTTTTTGGTCACCCTGTGCGTTCTGGAGTGAGTAAGTTAGTGAGTGACATAGATGTTATAATATAGAAAAAAAAAATTTTGGTCACCCTGTGCGTTCTCGAGTGAGTCAGTCAGTGACATAGAAGTCTATATTATGACTTTCCAATTTTCCTGTTTTTCAATTTTCCAATTTACAAATTGTCCAATTTTCCAACTTTCCAATTTACCAACTTTCAAAGTATCCTATTTTCATATTTTTTATTTTCATATTTTGCAATTTTGGAATTTTTCAATTTTTCAATTTTTCAATTATCCAATTTTCCAATTGTCCAATTTTCGAATTTTTGAATTTTTCAATTTTCCAATTTTCCAATTTTCCAATTTACCAGTTTTCCAATTTACCAATTTTCCAATTTTCATATTTTCATATCATCATATTTTCATATTTTCATATTTTCATATTTTCATATTTTCATATTTTCATATTTTCATATTTTCATATTTTCATATTTTCATATTTTCATATTTTCATATTTTCATATTTTCATATTTTCATATTTTCATATTTTCATATTTTCATATTTTCATATTTTCATATTTTCATATTTTCATATTTTCATATTTTCATATTTTCATATTTTCATATTTTCATATTTTCATATTTTCGTATTTTCGTATTTTCATATTTTCATATTTTCATATTTTCATATTTTCATATTTTCATATTTTCATATTTTCATATTTTCATATTTTCATATTTTCATATTTTCATATTTTCATATTTTCATATTTTCATATTTTCATATTTTCATATTTTCATATTTTCATATTTTCATATTTTCATATTTTCATATTTTCATATTTTCATATTTTCATATTTTCATATTTTCATATTTTCATATTTTCATATTTTCATATTTTCATATTTTCATATTTTCATATTTTCATATTTTCATATTTTCATATTTTCATATTTTCATATTTTCATATTTTCATATTTTCATATTTTCATATTTTCATATTTTCATATTTTCATATTTTCATATTTTCATATTTTCATATTTTCATATTTTCATATTTTCATATTTTCATATTTTCATATTTTCATATTTTCATATTTTCATATTTTCATATTTTCATATTTTCATATTTTCATATTTTCATATTTTCATATTTTCATATTTTCATATTTTCATATTTTCATATTTTCATATTTTCATATTTTCATATTTTCATATTTTCATATTTTCATATTTTCATATTTTCATATTTTCATATTTTCATATTTTCATATTTTCATATTTTCATATTTTCATATTTTCATATTTTCATATTTTCATATTTTCATATTTTCATATTTTCATATTTTCATATTTTCATATTTTCATATTTTCATATTTTCATATTTTCATATTTTCATATTTTCATATTTTCATATTTTCATATTTTCATATTTTCATATTTTCATATTTTCATATTTTCATATTTTCATATTTTCATATTTTCATATTTTCATATTTTCATATTTTCATATTTTCATATTTTCATATTTTCATATTTTCATATTTTCATATTTTCATATTTTCATATTTTCATATTTTCATATTTTCATATTTTCATATTTTCATATTTTCATATTTTCATATTTTCATATTTTCATATTTTCATATTTTCATATTTTCATATTTTCATATTTTCATATTTTCATATTTTCATATTTTCATATTTTCATATTTTCATATTTTCATATTTTCATATTTTCATATTTTCATATTTTCATATTTTCATATTTTCATATTTTCATATTTTCATATTTTCATATTTTCATATTTTCATATTTTCATATTTTCATATTTTCATATTTTCATATTTTCATATTTTCATATTTTCATATTTTCATATTTTCATATTTTCATATTTTCATATTTTCATATTTTCATATTTTCATATTTTCATATTTTCATATTTTCATATTTTCATATATTCATATTTTCATATTTTCATATTTTCATATTTTCATATTTTCATATTTTCATATTTTCATATTTTCATATTTTCATATTTTCATATTTTCATATTTTCATATTTTCATATTTTCATATTTTCATATTTTCATATTTTCATATTTTCATATTTTCATATTTTCATATTTTCATATTTTCATATTTTCATATTTTCATATTTTCATATTTTCATATTTTCATATTTTCATATTTTCATATTTTCATATTTTCATATTTTCATATTTTCATATTTTCATATTTTCATATTTTCATATTTTCATATTTTCATATTTTCATATTTTCATATTGTCATATTTTCATATTTTCATATTTTCATATTTTCATATTTTCATATTTTCATATTTTCATATTTTCATATTTTCATATTTTCATATTTTCATATTTTCATATTTTCATATTTTCATATTTTCATATTTTCATATTTTCATATTTTCATATTTTCATATTTTCATATTTTCATATTTTCATATTTTCATATTTTCATATTTGCATATTTTCATATTTTCATATTTTCATATTTTCATATTTTCATATTTATATTTTCATATTTTCATATTTTCATATTTTCATATTTTCATATTTTCATATTTTCATATTTTCATATTTTCATATTTTCATATTTTCATATTTTCATATTTTCATATTTTCATATTTTCATATTTTCATATTTTCATATTTTCATATTTTCATATTTTCATATTTTCATATTTTCATATTTTCATATTTTCATATTTTCATATTTTCATATTTTCATATTTTCATATTTTCATATTTTCATATTTTCATATTTTCATATTTTCATATTTTCATATTTTCATATTTTCATATTTTCATATTTTCATATTTTCATATTTTCATATTTTCATATTTTCATATTTTCATATTTTCATATTTTCATATTTTCATATTTTCATATTTTCATATTTTCATATTTTCATATTTTCATATTTTCATATTTTCATATTTTCATATTTTCATATTTTCATATTTTCATATTTTCATATTTTCATATTTTCATATTTTCATATTTTCATATTTTCATATTTTCATATTTTCATATTTTCATATTTTCATATTTTCATATTTTCATATTTTCATATTGTCATATTTTCATATTTTCATATTTTCATATTTTCATATTTTCATATTTTCATATTTTCATATTTTCATATTTTCATATTTTCATATTTTCATATTTTCATATTTTCATATTTTCATATTTTCATATTTTCATATTTTCATATTTTCATATTTGCATATTTTCATATTTTCATATTTTCATATTTTCATATTTTCATATTTTCATATTTTCATATTTTCATATTTTCATATTTTCATATTTTCATATTTTCATATTTTCATATTTTCATATTTTCATATTTTCATATTTTCATATTTTCATATTTTCATATTTTCATATTTTCATATTTTCATATTTTCATATTTTCATATTTTCATATTTTCATATTTTCATATTTTCATATTTTCATATTTTCATATTTTCATATATTCCTATTTTCCATTTTCCATTTACCTGTTTTCCAATTTTCTAATTTTCCAATTTTAAAATTTTCCAATTTTCCAATTTACAAATTTTCAAATTTTCCAATTTTGCAAATTTCGAAATTTCAAATTTTCCAATTTTTCCAATTTTCCAATTTTCCATTTACCAATTTTCCAATTTTCCTATTTTCTTATTATCCCATTTATTTAACCAATGATTAAAATAAAATGGTATCAACTAATGTTCCACCTAGGGATTTATGAATTGTCATGGCACATCCTGATACTAAAGGAAAATGATTTCGTTTTGCGTCTATTGTTTCGTTCGCCTCGTTCGATTACACTTTTCGTAACGCATTTGCCAGCTTAGTCCCCAAGTCAAGCGTGCCTAAAGAAGTTTTACTTCAAAAATGGGACATGAAGTCGCAGATATTAGCAACATATACAAAATGGTAACAATTGATGGTGGAAAGTCAGGAAGCACTTTCCATTGTTTTATACATCGACTTAAAACATAAAGACAACAATAAAGAAGTATACAATATCAAGAAACTTGCGTACTGTATAGTTAAAATTGAGCCACCTAACAAGACAAGGGAAATTCCACAATGTACGAATTGTCAACAACTTGGACATACCAAGAGCTTTTGCTATCGTCAAACCAAATGCGTTAAATGCGCGGAAAATCACCACACGACAACATGCAAGAAAACACCAGATATCGCGCCTTCTTGTGCTCTTTGTCAACAACAAGGGCATACTGCAAATTATAAAGGATGCAGAGTATATCAGAACAAAATTAAAAGTCAACAGAATAATAGAACAAGCGCAGTGCAGCGATTACAAACTAAAGTTACTAAACCACAAACAACAATCACACCATCCACAGTTGGCTATACCTATGCGCAAATCACCAACGAGTCTAATAACATTGAAATTATTAAAATGCTTAGCCAAATTTAACAGTCACTTCATGTACAATCTATATCTATCAACCAAGCGAAAAAGTCAACATACTCACAAATGATTTCCTCGTTCCTACGCATTGTAGCTTGGAACGCTAATGGGCTCAACCAACGTGCTGGGCTCAACCAACGTGCCCAAGAACTGGAAATATTTCTCCATACAAACAACATTGATATTGCGCTGATTTCTACCCTTCACGGCATACACCAACGAAGTTACAATTTAATAACGTCTTCAAAAAGCTCGGTCCAAGATTTATTATTGGAGGGGACTATACAATATCAAAACATACAGCTTGGGGTTCCAGGGTTATTTCGCATGGGAAAGGAAACACCTTGTTCAATGCCATTCATGAAAACAAATGCGAATATCAATCCCCAGGGGGGCCAACGTATTGACCAACGGATGCAGGAAAAATACCAGATCTACTGGATTTTTTCATCATACAAGGTATTCCTCTAAATTACACTAGAGTCGAAGGAATTAACGACCTAACATCTAACCACATTCCTGTACTGTTGTCGGTAAGCGCTATAATAATAAAGAAACAGAAAAGCAAAACCTTACTAATAGATTCACGGATTGGGAGTCTACACCATACCGAATTTTTATTTTTTTTAAATTTTTAAAATTTGACATGTGGAACAAAATTCAAAAATGAGTTTACGATAAAGTTCCAGAAAATGGCCAATAGGGATGGAATTTGGCCATTTCTTAACGGATTTTGTTAAAATTCGATATGTGTGATGGAAATGGGGTTCTTAAATGATTTTTCGATAAAGCGGTCAATAGAGATGGAACTAGGCCATTTCTAAACCGATTTTGTATTAATTCTACACGTGCGATGGAAATGGATTTCTAAAATGATTGTTTGGCCATCGCTATGGAAGTAGGCCATTTTTTTACCGATTTCGTTGAAATTCGTCATGTGGGTGTCCTGGGATTCAAAAAATTTGTTTTTGATAAAGTTCTGGAATAAGGCGGATAGGGATGAAACCTGGCCATTTCTTAACCAATTATGTGGAAAATCGACATTTGGGATCTAAATGGGATCTTTAAATAATGTTTGATAAAGTTATGGTATATTACGTCCCTTAAGCTAGCAGAACCCATACAGCAGAACATTACAAGATAGTATGGATAATTATAGGCTAACTATAGGATAATTAAATGCCGCATTAAAAAAATTTGGGCTCCACCCCTTCCAACTAAAACGCGGGTTCTGCTAGCTTTAGAAAAAGTTAGCAGAACCCATATCAAAAATTGATTTAAAAACAATTGGAAAATTAAAGGTTAATTTTAGGCTAATTAAATGCCCTATTTAAATTTTTTTATTCTGCTTGATCTAGGAAATGCAAAAGGCTTTATCATTTCGAAGCTAGCAGAACCCAAATCGAAAGTCGGACCAAAATCGAAATTAGAACGCAAAACAAGATCTATTGATAAACAAATAATTTTAGGCTCACTATGGGCTAATAAAATGCCGTTATAAAAATGTTTGGGCTCCACCCGTTTTTGACCAGACTTTAAGTCATTTAATCTAAAGCCAGCAGAACCCAAATCGAAAATCGAACCAAAACCGAAATTAGAACGTAAAAAAAAGATATATTGATAAGCAAATACTTTTAGGCTCACTATGGGCTATTCAAATGCCTAATTAAAAAATTTTGGGCTCCATCCGTTTTTGACCAGACTTCAGGTCATTTAATCTTAAGTCAGCAGAACCCAAATCGAAAATGGGACCAAAACAGAAATTAGAACGCAAAACTAGTTCAATTGATAAGCAAATAATTTTAGGCTCACTATGGGCTATTCAAATGTCCCATTAAAAATTTTGGGCTCCACCCGTTTTTGACCAGACTTCAGGTCATTTAATCTAAAGTCAGCAGAACCCAAATTAAAAATCGGACCAAAACCGAAACTAGAACGCAAAGCAAGATCTATTGATAAACAAATAATTTTAGGCTCAACATGGGTTATTCAAATGTCCCATTAAACAATTTTGGGCTCCACCCGTTTTTGACCAGACTTCAGGTCATTTAATCTAAAGCCAGCAGAACCCAAATCGAAAATCGGACCAAAACTGAAATTAGAACGCAAAACAAGATCTATTGATAAGCAAATAATTTTAGGCTCACTAAGGGCTATTCAATTGTTCTATTAAAATTTTTGGGCTCCACCCGTTTTTGACCAGACTTCAGGCCATTTAATCTAAAGTCAGCAGAACCCAAATCGAAAATCGGACCAAAACCGAAATTAGAACGCAAAGCAAGATCTATTGATAAGCAAATAAATTTAGGCTCACTATGAGTTATTCAAATGTCCCATTAAACAATTTTGGGCTCCACCCGTTTTTGACCAGACTTCAGGTCATTTAAATCTTAAGCCAGCAGAACCCAAATCGAAAATCGGACCAAAACCGAAATTAGAACGCAAAAAAAGATGCTCCATAAATTTTTTAATGGGACATTTGAATAGCCCATAGTGAGCCTAAATTTATTTGCTTATCAATAGATCTTGCTTTGCATTCTAATTTCGGTTTTGGTCCGATTTTCGATTTGGGTTCTGCTGGCTTTAGATTAAATGACCTGAAGTCTGGTCAAAAACGGGTGGAGCCCAAAATTGTTTAATGGGACATTTGAATAACTCATAGTGAGCCTAAATTTATTTGCTTATAAATAGATCTTGCTTTGCGTTCTAATTTCGGTTTTGGTCCGATTTTCGATTTGGGTTCTGCTGACTTTAGATTAAATGACCTGAAGTCTGGTCAAAAACGGGTGGAGCCCAAAATTTTTCAATGGGACATTTGAATAGCCCATAGTGAGCCTAAAATTATTTGCTTATCAATAGATCTTGTTTTGCGTTCTAATTTCGATTTTGGTCCGATTTTCGATTTGGGTTCTGCTAGCTTCGAAATGATAAAGCCTTTTGCATTTCCTAGATCGAGCAGAATAAAAACATTTTAATAGGGCATTTAATTAGCCTAAAATTAACCTTTAATTTTCCAATTGTTTTTAAATCAATTTTTGATATGGGTTCTGCTAACCTTTTCTAAAGCTAGCAGAACCCGCGTTTTAGTTGGAAGGGGTGGAGCCCAAAATTTTTTAATGCGGCATTTAATTATCCTATAATTAGCCTATAATTATCCATACTATCTTGTAATGTTCTGCTGTATGGGTTCTGCTAGCTTAAGGGACGTGGTATATTGTCATTCATCTCTAGGCCATTCTTTAATCGATTATGTTGCAATTCGAGACGTGCGATGGAAATGGGGTTGAAAATGTTACAAGATTAATAGATTCTATATAATCTGTTCCTACGTGCGGTACGCAATGGGACATGTTTGCCGCCTCTGACTTCGCACCCTTGGCTTTTCTAGTAAATTTTTGGGCAAGATATCTTATTTTAATGTTAAAATATTATTTGTACGCCCGGCCAGAATTAATAAAAATTATTTTCTCAAAATCAAAACTTAAGAACTAGAAGAAAAGAAAAACCGGAATTTTGTTACAGGGATTTGGAAAATCCTGATTTTGAAACCGGGATTTTGTTAAAACCGGAATTTCGTAGTACAGCCCTTTAGCATATTAATTACTACTAACTGCTACTAATTTACTTACTAACTACACGGTGTATAGACAAAACAGCACAACACTGGTTGGAATCAGTTTTTATTAATATTTAGACAGATCGTTAGGGTCAAATTCAACAGCACACATCTATTGATTTTTGCATATCAATCACAATTTATAATAAATGGTTTTTTTGATCATCGACCATTTTATAAACGAAAAAACTATATTTTTGGTTTACTCTATGACGTTTGTATCACACATCATTAGTTGTGGCTTGATTTGTGTTGTTTTTGGTCTACAAATTTACGGAAAACTCAAGTTTTAAACTTTAAGTTTTTCCACTGTTACAACACTCCTAAATTATCTTTTAAACGTTTCCAAGTAACTTGGTCAGTTCACTACAGTCACTAAGGAAATATATATTGCACGAGTAAAACTTCGCTTTCGCATACACCTGCACACGAATGTAATCCCCCACAATTATATCCCTTTTATATCACGCACTAGATCAAAAACTTTCACGCACGTAATTTTCCGTCAACCCGTTTAGCTCAGTCTTGTAAACCAGGGGTCGTGAGTTCAAACCTCACCGCGGGGGGCAAACAAAATTATGTTATTTACATTAAAATTTATGACGAGTTAGCATGAGCCACCGTCATTATATGGACTGCCTGATTTTTTAACACTTTCCATAAATAAATTATATAAATGTAGATGATAAACGTGAAGCACACAAAAAACTATAAATGGTCTAAATAGTATACAAAAAAGTCATATCAATTTTTAATATTTGTTCAAGGTGTTACTCACCATATGATAATTAAATGTAAATCAAAAATTGATATTTTTAGATTATTACTTTAAATAATATTTGCGTAAATGTAGGTACATAAAATACAACAAACTAAACATTTTTATAGAACAAACAAAAATTTTTGCGCCATTTCTTATAACACCACCGCTAATATAAATGTGCCAAAATGTGATTACGTACAAAGTGTTTGAGTACACACACGATGCGATTTCAAAGTGTTAAAGTCAATATATAATTTATAAATAATAATATGTAATAAAAAATTCACCACTTACAACAAATAAAATTAAATTATGAGAATGTTTATGTCGTATTAAACCTAATTATCTATATATAAGCCTGGACAGTATACAAAATATTTATATATAGAGCGCAGCCTAATGAGGTTTTTATAGTGGCGCCTCCACCAGTTCAGTCCTTCTAAGTGCTGTAAAATTATTGTCATCAGCTGTCGCTATAAAATATAAATAAAAAACCATAAAATAATAATTTAAGCAAGATAAATATAAAATGAATACAAACTAAGCAAAATTACCCCGTTCGAGTACCGTAAAAAACGAACAATCGACTTACCATTACTTCGCAGCTCATCATGTATTTTATAGAATTCGTGTAACTCCTTAGCCGAGCACAATGGTGTATCAACCTGGGTCGTCTCATTGAATTTCGAATAGTCAATTTCGTAACCCTGTCGATCTTTATTGTACGACACAACCGGATCGAAACGATGCCCCCACAATATTTCCGTATTCAAATAGCTCGATCGGGCCTGGGTCGTTTGTCCCGTCGACTCGACCGTACCCTCCAGTATCACAACAATTTCAAACCGTTCCTGGATCATATCCGACGCGGATAAATTATATAGTGGCGATTCGGGCGTTATACGATGCACCACAATGAGTGGCCATATAAAGAATAAATCTGATGAGCAGGAATCAGAGCCAATTTCGAGTTCGGTTTGGTACTGTTGTATAGTTTCACCCTCTTTCGACGATTTCGCCTTGATGAGTTGGGCTCGAATATTCGCCCCGATAATATGACTTTTACGCATATCACCCACTCGGAACATTAAACACAATTCACCATCGCGTTGGCAAAGTACTGCATTCTTTGAGAATAGCAGTGTTTGGGTACGATGTTTGGGCCGTGTCATTTTCGCAAACACTATACCAACCATAAACGCTTGTACCATAACACCGTATATAGATTGTAGGCACATGATAAATATGGCCTCGGGACATTCTTCCGTCGTCGTACGAAAACCATAACCAATCGTGTGTTGCGTCTCGATCGAGAATAGGAAGCACGATGTGAAATTAAATATATTTGAGACACATGGTACCCAGCCATTATCCGCTGCATAAAATAATATTATTACGATTAAATTATATTTATATATTTATTAGTATAAAATCACATACCTTGATGTAGTGGTAGATGGAGCTCTTCTAAATCGCCATGTGTAAATGCGATTAGCCACCAGATAACGGCGAAGGCTAGCCACGATAATATAAAACTAAGTGCAAATACCAAAAGTGTCCACCGCCACTGTGAGTCCACCATTGTTGTGAAAATATCTTGTAGAAACCGTAGTCGACGTCGTGATAATCTCGACTGCACAATGTTACACTCACCATTTTTTAGTATAACGCGGCGTCGCACTTTTCGGATACTACTGCGACTATGGAGACCCCGACTCCTAAAATCAAACAAAATAAAAAAAAGTCAATGAGTATAAACTTGAAATAATCTTGAAAATATTTTTTTTTTTGCGTTTACAATGGACTTGACACCTCACTATTATGATCATTATTACTTTCACTATTCACATTGTTGTTATTAATATTAGTACTAATATTGTTGTTGTTATTACTTTGAAAAAATTTAAATTTCATTACATGTGCGACACTCGCCGCGGAGTTACATTGAATTTTAATTAAAGAAAATGTCAATTTTCAAGTAAAAAAATTTTATTATCAATTTGTTGGCACTGTCAAAAAATAATAATGTCGTCACAGTCGAAATATAAATTCTGATTAGATATGTAATTTTTTATTTATGTAAATTATGAGAACATAAATTATTTTGGGTATAGCTTCTTAAGATAAGATAAGGCAGCACAACAATTTGCAAGAATTTGATAGTACATATATGAGAAAGGTTTGGGTCTAAATTCGATTAGATAGAAAAATAGGTTTGTCATATCAGCAATATTAGAATAATGGACTTAATTGGTAAAGTTGATAGACTATAAATGATAATTTTATTTTTTGTAGATGACTATTTATAAACGGAAGGCTTATGCGAGCTTATGTTTAAAAATAATTAATTGCAAATGACAACAGAATGGAATTAGTAGGAACTACTATTTACGATTTTACACTTAAAATTTTGAGTGAATTTTTACATACTAAATTTGAGTGGAAATTTAGTATGTAAAAATTCACTCAATTTTTGAGTTTATTTAAATTTTTCTTCTAGAAAATTTAACTTAATTGTTGAGAAAAGTTTTTAAATGAGATAAAAAAATGTATCGATAGATCACTCATTTTGGAATAAAAATAAGACATTTACTGCAATTGCACTATTGACGTACATTTCAGAGTATAATACTTTTTTAATTCAAATTATGGCTCTCAAATTAAATTTTTGGCATAATATTTTTTTATCACATTACGTCGGTTTGGTGAAACAGTGACATAACTCAAAATTTTGAATTTTTCAGTAGAGCGATTTTAAAAAATCACTCAAAATTGTTTGTGAAAACAGCGTTTTTTCAAAATTAAATAAAAATACATTCTGATTAGTATAAAATATTTTTTTTCTATTCCTAAATCTTCAATCGTATCCTTATTTTTATAATTCTTTAATATTTTGCAAATTGTCTTAGGATAGTTTCCAATATCTTAAAATGTTAATTTCTTTTGCGAATTGAGTGATACTTACATGGAAGTTTACCTTATTTGCTAGAAATAAATACATAAGAAAGTATGATTTGATACAAAATAAAAAATATATAAATTATTGGGTATCGTTTGATTCGAATATCTTAGAAATGAGTGAAATTTGAATTGTGTCACTATTGCACCAAACCGACGATTTATGCGTTGAAAAACAAAAAGAGAATAATGACTGCAGACTCGAAATAAGAAGAATTACTATTTATAATTTTACACTCAAAATTTAAAAAAAAAATTTTGAATGTCCAAATCCACTCAATTTTTGAATTATTTGAAATTTTTTGTCTAGCAAAGTTAAATTAATTCTTGAGAAAAGTTTCAAAATGAGATAAACAAATGTATTGATAAATCACTCATTTTGGAATAAAAATAAGATATTAGTTAAGTTAAGATATATAAGTTAAGTTCGTCAGTATATTCGTCAGTAAACTTTTGGCACATTTTATCATGTTTGCTTTGAAAAACAAAAAGTTTTTTGAGACTAATGACAACAGACTGGAATTAGTAAGAATTATTATCTACGATTTTACACGATAAATCTTTAAAAAAATTTGAGTGAAAATTTAGTATCCACTCAATTTTTGAATTATTTTAAATTTTTCGTCTAGCTTAATTCTTGAGAAAAATTTCAAAATGAGATAAACAAATGTATATTCACTCATTTTGGATAAAAAATAAGACATTTAATATAATATTGGAGTTAAATTCGTTAAGAGGTACTACTGTAACTGCTCTAGTAATGTACGTTTGTGATGATTTTCCAATACATTTTTAATTACCATTTTGGCTCTTTAAAATAAAATTTCTTGTACAGAAGGTCAAAAAATATATTGTAGTAGATTGGTGTGATTCTTGAAAAAAAACAAGTTTCTGCGAGAGAGAGAGAGAGAGAGAGAGAGAGGAATGGAAATAAATGGAAAACCAATATTACAAAAAGTTTCCAGCCTATACGTCTGACGCAATGTTCAACAGAGTCATAGGTTGGGACGTGAAAATGATTTAGTAATGAATCCCCAGAAGATGAAGGATTTCGGAAAATTTCAATCTATCATGATTATGTGGTCTTTCCATTATATTTACTGGGTTAAAATGGTAATATGTATCTGCACTTACATAACTTCTCAACCTCAATCTGATTTGGTTCATGAAAATCCCAAAGTTTAAAAAATATAAATAATTTTATACCGTACACCAATAAAACAAATTTGGTGGGTAGAAAATCTCTTTAATTGCTGTCCATTTGGAAGAGAATTATCAAGTCTACCAAATAAAAATACAACTGTCGTAAAGAAAATAAATGATCATATAAAATAAGCCATGTGACTTTATGGGAACTAAAAAAATAAAACAATAATAATGCACGTTTCAGAAATGCTCCAGGTTATGACTTAGTTAATGTAAAATAGTGAAATAGAATCGATCGCGAGAAAGGCTAAAGTAATTTTGATTCTTAAATCATGGAAACCAACAATGGATAAAAAATCTTAAAGACCAATATCAATACTACCAGTCATATCAAAAAAATTTCAAAAACTGCGCTCAAGAGGTTCAAACCTAGATTTGTGCTTAGAGAAACTCACTCTACTATTGAACAAGTTCACAGAATAACGGATGTCATTGAGGATGGACTTGAGAATAAGAAGATATGTTCTAGTATTTTCTTAAATGCAGCCCATGTTTTCGACAAAATTTGACACCAAGGGCTAGAACTTAAACTACATTGAGAAATGCCTAAAGAATTCTTAAATCCTATATTGCTGACTGATACTTTCAGTCAATACTTTTTGACTTGATAAATATTTCAAAACAATTTTGTTGTCTGTCTGTTTGTCCGTCTCATTCCAATCCCCGGTTTACATGCATAAAATTTTGTGAAACCGGTTTGTTAACTAAAAGTGTTAAAATCGTATAGTCTACCACATTGATCTTATCTGATAACAAATTTGTCATTTCCCGAATATAGAGGTAACGAGTGTCGGTGTTGAAGGTCTATAGACCTTCAGCACACCTTCAATTAACCAACGCGAGGTGGTATCGACCGAGAAAGAGTGGGATAACCGCACACCGAAAACGTAGCAAATGATGTTCTCTTCACTAACGCACTGCTTATTTCACAGATTACATTGGTAGCTGCTTCAATATCTAGTAGTTTCTAGAACTTAGAACAAAACCAAATTTTTACTCCAATGACACTGAATTTTGAAAAAAAATTTCATAGCATTTTTGCATTAATTATATTTTTTTGGGCTACAGGTCACCTAAAAAATAATTACACCAAACTAACTCTATCTGTTGGCCAGAAAAGTTCAATTACTATTTCAATTTACTATTTCCAGGGTAAGTAAGAATAGTGTCACAGGTGGTACCCCTCATTGCACGGTTGGCTAATTCACCCTCTAATAAGGTCGGCTCAATATCTTCTGGGTAAGCCAAACATTGCGATGCCTAATTAAAGGAACCTCCAAAATGTCTAGATCACCTTCGAAAGAAACACACTCCGCAACTTAGAAGAAAATAAAAATGCTAGAGTTCGCAGAAGACATAGTTAAGTAAAATAAATGGAGAGGTAAATGTGTTGTGGCTAACACCCGATTTTCTTTTACCAAGAATGTATACGCACCGGATTGTTAGTAAAACTGTCTTTATAATCAAAAATCATTATCCTTGCATTGTTGGTTAAAAAACCAACATGATCAACCCTTGTTGGATAAAAAATTATTCTTTAAATTTTTTAAATAAATTGACAAAGCTCGCACAAAATAGCAACAAATTTCGCAAAGATTTCCCAATGAAAAAAGTTAAATATGAAGGTATACTCCGAATTGTTCGCCTCAACTTTTTCGATTTCGAATTTTTGCGAAATAAAATTTTTTATCGAATCTCGTCATTTCCGGTAAAATTATTTGAAATTGAATTAACAATCTGTTTGTTTTTAATCGTTTTATTCGCAAATGCCAAATACTTTTCAAAATATTTGCAAAAAATGAAAAAGCCCCTCTTTAAACAGCCACTTCTAGTGGACCGATTTCAGCCAAATAGCAAAAGGATCTCCCGATTTATAGAAATAATTAAATCATGAAGTTCTATCCCAATCAGTCAATCAGTATGATAACTGATCTGGTTAATTTACAGTCCTTTAATTAACAGTCGTTTTCTTGTAAATGATGCACTTCCCAAAATATTAGCAAAATATGAGGGAGCTCCTATGCTGCCATCTCTGGTTAACCAATTTCAGCCAAAAATCGTTATTATTTCTTAATTCATGAGAAAAGCAATGGTTTCACAAGTTAACAGTGTTATAACTATAAGTAAAAAAAAATTAGCAGTTGCAGAAGACCAGTCTGATAGAAGATTAAGAATCTCCTCTTACAAGTTTTAAGGAAAACAGCACATTTGCCTTTGTCATCGCTGAGTTTCACACAGATGATGAGGAACTTGCAAGAGGAATGGAAGGGATGCCGGATGTACGAATATAAAAAAAGAAAAACCAAAAAAAATGAAGATCACAATTCTCTGAAACTACCGAACCAGTGCCTATACGTCATGAACAGCACTAGTTGAAATGAAATAAAATGTGCCGTTGAAAATTAATTTTATTGGAATTTGTTTGCGAATATTCAAGCTCTAATCAAATCGGGGTCCACAAACGACAATATTGTAGTGGCACTAAACAATAATGTTTGGAAGATTAATCTTTAGTAATATCCGATACATATAGAGCTTTAGCCACACACTTCACTGAACAAGGTGCAGAGTGGTATATCGACGAAGATAAAAATAACCGAAGTATAAAGGTTATGGCCAGAGGACTTCATCCCACCAGCAAGCAGAAGGATAACCTCAAGATGAAAAAATTGCAAATTTCAACAACAATAAACATCCATAAATGGGAGAAAATTGAAAATAGTTACGGATCCTATATAGATCATTTAAGGAGCCTCCTGCTACTCATGTTCACATTCAACAAAAACAAAATATTTTAACTATTTTTAATATCAAATCAATATTCAATATGAGGGTTAAAGTTGAACCACTGAAAAAGAACACAAGTTGAATACCTCAATTTAAAAAATTTAAAAACTTCATCCACATCCAAAGAAATCGCCGGTGAAGTATAAGGTGCGTAAAATATGCCGGAAGATACAAAGCAAATAACTGCCTAGTTAACCGAAACGCAAATAAAACATGCAAATAAAATTAAATGCAAATAAAACATTGTGGGGATCCAGACTCACATCCTCTAAACGAAAGTAAAAAAATTAAAGCAGATCGTGAGCGTAAGCATGAATTCCACTCTGACGATTAATCAAGATATTGGCCTACTGAATGTAAAATGCCAGATCATATATTTTGAATACCAACCAGTGTTGTGCTGGATTGTCAACATTGATCCGGGCTAGTAAAAAATATAAATGGGGACGACCCGAAAGCTGGAATTTTAAAATGTCGGATTATTAAAATCCCGCTTTTGAAAATCTCGCTGGTTAAAGTTCTGAATTCTTAAAAATGCCACCAAATATGTAATTTTGTAAAACTTAAAATTATTATATTTACATTTTTTACCCAGTTCTTAGGTAGTTTATTTACCGATTATTGTCAATTTTTGTAATTAGGCCATGCTCAGTTGAATTTTATCATTCCTCAACCAATAATTGTTAAATTTGGTATGCAGAATTTAATTTGGGAATATTCTATTTCTAATTGAATTTTGAACAAAGTGTTAGAACGGGAATGGTCGCTATTCCCAATAAAAAGTTCAAATAACTTAAATATTTATTTTTGGTTGATTGTAATCAAAAAATGTAATACACATTAAAAAATCGAGAGAAACAGGCTGGTTCCATTTATCACGCCCGAACTTCAGAATTTTTTCCGAAATTCATGTTCAAATTTCACTACAGCAGATCTAAGCTGTCTTATAACTGAGTGCTTTATGAACCAAATTTGAACTTAATTTTTGAAGAAATAGGCTAGTTCCGTTTATTTCGAGCAAAATTTCTACAAACGCTCATGTTAGAACTCCATTTCAACTTAATTTGGACCCATTAAAATTTTTCCTTCATTTCGTTACTTTATCAACTTGATTCTGAAAAGTGAAGATGAGTTGCTTTTACAAAGTGAATTTTAGACTTTGAGATTTTGAAGAGTGGGCAAACGACCCCAACCCATAGTTCAAAATGTTCTGAAGGATTTGTTACGATTGACGCAAACGGATATCGCTCGATAATTTTATTCACGTTAATGAGTGTTGATGTACCTACAAAATTCAAGTGGCAGCTGACATTTGTTTTCTCACCCATTTGTTTTCTCCATAATTTTGTACAACGCCAGTTTGAGCTACAAATCTATAAGACCTCTTACTGAAAAAATATTGAGAACCGCAACTAAACACAATATTTTGAATTTTATACGAATTGTCTACATACTCTACCAATTATCGCCGTTTTCGACACTAACATGTAGCTAATTCCGAAATTCGCGTAGACGCACAACTCTGATACCAACTCGTTAAAGAAACATAATTATATAATCTTAAGGCCAGAGAATTACTAACAGAGAAACGAAAAACTCTTAAAATGTGGCAGCAGACTAGTGCTCTGCAATATAAAAATATCGTCAATTTTCGATGCAAAAAATTAAAACAACTAATCAAGAACAGACCAAATATATACAGTGATTAAAGTTTTGGCGTTTGGATCGGTATCGGTACCGGCGTGCAAAACTCATAGGCTGCCCCATCTTCCATGTCCAGTACTATAGGCTGGCATGGAGCCATGCTATGAGCAGATGGTACCATTTATCGGCCTTTAGCCGCACGTCTTCGATTTGGCATAATTGCGTAAGGTAGGACGGAAAAAACAAGCCGCGAAAGAGTTGGGAGTGCTTCGGCCCCAGAACAGATTGCAGGGATTAAAAAATAAAAATAAAAAATCTAATAAAGAAAATAAAAGTATCTTTAATAAATTAAAGTAACATGGTGAAAGTTTCTTTGTTTGCTTGGAACTAAAAACTAAATCAATAATAATATATGCCAGAAAAGTTCCAAGTTATGATTTAACTACTGGGTAAATTGTGAGAGCCGCATTCCCGAGAAAAAATACATTACTCGAATTCATTAATCGCTAATGGTGGCTGATGTGATTATAATTCCTAAAGTAGGTAAACCTTTAAACGATAGAACATCTTATGGACTACGCAGCTCAAGAAGGTCAAACCTATAATAGAAGAAAGATATTTACTTCCACTGCACCAATTCGGGGTAAGAGAAAATAACTCTACCGTTGTTCTATCTCGCACAGACTAATGGAGTCATTAAGGATGCGCTTCAGAATAAGAAGATATGTTCCAGTATTTTTTTCGATGTACATATTTCAAGCTTTCGATAAAATTTAGTTCTGCACAAATAATATTATCAAATTTTTAAATCCTACATCGCATATCGGCATTTTCGAGACATACTTGAGTAAGAGTACTCTAATCAAATAGGCAGGTATACCACAAAGTAGCGTATAGGGACCTGCTTTGTTCACACTTTATACGAGAGATCTACCAAATAGTCAAGGTACTGTGGTCGCAACTTATTTAGAAGACGGAGTGGGAAAACTTTAAAACCAAGAACCGCTGGCGCTTAGCAATTTAAACCAACAGGTTATTCATCATCAACTGAGAAAATGAGATGATCTCTTTAAGTTGCCAAACGAGAGAATCAGACGTATTCATTTTGCTAATTGCATACTATTTTTTATCGTAGGTTTCATATTGCACCAAATTTGGGAGTTCTAAAAATTAGAAGATTCGCAAAAGTAAATCGCAGCCTTAATGGTTTTTAGCAATCGGTTATAAATTAAAACTCAACTATAACTCTTCATCGTCTGCGGTTCAGCCATGTTGGAGCCTCAAAATTGTTTCTAAACCTAGCAAGTAATGAAGTTCAATGTAAATTTTTTAAATATAGTACACTACACTATGTAGTATTAGGAATCATAACGGGTAGGAAGTATGGACTTATGAAACGTAATTTATAGGAATAGAAGCATTTCCGAAAGTTATCCTTTATTGTTTAAAAAATTAATTATTTCTAGATTTTTGGGCGATAGTCGTTTATTTCGAGTTATTACCCACCTAAATTTTAAGATACATCAAGTGCGACGGTCTGACAATTTCGAGCGGGTTGTCTTTGATAAAAAGTATAAGCCTGTAAAAAATAATCTTCAAAAATCTCGAGGTGACTATATACTTTAAGTAAAATATTAAGCCAAGATAGTGGCTATAATTATTTCCATTAAGTAAAAACATCAGTATCCGACAACTATTATAAAAATATTATAAAAAACACATTGAAGCGGTTAATATAAGTGCCTAATGGCCTGGCTTAAGTAACCTTGATTCATCCGTTATTATATCTTATTGTCGAAATTGAACTATGAAAAGCATCTTGGTGGTAAATTCATTTAACTTGGTATAATATTGCAATTTCAAAGAATAAGTTTAATGCAAATATAAAGACAATGAAGCTAAGCTGTATAATTAGTTTTTGTTATAAAAAATCGTCAGAGGCAAACTTTGGGCAGTAACACGGGTTTAGCAAGGATTGTGAGAATTGCGTTAAATGACGATAATAACGATTTATTACTTACAGAACTACAAGATTTGGCGTGCAAATATCAATCAGAATAAAAAAATGCCTATTCATCATCACTAAGCGCACATTCCTTTTTCACTAAAAAGCTATACGTGATACCATGCGTTGATCAAAAATTTTGTTTACGTAAATAATTTACTGGCTCCAGATATCGAGTTTAATGTCACGTTTTGCTCTACAAAATCACAACAGGTTTGGAATGTTATGACTCATTATACTGGCTTATAATCATGACCCTATATAATTATCGATCTAATTAAGTTTTGCATGTTTTAAGATCGTAAACCTAAAATTACTTGTATAGTATTTTTATACAAATCATCGTTTATAATATTGCAACACGAGCTGTTCCAGTAAACCTACACGTTTGACGTATATATTTAACGTCTCATATACGTAAAAGATTTCAACCCGAGACACGAGATAAATTTATAACGCGCATCATAAATATTGTCCCATTGTTGCATTACAACTATATATCGCGACAGATAAGACATTATATTTTTTATATATGAATTCCACATTTCTCACAAAATTCACAATATATATAATAACGTAAAAAAATAATTCACCTCTTTGTATATGTTCCACTATTAGATGTCCGCACACTTGTTATCGTATTATAATAATTATTTGGTGTTGTCGGCGATGGCAATTCACCATTCATGATTGCGGTTGGTTGCACCCAATGCGGTGGCAATAGTATTTGATCGTCACGATGTGATGGCGATTCAGGAGATTCAATATCTGTAGATTTACTTATTATTCGACCGAAGTTATTCATTTTCACTCAAATTTTTTTTTAATTGCACTCAAAAAAAAACACTCAAACTATATTCTATATATATATATATATTATATTTATTATTATAATAAATAATATTTAAATCGGGGACGCACAACACTAGTATACCATCTTTACGATGATACGAACTCAATGGCAATGACTATACACAAGACGGGCGCGAATAAGTTGTATGAGGTATTCAGGCCGCAGTTGATTTACAATAACTAAAATTTTATTTCTCTGTTGAAGGATTTCGCGTACACAACTCAATAATCATCTTCAAAGTTAAATATTTTTTTTATAGATTTAATTTTTTATTAAATATTTGATTTAAAAATCCAACTTTAAATAGTTCATCATTTACACCAACAACAAAATTAGTTCACGATTGATATAGAAACCCCAAAATGTGTTAATATCTAAATAATTAGCACATTAATAATTATTGTAATAATAAATCGATTAGCAACAATTTTTATTTATTTATTGTAAATAATTTTGTTTTTGTTAAAAAATTAAATTCACTCGTGTAACACCGCATATTACGAATTTTGTAATATATATTTTTTTTTTATATTTTGATAACGATTGCGCACTCACAAATTTATTTAATTTAATATCGCATGTCTATCATAAGTCTAAAATAATAACTAACTGATGTGTTTTAAAATATTTTTTAAAACTTTTATTTAAAATGTGATTATTGTATATTATTTAACAACACTGATATGAATTATAAATTATAATTTTTTTTATTTACTTACAAGAAATTAGTGCGTTCCAATGATTTGATTTTTTTGAAGTGCAAGAGATTGATCGCATACGATATTGACAAACTTACCTACAGTATATAGATAACATTATATGACTAGATTTTTTTATAGGTTGAAGTTGGAGTGGGGGATATGACAATTGAATTTATTAATTAAATTAATTTAATTAATTTAATTTAATTTAATTTAATTAAACGTGTTTTAGAGAATGAGAATCACGCCTGTAGGGGCACCATCGTGTGTTCTGTATATTAAATGACAACTATGTATTTACCTATTTCAACAACAACAGTTCAAAAATTACACGCAACATATTTCGAGCAGATCTAGATTTACATAATTTTGTAGGTTATCCGAGTAACTTTTGTATTGTTAAGAAAACAGTTCCTGAATTCTATGGATTATATCTCAGCACCTAAGTACAGAAAAAATCTAAAAAAAAAATCGTGCATGCTTTTATCACCTATCAAACGATGTTCGCCGCTACTTAGGCCAACGAATACTTTCTGATTTCAATTAATTATGTCTCAGCACATATGCATACAAAAACGTCTGTGATAATGTGGTCGTGAGACACTTTTGAAATAAAACGTTGTTTATGTATTATTTTTACTCTCAACCCCGACAATTTCAATTGTCATGCCAGATTTTAACTATCACGATAGCAAGAGTTTTTGAGGCTGAGAGTGAAAAATGTCGTGAGCAATAATTACCGTTGATTCATATCAAAATTAAGCCTACTACGCATAACTGTTTTTATAAGTATACTCTCAGCCCCGAAACTTTTGATTATCATTACAGTTCCTAACTGTCGTGATAGCAAGTATTTTAGGGGCCGAGCAAGTATTTTAGGTTACCATCCTATTTTTCGAGTACACCCATATGATTATAACCCTTCAAGCAGAATTTTTTTTTTGTGGATATTAATGGTTTAAAGATGATCAGGAATGGTCGCTCACATCTACTAGTATTTTTGTAGTAGGTGTGGGCGCAGTAAAACCCTAGTTACGTGCCTTTAGAGGGAAACTGCACGGCAAATTCTGAAGCGTATATTCCTCATATTAGTGCGGCTTTGACCAGCGTCTTTTCTCCATGTTATAGGGACGGCAGTAAAAAAACTGATATTAGGTATGCAATGCTAAAAGAAGGATCCCGTAATCTACAAACACAATGGATTCAACCATGGAAAACAATGTTACGGTGCAGGAAATTGAATGCCACGTCTTTGCAAAATCGATACTAAACGTTCTTTATCGGGCCGTTCTTTCTTTAAAAGGCATTGATCACTGGAGACTTAAATGCTATAAAAATAAAATGTGGCATTACCGATAAACCAAAAAAACGGAAGGAAAGTAGAGGATCTCGTGTCCAGGAGTAACCACTTTATAATACACTTGCAGGGAAACCCAACGACGTTCTCATCTAATGGAAACTTCAATATGAACCTAACGTGGTGCGTGTAAGAGAAAGTTGGACATCTAGTGATCATAGAGCCATCACGTTTAAGTTATCAAACTTGCCACAGAATAGTCCGTTTGCAAGTAGCGAACCTCAGAGATTTGCCATTAAGATAGCTGACTGGGGTCTATTTGCTAGGCACTTGGCTATCTCTTGGGACAGTGTAGAAGCACTTCCAGAAATTAATTCGATAGATGAAGTTATTGCTCGTGTGAAGTTGATCTCAACACAGTTGGCCAGTGTTTGCAACAACTGAATTCCCAGGAAGAGAGTAGCTAGAAGACAAATAAGTTGGTGGAACTCTAGGCTAAGGAAACTTAGATGCTCTAGGCATAGGCTTAGAAAAGCGTACAAGACGGAAAAGAACCAATGAGTAAAATAGTTGAAACTATCTTTCTTTAGAGAAAAAAAAATAAATTCTTCCATGAAGTATTTAAAGCAACACAAAGCAGTTTCCAAAGGTACATCACGTAACATGGTTATAAAGATCTTTCGAGCCTTGTATACAAAGTTGCCGCTGGCGGAGCAACACCTCTTCGAGTTTTAAATACCATTAGAAAGACAAATAGAGTCGTCACTGATACGTGACATGACACACGCTAGCAGTTACTCAACGTACTTCTGCCTGACGAAACACCAGACGAAACTGAGACACATGCAGAAATGCGCGAGATTGCCACCAACAGCATTAACGGCTAACAATGCTAACTTATTAACAATGCACAAAAACAACACAAAATTGGCAATGTGAATTGATTGTAAATTTATAATAATTCTTAGTTTATGGTAAAACCTATAGGTAGTAGAATTGAGGTACATTTTTTCCTGAAATGTTGACCAATAGATTGAGCTTGATTGTGAGTGTGATGGGTAGTTCAACTAGTATGAGCTGACGAAATTACAAATACCTTTACGCAATTGAACAGTCATTTATAAGTATTATGGTGACAAAAAATTGCATTTGTGAAGTAACTTCGGTTTATGACATTTTATATTTGACAATAATTTCTTTTAAATGTTGTGCGAGACTGGCTCTTAGATGAGCCATTCTATGGGTCCAATTATGGAGCACTATTTCCTATTTGGTGGCGAATGCACGGGTCCGTTTTTTGATATGGTGTTCTCATTAATATTTTCTTTCAATAAACCGATGGTTTGGCCTGCTGTGTGGCGCGTTGCACCATCTGCATGTGGAAACCACAAGTCAGCTACACCATTATCTTGAATTTTTGGCTATATAAACGCATTGATCATTGCTCTGTAGTTTGCGCCGTTGACGTTTGCATGGTGTCCTTCCGCATTTTTGGAAATACGGTTCGATGATGCCACCAGAATATAAACCGCACCAAATAGTGCATTTTTCAGAATACATTGGAAGCTCTTGAATCTCTTCTGGCTGTTCATCAGCCAAAATACGACAATTTTGTTTGGTTGTTTCAAGATCAACCGGCTTCAATTCTTGAACAAGCTGTATTTTATATTCCTTCAAACCAAGATTTCTCTTCAAAATACGCCACAATGAGCCATATGAGAGACCCAGAGCTTAAGAACGGTGACGAATTGATTGATTGCGGTCGTGGTACACTTTCAAGAACAGCAGCAATATTCACATTAGATCGACTTGTACGCACTCTATAGTCGGTTGATCAATATCCAATAACGAAAAAGTAGTTCGAAATTTATTGTTTCGCGAATAGTGCTTTCAGTTGAACGATTATGAACAACGTAAAATGGTCGAAGAGCACGAAAACAATTTTTCACTGAACACTGATTTTTGAAATAAATTTCCACAATTTGTAAACGTTGTTCTAGCGTAAGTCTCTTCATGATGAAATGTTGATGTATACTCAACACAAATGTCATATGAACATAACAGTGTGAAGCATGAATCCCAATGAGAATCCCAATTGGAAAAAGTACCTCCTATTGGATTACTCTTTATAACACAAATTGGCATCGATCCCTATATAAATGAAAAACTGAAAAGAGATGGCCCAAAAAAGAAAAAATTGTGACAAGTAAAAAATCGAACGTCGAAAAATTCTAAATACCGCTTACGACCGATTTGAAGCAAGGGTGCGGAAGAGAGCTAAACTGCAAAATGCAAATCAAAAACAGGCTAATGAAAATACAAGCCACCTCGACTAGCGGAAAAAAAATTGACCTGTGTGAACGGATAATCATGCACAATTTTAAAAAAACGTTGGGCCTCTGATAGTTTGAATTAAGGAAAGATCTAAGTCTAAATAGGACATAAGAATTCAGAACTGAATTTTAAAAATTACTTGTTTGTAGACGTTGTTCAAATTTTTTTGCTATTGATCACGGGAAGACTCTGGTTCAGATTGCATTCATTGATAGCTATAGATAGCTTTTAAAAAACAATAAATTCAAATTTACTGGTCTCGTTAAAATTTAAAATGTCAATGCAAATGTAGAACCGAGCTTTGTAAGCTATGGGTATTGTTCTCCCGGCGAGTAACTTCATATTTGAATTTTTGACTTATAGATGACTAATGTGTAAGAATCACAACAATCAGGTTCGAACAGATGAGACTAATGATTTGAAAAAATCAGTCTTCTCATCAGGTCGCGACGACTGATGTTGTTTATTACATTGAAATATTGTCTATATATATAGTGAATACCATGTAGTTGTACTACTAGCGAATTACTGCGTAGCGTACGAAATTTTTGATTCTTTCACATTTCCATCTATATTCTATTTTAACAATTAACTTTTCGAATTCACGAATTTTTATATATATACTTTGGTTTTTATCAATGTAATGGTGTATTGTAATTGTTCCGTATACGGAACACAATACACCATTACATTGATAAAAACCAAAGTATATATATTCAAATTATGTATGTAATGATGTGAATGTGACCATAGAAAAAAATAGCTAATCTGAAAATATCAATATTATTATATGTCAAAGTTGCACCATTGCAAACGTATAATGCCAAATACATGTAGTTGTATTTTATATTCCTGGTAGTTATTTCCAGCATTTGGGCGTACAATTTCTGTTTTGAGTTCATACAAACGACCTTGAAATTGATAGATCACAAGGTTTTTCAGATATTCAGATATTTTCAATTTAAGTTTATATGATTCATTCTCTATTACAACTCGAATATAATCAATGCAGGTCAAAATATATTATAATTCCCAAAACCATACTAACTACCATTCTGTGTGATATAATGGACTAAAACCTAGCAGAATAAGTCACGTTACAAAATGTCTAGCAAAGAGAATGATTTAGATACTCCTGACGATGGCCTAACAAGTTGAAATCGATCGAGTGAGTTTTTAAATTTTTTGGATACAATTTTTAATTAAATGTTATTAGTAAAATGTGTTTATTTGAGTGTTTAGTTTTTATTAAGTGTTAATTTGTTTTGTCAAGCGAGTCATTTAAGAGCCAAAATCATTTAAGAGCATTAAACCTCATGGTACTCTACATTACTATAAAGATCGACCTTGCTGAATGCTAAACTGATATTCTTTGTAAAGCAAGTCAGCAATAAAAATTTATATCTTATCGCCTTTTTATTGAATATGATAACATAAAAATGAAAATGCATTTTTATTTTAGTTTTAGATGCGAGATATATATGCAAACATACTCTCTCTTTCTTTCTGCAAACAATATATAGCTTTACTAAAAATATTTCCGGTTCAAAAATTTAAAATATTTTCATAAGAAATATGTATACGAGAAGTGTCAACATTTTGCATTCAAAATATCTCTATATATTATAAAAATCACGTGTCACGATGTTCGTACACGCTAATCTCCGAAAACGCCCAACGGGTTTTAATGAAATTTTGTGAATGTATAAGTTTAATTCAAACTTAAAAGATAGGATAGTTTTGGATCCGATAGGTGGGCGCTGTTGTCGAGATTTAAAAAAAAATATTTTATTTTTTCAATTTTTTTTTTTTTAGATTTCCTATTTAAAAATAATACGTACAACCATAAATTTTAACTTCCCGACTCCACCCATAAATATTTTTTAAAGCTATTTTATTAATTCTTAATATATAAAAATCACGTGACAGAATGTTCGTACACACTAATCTCCGAATTGTTCGATATTGTTACCACAAATATGATCCATGGTCGTCGTGCGGTGCTTTTAATATGACATCGCCATGCATGTGGACAATGGAAAATGTACAAAGCGTTTCCCAAAGCAATGTATTAATGATACCATTACTGATATCGACGGTTATCCATTGTACTGGTGCAGAAACGCCACACATTCACAATGCGAATATCGAACACTACAAATCAAATTGAAAATTAAATCACTGGATGGTACCATACTCACCAAAATACCTTCAAAAACGAAAAAGGCTCATATTAATGTCGAATTTTGCAGTTCTGTACAGTACATCAAGTACATTTGCAAATATGTTAATAAATGCATGGATTTTGCAGTATTTGAAGTAAAAACGAAAACAACGAAATATCACAATAACAAATTGGCAGATACATCAACAGCAACGAAGCTGTCTGGCGTATTCTTAGTTTCCCCATACACGAACGAAATCCAAGTGTCGATCACCTTGCGATTCATCTTAAAAACGGTCAACGTGAATATTTCACTGAAGAAAATGCTCTCTCGAACGAAGGGGGGGGGGGGGGGGGGGGGGGTTTGGGGGGGGGGCAAAAATCTGATATTTTCGGACAATTCGCAAAAACATTATCAGACTATATACCGACGTTCCACGCTATTTTGAATGGAACAAGTCAGGTAAAAAATGGGATACACGTAGACAAGGCGAACCACATCCAACAATCGCAGACGTATTCAAAGCCAATACATTGCGACAACTTTACACAGTACATCCAAAACAACGTGACTGATTCTTTTTGTGTTTGTTGTTGGCGAATGTTCCAGGACCAACGTCTTTCCAATTTTTTCGACCAGTCAATGGACAAGTGTTCAATACATATCAAGGTTCATGTTGCGAGATGCAATTGCTGAAAGACGATACTCTTTGGGATCTGACATTTGCAGATGCAGCATTTCCATCCACGCTGAATAACGTTCGTCAACTCATCGGCTTTGTGGGAAAAATACAAGAATTACATGGCTGAAGATATACTTCACCGAGTTAGATACACAAACCAAGATCCAAACATTGATTACACGCCTGCAGAAATTTACTATGAAGCTTTAGTGTTGATCGAGAATTTGTGTATTTTAATTTCAAATTGGCAAATAAATCTCCACTTAGTTAACAGTGATGTGCACCGAGAAGAACAGCATAATAATGTTGACTTACCTACATTTATTGCGAACAATGAGCCATTAATGACTTCTGAACAAAAAAATAATTATGGTCGAATTATGCTAACTGTTGGTGCTAAACAAGGCGGCTTTTTTTATAGATGCATCTAGCGAAACCGGCAAGACGTTTTTAATATCACTTATCCTTGTAAAGATAAGTATTGGAGCATTGGCAATTGCATCGTCAGGCATTGCTGCCGCTTTCTTAGATGGTGGACTAACGGCACATTCAGCACTCAATCTGCCATTAGACGTTCTTAACAAACCGAACGCGATGTGTAGTATTAAAAAAAAAACAGAAGAATGGCTGCAGCGCTGCAAAAAAGTGCGAACATTATCTGGGATCGACAATTGCAAAGTTCTATGTATGTCAAATGCATAAAATGTAAGACGTCCGTGCTACCTATTTGAAACAAATTAAAGGCTCACCCAATCAATATTACCACTAAACATGCATCTAGCTTTTAATTTATTTAACTGTGATGCTACATAAAAAGTGCCCTGATTTTTGGCAGTTAGTGCCATAACTGTTAGTGCCATAACTCAAATTTATTGCCTCTTAACACAACAAACTTATAAACATGGAACTCAGCCATTTACGAAGAGGTCGTACCACTAAAGAGGTCGTACCACTAAGAGGTCTTACTTTACCCAGTCCATATTACCATTGCACATGCGAATTATGTGAAATCAAGTCTTATCGATAATTCAAATTGTTTTTTGGCGAGAACATGTAATTTTCTGTTAATATCATCAGAATTTTGTACTATACCACCTACTACAAAATATGTCGACAACAGCTAACTTCAGTCTCATCATAATTTCAGAGTATTTTACTGATGTAAATGCTCGTGAAGTGTTTCTGAAACGAGTTTTGACACACATATCAAGAAAATTTCAATGGTATGCATTGAATCCATTAAAACCAACATTTACCCAAATGTGTCCGAAGACCTGTTTCAAATGGCCACTTGTAGTTTTAATTGAGGCTGGAAAATTTCGAAATATATGTCCAGTACAGCTCCGGTAATAATTCAAAACAAATTGTTATAAGTGAAAGCCTTTTTCCATGCATTTTTTCCAAAACACCTTAATTGTGAAGTTTATAAATTCTCCTTTCTATGGCATGGCCGAGCACGTTTATCCCGAACTTCGATGAAACCTTTAGTATGAATTGTATCGATTCTGGACCTTGTTTAAGTTCCGAGGCGTGGTCACGTACAAAGTTTGTCAGCTCCGAGGATGAATCAATTTTTCAACAGTGTCATTAAAATAGTTAACTATTTCATAAATTGTTGGTCGCTTCAAAGCAGTTCTTCGAACAATGTTGAATTTTGTTCTAGCACTTATTCAGGAGTCGATTCCGATGAGTATTAATTTCGGCAAAACTCGTTAAGAGATCCTCCGTTGGCATTAAGTTTTCTATTCAATTGCTGTTATTTTTACTTTAATTGAGGGCTTCATTGGTATTGAGTGCGGAAAGTTATTTCAGAGATAATTTTCAAAAGTCCTTTTCAATTAACTCTTAAAAACATGGCTACGAAAAAGGTAAATCTAAATGTATAGCGATTCATTAAGTTTTAGAGGAACATTTCTAGAAATTCGAGGGAACATTTGATAATGGATCTCAGCAACTTTGGGATAGGTCCAAAAATATAACCGCTAACTAAGAAGGAGCTATACTACTACACGAGAAAGATTCTGAAAATATGGGAATATATTTAAGAAATCATGAGGCCCTAAATAAAAATATTTCAACTGATTGTACAAACCGACTGCTTTACTCTGAGGATAGATCTCTTACCTCTTGATCTCTGAGTTATAGAAAGTGCATAACTCCTCTGACTTAATGGCTATACAAGATGCTCGTTCGAGAAGTCATTTAGTGCGATTATTACTCAAAGATATGAGTAGATGGAATTTGTTGTTCCATCTAACATTTGCAAAAGCAACTTGATCATATTCATCGATGGTGTGCGTATCTAACCCTGAGGTGAATTTTTGTATTCAATTCAATAATATGCACTGTCTTTGAGGCCTACACTGTTGTAACTCTTAAGGCTGTGTCCTATAACCAGCAAGAGGAGTTTTTCGAAACTTAAATCGGCACGGGACCCAAAATAAAGTTATACTTCCTTGAATGCCTGCGGTATAAAGACAACCATGTTAATGAGGAGACCATTAAATCAGTGCGGTAGTCAACTATTTTTGTGGTACCTTAGTCTGCTCTCAGATTGATGATGACGTGCAATGAAGGAAACTTCATCAAGTTCATCGAAAACCTACATCAATCTCAAGAAGATAACCTGCATCTCTCGTTTATTTAATGGTTGTCTTGGCTTCGAGGATCTGGAAAAAGAAACAATTGTTGTGAATTTTCGGTCGGAATAATTAAAATGGCGACTTTTTGTGTTATTATGGGTGATAGCCAAAAATTATCTTGGCTTCGAGGTGAGGTAACCAAGACGTTAGAAGTTTGGTTTCAAATTAATAGAACATTGAATTCTTTAAATTGAAAAATGCGATCGTCTCATCAGACTGTAGTGACCGAATTATCTTATTAATATATTTGACGCAAATAGACGATTTCTATATGAAATTTTGTATTTTCAATATTTCTTGTAGTTATGTCACTGCGCAGTCTGATGAGACGACGGAATTTTTTAACTTAGAGAATACAATGTTTAATAAGTTTGAAGCCAAACTTCCAACGCCTTTGGTAACCTCACCTATAGATGTTAAAATTGAGGCCAGTGTAGACTCTGGTCTTCTGATAATACAGGACCTAATACAGGACATTTTGAGAATTCATCAGAAGTATAAAAAATATTTGGGATTTAGTGTCATATAGAAGGTTTGATACAATGATCTGTTAATTTAAAGGCAGTTAATTTAAACTGATTGATATAAAACTTTATTCAAATGGTAAACTAAAATCGATATTTTAATTTAAGAATTTGATGTGGTTCTATAAAATGGCATTTCAAGACATTTCTCATCCGATTGGAATAAACCTAATATTTTTATGAGAATGGGATTCAAATATGAGGATACTCGAAAATGCTTGAAAATTAAGCATTGGAAAAGATAATTCTTATAAGATACTGAAAAGTCTGGCTTTTTTGGCGAAATTGAAATTTTATTGGTTTGTTTTGGGCTAATACTAAAACCAATACAACCATAATTTCATGCAACTTAAGTTAGCGGAAAAAAACTCTATTGTTCACATATTTTGTATCAGGTGGTCGAACAAAATTCTGATAGTAGCCAAAAATTACATGTTATTGAAGTAAGCAGTAAATTCTCGCTGAAAATCGATAAGACTTGATTTCATATAATTCGCATGTTTACTGGTTTTGGACTGGGTGAAGACAATTCGTAAATGGATGGATCCCTTTTTTAAAATTTGTCGTGTTAGAGGGCAATGAATTAGAGTAGTATGGCACTCTAGAATCATCGCATATTTTTTGTAGCATCATAGTGAAACAAATTAAAGGCTCACCCAATCAATATTACCACTAAACATGCATCTAGCTTTTAATTTATTTAACTGTGATGCTACATAAAAAGTGCCCTGATTTTTGGCAGTTAGTGCCATAACTGTTAGTGCCATAACTCAAATTTATTGCCTCTTAACACAACAAACTTATAAACATGGAACTCAGCCATTTACGTAGAGGTTTTACTTTACCCAGTTCATATTACCATTACACATGCGAATTATGTGAAATCAAGTCTTATCGATAATTCAAATTATTTTTTGGCGAGAACATGTAATTTTCTGCTAATATCATCAGACTTTTGTACTATACCACCTACTACAAAATATGTCGACAACAGCTAACTTCAGTCTCATCATAATTTCAGAGTATTTTACTGATGTAAATACTCGTGAAGTGTTTCTGAAACGAGTTTTGACACACATATCAAGAAAATTTCATATAGAATTTTACTGAAAATATCTAAGATAACAATTAAAGCGTTTATTGATCCAAAATGTACATCAAGTGTAGTGACCTGGACTGTATTCATATATCTGGACTAGATTCGTCTGAAACCACAAACAGTCTAATATTGCTACGGAACGTTAGGCCATAGTTACGAAGATTTATTTCTGAAGTACAAATAATCTTTAACTGGATAATTGGACTAAATGGTTACGAAAACATTTCATAATACATGCAAATTAGAATTTTCAATATGCGATCATACAGCAATATACGTCATAAGCGAAATAAGTTTAATTCCAAAAATCGTCTTAATCATCATAAACACATATTTCGTTTCAAAATATTTACCAACGTAATTACGTTAATTACGCCAAATCAAAAAGTTTTGAAAAATATGTATACAGACCGAATACGGAATGTACTCACATGCTCGTCAAAACATCATCGAATTAAATTTCTCTTATCAGCTGCTAACTAAATAATTATTGTTCCATATGTTTGCTTAAATTATAATTGAAAAGTACATAGATATTATTGTATTTGACAATGCACGAATATTTATCAATATAATTTCGAGTTCAGAGAACAAAACTTATATAGTTAATGTTTTTCATTTAGTTTCACCCGATTTATCTAGGGTTAACATTCTGCTTATTGTGTGTACTGATAAGAAATGACTTTCAATTATAATTATTAAACATTATCAATTATGAACTACTATTAGATTATTTAGGCTATAATTGTATTGTTCGCTGTTTTTATTACAATTATATATGTTAATTTACCATCTAGACCGCAGATACATATTGTGGAAATTAAATGATTGATTATAGTGATTTTTTGTTGCTGTAAAAAACTGACATTGTATCGTACCGCAATGCTATGCCGTATTTACGGTTGTATATTTTCAAGTACCGTTTACTGGAAAATAAACAATCCTCTTGAATTTTGATTTGATTTTAATCACCTTGTATAGGCAACAGGGATTAGTTTTGATAATTTAATATTGACACCATTTCATATTCGAATCGACGTAAATGCGCACGTGAATTTGAAAAATGATGAATACCTGTACACGGTTCAAGATTCATTATCAAATTTGTTGTCACATTATTAGTTAGTACCAAAGTGTCAATAAACATTTGTTTGTAAATAAATAACAAGTTTGCGCGCATCTTTTAAAATATTTATGGAAATTTTCTTCAGTTGATTGATGAATTTTCTAATTTACATGAAGATGAGAAAATAACTTGTATGTATCATTATAGGGCCTCGTGTATTTAAAAGGTATTGGGTGGTAATCGTCGCCTTTTAAACGCGCCATTTCAAGTGGTTCAAGGTGCAAGTGTCTTGATAGTATTTTGAAATGAATGAATATTTCATGCAGCTGTTTGATCTGGAATGAACTAGACCTCGTGTCTCTTTATAGGCATCAACGTTATTTTGTAATATTTGTAATTTTGTCATAAGAATAAAATAAAAATATATTATAGAGATAAGGTTTGTCTTGTTTATTATTTAGACAGCTTACTCCGAGTGTTTGGAATGAATAATCTGTATACTTTTCTGAGATTATACTGAATGAATTGTGTTAAGGTCAGATGAGGTTCATATATATTGTACTGAAAGATTTTGCGTTTAGTATATTCATTTTATTTGCAACAACTTTCTTTAAATAACCTTTTACCCATCAATAAGAGATTCCAAATTAATTATAATGGGCGCGTCAAGCTTCTAAACGCGCCAACCCTGGGATGGTTTCGCAGTTAATAAAGAGTTAGGGAGGTTCTGTTTTGGGTAACCTTGAAACAAAGAATATTCTCTTATTTCAAATAACTCATTTTCGCAGGCCTCTTTTGAATTTAATGTAAAACCATTACGATGGTTCTGCATGGACCAGAACAAATAGTAGTCCGATGGTGCAAGGTCAGGACTATATGGTAGGTGCATCAAAACTTCCCAGCCAAGCTCTCTCAGTTTCTGCCGGATCATCAATGATGTGTATGTTATCATGATGGAACACAACGCCCTTTCTTTTGATCAATTATGGATGTTTTAACTAAATTGCTTGTTGTAAACGCGTTAGGTGCTGACCGTAAAGATTAGAATCAATCGTTTTGCTCAGTGGTAGCAACTTAATTTACGATTCCTTGCCAATCCCACCAAACACACAGCATTACTTTTCTTGGAGTCAATCCTTGCTTTGATACCGTTTGGGAACCTTCACCTCGTTTCGTCCATGATCTTTTTCGCACAACATTGTCGTATCTTATCCACTTTTCATCACCAGTAATCATTCGCTTTAAAAATGGATCGATTTCGTTCCGTTTCGGCAGCATTTCGCAGATTGAAATATGGTACATTAAACTTTTAACTGTTAATGGTCTAAAACTGTTTTGTGATCAATATTATGTTCTTTACCAATTGCATGGCTCTTTATATGCTGGTCTGCTTAGATTAGTTGCATGATTTCATCGACTTTTGCAGTGGTTGGTCGACCAGAGCGAAGTGCATCTTTGACATCCATATTTCCAGAACGAAAATGTGCAAACCATTTCTTTGGTGTTGATTTTGATAAAGCACCTTTTCCATAAACAGCACAAATTTTTTCGCAAGCCTGGGTTTCGTTTTTACCTTTGTCTAATAAAATGGTATAATATATCGAATTTTTACATTATGTATCGATATTTTTAAAATGTTGTTACTTTTTATTCACTTTCCCCATTTTTATGTTTTGTATGCCAAA
Organism: Nephrotoma appendiculata; assembly: GCA_947310385.1. NCBI lineage: Eukaryota > Metazoa > Arthropoda > Insecta > Diptera > Tipulidae > Nephrotoma > Nephrotoma appendiculata. Next base: position 280,145,505 of record OX371223.1, read on the forward strand.
GTGCAAGTTAAATGTTACCTTTCAAACACATATTGTCCAAATTGCCTGATCAATGGATACTGAGATATATATGAATGTAAAGCCATCTAGCGCGAGAAAACGGCCATGAACTTTTCTCTTACCTGTTTATTTGGGCTCGAAGGCATGATGTCGATTTCATAGTAGTTTATTTAGCTATACAAATTAACTGTTTCCAAATTCAAGTATTATGCCTTTCGCTGGATTTTTCAATTTTAAAAACATAGAATAAAAGAGTCTGAATTGAAGATTGAAATAAATAGATTTTATTTTCGCCATTTTTCAAGCTCTTGTTGCGGATTTTACTCTATATGAACCTATATATTATTTGCGTTTCTCAATTAAAAGATTGAGAGGCAGAGCTAATCTTGGGGGCCATGAGCATTTGTATCTCTGAAACAAAATTTTCAGTCAAAATTGTTGTTGTTGTCAAAATAAACATGGCCGGCAATATCACATTGAATACTTATAAGATCTAGATATATAAATATAATTACTGAATTCGGATTTAAATTAGTTCAAATTGGGATTAATACTGAAATATATTTAAATCAGAGTACAAATTTTGTTGTTGTCAAACATTGTTGTTGTTGTCAAAATAAACATGCCCGGCAATAACACATTAAATACTTATGGGATCTAGATATACAAATATAATTACTGAATTCGGATTTAAATTTGATCAAATTGGGATTAATGTTGAAAAATATTTAAATCATAGTACAAATTTTTTAATTGTAAAACGTTGTTGTTGTCAAAATAAACATGGCCAGCAATAACACATTAAATACTTATAAGATCTAGATATGTAAATATAATTACTGAATTCGAATTTAAATTTGATCAAATTGGGATTAATGTTGAAATATGTTTAAATCAGAGTACAAATTTTGTTGTTGTCAAACATTGTTGTTGTTGTCAAAATAAACATGGCCAGCAATAACACATTAAATACTTATGAGGTCTAGATATATAAATATAATTACTGAATTCGGATTTAAATTTGATCAAATTGGGATTAATACTGAAATATTTTTAAATCAGAGTATAAATATTGTTGTTGTCAAACATTGTTGTTGTTGTGAAAATAGACATGGCCGGCAATAACAAACAAAATACTTATAAAGTCTAGATATATAAATATATTTACTGAATTCGGATTTAAATTAGTTCAAATTGGGATTAATGTTGAAATATATTTAAATCAGAGTACAATTCCTGTTGTTGTCAATCATTGGTTTTGTTATCAAAATAGACATAGCACGCAATAACACATTAAACACTTATGAGATCTAGATATATAAATATAATTACTGAATTCGGATTTAAATTTGATCAAATTGGGATTAATGTTGAAAAATATTTAAATCAGAGTACAAATTTTTTAATTGTCAAACGTTGTTGTTGTTGTCAAAATAAACACGGCTGGCAATAACACATTAATTACTTATGAGGTCTAGATATATAAATATAATTACTCAATTCGGATTTAAATTTGATCAAATTGGGATTAATACTGAAATATATTTAAATCAGAGTACAAATTTTGTTGTTGTCAAACATTGTTGTTGTTGTCAAAATAAACATGGCCGGCAATAACACATTAAATACTTATGGGATCTAGATATACCAATATAATTACTGAATTCGGATTAAAATTTGATCAGATTGGGATTAATACTGAAATATTTTTTAATCAGATTATAAATATTAATGTTGTCAAACATTGTTGTTGTTGTAAAAATAAACATGGCCGGCAATAACACATTAAATACTTATGAGATCTAGATATATAAATATAATTACTGAATTCGGATTTAAATTTGATCAAATTGGGATTAATGTTGAAATATGTTTAAATCAGAGTACAAATTTTGCTGTTGTGAAACATTGTTGTTGTTGTCAAAATAAACATGGCCGGCAATAACACATTAATTACTTATGAGATCTAGATATATAAATATAATTACTGAATTTGGATTTAAATTTGATCAAATTGGGATTAGTGTTGAAATATTTTTTAATCAGAGTACAATTTTTGTTGTTGTCAAAGATTGTTGTTGTTGTCAAAATAAACATGGCCAGCAATAACACATTAAATACTTATAAGATCTAGATATGTAAATATAATTACTGAATTCGGATTTAAATTTGATCAAATTGGGATTAATGTTGAAAAATATTTAAATCAGAGTACAAATTTTTTAATTGTCAAACGTTGTTGTTGTTGTCAAAATAAACATGGCTGGCAATAACACTTTAATTACTTATGAGGTCTAGATATATAAATATAATTACTGAATTCGGATTTAAATTTGATCAAATTGGGATTAATGTTGAAATATATTTAAATCAGAGTACAAATTTTGTTGTTGTCAAACGTTGTTGTTGTTGTCAAAATAAACATGGCCGGCAATAACACATTAAATACTTATGAGATCTAGATATATAAATATAATTACTGAATTCGGATTTAAATTTGATCAAATTGGGATTAATGTTGAAAAATATTTAAATCAGAGTACACATTTTTTAATTGTCAAACATAGTTGTTGTTGTCAAAATAAACATGGCTGGCAATAACACTTTAAATACTTATGAGGTCTAGATATATAAATATAATTACTGAATTCGGATTTAAATTTGATCAAATTTCGATTAATACTGAAATATTTTTAAATCAGAGTATAAATATTGTTGTTGTCAAACATTGTTTTTGTTGTCAAAATAGACATGGCCGGCAATAACACATTAAATACTTATGAGATCTAGATATATAAATATAATTACTGAATTCGGATTTAAATTTGATCAAATTGGGATTAACACTGAAATATATTTAAATCAGAGTACAAATTTTGTTGTTGTCAAACATTGTTGTTGTTGTCAAAATAAACATGGCCGGCAATAACACATTAAATACTTATGAGATCTAGATATATAAATATAATTACTGAATTCGGATTTAAATTTGATCAAATTGGGATTAACACTGAAATATATTTAAATCAGAGTACAAATTTTGTTGTTGTCAAACGTTGGTGTTGTTGTCAAAATAAACGTGGCCGGCAATAACACAATAAAAACTTATGAGATCTAGATATATAAATATAATTACTGAATTCAGATTTAAATTTGATCAAATTGGGATTAATGTTGAAATATGTTTAAATCAGAGTACAAATTTTTTAATTGTCAAACGTTGTTGTTTTTGTCAATTTAAACATGGCTGGCAATAACACGGTAATTACTTATGAGGTCTAGATATATAAATATAATTACTGAATTCGAATTTAAATTTGATCAAATTGGGATTAACACTGAAATATATTTAAATCAGAGTACAAATTTTGTTGTTATCAAACATTGTTGTTGTTGTCAAAATAAACATGGCTGGCAATAACACATTAACTACTTATGAGATCTAGATATATAAATATAATTACTGAATTCGGATTTAAATTTGATCCAATTTCGATTAATACTGAAATATTTTTAAATCAGAGTATAAATATTGTTGTTGTCAAACATTGTTTTTGTTGTCAAAATAGACATGGCCGGCAATAACACATTAAATACTTATGAGATCTAGATATATAAATATAATTACTGAATTCGGATTTAAATTTGATCAAATTGGGATTAATGTTGAAATATGTTTAAATCAGAGTACAAATTTTTTAATTGTCAAACGTTGTTGTTTTTGTCAATTTAAACATGGCTGGCAATAACACTTTAATTACTTATGAGGTCTAGATATATAAATATAATTACTGAATTCGGATTTAAATTTGATCAAATTGGGATTACTGTTGAAATATATTTAAATCAGAGAACAAATTTTGTTGTTGTCAAAGATTGTTGTTGTTGTCAAAATAGACATGGCTGGCAATAACACATTAAATACTAATGAGATCTAGATATATAAATATAATTACTGAATTCGGATTTGAATTTGATCAAATTGGGATTAACACTGAAATATATTTAAATCAGAGTACAAATTTTGTTGTTGTCAAACGTTGGTGTTGTTGTCAAAATAAACGTGGCCAGCAATAACACAATAAAAACTTTTGAGATCTAGATATATAAATATAATTACTGAATTCGGATTTAAATTTGATCAAATTGGGATTAATGTTGAAATATGTTTAAATCAGAGTACAAATTTTTTAATTGTCAAACGTTGTTGTTTTTGTCAATTTTAACATGGCTGGCAATAACACATTAATTACTTATGAGGTCTAGATATATAAATATAATTACTGAATTCGGATTTAAATCTGATCAAATTGGGATTACTGTTGAAATATATTTAAATCAGAGTACAAATTTTGTTGTTGTCAAACGTTGTTGTTGTCAAAATAAACATGGCTGACAATAACACGTTAATTTCTTATGAGATCTCGATATATAAATATAATTACTGAATTCGGATTTAAATTTGATCAAATTGGGATTACTGTTGAAAAATATTTAAATCAGAGTACAAATTTTTTAATTGTCAAACGTTGTTGTTGTTGTCAATTTAAACAAGGCTGGCAATAACACGGTAATTACTTATGAGGTCTAGATATATAAATATAATTACTGAATTCGGATTTAAATTTGATCAAATTGGGATTAACACTGAAATATATTTAAATCAGAGTACAAATTTTGTTGTTGTCAAACATTGTTGTTGTTGTCAAAATAGACATGGCTGGCAATAACACATTAAATACTTATGAGATCTAGATATATAAATATAATTACTGAATTCGGATTTAAATTTGATCAAATTGGGATTAACACTGAAATATATTTAAATCAGAGTACAAATTTTGTTGTTGTCAAACGTTGGTGTTGTTGTCAAAATAAACGTGGCCGGCAATAACACAATAAAAACTTATGAGATATAGATATATAAATATAATTACTGAATTCGGATTTAAATTTGATCAAATTTCGATTAATACTGAAATATTTTTAAATCAGAGTATAAATATTGTTGTTGTCAAACATTGTTGTTGTTGTCAAAATAGACATGGCCGGCAATAACACATTAAATACTTATGAGGTCTAGATATATAAATATAATTACTGAATTCGGATTTAAATTTGATCAAATTGGGATTAATGTTGAAAAATATTTAAATCAGAGTACAAATTTTGTTGTTGTCAAACATTGTTGTTGTTGTCAGAATAAAAATGGCCGGCAATAACACATTAAATACTTATGAGATCTAGATATATAAATATAATTACTGAATTCGGATTTAAATTTGATCAAATTGGGATTAATGTTGAAATATATTTAAATCAGAGTACAAATTTTTTAATTGTCAAACGTTGTTGTTTTTGTCAATTTAAACATGGCTGGCAATAACACATTAAATACTTATGAGGTCTAGATAAATAAATATAATTACTGAATTCGGATTTAAATTTGATCAAATTGTGATTAACACTGAAATATATTTAAATCAGAGTACAAATTTTGTTGTTGTCAAACGTTGTTGTTGTTGTCAGAATAAAAATGGCCGGCAATAACACATTAAATACTTATGAGATCTAGATATATAAATATAATTACTCAATTCGGATTTAAATTTGATCAAATTGGGATTAACACTAAAATATATTTAAATCAGAGTACAAATTTTGTTGTTGTCAAACATTGTTGTTGTTGTCAGAATAAAAATGGCCGGCAATAACACATTAATTACTTATGAGATCTAGATATATAAATATAATTACTCAATTCGGATTTAAATTTGATCAAATTGAGATTACTGTTGAAAAATATTTAAATCAGAGTACAAATTTTTTAATTGTCAAACTTTGTTGTTGTTGTCAAAATAAACATGGCTGGCAATAACACGTTAATTTTTTATGAGATCTAGATATATAAATATAATTACTGAATTCGGATTTAAATTAGTTCAAATTGGGATTAACACTGAAATATATTTAAATCAGAGTACAAATTTTGTTGTTGTCAAACATTGTTGTTGTTGTCAGAATAAACATGGCCGGCAATAACACATTAAATACTTATGAGATCTAGATATATAAATATAATTACTGAATTCGGATTTAAATTTGATCAAATTGGGATTAATGTTGAAACATGTTTAAATCAGAGTACAAATTTTGTTGTTGTCAAACATTGTTGTTGTTGTCAGAATAAACATGGCCGGCAATAACACATTAAATACTTATGAGATCTAGATATATAAATATAATTACTGAATTCGGATTTAAATTTGATCAAATTGGGATTAACACTGAAATATATTTAAATCAGAGTACAAATTTTGTTGTTATCAAACGTTGGTGTTGTTGTCAAAATAAACGTGGCCGGCAATAACACAATAAAAACTTATGAGATCTAGATATATAAATATAATTACTGAATTCGGATTTAAATTTGATCAAATTTCGATTAATACTGAAATATTTTTAAATCAGAGTATAAATATTGTTGTTGTCAAAATAGACATGGCTGACAATAACACATTAAATACTTATGAGATCTCGATATATAAATATAATTACTGAATTCGGATTTAAATTGGATCAAATTGGGATTACTGTTGAAAAATATTTAAATCAGAGTACAAATTTTTTAATTGTCAAACGTTGTTGTTGTTGTCAATTTAAACAAGGCTGGCAATAACACGGTAATTACTTATGAGGTCTAGATATATAAATATAATTACTGAATTCGGATTTAAATTTGATCAAATTGGGATTAATGTTGAAATATTATTTAAATCAGAGTACAAATTTTGTTGTTGTCAAACGTTGTTGTTGTCAAAATAAACATGGCTGGCAATAACACGTTAATTTCTTATGAGATCTCGATATATAAATATAATTACTGAATTCGGATTTAAATTTGATCAAATTTCGATTAATACTGAAATATTTTTAAATCAGAGTATAAATATTGTTGTTGTCAAACATTGTTTTTGTTGTCAAAATAGACAAGGCCGGCAATAACACATTAAATACTTATGAGATCTAGATATATAAATATAATTACTGAATTCGGATTTAAATTTGATCAAATTGGGATTAATGTTGAAATATATTTAAATCAGAGTACAAATTTTTTAATTGTCAAACGTTGTTGTTTTTGTCAATTTAAACATGGCTGGCAATAACACGGTAATTACTTATGAGGTCTAGATATATAAATATAATTACTGAATTCGGATTTAAATTTGATCAAATTGGGATTAACACTGAAATATATTTAAATCAGAGTACAAATTTTGTTGTTGTCAAACATTGTTGTTGTTGTCAAAATAAACATGGCCGGCAATAACACATTAAATACTTATGAGATCTAGATATATAAATATAATTACTGAATTCGGATTTAAATTTGATCAAATTGGGATTAACACTGAAATATATTTAAATCAGAGTACAAATTTTGTTGTTGTCAAACGTTGGTGTTGTTGTCAAAATAAACGTGGCCGGCAATAACACAATAAAAACTTATGAGATCTAGATATATAAATATAATTACTGAATTCGGATTTAAATTTGATCAAATTTCGATTAATACTGAAATATATTTAAATCAGAGTATAAATATTGTTGTTGTCAAACATAGTTGTTGTTGTCAAAATAGACATGGCTGGCAATAACACATTAAATACTTATGAGATCTAGATATATAAATATAATTACTGAATTCGGATTTAAATTTGATCAAATTGGGATTAATGTTGAAATATGTTTAAATCAGAGTACAAATTTTTTAATTGTCAAACGTTGTTGTTTTTGTCAATTTAAACATGGCTGGCAATAACACATTAAATACTTATGAGGTCTAGATATATAAATATAATTACTGAATTCGGATTTAAATTTGATCAAATTGGGATTACTGTTGAAATATATTTAAATCAGAGTACAAATTTTGTTGTTGTCAAACGTTGTTGTTGTCAAAATAAACATGGCTGACAATAACACGTTAATTTCTTATGAGATCTCGATATATAAATATAATTACTGAATTCGGATTTAAATTTGATCAAATTGGGATTACTGTTGAAAAATATTTAAATGAGAGTACAAATTTTTTAATTGTCAAACGTTGTTGTTGTTGTCAATTTAAACATGGCTGGCAATAACACGGTAATTACTTATGAGGTCTAGATATATAAATATAATTACTGAATTCGGATTTAAATTTGATCAAATTGGGATTAATGTTGAAAAATATTTAAATCAGAGTACAAATTTTTTAATTGTCAAACGTTGTTGTTGTTGTCAAAATAAACATGGCTGGCAATAACACGGTAATTACTTATGAGGTCTAGATAAATAAATATAATTACTGAATTCGGATTTAAATTTGATCAAATTGGGATTAACACTGAAATATATTTAAATCAGAGTACAAATTTTGTTGTTGTCAAACATTGTTGTTGTTGTCAAAATAGACATGGCTGGCAATAACACATTAAATACTTATGAGATCTAGATATATAAATATAATTACTGAATTCGGATTTAAATTTGATCAAATTGGGATTAACACTGAAATATATTTAAATCAGAGTACAAATTTTGTTGTTGTCAAACGTTGGTGTTGGGATCAAAATAAACGTGGCCGGCAATAACACAATAAAAACTTATGAGATCTAGATATATAAATATAATTACTGAATTCGGATTTAAATTTGATCAAATTGGGATTAATGTTGAAATATGTTTAAATCAGAGTACAAATTTTTTAATTGTCAAACGTTGTTGTTTTTGTCAATTTAAACATGGCTGGCAATAACACGGTAATTACTTATGAGGTCTAGATATATAAATATAATTACTGAATTCGGATTTAAATTTGATCAAATTGGGATTAACACTGAAATATATTTAAATCAGAGTACAAATTTTGTTGTTGTCAAACATTGCTGTTGTTGTCAAAATAAACATGGCCGGCAATAACACATTAAATACTTATGAGATCTAGATATATAAATATAATTACTGAATTCGGATATAAATTTGATCAAATTGGGATTAACACTGAAATATATTTAAATCAGAGTACAAATTTTGTTGTTGTCAAACGTTGGTGTTGGGATCAAAATAAACGTGGCCGGCAATAACACAATAAAAACTTATGAGATCTAGATATATAAATATAATTACTGAATTCGGATTTAAATTTGATCAAATTGGGATTAATGTTGAAATATGTTTAAATCAGAGTACAAATTTTTTAATTGTCAAACGTTGTTGTTTTTGTCAATTTAAACATGGCTGGCAATAACACGGTAATTACTTATGAGATCTAGATATATAAATATAATTACTGAATTCGGATTTAAATTTGATCAATTTGGGATTAACACTGAAATATATTTTAATCAGAGTACAAATTTTGTTGTTGTCAAACATTGCTGTTGTTGTCAAAATAAACATGGCCGGCAATAACACATTAAATACTTATGAGATCTAGATATATAAATATAATTACTGAATTCGGATTTAAATTTGATCAAATTGGGATTAACACTGAAATATATTTAAATCAGAGTACAAATTTTGTTGTTGTCAAACGTTGGTGTTGTTGTCAAAATAAACGTGGCCGGCAATAACACAATAAAAACTTATGAGATCTAGATATATAAATATAATTACTGAATTCGGATTTAAATTTGATCAAATTTCGATTAATACGGAAATATATTTAAATCAGAGTATAAATATTGTTGTTGTCAAACATTGTTGTTGTTGTCAAAATAGACATGGCCGCCAATACCACATTAAATACTTATGAGATCTAGATATATAAATATAATTACTGAATTCGGATTTAAATTTGATCAAATTGGGATTAACACTGAAATATTTTTAAATCAGAGTATAAATTTTGTTGTTGTCAAACATTGTTTTTGTTGTCAAAATAAACATGGCTGCCAATAACACAATAAATACTTATGAGATCTATATATATATAAATATAATTCCTGAATTCGGATTTAAATTTGATCAAATTGGGATTAATACTGAAATATGTTTAAATCAGAATACAAATTTTGTTGTTGTCAAACATTGTTGTTGTTAACAAAATAACCATGGCCGCCAATAACACATTAAATACTTATGAGGTCTAGATATATAAATATAATTACTGAATTCGCATTTAAATTTGATCAAATTGGGATTAATGTTGAAATATTATTTAAATCAGAGTACAAATTTTGTTGTTGTCAAACATTGTTTTTGTTGTCAAAATAACCATGGCCGCCAATTACACATTAAATACTTATGAGATCTAGATATATAAATATAATTACTGAATTCGGATTTAAATTTGATCAAATTGGGATTAATGTTGAAATATGTGTAAATCAGAGTACAAATTTTGTTGTTGTCAAACGTTGTTGTTGTCAAAATAAACATGGCTGGCAATAACACGTTAATTTCTTATGAGATCTCGATATATAAATATAATTACTGAATTCGGATTTTAATTTGATCAAATTGGGATTAATGTTGAAATATGTTTAATTCAGAGTACAAATTTTGTTGTTGTCAAACATTGTTGTTGTTGTCAGAATAAACATGGCCGGCAATAACACATTAAATACTTATGAGATCTAGATATATAAATATAATTACTGAATTCGGATTTAAATTTGATCAAATTGGGATTAACACTGAAATATATTTAAATCAGAGTACAAATTTTGTTGTTATCAAACGTTGGTGTTGTTGTCAAAATAAACGTGGCCGGCAATAACACAATAAAAACTTATGAGATCTAGATATATAAATATAATTACTGAATTCGGATTTAAATTTGATCAAATTTTGATTAATACTGAAATATTTTTAAATCAGAGTATAAATATTGTTGTTGTAAAAATAGACATGGCTGGCAATAACACATTAAATACTTATGAGATCTAGATATATAAATATAATTACTGAATTCGGATTTAAATTTGATCAAATTGGGATTAATGTTGAAATATGTTTAAATCAGAGTACAAATTTTTTAATTGTCAAACGTTGTTGTTTTTGTCAATTTAAACATGGCTGGCAATGACACATTAATTACTTATGAGGTCTAGATATATAATTATAATTACTGAATTCGGATTTAAATTTGATCAAATTGGGATTAACACTGAAATATATTTAAATCAGAGTACAAATTTTGTTGTTGTCAAACGTTGGTGTTGTTGTCAAAATAAACGTGGCCGGCAATAACACAATAAAAACTTATGAGATCTAGATATATAAATATAATTACTGAATTCGGATTTAAATTTGATCAAATTTCGATTAATACGGAAATATATTTAAATCAGAGTATAAATATTGTTGTTGTCAAACATTGTTGTTGTTGTCAAAATAGACATGGCCGGCAATAACACATTTAATACTTATGAGATCTAGATATATAAATATAATTACTGAATTCGGATTTAAATTTGATCAAATTGGGATTAATGTTGAAATATGTTTAAATCAGAGTACAAATTTTTTAATTGTCAAACGTTGTTGTTTTTGTCAATTTAAACATGGCTGGCAATAACACATTAAATACTTATGAGGTCTAGATATATAAATATAATTACTGAATTCGGATTTAAATTTGATCAAATTGGGATTACTGTTGAAATATATTTAAATCAGAGTACAAATTTTGTTGTTGTCAAACGTTGTTGTTGTCAAAATAAACATGGCTGACAATAACACGTTAATTTCTTATGAGATCTCGATATATAAATATAATTACTGAATTCGGATTTAAATTTGATCAAATTGGGATTACTGTTGAAAAATATTTAAATGAGAGTACAAATTTTTTAATTGTCAAACGTTGTTGTTGTTGTCAAAATAAACATGGCTGGCAATAACACGGTAATTACTTATGAGGTCTAGATATATAAATATAATTACTGAATTCGGATTTAAATTTGATCAAATTGGGATTAATGTTGAAAAATATTTAAATCAGAGTACAAATTTTTTAATTGTCAAACGTTGTTGTTGTTGTCAAAATAAACATGGCTGGCAATAACACTTTAATTACTTATGAGGTCTAGATAAATAAATATAATTGAATTCGGATTTAAATTTGATCAAATTGGGATTAACACTGAAATATGTTTAAATCAGAGTACAAATTTTGTTGTTGTCAAACATTGTTGTTGTTGTCAAAATAGACATGGCTGGCAATAACACATTAAATACTTATGAGATCTAGATATATAAATATAATTACTGAATTCGGATATAAATTTGATCAAATTGGGATTAACACTGAAATATATTTAAATCAGAGTACAAATTTTGTTGTTGTCAAACGTTGGTGTTGGGATCAAAATAAACGTGGCCGGCAATAACACAATAAAAACTTATGAGATCTAGATATATAAATATAATTACTGAATTCGGATTTAAATTTGATCAAATTGGGATTAATGTTGAAATATGTTTAAATCAGAGTACAAATTTTTTAATTGTCAAACGTTGTTGTTTTTGTCAATTTAAACATGGCTGGCAATAACACATTAAATACTTATGAGGTCTAGATATATAAATATAATTACTGAATTCGGATTTAAATTTGATCAAATTGGGATTACTGTTGAAATATATTTAAATCAGAGTACAAATTTTGTTGTTGTCAAACGTTGTTGTTGTCAAAATAAACATGGCTGACAATAACACGTTAATTTCTTATGAGATCTCGATATATAAATATAATTACTGAATTCGGATTTAAATTTGATCAAATTGGGATTACTGTTGAAAAATATTTAAATGAGAGTACAAATTTTTTAATTGTCAAACGTTGTTGTTGTTGTCAAAATAAACATGGCTGGCAATAACACGGTAATTACTTATGAGGTCTAGATATATAAATATAATTACTGAATTCGGATTTAAATTTGATCAAATTGGGATTAATGTTGAAAAATATTTAAATCAGAGTACAAATTTTTTAATTGGCAAACGTTGTTGTTGTTGTCAAAATAAACATTGCTGGCAATAACACTTTAATTACTTATGAGGTCTAGATAAATAAATATAATTGAATTCGGATTTAAATTTGATCAAATTGGGATTAACACTGAAATATGTTTAAATCAGAGTACAAATTTTGTTGTTGTCAAACATTGTTGTTGTTGTCAAAATAGACATGGCTGGCAATAACACATTAAATACTTATGAGATCTAGATATATAAATATAATTACTGAATTCGGATATAAATTTGATCAAATTGGGATTACTGTTGAAATATATTTAAATCAGAGTACAAATTGTGTTGTTGTCAAACGTTGTTGTTGTTGTCAAAATAAACATGGCTGACAATAACACGTTAATTTCTTATGAGATCTCGATATATAAATATAATTACTGAATTCGGATTTAAATTTGATCAAATTGGGATTACTGTTGAAAAATATTTAAATCAGAGTACAAATTTTTTAATTGTCAAACGTTGTTGTTGTTGTCAATTTAAACATGGCTGGCAATAACACGGTAATTACTTATGAGGTCTAGATATATAAATATAATTACTGAATTCGGATTTAAATTTGATCAAATTGGAATTAATGTTGAAAAATATTTAAATCAGAGTACAAATTTTTTAATTGTCAAACGTTGTTGTTGTTGTCAAAATAAACATGGCTGGCAATAACACTTTAATTACTTATGAGGTCTAGATAAATAAATATAATTACTGAATTCGGATTTAAATTTGATCAAATTGGGATTAACACTGAAATATATTTAAATCAGAGTACAAATTTTGTTGTTGTCAAACGTTGTTGTTGTTGTCAAAATAAACATGGCTGGCAATAACACGGTAATTACTTATGAGGTCTAGATCAATAAATATAATTACTGAATTCGGATTTAAATTTGATCAAATTGGGATTAACACTGAAATATATTTAAATCAGAGTACAAATTTTGTTGTTGTCAAACATTGTTTTTGTTGTCAAAATAGACATGGCCGGCAATAACACATTAAATACTTATGAGGTCTAGATATATAAATATAATTACTGAATTCGGATTTAAATTTGATCAAATTGGGATTAATGTTGAAAAATATTTAAATCAGAGTACAAATTTTTTAATTGTCAAACGTTGTTGTTGTTGTCAAAATATACATGGCTGGCAATAACACTTTAATTACTTATGAGGTCTAGATATATAAATATAATTACTGAATTTTGATTTAAATTTGATCAAATTGGGATTAATGTTGAAATATGTTTAAATCAGAGTACAAATTTTGTTGTTGTCAAACATTGTTGTTGTTGTCAAAATAAACATGGCCGGCAATAACACATTAAATACTTATGAGATCTAGATATATAAATATAATTACTGAATTCGGATTTAAATTTGATCAAATTGGGATTAATGTTGAAAAATATTTAAATCAGAGTACAAATTTTTTAATTGTCAAACGTTGTTGTTGTCGTCAAAATAAACATGGCTGGCAATAACACTTTAATTACTTATGAAGTCTAGATATATAAATATAATTACTGAATTCGGATTTAAATTTGATCAAATTGGGATTAATGTTGAAATACATTTAAATCAGAGTACAAATTTTGTTGTTGTCAAACATTGTTGTTGTTGTCAGAATAAACATGGCCGGCAATAACACATTAAATACTTATGAGATCTAGATATATAAATATAATTACTGAATTCGGATTTAAATTTGATCAAATTGGGATTAATACTGAAATATTTTTAAATCAGAGTAGAAATTTTTTTGTTGTCAAACATTGTTGTTGTTGTCAAAACAAACATGGCCGCCAATACCACATTAAATACTTATGAGATCTAGATATATAAATATAATTACTGAATTCGGATTTAAATTTGATCAAATTGGGATTAATACTGAAATATTTTTAAATCAGAGTATAAATTTTGTTGTTGCAAACATTGTTGTTGTTGTCAAAGTAAACATGACCGGTAATAACACATTAAATACTTATGAGCTCTAGAAATACAAATATAATTACTGAATTCGGATTTAAATTTGATCAAATTGGATAATTGTTGAAAAATATTTAAATCAGACTACAAATTTTTTAATTGTCAAACGTTGTTATTGTTGTCAAAATAAATATGGCCGGCAATAACACATTAAATACCCCTGAGATCTAGATATATAAATATAATTACTGAATTCGGATTTAAATTTGATCAAATTGGGATTAATACTGAAATATTTTTAAATCAGAGTAGAAATTTTTTTGTTGTCAAACATTGTTGTTGTTGTCAAAATAAACATGGCCGCCAATACCACATTAAATACTTATGAGATCTAGATATATAAATATAATTACTGAATTCGGATTTAAATTTGATCAAATTGGGATTAATACTGAAATATGTTTAAATCAGAATACAAATTTTGTTGTTGTCAAACATTGTTGTTGTTAACAAAATAACCATGGCCGCCAATAACACATTAAATACTTATGAGATCTAGATATATAAATATAATTACTGAATTCGGATTTAAATTTGATCAAATTGGATAATTGTTGAAAAATATTTAAATCAGACTACAAATTTTTTAATTGTCAAACGTTGTTATTGTTGTCAAAATAAATATGGCCGGCAATAACACATTAAATACCCCTGAGATCTAGATATATAAATATAATTACTGAATTCGGATTTAAATTTGATCAAATTGGGATTAATACTGAAATATTTTTAAATCAGAGTAGAAATTTTTTTGTTGTCAAACATTGTTGTTGTTGTCAAAATAAACATGGCCGCCAATACCACATTAAATACTTATGAGATCTAGATATATAAATATAATTACTGAATTCGGATTTAAATTTGATCAAATTGGGATTAATACTGAAATATGTTTAAATCAGAATACAAATTTTGTTGTTGTCAAACATTGTTGTTGTTAACAAAATAACCATGGCCGCCAATAACACATTAAATACTTATGAGATCTAGATATATAAATATAATTACTGAATTCGGATTTAAATTTGTTCAAATTGGGATTAATACTGAAATATATTTCAATCAGAGTATCGTATGTTGGACACTTTACATGCAATAAGACGATTGCATAGTACGAAACCAATCGATTTAATGGATTAAGGACACCAGGGAGTCAATTCGCTTTCCATGAAATAATGAAAATGAAGAATTTTTTTCATTTGCAATCGAGTAAGTTTGAATTGCACATAAGAAATTAGGGTTTCACACGATGGAATTTAAAATTACGTGCAAATAATTAAAACTACTAGATTGCAAATGAAAAAAACTTTTCATTTTCATTATTTCATGGAACGCGAATTGACCCCCAGAGCAAAGACTACTTCACTAAATAACCTATAAATGGAGCTGGCCAATGGGCCTTTTCTCATACACAAGTGACTAAATTAAGAAAGAAAAATTACTAGATGAATTGTATTCAGTTGTAATAATTTAAAATAAAAAATAAAAAAAAATAAAAATAAAAAAAAATCAGAGTATAAATCTTGTTGTTGTCAAACATTGTTGTTATTGGCAAAATAAACATTGCCGGTAGTAGCACATTAAGGGTCTTTTCATAAATAACAAGTTACAAGAAGAACCCCGAGATGGCACAAGTCATGTACTATATAAAAATGAAGACTTACTAGTCTTTCTCTCTAAGCTAAAAGTCCAAATTTCCATTCCCACCTTAAAGATTCGTCTGTTGATTAGAGGTCGACGATCGTAATAGTTTGTTATTGTTGCTGTGATCTATATTGTGGTGGATTGATGAACTGCACTTTATTGCCTCATAAAAAAGCAATTAAATTATAATTTAAATTTTTTTCTTTTTCTGTGAACAATAAAAATTGTATGATAACCTATCATAAATGGCACGAAACGATGTGCTGTAATAGCATCCGCTCAGATGAGGTCAGATGTATATAGCGCAGAAATATTACTCGTACATATTCGTCATGAAAGTGGATGAATTCTAAGAAGAAGTTAAATATTTGGAAATTTAAACTTGAATTTTCTTTAAAGACATCAAGTTAAAAACGACTGTTCAAAATTTAAAGATTAAAGATAGTTCATCAGATCAAATGATCACACCTTAAATCCAAATAAGTATTCTGTAACTGTCACTTCTGTAGCACCTTATAAACTATCATTATTTAAATAACAAATTTAAAGTCATGTTAATTTAAAATCTTGATTTTCTATATGTCACAATTTAATTTTCTAATTAAATTCAACACGAATCTTGATTTATGAAACATACAAGCGGATAATTACAAACAGATTGAGTTTCAAGATTATTTGTGATACTACAAAACGGAATATGTAATTATAAATTCTGTATTAAAATTATAACTTTGTACTCACCTACAACTACCTTGCCGACTAAAACCACTGCCACACGTTGAACTTCTGACTAGAGTTGGTACGATAGTTAATGGTAATAAATTTGGATTACTCATAATACTGTCCATTGAGTCTGGTTCCTCGTCGATTATTCCCGGATGCATAAAAATTTTGCGGGATCCCGATGAATTTTCGCGATCATCGTATTTTTCGCTTTTCTTTCTGCTAAATCCCATATTTATGGCGTTTTTTTCGAATTTGTACTATTTGGTCGGTATTGTGCGGTTTGTTTCGTAACTGTAATAAAAATAAATTTTTCTTAATCCACAAAGTTTTTTATTACCGGTATCGAATACATAATCCACAACTTATTACAATACATATATATATGTTGCATTTTGTTAACACAAAAAATAATCATTCGTTTATGACGTAAAATAATTCATTGAAAATTTAAATTTTCTTATATAGTTCTGAGCGTATAGCTCGTGTTATATATCCAACGAAAGATGACAAGTTGAGAATGAATTATGATGAATGAAATAAGATAAAATAAAAATAATACGATTATGAGAAAATGTTTACGCCGAACAGATAAAATTATGTGAGTGAAATTAATTGTTTGCACAGACGCTGATAATTATTTTGAAAAAATATCTTGTTGATAGTAATGCTTGCGTGCGAATGGATTAAGATTTTAATTACATAATTTTGAGATAATCATTTCTAAGATTTAATTCAAGACAAAACTATGTCAGTGTCACACTGAACGGTAAAAACCACTGCGACAGTTACGTATAATATGAGTACAGACTTTAGATGATTCAAAGCAGTTATAAAACATGTTGAGCGATACGTGCCTGATAGTTTGGAGTATATTCTAGAATAAACAGATTATGCGGTTTGCCTTATATGTCTTCCTCAGGCAATAGCCAAATCGAAGAAATACGTCTATATAAACCCGATTTACCTAGCACCATCTTCGCATTGCATAGCTCGGGTTGGTTCATGAGTTATGGCAGTCCGAGTAGTACGCACGTTCGCACGTAGTTGTGTTCATTTTTAGACCGTAATCTGCAAGGTGAGGAATACCATTTTGCATCCTGCTTCTATCAAAAATCGAACTCCATATACCAGTTAATCAATACGCCAAAGCGCTTTAAAGCGCTTATCGTTTGCAATCAGTGCGTCTTGAAACAGTGATTCTTGGCCGAAATCGGTCCACCGGAAGTAGCAGCTTCCACAAGAGCTTTTTTTCGTTGTAAATATTGAAGAAAGTATAGCATTTAAAAAAAATAAACTTTATAAATAAAAAATTCTAAATAAATTTACAACAATATCGGCCCACATTATTTTGCTAAATTCAATAGGAAATGACAATTACTGGCATTAAACGGTTTTTCAACAAAAACTCGACCTTGTACAGCCCAGTTGGATTGATTGATTGGGATGAAACTTCATACTAAAACTTTTTTTTTATATATTAAGAGATTTCAGTGAGTTTTGACCGAAATAGGAAAAACGGAAGTGACAGCTTTCAAAAAGCTTTTCTATTTTTGGCAAATATTTTGAAAAGGTTTTGGCAAATATTTTGCAATATAAACGATTCTAAATAAAATTTACAACAATACAGTTTCTTAACAGTTTTCTACAATTTAGGCGGAAATAAATATTTTTGACAAAAAGCTCAGATTTCAAATCTAAGTTTTTTCTCCAAGCTTAACCCATTCCGGCCGGTAAGAGAACTCCTTAGAATTTTTTTCGAATCAAGAATTACTAGGACCCCAATTTTGATCAATAAAAACTAAAAAAAATTCCAAGCCCCGTTTCCATATGAAACAGTGGTCGAAAAATCGACCATTGGCCGAATACTTATATAAAAAATTTAACAAAAACGCGATTTATTAGAAAATACATTTCTTTTTAAAAAAAATTAATAAGTAATGAAATATGTATTTATGATGTTATTCGAAAAGTGTGTTTATGACACTCTCTACAGCGTCGGACTATGGCCTTCAGCTCTTTTAAGGTTCATTTGATACAACGGCATACCCGTCAGGTTGTTCTTGTACCATTCTATCCGATGTAAGGAGTAATCTTTCGGTTACCTCAACTTTGAAATCTTTTTGAGACATTACCTTCTGTTTAAGTTTCCCTCAAATTAAGCAATGCATTTTCCACACATTTACAAGTGCACTATACAATCCGCTAATCGTGGTTACATATTGTGACTTCTTTATTATCACTGCAACAGACAAATAGAATGTGGTTCGTGGTATCAAAAACATGGTTTATTTCTCTCTCTCTCTCTCTCTCTCTCTCTCTCTCTCTCTCTCTCTCTATCTCCTCTCTCTCTCCTCTCTCTCTTTCTCTCTCTCTCTCTTTCTCTCTCTCTCTCTCTCTCTCTCTCTCTCTCTCTCTCTCTCTCTCTCTCTCTCTCTCTCTCTCTCTCTCTCTCTCTCTCTCTCTCTCTCTCTCTCTCTCTCTCTCTCTCTCTCTCTCTCTCTCTCTCTCTCTCTGGCACTATATCCCATCAAGGGATTTGGCCGCCTCAAATGAGGTTTCATAATCATATTTTCATTTCGGACAATGAATGATTAATTCATTGATCTTAAACCAGCCGTGAAATTTTTCCTTGTCACCACCGGGAATTGAATCCGGGACCTCCTGTCGTTGGAGCAAGCATACTGACCACTTTGCCACCGGGGCGGCTTTGGTCTGTTTTACCTTTCAGTACTTCCTTTCTTGTTTTCATTACCGCTCCTCTTAACCGGTTTGAGTGAATAGTATCTTTTGGTAAGAACTCACACTCAAAATGTAGATACATCAGATCATCAGACGTAAAAATTGATGTATAGGTATTGTTTAATGGTTTTTAATTACGACCGCGACATTGCTTGTTTTACTATGCTTACTCCAGGTCGATTGCTTCAGTAATCGTCGATAGATTGAAGCTTGTGGTATCCTAATAGAAATTTTTTAACTCCACAATTGAGATCACGTTTTGAACATACAGATTATTTCCATATTTGTTTGTTTCAACTAATCTATGCTGAAGAAGTTCGTCGCCAAAAATCTCTGAAATAACTGGAAATAACATACTCTACTGGATATCCAAATCCATACTGATATAAAATACCGTTCGTTTTTAAGAATTTCTATTTTATTTAAGTGCCAAAAGATTAATTTTAATTTTGATAACGAAACATTTGGAAAACAAAATTATTTTTTGGCTAGTTAAAATTATTACAAAATTGCTGGTCGAAAAATCAATCACCGCTCAAAAATGGATTGACGATCCCGCGGTGAATTTTGCTTAAAATTGGTCAACAGGAAGTGACAGCTTCCATATGAGCTATTTAATTTTTCCACTCGAAGTGACAGCTTCAATGGGAAAGTTTTTTATATTTTTTTGCATGTATTTTTAAAAGTATCACATCAATCTCGTAACTAGCGGTTGTGACCTAACAGATTCTAAAATAGTTTTTCGAGAACACCGGTCTAGATCAGGTTCCCAAAATGTAAGAGGGAATGACGACTTTTGTCAAAAAAAAATGTTTTTTAGTAAAAAATTTGCTCCGTATAATAGATCACGTGATAAAACTTAATATTTAAGTTTTTTTTTTGAAATTAGAAGACCCCAATAATTTTTGGCCGCGATCAGTCTACCTAATTTATGTTAATTAAGTTTCAAACAAAATTAGATCAAATCTTTAATTTTTTTTCTAGAAACGACGGGAACGAGTTTTGATAAAAATAACATCATTTCATCAAAATTGGGCATCACCACAGAGCGGGCGGATTGACCGTTTGAAATAAAACTTCATAATTAAGCTTTTATCATAAATTGGGAGTGCTTTGAGAGATGTAGTGCACATACCCTATCTGGCTTTGTGAAATTTAGGTAGGAATTATGAGTTTTGATTACACAATACAATTTTTATTACCCATCTGATTGCAGATTTTGTCCAAAAACTGAGAGTTGGGAGTTTTGCTGCTATTTCACTAACCTACTAGATGCACAAAATTAATATTATTGTTGATTAATGTAAATAATAATTAAATTTTATATTTACATCTAGATGTGCTGATGAAATAACATAAAAACTCAAAAAATCGTCAACTCGCATTTTTCGAAGAAAATTCGTACACTAGTACAGGAGGGGGGAGGGGGGGGATCTACAGTAGGTGCAACAAGAGCGTATACGGCAAAAAATTAAGTAAAAATAAATCTACGATTTTAGAACTTAGTAAAGCCACGATTACTGCTAATAATTGCCTGGTATCTTTTGACCTTACAATAGACAAAACTTTCTGCATACTGTGGATTCAAATTTTACAACTTACATCTTCCGGACGACTCGCTATACGGCTCAAATTTTTAATGTGGTACATTTTCAGATTAATCTTCATGATTGCATATAAATTTCGATCGGATTGCCATCAGGTGACTGAGATGGCGTATCCAATGTTGTGATTCGCTTTTTCAGTTTAAATTCTGAATAAAGTATGCACACTATGGTGCTTTGGGTCATTTTCTTCTTGCAAGATCCAATTAGAGTTCCCCGATCTAAATCGTTTACTGACAGACGATAACTAACCCCATGAATAAATTTTATTCATGTAAAGTGCGTTTATAGGTTCCGTGTGGAAACCATTAATTTACATGGAGCTTGAGCGGGTGCTTCAGTGTTCGTACAATCCTTTTTTTTTTGCTAAGTAGATCAAACACACCTTCAAATATTAAACTCCAAAAGATCGACTCATCGGTCAATACAACATTCGTGTAATCGTTGTTGTTAATGTTCGTTGCTCACTGTACTCGCTGTGCAATGTGTTTTTGTGTTAGCAGTCATTTGACCAAAGTATCTCTATGTTTTTATGATTGTTTTTGGTATACTAATATTCTTTTTCATCCACACTTGCACCCAGCGTAGGCGAAGAATTTTCTTCAAATAAACTAGTATGATGGTGTCATCCTTCTTTTTTGTGGTGGTCCGGATTTTGCCACCATCTGGCAGATCCTCTTCTGTACAAATGTTTTCGATTTTTTTTATATATTTTGCTGCACCTGCAACCGACAGTTTTGGTCCTATTGGATGTACACTTAAAAACACCACTTCAAATCGTTTTTTTATAAATCGCTCTCATTTCTTTCATATATGTTGTCCGCTTAACCTTGTTAAAGTTAGCCGAAAGTTTCCAGCCGAAAGATAATGCAGATAGTGTCTTGACTGTTTCAACAGAAAATTAAACTCTCTGTATACTCTCGCTCCTATCGATTTTTAAATTCCTATAAACAGAAATAATTTCTCCTTCACCCAAAGGATATAACCCGATCCTAAATTCATCCTAAATTCTAGTTTATGACTGATTTTTGCTGTATTCAAGACACTATCTGCATTATCTTTCGGCTGGAAACTTTCGGCTAACTTTAACAGTATGTCCGCTTAACAGTTGCAGTTAAACTATTTTTTCTTTTAGAGTGTCAAAGAGGAATCAATAAAAAACCGGTTTAAGTCCGGCCCATATTTGTTACTATAGTTTTATGAACAGTTCTTCCGTAACCGCTCTTGTTGAATTTACAGTATGTACATCTGTCCTTACAGAAAGTCGGCTGTTGACCACAACCACTACATTTCTCCATTTTTCGGATTACTGATTGATAAATTCATTGAATTCTGTAGTAAGCAAGATATTGCAAGTTGTATACTAACCTATAACAAGCAAACTTGCAGAATGAGCTTTATGGCGTTTGGTATGTTGATTTGAAGGGCATAACTTGTTTGCAGGCTAATTCGCATATAGACCTGCAATTTAAAATAGTCCCACACTAAGAAATGTAAATGTGATAAATCGCTCGATCTCGGTGGCCAGTTCATGTCGCCCCGCGCGAGATAGCCATGAATTCAAATAGTTTGTTCAGAATGTTTATGGTGGCATGCGCTTCGTGTGGAACATAACGCCGTCCTGTTAGAACCACATATGTCGTCGGTACCCATATCATCGTGTTTAGTCCATTTTAAAGTTAGCTTATAATCAATCTCTAGAGCTTGCCGGTGACGGTTATGGCAATGCTAGTTTCGTTTTGGAAAAAGGACTGACCTATATGATATTTGCGATATTTGGTTTCGCCCCGAAATCCAACAATTGGACTTATATCCATAAAAATAAAAATTCAATATGAACTTCATAGGCTTTTGAAGTTAGACCTAAACTAGTCCTAAACCAATAAAAACAAACGAAAGTGTGTTTGCATTGGTAAAAATTAAATAAAGATGACATTTAGGCGAAATAATGAAATATTTGAATACTTTTCCAATTGAACTTATTCTTTAAAAAAAACATTTTTCGAATTTTCGTAGTAAAAATAAATAATCTTTTCCGTTCAAAGAAAATAATATTTTCTTAAGCAATTAATTATATTGAGAATTCGCCTGATTATCACCTAGTTCTGTATGATTTTCTGAAAGGTTAAGGTTAGAACTTCCGAACCTGTAAACCATTTAAAAAGCTAATGGGATTCACGTGGTCAAATAAATACTTTAATGACCTGCGCTATAGTAAAAATTTGTGATTTTCTTAAGAAATTGATTATTAGAAGACATCATATTTCATGTTCCCGTGAACAGTTTTCGAGGTCGTTGTTGATAAGAATACTATAAATTTATCCGAACCCTTTGTGTTGGGTTCATAACGTGATTTTTGTGAGAGCAGGTAGTTAGACTGCATCTCAACCCACTAATTACATAGCTCACGTACTGGTGATATATATTAAAGCATACAGCATTATCAGAAACATTTTAACATCACGAGCGTATTGCTTCCAGAAAGACACCTGCTTATTACCGAGTTCTGTCCATCTTAGTTTAAATTATAGAATTCCCTCCCATGTGGTCATATTTCAGAACTTCTTCCAAAAGTTATTGAAGAATCTTATTTCTATCCACCATATTCAATTTCACCATAATCGGTTGAGGAATTATCGAATTCCATTTCAGGTGGCCATATATCAGAACTTTTCCAAAAATCAATTAAGAATCCCATTTCCATCCAACGTACACAATCCCATCATAATCGGTTAAGAATTGATCGAGTACCGTCCGAGATGGCAATATTCCAGTATTTCTTCTCATAAACATTTAAGAATCACATTTCCATTCAGCATACCCTATCCCATCATAATCGGTTAAGAATTGATCGAGTTCGGTCCCAGGTGGAAATATTCTAAAACTTCTTTGCAGAATCGTTAAAGAATTTCATTTCTATCCAAAATAGCCAATCCCTTCATAATTGGTTGATCAATTCTTGATCAAGTTCCATCCCAGCCCCAAGCTAGCCATATTCCAGAATTTCTACCCAAAGTCATTTAGGAATCCTATTTCCATCCAGCATACCCAATTCCATCATTATCGGTTAAGAATTGATGGAGTTCTGTCCCAAGTGGCCAAATTCCAGAATTCCTTCCCAAAATCATTTAGAATTCCATTTCCATCCAGCACACTCCTTTCCAGGTGGCCACATTCCAAAAATCATTTAAGAATATCATTTCCATCCAACATACCCAATCCCTCTATAATCGGCTAAGAATTGATCGAGTTCCGTCCCAGGTGACCATATTCCAGAACTTCTTTTAAGAATCGTTTAAGAATCTTATTAGCATCAAGCATACCCAATCCCAACATAATCGGTTAAGTAATGCTTGAGTTCCGTCCCAGATTAAATTCGATCGAATTGATTAAATATAAAAAACATTTGGATTTAACGGATAAGCGGATTTAACGGACTCCCCAGTCCCAAATTAGGCCTGAAAAACGAGATTTTTCAGTATAACAGTTTACGACGTAGAATGTCCGTCAAAAACCAATACCCTAAATGTTTTACCAAACATAAAACCATCGGTTAATGTAATTTCCCTTTAAAATAAAACACAGTAATAATAAAATATGTATTCCTCGACATTTTTACAAATCCGAAAGTGTGTCTGTCGTAACTTAATGATTGAGCCCCTGAAGAATTGGCTAATCAAATGGTGAAATGTCAGACATAAGTTGTCACTATAAATAATTAAATTACAATTATTTTTGTTGGAAATCGGTCTACCGAAAGTGTTAGTTTACACAAGATCTTTTAACCTCCGGCAAATATTACGAGAAGACTGCGAATTCATGTAAGAAGAAATACTAAGAAGGAAAAGATTCTAAATTCAATTTGTAATAATAATGGTCGACGCCAGTCAACAAAATATCTAATTTGGCGACAATGACGATAAACTTATATTAAATCTCAAACTATTAACTAAATTCTTACGTATTTATTGGACCACGTGAGTCCCATTAGCTTTTTAAATGGTTTACTAGTTTGAAAGTTGTAATCTGAACCTTTCAGAAAATCATACAGAACTAGGTGTTAAGCCTAATAATTCTCGAGATATTAAATTTATTAATATGAGTCTTCCGGTTATTGTTAGTGATGTGTTAGAAAACTTATCCCAAAATAGTTCACCACTAAAAAAAATGTATTCAAATATTTTAAAAATTCGCCTAAATGTCATTTTAATTTTTATTTTACCAATACATTCTCATTTTTTTTTTATAGTTTAGGTCCAATTTAGTTTTAACTTCAAAAGCGTGTACAGGCGTGTGAAGTTTGTGCTAAACTATTCCTATTATTAGTTCTACTCTAGTTAGGTCTAACTTCACACGCATAATTTCATAGACTTATATAAATTTATATACTAGAGATGATTTTGTTTTGCTAGACTTGGCGCACGAACCGCCACCGTACGAGACTATTTCAGCAAAATAGCACTGCGAAAATTGCTCGTTCTTTGCGCGGGTAGGCCCGGCCTCTTTTATATCACTATACCATGGATACATATTCTACATTCGTCAGTGAATAGATTGGACCGCCATTCGCAGCAAACTCGAGTTGCAGTGGCGTGCTGTCAATTGAGGTTGGCTTGAAGGAAAAGCGACTTCTTACTGTTCATTGACTAACAGCGTCATCCTTCTTTCAATAAAGGCACAACTTATGCGGCTTTTTCTGGAGTAGTATCCATGATTTTGGGGAAATAACGAATGAAACTGGTAGAGATTGGTTCAGGTCCACGTTTGATAAGTAACTAACGGCAAATATCATCAGCGTGATATTATAGAGGAGATTGCGGCACGACAAAATTGTTTCCATCGAAACATCACATTTTGTTACGATTGCTTTATTATGAAAAATATTGTATAAATTTTAATGCTAAAGCTGTCCTTGTAAAGATAAAATACCAGGCTATCATAATAAACAAACCGCAAATGTTTGGTAAAACATAAGGTCAATAATTACGTATGTCATCGTTAATTACAAGATGTCGTAGGTTTTCCAAACACTGCAGTTTTTTGCGGAGTTCGTGCATTTTCGGAGTGTGATTTTGAAATCGATGGAAACAGTTTGAAATTGTTTAAAGCGATATACAGTAAACCTCCGATTAAACGGACCCGAATTTACCAAACACTCGATTTAACGGACGCTCAATTTAACGGATCCTCGATTTAACAGACAATTTTTTATTTCATATATTTTGGTTACAGATTATGATGGTTGGATTCGGACATTCTGCCTGGGACGGAACTCAATCAATTCTTAACCGATTATGTTGGATGAAAATGGGATTCTAAAACGATTTTTGGAAGAAATTGATTAGTGTTCTGGGATGGAACTTGCTTAGAAGAAATTCTGGAATATGGCCACCTGGGACGGAGCTCGGCCAAGTCCTAACCGATTAGGATGCGATTGTGTATGTTGGATGGAAATGGGATTTTTAAATGATTTTGTCAAGGAATTCTGGAAAATGGCCACTTGGGACGGACCTCGATCAATTCTTAATCGGTTAAGATGAGATTATTAGATATATGGCCATCTGGAGTTTGTTGGATGGAAATGGGATTTTTAATTATTTATGAAAGAAGTTTTGGAATATGGCCACTTTGGACCGAATTCAGGCTGTTTTTAACCGATTACGATGGGATTAGATTTGTTTATTAAAAATGAGATTATCTCATGAATAATGGGAAAAATGGGATTCTAAAATTATAAACTGGTGTACTCGCCAAAGGATGAGAAACCAAATCATAATTTTCCTCTTTACTGATTATTGCTGTAGTGAAGAGTGTAATTTTTGGTTGTTTTATGGAATTAACTCGCAGACCATTTATGCTGTACCTCTAAAGTATAAATTTCGGCTTGGTTCCAAATGTTCTGAAAATGTCAAGGTCTTAGAAGACATGAAATTCCATGTTCCCGTGAATAGTTTTCGAGGTCATTCTTGATAAGTATACTATAAATTTATTCGAACCCTTTGAGTAGGGCCACTTAACCCACTAATTACATGAGTTTGACACGTACTGGATGTATGTTAAGGCATCCAGCCTTATCAGAAACATGTTAACATCACCATGCGCTTGTTTCAAGAAACACGCCTGCTTATTACCGTGTTCCGTCCTAGGTGGCCATATTTCACAACTTCATTCAAAAGTTATTGAAGAATCTTATTTCCACCCACCATATTCAATTATTCCTTCCTAAAGGATTGGTGGCCATCAGAAGTCCTTCCCAAAAACATTTAAGAATCCCATTTCCATCCAACATACCCAATCCCATCATAATCGGTTATGAAATGCTTGAGTTCCGTCCCAGATTAAATTCGATCGAATAGATTAAATTAAAAAACATTCGGATTTAACGTTTAATCGGATTTAACGAACTCCTCAATTTTTCCGTTAAATTGAGGATTTTCTGTATAACATTTTATGTTAAAATGTCACGTAATCAACGCAACAATTTAACGCCACATTTAACATAACAGTATTATTTAACGCAGCGTGTAAGATGAACCCAAAACTAGTCTCCTAAATGTTTTACCAAACATAAAAGTTGTATTATGAAAATCGGTTGAGCCATTTTAAAAAAATACATCTTTTTGTATGCGCAGAGGTTTGAATCGATTAAGTTTCTCGCGAGTGTAGTTTTCTTGAAATTTCACAAATTAGATTTGATTCGAAAAAGGTATGGTTAAATTGTGTTAAAAATGTATTGCATTACCAATATTAACGTGCGTCCCTTGTTCAACATAGACGACATTCAAATATGGTGGCAACAAGACCAGAAACATCATGTAAGCCGTCGATTATATTTTGTCATTTATTAGGATTATGAACCGAATAACTTCTATGATCATAATCTGTCTGACATTTTTTGTGCTTTACCATTTGGTGGTGATGATGTGGTTCATTGTATACAAGGTTCTTGTTGCTGCTGTTATTTTTAGTTGTACTTTTTTAAAATTATACTAAAACAGCTATTACACATAGAAATATTCAAATATTTCCCGATCATTCCATTTTCAGAGCATAATAACACATCATATAAGAATATACATAAACAAATGTGTACATTGCCATATCAAAGCATGCGCGTGAACATTTTCCTAAATCTATCCTAAAAAAAAAACAAAAATTAGGAATAGTTTAGGAAATATTTCACAATCCTATATAGTTATGTGAATTTTTTCATAAAACCGAAAATATGTCTATGTATTAGTGACTATGCTATACAAAAATAGATCAACAGCACGATCAAATAACTGATACAATATTGATCAATAAAAACATGTCAATGCAATAATTTTTCCCTATATTTTCTATCTTATTAATTTATTTTATATCTAAATTATTGTTATCAGAAATATTTTAAATAAATTAAAGTAACTACAATGAGATCTACTTCCAAAAAAATTCGTTGACGAATTTCTCAGTGGTGCGTGGTTCCCTTTTACAAAAATTTTTTTTTTAGTTACACACTATTGGTAAAAAAGGTATGAAGGGTTTTAAATCTCCAGGAATCGATTTCAATGAATTCTGATTTCTGGAAATTTCGATTGGATGCCTTCAATGAACCAATTAAAAAGCACATTGTTGCACCATATGGTGTGACGTACTAAGTTGCATTGGATTGCATAATAGTTATAATCGAATTTATCGGAAACCCACGTATACAGACGCTGTTATCCCTAGTTCTTCAAACCATCCCCATAATATTAAAATGTCAGCTTTCCACTCACTCATAGATAGACTAATAAACATCCCTCTGTCAAATTCAAATTATAACACTGAGCTTAACATAATTCTTCAAATAGCAACGAATAACGGATATGCAACTAGGACTATATTAAAGTCATTAAATAAAAAGCTAAAGCGTAAAACTCTAACGGGTGTTTATCCACCGGATAGTCCAACGCGGGAAAATTGGCGTCGCTTAGAGTATATAGGAAAATCGAGCCACCGGATTAGCAACATCTTGTCCAATTATACCAATATTAGTTTTGCTTTTTATAATAATAACACAATAAAGAAAATGATTTTTAACAATAAACCTAGAGTTGATCGCCTTTCCAAATCTGGTGTCTATAGGATCAATTGCAATGATTGTAGTTTCTCCTATATTGGTCAGACTGGGCGCAATTTTGGAGTTCAGTGTTGTGCCTGTATTTTACGTTACGTAATATACTCGGTTTTTTACATGTAAAATACGTATTTTACACATAACAATTTTTTACAAAATGTAAAATACAAAAACTATTCGTAACTAATTCAAAATTACTTCTAGTTCATAATCTCAATTCTGACGTATCTATATAAACAAAATTGGATGTAGGTATAATGTAAAATGAGAATTGAACTTTAAATAATTGAATTAAATTGAATTTATTTATAATTCTTATAATTTATTAATTATAATTAAAAGTAAAATATTTGTAGAAAAATATAAATAAAATTATTTTTTTTTTCAAAGAAAATATGGTTTGCTTCTCAGCTACTAACTTATTTTTTAGAATAGAAAAACAAAATCCACAACACTATGGGATTGAAAAGTAAAACGATTAATCATCGAACTCATTCAATATTAATGCTATAACATTTTAATGTTATCGGTTACAAAAATTGTTTAGATGAATACGGGAAATCATTACCATCTTTCGACAAGATTATTTAACTTAAGACACTTATTTAAGACATCTGTAGTGCAATTTGTTCTCTATCGATTATTGCTTAAAATAAGAATTACATTGCTTAAAATAAACAACTTCATACTGCTCTAATATCGTAGCAATACGAAATAAAAAAATTGTTGCACTATGTGACGTGAGGAGAAAAAATCCAAAAATTTAGGTGTCATTTGTTATTGTCAAATGTCAACACAAAAACACAAAAATAAAAATCGAAAAATAAAATCAGGTATATAAAAATTTAAATATTATATTATATCAAAATAATATAACTATATCCACCAGCTCCAAATACACCAGCTCCAAATACACCAGCTCCAAAACAAGAGGATTTTATTACGGCCAAGGAATCAAGGATAGTGCAAATTTGTCTGAAAACGATATTTCGTATATGAATGAGTTAGAGTCCAAAACTATGCTTGTTCGATGTATCGCTCATCTTACCCTTAGCTATTAGAATACGGCAAATCAAAATTTAGCAATGTAATTCTTTCATTAATTCTCATTAAGCAATGTAATTCTTATTTTAAGCAATTATCGATAGAGAACATATAATAATCTATAGAGAACAAATTGCACTACAGATGTCTCTGTGTCTCTGTGTCAAGTTAAATAATCTTGTCAAAAGATGGTAATGATTTCTCGTAATCATCTAAACAATTTTTGTAACAGATAACATTAAAATGTTATAGCATTAATATAGAATGAGTTCGATGATTAATCGTTTTACTTTTCAATCCCATAGTGTTGTGGATTTTGTTTTTCTATTCTAAAAAATAAGTTAGTAGCTGAGAAACAAACCATATTTTCTTTGGAAAAAAAAATATTATTTTATGTTTTTCTACAAATATTTTACTTTTAATTATAATTAATAAATTAGAAGTATTATAAATAAATTCAAAAATTTTAAATCCATTTCTCATTTTACGTCATATTTATATCCAATTTTTTTTTCATATACGTATGAATTGATGTTTTTGAATTAGTTACGAATATTTTACGCAGTGGTCCTCGCAATAATTACATTTGCGAAGTGTATATTTAGATAACGACTTCTGTAGTTATGCTTATGTCGTATTTTATATTAATTTAACTTAGCATCTTTTATTAATATAGTTTTTATCGAATAAAATTAAATGTATTAATATGATACAAATTTATGTTTCGTATATTAAGGTTTGCGACTTTACTAAGGTTTTTAAATACGCATTTGATCTTATACAATATTATACGTTTTATACAGTAATTTAAGTATATTACCATTTTTTACGTAAAAAATGTATAAAACAGTTTTTTACATACAATTGCACAACACTGAGTTAGAGCTAAGGAACATTTATCTGGTTGCAATCAATCAACGTTCCTTAACCACTTAACTTCAGAAAATCATACAGCTAGCTTGAACAATTAAGACATATTAGGGGAGACCGGGGCTAGTTGAAACACGGGGCAAGTTGAAATTTACGTAATTTCGCTAGTAAAATATTTTTTTTTTCGTTTTGAGAACGACAAACGATAGCTCTTCTCATTTTTCAGTTCTCTTCCAATTTTTGAGAAGTACAGACGTGTCATATTGTTCATTTCTCAATTTTTGTGTTTTCGGGAATGTGAAGTAAGTATTGTGTTCAGTTATGCAAGATTAAATTAATAGTGTGTTTACCTAAAGTCTGATTCAATGTAAATGATATTATATAAACTTTGAAGGTTTGTAAATATTAAAATAACATATTTTAGTGATAATAAATATGCAATAATTGTAGAATAATTAAAATAATGCATATCCAACGTGTGGGGCAAATTGTAACAAATCACGCGGGGTAAATTGAAGCATGTTACAACTTGCCCCACCGTTTCTGAAATAGCAATTTTTATAAATTTAACTTTTTTTAATATATTTTCTTATAAAAATTAAAATGTATTTCCTCCAGGTAACATGAGAACATAAAAAAAGAAAACCGAACGAGGTAACTCATCACTTGCTGAAATTACCGAAGCAGTCGAACGGGTTAAAAGCGGGGAGTCTATACGTTCAGTTTCAAAAGATTTTCATTTTTCATATGCAACTCTTTCTCGGTATATAAAAAAATTTGAACAAGGAGGGTTAATTAGAGTTGGGTACCAACCATGTTGCCAAATTTTTAATCTTACGCAAACAGCTGAACTAGTAAGTTACCTTAAACAAGCGTCACAAATTTATTTCGGCTTATCGCCTACAGAAAGTAGAAAATTAGCCTTTGAATGTGCTGTAGAGGGGTAGACGTACCATCGTCCTGGCACAAAAATAAAATGGCAGGCTCAGAATGGCTCACAATTTTTCTAAAGAAAAATCCAGTACTTTCCATTAGAACTCCGGAAGCTACCAGCCTGGCTAGAGCAACTAGCTTTAATAAAACAAATGTGGCTTTGTTTTTTCAAAAATTAGCTTTAGTCCGCGATATATATATAATTTTACAGCCGCCAATATATGGAACGTAGATCAAACAGGGGTAACTACGGTGCAAAAACTGAACAAAGGTGTTGTTGAAAAAGAAGTCAAACAAATGGGAGGGCTTACATCAAGTGAAAGAGGAGTGCTTGTGACGATTTGTTGTGCTGTAAGTGCTGGCGGAAACTTTATCCCTCCTAAGTTTATTTTCCCCAGAAAAAGATGTCAGCCACATTTTATTAGAGATGGACCCATCGGCAGTATTGGAACAGGAAATGGTTCAGGATGGGTGACTGGAACTGAGTTTTACTCATGGATGGAACGTTTTATTTCGCACGTACGTCCATCAATTACAAGCCCTGTTATATTAACATTAGACAACCACGAATCTCATTTAGCTATTAAAATCATAAACCTTGCTAAGGCTAGCGGAGTTGTGTTATTATCGTTCCCACCGCATTGTTCTCATAAATTCATTTGACATAAATATTTTTGGAGATTTGGATTTCCTTCCATCAACTGTAACTGACCGACCTTATTCAGAATGTGCAACAACTTAGGTTCGTGTAACACCACCTAATGTGACTATTGGCCAAACATCAGCTTGCATTCCCAATAATGATGTTACCAGTTGCGAGATTTCAAAAGCTATCAATACAATTATTGAACAAATTGATATTCAGTCTTTACCAGTTGCAAATATTACCAGCGATTCCGTTTTCCATCGATCATTTAATGAAAGTGCACCAATCCAGGCTCATTTAATTAATCCTAATGTGATTATTGACCAAACATCTGATTCCATTCCAAATGATGATATTACATGCCAGGAGATTCCTAAACCTGGCAATACATTTATTGAAGAAATCGATATTCAGTCGTTACCAATTATATATGCTACCGAAGAAGAGTTTTGCAAATCGCTAATGATAAGTTCATTATATGTTCATCTTATAATCAATATAATATACATATTCAATTTCAAATTTATAATAATATAGAAGATTATTTAGGAATGACTTTAAACCAATCCAACGAAGCAAATCATTTGAACATAAACCAATCTGGACCATCGCAAATTATATCAACATCGTCGATTCCACAAACAACAAATAAATTGAACGCAATTTTCGCTCCAAATTTGGTTCGTCCTTTCCCAAAAGCAGCTCCAAGGAAAGAAAACCGCTACGGAAAAAAGAGGAAAGGTGCAATACTCACTGATACACCAGAAAAGAATGCATTAGAGAAACAGGAAGCGACTAGACTGGTTAAAGTAAAGCCTAAGCCAGCAAAACTCCTTTTGGATAAACGACAAAAGGTTAAGCGTAAAGTCCTACAAGAAAGAAACGATTGGTTTTGTTTAGTTTATGGCAAAGCTTATTCGCGCAGTACAGCAGTTGAGTCTTGGGTTATGTGTGTAACGTGCAAATTTTGGTCCTATGAGGCATGTACGTTAGAAGCTTTAAATGATATTTATCGTTGTCACGAAAGTGCAAAATAATATTTTTTTATTGAATTGTTGAATTTGAAATTTTTATTTTTTTTATTTATCTGTGAACTTTATGTATAACTGCTTTTTTATTTAATAAATATTGAATTTGTTTATTGTTAATTGCTCATATTAATTTATTAGATATCATATGGTATACAAGTTACCCCATACTATGTTTCAACTTACCTCTTATACGGGGCAGTTTGTAATACTAAAACTCTGTTGTGCTTTGCTAAATTGAAAGAAAACTTAAATAAAAAGTAAGAAATACTATTCAAAAAATAGAAGCGAAAATACTAAATCTTTAAATTTAATATGTTTGAGCTACATATCTCTCTACATATATATTTATATGAGCATCTCAGTAAAAATTGTTTCAACCTGCCCCGGTCTCCCCTACATATACAACCCAAAGGCAGACGTTTAGATACCTTAGAATCTTACGAAATTAGAATATCAATATTTCTTAACCAAAATATCCTTAACGAACAGAGAGAAATCCGGTTCTCACCAATTACAGACCCCGCCCTTTTCTATTCTCACGTACGCAATAATATACCTTGAATTTTGTTACTCAACCTATGACTCATCGCCTACCTGCGCGATCCGTAGATTAATTTGTATTGCTTATTTTTTATCCCTCCTTCTTTTATTTATATTTTGCTTTTTTCTACTATATAACAAAAATTTTACTAATACAAATCAGTAGATACTCCTGATGATGACCTAACAAGTCGAAATCGATCGAGTGATTTTTTAAACTATTTGAAAATTATTCAAAATAATTCTGCGAAACAAAAAACAAGTGATTAATAAAAATGTGTTTATTAAGTATAAGTGTGTTTTGCCAAGTGCCTACGGCAAAAAGCGTTAAAAGTAATAAAAATCCAATTGCAATATACCATTTAGATAAAAATATTTATTTTTCAAAAAATTTAAAAAATTATTTTGTAAAATGAAATTCCCAAATAAGCGACGAACCTGATTTTATTGAATTAATACAATTTTGAGTTTGTTTTTTTTCGTAATAAAAACTGAGCCATTGGTGACCAAACGTCAAAATGTCGTAACTAATCCTGATCTAACGATTACCTAACGAAATTTGATAAAAACGGTATGATTTTCTTGCAATGAGGTGCTACCCGTAAAATTTTTTATTTGAAATTTTCATTATCTATTTATCGTTTAGTCGTAAGTGACCAAACGATAAAATTTAGTGACCAATCATGACTAATAACGATGACCAAACGAATTCAATCATCACTTTTGTCAAAACCTTTAGATGGGGTGCTAAAAAGTTGGAGCCCTAATGATGAAGGTTTATATGAGATAATCCGTATGTAGTATTAATAAAAATAAAAATGAAACAAAGACATCTGGTTTCAAAAATAGCTAATCTGGAATCTGTTAGATAATATATATATATAATGAATGTGTCACAGGTTAACAATCCCCAATACCTAAACAAATTAACCGATTTCAATTTATTTATTTATTTTCTAATGGTTACTTTATAATAAGTAACCATTAGAAAATAATCTATTTAAAGAAGTGCCATGATCCCAAAAATACAAAAAAAAACATCTATGTATCAATATTTGTCTGATTATAAATTTTATTGTGTAGCCTCCAAGCCAAAAAATAAGTCAACCCATAAAGTTTCCTCCACTTCAATGTTACATATAACCATAGTCATTTAATCTATTAAAATAATATTAGTAAACCAATTGTCGTGAGAGAAATTAAATCTTAAATATACAATTAAATTAAAAGAAAATAAGGAAAATTACAGTGGAATTGTAATTACAATTCGACCTATAATTAAAAATTTGTTATCTGGTTAATAGTGGAAATCTATTATATTCCTAGCGACGGCAATTGTCACTTCAATGCAGTTCTTGAAGCAAACTAACTTCGATCTGAAACCATAAATGGAAGTTAACAAACACGATCAATTTGGAAGCTTTATACCCAGTAAAACCTAGTGAAAGAGCTTATAAGGGAAGAAGGAAATTCTTAATTACAAAAAATACATATAAACCAACTCAACCCGGGATTAAAACGTTTATGTACAAATTATAATTTATTAATTTCAAATAATAAAATAAGCAATTGCCACCAACTATAAGACATACAACCAGTTTGCAACTATTCAAGCGTCTTGAGGTGAGCCATGTAGTACAACTGTGATGTAAAACATGCGTATTTTATTGTGTGAATAAAAATCTATTTTTCCATCAATTCAGCACAGTTGTTCCGTTTGATAAAAAATTTTGACTACACTTTTCTAATTAAATTTTCAAAATTGCCAGACATAATTAAAAAAATGAAATTATAAATTTAGTTTTAATTTACAAATTGACTTTCTAATTGAAGGTTTAGAAAAACATTACGTCCACTGAATCAGATACTCAAAACCACTAATTTCACTGAATGAGAGCAAGCGGCCAATTTTATGTGCGACCAAGACCAAGAAAAAACGAAATTCTCGATGGCGATGTATTTTCAAATATAAATCACCGAAATTATCGAGCCTTTTGAACAATAACGATCACATCGGGGGGTTATCACTTTATGGAGAGAACTTTAAATAAAAATTGTAGATAAAAATTAAATTCATTTTAAAGAAATTTTACATTTTTGTAAAATTTTTACAGGCTTGCTCTAGACCCAAGCACATTTTCTCCAATCTAAAACAACGCTCTCGTTTCAAGTAAACTATGACCTGTATCTTGAAAATGAAATTTGAAAACGTCAAGGAAAACATTGAAGAAAATATCAAAACATAGGAAAACGTCCACTACACATTTTCTTACTCATCTCAACGTTCTCATGTAGCGAAAATTTAAAAAAAAAATTAGAAAAATTACTTAGAAAATTTATTACATTTTCCGGGATAATTTTTACATTTTCATTTTTTTTTATGACAAGTTAAACAATAATAAATAATGATTAATAGCTTTTGATATTGAAGAAAATCTAGAAATTTTCCATATTGTTTCTAAATATTAAAATATTTGTATAAAATTAGTAACTATATACACCTACATAAAAATCAAATTTTGAAAAAATTTTGCAACTTTAGCATTTTAGCATTTACATTTTGAATATGAAAGCATTTTAGTTTTATTATTTTTTTTTTTTTTTAGAGAAGCAGGGGCAGCCTCCATCCTCTAATGTATAAGACGAATAAAAAAAAAACGCAAATAATATTTTTACCTAATTAAAATTAAGATTTGATAAATTAAAACCGAAGATTTTTAATTTTTGAATGAAAAACAACCAAAAATATTTTTGGAAAAACTGAGATTATTCCGGAAAATGTGGTGATTTTCCCAAAATTTTTTACGATAAATACACGATCAATTTTTATGATAAATACCCAATCCTATAAAAAAATGTAAAGATGTAAATGTAAAGATATACGTAACAACCGTATATGAAGCAAAATTCATAAAGGATTGAAATCTTTCTTAGGGTTAGTCAGGGTATTAGTACGCCGCTTAATTAATAATTGAGTGAGATTTTAAATTTTTTAGTCTAATGTTTATGTGAAATTTTATTTAAATCGATTACTTTTTGTCGCTATACTAACACATAATGTAACTCTTAATGCTACATGAGCTACAAAAACTTGTATTTGTGAAATGGTCGTAGGGGCAGCAATTTAGAAACATGTTTAGATCGTCATGAAGTTCTGGGTTTATTCTTATTCTGTGACTATGGATATGAAAATTATGTAGCAAAAATGAATAAACAAAATAAATTTGTGGCGGTTAACCAATGCATTCAAAATCAATTTTATAGTAGTAAAATTTCAAAATCAACTTTATAATAGTAAAGTTTCAAACCTAAATTATGTCCTCGATTTTCGTGTAGAATTTGTAGAATTGTAGATTATGCAATGGAATATAGCGAGCGTCATGAATTTCTTTGTTCCCGCAACTATAAAAACAATGCGAAGAAAAAAAATAAAAGTCAGTATATGGAATAAAATTCGTGTTACAAAAACTCAATAGAGTTCGCTCAAGTAACGATTTATAAAATTCAGCGAACCGACTTTTAATATTAAAATCATAAATAATTCATTAATGGTTGTTTAGTTTATTGAGAATAAATGTTAAATAAAATATAAAATAAAACATTTTTTAATTGTGTGTAAAGGAGTAATAGTTAATTCTTAGTTTGTTACCTTTTACCTCCACAAACTGGTGACCCCGAAAAACGAACAATATACCATGAATACGAAAAAGTAAAGTGGCAGTGAATATAAAGTACAAATCAAAACTATGTATGTATGTACACAACACGTGTAAAAATCGCTATTGCTCACATCGTAGTTGTATCAGTGCTAAGTCGATACAACACAGCAATACCAACAACCACAACAAGAACAGCAAAAATCGTTTAACAACCTCATTTCGGTCGTGTTTCCGTATTACTATAGTTCCACACAAGTGAACCAGCAGCAATTAATTTTAGCAATACTAAAACTAACGTGTGAAAGACGACCATACCATTATCCAAGGAAATTACAAAATCCTTTCCAATCGTTATTTATGGAAAGTAAATAAAACGGTGATCAACGGACAACATTATAAAATAACCACAAGTAACATCAACCTACATGAACA
Organism: Nephrotoma appendiculata; assembly: GCA_947310385.1. Taxonomy (NCBI): domain Eukaryota; kingdom Metazoa; phylum Arthropoda; class Insecta; order Diptera; family Tipulidae; genus Nephrotoma; species Nephrotoma appendiculata. The sequence continues at coordinate 280,184,497 of OX371223.1, forward strand.
TTCATATGCAGTAAAATACGTCCAGCAGCAGATTAGTACAACATTCGTAACCTGGCAGAAACAGTAACTAGCTTTCAACAAGTTTCCAATATCAGAATTCTCGTTCAAGTGGAATACACCATTCAAATAATCAACAAGAAACAGCTGACCTAAACCAAAGCAGAATCAAAAGTTTAATCGGTAAGCGAATTTTATCCATTTAAAAAAAACACAAATTTAAAAAAAAAATAAATTCGTTATTTCACTCTAACTTATACGAGTATATACGTATTGCATATTTTTCGCTTTCTGTACGATAATTTTGGGTAATTTATTTCAGTTTATATTATTATTAGTTGTTTCATTTTTATTGTTTTTCTTTTTCTGCATCGGTTAACCCACAATGTCTAATCATGAGGACGAACAAGAGGGTGGGGCCTCTTGTAGTGAAACGGCACGAATTTATAACGTGTCAGTAAAATACATGCCTTTCAATCAGTACGATCCTGAAATTTGGTTCACCCAATTGGAAGCGCAATTTCAAATTGGCGGTGTAAAATCAGATGCTACCAAATACGGACATCAAATTCTCAGTCCTCCACAAATAAATAAATATGAATCTCTTAAGGCGGTAATAATCGAGAGATTATGTGAATCTGCCAAAAATAATCTGCCAACTGTTGCGTGAGATGGGAACATTGTCCACGGATCAAGTGACGGAACCAGTGTTAAGAAATCTTTGGATGCAGCGGCTACCAACTCATGCTCAGGAGATTTTGGCGTGCATGAATGAGTCTAGTCTAAATCAATTGGCAAAGGTGGCGGACCGAATCGAGGATGTGCAGAGACCAGCAACGATTTGTGGTGTAAACGCAAATAATAATGATCTGCAAGAAGATAATCTATCTTACCAGATCAACGCATTAACTAAACGGGTTGAAGAATTATTCAAGAAGTTTAATTCCTCAAATCCTAATCCAATACACAATCATCGATCTGACAGATCTCGGTCGCGAAATTCTGGACGAATTTGCAGTTGTTCGCGGTCTAAAGAGCAGGTAACTAAGCACCCAATGTGTTATTATCATTTCAATTATCGATCCAACGCAAGAAACAAAAACGGCAGTACAAAACCATGTAACTTCGATGATCGTAAATCGAAAAACCATTAGGCATTGCGCTTCATTCGACGGGCGACAGTAGCCTAAAAACTAATAGTCGTTTCACCATTTTAGATTTGCAAAGTCGATTACAATTTTTGGTAGATACAGGTGCCAAAATTTTAGTAGTTCCACCTACAAATTTACAGTTAGCCAAACCAACGGAGTTTAAATTATTCGCAGCAAATTCATCGTCAATGGATACATACGCGTATAAAAATTTAATACTTAACCCCGGTCTACGTAGGTCGTTTAATTGGAGATTTATCATTGCAAAGGTGGATAGATGCATTTAAGGAGCAGATTTCTTAGCATATTACGGGTTAATGGTTGATGTCAAACGGAAAAAGTTAATTGATACCAATACCAGGTGTGAAACATCGGGAAATCTTATACAAATCCAATCTTATGGCATTACGACTATAAGATCAAACACCTATCCAGCGAAAATTTTAAAATTACTGCAGGAGTTCGTTTCGGTAACGCGAGGGTCTCAACATTTAAATAACATAAAACATAACGTGACTCATCATATCGAGACAACAGGTCAACCTTGCTATGCAAAAGATCGACGATTGAGCTCTGAAAAAATGGCAATTGCAAAAGCAGAAATTGAGACGTGGTTTTCTCAAGGGATCTGCAGACCTTCTAAAAGCAATTGGGCTAGTCCTCTCCACTTGACACCCAAAAAGGATGGTAGTTGGCGATTGTGTGGTGATTACCGATCATTGAATGCATTAACGAAGCCAGACCGCTATCCGATACCTTTCGTAACAGATTTCACGAATCAATTACAGTCTTGTACGAAATCCTCAAAAATTGATTTAGTAAGGGCATACTACCAAGTACCAATTGAACCCGCGGTATAGAAAAAACGGCAATAATTACACTTTTCGGTTTCTTTGAGTTTCCGCGGATGACGTTCGGCTTACGAAACGCAGCTCAAACATTCCAAAGGATAGTACATGCCTTGTTCAGAGATTTACCATTCGTATTCACGTACATTGACGATATACTCATTGCGTCAAAGGATATGAATGAACACTGCAAACATGTTCAAATTGTATTGCAAAGATTGGACGAGGCAGGTTTAGTTATTAACTTAAACAAATGTGAGTTTGCGTTAGATGAACTAACATTTTTAGGCGTTCAAATTTCTAAAAATGGCATACGCCTAGATCAACAAAGAGTCGAAACGATATTAAATTATCCACGACCTAAAACTGCAGACGAATTGCTCAGATTCCTTGGAATGATTAATTATTATAGGATTTTCATACCAGGAGCAGCAAACAGTCAGGCGCCCTTATACGATTATTTTAAGCAATCTAAGAAAAAAAAGAAGGATAAATCAGTAATCAATTGGACTGACGAGTCAATTAAGAGTTTCGAAATCTGCAAATCAAAATTAGCAAATTGTACGCAACTAGCGTTTCCAATTCCGCATGCTAAATTTGCAATTTTTGTCGATGCGTCCGAGATAGCCGTGGGAGCAGTTTTGCAACAGTTTACAAAAGAAGGATGGCAACCATTATTCTTTTTCTAGCGAAAATTACATGACGCCGAAATAAGATACAGCACATACGATCGTGAGCTACTAGCGGCTTATTCAGCAATCAGGAACTTTAAAAATTTTGTGGAAGGAAGGGAGTTTGTATTGTTTACGGACCATAAACCTTTGACTTTTGCACTTCATCAAAAGTTAGATAAAGCTTCACCGAGAAAACGACGTCATCTGGACCTAATTGCGCAGTTTACTTCAGACGTTCAACACGTTGCGGGCAGTTCAAATGTCGTAGCTGATTCTTTATCTCGAATCGAGCAAATCAATATAGGTACTACAATCGACTATGAAGCCCTATCACAAGCACAAACTAACGATTCAGAATTAGCGGCCCTTATAGAATCAAATCCAAACTTATAATGGGCAAAAAATCGAATTTTTGGATCAGACAATCTTGTAACGTGTGAAACTTCAAATGGCAAACAACGACCGTTTGTCGCAAAAGCGTTTCGTAGGCAAGTTTTCGAAGCCTATCATAACATTTCATATCCTAGCATTCGATCGTCAGTGAAACAGATTTCAGATAAATTCATTTGGCCATCTATGAACAGAGAAATACGCAATTGGGCAAAAAGTTGCATTAGATGCCAAAAATGTAAGGTAACGAAACACGTGCACAGTCAAGTCGGTTCATTCGGAACAACCATCAATCGGTTTGAAGAATTGCATATCGATCTCATTGGACCTCTTCCACCATCTGAAGATCAGAATTTTTATTTAACGATGATCGACAGACACACTCGTTGGACTGAGGCTATTCCAATTCCAGATATTCGAACGGAAACAATTGTTGACGCATTAGTAAAAAACTGGATCAGTAGATTTGGTGTGCCTTTAAGTATAGTGACCGATAAAGGTGCTCAATTCGAGTCGGCACTTTTCGATGAAATAACCCGATTTCAAGGTATCCACCACAAGCGAACCACAGCGTATAATCCAGCTTGCAATGGTATTATCGAGCGTTGGTATCGTACGCTAAAAGGTGCAATTATGTGCACTGCCAATACGCAATGGACTAAATCATTACCCCTGGTATTATTAGGACTAAGAACGGCGTTCCGTGAAGATTTTAAAAGCACTTCCGCAGAGTTAGTCTACGGACAAAATTTAAAACTACCAGCGGATTTTGTAACAACCAGTAAATTCGTTAGTCAGACAGAATTGGTAAATCAACTTCGAAAACATTTTAACAACATACAACCATCGACAGCTGCACGACACTCTAAAGAACAAGTATTTGTTTTTAAAGAGTTATACGATTGTAAAGCAGTGTTTGTCAGAACAGACGAAATTTGACGTTCTTTACAACCACGTTACGAGGGACCCTTCCCTGTCATTAAACAAGGCGAGAAATACTTCAGTTTGTTAATCAAATGAGTTAAAACAAATGTATCAGTCAATCGACTCAAACCATGCTTTGAGAAATTACCACAGAAAAACATCATTGAAGATTCAGCTCTAAAACATCAGAACACACCAAGTCCAAATTCATGTTCAACAAATCCGATAGTTGATTCAAAATTCACTAAATCTCGCAAGCAAGTAACTTTCGATCCAAAGATAGATGAATCAATTAAATCAAGATCTGGCCGTATTATAAACAAACCAAATCGTTTTAAATAAAAAGTATCGTTTCACTGGGGGAAGGATAATGTGGCGGTTAGCCAATGCATTCAAAATCAATTTTATAGTAGTAAAATTTCAAAATCAACTTTATAATAGTAAAGTTTCAAACCTAAATTATGTCCTCGATTTTCGTGTAGAATTTGTAGAATTGTAGATATTCGTGTTACAAAAACTCAATAGAAGTAGTGTTGCTTTCACTAATCCGCTTAGCTTAGCTAAGAAATGTGAAAGCAACAACTTTTGGATTTAATTTTTTAATGCGTTTTAATTTTTCTGTGTTGGTTCATTTTCTTAATATTTATTTTAGTTTTTTTTGATTTTATGAAATAGAACAAATTAAATTCGGTATTTTGCTATCAAATAACAAATGCTAAATTATTCTACAAGATAAATTTTTCGTGAAAAATAGGAAAAATAACGCCTTGCGGTAAACACCATAACCATAAAATGATTTTATTTCACCTAATCCTAAAAATTTGTTTCTTAACATTCTAAGACAATCGGCTTGAATACAATGCAATTGTTGTTGTAATCTTTTGAAAGCAACACAGCTAGAGTTCGCTCAAGTAACGATTTATAAAATTCAACGAACCGACTTTTAATATTAAAATCATAAATAATTCATTAATTGTTGTTTAGTTTATTGAGAATAAATGTTAAATAAAATATAAAATAAAACATTATTTAATTGTGTGTAAAGGAGTAATAGTTAATTCTTAGTTTGTTACCTTTTACCTCCACAAATTTATTACTTACCGTAAAATTTTCCATTTGGCGTCATGTCCATTTTGAAAACAATAAAATGTTTCCACACGTCACAAATAACACAAGAATAACACATTCCACTAATATTACACACAACACATTTCTAACGAGATATTATAATTTTGCATATAAAACACTTCACTAAAAAATATTAAACATTATGCGCACTAACTCTTTAAAAATAAAATTTTCCGAAACAAACAAATTTTAAACAAATACGACACAATTGAAATACTAAACACGACTAAACAAGAAAATTATTGATATCACAAAATACAAAATTTATCCCGTTATCATGTCTGGGTTTTAATGATTATAACGTAAACGTATTGGTACTTGCTAAACTGGAAAATTTATTTTAATTTGCATGTGATTGCTTTTAAATGATGCACCAATATTAATACAAAAGTGATGATCAATTCTGTCATGATAGTAAAAAATATCACGACACTCCTAAACAGAATTCACGTCAAATTTAACAGGTTTTATTAACTAGCTTTTTAATGCGAATTTGTATCTCATTGTGGAACTAAACATTTTCAAAATTGAATAATTTTATTACCACGCCAATCACAACAAAAACTAAATTTGTTCATTATTTCAGCTGTACAAAATATGAAAATGTCTAAAATATTACGTTTTGAAGTGTCTGACTAGAAAGTGGTTCAAATGGAGGATGCATTATGAATGTTATAAATTTGTTTTCGAAAGCTTCTTCCGTACACACACATAATGTTGCAAAAACAATGTTTCATCAAAGCTTGCTTGGATGTGATTCTTGTCATTTTGTTTGTATAGCAGATACCAAAATTTCTGTTCACATTATTGACACACAGAACAAAATCATTTAAAGTAATATTTTGTTTGGTAAAAATGAAACTAAAATCATTTCTGAATTAATTCTAGAATTAGCGCAGCTCGGACATAATATTTTCCTACACATCTCAGCTTTCTCAATTTATCCGAAATGAAAATATGATTGTGAAACCTCATTTGATTCGGTCAAATCACTTGATGGAATATATAGTGCCAGAGAGAGAGAGAAAGAGAGTTTACATCAACATCAACTCGACGACCTCGGTATAAAGGTGCGCAATGTACAATAAGTGCAGGAGCTGAAGCAAAATGACCACCCGCAACGTTTTCGGTTCGCTAATTAGGCTTCCTGGAACGCTTGGAAGAAAATGAACATTTTTTACTGAAAACTCATCTTTTTCCGACGAAGTCTATTTTCATCTATAGGAGGCTACGTCAACAAGCAAATTTGTCGCAACTGGGGCTCAGGAAATCCACAAGTAACCATGGAGAAGCATATGCATCCACAACGAGTGAATGTTTGGTGAAAATTTTGGACCAGCCATTTTGAACCATTGGTTAATTTTTTCGAAAATGAGCAAAGAGCCGCCCTTACAGTCAATGGGGAGCGTTACAAAGAATTAAAAGAATTAGAGCCAAATTAAATTGCAAACGTTAGATAATAATGCAGTAATGTAAAATAGACAAATGAATGCAGTGGAGCTCACATTTTGGAGGAAACCCTTTGCAAACAATTCCGCGACATTAGACAGTTAAGCATATATCTAAGAAAACACCAAGCAAAGTACTAGAAATTTGGATATCATTTGAACCACACATTTCATTATAAATGAGCTTATATGCTCAAGATGTAGTGTGTAGTTCTCAAAATTTTTGTATAAAAATAAATAAATAAATTGGCCACCCTGTACTAGCTTGAGCTTATTATTTTGAGCTGCTTTTGTAAGTTTAAAACGTTTTAAGTGTAAAATCAAAATAATAAATCTAAAATTGAAAATTATTTATTCTCGGCAAATTTGCTTTAAGATTAACTGATTAATTATTAAATACTTGTAATGCTTGAGGGTGAGGTAGACCATTGAAAAAATGTACCAATAATAAAGCTTATCTCATTAAATATTAATTATTTAAATGTACATTTCAGTCTGTTGAATTGGGCCCGAAACCTGGTGCATTGGTCTGTATGATCACCGAATTTAGTGATTACGATTATTGTTGTTACGACACAAAGCTTGCATTCTAGAAGGTCTGCTCTAACCAAATTTTCACAGTTAAGCGTTTAATTATTTTGGTTCCTATAGCGTGGCAAAATTACAAAGAAATATCGAGAATTTTCTAATTTTCAGTTATCGCTGAAGTCGAATTTATGTTAGGTGCGTCAGAACTCTCTGGAAATGTTTATTGCACTTTAAAGTGTGGCTGAGATTTGTCCTAACAATCACAAAGGTTTTACAATTCTTGTTTTTTGAATTGGTATCCCTGCGACAAAATTTGTCGAAAGAAACATCTTTTAATTCAAAGTGGAATGTGTTTCACTCTCTTCCAATGCCCTCAGTCAGTTTTTTTTTCGAGAAAAATTAGACGACCTTAGAAACTAAATAAGCTGAGTATCGTTATAGTTTTTATTTCTCTAAAACGAAGAAAACAAAATTTTAATTTTTGTAAAAAATAGTAAATCTGCACAGGGGAACATAAATCGTGTAAAAAGGTAGATTTGTTTGCAAGATAAGGTATTTTTGGCCGCTTTGAAGTTATCCCAGACTTTCATCTCACGATTTAAAAAAATACTACTAGCAGCATCATCGTTAAAAAACTCATCCGAGACTATTTACATTTTATACACATAGTAAGTATTTCTTATCCTACGATTTTCCCTCATCCCATACTCCATTGGCTTTCTGATCCCACACTTCCTATTCCCATTTAAAATAAATATGGTCTCGAGCCCAAGTAACAAACTCCGCAGATCGTGGGAATCGTCACAATTCAAATAAATTTGGCACAGGAAATGCACTTGTACCGTTGAAAAATAAAAAGAATTCTATCGCCCAAGAATTTGAAAGGTCCGCAAATCCGAATTTATGTTATGTAGATTTGACATAGCGACACAGGAAGCGTATCGCGGTTATGTTGAAAAAAAAACAATTCTTCAGCGTTAAGGTTCAAAAGGTATATTCGAATAGTTAGAATTTTCACAATTAGTGGAACTTCATGTTTCATCATAAATTGGCCAACAGAGAACAGAAAATACTGGCAATAACAATTCTGCGGATTCTTTAATAGAAGTACCCATTGCATACTAAGTTTCATGGTGCAATTTAGTAGAATATCGCATAACGATTAGCGGAGCCTCACACGCATACGGTGAATGGCCACAAGAGTCCAGAACTTATATAATAATCAAGAAATCTGCGGATCCTTTAATTTCTTTGGTAGTAGAGCTTTTCCATCCCTGGTAAAATACGTTTCCCGTGTCACGCACATTTTAATTATGGTGACTTCCACAACCAACGGAACCATCACTTGGGCTCTATAGACCACAACGTATTTTATAAAAGTGAAAAATCTGGGATGAGCTTTTTAACACTAACGCTGCTAGGGGTATCCTTCAAATTTAAAAAGAACTTGCATCAAATTTAAGGAAACTTACGAAGAATATTGAAGGAGAGTGGAGCCAACTAGCCAAATCGTTCCATTTGGTAAACAAACCTCATCTTTATATTTTTTGTTCCTCTTTTTCATCTTTGACTGAAAGTTTATTTCGAAATGCTATGTGATTGTTAGAATGGACATCGACGGCTTCATTTCGGGTTGCAGTAGCTTTTGCGGAAAATTTTTTACGCATTTGACGGTGTAAACTAACACGAAATTCGTAATATTTTTATTCTTATTTTAAAAGTACCTACTAAAAAATTATAAAAATTACAGTTTAATGTGTTCAAAGTTATTAGCCATTACCTACGTGGAACTTAACGCAACCTCTTGCCAGTTCTTTCCGAAGAACTATACTTAAAGATTAGGAACCCAACCTACTTAATTTTAATTACTAGCTAATTGGCAGATGCAGTTCAATTTCTCAAATAAAATCGAGCGTAAGGATTGGTGCAGTTTTAGTGCCATTAACATCCCACTAAGTATATGCTGATTAATTACTACTTTTCAAAAAGATTACTCCACTTTATATTAATATTAATTTTTTCTTACAGCTACATTCTATTTTGATATGAATCTAAATAAACTGAATTGAATTTGTCTTGAAACTTGCTTGTTTAGTTAATCAATTATTGGTGAAGTATAGGTAAATGTGAGGAAAGTACTGTCAAATTAAATTCACTACTCTGTTCCTTAAAATTCAGTACTTTTGATAACTTAGCAATATCATCCCCGCTACGCATACAAAATAATTTAGAACGTCGACAAAACGGACGGCTAAACGTAATTCAAAATGAACGATTGGTATTTAGATACGATCCAACAGTCGAATACGGTCGATTTCGGACCAAAAAGCACTGTTCGTCAACATTGCAATGCTTTGAGATTTTGACACGTGCGTTGTGCGAGCGGATAGGCCAAACTACCACAATTGACACCGCCACCAGATTCACTGGTATCATTGCTTTCTGGCCAATAACATCGGTCAAAGCTTTTCTTGCAGACTATACAAAAGTACAACAGTTCATTCCACATGACATAATTTCAGGTGAATTTTATTAAAGCACGAGGTGTTAACCCAACTTTTAGGGTTAATTCTTTTTCGATTATATAACACAAAAATACGTCGCACAAACCCAGATCAACGATTCAATACGGTTTACCGCCAAGTGCACTAGCAAATAGTGTGGACCTCCGAAACTCATAAATTAAGATTTTTTCTTCAATTTTACAGGTACAAGGACAAATTCACCATCGCGCACGAGCATTGTTCCGGAAATTCTGATGATAAAATCAATCAGCGTTATGACATCAGTCAAGCGCCGAAGCGTGACATTATTGCAAAAGTGCAACAAGTCTTACAATAACACAATCAATTGGTCAAATTGATTAAAACTGCACGCTGATTTTCGCCAGACGCTGCCAGTCATTCCAAGATCAACAGCGCCTGATGTAATAAACGCTTGCTTTAAGTCATTGAATTGGTGGACGTACGTGTAAACTCTCAAGTTAACAAAGAATATGCGAGTTGCATTACAAATTGACGAATCCGTGGACGTGTTTTCACAGCAATTATTAGACATTGGAAATGGAAGAATTCAGGTTGACGCTTCGACTGGTTTCATTTCGTGACCACCTAATTTTTACCAATTCATAACCTCTAAAGAAGAATTGATCACGAAAATGCTCCCGAATATTAGTGAAAATCACAAAAACAATGTTTAGTTTAGCGAACGAGCCACTAGGCAGCGAAAAATAAGGACGGAAAAAAAATAAAAATTCAAAAATAATTCGCTGGCCAATCGGCAGGACCAGATGAAGCCATAATAAAAATATTTAATGGCGTAAATAATATTTAATATTAAATATTGAAATTAATCCGTTAAACATGACAAGGAGTGGTTTTGACATGTGGTGGTTTTCGACACATTAGACCCTGTTATTGCCGAGAGAATATCCTCAAACTGTGTGTGCATCTTAAATGGGCCAAACATGATTTGAATATTATTAGAGCAAGCAAAATTATGAATGAACAAATTGATTCACTTTTAGATGCTTTTGATTCCTAAGATAGTTTGTGGAAGCAAAATCATGAATTGTGATCTATTTAATTGATCTACGAGTAAATTCAGCTTTTCGGTGACGTTTTAGTTTGATAATAATTTTAAAATTAAATTATGAAAATTATTTTATCTATTTTAGATTTTTAAACAATGATGTTTCTTTATTAAAGCTCTCGGTTGTTAATAATTATCACTAGCAATTTTTTTAATTATTATATTCAATTACATTGTTGAATGCTTCATTATAAGCAATAGTTGAAAGATTCACTAATACTATAAAACGATTTTACATTTAGGAAAGTTTTAGGAAATTCTTCATCACCGTTATCAAAACTTGGAAACTAATAGAAACAGAAATGTTCGACATTGTCTACATTCTCTACATTATCGACGATACGTTTTTAATAGTCTATACATATATTATCTAGACATGTAGAATATAAATTTCCTACGCGATGTAAACAATATGGCACAACACTGCTTTTCATGTACATGTCTGCACAAATGGAGTGTCCGACTAAAAAAACACTGTATCTATCAATGTACAATTTTAGCCAATTAATTACCAAATACTTCAAAAAGATTTCTGCTTTCATAAACATGTCGAAATTAAAAGATTAAATGTATGCTACTTAATTTTAAGAAGACTTACCAAATAAAACACTTAAGATCTCGTACTAATCCATATTGTTTCGTAGCGACTAAGCTCAAACGGCTTCTCACTCACTGTATATGTACAGTCAAAAAAGTAATCACACAAAAAAGCTTTTAATAATAAATTTTCTTATTTCTTGTATTTTTTATTAATTATTTTCTTTTAAATCAACATTTTCTTGTTTTTATCTTTGTTTTAAATATATAATATTTTATCATTTAACGCTTAAAAAAATTATACAATATTTAATTATATTTACTTTTACTTTTGTTGTTGTTTAAATTAATTGATTTACAAATTACTAAAATATAATTATAGCTTGTATATTATTTTTATATTTTTTAATTAAAACTACAAACATTTTTTTTTTTTGTTGAAACTTTGAAAATTATTAAAAATATATATGTATTTGTTTTTGTTGTTTATAATAATTAAATATTCTAAATTAATTGATTTAATATTTATTTTTATCTTTGCAAAATCACAATTTATTTTTTTTAGATATACAAATGAACTTTTCTTGTTGCTTTAATATTTTTTTAACTCTCGATCACATATTTGATCTAAATTAGATAAAAAAAAATAAGACAAAAAATTTTAAATTAATTAATTTTAATTGAGTTAACTATTAATTAAGTTCGTATATCACATTCGTCACACACTAATGGTTCTCGCACAAATCAATCAAAATCGCTTCAAATACACAAACGTGTCCGACCTGATATCATCGATAATTGTTAAATAGTTTAACTCGCAACGCGACCGACCGACCGATCGACAAGCAGACTAAAACAACAACTTAAAGATACTAAGCTAAGTAAACAAAACTATATTTATGCTACTATATACTAAATTCGCATCTCGCTCTCTTTACACATTTGACATATACGAATTTTCTCATTTTCATGCCATTTTTATAAATTAGCTGTACACAGTATACAAGTAGGTATATGTACACCGTACAAAACGACATGACACACAAGATTCTCTATATACGGGATTAAATAATAAATAATATAATTTTATTAAAAAATATGTACGACGATAGTGTACATAGCTACAAAAACTACAATAGAACATTTTATTATTATGAATATGATAGTTTTACAGAAAGCCAATGTCATTTCAGAACGGATGAATATTCAACATAAATTTAAAAGTTGCACAAGATATACGAGATGAACGGATATTGTAAATTTAAAAGAACAAAAAGTGCGGAGACTGGAAACTATTCAACCGCATATGAAAAGTTGTTTAGGGCCCACGCATTCAAATTGATTACTTTAGTGTTGCCAATTAGCGCATATAAGCTTAATTTGCATGTCTTATTTACTTGACCGGTCGTAAATTACGCGTTATAATTTTTAAGTAAGCATTGAGCGTGTGCCACAACTCCATTAACTGGAACTTATCCGCACAAATTTCGAGATTTTAAAATAATCATTTACCAAAACTAGTCTTGCTTCCGGATTTTCGGTTTCGATTGAATAATTATGACAATAAAAAATTTATCATGATTCAATCTTCATTTCAAAGTAAATAGAAGAAAACTTTGTTGATCAAATCAAAGTAAATTGCAAAATAAAATTTTGTAAGAAAGCCCTAGACTTCGAAGTTTAGCATGCCCCAAGTGCGGTATAAGTTTGAAAACTGCGATAAAATTTGAAAATTAACTGTAATTAAAAATTATAAATTAAAAAATTCAAAACTATAAATGTTTGAGTTCGGTTTTAGTTTGGGGCCCCTTAACCCCCGTAATTACTCTACATTCAATTATATTTCAGAACGGAAAATGCATACAGAACTGACCGAAAAAACTGTACATTTTCACAAAATTTAGTATAGGGGCTCCAAACCTCGAAATATGAAAATATTCACATTTTCTGATCAGCATAAATTTTTAGTGAAATTGAATTTCCAATTTTTTTCTTTTTATCACTTTTTGGTTGGAGGGTAAGGGGCATCGGTCTAGAAGGTCAATACACCAGCCCAAATTTCAACCTCACCTGCACGTGGTGCTCCCTGCTAATTAACCAACGAGGCTCTGACGACCGAGTAAAGGCGGGATAACCGAACACCGAGAACCTAGCAAATGATGTTCTCTTCCACTGACCCACTGCCAATTTCACTGGTTAGATTGGTAGCTGCTTCAATAACCAGTCATTATAATGCAATGAGTTTTCAACAAAAAGGAATTTTTACCCCAGGTGGAACACCAACTGCTCAGTTGGCTAATCCACCCTCTAACGAGGCCGGCTCAAAGGATTCTGGTGAGCCAACCATTGCTATTCCCATTCGATCGAAGTTCAAAATTAGCTAGGTCACCACCTAGACAAATAGAGTTCGCAACTCAGCAGGAAATCGAAAATGCTGAACTACGCAGAAGACTGAGTGAAATAGAAAAAGTCGCATCGCAACTAAGCAATGAACTTGCAAGAGAAACTGATTGGATATACAAACAAAAGAAAAGACCAATGAAAAAACGAAGAGCAGAATTCTCGCCAGTAGTTGAGGAGCTCTCGCAAGCAAAAGTTAATGAAACTGTCAAACCAGTGCCTGAACCCCAACATCACTAGCGACAAGAACTACGCAAGGTTGCAATGAAGACCAAAGCAACACCGCCAATTAATGTGATAGGCATTACTGAGTTTGCGAATATCCAAGCTCTAATGAAATCAGTGTCCACAAACGACTATAGAGTAGTTGCACTAAACAATAATGTTTGGAAGATAAACACAAGAGATCCCGATGCATACAGAGCTTTAGCCACAAAGCTCACTGAAGAAGGTAAAGAGTGGTATACATACGAAGACAAAAATAACCGAAACATCAAGGTTATGGCCAGAGGTCTACATCCCACCTGCAAGAAGGAGGATATAATAGAAGATCTCAAAATGAAAGAACTGCAAATTGAAGACGCAGTAAATATCCTTAAACGAGAGAAAGTTGAAAATAGTCAAGGAACCAAGATCGTTAAAAGAGGGCTCCCGCTATTCATGCTCACATTCAACAAAAGCGAACAAATTGAAAATATATTTAATATCAAAGCAATACTTAATATGAGGGTTAAAATAGAACCACTGAAAAAGAACACGAGATTAATACTTCAATGCAAGAAATGCCAAGGTTATAACCACACCCAAAAATATTGCGGGAGAGATGTTAGGTGCGTAAAATGTGCCGGTAGACACAACGCGAAAGACTGATCTCTTTGTCGAACCGAACCTGCAAGGTGTATAAACTGTAAAGGACAACACCCAGCCAACTATAGAGGATGCGAAGTAGCGGTACAACTGCAAAGGTTAAGAAATAAAACACGCCAATCGACTCAAAACAGTAATGTTAGAAGAGAAAGGATTCCAACTACAACTAGAGCGCCGACGCAACCAGAGCCAATAGGGCCAGAGAGGAGATCCTACTCTCAGATAACGCAACAGAATACTATTGAAGAAAATCCAATAGAAAGGATATTTCGAAGTATAGAAAAGATAAATGCACGGCTAGCAACAAGAACGTGGTCTAGAAGCTATATATAAGCGGCTGGATAGGCAAGAAGCTACGAATGAGCTTACATTTTTGCTATACTAATCAAATGAATAGATCACTTAGAATTGTTATTTCGAACGCGAATGAATTACCACAGCATGTTCCAGAACTAGAAATTTTTCTAAACTTAGAAAAAATAGATATATGTCTTGTCTCGGAAACTCATTTAACAGAAACTTCATTTATTAAAATACGTGACTATCAATGCTATCATGCTATTCATCCAGGAGGAAACGCTAGAGGCGGGTCTACCGTAATTGTTAAAAATAATATTAGACATTATGAAGTGCCCGGCATTGAGGAAGAAATTATGCAGGTTAAAACCATAATAGTTCGATCAATAAATAATAGGGAACTCAGTATCTCCTCTATGTACTGTCCCCCACGCCATCAATTAAAAAAAGAAGACTACAGTCGACTTTTTAAATCACTAGTATCAAATTTTATCATAGGCGGTGATTTTAATGCAAAGAATACCTTTTGGGGATCTAGACTTACAACCTCTAAAGGGAAAGAGTTATTTTATGCAGCTCGCGAGAACAACTGTGAATTCCTCTCTGGCGATAAACCAACATATTGGCCTGCTGACATACATAAAATTCCAGATCTTCTTGACTTCTTTGTAACAAAAGGAGTTTTAGAGGACTACACATGCATTGAAAATAGTGAAGGACTATCATCTGACCACTCACCTGTGATCATGACGCTGAGTACAATGATAATAAAACAAGATAATTCACCAAAGTTAACAAACAATACAACCAATTGGGATCTATTCAAGAAATTAGTAGAAGATCGAACAAATCTCGGCGAACCAATTAGAACGAAGGTGCAGCTGGAAGATGAACTAGAAATATTTAATAACAATATCCAGCAAGCAGCTTGGGAAAGTTCACCGATTTCTCATACCAACGCTATAATGAAACATAACTATCCTCTTGAAGTCAGAGAGCTACTCAAAGAGAAACGGAAAGCTCGCAAAATCTGGCAGCACTCTCGTGCACCGCAACACAAAACTATTTTAAATTTTTTGTGCAACAAATTAAAACAACTAATAAAGGAAATAAAGAACGAATGCATAACTAAGCGACTACGAGGTCTTTCTGAATTAAAGGATGACGATTACTCGCTTTGGAAAGCAACGAAGGGACTAAAAAGATCCAAAATGCATGTGCCGCCTATCAAATGCGATGACGGATCATGGGCTAAAAGTGACAAGCAGAAAGTTTCTCTATTTGCTGCTTATTTAGAAGAGACTTTTCAACCGTTGCCGAGACAAACAGCAAATGAAAATACAACAGTCGGAAACGAAGCAGATGATCTTGACATAAGGCATGTGACTTTATTGGAGCTTAAAACTGAAATCAATAGTAATTTAAGTATCAGAAAAGCTCCAGGTTAAGATTTAATAACTATGGGCAAATTATGAAAGTCATACCCGAGAAAGGTTTGCGTAAATTAAATCAAATAATTAATGCAGCTTTCAGACTGAAATATGTTCCACGACAATGGAAGGTGGCCGAAGTAATAATGATTCCTAAACCAGGTAAACCAGGAAACGATAAAAAATCATATAGACCGATATATCTACTTCCCGTCATATCAAAAATATTTGAAAAACTGTTGCTGAAAAGACTCAAACCTATAATAGAAGAGAGATGCCTAATTCCACCACACCAATTTGGGTTTAGAGAAAATCACTCTACAGTTGAACAAGTTCACAGAATAACGGATGTCATTGAGGGTGCACTCGAGAATAAGAAAATATGCTCCAGTATTTTCTTAGATGTAGCTCAAACTTTCGACAAAGTTTGGCACCAAGGGCTTGAATTTAAACTGCATCGAGACCTGCCTAAGCAATTTTATCAAATTCTGAAATCGTACATTGCTGATCGACACTTTAGAGTCAAATTTGAAAATGAGTACTCTGAAATAAAAAGAATATCAGCAGGTATACCACAAGGTAGCGTACTTGGACCTATTCTGTTTATTCTTTATACGAGAGACTTACCGAATATTGAAGGTACCACAGTAGCAACATTTGCAGACGATACAGCTATTCTAGCCGTTGGAAAAGGTATTTCGGAAGCAACAAGCAAACTTCAAAGTGCAGTTAACACGGTGAGCAACTGGACTAAAAAATGGCGTATCTCATTAAATGAAGCCAAATCAGTACACGTCAACTTTACAAATCAAAATGTAACCTGTATTCCCGTGGTTCTAAACTCAAACCAAATTCCATATGCAAATACAGCTAAATACCTTGGCATGACCCTCGATGCTAAGCTAAGATGGAAAGAACACATCAAGAAGAAAAAAGAAGAGTTAAACATCAAATATAGAAAAATGTACTGGCTCATGGGTAGAAATTCCGAGCTCTCAATACACAACAAATTGCTTCTATACAGGCAAATGCTAAAACCAGTATGGACCTATGGTATCCAACTTTGGGGTTGTGCCAAGAAAACCAATGTACAAATGATACAATGCTTCCAAAATAAAGTGATACGAGGGATTGTGAACGCCCCATGGTACATTAGGAATGAGAACATCCATAGAGACTTGAAGATGGAATACGTCACCGATGAAATAAAGAACCATGCAAGGAAACACGTACAGCGCTTATCTCTACACGAAAATGCAGATATCCGTCGTCTGTTGGACACCACTAGCGGAGTGAGGAGACTCCAAAGGCAGAAACCGCTTGAGCTGGGCAGTTTAATTTAGAAGAAATTATTATAAAATGAGTAACCAATAGGTTACTCATCTTAATCCGAGAACTTAATTTAAGAAAGATAAATTACTAGATGATCTCTGAACCAGTTGTAATATTGTATAAATAAAAAAAAAATAAAAAAAAATAAAAACTTTTTGGGCGGGGCTAAAAATATTGGCATAAATCAAAAATGCTTCTATTTAAGATAACACTTTGGGAGGATGGATCTCGAAGATCTCAAAGCTCACTAGCACTTTCCAATTGATGAAAATAACTTAGGTGTGAAGATTCATATAAATCAATCCGCCAGAGCGTAATGCGGCCGAATTTATGTCAAAAATCATCATTTCCGCTTGAATTTTGGGAATAAATAATCGTTTTTTGTAAATGTAATATTCAAAATATGTGGAAAAATAAAAAAAGCTCGAGTAGAAGCTTCTACACATCACTAGGATGGGGATCTTTAAATTTTGGCCAAAACTTTGTTGTACCGTGCAGCCTTGATGTACTTAAGTTTTTCCATAAATTTGAAATTGTTCCATCGGAAGCAGCAGCCTCCATATTATTTACGAGAAAAACCATTATGAACTAAAAGAGTCTTAATTAATTTTGCAACAACAACGGTGTAAATCAGTTTTTCAAAATTAAATGGAAATGGCGATTTTAACAAAAAATAAAATGTTTTCCAAATTCAGCCTTTGTATACAGCCCTGACGGATTGCTTGATCGGAGTAAAACTTCATATCTATGAATTTTCCACAATTTGTAAGGTCCCAGAGATTTTTGGCCAACAACGGTTAACTGAAAGTGCCAGATGCCATTGGAGTTTTTTTCTTTCTTGCAAATATTTAGCAAAAATGTAGCACTCACGAAGAAACTATTAAAACCCAAAAGATTGTAATAAAATTTCAAAGAAAATTAGATTAGTTATTTTTCAAATATAAGCGAAAGTGATGAGTTAGGATTAAAAGAACTTTATTTCACCAAAAATTAACATCTTACCCGTCAATGCGCGCGTATTTAATATTCGAAATAAAACCTCATTTGTAGCAGGTAGTAGCAGCTTCCGTTAAAAGATTCAATTTTCACATCTTGAAATTTATAAAAAAAACTCAAATAAACTGTATATAGCTTACATGAATACCACTCCACTACCAAACTCCTGAACATATGTCACCAACAAATAGAATCTCGCCATAGAGCAACATTGCAATCTTGTTGGATTTTGGATATATCCAAAAATTTGATATTGTTTAGCATGAGAATTTTATTTGTAAACTTATAGCATACAGTTCGATGACCCTCGAGTAGAAACACCAACAGATTAGAGTTGTGCTAAACGGGGTTCTATAATGACACACTTCTCAAATTCCGGAGTCTTCAGGGATCAGTTTTTTCATCGACTTTGGTTTTGTAATAAATTGCTAGATAACACTGTTAACCCTATCCATATAGCTTTGCCGAGGACGTTACATTGTACTTTACCATTTGATGCGAGGTTAAACGTGTACTCCTAAAGAACTAAACGTAAAGAGCTACGTACAATAGTCACTTCACTTTATTTCAATTTGTGTACAATATTTGAGTGGGGAGAAAAAAATCAGACCATGTTTAACGAGAAAAAAACACAAATATACACATTTTGTGGAATGTAATGCAAATACTCTGCTAGATCGCATCAGACTCTCCAAATTTATAAGACCTTCATCAGATTTACAAAAGATTTAGAGACCGTCCAACACCGCAAAGATGCTGCAGAACTCTGTGTGTTATACAGATTAAGGTATGGTAAACGTTCTCCGGAGGCAAATGATCAAAAGCCACTAGAATTAGTTAGGTAACAGGAGAAACGGTCAATGCACATAGGTTTAGAGTGAAGCTGCCAAGTGTGAATTACTCATCGAAGATTCACCACGATGTGGGTTACGCAAAACGGTTTCGAATTTTCGTTGGACTATAGAATACACAAATATAAGGCAGCAATCAATCTTAACTTGCAGGATCGCACATTAGATGCAGGAGCTTTGACTGTTGCAAGGAGCTAGAATAGTGTAAAAGTCCGCGTTGGACCAAATTAAAACTGAACCTAAAAAAAAACCTTATCAGTTTTCTGCAATAATATTCAGGTATGATATTCGAGATCTTTATTATATACATTCGTAGTAAAAAAAAACTGATACATTTGGGTGTTGGCCATAACATATTCCTCCCCACCACCTAAACCCCCCTCACCCCCTAATTGATATATCCCTTTTTCAACCAAGCAAACAAAAAAATCGGCTCAGTTTTAGTCCAACCCACACAAATGTGTGAATAAAAAACCATAGTATGTAATGGCGTTGTTGATAAAAAATTTCGCTTGATTTGAAGTAAAACCAACACAATTGTGTGTATAGATATAGTGTTTTGTTTCGTGCGAAAATAAGTTAAAAAGGAATTCACAAATGTGTAAATTGGTTCAAAAAACATACAAAACTAAATTTTTGACATGGTACTTTTGCCCTACCCGCACAACTGTGTTAGTAAATCACTAAAGGGATATTTCGTTTTTCAAATCGTTAAAGTTCCGGAAATAAAAGTTTCGTATTCCGTCAACTATTTCTGCATTGTGCAAGAAGTAAGAGGTCATAATGGACTGGGTGAAGCCTTAACCTCCGTGTGGTTAATTAGGTTAGAGAAGAAACCGAAGAGAATCCGAGCAGCACCAGCATAAATGAGCCGGAATACTTGATTGAGCTCTATCCAGTATAGCAGGGATGATATTGGCAAGAAATTAAAAGTACTGAATTTTTGAACAAAAGAGTACTGAATCTAGCTGCACCTTTACCGGGTACACCAATATTTCAGCAACTAAATAATAGCGACAAAGAAATTTCAAGGCAAATTGAATTATGCTTGATGGGGTTCCCATCTAAATGGCATTTTGCAAGAGCCAAGTCACAATTTTAAATGATTCTATCTTGCACAGCAGAGATTAGGCTTCAACAAGTTACTAATTAATCAATATTCAAACCTCGGCCATATTCAGTCAAAAAGCAAATTATAATGTTAAAATTAGTATTTAACGGTCCAACATTTTTTATTTGGCAAGCAGTGGGATTTAAATTGTGGTACTGTTATTGAAAAAGTTCCAGAAAAAAAAATTAAAACCGCACCAATCGTAACGTTCGATTTTACTTGCGGTTTTACTTGTGGGGTTTCCTGGTCATCACCTACCATTGAAATAATATAAGCAAAGGTGTTTTCTGTTGTAGACCTGCAAGGCTCATTGGTAATTAATCGTTATTATTGCATCACGATAAAGAACTTACCGTTATCTCGCCAATTGTTATTACTAATCCTAGAACTGGAGACTGGAAAGGGGCGTTAACCTAAGTAAATATTAATACACGTTGAACACTTGGAGCCAAAACAATTAACCGATTAAACATTAAACTTTGGCTAGAGCAGAGGTGAAATCATGAAATATGACCCTGGAAAATTTAAACGGATTTAAAAATATTTTCCAACATACAATTGATTTTTCCGCCCGGATTTCACGTTCTCGCCCCAAATCTTTTAGAATGCAAGTCTCCATGTCCTGATCATAATAATTTTAATTGAAAGTTACTAAATTTAGTGATTGGTCAGACCAAGTAACTGGGCTTCGAGACTAATTGAAAAGACAAAAATTTTAATGTAAATATCTTCTCAAAACGGATGGTTAATATTAAGGACTTTCGCCATATTGCATTAACGCATTTGTGCTGCCCTATTTCCAATAAAAGGAAAAAAGATTAAACTAATCGAGACCTATTATCTTAAAGAATTTTTTAGGACACCCAAAATAGGTTTTGGGGGCAAGTGGTATACATGCAAATTTTGAAGGAACGTCAAATATGTGCATGCGGTTGAGCTTTCCGATTGAACCAGCTTCCATTCCAGAAATTTATGCAAAAATGTGGGTTCTTAAACACACGAAATAAAGACATTGTTGTTTGTTCAACATCTTTGAGCGCTATATGAATTGTACCTGATGGAATTTTCAATATTGTTTGGGCCTTTCTGCAGAAAGCAGCAGGATAACAATAAAGCTCCGTCAATGCTAATGAGTCGGAACCACCACAACATGGGATAAAATGTAATGCGCTCACGAACGATAGTAAAACGATGATACGCAATGTTTCAGTAGTACTGAAAGTGACATACTTCACTTCACAGTACCAGCCCAACAAAAAGGAGGGCGAGCTCAAAGAAGAGGAATAGTACAGTACTAAAAAGGCGTTCCTTACTCGCTCCTTACGAAGTTCAACGGAATGAGAATAATAAATTCAATAGGACCATTCAAGCGATATATTTGCATCATAAGATTGCTTACACTCAAGCTCTCGTGTATTTCACATTCTAAACACAATCAACTGTACAGAAGGATGGAATAATTTTCAAGAGCATGCTGAAGTCGGCGGTAAACTACCTGAAGACAAAAGTCATAAGTGGAACGATATTTAATATATTTTCATTGATGAGGACTTAATGGTAGCACAAGTTGTTATTTACCATCAACTATAATGGCTGATGAAGAACTCAGAAAACTAGTACTGGTATAGAGGAGACAGAGAGACACATCGTTTGGTGATCACTTCAACGCTCTACTACGGACCAAGGAAATCAAATTTCGGATGCCAAGCGAAATTAAAAAAATTGACATCAACAACATCGTCTCAAATGATATCAACAAAAGAAAAGGCATGCCCAAGGAGTTGAAAAATTTCGTCAGAGAGAAGGTTATGTTGCGATTCAACATAAACCTTGAGAAGATTTGTCAATGTAAGATACTAAGATTGCAATGAGAATGCTGCCTATGATTTTATGCTGGTGCTGCACCTGGTCCATAATATACGCAAGAGGTAAAGCAAAAACACTAGAACGCGTGGGCATTGAAGATTTGGATTGCAGCAGCCTCGAGAAAACGAAACCATGCAACGAACACGGTTTTAGGGCGATGGAAAGAATGCGACAGCAGTCATAATCAGCCGTAATTTTGACAAAAATATCTCCCTCTCCTTTTCCAACCATATACCTCTTGCATTTCATGAAAACTCCGAACTGTTTGTCCGTATTGCACTGTGCCTCATCTTTCACATATGGTGAAATTTGAATGCAAACATCTACCAAACATACACGAAAAACACTAAAATTAAAACTAATAAAATAAAATTCTCTAAGATCCTTTATGGGTGTCGATGGTTTTGCTATTGCATGTGGAATCGAAGCATGTAATCGAAGATTCATTGTATCTTTTAAATTTTAAAACGTACTAAAACAAATAACCCGAGGCTACGACGTTTAGACAAAAGATCATCCATCACATCAGATCGTATACGCCTGGTCTTACTAGCTAGGATGGCTACTTAGGCAAAATGAGGCCAGCATAAACATTTCTCTAGAACAAACTATAATTTTCAGACTTGCCCACCACAGCAGAATCAGCATATACATTTTCACTAATAGAACAAGTTTACCTAATAATTATGAAAAATTTGTACCTTTTTCAATGATTACCGCTACCATTTTAAATTCTTTTATATATACAAATTAAGAATAGCAATTATGAGAGATTATTTACTAAAAATTGCACCACTGAGAAAATCGTTGAAATGAAATCAAAATTCCTGGAAATGTCGAACGCTAATTATAAGTTTATCTATATTTCAACGAAACAGGCGGTTTACCTTATGAGAATATATTACGAAATTTGTAAATCTTATATGCTGTAAATTTGACAGCGGAAAATAAGAGATTACGCTACTCGCCGCAAGGGGCAGCCCTATCACAAATGAGATTTTTTATACACTTTGTGTCTCTTTTATCTTTTACCAGCGGAAATTTTTTTTACATTTAGTATTTCTTTTATAACTTAACAATTCCCAGCGGAATGTAAAATAATACAAGTGACCCTTAAAATGACAAATTGATTGAGAGAGATAAAGATAAATCTTGAAATTTAACAATATTCCGTTTTTCTGTCATTCTTAACGAATTACAAAGAATTTTGATAGTAGTATTGATCAGGAATTTTAAAGTAAGTTTTGGACAAAATTCTAGGATCTGGTCATGTTGTACTAAACTTGGCCATTTCATAACCAATCTTTTTGAAAATTGTTTCCTAGATTAATTTTTTATTAAATAAATTATTATTATGAATATGATATAGTTTTACAGAAAGCCAATGTCATTTCAGAACGGATGAATATTCAACATAAATTTAAAAGTTGCACAAGATATACGAGATGAACGGATATTGTAAATTTAAAAGAACAAAAAGTGCGGAGACTGGAAACTATTCAACCGCGCATATGAAAAGTTGTTTAGGGCCCACGCATTCAAATTGATTACTTTAGTGTTGCCAATTAACGCATATAAGTTTAATTTGCATGTCTTATTTACTTGACCGGTCGTAAATTACGCGTTATAATTAGCATTAAGCATGTGCCACAACTCCATTAACTGGAACTTATCCGCACAAATTTAGAGCAGATTATAAAATAATTAATTATTTACCAAAACAAGTCGTGCTCGTGGATTTCCGGTTTCGATTAAATAATTATGATATTAAAAATTTTGTCATGATTCAATCTTCATTTCGAAGTAAATAGAAGAAAATTTTGTGAAATTTATAAAAAAACAAAATTTTGTAAGGAACCCCTAGACTACGAAGTCCAGCGTTCCCTTAGTGCGATATAAGTTTGAAAACTGCGATAGAATTTGAAAACTAACTCAAATTAAAAATTATAAATTTAGAAATTCAAAACTATAAATGTTTGAGTTTTAGTTTCGGGCCCCTTAACCCCCGTAATTACTCTACATCGAAGTATAATCAAGAACGGGAACTGCAAACTTTCCATACAGTTTTGTACCGGGTGCATACGCCTAAGAATAGTATCCATAACAATCCGACAAAACTGTATACGTTTTTCACATAATTAAGTTTAGGGGCTCCACACCTCGAAATATGAAAATATTCACAACTTTTGATGAACATAAATTTTTAGTGAAATTGAATTTCCAATTTTTTTCTTTTTATTACTTTTTGGTTTGGGTCAAATGCTACGCACTGTTAAAAATATTTG
The DNA here is from genome assembly GCA_947310385.1 of Nephrotoma appendiculata. Lineage (NCBI taxonomy): Eukaryota > Metazoa > Arthropoda > Insecta > Diptera > Tipulidae > Nephrotoma > Nephrotoma appendiculata. Next base: position 280,209,148 of record OX371223.1, read on the forward strand.
GCATAAATCAAAAATATTTTATTGTATTTTTTTAAATAAAGAGTTAAAAAACACCTTTTTGAAACCACAAAAATAAAAATAAAATTCAAATACAAAATTTATTGTTTTAAAATTTTTAATTTTATTCTTAAAATAACTTAACATTTTCGACCAAGATATATGGTCATCATCAGAGTTTTGTTTCAACTAATTTTTTCCCCCTTTTTGGTACATAAATTGTGTACATTACATTTGTATACTGTATTGAATACATAAATTACAGTGATAAAATAAAAAATACGACAGATTACCGTAAATGATTTTTTGAGAGAATACAATTTTTTTTGATAATTAACATAAATAAATACAGTAAAACCTCTAATGTTGGACACCTCTATAACTTGGACATTTCTATATCTTGGACAAAAAGTCAAGTCCCTTCAAAAATGTATGGAACTTTGGATAAAAATGTCAGATTTATCTCTATATATTGGACAACCTCTATATCTTGTATGTTGGACAATTTTTTTTGAACATTTCACAAATTTTCTTTATATTTTTACTCTATATATTGGACACACAACAGAAATTATTTTTCTCAAATTACACTTTTTACAAATGTATTGTGCAGTGTACGTAATACATACGAATATGTATATGTTTGTGTTTTGTTTTAATTTATATAACAAGATTAACGTTCTCGATGCTATTTCTTGGGTGGATATTTCATGAAAACAGGTTTCAACCGATTGCATAATCAAATGTTTCCATAAAGCTGAATTTTAAATTCAACCAGCTTCAGATGAGTTAGTCGAACTTCCTCCACTAGTTCATAACTCATTATTGCCCATTTCAAGAGTTTGCAGAGTATGTATGTGCCGATGATGATATAGCCATTTGTTGTCAGCCTAACGAAATTGATATCTTAAATTTTATATTCGAAAACGAAAAGGAACTCGACGAAGATCCAGAGCCAGAACAAGATATAGTGGACGTGTTTTGAAAAGTTTTGCTCTAAGCAACTTGCCAGAAATTTACAAACATGTCTTGGAAATAGAGCAACACATCGATGACTTTGTCCTTAATAAACGAAAGAATCAAAGTAAAATTTCTGATTATTTTAACAAAACTGATTGAGTAGCTTTAGTTTTGTGCAATTTTTATTACATGTATAGCTATGTATTAAAATATGTATAATTTCATATTATTAAATACTGGTGAATAAGACTTGAAAGATACTGTATATACGTAGGTACATATTTAATTTTTTTACGTATGTATAAAATGAATTTTATTACACAAATTGTGTACATTTTATTTAAAATATAATTTTTGAAATTTATTCTGTAACTTGGACAACTCCATATGTTGGACAGAAGTTTTAGTCCCTTGAGTGTCCAACATACGGAGGTTTTACTGTATAATAAAATATGAGAGATCTAAAAAGTTTGTTGATATATACAAATGTATCATATGTCAAAATATTAAAAGTAAATAAAAGAATGAAGTTAAATATATAATGCAATTTATGAAACGGAACATGAATATTACATATTTTTAGTGAAAATTGTGGAAATTTTAATTTTAATTCGATGGCTTAATAAATTGGAAAAGATTCGACTGTATTGGACCGTCCTCATTGTTCATTAAATGGTTTTTGTGTTTGTGTATCCATATTGATTCATAATGAAAAAAGGAAGAAAAGTACATCAAGGAAGCCGCAAGAATCAGAACAAGGAAGAAAAGTACATCAAGGAAGCCGCAAGAATCAAAACAGAACAGCTCATTGAGAAGCTGCCACACATCACAGGGATCTCTCAATTTTGGCCAAAACTTTAAGGAGATGCCATTGATTTTTGGCCGAACATAAAATCTACCGGAAGTAGCAGCTTAAATGTAAGCTTTTTGTTACACGTAAATGGCAATTTTTAACAATTCGGCCTTTGTGCAACCCAGACGGATTGATTAATCGTAGTGAAACTTCATACCTAGGTGTATTTCCTATACTTGTGAGGCACCACCATTTTTGACCAACTGAAAGTGCTATGATGCCAATGGAGCTTTTCCTTTTTCGCAAATATTTAGAAAAAAAATTGTTAAAAACCAACAGATTGTATATAAAGTTTCGGAGCCGGAAACGACAAGTTATAATAAAAAAAAAACTTTATTTCCCCAAACTTCGGCATCTCGCAACAGTCAAAACTTAACACCGAAATCAATTCATCATTAAAATTCAAATTAAAAATTCCGAGAAATTCTAAACTCGTATTAAGCGACATGTTTTTAACCTTGATCGAATTAAAATGATCGAATTCCATTCAATACAATTAAATTCGAGAATTTTATCAATATTCTAGTTGTGGATGCTTTTTAAACGGCCAGTCCATATTCAGCGACTTAAAGTACTACAAATTCGTTCAAATTGTGTATTATAAATAGTCACCTAAGTTTCGATCATACCGCCTGTAAATAACATTTCCAAAATTATTTATATAAGCAAATTATATATAAACAAATAATGCATATTGAAACCACGGATTTAAGATCAAATATGACGCTTTACCTGAGCTCCGCGAAAAGGGACGGCTTCGAATTTTGAGAGTCTTAGTAGCAAAGAGTAATTGTTGAGGAAACCTAAGACTCCGAAGTTTAGCTGGAGAACTGTAAAATAAATTTTAAAACTGCGATAGACTGTGACAAACTAACTCTAACGTTAGAGGTCATTTCGTATTCAATTGGTTTACATACAATTACATATACTCAAAAACGGAAACTACAAACTTTCCATACAGTTTGGTAATGGGTAAACGTAAACCGCTAACTTTAGTATCCGACAATGCACCATATTTGACGCAGACTTTCAAAACTGTACATTTTTTGACATAATTTTGGATTAGGACGAAATATTACAATTTTCACAACTTTTGTTGAACACATATTTTGATTGAAATTTAATTTATAATCTTTTTCGTTTTTTAATCGTTTTCTCCCAAGTGCTTCACACTTTTCAAAATATTTGCAAAAAATCAAAATTGCTTCTATTTATAAGATAACACTTCTAGAGGGCGGATATCGGACACCGATTTCTAGTAATATTCAATTTATGGAATAAGCTCAAGTATAGACTTTCATCCCTATAAGTCAATCCGTCTGAGCTGTAAAGCGACCGCTTTACCGGTATTGTTGCAAAAGTATATTTAGAATGTTTTAGTTTATAAAAAGTTTTTTTGTAAATTTAATATTATTCAAAGTATATGTGGAAAAAACGAAAAAGCTCATTTAGAAGCTGCCACAGATCACAGGGATCTCTAAATATTGGCATCCTCTCTACAGACCAGACGGATTAAATCCGAGAGAGAAACGTTATGCTTAAGTTTTTTTTATAAATTCCGAGATTATATTGATTTTTGACTAAAATTGGTCCACCGGAAGTAGCACCTTGCATAGAAGCGCTTTGTTTATTATCAATATTTTGACATGTATATCATTCACGAGAAAAACGAATATGGACTAAAACAGTCTTATTTAATTTTCAACAACAACAGTGTAGATCAGTTTTTCAAAATTAAACGGAAATGTCCATTTTTACTAAAAAAAAAATTTATAAAAAATCGGCCTTTGTATAAAAAGACGGTTTGATAAATTGGAGTAAAACTTCATTTCTAGGCGTTTTCCACAAATTGTTAGGTTCCAGTGATTTTTGGTAAACATCTGTTAACAACTGGAAGTGCTAGCTGGCATTGGTGCGGGAGGGGAAAACCTTTTTTGCAAATATTTTGAAAAGAAAAGTTTAGCTTTGACGACAAAATTATTAAAAACCCAAATTTGAAACTTGAACAAAATTTGATCAGTATATTTTTTAAATATAAGCGAAAATGACGAGTTTTGAAAAAAAAAATTATTTCATCACAAATCGGTATTTCAATCACTGAGCGGAATGAAACTTTATACTTGTATAGTTTTTGCATTACCTGGCAGATCAATGGGAAATTTTGCGGAAATCTGTGCAACGCAAGTGGCAGCTCCTCTTCAAAGATTTAATTTTCACATCTTGAAATTAGCACAATAATTTCAGATAAACAGTATGGTTTTCTTGAAAGCCTCTCCACAACCGATCTCTTGACATATGTCGCAAACAAATGGAATTTTGCCATAGAACAACATGGAGATGGCTTTGCAATTTCTTTGAATATATCCAATATATTTGACATGGCTTATAATACGAATTTCATTTGTAAACTTGTAGCATATGGAAAATCGGAAGATCGAGGTTGTGCTAAACTGGAAATCATAAGCGACATATTCACTAAACTCTAGAAAGCTTTGCTACGTGCAATATTTGGGTGAGGAGAAAGGAATCAGATCAAATTTAGCAAGAAAAAAAAAACAAATATGCACGTTCTGGTGTAAAAAAGAGACAACGAATACCCCTTGTGGCAAAAGACCATGTAGTCGTAGGTTGCAACGCAATTCGGTTGCTTAATTGCATCAGTTTCTCCAGATACATATATAAAACTTTCATTATACTTACAAAAGTAATAGAGATTCATTACGCCGCGAAGGGTAAGATGACAAAATGTCATTACAAATATAGGTTTAGCGTGAAGCTGCCGAAACCTCGAACTGAGGAAGCCAACCGCGAATTTATTTATCTAACATCCAAGAAGTTGGGTGTTGGCCATAACACATCCATTTCTCCATTTTCTAAAATGCTCAAAATATGATACAATAAAAATTTGAAATATTTAAAGCCCGAAATCCTATGAAGTAGAACCATGTAGGAAGTTATTTACTAAAATAAACCATTTTGGGAAGTACAGGTGCGATAAAGAGAACCCTAAATCTCGGGTGCTCCTTATCGAACATATTTCATTTTTAAATAATTTCCCAAATGGTTCAACTTCAGGCAAATTAAAAGGAATTGAAAGTATTTAGATTATTTCTAAATATTCCACACGAGTGCTAAAAGCAGAACAGTTCATTGACAATGTAATGTTCAATCATTTATTGCACACTATAAGCAGTATTTGACACCATTTTGATAAAAATATTTTTCTATCACAGGTTCATCGTTTTCTCATTTTATATGTAAGGATTGATGTCTTTTGTTTTTCAGATCGGAAGTAAAAGTTTCGTACTCCATCAACTTTTTGTGCATTGTGCAAGAAAGTTAGAGGTCAAGATGGTTAAAGACCTTAAACTCTATTTGCGGAATTTACTTGAATCGGCATTTGTATTGAAGAACCTCGATAAATGGGCTGGTTCCTAAAATTCGTTGCCCCTGGCCACCAAAGAGGTTAATTAATTTAGCTGCAACGACATCAAAAAGCTTCGCTGATTGAGCTCTATCCTGTAATAGTCAGTTACAAGAAGTTGAAACTTCTCGAAGAGATTAAGTACTCTATTGGCAGGGGGGTTTCAGGACTGGGGCCTCTCTCATATCAGCATGGTGGTTTGGATTGAGAATATTCCGTCGTTCGATTCAGAAAAAGGAATTATTTTTATTTACGATGTGATCTCATAACATTTTCCCGCGATAGCTGAAGTGAAAGCGAAACCAAATAAATCAACACACGCACGCTTGCTACAAGAACAACTTGCAAAAGTGCTGTTTTGGATTTTCTCGCCAGCCATGCCAAAAACCCCGCATCAATTCATAGAGTTTAGATGCATTTGATTAATATAATGGACACAATAGCATCTTGACGAGACGTGGATCTTCAAGAGATTTCACTATAAGGTCTACAAATACTGCCACCCACTTTTGGAGTTATTTAATGCAAATCACTGCATCCAGTCATGCGGGCGGAAAGTCACGATCGCCTCTTTTGAAGGTAAAGGAATTATCTCTATCTGAATGTGGCTATCGATTGTGCAATCTTTCATTTCGCAAAAGAACACGAAAGTGTGTGTTGTTACATACACGAAAGCTTGAACAGCGATATTTTGTCCTGTAGTTTGAAGGAAATCAAGCAATCGAGTGTTTGTTTTAATATCTTTGAGCACTATGAGCCAGAGAACACTGAAAAGAGCGCCGATGTTGCGAATCAGATCAACCACAGCATCGGAAAAAATGTTAGGTGCTCACGAGCAATAGTGAAATGTTCCAGTAATAATAAAAGTAAAAGCATTCAAAAAAATATTACTATACAGTGAGGAAGACGAATACAACAGCCGAAAAAGACCTTCTTTACTCGCGAGGCTCAACTGAATGAGAAGAACAAATACATGCGGACCACCCGGGCGATAGATAAGCAGCTAAAAGTTGCTTTGGGTCAAACTCGCATACATTCAACATTCTAGATCACAGGATTTTTTATAGAGACGGAACTCGAGGTTAAAATTGAAGAGCACGTCATGGCTTTAAAGTAATTCTAATTAGCTTGTGCAGCAATGAATGTGAAACAACTAAAGATCTTTACAACAGTAACGCGCAGCATAAAGAAGAAAAAGGAAGACGAAAACCCTACAATGGTACGAAATTGAATACTATTGATGGTACCATAAAAGATGGTACGCACCATCAATTAACGGCTCCGACAACTGAAGAAGAAAGAGACCCAACTTTTCGAACCACCTAACTTCATACACTGTATTCAACCAACCATTACGATTTATCTCTGCTACCAATTTCTGGAGAAGACTTGGACCAGTATAGGAGAGACACAACGTTTGGTGATCTCCTCAATGCTCTATGAGTGAGCAAGGTAGCAGCAGCGCACTTCGACTTGTTCATATCGCTGAGATTAACCGATGTAACGGGCGACTACGCTTTAAATAAGACAATCTGCACCTTCACGCTGTGATCGCTGTGCTTCGCTCGAGTAGTTTAAGGATCACGGAGTTCGAGTTTCGGATGCCAAGTGAAATAATAAAACATTAACAGGAACAAAATCGTATCCATCGATGTCAACAAAATAAGAGGCACGCGCTAACAGTTTTATATTTTCGCTAGAGCGAAGATTATGTTGCGATTCAACATAAACGTTGAGAGAATCCGTCAATGTACGACATTTACATTAATCAACCATCCGTTCGTATTGACTTCGGTCGAGGTGGCTTCCACGTCATAGAGCCGAGAAGCGTTAATTTCCCTTTTGTCTTTTCCTTATGCTGGCTTCGCACTGGCTATATTAAACAAGGGACATTAGAACGCGTGGGCATTGATGATTTTGATTGCAGCAGCCTCGAGAAAACGAAACCTTGCAACGAACACGGTATTAGGGTGATGGAAAGTTTGGACGTTTTGCCAGACAATGTCTTCTTGTACTTTGCCCCATTAGCGTTTAGACAAAAGATCTTCCATTACATCAGATCGTATACGTCTGGTTTTGCCAGCTAGGACGGCTACCTATGTAAGGGGAGGTCAGCATAAATATTTCAGTTCATCGAATAATTACGAAAAATCTGTAACTTTTTCAATGATAACCGCTACCATTTTAAATACTTTGATAGTCCAATCAAAGAATAGCAATTATGAGACATGAATGATTAAAAAAATATTCTAATGCACCACTGACTAAATCGCTGAAATTAAAAAAAAAAATTATATGAAATGCCGAACGCTAATTAAAAGTTATCAATTTCTACGAAACAGGCAGATTAGCTTATAAGAGATTACGCTACACGCCGCAAGTGGCAGTACTATCATAAAAGAGATTTTTTTTTTTATTATATAATTATAAATATATATAATAACCAGCGGAAATCTTTTATTCCTTTTGTATCTATTTTATCACTAAATAAAACATCCCAGCGGAATGTAAAATATTAAAAGTGATCCTTTAAATGACAAATTTATTGATATCCGAAGTAAAGGAACTGGGTAAATGAATCTGGAAATTTAACAATGCTCCATCTTTCAGTCATTTCTTAACGAAAATAATGGTCGGTATCTAACTCGCGCTAAGATAAATTTTACATACAAATTTGACGTAAAATGTAGCTAGCGAAACAACAAAAAAATATTTAGCTGACGATTTCGCAAATACAGTACGCAGCTGACGTGAAAAGTTTATAGTTGTCTCATTCACATATAGACTGCACTAGTGAAAACTCTACAAACGTTTTCGCAGCAATTTATCTGTCATCATTATTCAGTTCGAATTCAGGTGAAATTTTCATACGATTTTACTAAAGTGAAATTAGAAATGAAAAATTCTACTTCTGTTTTCATTTTGAAGTACTCAGTTCACCAGCAAAAAGCCAAGTGTGCTCAATACATAAAAGGTGGAGCGCATAAACTCTCCAAATTACATATTTTCATGTGAAAATAATGTCTCGGCACAATAATTTCACGTGAAATGTTGACATTATGTTGCGTGTGTTTAACAGGAAAAAGAAATTTAATACCATAAATATTAAGATTTTTAATAAAATCAATTAAATAAATTTATTCACGTAAAATAAACAAATTCAACTATAGACTTTATACGTTAGAAATAAAAATTCTCCAAATAAAATTTCATTTCTATTTCATTCGGAAATAAAGGAAATTTGGAGATCACATTAAAATTTCATTTCACTTTCAACTGGGAGAAAATAGTTTCAAACTATATTATTGTTTGTTGTAGGACAAATAAAACAAACGTCAAAATTTATCGCTACATAAACTTTTTAGCTCACTAATGTATCTGTAATTTAGTGGAGACTTGTGGAGACAGCGTTAAAATTTATCTTAGCGCGAGCTGTGGCACTATTCTGGTTTTCCCTGGGAATAGGGAATTAAGAAAAATATTTCCATAGCATTTTTATCTAAATTATATTTTTCTGGCCTACTGTTGGAATTAGTTTGGTGTAAAAATTTTTGAGACAATGATATATTGGGAATTATTTTTCCCTATTAAAATTTTGTGGAACAAAAGTTTCACAATCAACTTTGTTTCGAAAATATTTACACCAAACTAATTCCAACAGTAGGCCAGAAAAATATAATTTAGATAAAAATGGGCGCTTTCAGGTCCGCCAACTGTTGACATCATGATTAGTGAAATCATCGCCAAGTTGACTTTAAAATTTCATAAAGTGCAACATTGTTGGCCGTGATTTTACTCAACATGTTGCCAACTGTTGAGTGCCCTGAAAGCGCCCAATGCTATGAAAATATTTTTCCCAATTCCCTATTCCAGGGAAAACAAGAATAGTGCCACAGGATATTTAGCTTTACCATGAAATTTGGTTAGTAATATTGATCGGAGATTTTAAAGTAAGTTTTGGACAAAATTCTAGGATTTGTTCATGCTGGACTAAACTTAGCCATTTTTTTTGTCTTTATTGATTTATAATTACAATATGAACATTATACTTTTATACAAAAAAAAAATCTTGTTTTTTTTAAGTTGCTGTAACCCAAAGGGTTGTATGCAACTACTTTTTAATTTTACATTTAAACCAAACTGTTTTTTAGTTGGGGCTAAATATCACAAATAAAAATTTATATAGATAAATAAATTAAATAAATTATACTATAGAAGTGCATTAATTTAAGTATATTAAAATATTGAATTCAAATTATTCGCTATATAGTTTCATTAAACATATTTTTATTTAACCTTCACTCTGTGTAGTGGGGTCAAAATGACCCCAGTAGTTTTAAAAGTAAAAAAAACACACTTCTCGACATTTAATTAGTCCAAACAATTGGGATAGGTTAAATTAATATGTTTTACATTCAATTCAATGGAAAGCGGGTTAATACCAGTTAAATATATGACAGTTAGGATAAGTTGAAATAAACCAAGCACATTTCTGTGCACTGGGGTCAGAATGACCCCAAATATTTTCTATATTTTGTATAGAGAATAGAATATCGATTTAATTTTTCTTCCTAGTGTATAGAACGGGAATGAATTGTTATTTACACAATTTCTCTCATAAATAGCAAGAGACAGAGAAAATGCATTGCCATGTATGTACATAATATGTAATTGGCAATACATTTTCTCTGTCTCTTGCTATTTATGAGAGAATAAGCATATTATATGTATTTGTTTATTACTACTTACGTTATATACTGATGATTGTCCCGTTACCTCAACATTTTGTAATGTTTTCAACGATATTTCTGCTTATTTATTGTATAAATTTTGAGTGAACTAGTCGATACAGTGAAAATAAAAGTACCATTTTTTCTAAATTTTTAATTTGCTTGTACAACATTGTTATACTATTTTTGTTATGGCAAGGCAAAGACAGAGCAGTCAAGAACTGCTTGAATTTTTTGGCAGTGTTACAACTCCAGAGACATCGGACAAAGAGGAGATTGCAAACGATAACATAGGTATTGCGTTTTCGGATTGTGATGAGGATGGCCAAGTGGAGCAGATGATCACAAACGTATGTAATATTGATGATGATGAGTATTTTGAAGATATCGCTGGTGAACAAGGTGAAAATGAACCTACCATCGATGAACACCTCGAAGAAAATAGTGGCAAGTGGTATTATGCCCAAAACAAAAAATTTACAAGAAAATGGAGTGCAAATCCTCCTAGTACAACAAGAACACGTAATTTTCTTACATATAGAGAGAAAGATGGCTTGACATCTCAAACATCACAAAACCTGAACACTCATCTACTAGCATTTCAAAAAGTTGTATCAGAAACGTTAGTGAATAGTATTGTAGCTGAAACAAATAGAAAAGCACAGCAATATTATACTTCGACATGCAATACAGCGAAGCGACAACGTCTTTGGTATAATACAAAATCCGAGGAAATTTATGCTCTCATCGGTATTCTAATTTATGCTGGTGTCCATAGAAACTGGAATGACCGTTTGGGCGAATTGTATCGTCTTGATAATCGTCCATTTTATAGAGCTGTAATGTCGTTAGAGAGAGTACAGCAATTACTAAGATTTCTGCGGTTCGATAATTTTCGAACCAGATGAGAGCAGTTGAAAACGAACAAATTAGCAGCATTCCGTGATGTGTGGAACATGTTCTTGTCAAATATCCGAGCACCATACAAACCGTCATCAAATTTAACAATAGATGAACAACTGGTTTTAACGAGAGGAAGATGTGGCTTTAAACAGTATATACCATCAAAACCAGGCAAGTACGGAATTAAAATATTTTGGATATGTGATGCCAAAAATGCGTACCCGTTGAATGCCGAGGTGTATGTAGGTAAACAACCAAACGAAACTCGTTCAAATAATTATGCCCTAAATTTGGTCCATCGAATATCTGCGCCGTACCTAAACAAAGGCAGAACAATTACGATGGATAATTTTTTCACTAGTTGTACTTTGGCCGAACAACTATTACAAAAAAATACCACTATAATTGGAACGATACGTCAAAATAAACCTGATCTTCCCAAAGAATTAACGAGCAAAGCGGAGCTGAAGAAAAGAGAAGTAAATTCATCAAAATTTTGCTTCGATAATCACCTAACTCTGGTCAGCTTTGTTCCAAAAAAAAAAATAAAAACGTACTCCTTTTATCAACTTTACACAACGGTTGTGGAATTGACGGCGTTTCTAAAAAACCTAACATCATATTGGACTATAATGCAACGAACGGAGGGGTTGATACTCTTAATAAACGCGTCAGAACAACACCTGTAAAAGGAAAACCAAAAGATGACCAATGGTATTATTTTTTAATATGATCGACATCGCAGGTGTAGTAGCTTTCAATTTATATAAATTCGCTAACCCACAGTTATACGCAACCCATGGTGCCTCCGAAAGAAAGACATTTCTAAAGCAATTGGCAATGGAATTGGCGCATGCAAATATCTTGGAGCGGCTGTCCAACCCGCGAGCGTTAAAACGTAATGAAAAAATTGCAATCAATCAAATAGGATACAAAGTGTTGAAGATAAACCCAGTTTCAACAACCAAAGAAGCAGCAACGAAGCCAACAGTTAGTAAACGTCTGCGATGCTACTTGTGCCCGCGATCGGCTGACTGTAAAACAAAAACAAGTTGCCATAGTTGCAATAAGCCTTGTTGTTCAACTCACAGCCAAATTATGTGCATAGAATGCACCAGAGATGAAGAAATGGATTTGAGCGAAGAAGTTGTTTTAGAAAATGCATCTGACTAAAATACATTTAATAAATTTATGTAATTATTAATTAATTTTTTTCTTTTTTGAATTTATTTTTATTTGATATTTTTAACAGATTTTTGTTATTTTTTGAATGAATTTTACTTTTCTAATTACAATATTAGTATGAAATAAATAAAAAACGATTTTTTTTCCATTTTCCTTACAAAATATATGAAAACAAAAGTGGGGTCAGATTGACCCCTATACACAGACAAAGCAATGGTAACCTATACACAGAGTGAAGGTTAAATTCATAAACATTTTTGTTTGTACTTTGAAATTTTTTAAGGTTCTAATATTTTGAATATCGGTAGGCAGCTTGTTATATAACGGAATTCCTCTATATAATAAATTGCTTCTTGTACAGGTATCGCGAGCGAGAAATTCTCTGAACAATAACGACGCATTTCGTAAGTTATAGCCATACGTGTCCCCTGCTTTTACAATGATTAGATTATGTACAATTAAATTGTTTAAAATCTTATACACATACAATATCAATTCGAAATTGTTCATAAATGATAAAGAACCAAATTCTTTGAACAATTCAATTATTGGGTAACGTATTGGTACACCCTTAATTAACTTTAAAGCCCTCTTGCGGATAATTCCTAATTCATTCAGTTTAAATTTTGCAACTCCACTCCAAAGAGGGTTTAAGTATAATAATCTGGAGTTAATATACGCATTATATATCAGTTGCAAATGTTCTCGAGTTAAAAAGTTCCTTATTCGTTTAATAACAAGCATGTAAAGACTTATCGATTTTTTGATCCAATCTACATGATTCTGCCAATTTAACATGTTATCGATTGACAATCCAAGATAACAATATTTAGTCACTTTATCAATTTTTGTGTTTTTATACAGTACTTAGAAGATTGTTATCTAAGTCTTGATTACCAAATATTAAATATTTTGTTTTTTCGGCATTGAGCATCAGACGATTTAAATTTAACCAAGTATCAATTAAGACCAGATCGTTATTATTCATTGAAAATAGACTATGTTTTGAGTCCGCTGCATAAAATATAACACTATCGTCTGCGAAAAGTTGCAAGGTACCTTTAAGTGGCAAATTAAAAATGTCGTTAATATAAATTTTAAATAGGCAAGGTCCCAAAATAGATCTTTGTGGAACGCCGCAAAACATTGTTAGTTCATCACTTACAGTACCAATAACAACCACCTTCCGTTTCCTCCCATGTAAATAGTTTTCAAATAGTTTCAATTGCGTCGTGTTAAATTGCAGTTTTTCTAATTTCAGTAGCAGTATTTCATGATTAACACAGTCAAAGGCTTTTTTGAAATCTAGAAACAGACAAGCACATTTCTTTCTAACATCTAAGTTTTTTGTATATAAATGGGTTAGACTAGAGCATGCTGATAAAGTTCTTGATTTTTCCTGAAATCCAAACTGATACTGATTTAATATTTGATTGCTAACCAGAAAATTTTCAAGTCTTCTTAGAATTAATTTCTCAAATACCTTGGAGAAAACTGGTAGAATTGATATTGGCCTATAATTTTCAAAATTGAGTTCATTTCCGCCTTTAAATACGGGGACAATTTTGGCTGTTTTGAGACAAGCGGGAAATTCACCTGATTCTAAATAATTATTTAAGAATTTGGTAACAGATTCGCCAAATTTTCCAACGAGATATTTAAGAACTTTTGTCGAAATTCCATCCAAACCGTTAGCCGCTCTTGTTTTTATAGTGTTAATAGTTGTTATTAGCTCGGCTACTTCAATAGGTTCAAGACTAAAAGGACTGCGAATATCATAATTTATATTAGCAAAGTTTTCAGGGCGAGGAACACCCATTCCACTCATTAGTTTTTGGGCTACTGTACACTGAAAAAAATAATAGGGTGATGTCTACAAAAAATAAAAGTAAGTTTTACTTAAAATCGCTGTTGAAATTGAGCCTAAGTTGCGCAAAGTAAACTTAACAAATTTTGAAATGTGAAATTAACTTCATGCTATGTAAGAATATTTTATAAAAAAAATTATGTCGTTACACGTAATATTTACTTCACCTTTTGTTGATTCAACTTATTGGATGAAAGAAAATGAAAATATAGAATACGTAAAATGAAAATAAGTGTACATATGTGGAATTAATTTTAATTTAAGTAAAATTAACGTTTTCCTTAGTGTAAAAAATAAAATCGTGGTTCTTTTGTATTATAACCAAAATATTTGTTAGGTCTCACCTTTTCAAAACCAATGAGATAAAAATGTTGAATCTTTTGCTTAAAAGATTCAATAATTATCATCAGATTAGATTATGTAGTAGTTATCAAACTACGAAAATGATGTTTCACACTTCATGTATTTAAATTAGTTATTAAATATCGCCGATGTAAATTTAACACACCAATTTGCAACCTTTACTTTGCAAGTATAAACTTTGGTTAAAAAATTTATTTTACATTGTCTAAGTAAATTTTACTTGTTAACAATAAGAATAATAATATCTGAGACAACCTAAAATAATATAATGACGATTTTTGGATTTACACGATTTTTACGTATGATAAAGTTCTTTTAACTATTTAAAAGTTTTTATTTCGTTTTATTTCGACAAATTGTTTTTACATTTCAAAAATTGTTATTTTTACTTAGGCTAATTAAAGAGAACTTATTAAATTTTTACTTAGCATGGGTAAATATTTAATATAAAATATTATGTTACTTTTACAATTTTAAATTTACTTAGCAGGTTATGTAAAAATCGCATCGATTATTTTTTTGAGTGTAGTAAAGTGTTTATTAAACAAGTTTGCAGCTACTCTATCACTAACTAAAGCACCAAGTTCATTCTGAATAAATATTTTTTTATTGCTGCAATCCTTGTTGAAAATAATTTTCCTAAATTGGTGCATAAGAATAGTGTTGTTATTCGTCCATGCTTGATTCTATCAAATGTCCATAATGGAGCTTTTTAGCCAGTTTTATTTGATTCTTAACTAATCGTATACTACTTCTTCATATCGAACTCGCAAATAGTCATTTGTTGGAAACCTCTTTGCCAGTATCCACAGTTTGCTTCTTTTTTTAATATTTTGCAAAATATCTGATGACATCCACGAATTCATTACATTCGCTTTTTTAGTTATAATGTGACTATGCCGCGTAACTAACTTCCCTAATTCAGTAATGAAATTCTCGAGATTCGACAATTTGAGTAACTCATTCCAATTCATATCGCTACTAAATGATTAAAAATTCAATATATTGTAGGTTGCGTTCTCTACCGATTTTCTAATGCGTATCTTACTTATTTTGGTTATTATAATTCGATGGTCAGTTAGGTTGGAACCTTTGTACGCTAGATGGTAATTAAAATTAACCAAATCCGTAATACAGTGATCAATTACCGTTGCAATTCCGTTTTGCACCCTAGTTGCAAATTTTCTCTCAATTGAATTCAGGATTACAAAACCTTGTGTATCCATAATAGTTCTATAATTAATGACTTCTCATTCATCTTCATTAATCAAATTAATATTTGCGTCTCCAAACACTAGTGACTTCGTATGAGAAGCTAACAAATTTTCTAACAACTCCATAAATGTAGCTTGAGTGTTTTTTTGCGATCGGTAAAATGCAAGTATATTTATACAGTTTAGAACTAATTTAACGCCTAGAAACTGCGAATAATCATGATCACGCTGGTAGAGTAATACCGATGGGATGGTTGATCTAATATAGATGGCACACCCTCCGTACCCATCTGGACGGTTGGAAAAATAAGAATTAAATCCCGGTATATTATAGAAATTAACTAAACTATCTGTTAGCCAGGTTTCTGTTATAACTATAATGTCAGCATTGTGTTGGAGTGCTATAATTTCTACATCAGCTAATTTGTTTCTCAAACTTCTAACATCCAGGTACGCTACCCTAAGATCTGCATTACCATTACTACTAACACCATTATGAAATAAAATATGAGTGACGTTTTGCGAGATGCGGTTGTGTACATTAATGTCACTATCCATAAAAGAAAAGTAAACAAACTTTAAAAATCAAAATATTTGTGAACCAGACGGGAATAATTTGTGTTATACAATACTAAAGGTAATAAATTATTATGTTATATTTATAAATCCAAATAAAAAAATATATCGAATGTGTTTTATCAACTATTTTTAGGAAATTTGTATGCGACCGAAAAAATGATGCGATCAGCTGTATGTAATAATAATAATAAACAACAAAGTCCCGGAATTGTCAAAGCTGTTTAAATGTGATGCAAGTACCGAAACAATTGTGTATTTTAGTAAAAATAAAATCTGAAGTTAAATTAAAAATTGAATTTGTTTTAATAATGAAATGTGCGAATATTAATTTATTACGATGATGGTTCACTGATGCGTGTGACTTCTGATGCAATGATATTCTTAATCTTGGCAATATCGTTTCGTGACTGGACCTGGTCGACTTTTGTTCCATCTGATTTACGAAAAAATATATTTGTGTCGCTTACCCATAGGTACTTCCAGTTGTGTTGTTTTTTAAGTTGAACTGCCTCATGATACAAAAACTTTTGGAATGGTGTTAGTGATGTCGAATAAATATTGGTTTATCCTTTACAGCTTCTGTAGTGTATCCAATTTCACCAGCTGCCAGATACTTGTTTTTGCGCTTCTCACGAAACAATGCTTGCTTTGCAGAACAATTTGTGAAGGTGATGAGGATGTTATAATCATTCCGATTATTAGCATGATGCTCTTTGTTATTGAGTGATCCCTTTACCTGCTGACTGACGTACTGGGTTGTTTCAATATTGTGCTCGATGTTTTCCAAATTATACTTTTTGAGCATTTTGTTAACAACGTCTTTTGCTGGTTGATTCTTGTCGGGTAGCCCCGCCAGTATAACATCATTTTGAAGATGTGCTTGTGAGCTTTTGTCCATTGCAGCTTCCATGTTATATACTTAGTACGATAACAAGCCATTTCATAAAAAATCCTTATAAAAATTGTTTTCTAAACTAATTTGTTATTGAAATATAAACTTTAGATGAAAAAATGGAAAATTTTGGGAAAATTTATTGATTAGAATTTTTACAACAATTGATTTTCTGCAGTCATTATACGTTATATTATAATCTGCAGATATTATAATCTGCAGCCGCAGATAATCAAACAAAAATTTTTTTTTTTTTTTTTTTATTTTTTTATTTTTTTTTTTTTTTTTTTTTTTTATTCGTAACTATGCGATCTGTTTTGGGGCTCAAGGCTCACCCTGCTCTTCCGCGGTTATGCTATTAACGTCCTTACTTTACGCCTTGCGGCCAACTCGAGGACATACGGCTATAGGACCGATTTAAAACCATCTGCACATTGCAAGCTCCATGCCAGCCTATTCCGGCATGGAAGATGGGTCGGCCCATGGGTTTTGCACACCGACAGGGGGTCATAGATGTGTTACATTTCACCACAGATCGAAATCTGTTGATGAAATTTCACTTTGCATCCTGCCCCTATCGGGATTCGAACCCGGTACCTCCCGATCCAAACGCCGCTACAAAAAATTGTAGTGAAAATTCTAATCAATAAGTTTTGCCCGAATTATCAATATGCGATGCAAATTTTACAATTATTATTTAAATAGCCGAGTTATCTCCAGTTTAAAATTCATTTAAATCGCGTAAAATGAACAGATACCATTTTTTCATCTAAAATTTATATTTGAATCAAAATTCAATCTAGAAATCATTTTTCATATAGATTGGTTATGAAATGGCTAAGTTGAGTTGATCAGATCCGAGAATTTTGTCCAAAACTTACTTCAAAATCCCTGCGATCAAAGATGAATAATCGTTAAATTTCAAGATTTCATTAACCAAATTCCTTTACGACGGAGATTATTAAATTAGTGATTTTAACGATCACTTTTGATATTTTATTCCGCTGGGATGTTTTATTTAGTGAAAAAACAGATACAAAATGAATAATTCCCGCAGGTAATAAAACCAATTTTCTTTTGTGATAGTGCTGTCACTTGCGGTGACAAACGCAACCCCCTTATTTTCCGTGGTCAAATTCCCGCTATCTTATACAGCATAAATCTTATCCCAGGCTTCCAGACTAAAATTTAATTTCTTGACGACATGGAAGGTTGTGTTCAGTTTAGATTTCTAATATTTTTTTTTTTTGGGCGGAGCAGAAGATATTTTTTGATATGCGATTCTAACTTAATTTTGTTATGCCCAACGAATTTTGTGAACATATAGACCAACTGGGAATTATATTACGAGGTTTATGGATGATAGATAGGAAGTTAAGTTTTTTTTTGGAGATGTTGGAGAATTGGAGATACGTGTACGGTTACAAATTTTAATCAAATCTAATTGTGTGTATATTATATTAATGAATTGATAAATTGACGGTAAAAATTTTTTAGTATTGCCAGAACATCTTAAAAAAACCAAAATATATCTGTAAATGATATGCTCAACCCGCCGGCGATCTGAGATAGCGGTTCACTGGCAGTGTAGATTGCAACGTGTCCACGTTGTAAAGACACGAAACTCGGAAACTTCTCTTAATTTGAACTGTTTCCTGTTTTAACAAAATTATGTCTGTATAATATTAAATTGGCATCACTATTAAAATATACGTATATATTCTTATTCTTTAAATGTATTTGTCGAACTACAATATTTATTGACCACTTCCTGTGTAGGTATATGGATATTAGTATTAAGTACGTCTACGTACAATCAAATGATCGTTATTATGCAAAATTGTATATCTCGTGAGATTTTTCCATCTATATGAACGTAATACTTATACACAAATATGTTTAATAAAATCGACGATATATCAGGAAATGAATATTTAAAATACACAAATGACACAGCCCGATAAGCATCGAGGATATCCAAACATGATCCAACACATAATTATTAGAATTTTATCACAATCTAAACACTTGAATTACTATGTAAATCTCGTCTCTATAATTAATAATCGAATTACATATTTTTATCATTTCATTGATCGTGTGTGTGTGTAGATTAATTATCATATATTAATTAAGCAATTTATTTATTAATTTTTCAAGGTCACTGTAATAAACACAATAGTTTACAATATATAGTGTACATGAACGAAAGAAACGTGTACGAATACAAAAGACACAAATTTAATAGTCCGTTAATATAGTTTGCGTGATTGCAATGCGAAATTGGATGAATTAAAAAATTTAATTTAATTTAAATAGTTTAAGTTGGTGGCGTTATTAATTATTTATATTTTTTGTGTTCATATACCAGAAGATATTTGATTGATTAAATGAGGGGCGAGATCCATAAATAAGATGTATGACTTGATTCATTAGCTATATAAATATTATTTTAATCGCGAATGGGATTGCTGTTTATTAATCGCGGATACTGCAGTTAGTGTGGGAGTTTGAATAAATAATCAATTTGGGTAGAACAAGCAGATATTTAGTTCTAATTTACTGTGTACGGCTATGCTAATTAATGCATTGTTTGGTGCATGCCACAACTTCCTAAATCTATATAAAAATGGATCGTGGTTAATTCGAATGCTTAAAGCTTGAAAATGACTGGACCAAATTGGATACTTCTTTCTGCGGGTTTGTTCCTAATTGAACGACAATGTCGACAAGAATAAATTCTGGTTCACATTGAAAGTGCAACCTTTCGATATGAGCCAAACATTTAATACAGTGTGTACGCAACAGTTCAATTCGGCCAGATGTCTGTCGTCTGTCATCATTGCAATGCAGTTAAATTTGAGCAAGAACTGAGTTGCTTCACGGTGAATCTCCTAATTCGAGTCATTTATTGTAACACATCAAGATGTACAACGATTGTTTTCAAATACCCTATTTTGGTGGTGAAATTGTAAATGAACGGAATTACAATCCAACAGTCAACGCAATTTCGCCAATATCAGCAATGATAACTAATATACACCAACACTAACACCCCAAAATACACAAGACACACAATACACGATACATCACGATATAACATAAAATAACACTTATCTTGCCAATAAAAGACAAAAATTACAGAATTTACCTCCAATTATACAAATTCATGGGCATATTTTTCATCTTGCTGGATCGCTGTTGCCGCATAGACCAAGAACACAAATATCTGCAAAAATACTTTCTAGGAGATTTACATGAGGAAGTAAATAGGAGTTGCGTTATCTTTAATACAACGAAAAGAGAAATAGTCCAGCAATTGCAGCAAATGTTACACGAACACGTGGAGGTCATCAAACTGTTTACGACATCGTTGGACCAGATGCCATCCGATGATCACAAACTGTCTTAAAAGCGGACAAACGACCAGCTGGAACTCATGAAAGACAATACAATGCACCTACAGTTAGTGAAATATCAATTGTTGTTGTTGGTGAAAATTTTGGAATCGCGTGATTCCAAAACGACGAACTGGAAACGCACTACAGCGAATAAGTGAGACACATCGATCGTATGACGCACTGCAATATCCGCTTATGTTCTGCCGTGGTGAAGACGGATATAACTTGAGATATAACATGATAAATCCGGCCAATGGTTAGTACAAAAAAAAACACTTTTGATTGTCACTTCATAAATTGTAGATTTTAAGGCGTCGAGACAAATAAAAAGGTCAGTTGAATGAACTTTTACGCATATCGAATGATGATTCGCCAAAACATTGACAACCAGTTACTGAGATATCACTGATTGTTTCAACACTATGCACTATATTTTCATGAACGCCATCCGACTGTTGTGCATTTGGTAGTTCATTTGGAGAAAGGCCAAAGAGTTTAGTTCAACGCAGCACAGCGAGTGGAAAGACCACCAGCAACAACATTAACTAGTTTTTTTTTTCAACTTGTGCCCGTGATCCGTTTGCGAGAACATTGCTTTACTTAGAAATGTCTCGATATTACACATGGAATGCATCGTCGAAGAAATGTTTACGCAGAAAGCAAGGCCAACCAGTAAATGGATGAATTTACACAATCCATCCAAAGAATGACTCAGTTGCTTTTGGTTAATATGTGCGCGGGTCATTTCATTTAAGCCTTTACGGACTGTGAATGGTATGGTGTGTGCTACATTTCGAGAAGCATGTCAACAGTTACGACAATCAACACGACAATCAATGGAATCAAACGCTAGACGATGCTATATAGCTTCTTCGCCTGCCAATCATGTTTGTACACTTATCGCTATGATCATTTCGACTGTGTCCGCTTGACCCACGTCAATTAGGGGATACATACAAAGATGACATCGCAAAACATATTTTGCATCGTTTTCGAGTCGCAACAGAGAATTTCGACTTGCAAATGAACGGTGACATCTACAATGAATCGTAAGTGCTGATTGAAGATTTGTGCTTGCTTATGAGTGACAAACTATTGACTGAAATTCATATGCCGCAGCGCCAAATCTTCAAACTAGAGATGTATTGAATCGTTATATGGAACGCGAGCGTGCTTAAATATTCCACTGTTAAATGAACAGCAAAAGAGTACGTATGATCAACTGATGAAGGTTGTCGATGATGAAAATGGTGAACTATTTTTCCTTGATGCGCCCGGCGGAACTGGGAAAACGTTCCTGCGATATCATTGATTACAGCGGCAATACGTGTTCAACGTGTCATTGCGTTACTTCTTGCATCTACCGGAATTGCTGCAACACCGTTGAAAGGTTCTTTATCAGTCAACATCCTCGTAAAATTTACATTAATTCTTATACCTAGGTATAACCTTAAACTAAGAATTTTTAAATATATACCAGGTCACAAGCCTCATTTTTCAATATTTGCATTGTTAATAAATTAGCAAGTTCGCTGATAATAGTGCTAGGTACAGTTTAGTCGTTACAATTCAAAAATTGTATTGTTACCATCCCTAGTCGCTTGGAGACATGTATACCGTCTGGTTAACCGGTCTACTCTAGCGCACTGTTACGTTCTTTTAAGACGTTGATCAGTTTGGCACAATATGCCCGAAACTGTGGGAGTACTTCGGCACTCAGTAATTCTGGCAGTGGTAATTCATGTATGTTTGAGTTACCAAGCCATTTGTTTTAATGACTTGACCGTCACCTCGTTACATTCGAAAAATAGGTGGTTTACATCTTCTACTTCCGAGCCGCATAGACATCGACAATGGTTTATTATTTTAAATCTCTGGAGGTAGGCCTTAAACTTACCATGCCCAGAGATGCCTTGACTAATCGAGCTTGTTAGTTGTAGTTTCATTTTTAGACCATATTTTACGTCTGCAATGAATGCAAATGTATGCCTTCCATTTGCTGATTCATTCCATCTTATTTGCCACAGGTCAATCGCCATTTCTTCGATTTCATTTCTGTTGCTATATTGAATTTGTTCACTATATACGACATGTATATGGTCACCTGCTTCACTCATGGTGCTTCTTCTTAGGTGATACATGAGCGCTCGTAGCAGTATATTCCACTGAGCACTTTCTAGTGATCTGATGTGGTGACAGTTTGACCTGTTATACCAACCAGCTGTGGCATACGTGAAATAGTTTCTTAGCGTTTTCACTGACTCTAAGAACGTGAGATGTTACGCCCATTCATTCATCTAGGTCCACTTCTAGATATCTAACGCACTTTACCATTCTCATGTTTCGACCGCTTAGCGATATTGTTGGAGGTCGACTAGAGTCAAAGCCTTTTAGCTGCAGCATCACTGTTTTTTCTGCAGCTAGTGACATTTTATTTGTTTCGCACCATTGTATCATGTTATTTATGGCGATTTGACCCTGGCGTTGAAGTTCAAGCCTCGAGTTGCCGTGCACCAGAATGACTTCGTCATCTGCGAATTAGCATTCGCAATGGTTATCGTCCAGGTTATTCGTCATACTCGTATTAAACACGATATTCCAGATTAGTGGGCCTAGGATTGAGCACTGAGGACATCCTTTTGTAACTTGTTTTGTTACTGAACCATATTGGTCTCAAATTTTTACGGTTCGGTTGCTGAAGTAACTCTTAAAAATATTCATGATGTTTCCAGGTAGATTATAAACTGATAAACTTGCAATGACACTAGGCCACGTTTAGTTATCTAATGCTCCAGCTATATCCAAGAAAATACCCATAACATATTTTGAACTTTGGGTTTTGACAGTGTTTGTTAGGCGGACTATCACGTCCTCAGTAGACATGCTACGTCGGAAGCCGAATTGTCTGTCTGAGAACAGTCCTCTCTGTTCGATTCTTGGAGAGATACGAACCGCTAGTAGCCTTTCTAAGAGTTTCCCCATGACAGGTAGCAGCATGATTGGACTATAAGACTTCGAAAAAAGTGGATCTCTATCCCCAGGTTTCCTGATTATAATCATTTCACCCTTTTTCCACACCTTCGGGAAGTAGCCAAATTTTAGGCAGCTGTTTAATAATTTTACTATGGAAGTCCCTATTATGGGCCAAGCCAGTTGGATTATTTCAGCGTTCAAGTAGACCCAGTAACGTCAGGTGTTTCGTCCGGCAGAAGCGAGTTTAGTAACTCCAAGCGTGTGTCATGCCACGTATCAGTGACGACTCCATTTGCCTTCCTGATGGTGTTTAAAACTTCAGGTGGTCTTACTTTGCCGGCGGCAAATTTATATATGTAAAAGTCCCCATGGGTCATTGTTGCCATGTTCCGTGACGTACCTTTGGAAACTACTTTACTTAGCTATAAATACTTCATGGAAGTATTTATTCTTTGCCGCTCTAAAGAGAGACAATTTCAACTCTTTTGCTATTTGGTTCCTTTCCTTCTGGTATGCTCTTCTGAGTTTGTGCATCAAGGATCAAAGTTTTCTTAGATTAGAGTTCCACCAAATATTTCGTCTCTTTGCCACTCTCTTTTTTGGAATTGAGTTGTTGCAGACACTGGTTAACTGCGTTCTGATCAGCTCCACACGATCATCAATTTCGTCTATCGAGTTAATTTCAGGAAGTGCTTCTACACTGTCCCAAGAGCCGACCAGGTGTCTAGCAAATAGACCCCAATCAGCTATTTTTATGGCAAATTTCGGAGTTTTGCTACTTGCAAGAGGACCATTCTGTGGCGCGTTTGATAGCTCAAACGTGATGACTCTATGGTCACTAGATGTCCAATTTTCTCTTACACACCACCCAACTATCGAGCCCAGCAAGGCTCCGTTGACTATTGTTAGGTCAATGTTGGAGTTCCCATTAGACGAGAACGTCGTTGGGTGTCCCTGCGAGTTCATTATGAAGAGGTCATTTCTAGACACGAAGTCCTCTACTTTTCTTCCGTTTTCATCGGTTAAACGGTCATGCCACATTTTAATTCTGGCATTGAAGTCTCCGACGATCATTACCTTTTTTTGTTGACCCGACAAAGAGCCTAGCATCGTTTCGATTTTGCACAGATGGTACTCGATCGGTTCACTTTATTGGGCGTATATTGAAAGTAGGTAGAATGAACCAGCTTTCGATGATATTTCAACACATGTGCAGTGGCTATCACAAACCTGAGTTAGCTTCATCATGTCCATGCCGACATTATGAATGGTAATTGCAGTCTTGGGTTTCTCAGAGCATTTTGTTGCTACTCTGGCTGTAGAAGGCATGCCGCTGATTTGACCATTGACAACCGTTGGAAGATGGAAGAACGGCAGATGCAGCACTGAAGCTTCCGTTAAACCGACTAATCAACGAAAATCCTGTTTACAACATTTCAAACCAATCAGTCAAGGCAAAAGTGTTGGAAAATTCTAAATTGATTATATGGGATGAGTGCACGATGGCGTACAAACGATTATTAAAAGCACTCCATCAAATATAATAACAGAAGAACTGCTGAGAATCGGAAATGGACAAATTCCGGTAGATACTTGCAATGATTTAATATCGATTCCATCTGAAATATACCAGTTTACTTCAACGAAAGAGGAACTCATCACTAATGTATATCCGAACATTGGTCAAAACTAACGCGAAAAGTTGAGCGCACGCGCAACTTTAGCAGCGAAAAAATACTGATCTCAATGACTTGAATTGGACGATTGAAAATCAAATTCCGAGAGAATTATGTTCATACAAATCGGTCGATCACGTTGAAAACGAATACGAAATCGTCAGTTATTCAGTGAAATTCCTAAACTCTTTGGATTTGCCTATAGCATGCCGCCTCATCATTTACGTCTTAAAGTTGGAGCTGCCATCATTATGCTACAAAATCTTCATACCCTGAAACTGTGCAATGGAACCCGACTGATTGTGACGAAGCTAATGAAAAATGTGGTAGGAGCAAGGATTCGTTCAAGGGGGTCGTTCAAGGGAGAAAAATGCTTAGTCCCGCGCATTCCCTTGACTTTGACCGATTTACCGTTCCAGTTCAAAGGCATTCAGTTTCCAGTAAAACTTGAATTTCAAGTGACCATAAACAGGTCACAAGAGCATGTTTCCGAGTTGGCAAACCATCCTCACTCTTCATTTACGCTCCGAAGCAGAAAGCAAAAAATGTTGTGCATTATGCAGCTTTAAATTGAATACGAATAAATTGAAACGAATAGAATTCAATGAAATTATAGCTCAACTTTATTCTATTTTCGCCAAATATTGGACGCAATCAAGTCCGGCTGGTCAACTTTAAAAAAAACAAATTTCGGGTGGAATCGTGAATGCTCGAAGTTAATTCAATCAAAAATCTATTTTGGGCAAAACGAAATATGCCGGGTCAGCTACTTAAATTCCATTGAAAATATTTGGTCTATAATGAAGCTTGAAATACCAAAAAAGCGCCCAGAATCGATTCAAGGTTTAAAAGGTTTGTTGATGACGATTTGGGAATCCATACCTCCTACGACTTTGAAAAATTTATCAAATTCAATGAATCGGAGGTGTATCGCTGTAATAAAAGCAAATGGCGGTCCGCCAAAATATAATATTAAAGATAGAACTTCTATAAATCAATAAAAAACAAAAAAAAATTAAAATTAAGTGTTTAATTCATTCCATTACTTTAACTCCAATCAACGTATTTTGAATATTTTGGCATTTTTCAGAGCTTTGCCCCTAAATTGCAGGTAATTTTTATCCAACGAATTACATCATACATGTATTAAAAATGAAACAATAAGCCAATTGCTTTCAAAAGTTTTGTAATTTTAGCAAAAAAAAAACACTCCAATTTGCAATAAAATATGTTTGCCGAATTTTTTGTTCCCAGCACTGTATGTCCATTTTTTTATCAGCTGGTTAACATTCATGATTTAAAGGGTTAATTGGGCACTAGCCACGATGAACTTTTTATCGAATAAATTATTTAAGACCTTGTTTGTCAAATCTTTGATTTTTCAGCTTTTGACAACTAAATCCCCAGAGTTTCTAGGATTAACAAAACAACTACCATCCTAAACCTCAAACCAAACTTCTGTGATACAATTTTTACTCTAAAATTAGTTAAACCATGAATTAAACTGAAAAAAGAGATAACTCTGTAGACACCACCCTAACATAACCTTCATCCAAATAAAATGCGAAAATTTTCTAAACCACATCGTTAAAAATGCCCTAGCTATATAAACAACACACACTAATTAAATCTAATCACATATTTCTGGTTGTTTGTTTATTTATCGCCCAAAACAACAAATTTCTACAATCGCTCACAAATCATATTTACTGATTATCATCCGTGAACTCAAACAAAAAACCAAATCATAAAAATCACGATCATTCATAACAAACAACATCAAACAAAAAATCATAAACACATAATCATAAAAAACATAAAAAAATTTTTTTTACATAAATTATAAATTTATTAGACCGCACAGCACGCATTATCACAGTCATATTCATATAGCGCCAATTATAAAACAACAACAAATTCGGTTCATAACACATGTTCACATCATGCCTTAATGTTTATACAATTGGTTTTGTTCTGTTCGGTGTTGGGGTCTAGGGCAATAATTAACATATTATTATTAAAACATACGCAACATATTTTATTACACATATGAATTACTGCTCACCAAACACATAGTGATAAAACATGAGAATTATCTTACCTTATTCTACTTCGACTGCTGCTGCTTCTTACTTTTATACACTCGTTGAAATTTTTATAAACACAAAATTTATAAAATTTATGTATCAGCACATTGAATCAATGGGTTCCGTTCGGACCGATAGTCGTCGCGCTGATGAGACTTTTTTCTCATTCTGTGACTCCACACTTACGTTATTATTGTTATTATTACTGTTATTGTTATTATTATTACTAATATTTAAATTACTATTTGGAATTGAATTTGAACGTATTTGTAGCCGACTATTTGCTGTCGAATCAACGCTACCTTCACTGGGCGGTGGTTCTAATGAGGCGGCCGACGAGACACGAGGTAGTAAACCAGCAGAATATAAGCGTTCTGTAATCATATAGAAAAATGTTAGGTCGATGTGTAGTGGATATTTATACGAAATTTGACGTACCTAATCCATTTGGCGAATTTAGTTCTGCTTTAATTTCATCTAATTGTTTGGCACTGCACAGCGGTGTATCCACTTCATAGGTTGAATTAAACAAATTATAATCGACTTCGTATTCACCCGTTTCTTTTTTAAATTGAACTATGTGGGCGAAACGATGGCCCCATAATATTTCCGATGGCAGGAAGCTTGAACGCGCTTGAGTTGTCATGCCGGTCGATTCGACAACACCTTCGAGCATAACAGCGATTTCGAACCGTTCTTTAAGCATATCTTGGGCAGATAACGCGTACAATGGTGATTGGCGATTTATTTTATGTACGATTGTTGTAGGCCAAATAAAAAATAGTCGATCTTCATTACCATCGGCACCAACTTGTAGCTCTTGCTGATAAAATGGTAATACTTCACCTTCTTTGGTCACCTGTACAAAAAACAAATATTAAAACCATAATACATAACAAAACTAATAAAAAATCTACATTTTGGCGTAAATAGGTGTCATTTAGGGGGAAAAATTTATAGCAAAAATTTATATTTTATTTATTTCGCGCACAGGGTGTTTCACTTACTTTTTTCCGTATAATTTGAGCGCGCACGTGTGCCTCAATAATATGACTTTTGCGCATATCACCAACGCGAAACATTAGGCACGGCAACCCATCCCGATGACATATAACCGCATTGCGCGAAAATAGCAACGTTTGCGCACGTTTTTTTGGCCGTGACAATTTCGCAAAAACAATGCCGACCATAAATGCTTGGATGAATACACCCATAATACTTTGTAAACACATGATAAATATTGCTTCCGGACATTCTTCCGTTATGAATCGATTACCATAACCGATCGTGTGCTGTGTCTCCACGGAAAATAGAAAACACGATGTAAAACTAAAAATTTCTGTTACACATGGTACATGTGTGGAATTAGCCTTTTCAATTAAATTATGTATGTATGTGAAATCATCGTGCGCAAATGCTATGATCCACCAAATACCGCTAAATATTAGCCATGATAATAGAAAACTTAATGCAAATACTAATAAGGTCCACCTCCATTGGGCATCCACAAGTGTTGTGAATATATCCTGTAAGTAAACAAAATAAAATAAATCTTTAATCTTTCGTACATTGTTTATTTACATTTTGCACCTGACTTAATCATATATCTTAAAACATTTATGTACACATCCACCCGTCATATCATTATACTGTTTACACCACACATATAAATTTTATTCAGTCTCATAAATTTTTCGAACGTCTCATGTCATATACATATCTGCACATTGTTCTGTGTACATTATCACACATCTAAATAGTGTAGATTGTTTAACGAACGGATAAAAATACATTTAATCTTGACATAATACTCTTAGAACGGTCTATACGACGAAGATGCGATTAAGTGTTTAAGATATTAAAAATCCCAGACACTTAAATAATAAAAATGTTTTAGAGTGAACGATGGATTAATTTTTTATCGTTTTAGACAACAACTCACACCTAATTATAGAAAACTAATTTTTGGCAACACAATAGTCGAGGTACACAAAAAAAACATGTTTGACGTTTCTGTGTAAGACAATGTTTGTTTTAACCTGGGTGTGCGGGCACACATTATGCAACGAATACACGTGAGAGGTAAATTAAATATTAAACCAAATTACTTTGAAAAATTTTATTTGGCGAAAACAAATTTGGGTTAAATTAGTTAAAATATGGTAAACATTAAGCTCGTGATACTCAGCGAACCTTAACTATGAAAAATTAATTAAACAGATTTCAAGATTAAAATACATGTAATCATAAAAGGTATTCTCGATTATAAGGAACAGACAAATCTTCAAAACAAGCACCCGACCTATTTTACAACGAATGCACGTATATCGCGATTACACCCCCATCCTAATTACTAACGCATGTGAAAAACATTACATTTTGGGGTTCACAAGAAGACACACTGTTTCTCTGATAGGTCAATTAAAAAAGCCCAAGTTTGAGCCTGAGGCTAAAAATGTAAACATCGAAGATGGGGCTTGAAATTTTGCTTAATGCCTAAATAAAAAAGCTTAAGCCTACTGATTTGTTTGGGCTAGAGTACTTGTATTTATATAGCCCTAAAAATAAAAAATAAAAAGTTTGAGCCCAAAAATTGATTTTCGGCTACGAAAATTTAAAAAAATAATTTAGTTTGTATTTTTTCTTTATTTATTCCATTTGTTTTTTACAGTATTTTGTTTTAATTATTAAATTCTTAAGACGCTAACACAGTGGCCCTATTCTGTCTTTCCCTGGAAATAAAGAATTGGGAAAAATATTTTCATAGCATTTTTGCCTAAATTGTATTTTTCTGGCCTACTGAAGGAACATGTTTGGTGTTAATATTTTTGAAACAAAGTGAAATGAGAAAATATTTTTCCCAATAAAAATTTTGTGGAACAAAAGTTTCCCAATTCACTTTGTTTTGAAAATTTTTGCACTAAACTTTTTCTTTCAGTAGGCCAGAAAAATACAATTTAGACAAAAATGCTATGAAAATATTTTTCCCAATTCCCTATTCCCAGGGAAAGACAGAATAGGGCCACTGGATGATGATAACTAAAGTAGCTCACGTACTGTAAACAATCGATATTTTCGCAGTTCCGTGAGAATATTAAATTGATCGAACTATTTCCCTTTGTAGTAACCATTCCTTTGATTATTAAATTTAACTCTAGAATGTCATTCATAAATTCTAAAAACTTATAAGGTTCACTCTTTAGAACATTAACATTGAAATCCCCACAACAATTATAGGAATCTCATGGAAGTTATATATTAAATCTGGAAAAATGTTGGCAAATTTTTTAGTATATACTCCCAACTTTATTGTTAAAAATGATTTTATGTCAACTAATGGAGTATATTTGGATTGAGATAAACGGAAACAAAGATACACTCTTTGCCGTCAATCTCCGTCAATCACATCCTCATTAGTAGTATGTTCTATTTTTATACGAACACCCTTTTTCAAAATATATATTTTTCCACCGGTACATTAGAATCAATTCCCGCCCTGAGACTTATGTGTGGTTACAGCAGCACTTTCAACCAATGGAAATTGAATTCTCTTAAATCGTATCGATTTATTACCCTCACTAACTTTACCACTTCGTAAAATTATTGGTGTCCAATTATTGTGTATATATTATTTTCAGTCATATGAGTACGATATTTTAATCGAAGATACTCAATGTGTCGTAAATAACACATTGCACCATTTGCCAAACCATCAGACACATCAATATTTGTTGCTATCATATATGGTTTATTCAGTAATAATTTCAAATGATATGGTAAACCACATGTTTCAGAATACTTTATTTTGTGTACTTTTTGTCGAAAATTGTCTCTTTCCGTGACATTTTGAAAATGTATATGATCTCATCAATGGCCTCATTCAAAATTGTATCAGGTGTCGAGAATTTGGTATGATTATATGCAACCGTATCATCATTTCGGAAAAAAAAACGTATGGCATTTGGACAACGAGATTCAATGTATTTTAGTGGCACTAAACGACTCTCAATTACATCAAATTCACGTGGCTCCAACTTGTTGCCATTGCCATTCTTTGTCAATATTGAACTAAATTGTTCATTATTTTGTCAAACGAGTGTGTGCAAAGGGAAATATTTGATGATGCGCCACAAAATATCTCCATTAAGTATTAATTTGGAGCGTTGATATATCAGTGTAGCTCTCACTGGAGGTAATTGACGTAAACCACCGCAACAGATGATATTCATACCGCCAAATGGTTTATCAAAGCTATTCGCAATTGCTGGTAATCGTGAATTTATCGTGTTAAATAATCCGGCGCCTATCATACTTATCTCATCAATAAACACAATACGGATACCACGAAATATTGATTGAAATATTTGTAAACTTTGATAATTAAAACCGGTGTTGCATTGCGATATGAAAATTTTAAATATGAAATGAACAGTTTGTCCACGAAAAGCTACAGCAGCTTTACCGGTTGACGCACATGCGACATATGAATTATATGTTGAATCATGTGTCAAGGCAAATCTGTTACATGTTTCCATCAGTGCTTGCAAAGTGAAAGTTTTGCCACAACCCAGCAGGACCACTGCACATAATTTGTAATGATTCTGCATGAGAAGAGTGTATTCGATATATTGCTTCTATTATGAGCTCTCGTTGTTCAGCATTTGTTAAACGCATCATTTCACAATAATCTTTATGGCTCATCCAGCAATCCTTCAACATATAAAACAAAAGATTAGACAGCGCCGATTCCGCATTAATATCGAACAATAATTTTGATGGTGATCAATAAAAAATGCTTGTCTTTCCATTATGCGGTTAAGCGAAATCTACGCACGCTGAAGCTCCAGCTAAGAATGTTATTGCAACGAAACTTGGCGGTGGATGATTTTTACGCAACAGTCAACCACCAGTTTGCAACCAGTTCTCCCTGATAGAAACTAATATCAAAGCGGACAACTGTTCAGTCGAAACAAAAACGTTTCGCATGAAATATACCGGAATAGGGCTCTGATTGTTTTCATCCGAAGATTGTTTGGGGATTTATTACAAATTCTCAGAGAGTATTAGTAACTGCTAACCGTGTACCATATGGTATCAAAATCAAAACCAATTGTCACTACCACAGACCGACAGATCAATGCAGACAAAACAAGTGAATTACATAAAACGGCCAATCACTCACGCGAACCAAAGAGGAAAACGGGGACAATCAAATTAACGAACCACGCAAACAACAAAGGGTCAAACATATCTAAACACACATCGAAACACAACTCGAAGAAGTCAAGTAGTCTACGATAATATGAAAGGTAAATTGCTTATCGACGACCTGTACACAGAAGATGACTCCGAAGTAAATTGTATGGTACCCTTAAATTCCTAATACGCAAGGAAGTGAACAAAAATTTCGGTAAACTAAATCAGCCGATAATGTTAACCTGTCCGTCAGCAGCTGCAAAATTTCCGGACAACTCTGCAAAAGTACCGGAATCAACAAAATTATTGAATTGAACGGAATAACAGAAACAATGTATAGAAAACGCAATAAATGTGAGTAATAACCCCGAATAAAAGAATCCCATTGCAAGAGAAATCATCATGTCAATTCAATAATATGGAAATTCGAGACAGCCACCTATCGCCGGAAACAAAAGAGCAACTCCAAGTTATGATATCAAAATTAAAATCGTTATTCGGCCCCGTAAACAGTACAGAAACAATAGACACAGGAGTAAGAGCTGAAATTAAGACAACTACCACAGAATCAGTGTACAATAATTCTTACTCATATCACCATAATATGAGGCAAGTAGTCAAAAAAATAAACCAACTGCTAACCGACAGAACCATTAGACCATCTAAGTGCCTCGTCGGTGAATTATAATCAGTTGTCGACAAAAAGATGGATGCCTCACAAACCAAAAAATATATAGGATGGTTACGACTTCAAAAGGCTAATCACACCCGATTCCAGATACATCAAATAATTTGGTGAATCAAGGAAATTCTAAATTTTTCACAACAGCCGACCAAAAGTTTAGATTTGATCAGATACGGATGAAAGAAGCCAATTTAGAAAAAAAATCTTTTTCAACGCGCTATGTTTCAGAGGAGGTTCGACGACATATACTAAAACAACAATTATCTTCGACGAAAAAACAGAAGAAGAACTAATTGACAGATTAATACCAGCAACCGACAATATTCATCAAACCAGCAAAATTCGACCACAACTGATTCACTAAGTTAAACAAATCTCCCAATTATTGGCATCAAAACATAAAGGCCAAAAATGAAGAGTTAATCAATTGGACTGGAAGTGCGTGGAAATGTATAGCAGGCTCACCGGACGCTACATACTGGTGAACTGACTTGTGACTCGAGGGGATTCAACAAAATTGCCGAACATTTAAATGAAGATCAATACGCAAAAATTCAACAAATGCTGTTCAACCGTCTCACACTCATCAAGGAGGAACAAACAGAAATAATTCTAGCAGCACAGAAAAATAGTAAACACAAATTTAAGGGAAAAACTAGGAATTAGCAACCTAGTTACAGAAATGCAAACCTTGCTATATCTCAATAAAATAGAAGCAATTGAATCTGCGGAAAAGCTGCGCAACTTGCATTAAAACGATTTGCACTAACTAAGTATCATCAGGATACACCAAAAACGGGGAGAACTACACCACGCGATGAACAACAATTTGTCAGAATGTCGCTTGCTGCAAGAAGAAAAACCTCTTCAGATTGGCTTCTCATCTCAGTGAAGCTAGAATTACAAAAATCTCTCCGCAGACAGTCAGAAGAAGGCTTCTGGAATATGATGTATGTGAAGATAGCCCAAACTCCATCCCCAAAAAATGCGATGGCAACACTAATTATTGCTATCATGACATTGTTTTTACTCTCAGCGCAAAAAATCACGATATTTTTACTGTCAGCCCCGAAAATTTACTGTCATCTGGCAGCTAAAACTATCATGACACAAACATTTTTCTGGGCTGAGAGTAAAAATATTGCATTTTGGTGAAGGAGGAATATTTAAAGTAATTTTTGATTTTCGCTGTCGATATATTTGGCGTTTTTAGGAGGGGGAAATCTTTCATTTTTTTTATTTTTCCAATATTTTTTTTATTTTTATTATTATTAACTGCATCGTTTGCAGACACAGATCAAAGAGTTTTTATCGCTCTTATCGCTTCTCCTGATAGTGCCACAATCGTTAAAAAATCAACTATCAGTATATACAAAATATTTTTTAAGAAATTTTAAATTCGTCTGTATTACTTTAACAATTTTCGGCTTTTTTATAGACAAATATTATTTTCTATGACATTCACAATGTTTGAGACCTTTCGGGCCACCAAAAAAAGAGGTCATTTACTTACAATATCTCTACCACAAAGTAGAAAGTTCATTCCCCCCCATTTTTAACCCCAAGGGTACTTGTGTGTTCAAAGCCACACAACCCTTTACAAAAATGTGAACTTCCTCAAGTTTCCTCTTGGTAGTTTGGTTTCGTACTGATAAAAATTGGTCTACTCATCAGGTTGCAACGACCAAACTACAAAAATTTACCTCTTGCTTCACACCAATAGTATGAAACAAGAACACGTCGATTTAGCGAATTATACCACTAAATCAGAAAACTTTTGGAACTTCTCATTTTTATATGTGTGTATTAAGCCTACACTAATATAAATTAAGAAATTTTAAATTCGTCTGTATTACTTTAACAATTTTCGGCTTTTTTATAGACAAATATTATTTTCTATGACATTCACAAATATTTTTTAATGAAATTTTAATTCGTTGTATACCTTAGAAGATTGGGGTTGCCCCCAAACCCCCGCTTTTCCACACTTTATACAATTCTTCTTGTATCAAACTTAGTACAAAGAAAAACTTGAAAACATTTCTAAAATTTCCTGGAATAATTGCCAAATTTAGATTTATTGCTATAATTAATATTTAAATAATCGCAATAGTTTACATAAAAATGTATAGTATTGCCATCAGCAACTTTTTCGATTTTCAGGGATATAAATTTAAGCTACCTTCACAAAGGTTGGAATATGGATTAAGAGGATATAAGGTTTAAAAAAACAATGCTTACTGAAAGGCACCAGAAGATCAGATTAGAATGGACCAAAAAATATAAAAATTGGAAGAATGAAGACTGGACTAAAGTGCTTTGGTACAATGAAAGTGAAACCAATATTGAAGTAAGTTATCGTAAACAGTATTAGCCAGCATTAAATATAGATATACATATGTAGGTCAGTAACGTGTGCTTTTAAGCGAAATAAGAAAACATTTAAAAATTACCTAAATTATTAATGAAAACTTAAAAGTTTTGAACCCCTGGAACAACGTACGAAGGAGACCTGCTGAAGAATGCCATCCTGACTACGTGGTCCTTACAGTAAAAT
This sequence comes from Nephrotoma appendiculata, assembly GCA_947310385.1. Taxonomy (NCBI): domain Eukaryota; kingdom Metazoa; phylum Arthropoda; class Insecta; order Diptera; family Tipulidae; genus Nephrotoma; species Nephrotoma appendiculata. The sequence continues at coordinate 280,244,690 of OX371223.1, forward strand.
TTGATAGTGGAAGTGTGATAATTTGGGTCTACATGTCAACGGCACGCATCTTGGAGAAGTGTTTGTCGACGAGGAAAGGTTGAATTCTTAATAACGCTCCCTGTTAAACATCGGCTGTTTCTAAGAAAAGGTTTCGTAGTAGCAGAATATACGATTTGGAGTGGCCAGCACAGTCACCGGATTTAAACCCCATTGAAAATTTGTATGGTCGATACTAAAAAAATATTTCATTACACAAAACCAAATCGAAATCTGAGTTTATTTTAAAAATAAAAGAGAAATGGGAAAAAATTGACCCGGCTGCCGAAAAGGGTGACAGCGGTTATTAAAGCAAAGGAAGGGGTAACTAGGTATTTAAGAAAAAAAAAAAAATAACACAATTTTTCTATTTTATTTCTCCTTTGTATATATTTAAAAAATGGAAACATTTCGGTGCTTCATATTTTTGAGTAAGGCTCTATGTCATATCTATTCCTAAGACATACAAAACTACAATCGTCACGTCATAATAAAATCATCAAATAGTCAAAATAAATAAATTAAAATCGAATTCGGCGAACTTTCGCAAAACCAAAATGAAATATTTCGAATTGCAAGCATTTCAAGTTTTTCCGAGATATCACCGTCTGTGAAATGATTCAACTGAAGGTACTAAATGACGACCACTGCATCACCCAAATAATAAAAGGACTTAATGCGAAATTTGATTACCAATGCAATACCAATACATCGAAACCGTAAATGACAATATAATTTTTATAAACAGCATGTTTTCATTAACATCTCTTATAATAACACAAGCAGACACTTGGAGGTCAAATATTTGATTCAGTGTCATATAAAGATTCAATGCAATGCAAATAGAAGAATTAACTTTTACGAATAAAGGAATAAAAGCATCTCAAATACTGCCACCGGTGCTTAGAACAAACATTTTGCAAAAATCCATAAAAATTGATTAAGTATACCTATACACTTAACGTATATCTAAGCAATATTGAACAACTCCATGAACTACCAAACGAGCATCAACAAGGTATATTGCCATTGAAGTTAGCATCATATAACCGTTGTCATATGTTTAGTTGTCAGTTTCCTGATCAACAAGGCAAAAGTTAGACCAAAAAAAAAGACGGGAAAGGTTCGGAACCGAACTGTATAAGCATTTTTGTGGCCTATAAAGATGTGATATGTGATTTGCGTACTACAAATATCAAGAACACTCACCAACACCCACCTAACCCCCTTACACCCAGCCCAACCGACCCTCAATCCACCATAACTCAACAGACCCCAATCAACCGCAAACCACCACACCTAAAAATTATTACCACCCCCCACCCACTATCCAACCCCTAAAACTCATCTCACCTACACTGCCCTATACCGCACTATCCATATCAACACCACCTCCATTCCCACTCCCACACACACACCACACAAACCCTCATCCATCAAATCCCAATTCCCACACCAAACCCAAAACACCTCATCCCATTCGTCCCCTCTACCCACATACCACCACTCCTACCACCCCCATAACCACACCATCCACACAAACCCACATCCGCACGAGATACATTTTTATTCCACATTCACATGCTCTATGAAATCAAAATAGTATAGAAAACAAAAAAAAATTCTATCAATTTTAAGGAGGGGAGTTAACAAAACCCTACGTAATTCCGAACACCCTGAACACAGAAATGTCCAATTCAATAGAGCACTTTCCTATGAATTGCTTGAACTTTTAGTGAAAAAATTAAGTTGATACCTCTATCCGTTCTCAAGTTATCGTAGACACAGACGGACAGACGGCAAACCGAAACCATATAGCATTTTTTTTAACAAAAATGCTTAAAAAGAGAATGCTGTTTATTAACAAACGAGCAGAAGAAATCTTCAGCGATCAGCAAAAAATCCAAATCACGAAAATAAGTTTGTCCTCACGGGTCGCGGATCTTTGTAACGGCTGCCTTCGTGAATTTCTGATAATATAATGTGGCGCCGCCGTTGCAATTTTTTTTTGGTCGATTGCACCCTTCTATAGTCTATATTGTCAGTTAAATTTTCCAGTTTCCGTATTAAAAACACCTTGTTATAATAAACCTTTCTTTATAAGGTGCGATGCAAGTACGGATGGCGTGGGCGCAGTTCTTTTTCAGAAAGATGTTGATGTATACGAGCAACCAATTGCATTCATGTCTCGGAATTAAATAAGGCGCAAATGAACTATTCAGTGATGGAGTTAGAATGTCTTGCATCTATTTTAGCTGCTAAGAAATTTCGCGCTTATTTCGAAGGTCACGAATTTACATTGATTACGGACCATGCTAGTTTAAAATGGTTAATGGTTCGCTCAATCGAGCATCAAAGAGGCAACGATAATGTTGTACCAGACATGTTGTAGCAAAGTTGGTGCGATGAAATAGCGGAGTTAAAAGCTAGTATTCCAAAAGTATTCAGTAGAAAATCAATTAATTATGCAAATTTCCAAGAAGAAGAATATTTGAAATTACGTGATCATATTTTAGGGGAGCCTGAAAAATACCCTGCATTTGCCATAAAAGATAATTATATTTTTATTCGATTAGAACCAACTAGGAACATTGAACTTTCAGACCTCTCGATTTGGAAACTTTGGATTCCGGGGCCATTCAGACATAGGCTAATTCAACTTCATCACGAAGGTCCAATGTTTTCACGGCGGGGAATAGCCAAAACTTTGGAAAAATTACGCAGGTACTATTTCTGGCCATCGATGGCAAGGCAAGTAAAGGATTACATATCTAAATGCGAAACTTGTAAGACTACTAAAACTTCAAACAAATGTTTAAATCTTTTGATGGGAAACCTTTATAATATCGAGGGAAATCTATGATTTGCATAGCACTAGACCATTTAACGAAGTTTGTGCTACTATAATCGCTTACTAAAGGAACATCGCAGCAAGTTGCCGAATTTTAAAAAAACGAGTTATTCTGCGTATATAGTGTACCCGAAGCAATCCACTCAGACAATTGAACTCAGTTTAAGAGCAATGAGTACAAAGAGTTATTAAAGCAATTTGGCGTGTGGGATTCGAAAACTGCTCTTTACTCACAGGAGTCAAATGCATCCAAACGAGTTAATCGATCTGTATTGTCGGCCATTCGTTCATACATCGCGGAGAAACATACGACAAGAGACAAACATTTTCCAGAAATAGGGTCTGCATTGCGAAATGGGTTGCACGAAACAGTTAAAAATTCTCCTATTTTTTTATTATTTGGCTACCATAAAATAAATAACGGGAATGATTACGAATTATTAAGGCAATTGGATGACATTAGTGAAGGAGAAATTATGTTGTCGTTACCAGCCTGTTTGGCTCTTATACATGACACAGTTAAGACAAATATTGCACTTGCATATGAAAAGAGTGCAAAGCGCTATAACCTAAAGACTCGTCCTGTAAACTACCAACCTGGTCAATCAGTTTATGTGAGAACTCATCCACAGAGTGAGGCAATAAAGAAATTCTGTGCTAAATTCGCACCTCGATTCGTGAAAGGTATATAGTTACCAAGAAAATAAAAGACGATAAGAAGAAGATCCTAGGAATATTCCATGCAAAAGACATGCACTTATGACACCTACGAGCACACTGGCAGCACTAATGTATGGAATAAGAATCAAAAGCACTAAAAATTTGTTTAAATCAACGAATAGGTAAACTCTAATAGAGATTGTTTGTGAGAGAGTAGCTCATAATTAAGGCGGTAATAATTTGATATCATTTTCTCAGCTTCTGTGAGTCATATGGTTCACCTAGACTCAAAGAACGTGCCCTGTAACGGCTGCCTTCGTGAATTTCTGATAATATAATTATAAAATAAGTGTTAATCAGTAGAGGAATTTCGATTTTCATTTAACATTGTAGTGATTGTGTTAACCTCACCGGTAAGATAATTTCTATTACCCCTTAAATAAGAAAAGGACATTTAGTGATTTCCATTCTCCCGGATTAGATTGGTGTTTTATCGACAAGGTTAAACTACGTGTCCTACGGAATAGTGTTCGACTATATAATAATAGCGTATCATTTGTACATACGCAACTGAGTGGCCGGTTAGCGGGTAAGTTTCACTAGAACAATATAATTTGATTTGTTTGATTAAAAGTCAAATTTCTGTTCAACTAGGGCCTCATAAGTTGTTAGGTATAGAGACCAAAATTTCTCATCTAGGACGCACATGGATAATTCCTTACATGCAGGATCGTTTCCACTTTACCGTTAAAAATAATGAAACAAATCAGGGTCAAGGTGTATGTGCTGTGTGCTAAACTATACGAAACTAAAATTTGCAACGGTATTAATTAAAACGCTTGCGGAAAATTAGCTTAAAAAAAGGCCACAACAGAATAATTGTTGAGTGATTCTTATGTGTAACTTCTTTTATTTTATTTATTAAATATTTTTGAATAATGGCTTTCTTACCAAACTAGTAGTTTTAAAAATAGTAAAAGTAAAATCAATTTTATTAAGTATATAGTGTTATATTAATATTTAACGTAGTATAATTTTTTGGTGAGCGTGTTAGCAACAAAAAAAACGGTTTATTAGTTTACAGAAGGTCCAACCATGAAGAAGCCAGTGAGTACTCAATGGATATTTCGTGGGTGAGTCAATTTATTTTATAAAAATAATTTTTAACATTTGTTTCTTACACACACCGCTGATTATTAGAATTATAATTTTCAATATTTATTTACTGAATGATGATCAGTTTTTTTGTCGACTCTTATTTTTATAGAAATATAGTATAAAAATTATAATGGAATAATTCTGTTTTATTGTGGTTAGTGATGAAATGCTTGCGTTTGGGTCCGATGGAATTGTCGCTTATTTGGTTTGCTTATTTAGTATATTTTTGTCTCAACACAATGTTTTTGGTGTGTCTCAAAAGTATAGCGGCGATGAACCTCCCTTTAATCCACTGACGCCTACCCGTACGTAATGTGTTGGCCGACTATAGAGACATGTAACATCTTTAAGGATGGAAAAGTTAACACCTTCATTAACGCTAAATCAACAAGAACAATCTTCTACCGCCAATGTTTGATGTCGAGTCAACATAACTTAGAAATAAGATAAGTTCAATCTTCCGATGCGAATGTGCATGACTACCACTGTTACATTTGCATATATGTGTCCCTGACAGCCGCTATTGTGGCTGTTATATGGTCATACAAATAAAACAGCACGGAGTCCAAGGGATATATTTTAAATGTCCAGTAATATGTCCAGTAATTATTAAATTTTGACATTTTTTGTTATTTTTCTATTTCTTGTAAACTGCTTAAACTCTTAAACTGCAGAAATTTTATGTTTAATAAAACCTTTTAGGTAAAATTAAATCAGAATAAAATAAAATAGCAATACAAGCGCTTGTTCTCATTAATAGATCCTATTCGAGATCTAGCGAATGTAAGCGCAAGTTCTCTAATCGTTAGAAGTTTTTGCGTAGAAAAGTTCAACTCTTATTTGAAGTGGAAGTTAAAAGGACGCTTGGAGATAACAAACTATTCAAATGATGTAAGCTTCACATAACTCCATTAGTAAGTATACATCAACTTTTTTTATTAGTCTGTTCTTGGATCTTGATTTCGACCTATGTATTTAATAGATAATACCTACGTTACTTGTAGAAAATACGTAGTTTATGTAGCAAATTAGTAGAAAACGTAGAAAAGTTTACTATAAAATCCCACTAAAATTACATACTCAAAATAAGGAGGCGCTGCTATCAACAATAAATGTCAAATTGTTTTATTTTTTCATAACCTTTAAAATTGTTCCATATTTGAAAATTCATTCTACCGTAAATGAAATTGAAGTGAAATTGAAATTAAATACGTGAGGTTGTGCATAAATTGTGTAGAAAGACGATGACGGCATGAACTTATAAGTTCATGCAAATTAAAACAGCAAATAATAATAAAGAAGGTGCAATCTGCAAGATCCGCAATAGAGTGGTTGCGAACACTTTTATTGCTAGATTGAAACAACACCGGTAAGTTTTTTTGTATTTGTCTATCTATATTTGAATTTAATTATTTACTATATATGTTACTATATATGATGATAAATTTAAAATTATTTTTACAACTATTTGCGTGGATCAGCAAAACGAGGTTACTTTTGAGTTGATTATTTATAAATGTCGTGTTCATTTTAATTTCTCATGTTAAATTTTCTCTCTCATTTTAAATGTATTTTTTTAATTTTACGTTCATAGACCCCTGGGGATTCATCAAAGAGCTCCTCATCAAACCACAAATCACAAACACCATTGAATCGGAAAATTGACTTCCAACGGGCTTTGGACAGAGCAGGTTTTGTGGATAAAATGTCACCTTCACAACATTGTAAGTTAAGGAAACTTTTATTCGGGTATAAAATTAGTGTAGTTGAGTCTGATAATAGCCGACAGTTTTTAAATTATCTTCGGCCATCGTATAATCCACCAACACGAAAGACATTGGCATCAAAAATTGATGACGAGGTTTACTAGCAATCCGTATCAAATTCCACAATCAACGGAAAACAATCAGTGATGCTTATTGACGGGTGGAAGAATACGTCAAACAATTCAAAAAATGTTGTCACCTTGCTCCAAACCACTGAAGATGAAAGCGCATTTTTGGAAGCATTTGATTTTTCAACCATCAGCGAAATCGAAGACGCTCTAACGGACGTGGTAGTACAATCTATTGCTGTTGTAAGTGAAATGTACGCCTGAACCGTCTACGCTGTCATGTTCGACAATGCGGCTGCCATGCTGAAAATGGGTCGGCAAGTTGAGATTTGGAGTATCGCCTGCAGCAGTCACACTCGAAATCTACTTGCTAAAGACATGATAGACAAAGATGCAGCTAAAAAAAATTCGGACATTGTGAAAGTATTTAAGCATCCGGATTTAGAGAGAAAGTTAAAGAATCTAAACGGAACCAAAATGATCACTGTCTCAGAGACACGGTGGTGCACTCACTGTGATTCCTTCGTATCATTCCGGAAAAATCTTCAACATTTAAAAACCATTTATATCTATATTGTGAAGAATTAGTTAAAAGTTGTGATGATCAAATTGCGGCTCTTGATCCGGTTTATCAATTGGTGAATGAATGAAAAAGTCCACGGCGTCAATCGCAGATGCAGTTGAAATTTGGAGAAAAATCAAGGATGGGTTTCTACCTACCTTTTTCTCTCGATTGAGAATCCACCAGAAAATGGTGTTGAATAAAGAAAGTCTGGTAGCGAATTTTCTTCACCCAAAGAATAGGACCTCTAGGTTGTCAAGTAAGCAACTCGAAATTGTCGAAGAATACCTCATTGATGTTCTTGACAATAACGGATTGGTTGAGTATACTACATATAAAGATAAAACCGGACGGTTTGGAGTTCTTTTTGAAAGTCCTAAAACTTTCTGGAATTTGGCACAATCTAAATATCCTCAAGTTTCCTGTTTTGCAGCAAAGCTTCTTGCGATTCCAGCCTCTTCGGCGGAAATCGAACGGCCTTTTTCGGGATGGTCTTTTGTGCATAACAAGAATAGAAACAGACTTACATTCGATCGGTCGAAGAAATTGCTGGCAAATTACCATCAGCTGAAGCTAAATGCAGTAATAAGTCTGATGAATACTAACATAATTCTATGAAATGTGATTTTTATTATTTTGATTATTAGTCGAACGAACAATGAAGAGTCTATTTATTTTGTTACGTTTTTTATTTTTCATAATTTTCATTTAAGACATTGTTATTGTATTCCTATTATGGTACTCAGTACTCCTCACCGAGAAACACGTCATAATGGTGACTCGAACTCACCATTTTGAAATATTTGATATTATACTTGTTGCAGTGAGGTGACTCTAGTGTCAAATATACTCACCAACAATATATTGGTTAGTTCATCGTAATTTTTCAAGATGGATAGCAAAAAACGTAAGATTTTTCTTACGTGTCTATTATGATTCTCGTCTCACCACACCACTCGCCGTGACTATCTAAGTCAAAATTGGTATTGTGATTCTCCTTTTTATTTTGGCGAGCCGTTGTTTGCGGCGTCGTATGTGGATTCTTGTATTTTTTAGAGTGTGTTATTTGTCGTTATGGAAACCATATAGTAATGTCAAAAAGTTTTAGTTGTTTACAAATAATTTTCATGAAAAGATATGTTTGTATGTGTTCGACAAAATTTATAAGGTTATTATGGTCTAAATACAATGGTTGTGAATACTTAAAAAATTCAAAATATATAAAATTTTCAACATGACTTTTTTTATATCCTCTAGGTGACCATAATCTTTCCATTTCTTCAACAAGTTTGATAAATTGTTGAGTTTCGGTAAATTTTGCTTTATTCCTGACATGAAAAATATAAATTAATTATTTTAATGTAAAAATATTAATAAAATATTATATTTTTAATACCAAAAATACTTTGTCACTTAACTCTCACCACCATATTTTAGGTGAGCATATATGACATTAAACTCGCTCACTGTGAGAATTATAATACCAAAAATTCTATGCGGTGATTTCGAGTCGCCAAGCGACAAGCATGTGACGATCACTCGCTCACTGCGAAAATCATAATACCAAAATAGAATTATAATGACGACTCTTCACTCGGTGACGAGTAAGTGAGATTCATAATAGACCTATTAATAATTTTTATATAGGATTTGATTTTATAAAATTATTGCACAATAAAAAAAATATTTCTAGGCATAAAATAAGAATTTCTAATGAAAAACACACGAAACGTCAATATTGTGAAAAATGTATGTCCAAAATGTCCAAAATACAATATTTCCAACTTAACAACTAATGGAAGTTGTCATAATAAACAAACACATTTCACCACAATACAAGCGAGCACCATAATAGAAAAATGTAACTCACACGACTTGATATGGTAAGGTGACTCGATCGGTGAGGTGAGGTGAGGTAAGAACCATAATAGGGGCATTACATTATAAATGTACTTTAATGTAATTACATATAACGAATAAAATGAATTAACGAAAGATGAAGATATTATTAAATATTAATTATTTATTTATTTTTATTTTTTATCTTTCATATAAGACGTGTATTTTACATGTATATACTCGTGTATAAATCGTGTAAAAAACTCGTGTAGAAAACATTTTCTACGTTACCGTATTATACTGGTATATCACTTTTATTACCAGAGCCTCCTTAATATGAGAGCCGTAAGATTCCGCCATTTTTTTTCCATGAGCTTTCCTTAGAGGGAAGCTTTTTCTTCTTTTTCATACCAATCAGTGTATTTTAATATTTTTTTAGAAGCCTTTTTTGTAAATAAAAACATTAATGCTTCGTTTCAATTTTTAATTTGAATGGTTAGGTTCATATTCATATAAAAGCATATTTTAAAATTGAGTCATATTATGTCGAATTAACGCAAACATATTTAAATTAGTGTACTCGTACCACAATTTTTTTTTTTTATTGTAGAAATAAGAATTTGTTTATATGTGTATGTAAGAAATTAGTAGAGTGTTCCATCAAAAATTTCAACATTCTTTCCCAAAACAAACGTTCAAAACGTGGTGATTTCAAAACGTGGTACGGTACAAAATGCGATATGGTACAAAACGGGAATTTAGGATCGGGTTATATCAGTCGGGTGAGGGGGAAATTTAGTTTCAGTTTATAGGAATTTAAAAATCGATAGGAGCGTATTTAGGATCGGTATAAATCGGGTCGCTATGCTCCCGTCGCTTCGCAATGCACATTCTGTACCATAACGCGTTTTGAAATATCGCCTTTTGTACCATACCAAATATCGCGTTGTGTACCATATCGCGTTTTGTACCATATCGCATTTTGAAATATCGCATTTTGAAATATTGCGTTTTGTACCATATCTCGTTTTCTCATATCTCGTTTCGATATATCGCGTTTTAAAATATCGCGTTTCGAACGGATCCGCTATCTAATATGGAGATTATTGTGTTCTGGATTCTATTACAACATTGTAGATGAACAAACTTCGAAAACTGTTTTTTCGTTATTTATTAAACATTTCATCGCAACAAATTCGCAGGCTATACTGTTTCATCCTGTAGTATAAACAAACCGGAGCTTCATAAAATAAAAACACTATATTATAGAGCTTTTCGCAATTACTAGACCAATCAAAAGATGTCGCTAAGTATAAATTAAAGCTAAATATTAAAACCTAAATGTTTGTTAACTAACATTTAACAATTAATTATGTATCCTGCCTGGTTCAATAGATTATTGAGATCTCTTGGAACTGAAAATAACCGCATACGAGCGAATTGAAACAAGAAAAGAAAAATTTTGGAAAAATGTAACATTTTTCTATTATTGTTTTTCAGCGCGCAGCAACTACGATGGTAAAAATATTTTGCGATGAAAAGCTTTATATATGCCAACCGTATTATGAGTTTTATTAATTATGTTAAACTATTATATTAAAGATTTCGCGCTTAACTTACAATAATAATGGTTTATTTTCGTAAATACTTATTTAATTATTTTACGCTTTTCTGTAATTTCTTACACAGACATCTGTAAACGGATTTTAAAATTACAGAAAGCACGGTTTTGCAATCGGATAAAATTGAAGTTTTTACGATTTGTTCTGTTTTGTAATAATATTTAATTAAGAAAATCATGACATCGTTGATTTTTTGTGTACAAAAATAATAATAGATTTTGATGTAAAAATTTTATTATATGAATTGTTTCTACATGGTGATTCATAAAATTTCGTTTCAGCTCATGCTTCCTCTTTAATTTTGTTATAAATGGAGGATGTTTAGATTGCTATTAAGTTCATCTCAAAAATTCTGATGTGCATGTGACCAGAATTTACCAAATAAGTTAAATTTTTATAAAATTAAATTTTAAAAAGGATGTAAGAGGAATCCGCGGCAGCACCCTTTATTATCTTCTCTTTATAAACCTACACAACTAAACAGAAAGCTCATTTTTATAGAAAATTAATAAATTTATGCTCCGCTTTAGTTTAAATCTACCAAATAAATACTACATTATGATGGCTGATTTACAAATATGTGTTCTTTGAATAGTTTATTAAAAATATAAAAAATTTAGATGATTTGTTTAATTTTTTATTCATAAATTCATATTCAAAAATTTTCCAATTACCACGGTTTCTTATAGTAATTCAATAAAAGCTTCCCCTCTACTGAAAGCTCTGTTTTTAATATTACGGCTCTTCAAAATCATAGATGGCTCTGATTACACAAATGTAGAAAATTAAACCATCCCTGCTTTTTACTAACATATTTTATTGGAAGCTCAAGTAGGGGCCCTATCATGAAACAATGAACAAACAACAAACAACAAACACGCCACGAAACAATTTTCACACGATATCGTGAATTTGGTATCACCAAACACGATACCTGTTCCCCATCTATCCGAGAGCGAGAAAAGTTTCGCCATCAGAAAGGTGGTTGATATTTTTTCGATTGACAATTTTTTACTGTATTGGCAATTGTGAATAAGTTGTAAGAAGAAATCAGATTACTTCCCTGTATTGTCCAACCAGGAAATTGCAGAAATTATTTAGGAAGATCTAACATTGTTATTATATTAACTGAGAAAACTGACCCAAATAACAATCCTAAACTAGTAAAATAAAAATACCCGCACTTTATCGGATTCACCGCCATAAAAATAATCAAACAAGTGGCAGTTAATCAGCATTTTCTAGTATTTTAGAGCACAGGTGTGATGCTATTTTCATACTGTTCGATGGCTCTGTATAATTATATATATAATATTAAATGTAATTAAACCAATTTTTTTAAAATTGGGTTAATTATCTTCGTATCCTGCATACTTTGTATTGGTTTACCACGCGCAATCTGACCAAACATCGTTTACACATAATGATTTGATTATAGATAAACAATCAATTTTCTGTTGCTTCATTCAATTTAATCCAAATATTTATTTTGAATTCGATAAGGCGATATCAATATGGAACTTATCTTTATCAAGTTTCTGTTAATATTTACGAACAATTATACGTATGTTATCATACCACTCATACTCAATTCATCTTAAGCTAACAAAAAAAAAATTACGTCCATATCCACAGGTCATTGTATTCAATCGTATTTAGGTCGATTTAACATATCAGTCGAAACTTAATTACCTGCATGTAACGCCTCCTCCGTTTTGCAACATTACCCTGCACAACGTTACAATCACCATGTTTGAATATAACACGTTTTCTTACACGCCTCGATGAAAATCTCGTTTGACGATATCTGCAATGAAACGTAAACAAAAATGAAAATCAATTTTTCGCGTAAAATTTTCAATTATTTTAATATTAAACATGTCTTGAGATGATTAATGATCGGCAGAAAATATACGCATGAGATGCATATAGATAAATCTTAATTGTTTAAATAATTTAAAATTCTGTTAACTATCAACCAAATTAACAACAACAACAACTACAAACATTATTAAAATCGGTCACCTAATTAATTCCGAATTGTATAAATCGTGTAACGAAAAACAGAATATGCGGTAGGTGCGATATTATTCGAGGTGGCCCGGCCCGTGCGTCTCAGACGTTGTTGAAACCGCGGTGTATAATCTCGGACACGATATAAAAATGTTAACGCAAAAACATAGATAACGACTTAACATTATTATAATTATAACATTTAGCGGCTTGTTATGTAAAATAACGTCTCGTCTATATAAGCGCTCGTTATGTACTGTGGCACAACAAAATAATTTTAATCTACAGGTTGGCAGCCGGCCAGACATGTAGACAAATTAAATATTGTGTTTATATGCGTTACGTACGCTACCACTAATATGGGCCCGTCATCTTTAATAATAAGCAATAATATTAAAATACTAACAAAACACATTTAGCGTATTATAACACGTAATATAATAATTCGGGACACTCTACACAAAATATTTATAAACTAGATATAATAACAATAATATTGTAAATTATATATATATATATATTTTAATTTATATCTCAACGCAATAAGAAAAATAATAATTTATAAATAAATAGTTAAAACTTACTTTGTTCTCAATTTAGTAATCATCATCATTATGCCAAAATTGATAAATGTGTTTGAAAATAATTGCGCTGATCTTGATTGCAGATTTCATTGAGTACGTCTATAAATTTTATTCTGGACCGCACAACTATTATATACTAATTGTTTATAATCGTACATTGAAAATTTTAAAAATTGCATCTGGTTCATCACAAACGCTAGTATATGGTGAGTATTTGTAACACTGATATTTTTCACCAAAATACTAATCGAAATGATACCACAGGTCCAGAGTAATTCAAAAATCTTATTCTACTATTAAAAGAACACTATCCTGTGGCCCTATTCCGGTTTTCCCAGGAATAGGAAATTGGGAACTAGTGACGCATTTTTAGCAGTTGGGAATTTTTTATTTTCAAAGTGTATTCTGGGGTTTGAGAATTTTTTTTATTGGGAAAAAATAATTTCATTTTATAGCAGTTTTGAAGTTAATTTTTCCCCATTATTGTAATTCGTACACTGAGAAAAATTTTGGTTTGTAAAATTAAAAAATGAAGTTTTTAATTTCTCAAAGTTATAAATTTTTTTGAATTTCAAAAGTATTTTTTTGAAATTAAATGAAATTTCTGCAAACTAATAAAAATCTTTTTTATTTTAAAAACAAATTTTGTAAAATGATTTATAAAATACTTTTTAAATTTAAAAAGTTTATTTATTTAAACTTAATAATTTATTTCAAAAGAAGTGTTTTAGCATTTAAAAATAATTTTTTTGATAATAATGCACACTTATGAAAATGTTTATATTTATTGTTTTGCCAGAAATCCCGTTGTATTATTTTTCAATTCGTCTATATTTTATTTTTTATTTTAGTTTTTTCGGCTATTTATATAATTCGCCAAATCGATATGTTCTTGTGTTATACTAAAGGTATGCAGGTTTGAATTTTTGCAGCTTGGTCGTTGCCCCTTAATGAGTACTGACTGAGTAGAACAACTTTTTATCGGTACGAAATGAAATCAAGTTGCCAAGAAAGAACTTGAGGAGGTTCTCAGTATATTTTTTAAGGGTTGTATTTTTACAAAATGGCGCTGGGGGTTAAAAATTGGGGAGGGGGAGTTAATTTTCTACTTTTCGTGGTACATATGTTATTTTCTTATGAGTAGATATGGCCCTTTGGTTTTGCTGACTTGAACAGTCGCAAACATTGATTTAAAAATATTGTGACATTTGTTAAAAAATAATTATTTAAAAATTAAAATAAATTTACCTATGTTGATGATAAACAATTCGTCCTATGCAAATGAAACTATAATAAGTGACTATATCATACTGTCCAATTGTTAAGATTTGAGAACGATTTTCAAATTTGAATTTTCAGCGTTTGTTGTGAAGTGCTAAATGTAACATTGCTATTGAATTGGAATACGAATCGAGAGAAGTGGGTGGTTAAATTCAACATACATATACACATCAATCAATATTTTAACATATAAATTCAACAAATATTAGCAGTAACATTGTAAGTGCTTCTGTGAATTATTTTTATCTTTTCTGATTTCATTCAAATTTATTCTTTTAAAACATTTAACGTAAATTAGTCAAATTAATTCTAAGTAAGCGTTAAGCGAATTCAATTTAATTCATTCAATTTTTCAATTTATAGCAAAATTTATTTAACAAACGTTGAATTTCAAAAAAAGTGTATATTAACAAAATGGATTCAAATCCAATAGATGTCGCAAAGACCAATTTTAATAAAAAATTCGGGTAAATCAAAAGACGGTTAACTAATATCGAAAGGTTTGTTTTTGAATCTGATAACATTAATTCTCAATTAATTAAGTTAGAAGCGGTTGAAAAAATATTTTCCGAATTCGATACCGTTACAAACGACGTCTTGGATAATTTAACCCAAGGATGATTTTAACGAAACTTTTCAAAAGGGTTGTGATGCCTTTGAGGTAAGGTATCACAACATAAAAGCAACTATATTTTCTCTTACAGAGCCAGACAATCTTAGTCAGATTATTCCAAGACCGTTAATAAAATTACCTGAACTTAACATTCCTTATTATGAAGGTGACCCTCTTAAATGGTTGACGTTTAAAGATATTTTTGAAGCAGTGATTAATAACAATTCCCAACTTTCAGATGTTATGAAATTCAGATGTTATCTGCAAAAACATTTGAAAGGTGACGCTAAATATTCTATCGGTCACATAGAAATTTCTGATGCTTGATATAGTCGTGCTTGGTCAGAACTTAAACATCGGTATGATAATCCCCGAATCATATTTGAAAAACATGGATGCATTAATTGATTTACAACCAATTACCAATTCTAATTCAAGCGATATGAGGAAGTTTACGAATACTGTCCTGACCCACGTCACTGCACCTGAAGCTTGCGATGTAGAATTCGACGAATGTTGCGAAATTGTAGTTAAGCGATTAGTAGTGCGGAAACTATAGATAAAGAATCAAAAAAAGAGTGGGAGGAAGAAAATTCTTCAATAGATATACCGAAGTGGCAGAAATTTCGTGATTTTTTAGAAAAACGGTGCAGAGCTTTTGAATCGCTTTCTAATTTAAGTCAGAATGTAACCATCAAATCGCCAATCAATAATTCGAACTTCTTTAGTCGCGAACAATTTAAACACAAACAAAATTAAATCAAGTTGTAAAATTTGTAACGGTACTTCTCATGCATATTTCAGCTGTCCGGTCTTTCTAAAACTTATTTCTGCCGATAGATTAAATAAAATCAAAGAAATAAGGGCAAGTATAAACTGTTTAAACCCATACCATATGGTTAGTGAATGTCGTTCATCTGGTTGGAGGTTATGCAATAAAAAACACCACACTCTTTTACACCGTGACCAAACCACCGACGGTGGCCAATCATCAAACATTCCAATTGAGCAATCAAATTGTAACAAGATTCAAACGGATGAAGTCATCAATAATCAAACTTTAAATTCTATAATAAATTTTGAACCAACAACTGAACAGCATAACTTTAGTTTACATAAAACATCACCTATTATACCAAAACTGTTATTTTACCTACAGCTATTGTATTATTGAAACGTCCCAATGGAAAATAAGTCGAGTGTCGAGCTTTACTCGACTCGGAGAGTCAATCAAATTTCATCACAAAATCGTTTGCCACAATTCTTGATTGCGAAACAAATCATGTAACGTCAATTCGAGTCAACGGCAGCTCTACTTCAACAAACGTTAGTGAAATGATTTCAACTGAATTAAAATCGCGATATCGTAATTCAACAGTTATGCTTGGTTCACTGACGTGAAATATTTACTAAAAAAATCCTAAGTAAAAATTGTGTGTGTGTATTAGTGGATATAGACAAAAAACAAACATTTAGGCGTAAATAATTTTTTAAAATTGTTTAGAAAATTCCACCATAAAGTAAACATATTGTAAATGTTCAATACGTATATCTCCAAATTCTACCGTACCAATGTTTAAAATACCATTAATTATAAAACAATTAATAATGTGATATAAAAACATTATGCTATACAAGTATATCGTAACAAGATAAACTTAAAATTAAATTAAAGTTTGATGAATTTTTAGATTTCATAATAAAACTAGTCAAAAATTAGAAAATTGCACATCAATCTCGCCATGCATTTATGATACTAAAATGAAATAAACGTAATGATTTTAAGAATTTTGTCATAGTTCTGGCATGGGTAAATATGGCCTCGAAACGTGTGAATTATAATTTACAGTATTTTTGCCATTCAAACGATTACTAATTGAGATTTTGCCCGGTTCTCATCGATCTCGTTATGTTTTCCAGAAAAATATATCAAATGCCAATGTCCATGTTAATTTTCAGAATTTTGTCATAGTTCTGGCATGGGCAAATATGGCCCCGAAACGTGTGAATTATAAGTTACAGTATTTTTGCCATTCATACGATTACTAATCAAAATTTGCCCGGTTCTTATCAAAGGTTTTGTATTAGGTGTGCTAGCAGAAACTCACTCCTTAGTAGGCGAATGTGATATTGCTGCATGAAAATGTTCTTCCACATGCCGCAAAATCAACCCAGAAACTCATCTTTCCTTGACTCCCTCTGACTACCACTTATTCAGATCGATGTCATAATATTTGACAAACCAGCGGTTCACAAATTTAAAATTGCGCTTAAAAGGCTCGATGACTATTTTGCTTCGAAACCACCAAGTTTCTATCGCAAATTCATTCATCATCTAAATGATAAATGGCAAAAAAAACTTTGTTGAATTTTTGACTCAAAAAATAGACTATTATACGGAACAATAACATAAGATTAAAAAAAGGCAAAAAACTTTAGATAGTAATATCGAATATTTCGATAATTAATCTTTGTAACACTAACAATTATATTTTAAATAAAGCTGAATTTAAACAAAAAAAGCTGAGTTTCTACTCGCACACCTAATACAAAACCTTTGATAAGAACCGGGCAAATTTTGATTAGTATGAAAAAATAAAATATATCATATGTATGAATGGCAAAAATACTGTAACTTATAATTCACACGTTTCGGGGCCATATTTGCCCATGCCAGAACTATGACAAGATTCTCAAAATTAACATGGACATTGGCATTTGGTATATCTTTCTGGAAAACATAACGAGATCGATGAGAACCGGGCAAAATCTCGATTAGTAATCGTTTGAATGGCAAAAATACTGTAAATTATAACTCACACGTTTCGGGGCCATATTTGCCCATGCCAGAACTATGACAAAATTTTGAAAATTAACATGGACATTGGCATTTGATATATCTTTCTGTGGCCTAATTCTCTAAAAACCAAGATAAATTGTAAAATGTAAAAGTGATAACTTTTAGACACGAAAAAAATTATCGTAGAAGTCTAGATTTATATTGGATATCGTGATGTTTTAGTAAATTCGCATTCTCAAAATTTTTTTCAAGATAAAATATAAAATGGCAAGATAAGTTTATGTCAAAAAGTAACACAAGTAATTTATCGCGGAATAACTTTGCTTGAATGTGTAAAACGCTTTCGTTTGGATATTATTAATAATTAATTGCAATTTTTGATATTTCAGTTTATAATTTTATTTTGAAATTAAACAAGCCAAGTTCTAACAATTTAAATAACTGCGATACTTTACATATGAAATTTATAAAAATCTTTCCATTTAGAATGTTAACGTGGACTGTTATGGAATTAAAATATTCTTTCAGTAAATCAAACATTTGAATATTTTAATCGATCGTCTTCACTTTACCTATACTTTTGCTTAAGTTAGCTCCAGTATTTCCACAAAAACAATAAAACAAATAAATTTATTATTCATAATTTTATGTATAAAATAGGGAATAAATAATGTACCTATTAATATTAGAAGAAAAAGACTTAAGGGGTAGAATACGCTAGAACGAGATAGTCTGTGGATTACAGAAAAAGCAATTTTAGTTGGTCAATTTTCAAATATAAATGTCAAGTGTTTCAAGTGTCTGATTTGGCAACATCTAAAATGGACCAACTCTCCACATAGCAAGCAAAGCTTTCAACTTGGTGTGCACTTATTTATTTATTTATTTATTAACATTACAATTTAGAAAAAAACCTTACACGTAAAACGTTTGTTTTCAAATGTGCAGTTTATTAAAATTCCAAATACAGCCATTTCCTTCATTTAATGGTTATCCAGTTAGTTTTCTGCAAATATGTGGCACTTGCAATATTTTACTTGATACACATGCACAATTAAGAAAACTGACGAGCACAATAAATATGACGGCCTATAGAAAATCTAAATTAGTTAACAAATTTCAGTTTGTTGTTGTTTAATATTTCATTTAAAGGCACTAGGAGCTCTCAACAGTCATCTATAAGATCTTACAATGCTTTAATTCTAAACTATTTATTAATCTTATGTTTTGAGAAATTAATAATTAGGACAAATTTCGAATAATAATGAACGAGTACAAAATTTAATTATATTATATGCATTAAATACTTTAGCTTTTAACGAGCACTAAGGTCAAACAAGATGTATATTGTTTAAAATCGATTTCTAAAGTGCAGGTAATTGATCAAAGTCTCACCTCCTACTCGTTATCGATCCTTAAGATTAACCCAAACATTTGACAAAGATTAAAAATTAGCTCATGGTAAAAAAGCAAATCGTAACACTAAAACGTCCCTCCATAACTAGACCTACATCAAATACTAGAAATGGGTCCGATTAACAAATTTTTGGTGTTATTGGGGAGGCACATAAAAAAATTTTGGATGAGAAACTCGTGGAGTTCGGAAAACTCGCAGTGACTAACCAAATTTAATGGTTAAATGACTTTCGTTGCTTAAAACGCATAGCTTTTTGTAGTTTACTCGAAATTCTAAAATTCTAATATGACAATCCCCGGGCTTTCCGAGATCCGACTATTATACTTAGGTATTGTCAACTCGCATGTACGGAAAGAACTAAATATGGCATCGGAAAGAGGTAAACATGTCTTCAACAACGAAATACACTGAAATTATGATCTACTTAAGACAGATTTGATTGAATTTCAAAAACATATCGCAAATAATAATTATGTACATAATAATGCGATTTTGTACGTAGTATAAAGAATAACCTTTAAACAGATTAGAATACACAACATTAATCAAAATTCAAAGGATCGATCAATTGTAAATAAGACTTATATTGTACACGTCTTTACCATACGAAGTAAAGAAATTGTTGGCTGTTGTAATGTTCTTTTCAAACATTTGGTAATGTTCTTTTCAAACATTCAAATAACTTCCGACTCCGATCATTTTTCAATATGATTTTGGGGGCTATGTGTGATTCTAGACGGCTTTGATGTATATGCAATGATTTACTTTTCTAGATATTATATTTTTTAAGTTATTAAGGATATAAAATAATTAAAATTTCCTTTTTACGTTTAAGGTTATCTTGCTCGCTTGCTGTCAATAGGTTTATCTTGGGCAAAAAACTGTTTAGAGAATGCGATTTAAAAATGCCAAGAAAATATATTGTATAAAATGTTCACCTGTAACATTACCCTTACCACAACCCATAACAACTTGAACTATAGTTTGTGAACAGATGCTATTTAGAATAACTTATATTTATAAGATTAATGTTGAAATTTAAATCAGAACAGTAATTATGGGCCTTCAAAGTCTAAATATGAACCTACATACATCGTAAGAGTGTGTTAAGTTTTGACATTTATTTATCGTCACCGTTTTAAATTTTATCTTGGAGTGCAATTACAGAATGCGAATATTCTAAAAAGGCAAGATAAATTATCGTTTACACGTTTACTAATTATCTTACTGCTTAGAGAATTAGAGCACTGCAAAACATAACGAGATCGATGAGAACCGGGCAAAATCTCGATTAGTAATCGTTTGAATGGCAAAATACTGTAAATTATAACTCACACGTTTCGAGGCCATATTTGCCCATGCCAGAACTATGACAAAATTCTGAAAATTTACATGGACATTGACATTTGATATATCTTTGTGAAAAACATAACGGGATCGATGAGAACCGGGCAAAATCTCGACTAGTAATCGTTTGAATGGCAAAAATACTGTAAATTACAACTCACACGTTTCGGGGCCATATTTGCCCATGCCAGAACTATGACAAAATTCTGAAAATTAACATGGACATTGGCATTTGATATATCTTTCTGGAAAACATAACGGGATCGATGAGAACCGGGCAAAATCTCGATTAGTAATCGTTTGAATGGCAAAAATACTGTAAATTACAACTCACACGTTTCGGGGCCATATTTGCCCATGCCAGAACTATGACAAAATTCTGAAAATTAACATGGACATTGGCATTTAATATATCTTTCTACAGTATTGAATCTGTTGTCAGTTCTCATTTGGAAAAGGAGTGTAAATTCTATCTAAATTACTATCGTTTAGCATATCTGAGTGAACTTTTACTTTAGTTCTTCTCTTTCACCATCACCATATTTTATTTCCCCATTTGTAATTAGATCGTGTTTGATGATTCAATAAAATTATGATATTGGTAAAAAGTAAAGTTGATGGTGGATGGTTAAAAAATTAAATTGATATTTTATAAGGCTAACATAGAAACATAGATGAATCGATGAGTACTTGGCAAAATTTCCAGCAGAGTTTAGTTGTAAATGTTGTTTATGTTTAAATTTAATTTAAATTTTTTAATTCGTTTGTATCAGCTAATTTCCATATTTTTTAAAATAGGAGTTTCTCTAAAATATCTTTTCGCCTAAATGTTCGCTTTTAAGACTGTTTTCACTAACACTAGTATACATGATTTCGTTAGGAAATATTTCACGGCTCTCTGTAGGAGTGTGAAATTTTTCCTAAACCATTCCTAAAAAAAATTTACACTTAGGATAGATTTAGGAAATATTTCACGTTCATCTTGGTTCACGTATTCGATCAAAAAATGATTCACAAATCAAGCCAATCTTTGAGCGTAATTATTTTGCATTATTACTCATAATTTGTTATGTTTTTTTTATTATGTTGGATGCTTCCGATCAAAATTTTCCCAAAGTTAAAATTATTTCATCTCGGGCGGGGAAATTTGTATATGTTTTCAATGATTTAATTTTCCTTTGATTCGCGAATCATTTTTTGATCACATGCGTGAACCAAGCATTAACGTTGATTTCTTTATGATCGATAAGATTTCTAATAATTTGCCACAACACAAAGGTTTAATATAAATCGCTGGTCGACCCCTCCGAATATTTATTTAGCGGAACCCGATTTTAATGAATCACGTCATATTGATATTTTGCTTAGGGCTGAATTATTCCCAAATATTTTACTCCCAAATAAAATCCCTTTAAATGTACCTATTCTTCAGGAAAGTTGTTTTGGTTGGATATTATTTGGAAAACACGAACATGACGTTGAGCAAAACTGCTACTTTCACGTTTCATACGTTCAGCAGGAAGATGCAATTTCTCCTCTACTCACAAGATTTTGGGAAATAGAGAATATTCCCACAAAAAAGTTTTTGTCACATGAAGAAGAAATGTGTGAGAAACATTTTGCAGAAACGCATTACAGAAATACCAATGGAAGATACCATGTGATTCAATACAAATAGCCGCCAAGAGGTTTTCATTTTTGGAACGAAAACTGGCCCATGACTCGAAACTTAAAGAACAATATATCACGTTCATTATTGAGAAGTTATTGATTCTCAACCAAACGATAATATATGTTACTATATTCCTCATCATGCAATACTTCGTCCGAATAGTTCTTTAACTAAAATTAGGGTTGTGTTTGATGCTTCGGCAAAGAGCTCAAATGGTAACTCATTAAACGATATGTTAATGGTTGGAGCAACTGTTCAATCGGACTTGTTTAGTATTATTTTACGATTTCGAAAATATCGATACTCTATGACTTCAGATATACAAAAAATGTATAGACAAATTTATGTTGACTGCACAAAGGTCTTCAGCGTATTCTTTGGCGAAATAATCCAAAAGATACTTTGAAGACATATGAATTAGCAACAGTAACATACGGGAAAGCAGCGGCTCCATTTCTAGCTACTCGACCGACGAAGCAACTGGCTCTCGACGAACGATCAAAATTCTCTATTGCATCACGAGCACTGTTAAATAACACGTATGTTGACGGTATTGTAACAGGTGTCGATACTTTGCATGAAGCATTTGAACTTCAATCGCAATTGTGCAAATTAACTAAACGTGGATGTTTTGAATTGCACAAGTGGTGTACAAATGATAAACGAATCCTGGAAAGAATTCCAGAAGAGCATCGCGAAAATCTTAAACCTAATGAATTCAGTGACGGTGAATGCATTAAGGCACTTGGTCTATTTTGGCAACCTAAAGAAGATTTTTTTGTATTTGAAATACCAAAATTCGACGAAAATACGACAATGACGAAAAGAAAGGTGTTATCGGATATAGCAAAACTGTTCGATCTTTTAGGATTGCTTTCGCCCGTAATAGTAACAGATAAATTATTAATTCAATCTCTATGGCAAAATAAACTAGATTGGGACGAAATTATACCCATTGAACCCAATTTTTTTTTTTTTTTTTTAAGGACGTATTAATTGTCCAGTGGATTTAATGTCCTTTGAAGGTCAATTAATACCCCCATTTCATTCACGCACAGACCACCCATTCACACCATTACAGTATACCATCTGCACATTGCAAGCTCTATGTCAACCTGTAAACTGACATGGACGGTGGGTCGGCGCTGAATTCTGCACTCCAACAGAGGGTCTTAGTTGTGTTTACTAACACTACCAAAATTTAAATTAAATTACCGAAATGTGTCATCGCTAGAAACGTAGTATTAAAACGGACAGAACTGCATGGATTCACCGACGCATCCGAAAAACATAACGTGCTTGCTTATATTTAAGGACAATAGATATTGACAGTAATGTTAGTGTAAACCTGCTCTGTAGTAAGTCCCCTCTTAAAAACTATTATACTGCCACATAGAGCTATGTGCAGCTTTTATCAATTACAAAATATGCACTATCTATACTAAAAAAAAAAACAAAAAATACAGACAATAAAACATCTGCAGCCTAATGACGGCCAAGAACAGTAGGCGTAAAATAAAATAATAGCTTGTCCATCTGTTGCGGGGTTGTAAATAACCTTCGATGTCCATGAGAAAGAAGTTTTTTTTAAAAATTACATGGAAATGCACCAATAAATCCACGAGCGTTACGATCTCAGTTGAATATGAGTGCTCAAGAGTATGATAAATATAAAATTGAAGAAAATAGTTCAGTTACATTTTGCCTGCGAGAATTTTGTGCCTTGTTAAACCTATATGAAGCTTTAAGGTTATATATCTCGATGAATGTTGAAACTAATGGCAAGCCAATCATTTTCATATTATATTGGATGGATACGTTTAACGTGCATTTGGTGCTGTCTACAATAAAAGCCGAAACCGATTCAGAATGTCAATATCTAATACGAAAAATATAAACGGTGCTCAATCAATATTGCGCAAGACAACCAGCATTAAATTTCCGCAGAGTAAAAAAGCATAACGGCAGAAAACTAATTCAGTTGCAGATCACGACAACTCGACAATTGACCAAATGCGGAACCGGATAAACAAATCTTTTTCATAATCAAAATCTATTCCAGTTGTGTCCTCTAATATTGAGAAACACACCAATTCAAGAAAAACCGGAAATTCTAATAAATTTTGATACAGAAGATATTGAAATCATATTTAATGAGGACACAAGAGATACGGAAAAACAAGGGACCGAATCAGGCGAGAAGAGTTTGAACCAAAAATAAAAAGTTTCGTACAGTAACAAAATTTATAGTCCGACGATGTTTTGAGCCAAAATTTCAGATCCAAAAAATTCCTAGTGCCTGTGAAATTCGGCTGAAGATTCAGATCCGGAGTAAAGAAAATTATTAATAAAAATTTTGTTAAGTTTTTGATTAAAGTTTATTTTATTGGAGTAACCGATGGACAAACCTCATGCTTATTCATGTTATCCTTTCGATTAAAATTTCTATTACAAACGGGACAAGGATAATTAATTTCTCTATGTATTGTACTTTTATGCTTAAGGTAGCTACTATACGAAACTTAAACGAGGCATCACACATTTCGCATCGAAATTGACGGTCACTTTCATGTGAATAAAGTCATTTATCATACTATCATTTGTGTTTAAACATTGTTGTAGTTGCATAATGTACTTTATAATGAAGTTTTTTAAACATTTACATATTAAGTGAACTTTGTAATACTTCTTTTGGGCAGCCCTGATAATTTCACCAATTACAACTAATTTTATTATAATTCCAATTGGACAAAATTTGAAGAAATTTTTGGCGAGTTATTTTGACAGACTGCTTTTTATTCTTATATGTTATTTTTCATTTGAACTTCAAGCAGATCGCAAGCAAATAATTCAAAGTGCACATAAATGTTATTGAGGGCTAACAAATTTATAAAATTGGTACTGAATCAGATTAATAAAGAAACAAGCAAGACTATGTTAATAAAAACATTTTGTTGTAGGTTTTGAAAATGTTAGGTGATGTGCGATGAAAACACTACCGAGAATACACCCTAAGTACAGACTGCCTCCATAGGTAAATATTTTGGATTAAAATAACTCAAACATTGAATTAATTTAAAATTGTCCATTCTCCTTAGTGTCTGGCGAACAGAACGTCGAAATTGTTAATAAAACGGAAGATTCACTCGAAAAAAATTATTCCAGTTTCTCTGGTAAATAAAATAAAATAATTTAATGCAAGAATTTTCGGACAGCGAGAGCAAATACAAACTGAGCAAGAGTGACCTACATTCCTCGGAGGATGAAATAAATTTAAGTTTTTCAGGTCAGTATTATATGAGTTTATTTTCCTTATCCAGTTATAACGACGCGAAAATGTTTTTAGTTAGAAAATTTTCCACTGCTGGTATTCTTACAACTCCATGCAATTCAGGGGCAGACACTCCCACATAGAGCCCAATTACACCTATACATTATAAAACAATAATAATCGTGTGGTGATAGTACTTCAAAATCTCGTAACCAAAAGCTGTGTTGCTTTCACAAATCCCGCTTAGCTTAGCTTTTGAACCTGAAAGCAACAACTTTTGGCTTTAATTTTTTTAATGTATTTAGATTCTGCGGGTTAGTTCATTTTAATAATATTTATTTTATTTTTTTTTTATTTTAACGAAACAGAACAAATTAAATTCGGTATTTTTCTATCAAAACAAATGCAAAATGTCTTTTTTTACAACAAGATGACAAAAAATAACCGCCTTGTGGTAAACACCATAACCATAAAATGGTTTTATTTCCCCTAAACCTAAAATTTTTTTGGCTTACATTAAAGCCAATTCGGTATACACTGCAATTGTTGTTGTAATTTTAAACGTTAGAAGCGGAAATTTGCAAACCTAATTGGATCTCTAAAACTTCAAAAAACTCTTACAATAATTGGGTTTGTTCCGTATGAACGAAAGAGGTCAACAAATAAAAAGGCGAGAGATGCGGCTGACCTGCACTTCATGCTATAAGAAGTGTACCACAAAATCAACCACTAGCGATCGAGAGCTGTGCTTTAAGCAATTTTGGAGCATCGGGGAACGCTATCGCCAGTGGAATTTTCTAACGGAGTATACCGAGGAAACGATGTACAGTCGATTGTACAGTCATAGGTAAGCCGAACTCAAAATTTAGCATTGCTAAAATGATTTGCCATGCACTTTCCTCATCATCAATATTTAACGATTTATTATCATTCCTTATACCATTTTCAATAATGGTTATTAAATTTTCAATTTTTTCGTCACCAAATTAGACTACACTGAAATCCATGCAATTTAGTATCCAACTCATCAAAATTCATCCAGGCAAAATCGTGAAAATTGCCATCAGAATGAAACTGCCAGGGTAGCAAACAAATTTAATAAAGTTTTTAATTATTTTGACGTCTTTGAACCGAGTTGTGAAAGATTCCTGTGTTTGTATTAAACACCTCGCTAAATTGTGAAAATAATTCTAGGAAGTGTTGTTTTTCAAACACGTCTATATCTGCCACAAACTTTTTTAAATTGAGGAAATATTTGAGAAGTGGGTAATTTCCAAACGAACATGCCCTGTATTTCTTAATTAGCTGCTGCTTCAACTCAAAAGCGGTAATACTATTAATCGGTGGTTTTATTTCATTCAAAGTTTTTGACTTAATTAATTTAAATGAATACTGAAGTCAGTCGGAAGAATTAACTGTATTAACCAATTCGTATTAGTTAACTCCGAAAATACCATTTTCTTGTCTTTATAAATTGTCTTTTGATAAATCACTAGCAACGACATTTTTTATAACTTTAGCAACCGTTTCCATTACATGATTTAATTGAAATAATCCATATTTTGCACAATTGATTTAATTGAAACATTCAAATGGATCATACAATGAAATCTCATTACTGGATGACCTACTTCTTTTCCCGTTCGAATTGACTAAAGCTTTTCTGACAATTTCCAGAATATTAACACCCCTTGTTCGTTCTGGTAATGTTCCTAGTTTCAACAATTCCTCCCTCATTATTCCACCTGCAGAATAACGTACCGTAATTGCTAGCGTAGCATGGGAGTTTATGATAGTACTTTCATCAACTGTCAATGCAAACACTTCAACTGTACGGAGATCAGATATTCACTGATTACTAACATTTTCGTTCATTTTTCAAATTTAGTATTAGCACTTAATTGAATGCCGTGTATGCGTGTAAGTATTTTATCCTTCTTATCAAAATCTTGGAAAAGCGATTCTGCGCAGTTTATAAGAACGGTTTTAAAAAATTCCCCGTCACTAAATGCTTTTCCATATTTAGCTATTTCACTGGTTAGGCAAGCATCATAATTACAATAAAAACACAATCCAGAGGTGAAGTAAAGTTTTAAAAGTCGAGGTTTTTCATTTGTTATTTTATTTGGCTATATCCTTTTTTATGAATAATTTTGTAGCGTGCCGGCAGAATTTTTGTGGCACGCGTTCCACGTATTTGCGATCAGTGATATTCATTCTCTAAACCATGTAGAATATTAATTGTCTATATGTGGTGTAGCTGTAGACAATAATGCACAACACTGTGTAAATTTAAAACAACAGAAAATTAGTGTGGTTACCAGTTTCGACCTCCTGGATTTGGTGTTATTTTGATAGTGTTTTCAAGTCTTCTTGATTTTAAAGTTCAACGAGCTATTCAGTACTGGTGTTGAAAATGGAAGACACATACTATTTTGTTTGCTGTATACGATCCTACAAAAATAGTGACTTATGTGCAGTGTTGTGCGTCTACGCGTATTTTTGAATTGTCTACATGTTGATGTCGAAAATAGTGTAGACAATTGATTTATGAGTAGAGAATGCCGAGAATTGATAGAATATGTAGATAATTCGTAGACAATTTAGATTATTACATTTTTGTAGTTTTTTCCATTGTTTTTCTGTAAGAAGTCGTCATATTTTAGTTATCTCGTTTACATTGGGTTTTACCTATATTTTGGCAGTTAAAATTTAATTTTTATTAAACAGAATGGTGATACTGAAAATATTGATCAATCAATGACTTCAATAGTAGTACAACCATAAGCGTTTTATGAGGCTAAATGCGTTTATGGTTTTACTGTGCTAAATGTGCCGCCTGTCAAGAACATTTTCGAAACAAATATTTCATTTCTGATTTTAGCATCCGTTTTTGACAGCGTAGTTGCTACAACAAAACTTATAGCGTAAATTATTTGTTGTTTATTGT
This sequence comes from Nephrotoma appendiculata, assembly GCA_947310385.1. NCBI lineage: Eukaryota > Metazoa > Arthropoda > Insecta > Diptera > Tipulidae > Nephrotoma > Nephrotoma appendiculata. The sequence continues at coordinate 280,273,182 of OX371223.1, forward strand.
TTTTTATTTGTATATTGATTAAAATTAATCAGAAAAAATAAATGTTTCTTAAAGATATAATGTGGTTTTCCAGACAAAAATTGTCTGATAGGCTGTGATGAAGATCTTGTCTTGAAGAAAAATACAAGTGGGGGTTTCTAATGTAAGCGATATCCATTTTGATCAGCTTAACTCAGGATTACATTTGTCCCACTGATTCACCAATTTAATATCAATCGACATTTGCGTTTCTTGGTCCTTTTTAACTGGAGTTATCTTTATTGAGGTTGGTGCGAGTGAAAACAACAACAACAACAACTTCATCACCAACGTTAAGTAACCTTGCATTAAGGTTGAGTAACCGCTTGGGAGCATCATAGAAAAAAGTGAATAATGAAATGGAATTAAACCACTACCCCCTTCTCGCAAGCATACCTTACTCCGAAGCCCTGGAAGCTGGCTAGAGTTCAATGGATCAATCATTCATTGATTCGTGTTCGAAATGAATACAGAAACCAATACTAGAATAAATAATGCAACCCGGCAAATATACGACACTCGGCTATCGTACACGGACACGAATCAGAAATAGAAACACTCTAACAGAAACGTGAAGGCTTAACAAACAATTGGAGAAAGAGGAGAAACGATATTCTTGTATAAAACAGTGCGGTGATATAAAACAGTGCGGTGACCGACCAAACACCACAGTAGACAAGGCTTAGCTGTTTGGATCAGAAGCAACGGGTTTCAACTACGATAGGGGCAGGATGCAAAAAGAAATTTTCATCATCAGACTTTACTAGCTTTTTATGACAGATCACACACAACTATGACCCCAGGTCAGATTCAAAAATGTAAACGCAACCTTTAATATTGATCCGATCCAACAAAAGACGTAGATGAAACAATCAAGGATGAGTTCTGTGAACATACAAGTCACAATAGCAAAGACACACAATAAAATGATCAAAATTGTACAATAATGAGAGATTTCAATGCAAAAATTATAACATATCAAACAGCTCAGATAAACCATCTTATGGACAAACAAGCAATAGAGACTCTGTGCGTAATATGTTTTCCTCATAAATAATTACTTTTCAAGATATTTGCAAAACACGAGAAAGCTCCGATAATAATGGAGAACGACTCATCGACTGTTGCGTCACGAATCAGATCACATTTTCACACAAAAAAAATATATACATATGGACATCACCTGAAGTAGAATAATGAACTAAATAGATCACGCAAATAGATCACGTAATGACCAACAAGAAATTTCTCAAGTCATTACTACAAGACGTCAGGAAAAAACTGGTAAAATATCTTAATTGAAAATTAAACCTGTCGCTGTAAAACGCATCAAGACAAATTGAAAAAAAACTAAACACCGACAGATTAAAAGATGCTGGGCACTAAGAAACAAATTTTACGAAGCCAACGAAGAAGCAGCCATTAGTGTAGAGCAACAGTGGAAATAAATCTAAGAAACCTATCCCGAAACAGCTATCACCACACTCGGGTCGGGTACCAACTATCCAGACGCAAAAAACTCTGGATCAAAACATGTTCGTACTACATCAATCAATGCGTGTGCAATAATCAATAACGATTCTCAAAAAAGGTGGCCTAAGCAAATGTATATTATAAATTGGCCGGATATATATCCCTCTTCAACATAACCATAAAGATAGTAGCCATCTTCAATCTGTATAGAATTTCGACATTCAACCCGAAATTAGCGAAGGAGCAAACTGGCTTCAAACCAAGGCGAAATAATACCAACGTTATCATAATAAAACAAAACGCGTAGTGAATGGAATTAACTTCTACTCATACTCAGATCTAGCAAAAGAATTTGGTCTCAAAATAAATATCAGGAAAACCAAACGATGAGGCTTAACACACCAATGAAATCGTATACGTTGGTTGTACTTTGGCAAAAAACGGGTGGTATTCAGAGATGAAGAGTTATAAAGAAATCCACAAAGAAAAAATAACATTGAACATGTTACACAAAGTCTGGAATAGATATTTGTCTTATCCCGAAAACTGGATGCGTACACCTACGATCAACAATAAGCTACAGCCGTTTGTAAATACCTGCCTTATCAGAATAATGAGGTGCTTCTCGCCCAAATAAATAAATAGATTGTATACAATGAGGAAGTCACAAAATTAAATGACAAGCAGATCTCTGAAATGGAACCAACAAAAGGAAGGTCGGACAACCAGCTCTAACATGGAAACGGACGATACTAGGAAAAACGAAACAACTTGGAAAGTCATGGGTTGAAATCAAAACAATAGAACCTTATACGGAGTTTGATAGTCTAGCCCAGTAGACTTATGTGCTCCTAAATTAAAGATAACGGGAATTAATATTGCTTGGCCATATTTTGTCATTTAATAGGAATATGAACTCGAGTAACTTGTACTCGTACTGTCATTATTTGCCTCAAAATGTTTTTATGCTTTAGCATTTTATTGCGTGGTAATGATGTTGAACATTGTAAAGGCTCTTTCAATAGGGACGCTCGTAATTTGTTTGGTTATAGCAGTCATGTTGTTAGATATACAATCAAGCTAAAGCCATGGATGTCTGATGATTTATTGAGACTTATACGTAAAAGAAATAATATTTGTCTCCTTGCAAAAAAACATAACAGCCACCGTAGATTGAAACACTATAGCTTGACGCTGTGTGACTCTGTTAACCTACAAATTGAAATAGCCAAAAAAAGTTTTTATTCTCAAAAGTTCATCAACAATGGTAATGATGCTCGTAAAAATTGGAAAACAGTTAATGAAATAATAAACGGACAGCCTGATCCAGTTGAAATTAAAGAAATCGTTGATCAAACAGGCTGCATAATAACTGATCCAGTTCAAATCGCAAACGAACTTAACGAGTTCTTTACGAGTGTTGGTGGTGCAAATGCTACCAGTCTCCTCTTGGATAAAGCCGACAAAAATAGATTAATATGTCAATATTACCAATCTATTGATAGTTGCAGTTGATAGTTTCAGAAATCTCATCTGGAGAACTGTATTTTACCATTCTATCGCTAAAAATAATTCAACTCCTGGTTTGGATGGCATCTCAAACAATGTTGTTAAAAGAATGTCCTGGTTTTTAGTTGATGTTTTATTTTTTATTTTCAATTTAAGCTTGGTAACTGGGATTTTTCCTACTTCGTTAAAGCGAGCTTTAGTTGTTCCGATCTTTAAAAATAATGATAAAACACTCATGAACAACTATCGACCAATCTCACTACTTTCTGTATTCTCTAAAATATTTGAAAAAGCTATAAAAAGTAGAATTGTTTCGTTCCTAGATAAAATAGATTTTCTCTCTCCCGACCAATATGGTTTTAGGAAAAATAAAAATACTGAACAAGCTATTGTATCCTTCCTAGAACAAGTAACTGAACATATTGATAATGGGTTCAAATAAATCTACTCTGTTTATAGATTTAACAAAGGCTTTCGACAGAGTCCAACATAACACATTGTTAAAAAAGCTACATTGTTGTGGATTCAGAGGAATAACCCGAAATTGGGTGTACTCGTACTTAAATGGGCGAACGCAATTGGTAAGAGTAAATGGACAATTAAGTGAGGAGTTACCGATTCATGTGGGAGTCCCACAGGGTTCTGTCTTAGGACCTTTATTATTTTTAGTGTATGTAAATGGAATCTTCCGACAACAATTACGAGGGTCTCCAACTGCTTTTGCTGATGATTTCTCGTTTACATATGATAGTCCAAGTTTTCAGAACAATATCGCGCTCATAGCTAATGATTTAAACACTTTATTCATTTGGTTGGAAGCACATAATTTTGTTTTGAGTCACAAAACGAAATTATTGCATTTTAGGGATACTCCATCGTCGTATCGTCAGACAACATATCACACTTTCGAATGTAGCAAAAACTATAACATGCAGTGCCCTTCTAATGATTGCTTCCTAGTGAACACAGTTGATGAATTTCGATATCTAGGTATTATTATTGATCGAGATTTAAATTGGAATGGGCATACACAAGGGCTAAAGCCTAGACTATTATTGGTCTCTAGGAAAATGTATTTTCTAAGACTATTTGCTCCACAATATTTACTTAGAATGATCTACTTTGCATTAGCGGACTCAATTCTGCAATATGGCTTATCATGTTGGGGTAGTGCGTGCAATGCCACGCTACATCCTATCTACGTGCGACAAAAGCAGTTAATCAGAATTATGTGCTTTAAACCATCTTTTTCGCCATCGTGGCCATTATTTCAAACTCTCAGTATACTGCCACTACGACATATATACGTTTTTAAGGTTCTAAAAATATTTTATGTTAAAAGTGGAAATAATTGTGTGACCCATGCAGGTTATAATCTCAGGTCGAATCATACCTTTTTAAAACATATTCCAAAATTTAGATTAGACCTACGGAAAAACTTTTTTAATATCGTTGCACCAATTATTTTTAACAATTTACCTTTGGATATTCGAAAGTGCAGCAGCTTTTCTAGCTGTTCAAAACACCTTAAAAAATGAATCCATCAAACTAAAAATATTGACCATCTTTTTCAATTATTAGTTTAAAAAATTGCTCGCGTTCTCACAATGCTAACATACGAGTAAATACGGGAAGGATAATGAAAGAAGGAAAAATTATATAAATGTAGTATTTTCAGAGGTTTAAATATATCCATGTGTAATGAATGTAGAATAGTAGTTCATTACACATGGATATATTTAAACCTCATTGCTTTCGAGTGTGCTTTGCAGTAAACATCTAAAATATTTTCTTCAAATAAAAAAATTTATTAATTTTTAATGTGGTATAATTATATAAATATATGTTAGTTGTGAATATTATTGTAAATACATATATGTGAATATTTTGTGTACTTTTATGTTGTGATTTTTTTTTTTTTTTTTGTTTTTGTTTTTATTAGTTTTGAGCTTTTCACCATATTGTAACAATTTCTGTAAGTGTATATGCTTTATAAATATGGCACCTAATGATTGCTCAATGTGCGACAAAGACGCTAGTGAAAATTTTTTAACGTGTTACGGTTTATGCAAAAAAGTTGCTCATTATCGTTGTGCGGGAAAAGCATCATATGAGCTTATATGTGGCAGTAAAAATGTTCATTGGTTTTGTGATATGTGTAGTGACTTACTTACAACATTTACTAATAAAATTGTGGAACTGTCACAAATTTCAATGAATATTGAAAAATCACTTTATAATTTAGAAAAGTGTCAGGTGGTAAATCTGAATCATGATGATCAAAATATTGAAAAAAAGGATAATATTGACCTGGGCTCTCGTGATTCTGTCGGCAATGTTGGTTATGCGGATGTACCTTTAGAAAGTTCTAATCTGGAATTGTCATCTTCTGTCAAGCTTAGCTTGGCTTCTCCATTGGAATTACCTGCTTGTGTAAGTCTGTCCAATGATAACATAACTTGTCTTCATAATATTAGTGATAATTTAACAATTACTAAAAATTTGGATTTGAAAAATGATTTTATTATTGGTACTGCTATTGATGCTAGTTTACGTACTGTGGAGCCGCGTTCGCACATATTTGTTTCAAGATTGCATCCTGATGTTAGTGAGGATAATATGAAGCTGTATCTAAGGGATCAATTAAATATAAGTGATGTCAAAATTCATCGATTCAACCCTAAAAATTCGAATGGGTTTATACAAGATTATTCTTCTTTTAAATTATTAGTTTCGAATGTTCATACGGATAAATTGTTAACTGCATCATCGTGGCCGGCTAGTATTCTTGTGAAGAAATTTGTTAATAAATCAAGAAGTAATCCTTTTTTAGTGAAACAGCATCCATCACAAAATCTGATATAGAGATTCAATGTGATAAATTTACTTTAGATGTTACTAATCATACCATTCCAAATGATAAATCACATTCTAGTAATAATTACTTATTTTTTGGTCATCTTAATGTACGTAGTTTAACGTTGCATTTAGATGAAGTAATAATTCTTTTGCATAAATTTAATTTTGATTTTCTAGCTGTGTCAGAGACCTGGTTAAATAACAAAATTTCAACTAGATCTCTTCAAATAAATAATTACAAATTTTTGAGGTCTGATCGTATCAATGTTCGTGGTGGTGGAGTAGGATTATACTATTGATCAAATTTGAATGTCAAAGTGTTATCATGTGGTTCAAATGGTAAAGTTGAATTTATGGCATTTGAACTGTTTGCTAAGTTTAGTAAATTTCTTATTGTTGTTTTTTATAATCCACCTCCTACTTCTAGGGGGGATATTACGAGTATTAATGATATTCTTACTGATTTATTACAAGAATATGAAAAAGTGTTCTGTTTGGGCGATTTTAACTTTAATATGCTAAATAATAATATTTTGACTGATTGTTTTAATATACTTAATTTGCATTTTTTGCCGTTTAGTGCTACGAGGTTGGAAAGCCTTTTAGACTTGATTGTTGTTTTTAAGCCTGACCGACATAATATTATCAGTTATGGTCAATGTGCGGTTCCTTCTATATCTGATCATGATTTGATTTTTGCTTCTTATAAATGTTGTCGCACTAGAGATAAGTTGACTTATTCTGTTGTGCCCAATTATAAGAAAATTAATTATGAATATTTTGTGAATTGTTTTTTTTCGATTGATTTGCCTATTCTTTATTCTTGCTCTGATGTAAATATGATTGTTGATTTGTTTAATTCAAATTTCTTATATTTAGATTCAATGTGTGCTCCCCGCAAAAGAACCATTAACAATTGTCCAACAGCTCCATGGTTAAACCAGACTATATTAGATTCAATTCAATATAGAGATTTGAAATATGATAATTATAAAAGAAGTGGATTAGATGGTGATTTTACTGCCTATAAAAGGGCTCGAAACAAAACTACTAAGTTTATCAACCAAGCTAAGTATAGTTTTTATTTTGGTAATGTTTATAACTCTAAATTTACTTGGAATAATTTAAGGAAACTTGGTATTTCGTGTTCTGTTGCTAAAGTTGACATAAAATTCACTGCTGAAGATATTTTAAATGATATCTGTAAATTTCGAGAAGATTTAGTGGTTCTGCCATTACCAGATATTCGATCTATTAATTCTGATGATAATTATAAATTTGCTTTTGATTGTGTTGATGAGCTAATTGTCATGGGTGCTATCCGTTCAATTAAATCTAATGCTATTGCATATGATAAAATTGATTTTATAATAATAAAATTATTTATTGATCTGTTTCTTCCACAGGTGACCTATATAATCAACCAATGTTTGTCAAAGTCAGTTTTTCCTAATTTGTGGAAAGTGGCTTCTATTGTTCCAATTCCAAAAAATGATATTGTTGCCAGTCTTAAAGATATTCGACCAATAAGTATATTACCTGCCCTTTCTAAAGTGTTAGAAAAAGTTATGCAAATCCAGATTCTGCAGCATTTTAAAGATTTTGATTTTCTTTGTAAATTTCAGTCAGGGTATAAGCCTGGGCGCAGTACTACAACGGTTTTGGTACACATTGTTGACGATCTTTCTTCAATTTTGGATGGGCATGGTTTGCAAGCTTTATTGGTTTTATTGGATTTCTCTAAGGCATTTGATAGTGTTAATCATATACTTCTACTTCAAAAACTTTATTTATATTATAAATTTTCTGGATCCGCAATTAATTTGTTGTACTCTTATTTGCATAGTCGGGAGCAGTTTGTAAAGCATGGGGTTAACTGCTCTAGCATGGGTAGAGTAGCTTTAGGTGTACCGCAAGGATCAATTCTGGGTCCGTTACTTTTTTCTATATTTATAAATGATCTTCCATGGCACATTCATCATTGTTCTTTTCATCTCTATGCTGATGATTTACAATTGTACATCGGATGTAAAGCTTTAGGTTTGAATGAGGCTGCAATAAAATTTAACGAAGATCTTAGTAACATTTTATTATGGGCTAAACATAACTCTCTTGCGCTTAATCCCAATAAAAGTAAAGCTTTATTTCTATGTAAAAATAATTCGAACATTATTAAGCCTACTCTTGTTTTGGGTGATGACACAATAAAATTTGTTCCGACTGTTAATAATTTAGGACTGATATTAAATTCCAAACTTACTTGGAGTGACCATATTAGCACATTGTGTCGACGTGTCAACTACAGTTTATATTCGCTAAGATTAATAAAAAAAATATGTCCAATTCAGTTGCGAGAATATTTGATTAAAAGTTTGGTTGTACCTATGTTTGCGTACTGTGATGTGATTTATAGCCGATGTGACAGTTCCTCTCTGCGGCAACTAGAAGTTACATTTAATAATTGTATTCGATACGTTCATGGCCTCAGAAAATTTGATCATATTTCTGGTTTAAAAACTTCTATTCTGAGATGTACGTTGTTCGAGTATTATCATTATAGAACAGCTGTATTTATTTTTAGAATTATTACCTCTGGTTTGCCTTTATATCTCTTCGAAAAATTAAATTTTTCCAGGTCTCTGCGCACTAGAAACATCAACTTGCCTCTTAACAAAAGTAACATGTATAATAATTCGGTTTTGATGAATGCATTTATTGTTTGGAATGGTTTACCCCTTGAACTTAAACATATTAATTCTCTTAAAATTTTTAAAAAACTTGTATATTTAACTGTACAGAGAAATTGTTATTGTAATTATAATTTGTAATATTATATTCTTACCCCTTTGTAAATAATTTTATATATAGATGATTGTTAATTTTTTTTTTCTCTTTTTGTTATTTTCTTTTATTTTTCGTAGTATAAAAGCTTCGGCTTATGCTTGTAAATATATAAAGGGTGATTTTTTTGTGGTTAGGATTTTCATGCATTAGTATTTGACAGATCACGCGGGATTTCAGACAAGGTGTCAAAGAGAAAGATGCTCAGTATGCTTTGACATTTCATAATGAATAGACTTACTAACGAGCAACGCTTGCAAATAATTGAATTATATTACAAAAATCAGTGTTCGGTTCGAAAAGTGTTTCGCGATTTACGTCCGATTTATGGTCTACATAATCGACCAAGTGAGCAAACAATTAATGCGATTGTGACCAAGTTTCGCACTCAGTTTACTTTATTGGACATTAAACCAACCACACGAATGCGTACAGTGCGTACAGAAGAGAATATTGCGTCTGTTTCTGAGAGTGTTGCTGAAGACCGTGAAATGTCGATTCGTCGCCGTTCGCAGCAATTGGGTTTGTGTTATTCGACGACATGGAAGATTTTACGCAAAGATCTTGGTGTAAAACCGTATAAAATACAGCTCCTGCAAGAACTGAAGCCGAACGATCTGCCACAACGTCGAATTTTCAGTGAATGGGCCCTAGAAAAGTTGGCAGAAAATCCGCTTTTTTATCGACAAATTTTGTTCAGCGATGAGGCTCATTTCTGGTTGAATGGCTACGTAAATAAGCAAAATTGCCGCATTTGGAGTGAAGAGCAACCAGAAGCCGTTCAAGAACTGCCCATGCATCCCGAAAAATGCACTGTTTGGTGTGGTTTGTACGCTGGTGGAATCATTGGACCGTATTTTTTCAAAGATGCTGTTGGACGCAACGTTACGGTGAATGGCGATCGCTATCGTTCGATGCTAACAAACTTTTTGTTGCCAAAAATGGAAGAACTGAACTTAGTTGACATGTGGTTTCAACAAGATGGCGCTACATGCCACACAGCTCGCGATTCTATGGCCATTTTGAGGGAAAACTTCGGAGAACAATTCATCTCAAGAAATGGCCCGGTAAGTTGGCCACCAAGATCATGCGATTTGACGCCTTTAGACTATTTTTTGTGGGGCTACGTCAAGTCTAAAGTCTACAGAAATAAGCCAGCAACTATTCCAGTTTTGGAAGACAACATTTCCGAAGAAATTCGGGCTATTCCGGCCGAAATGCTCGAAAAAGTTGCCCAAAATTGGACTTTCCGAATGGACCACCTAAGACGCAGCCGCGGTCAACATTTAAATGAAATTATCTTCAAAAAGTAAATGTCATGGACCAATCTAACGTTTCAAATAAAGAACCGATGAGATTTTGCAAATTTTATGCGTTTTTTTTTAAAAAAAAGTTCTCAAGCTTTTAAAAAATCACCCTTTATATTAATATAATATAATAATAATAATAGTTTTAATTATCTATTATATATATGCTATTAATTTTAAACGTAAATTATATTGTTTTTATTTCTTATTTTTGTATATAGAAGTTAAATATTATAATTTTGGTTTGTAATTTAGAATCAGGGGACCAGTCACGTGATCTATTTGATCCAACGGTCCACTTATCTTACCTTCTGAAACTTTTTTAGTCTTAATTTTTTAGTCTTATTGTACATACTAGTTTTTATTTATTATCGTAAAGATGGTAATGAATTTAAAAAAAAAAAAAAAATATTATCAAATTGTTGTGAATTGTTCAGTAGTGTGTGGTAAATTACCTTTGAAGGTTATCTAACTTTCACGAGCATATGCCAAGTTTCGGCACTCACTTTCCACCATTTAATCCTCCCAACATAGGACCTATTTACAACCGATTTTTTATCGTCTAAACGATTTTAAAAAATTTCAATTCTGGCCATTTAATGATTTCGCACTTTAACCGTATAAACATAAATGTGCTTCATTACCATATAAACGGTTTGGGCCATATTTATCAACGTGGAGAAAGAATCGTGAAACTACATCGTGAAATGGTTTGAACTACAATGTAACAATAGAATTTTGATAATTTTCAACAGAAATAATAATTTTCAATATTGTCTACATTCTCTACACTGTCGACGCCATTTTCTCAATTTTCTACATACATTGTCTATACACGTGTAGAATATTAATTATCTACGCGGTGTAGACAATACGGCACAACTCTGCTTATGTGTCAATCGAGCGTCTGCGGAAAATCTAATTAAAGTGTACAATTGTACAGCATTTACTAATTGGATTTTCGCGAGTGACATTGAAATAAATCGCGTTTGCGTAACCCAAACTAAATGTCAGTATAGACGAACACTTTAATTTTGTTTATCACATTGCTATATATACTTAAATTTAAACAATACATTAACCTATCATCATTACCCAAATACAAGCAAACAATCAAATAATAAAATTTTAAAATAGTTTAAGTTGAATAAATAAATAAATCAATTAGTTAAAATGTTCGCGTCATTCTTGATATGTGAAGGTTTATTATACGACGAAAAAAGAAAATATTTGAATATGGTAATTAATTACAACAAATATTAGGTAAAAAAAATTTAGTGCTAATCCTAAAAAATATTTATAACACAATAGACCGGAACCTTGAATTAGATAATCGGTACTAAGTACCGATTATATGTGGTGAGGATGTAATTAAATATTTAATATAACACGATATACCTCAAACCTTATGTAAGAACATATGTATATTAAAAAATAAACAATATCATACTTATGTATTTATATATGTAGTACGCCCTTCATGAACTTCACATTTAAAAATATATTTTTTTTAAACAACGCAAAACTGATTATGAAATTAAGTCATTAACACGAAGACGATCAAAAGAAATGTTGATACAGCAAATTATGTGGAGCAAGGGAAAATCGCCACACGAGACTTGTTATAATTTCCGAACTGGTCTTGAGGGCCACGTGCGTATAATAAACGTACGAGCAACTCAAATGTTATGCGAATTGCACAATGCCAATATTGTAAATACGATCGTGTTTTAGGTTTATGGTACTCGTCAAACATAATTGGATACATTAAAATTCAAAACATTCCCAGTTTGTAGAAAACCTGCGTACATAAAATGGTTAAACGTGGATTTATTTATTACATCTGATCGACTTATTTGTTTGTGAGATTTTACCGCGATTTGATGATTTAACGAGCTACAACTCTAGGATTGATTGTTTTATGTGTAAACGTGTGATAATTTGTTGATTTAAATTAAATTGTTGTAAAGCCAGAATCATGAATAGAATAATGAATTATGTATTACTTTGTTATAATATGCAATATAAATATATTTTGCTTGTTCGTCTTCTGATGTTATTCGTTTAATATGTAAATATTTTGTTTCTCGTCCGGAGCGTGACATTTTTGTTGAAATGTGCAATAACCATTTTACATAAAATTATCATACAGATTATAAAATAGTTTTAACTGAAAGTAGTAGTTTTGGGTTTAAGATTGTTACCTTACCATAATTTAGAATAACTAGCAGAATGAGAAAAATTCTACATAAAATACCAGATTTATATTCTAACCGCTATCCAACTTCATAAATTCGCAGGCCAAATAATTTTTAAGGGTTAGGCGGGCCAACAATATATTGTATTTAATATTAAAATGATATTAATTCGGTTTCTATATTATTCAAAAGTTTTAATGTGATAACTTTAGCATTACCAAGCTGTCCTGACAAAAAAAATTAATAACGTCCTTTGTACAGACTGAGGATTAGTTAAACGAGCTTAGCAAAATTAAATCAAGTATCCTTAGTCGAGGCAATGAAGCAAAAAAGTTGAAAATTTTTGAGAGCCAGACGGATCGGAATGTGGTTTTTTGCATTCGCTTCCAATGCCGATGAACGTCATCTCCATGGAACTTTCCCAAAATCACGCGGGGAAGGAGAGAAATATGGGAGTTTTTTGGGTCGCTGAATCCAAATATGGCATTGGCAAAAACCCCCCGGACTCGGACGTCATCCCCGACAATTTTCCTGACAATATCGGCAAAAACAATCCGAAAATCATTGTGGGGGCGTTTTTTGGGGCGCCTAATTCAAATTTCACGTCGAAAATGATCCTCCGAACTCCAAATGCACCGGAACCTGGCCCTGAACGGCATCTCCATGGGTTTCCCTCACACGATCGCAAAATACTAACCCCAAAATCGTCTCATAATTTCACCCATTCATTGATGTGTAACTTTCGCCTGTAGCCCGATTCTGGTAATTCCCGGGGATTGGAAATTTTAAATTTTATAGCAGTTTTATTCTTTTTTCCCCAAAAGTGTATTCTGACGTTTCGCAAAAAAAAAATTTTGGGGAAAAAATTATTTCCCATTACAGCAGTTTTGACGTTTATTATTCCATACCTATTTTAGGAAAGAATTAAGTGGGAATAGAATTCAACGGACATTTATTGTATTTTGTACTTATAGCAATATTATGACTGTAAATTTATAATGAAGATACAGACGTTGCGCCGTACTATTGCCCGCACTCTGCCCGGTTGACAGAGAAATATTTTTTACGGGAACCTGCAAGGCCCAATAAACCAGAAGCACTCTATTCTTTGCGTAACTTGTCTTATATGCCAGTAGTTGAGGACAATATTTAGTTGCTCCATGCAAAAACGGGGTGCGATAAAGTTTCAGCAACATACTACCAGATAAAAATAAAATTTTTCAAGACCTTCCAGAAATTCCCAGACCTTCAAGCTCATGCTACGAGGTTCAAAGAAGCTGGTTTGTCAAGCGAGGAAATTTTTGAGAATGAGGCGCAGCTAATCCTGGCATTGTACTGGTATTCAGGAAGGTATTCAGGAAGCGGAATGTTCCTGATGAGGACAAGCTAAAGGCCGAAAACGTTGTACTGACGATGACCTTGTCATTGTCCTTAATTTTAAGAAACAGGCGTTAAAGAAGGGTTATGGAAGGTTAAAGAAGTCGATTTGAGGTCATATGTTCCAGTTAAAGGACCCCCACTGCAGAGAAATCACCGAGTAGCAACGTTGAGTTTAGCTCAAGAACACCGATTTTGGACTTTGAACCAGTGGGGCCATATTTTGTTCGCAGACGGGGAGTCGTTTCTTAGTGAACTCGATAGAAGGCAAAAAATATGGAGACGATCATATAGGTGAGAGATATTCTCAATGTAACACTACGTGAACCGTTGCTTATGGTGGAGGTTCAATTATGGTTTGGGCTCCCTTTTAACTGATGAAGAGATATTCTGGTAGAACTTGTGGTACAATTTGCCTGATTTATTGGAGAAAATTTTGTTTTAATGCAGGAAAATACCCGGCCACAGACTGCACGCTCTGTAACGAAATTACTGTCTGAGATTGGAATAAACAAGCTGAACTGGCCTGCAAGGTCTCCAGGTTTTAACCCGAAAGAGCATATCTGGGACATATTAGGGAGGCAGGTCCGAGTTCAAAATTTAGCAGTTTAAAACACAGAGGAACTTTGAAATGTACCCTTGGACGAATGGGAACATTTGTTTTACACAAAACGTTCGACAGTGTTATCGGAAGCATGGCCAGATGAACGGAAGCAGTTGTGAAAGCTCGTGCAGATAATACTCGTTACTGAGTTATCGGGTTGGCAACAACAACTATAAGTATACCTGGATTGTAAGAATAGAAAGAGATTAAGCTATACTTTGAAATTTAGTAATCGAACTTTTCATGTATACCTTATAAACATAAAAACCTGAGACGAATAACTGATTGATTGATTGCAATGTATGACCAGGCAATTTAGCGAGACTCCCGGATGATGCCGGGCCCGCTATACAACTTTATTACATTTAACAAGATGGAAGGAGTATAGGATAGGTATGTTAAATATGACCGAGTTGACCCGGTTACAGACACCTACGTAGTCAATAGTTAGTATATTGTTAGTTGAAAATGTAATGTAAGGCGGTTAGCAGTTAGCACAAGACAGCAGAATTATTTTTGAATTTTTTTTTGATCTGTTCTTTATCAATATTAAATATTAAATGTTTGGCACCCTTATAGAATACTTAAACAATTTAAGCCAGAATTAAATAAAACTATTAACGTTATCAGGAAGATGATAACCTGTACAGACCGAGAACTAGTCAAACTGATCTAGCAAAACTCTGTCAAGCATTTTAAGAAATAAAAATAAATTCATTCGCCATATTTCGAAAAATTCAAAAATCTACTAGCAAATTCTAGTTTTCCATAGGGTGCTTGACCGAACATTGCCAAACCAGTTTAACCAATTCTCAGTATGTACAGGCCATTAGATGACAGGATTAACCCAATCGATTGTTCAAACCTTTAATTCTAAAATAAATAGATCAAGCAGAAAATATTAACATAAGACATTAAAAATTAACGATAGTCAACTAAAACAAAATTAGAGCTGGTTTCGAAAATAACATTTGTAGTTTTTGACTAAATACTTCCGAAAATTTATAATTTTAAAGTTAAATTAATAATTCCCAATCGATCACTGCCACCAACATGTCCTAAACCTGAGTTCTAAAATTCGTTAAGTTATTATTATCACGTTTAAAATAAAAATAATAAGAAATTTAAGAATTTTAATTTTATACTAAAACCCAAAATTTAAATTAATAAATTATTAATTTATATTTCTATAGGAATGAATATATAAATGAGATAATAATTAAATAGTTTGATTCCTTTACAGCAAAATCTGTATAAAGAAACTTTATTAATTTGACAATATTCCAATCACCATCTAAATCGTCAAAATAAAGGCTGGAAGTACATATACATTTGCCATTTCATCTTCATTATAGTGAAGTTCCTTAGTGAAGAAGGCACTTCGATTCAACTAATACGTTTTTTTCACAGTGTTTCCACCAAAAGCAGCACCACATCCTTTCAAAAGTCGAAAACAAAAACGGATCTATACACCATAGCAGAAACATAAGATACAATGATGTATGCCACCTCCTAAGGACTACAGTAGATGGCTTATCAGACACTCAATTAAAAAAAAAAAAAAGAAAAAAAATAATAATAATTATAAGTCAACCAACTTTATAGCTGGAACTGCAGT
This sequence comes from Nephrotoma appendiculata, assembly GCA_947310385.1. Classification (NCBI taxonomy): domain Eukaryota; kingdom Metazoa; phylum Arthropoda; class Insecta; order Diptera; family Tipulidae; genus Nephrotoma; species Nephrotoma appendiculata. Next base: position 280,288,986 of record OX371223.1, read on the forward strand.
ATGTTTTCTCAGTTAAAGTGACATTTCAGATTTCATGACTGTAAACAGTACGTCTATCTGATTGAGCCCAACATTTTGAATAATAGTATCAAATTTACGGCACACTAGTCTGACTCCTACTATTTGCCTAAATCCCAAAACCTGTTAACTGATTTTTGTTTAATTTTACTTTATTATAACATAAACAGTTATAGCATTGATTAGCCAGGACCTATTGTGGCTCTTATTGGTCTATCAATATTTTTTTTTCAATCTGCGCAAGCCTACAATGCAAATTAGTTTTATGACCAAATTTAACCCCCAAATTTGAGTGGAACTGTAGCGCTACGCGAATAGCCCCAAAAGTCGGTTTCGTTTAACTCTCTCGAGAGCCTTTTAGAACTAATACCATAGGTTATTAGCTCGAGAGCGAAATAAAACCAGACATGTTCCAGGAATTGTTTGCAGCAATCTTAAAGCTGCCCGTTCTTAAGAACTGTAGCATTTGTTTGCTAAAATTTACAGAAAATGAACTGTTGCAAATCCCCACTTTACACATTTCATTGAAGAAATGAAAATTGCATATTTTATTGTAATTTAATGAAGTTCAGTTTCTCGCATCATCAATGTGTTATAAACGAAATTTTGAGCATCAACTTATCTAGGAGTAGCCATGATCTTATAAAGTATCGATAACTAGAATGAGCTTTTGAATCAATCCCAAGCCAGGCAATGAACTTGATTTTATTTGTATACGCTCTTCGGTTTGTTTTTGATAGTTATTGCAAACGTTGATCGTTATAGTCAAGGATTATCAGGAAATTTAAGTCATTGTCCCTTTTTTTCCTTCCGCTTTCAGATTTCCCTCATTTTATACCTATTCAAAATATCATCATAATGGATAATCATTTAAAACTTTGTGACGAATGATAAGTGGAAACATTTAAGTGGCTCACGAATAATAACCTGGAATGTCTAAAATAAAGTATACTCTATGCCGATTGGAACGATGCAAGGAAACTGCGATTACTCGTAATGATTCTACAAGATTAGTCGAATTTCTTAAAAACTCGACATTTTCAAGCTAGTCATTGAACACAAATTCATTCATTCATTCATTTAATAAAGACCATTAAAAAGAGGATGATTACGGACTGCGAATAAATTAGAGATAAATAAATGATATTGACAAAAATAGCATCATATAGTTTTCATAAAGTAGGTTATCTTACAAACACACATCTTGCATCCGACATCAGAATTTAAACTCATCAAACAACAAATTCTCTCTAGTTCTGATTTAACGTTGGCATTCAGTAACAAGCCATCAGTATTATGGCTTCACCACCTACATCCGCATCTTCATCAACATCAGTACTCCATATTTTTCAGACAATAGACTACAAAGAATGAATTCCAACATTCGACACTCATGCAACCTTAGATTGGCTTCTAGACCGAAATATATTATTACGATCTCGCTTTTTGGTTTGTTGGGCAATCAATTCAGCGTAGGCGGGACATTTTTTCAGAGAAAATTATTCATTTAAGGTTTAGAAAAAAATTAACATTTTGGTGAGATTAGTGACATCTAGGTTTAAGTAGTAGCATTAGAGGTAGTTTTATAACAGTTTTGTGGTATTGCAGATTAAAGCAGAATTAGAATGAAACGAAAGTTTGCGAAAGATCTCGAATATTCAGAGCGGGATATAAAAAAGGGTGCAATGAATAAAATGAGTGGGTTATTTGGAAGATTCGGTGCGCGATGTTTATGGTTCAAAGTTGGATTAAGGCGATGTTGTTTTGAGCTGGTCGCACACTCATGCCTTACTACTAAGGAAATAAGAAAAATAATCGTTTCATGACAACTTAGCGAAATTGTGCCTGTATTTATACTTTTAACGAGCCCAATTTCATGTCATATTCACCGTGGTCCAGTAACAACGACTTTGAGCCCCACACGAGCTACTTTAGTTGCATAAATCAATGGGCTTTAACAACCTCTTCAACATATCTTCAATTAAAAAAGAGGTGAAATAGTAATTTCCAATGAGAATACACATCATCCTTATCACAATGATCATCCTAAGCAGCTTTAGAACAGTTATCAGACTATATATTAAAAAACATCTCAAGTCAAAGAGCTAAACGCTCTGGATTATAAAATGTCATATTAAACAATTTTACTCTCGGTGTGTCCTTGATAAAACATTGGGATTTTGCTAGAGAAAGTTATAATAGCAGAACGAACTTATTTAAATAATTAAAGGTTCTCTAAAGACCAATATTAAAAAACTGACTCCTTTTTAGAGAAACGGGATATCATGGCCTATTTAAATGTCATATTAACAACATGAATAGGTACATTCTTGCTAAAGCATTCGATTAAGATAGAGAAAGCCAACATAACCAAGACGTATGAACAATGTCTTACGCTCAATAAAGACTCGTTAAAGTCTAATCAAATGTCCCATTAAAATTGTGTTTTGTCAGAAAATACATTCGACCTTGTCGTTTGTAGCAAACATAACCTGGATTAAGTCAAACTTTGCTGTTGTGAAACAGTCATTTCGAGGTGTCAGTCTTCATTTCCCGATGTGCTTTCCCGCACGCCATCGCAATCATCTCGGCTCACGCTAAGTTTTAATGTTTGATACGTTCAACAAACGTCGCCGTTGTATAATTGGTTTTATGCAAACTGTATAGCGATTCAGTGAAATGAAAACTGAGATGAATAACTGAATATTTATACAAGCATTATGGCGAGTAAAAATGGATAAGTTGTAGCGGCCTGTTTCTTCAATTACAAGAAACACCGCACAATATACATAATTACAAACGGACAATTCTCCGTAGACTGAATTATTTATTAACGGTCAATTCTCCGTTTAAATAATCATATTATATAAGAATATGCAACAACAGTCTTCTTAAAAAACAAAATCGGTACATACAACAAAACAATTTTGTACACATTACAAAATTGTTTTGTTGTATGTACCGATTTTGTTTGTCAAGACTGTTGTTGCATATTCTTATGGAATATGCTTATTTATACGGAGAATTCTCCGTTAATAAATAATTCAGTCTACGGAGAATTGTCCGTTTGTAATTATGTATATTGTGCGGTGATTCTTGTAATTGAAGAAACAGGCCGCTACATCACTCCCTCCTCAGTGAAAAGGTCCATTGTGGTTGGAATTATTGAGTTGCAGTTGATTGTTTGAGTTGGGTGAAGTTTGAATTAGCCGAAAATGGCGGGGCAGTTAGAACAAATTAAATTTAACATTACAATCTTGTTCATGTCAATGATCAGTAACGATTTTTATTGATTTGAAAATCGGTATGATAATGAATTTTGTTGATTTTGTAATGTGTACAAAATTGTTTTGTTGTATGTACCGATTTTGTTTGGGAAGACTGTTGTTGCATATTCTTATGGAATATGCTTATTTATACGGAGAATTGTCCATTAATAAATAATTCAGTCTACGGAGAATTGTCCGTTTGTAATTATGTATATTGTGCGGTGTTTCTTGTAATTGAAGAAACAGGCCGCTACATCACTCCCTCCTCAGTGAAAAGGTCCAGTCTGCCGCTGCGACTTTAAGACTTAATTGTTTAGGGAACCGATTTGTGGATCTTTTTTGTAGTTTAATAAAAGTGCATGTTTGTTTGCATTTTGATGCTGCATGGCCAAATTTTTCGTGATACCAACACCAGTTTTGTGGAAATTGGTATTTTGGCGTTTGTTTGTTGCTTTTTCGAATGAAACTTCCCTGTGTTGATGGAGATTGTATTTGCCAAGGGAGAGATGTTCGTCTCCAGGGCGATTGAGAACGCGAGGGTTGTCGCTACGTGTGTGAAATATGTTCTTGCCTATTTAACCTATCGTTAATTTGTTCGAGCATATTCTCGAGATCGCTTGTAATTGGCATATGTATTTTTGTGTTACTTGTTCGCGTATCGCGATTAATCGAACTGAAATTTTGAGTTCGTGTGCTAACCAAATCATGTAATTTGTCGGCAATATGAGCGAGATCCTCTTCAGGGTTGTCCTGTTGCGGGATCAACGCTATTTGTATGTAATCAGGGAGTTGCCTGATCCGTAGTTTTATAATGATATTGGCCGTGAAGTTCTTGCCGGCCAATGATTTCATTCGGAGTAACATGTCCGATGGTTTGTGATCGCCAATGTCGATTGTGCTGAGTATTGTTTCTTATTTCTGCTCCTCGGAAATGGAGTTGCGATCAATTAGTACTCGTTTAATTGACTGGTATCTATCTTGGCTTGGAGGATCTTCTAAAATGAAATTGATCTTCTCCGCCTGCGTTGCCGAAAGCGATAGCACAATGTGCGCAAACTTTTGTTTGTCGCAAATGATTTTGTGCGCGTCGAACATTATTTCGGCAGTCAAAAACTAACTTTTAGGATTTGTCTCCCAGAACGCTGGTAACTTCGTCAATTGTTTTGACGAGGCTTTCTCAGGTTCAGTTAGTTGCTTTTGGTCCTTCTCTTCGTTATGTGCCATGTCGGCTTATGAGCAAAATGAAATGCTTTTGCTTTTCTATCCCCTATGTATTATTTGCACATACTTTAACACTAAAAAAAATCTTTGTATGATAGAAAAATATTTTAAAGAAAATATTTTGTTTTTTTTTTTTGAATTTTTAGAAATAATGTCGGAATGCAGACGTATTTCTAAAAAGCCACCAGGGAATTTTTACGATTTGTGAAACTAGTGCGCTTACGACTGGTACGGGCTTAGGCCACTATTTCACAAAACTCGTTGTTGTATTTTAAATCTAATAAGAAAATAAAACACTTCATGCACTTATTTTGATTTAAAAATAATTTTAACATTTTATTTTGCTTTTTTCTTCTTTCCGCAATGACGATCATATACATCGTCATAACGATACATTAGCTATCACCAATTTTCGCTGGTAAACAAATTACATCACCGCTACTATTATAATGATCATACATCATTATAATAGTACAATTCCCAAAACTCCATTCACAATCGCTGGTGGACACAAAAACTCACAAAAGGGAGGACCTTTTCACTGAGGAGGGAGTGATGTAGCGGCCTGTTTCTTCAATTACAAGAAATGTAACGGTTTTGACCTTCCAGCGACCTGAATGATAATTTTGTATAGGCTAGCAGATGTTGTATAGAAGACATTACACAATACTATCATGAAAGCGTTAATTGGTATAATATATAATTATTTTGTGTACCTGGTTGAACCGAATTATTATTGGTATAATCAATTAGTTTAGATATCGTTCCATAGAGGGTGATGTCCGTTGGATGACGATGAATTTTGTTTTTGTGTGTTCATCTCATTTTTATAATAACACTGCTTTATCGGGCATTTTATTTTGGAGCCGTGCACTGACAATACGCATATCATAAAAGTGCCAGTGAATTGTTGTTATAGCTAATAACAAATATTAAATTAGTCGGTATTAATTGTTATATATTATCAATTACATTATATATTATTAATCAGTTGAAGCGGTGTATAACCGTCGCCTAACATTTGTTTTGCATAGTCGCGGGAAAACAGAGCCACGTGAAATAACGAATAAAACGGGAAATATATTCTAAACTAATACCCAGACGCCCGGGGCCACGCTAAACGGGTTTTTCCGCGACATATTTTTTTCCGTTGTACGAGATATATATACATATATTTGCGAGACGCCGCCCATTTGATTCATTCTCCAGTGAAAACCCCGGCGTTTATGAACTAAACTACACCAACAAAAATAGTACCTGCAGACGGCCTTGTATTTATATGCGGACGGTTCTCTTTGGTAATTTCCAGCAAAGGGAGATTGTTTTACAAACGCGATTCCTGATTTTTGGGTATTTGCATGAAGCGCGCAAACGGTAAACCACGGCCATCACCTTTGGAACCGCTATATGAGCTAAGTGTTTTTTTTATATGTTATTATATTATAAATGCAACTTTATATTTATTTTTATGTACTAATTAGTATAAATATTTCATTCATACATATGAATGTACTATAACTCTATATTTTAAGCTATATTGAATCATATATGTCATTTTTTTTTTTTTTTTGCCAATGATAATTTATTATATACAGTTTTTTTTTGCATACTATATTTCTTTTTGCAACCTTAAGTTGTTTATGTGTGTACAATAATATTACTATATTGCTAAGAAAATGGACCGCGGATCCGATTAAAACCTTAATTCTTTGATATTAAGATAAATCTTATATTAAGTAACCGATAAGTCATATTGCTATACATTTTGTTTTCTCTGCATGTTAAATTAATCAGTTATATTATATACTGTTAAAATGTACCAATAATTATTCCGTTTAACGAATTTCGAGAGTTTTTTTTTATTATTTCTCTGTCACGATTTTAACATTCTACATTTCTGCTTGCTTGGACATTGCGATGTGTTTTTACTATCACCTTTTTCAACTTAATAACCAAAAGAAAAATGGATGAACACAAACTTTTTGTTGAGCTAAATTTTATTTATAATAATGCGTGTCCTTCTTTTCCAAACGCAAAAGGTGAAGTGAATTTCTTAACATAAAATATACTTTATGAAACAAAAAAAAAAGACACCTATATCTCTACGCTATATCTGTTTCAGCAAATTTAGTGTGACCAACATTTAAAATTAAAAAATACAAACAAAAAAGTCACTGAACTAGAATGAACAAAATGACAACAAAGGTTATGTCAAAAACTCAAATGGAGTAACAAATCAAAATTGAAGATAAGTAGAAACATATGGAATTTACTTTATACAATACTAATAGTTGTTTCTTTTCAGATATAAAATCAATTCGAGGACAATATAATTAGACGCTAACACTATAAATAAATAAATAAATTGATGTGTATAAAATTTGGTGTGTTTAAATTGTGTTGATTGAAGAATCCGCAGCCGCATTGACATTCCGGCCCCCATTAGGAACATGGTCCCTAATTAGAATCCTTACCAATTTAGACACAGGACGCTTATATCGGGACTTAGTTGAGTTTTGGATTGTGATGACACGTACGATACCATCCTTACCCGGATGTAGTTCGACGACCTTGGCTATAGGCCATTGAAGTGGTGGTGTGTCCTCGGATTTAACATAAACCACATCTCCTATTTGGATATTTGCAACTCTTTTCTGCCACTTGAACCTCTCCTGTAGATGGCTTAAATATTCATTAGAGAATCGCTTCCAAAATATGTCCAGTCTTCTTTGAATAAGTTGATAATGATTCAGATGATTTTCTTTCACATCCATCAAACTTTCTGCTGGTGGGAAAATTAGATTGGTTATATTTAAAAAATCAGCAGGGGACAGAAGTAATTCCTCTGGATTCTCAGTAACTGGAGTGATTGGTCGCGAGTTAACTACAGCTTCTATCTGGCACAGTATTGTGTTTAAATCTTCGTAGCAAAATTTCGTACTACCGATGCTTTTGTAAAGATGACGTTTCATCATCTTGACCGCAGACTCCCAGAGCCCACCAAAATTCGGGGCAGCCGGTGGTATAAATTTCCAAATAATACCTCGTTGTGCGACAAAATCTTGTACGTCTTGTTGATCAGTGACGGAAATAAAAGCGGATAAAGCTTGATCAAGTTTTCGCTTAGCACCCAAAAAATTAGTGCCGTTGTCGCTATGTATTTCCTTTGGCAAGCCCCTCCTGCTGACAAACCGCTTTAACGCATTTATGAAGGAGTCGGTAGTTGCATCTGTAACCAACTCAAGATGTATGGCTTTTATGGACATACAGATGAACACCACAACATATGCCTTTATCGGCTTGGCACCTCGTCCTTTCTTGGAATTGATTATAATTGGACCAGCATAATCTAGTCCTGTGAAATGGAACGGACTAGCAGGCGTAACCCGTGACGCTGGTAATATTCCCATCTGCTGCTGCTGCGGCTTTGAATTGAATCTACAACAAATAGAACAATGAGTTACAGTATCGCGAGCAATTTTTCTGACCTTAGTAATCCAATACAGTTGACGGCTTAAATGGATCAGTAATGCAGATCCAGCATGGAAGTGCGTAAAATGAAGATGTCTCAGGATCAACACACTAATTGTATGACGACCAGGAATGATGATTGGATGTTTTTGGTTAAATGGAATATTAGCATTTTCCAATCTGCCACCAACTCTCAATAAACCATTTTCACAGACAAATGGATTCAGCCGAAGAATGTCACTGTTTTGTATTTGTTTTTTGGACCTTAGCTGCTTAAACTCTTCATGGTAGACAATGTTTTGTAGATTGATTAGCAGTATGAACTCAGCCTTCCTCCACTCAGTAGCATTTAGTGAGCAACGTATATTTCGTTTGATGTCAACCTTTGCATGGTGCAGTCGTGGCTCAAGTTTAATCAATTTTTTCATGATCTCAGCGAATTTCAACATATATGCGGTAACGCGAATAATATTGGTGTAAGAAGAATGCGATTCTACTAATCCAGGCACAAAATTTAATTCATTTGTTGTTGACAAAATTTTTAGATGTTTCGATTCTTCCTGGCTGGCATCAAAACTAGTAGTTTTTAGATATGTTGGCCATTCTCTTTTGTTATTCTGTAGCCACTTGGGACCGGTCCACCATAACTCATTAACCAGTAGCTGTTTTGGCGTTAAACCTCTTAATGCACAGTCTGCAGGGTTATCCTCGGACCTGACATGTTGCCAATTAACATTTGGTATTAATTCGCTAATGGTTGTACAACGATTCGCTACAAATACTTTCCAGCTTGATGGATGCCGGGCCAACCAATAGAGCACGATCTCTGAGTCCGTCCAGAGAAAAACATGGTTACTGTCTATATTAAAAATTTCTTTGGTTTTCCTCATTAATTTCGCGAGTAAAACAGCACCGCACAATTCCAGACGAGGAATTGTAATTGGTTTTAAGGGTGCCACTTTTGTCTTGGCAGCAACTAGTTGAACCTTCACTTTGGAACCAATTATATTACGCACATAAATACACGCTGAGTAGGCCAATTTGCTAGCATCCGAAAATCCATGCAGTTGAGTTTCGCTATTAAATTGGCAATGTCGATCGATTTTAATTTGTTCCAATTGCTTCAAGTCGGTATATAGCTGCACCCATGTGTGAGACAACTCTAACGGTAATGGGTCATCCCATCCCAACTTCAATTTCCATAACTGCTGAAACATGACTTTTATAGCGACGGTGATGGGTGATAGCCAACCAACTGGGTCAAACAACCTAGATGAGTCTGACAGAAACTGTCTCTTTGTTGCTGCTGAATGAAACCCTACAGTAGACACCTTGAAGCCAAAACAATCATCTCGACTATCCCAGTATAGACCAAGTACCTTATGTTGATCAGACTTATCCACGATAACTGGATCAAATGATTCATCATTATCTTCTATCTCCGTCAGCAGTAAAGATGAATTTGACGCGAACTTTCTCAGCTCAAATCCAGCTGATTTTAATACTAGTTTAATTTCGTTGGACAGAACTTTTGCGTTTGATACTGAATCAGCTCCACTTAACAGATCATCAACGTAAAAGTCTGACTTGATGGATTGGCTTGCTAATGGAAATATTTCACTGTTATCATCTGCAACTTGATTTAAACTACGTGTAGCTAAGTACGACGCTGATTTAGTACCATATGTTACTCGAAGAAGTTTGAAATGTTTTAGTGGTTCATGAGGCCCTTCTCGCCATACGATACGCTGAAATTGCAATCATCACTGTTAACCATCACTTGGCGATACATTTGTTTTATATCCGCTGCTATTGCAATTCGATGTCTCCTAAATCGAATAAGAGTTTCTATCAATTCCGGTTGAATAGTGGGTCCTGTCATTAACACATCATTTAGCGAGTATGACGTGCTAGTTTTTGCTGAACCATCAAAAACTACGCGAACCTTTGTTGTGATGCTATCTGGTTTGATCACTGGATGATGGGGAAGATAAAAGCATTCACCATTCGACGATTCACTTGGTTCACATTCGATCATGTGATTTTCATTTAAATACTCTTTCATGAATCTGATATATTCATTTTTTAACGCTTGGTCACCTTGTAAACGACGTTCGACCGATTTGAAACGACTTATTGCTCGATTCACTGAATTTCCGAGATGCAGTTTTGGATCTTTTGAAAAGGGAAGACGAACTTCGTATCTCCCATTTTCGTTTCTGATGGTTGTAGTTTGAAAAAGAGCCTGGCATTGCTGCTGTTCCGGATTTAATTGCCTTTCACAATGAAGTTCCTCTATGGTCCAAAATTTCTCTAATGCTTCATCAATATTGAAGCCAGTCTGATATATGTTAAACGAAGCACTGTTAACTGCGGAACCACCAGTGATTATCCATCCCAAAGTTGTATCATTTGCAATTAATCCGTACGGTCCTGTTATCCTTTCAGATTTTAATATCTGAAAGAAGTAGTTTGCACCCACAAGGAGATCAATTCTCGTTAATTCATCGGTTGGTGGATCAGCTAGATTTTTGGTTTGCATCTCTGGCCATTGATCAAGTATTTGTTGGTTCATTTTAGGCAATTTTGAGTTTAACTTGTCGATAATTAGAGCATCAAGCTCAATACATGCATCATTATTGCTTGTTGGTGCAACTCGAATTCTTACAGCACCACGCGTTGTAGTAGAAGCTATTAAACCAGCTATTGGTGTTCTGCAATTTTCACGTACTAGCTGTAGTTTATCTACACATGATGATGACACTAAAGTTGCCTGAGAGCCGGAATCTAGCAATAATCTGCATTTAATCGATCGGCCGTGTTTGTCCAACAGGTTCACTACAGCTGTAGGTAAAATTGATTGATTTAACTGTAAGCCGTTTTCTAAAAGGTGACTCGTTACTACATTGCTCGTTGATGGCTGCTTTACTTGATCAATATTTTTGACTTCATTTGGTTTTGAATCTGATTGACCTTGTTGAACCGATGTGGGTGTGTCGATGTGAGTGAAATTTGGATCATGAAGTGATGTATGATGATGTCGACGGCAAACGAAACACGAACGTCTGGAGGGGCACGATTTACTACTATGACCAGCATACAAGCAGTTGAAGCATAATCGGGATTGAATTACAAACTCTTTCTTTTTGTCTAAAGAGAGTGCACCAAAGCGATCGCACTCATGAAGATTATGCTTTCCCGTACACATTTTGCATTTCGGACTATTTGGAGATTGATTGATGCCGGATGTAGATTGATCCCGCTTCTCGTTAGGCATATTGACCAAAAATGATTTCGTTGATTTTTGTGGAATTCGTTTAGGATTGCTTATATCACAATTCTCTAGAGCCACGCACCGGTCTTTCAAAAATTTTAGAAAAACCTCAAGGGCTGGAAGAGGCGTATTGATTGTCTTTATGGACCACTGCCTTCGAGTTTCGTCATCTACTTTTTGTAAGATTAAATGGATTAACCAAGGATCTTTAGTTTCTGCAGATGCTCCAAACACTTTCAGCCCACGAATGACTTCATCAGACGTATCACATATGCATTTCAGATGCTTGATAGATTCATAATTAATTGAGGGTTGATCCAAAAATCTTTTGATTAATGACGTAATTACCGGCCCTTCACGATTGTAGCGCTCTAAGATGTTGGTCCATGTTGCTTCATAATTCGCATCTGTTACTGGAATATGTCGTATCAAATTAAGTGCATCTCCTCTTAGGACCGAAATCAAATGCTGAAATTTTTGCACGTTCGTCAGCGATAAATTTTTATGAATGGACCCTTCAAACATATCACGAAAAGTTGCAAACTCTTGGTAGGTTCCACTAAAATACGGTATGGCCAATTTTGGAAGTTTAATTTCATCCTTTGGAGCAGCATGAAAACTTTGATCACGTAAAGTTTCTAGCATTTCTCTCTGGTGATTTGTAAATGCTGTCATAGTTTCATTCATCTGGGTTTGCATAGCCTTTAGCATTGGATTATTACCCTGCGCTACTTTCTTCAAACGCACCTTTTGTTTGGTATACCTTGACATGAAATCGTCCATTTCCGAATATGTCGCATCAAGCTCCTCTAAATGTTGATCATGCCTCTCAAATTCCAGGAGTGCCTTTTCTAAAATTTCCAGATGCACGTAAATTTCTTCGGCAGGCTCGTCACCTTTTAGATTTAATGACTCGATTCGTGTGAGCGACTTTTTCGCATAGCCGCGCTTCTTTCTTAACTCGGTAACGAGTTTTTCAGACATTATTGCTTAGAACAATCCAAAATGGTTGACAAGTGTTGTTATTACACACGCGGTCGAGTTTCAATCTGTTTCTTTTATGTATATTTATTTGTGAACTACGCAAGTTATATAAATAACTTTATGAACTTTTAAGCGAGGGTACTGTTGTATTAAATTTTTTCAACAGCCCTCCCGGGTTTCGGCACCAAATTTGTTTTTACTATCACCTTTTTCAACTTATAAACCAAAAGAAAAATGGATGAACACAAACTTTTTGTTGAACTAAATTTTATTTATAATAATGCGTGTCCTTCTTTTCCAAACGCAAAAGGTGAAGTGAATTTCTTAACATAAAATATACTTTATGAAACAAAAAAAAAAGACATCTATATCTCTACGCTATATCTGTTTCAGCAAATTTAGTGTGACCAACATTTAAAATTAAAAAATACATACAAAAAAGTCACTGAACTAGAATGAAGAAAATGACAACAAAGGTTATGTCAAAAACTCAAATGGAGTAACAAATCAAAATTGAAGATAAGTAGAAACATATGGAATTTACTTTATACAATACTAATAGTTGTTTCTTTTCAGATATAAAATCAATTCGAGGACAATATAATTAGACGCTAACACTATAAATAAATAAATAAATTGATGTGTATAAAATTTGGTGTGTTTAAATTGTGTTGATTGAAGAATCCGCAGCCGCATTGACACGATGCGTGATTAAATCTATCTGTGTGGTATGGGCTAATCCACCATTCAGCACTGAAGGGCATATCGAAAATGTTGTGCATGATATTGCCATCTGGAGGGAGGAGTGCACACGCGGTCTACCAAACCGACCATCGAGAAGGAACATGACTGTGACTTGGTAGTGTTATATATTAAATTATTTCCTTTGTTAAATTCAATCGTGATGAGTTATCTACTTCCATTTAATCATTCTACTACACATAGTTTCGGCTCAATGACGTAATTGCATTTTCAAAGCGTTCCATGATTGACATTGTTTCTGTATTCCAGGCTCATCTAGGTATGCAAATCTTGCAGCACAACATTGTTCTCTGTAGTCGGTGACAACATCTACGCCCACCTTCTGTTCCTAGCCGGCAAACGTGCTGCACGTCACCGATGTATAGGACTGCAGAGAAATTTTTCTGTTAACGGTATGATAAACACCCCACTAAACTGTTGCGTGAAATCCCACATTAGTTGGCATTAGGTCATACCGTTACAGAAACACCGCACAATATACATAATTACAAACGGACGATTCTCCGTAGACTGAATTATTTATTAACGGACAATTCTCCGTTTAAATAAGCATATTCCATAAGAATATGCAACAACAGTCTTCCCAAACAAAATCGGTACATACAACAAAACAATTTTGTACACATTACAAAATCAACAAAATTCATTATCATACCGATTTTCAAATCAATCAAAATCGTTACTGATCATTGACGAACAATAGTGTAACTGCATCATAGATGTCACCATCATATTTTGTGATAACCAAGACACAAAATGAAATTTTGGGTTATTCTGGATTGATAGCCAGATAGTATTTTTACATCAAGGTGAGGTTATCAAGAAGATGGAAGAGTTTGGTTTCGAACTAATGAAACATTGAATTTTTTGTATTTAAAAAATTCGGTCGTCTCATCAGACTGCAGTGACCAAACTACAAAAATATTGAAAATACTTTGAACTAATCAAAGTATAATCACAATGCCTTAGCGAATTATAATGATTCGCTACGCAATTGCCAACCCCTTGGTAACCTCGGATTTTATTGTATTTAACGCATACATGCGATTTCTATATGAAATTTTGGGTTATTCTGGATTGATAGCCAGATAGTATTTTTACATCAAGGTGAGGTTATCAAGAAGATGGAAGAGTTTGGTTTCGAACTAATGAAACATTGAATTTTTTGTATTTAAAAAATTCGGTCGTCTCATCAGACTGCAGTGACCAAACTACAAAAATATTGAAAATACTTTGAACTAATCAAAGTATAATCACAATGCCTTAGCGAATTATAATGATTCGCTACGCAATTGCCAACCCCTTGGTAACCTCGGATTTTATTGTATTTAACGCATACATGCGATTTCTATATGAAATTTTGGGTTATTCTGGATTGATAGCCAGATAGTATTTTTACATCAAGGTGAGGTTATCAAGAAGATGGAAGAGTTTGGTTTTCTTCCATCTTCTTGATAACCTCACCTTGATGTAAAAATACTATCTGGCTATCAATCCAGAATAACCCAAAATTTCATATAGAAATCGCATGTATGCGTTAAATACAATAAAATCCGAGGTTACCAAGGGGTTGGCAATTGCGTAGCGAATCATTATAATTCGCTAAGGCATTGTGATTATACTTTGATTAGTTCAAAGTATTTTCAATATTTTTGTAGTTTGGTCACTGCAGTCTGATGAGACGACCGAATTTTTTAAATACAAAAAATTCAATGTTTCATTAGTTCGAAACCAAACTCTTCCATCTTCTTGATAACCTCACCTTGATGTAAAAATACTATCTGGCTATCAATCCAGAATAACCCAAAATTTCATATAGAAATCGCATGTATGCGTTAAATACAATAAAATCCGAGGTTACCAAGGGGTTGGCAATTGCGTAGCGAATCATTATAATTCGCTAAGGCATTGTGATTATACTTTGATTAGTTCAAAGTATTTTCAATATTTTTGTAGTTTGGTCACTGCAGTCTGATGAGACGACCGAATTTTTTAAATACAAAAAATTCAATGTTTCATTAGTTCGAAACCAAACTCTTCCATCTTCTTGATAACCTCACCTTGATGTAAAAATACTATCTGGCTATCAATCCAGAATAACCCAAAATTTCATATAGAAATCGCATGTATGCGTTAAATACAATAAAATAAGAGGTTACCAAGGGGTTGGCAATTGCGTAGCGAATCATTATAATTCGCTAAGGCATTGTGATTATACTTTGATTAGTTCAAAGTATTTTCAATATTTTTGTAGTTTGGTCACTGCAGTCTGATGAGACGACCGAATTTTTTAAATACAAAAAATTCAATGTTTCATTAGTTCGAAACCAAACTCTTCCATCTTCTTGATAACCTCACCTTGATGTAAGACACAAAATATTTAAATCAAACGATGGTACGTTAGTTGTTAAAAACTTATTATAGATGCCCCCCATCATCATTAAATGATTGTGATAACCGAAACACAATTATTTAATACCAGTTGACATGATGGCGGGGCAGTTAGCACAAATTAAATTTAACATTACAATGTTGTTCCTGTCAATAATTTAAACAAATTGATAACCGGCAGAAACCAGATTTGGTCGATGCATTCAATGATTTTATTACCTTGTTTACCAAAAAGCGAAAGCTCTGGAGCAATCCAATTTGTATTGCATCCAGATTATCTTAAAAAAAATTTTATAAAAGCTATACAAAATTTAAAATTTTTCTTATTCAGTTTTGGAATATCGAAGCCGCAACCCGGAGTAGCCGCAGCTCAAATATTATTTTTAAATAAAATTTTTCCTTAGTTTCTAAAATTAAATTAAATTTTGTTGTTTTGATTTCTTTATTATTATTAATTATTATTTTACAAAGTGCTCCGCTTCGCCCTTGCTATTCATCTTCACTTCGTCCGCAAATCAATATACATCGTTATATCTGGTGTACACATACAACATATACATACGTACATACGTTATAACGTAATGAAAAAATTTTAAGTTTTAAATTTCTATAGTTATTATTTTATTGTTAAGACAAAAAAAATAGCTTGAGGTTACAAGTTTGTAATATTACACATAAGATTTATTTAAGAAAATAACTATAACTTAATTAATTAAAAAGATATATAAAAATTCATTGTGTAGGTCTAGTATGTATCCATTTATGCCCGTTTTTAAATTTGACACCTTTAATATTTGTTCCAAAGTCCCTTATTGTCAATAATTGATTTTATATGTCGGGATTTGCTCTCGGCAAGCCCTTGTTTAGAGTCATGTGGAATCTTATTCCATAATTCGTCTAAGTTTTACGTGCCTCACCATATTCGTTTAATCGCAGCTTGAAGAAGGCTCATAAATGATCTATGGGATTCATATTCGGACTTTAAGCAGACCATGTCATAGTTTGGAATTTTTGATCTTTTAACCATTTTTGCACTGTTTTGGATGCGTGTTTAGGGTCTCCCATCTTGCTGATAAACGATTTCTTCCTCCAGATAAGCACATTCATTCACAAACTACATTAGATTTTCTTTAAGAATATTTAAATATTTTTCCTTTCGCATAATGCACTTGATCCACCAGGTGAAGCATCCCCAGGCCATAACCGATACGTCACCGTGCTTCATCGTTTCCGTAACATGATGTTTCTTTATTTTTTGATGTGGCTGTTTCCAGTTAAGCACTTCCCATCTGACTGATATCGATTTATTTTCATTTCGTCGGACCAAACCACCCGTTTCCAATCGTCAATAGACCAATATTTATGAAATTTTGCGAATTCGAGGCGCGCTCTGATATTTTTGCTAGACAAGGCTGATTTTTTTTCTTTACGTATGAATGCAAACCTATTTTTGCAACTCCCGCCTAGATGTCGACTTACTTACATTCTTACCCAGCTCCTTAGCAGATTTGTAGGGTATATTTATAAGTTGGTTGTTGTGGTTTCTCTATTTACTTTTAAAAGTCGCTCAATTACACGAGAATCCCTATTATTTAA
Organism: Nephrotoma appendiculata; assembly: GCA_947310385.1. Classification (NCBI taxonomy): domain Eukaryota; kingdom Metazoa; phylum Arthropoda; class Insecta; order Diptera; family Tipulidae; genus Nephrotoma; species Nephrotoma appendiculata. The sequence continues at coordinate 280,305,972 of OX371223.1, forward strand.
ATGTTTTGGACGTCCTTTACAACCATTCGATTTGCCCAAATTGTTCCTGTTTCTAACAGTGCGTACTGTTCTATGACAGTCATGTAATTGCGTGGCAATTTTCCTCGGAGAATATCTTTTTTCGCAAAGAGAAATGATATTTTTTTCAAACTCAGCTGATATTTTTTTCATTTTTAAAATTTTTAAATTAAAATACAACAAAAATTCAAATTTTGAATGAAACTTGAAAAAAGAACAGGTAAACCTTGAAACGCATTTTCACTTTATCAATAGTTGAGTAAACATAAAAATATAATAATGACCTAAACAATGAATTTTTATATATCTTTTTAATTAATTAAATTATTGTTATTTTCTTAAATAAATCTTATAGGTCATATTAAAAACTTGTAACCTCAAATTATTTTTATCGTCTAAATAATAAAATAATAACTGTAGAAATTAAAAACTTAAACTTAATTTTTGCTCGCCATTGTAATATTCAAAACTACTTTCCAATTCATCCTTTGAGCTAAAAGTTCTCTATTGAAATAACACCAGAACATTATTTAAACTTTAGAACAATTAACCAAAAATCGATGATCGGTATGGAACGGTCGATACCATGGTGTTTTGTAAACACTAAAACATCATGGTATCAAACCAAAATTCATCGAAAGCATTTATGAGAACACAACGATTATAAAGCGTGTATAAATAAATATAGGACATGATAAAATCTTCATAACGATTCAATATTTTATTCACACAAAAAGTAATCGTTTCATGTTTACGCGAAAATCTAATTTGACTTTATGAGTATTTTATGCTAATTAAACGTCTGAAGAGTTGAAATTATACATCAAACGACTCAAGGCCGATTTTTATTTAACATAATGAAGGGTTATTAGGTGGTATAAGTTCTAAAATATTAAGAACAAAGTGGTAGAGTAGACCACCTTATTATAACTATATAGGATTCAGCTGCATAATCGAAACACACAAAGTGGAAAAACACAATAAAATTAAAACTGGTGAAAAAAACTAGTTCACGAAAATGGTAGAAGAGAAAATTAATATACACCAAGCCAATTAAATTTGGCTAATGTTACGCCAAACAAAGGATGGTCGTGTTACACAAATAATAAATACACAATGCAAAAAAGATGTGGGTTCGAGTGTATTAATACGCAATGACGACACTATATATATTTATTCAACACAATTCAAACTAAAAATAAATTCCCAGGTGAGTACCCGTTCCGGCGCAACCACATGATCTTACCTTCGTTTTTTTTTATTCTGATTATTTTCACCACCGTCACTATCCTCCTCATCCGGATTATCCATAACAATTACAAAATATAGGAAACTTTTATTTTTTACAAATAAAATTTTAACGATGAAAAATATTTTTCTTTCACAAGGAATTTTCCGTTAGGCGCTTAACTAAACTGCGCGCTTTAAGAAGGCCTTTCTTTTATATTACACGGTAGCGGCCGCCCGGTGTTACCACCCGGTGGAATCACACAAAAGATGAACACAGCACATGCACTATATAGCACTAAGAAATTATGACTGCTTATAGAATTTATTTAAAAAAAAACTGAATTAGACACAATTAAAGAACTTTTCATATTTTTTAATCTTTTATAAAATAACCTCAAATTCTTATTTCATTCGGTTTGTAAGATGAAAAAAACTATATACACACAACAAAAAATAAATAAAAATTCTGTGTTGGTGTTATCACTTCCCTTATAATACAAAAAAAAAAAATTATATCAAACTACTCGTATGTATATACACAATTCACTATTATTAAGACGAAAAATTAAATTACACAAAAACTATTATGATTATACAGCATTAATTCAATTTAATTGAATTAAATATTAAATATTTAAAAAAAGAAACTTTTCTTTATTTTTCAACACAAAAGTGAAATAAAAAAACTTTTTTTTTTTGCTCCGTACTACGTACTTTTATTGCGAGATCACTTTGTATTGTTCGGCGAGGAAAAATTAAGAAAATGTAGAAAAAAAAAAATCTGATACAACAACAACAACAACAACAAAATGACAATAATTATCAAGTTCAGATCATCAGATCACACTTTGTCTTGGGCGAGTGAGAGAAAAATTTAAAGAAAATATAAGAAAAATTAAAAAATAAACAAAAAATAATTAAGCAAAAGATAAAATTAAAAAAGTTAAGATAAATTTCTTTCGGGTTTTTCATTTTATGTATAAATTTAAAAATGGGCTGTGAACCGGTATCAATTTGAAAACAAAATTTTGTGCTGTTTAATTTAATCTCGTGACCGCTTATTAATTTTCAATATTAAGCGCTTATCAAACTTATATGATTATAACGTTGTGTGATAACATTTTGCGGTAGTCGTTGGTGGTGGTTGTTATCCATATGATGTCGAAATGGGGCGGAATCACTTTTAATCATTATAAAGGAATGTTCTAGGTTTTACGAACGACTTTGACTTAAATTTTTTTTAAATAGATTTCTAAATTAATGAAATCGTTTATAATTTGCAGTACTTGATGAAAAAAACTGGATATGAAAGCTTCTTTAAGTAATAAAGCCTACACAATACAAACTATTAAAATTTTGTCGATGATATTCTGAGAGTTAAGATTATGTAATTGTTATTACAAATTAACTTCGAGTAGTAATAGAAAAAAGTAATTTGAGGAACGATTCGGAATACTATAAATGTGTTATAGCAAATCGCAAAATAGCGGGTTACGTTAGTAAAATCAATCACTTTGTTAATCTTTTTTATTTTTAATTTATAATTTATTTATTATTTAGAATATTTCTTTTATTAATTATTTAATAATTTATTTTTATAATTAGTATTTATAATTTGAAATATGGAACAGAACTGATTCTACAAAAATATATTTTATGTTACATAGGGTCGGTGTATCTATGTATTAAGCTGATCTTATTTTATATACAATGTACAATATAATAAAGTACAAGATAGAGATGCAAACCAATATTTATATACTATAATAATTATATACAAAATAAGCGAATGCAGGGCTATACAACACCTTCCCCCTAAAAAAAATATAAGTTTATTATACAAAATAAACTCATAATTATAATTGTACTAAATTTATAAAATTAACTTAAGAGTAACTTTAAATCTGTTTAACTTAACTTTTTTAAAAAATTTATTTATTTAATTTCAGGTTTATTTATTTTTTGTATTTTTTAAAATTTATTTTTATTTTATTTTTTTTTTATTTTATATTATTTTATTTTTGAACTAAAAAATTTATTTCATATTTTTTTTGTATTTATATACCAATGATATATATATGCAATATAGTTACCTTGTTTAAGTTAGCCGAAAGTTGCCAGCCGAAAATAAAAAAAATGATAATGCAGATTGTATCTTTGGTTTCATAAACAATGTTGATCAATATATTTCAGCCGAAAGTTACGATACCAGCAGATATTAAAGAAAAACTATTTTTCCTTCATTTTATTTTGGTTTTTAAATTGATTTTAAAATAAAAGTTTTAGTTTATGAAATGTTACGTCTACATTTTGTCCGGAAATTGTAAAGAAATTTTGATGGGGATCAATTTGTGAATAAATTCATTGAATGGCCTGGCGCTCTTGTTTAACCTAAATTCGCATTGATGCTACTATGGCCATTTGATAGGCTCTAATGCCTGTTAACAACAGTCCAATTTTGAAAAAATTCTGATGGGGATACGAGGGTGAAATTTAATAAAATGTTCATAGTTCAATTTCTGAAAAATTCATTGAATGGCCCGGCGCCGTTTGATAGGCCCTAATGACTGTTAACAACAGTCCAATTTTGAAGAAAGTCTGATGGGGATACAGGGGTGTAATTTGATAAGATTTCCATAGTTCAATTTCTCAAAAATTCATTGAATGGCCCGACGCTCTTTTTTAACCGAAATTCGCATTGATGTCACTATGACCATTTGATAGGCTCTAATGCCTGTTAACAACAGTCCAATTTTGAAGATAGTCTGATGGGGATACGAGGGTGAAATTTAATAAAATGTCCATAGTTCAATTTCTGAAAAAATCATTGAATGGCCTGGCGCTCTTTTTTAACCTAAATTCGCATTGATGCTACTATGGCCATTTGATAGGCCCTAATGCCTGTTAACAACAGTCCAATTTTGAAAAAATTCTGATGGGGATACGAGGGTGAAGTTTAATAAAATGTTCATAGTTCAATTTCTGAAAAATTCATTGAATGGCCTGGCGCTCTTGTTTAACCTAAATTCGCATTGATGCTACTATGCTACTAGGGCCATTTGATAGGCCCTAATGCCTGTTAACAACAGTCCAATTTTGAGGATAGTCTGATAGGGATACAGGGGTTGTAATTTGATAAGATTTCCATAGTTCAATTTCTCAAAAATTCATTGAATGGCCCGACGCTCTTTTTTAACCTTAATTCGCATTGATGTCACTATGACCATTTGATAGGCTCTAATGCCTGTTAACAACAGTCCAATTTTGAAAAAATTCTGATGGGTATACGAGGGTGAAATTTAATAAAATGTCCATAGTTCAATTTCTGAAAAATTCATTGAATGGCCTGGCGCTCTTTATTAACCTAAATTCGCATTGATGCTACTATGGCCATTTGATAGGCTCTAATGCCTGTTAACAACAGTCCAATTTTGAAGAAAGTCTGATGGGGATACGAGGGTGCAATTTGATAAAATGTCCATAGTTCAATTTCTGAAAAATTCATTGAATGGCCTGGCGCTCTTGTTTAACCTAAATTCGCATTGATGCTACTAGGGCCATTTGATAGGCCCTAATGCCTGTTAGCAAGATTCTAATTTTGAAGAAATTCTGATGGGGATACAGGGGTGTAATTTGACAAGATTTTCATTGTTCAATTGCCCAAAAATTTATTGAATGGCCTGGTGCTCTTATTGAATCTAAATTCGCATTGATGCCACTATGGCCATTTGATAGGCCCTAAAGCCTGTTAGCAAGATTCTAATTTTGAAGAAATTCTGAATTTTTCAGAAATTGAACTATGGACATTTTATTAAATTTCACCCTCGTATCCCCATCAGAATTTTTTCAAAATTGGACTGTTGTTAACAGGCATTAGAGCCTATCAAATGGTCATAGTGACATCAATGCGAATTTAGGTTAAAAAAGAGCGTTGGTCCATTCAATGAGTTTTTGAGAAATTGAACTATGGAAATCTTATCAAATTGCACCCCCGTATCCCCATCAGACTTTCTTCAAAATTGGACTGTTGTTAACAGGCATTAGGTTCTATCAAATGGCTATAGTGGCATCAATGCGAATTTAGGCTAAACAAGAGCGCCAGGCCATTCAATGAATTTTTGAGAAATTGAACTATGGACTTTTTTTCAAATTACACCCCTGCATCCCCATCAGAATTTCTTCAAAATTAGAGTCTTGCTAACAGGCATTAGGTTCTATCAAATGGCCATAGTGGCATCAATGCGAATTAAGGTTAAATAAGAGCACCAGGCCATTCAATGAATTTTGCAGAAATTGAACTATGAAAATTTTGTCAAATTACACTCCTGTATCCCCACCAGAATTTCTTCAAAATTAAACTCTTGCTAACAGGCAATAGGTTTTATCAAATGGCCATAGTGGCATCAATGCGAATTTAGGATAAACAAGAGCGCCGGGCCATTCAATTAATTTTGCAGAAATTGAACTATGAACATTTTTTTAAATTTCACCCTCGTATCCCCATCAGAATTTTTTCAAAATTGGACTGTTGTTAACAGGCATTAGAGCCTATCAAATGGTCATAGTGACATCAATGCGAATTTAGGTTAAAAAAGAGCGCCGGGCCATTCAATGAATTTTTGAGAAATTGAACTATGGAAATCTTGTCAAAGTACACCCCTGTATCCCCATTAGAATTTCGTTAATCGGTTTCATTAACCAGTTAATTTCGTTCCGCAAACGGGAGTTTAATTTCACTAATTCAATATGTCTCTACAGTTAGGCCGAAGTTGACCAACATGATGGCCTATCTAGTGACCATAGTGACATTAATGGCAAGGCATGCTAATCTAGAACGACAGGTTATTCATTGTATTTTCGATACATTGAATTAGCGAAATTTTGATAAATTACACCCCTGTGTCCTTTATAATTTCTTCATAATTAGGCCAAAGTTGACCAACATTATGACATGTCAAATGGCCATAATGGCATCCCCACCATACTTTATGTTCATTTGAAGCAACGTAAACAATATTGCATTTCAATTTATGATTGATTGATTTAACATTTGTATTTCTGAAGTTTAAATAGAATTAGGTTTTGCAACAATCTTCGCATACTAAAAAATTAAAATTGGTTTCTTTTGATGTGTTGATAAAATAATTTTTCGGCTGATAACTTTCGGCTGAAGAAAGTTGATCAACGGTGACGTAATTATGAACTTTCGGCTGAGTAAGCGAAGACACTATCTGCATTATCGATTTTTTTGATTTTTCGGCTGGAAACTTTCGGCTAAATTTAATAGTATAATATAGTTATGTATGTATAAATTAAATTTGTATTCGTAGTCATTATATATATATATATATATATATATATATATATATATATATATATATATATATATATATATATATATAAATATATATATAAATATATATGTACATAGAAAATAAATGTATACTATATAGTATATGTGTTATCGTTAAAGATTTCATTTGAGTTTTCTTAAATGTTAAAAATAATTTTAAACGATTATTATGAACTACTCTAGTGCTTTTACCAATTCGTATTGTAGTGTTTTCGTTCGAATTCGTGTGTAACACTTCAAACGGTCTATTCCATATATAGGATCAAATTTTCCTTTAATTTGTTCATTTCTCAACAACACTTTATCACCTTTTTGAAATTGAACGTTATTAACATTTCGATCGTAGTATAATTTTGGCCTTTGCTTTTGATTTAGTAAATTATTATGGGTTATCTCGTAAGAATATGCAAGTTTTGTTTTTAGATTTTGAATGTAGTCTTCTTGATTGTAAAAAGTTCTGGTACTGCTTTTTAAACTTGTAGGTATATGAGGTTTAAATCCATGTATCATTTCAAAAGGCATAATATTTGTAGATGTATGAGGGGTAGAATTGTAAGTGAACATCGCAAAACGTAACCACCTGTCCCAATCATTTAAATCCTTATCTATGTAGTTACGAAGATATTCTACTAATGTTCGATGGGATCTCTCCAAGGCCCCATTGGTTTGTGGGTGATAAGCGGTCGTTTGAAATTTCTTTATTTTTAGTATTTTGCATAGGGTTTTAAATAAGCTACTCAAAAAGTTGGTCCCTTGGTCAGTTAGTATGCATACAGGAGCTCCAAATATACACACAAAGTTCTCTACAAATGCTTGCGCTACGGTTTCCGCTAGTTGATTTTCTAGAGGGACAGCCAGCGAGTACTTTGACAAGTCACCCTGTATTGTTAAAATAAATCGATTATTATTGTACGAAGGGTTAAGAGGCCCAACAATATCTAAAAATATTTTGTCGAAAGGTCGTTTTGAAGTGGTGGTTATTACCATGGGACATTTGGTAATTTTTGAAATCTTATTTTTCTGGCATGACTCGCACTTGGATATAAACTAACGTATGGTGCTCCACATTTTTGGGAAGTAGTAATAGGGTTTTAGTCTTTTAAATGTTCTTTCGAAGCCTTGATGTCCGCCTAATGTTGAAATATGAAACTCTTTAATTATTTTGTCTATATCCGAGATATTTTCAAGTTTTATGATACCATTACCAAAGTTAGCATTTTGTGGAAAGGGTACACCCGATGTTTGTAAAAGGCCAGAGGAATCTTGTATAGAAGGTTTTGAATTATTAGGAATTTCATTCGTGTTTGGTTCTTCAGTATTTCTTTTTGACTGAGATCTAGTAATGATTTTGACGTTACCTTGACCGACAGAATCTAATGAAATTCTGCTCAAAGCATCCGCGTTTACATTGTACCTCCCAGGTTTTTATATTACATCATAATCGAATTCACCCATTTCTATTCTCCAACGCATAAGGCGAGATGAGAGATTTTTTGCTTTATTGAGCCATACTAACGGTTTATGGTCAGTGATTATGCTAAATTTGACTCCGTACAGGTATGGTCGGAAACGTTTAACCGCAAAAACGATTGCCAGAAGTTCTTTCTCAGTGGTAGAATAATTTCGCTCAGCTTTATTAAGGACCCAGCTAGCATAAGCTACGGGCAAGTCATCATCGCGTATTCTTTGTGAAAGAACAGCTCTAAGAGCAATGACGCTTGCATCAGTCGTCACGTAAAATCTATTATTAAAATTAGGGTATTGTAATATTGGTGGGATTATTATTTTTTGTTTCAATATTTCAAAGCTATTTTGACAAAAAGCATTCCAAATAAAAGGTGTATTTTTCTTTAAAAGCGAATTGAGAGGTTGAGCAAGTTCAGAGAATTTTTCAATAAATCTACGATAATAGCCAATAAGGCCAAGAAATGATTTAACTTGCTTTTGTGTTTTTGGCACAGGAAAACTTTGGATTGCTGTTATTTTAGAAGGGTCTGGTTTAATTCCATGATTGGTTATTATATGCCCTAGATAGCAAATTTCCTTTCGTAAAAAATTACATTTGGAAGGTTGGAGTTTTAAATTATATTTTCTTAGTGATTAAAATACATCAAGGAGTTTCCTGTTGTGATCTGGGAGATTGTATCCATAGACAACTACATCGTCCAGATATACAAAACACTTTAGCCCATGCAAGCCAGATAACACGTTGTTCATGATTCTTTGAAACGTGGCAGGTGCACCTTTCAGTCCGAAAGGCATTCGCGTGAAATGGTAATGACCCATTTGGGTGCTGAAAGCTGTCTTTGGTCTGTGCTCATTGCTTAAAGGAATCTGATGGTAGCCGTCTGCTAAATCTAGTGTAGTGAAATATACTGCATCGCCTAATTTGATCCAATATATCGACAATATTTGGAAGTGGGAAAATATCATCCACGGTTATTTCATTTAAACGTCTGTAGTCCACCACCACACGCCAACGTTTATTACCATCGCTAGATTTTTTGGGCACTACAAGCAAGGGGGAATTGAAAGCACTATTGCTATTCTCGATTATACCCTTCGAAAGCATTTCCTTTACTTGTGTGTCAATCTCGGCTTTAGTTGAGTGTGCAAGCCTATATGGTTTTATATTCACGGCTTGTGCATTAGTTATAAGGGGAATATGATGACAACCAGCATTTGTTATTGTGAGTTGATCTCCAGGTAGATGAAAGATGTCATTATATTCGAGACAAATTTTTGTTATCGACGATTTTTGTTCCAAGTTCATATGGTCCAAAGTTATTGCATTTTCTAAATTGTTTAAGCGATTTTCTAATTTATTTGTCCAATTTTCCAATTTAAGAAGGTGATATTCGTTTATCTTCTCTGGCACTATATACACACTATTTAATTCAACCGGAAAGTCATTCATATTGATTATACTGACCGTTGCGAATGAATTGTTGACTTGAATTAGCGAATTAGCAATGTATACCCCAGGTTGAATCATTTGAGAAGGGCATAGATACTCGTTGTCACTATCTATTTTGAATCGTAGTTTTACGTTTTTCTCTGATCTACTAGGAAGAACTATTGGTGGATTATTCGATGAAAGATTAAGTGTAAATTTATTATTTTTGATCGTAGGCGGATTTATGGTTATCGTGTTAAGAGAATAGTCAATACTACATTGATTTGTTTGAAGAAAATCATTTCCAATTATTCCTGCACAATTTATTGGAAAGTTTGGCTGTACAATATGGAAATTATGACATAGCGAAATATTGTTGGGTAAATTTATTTTAGTTGGACATAACGCAAGGGTTTCTAATGATTCAGACGTTATTCCTTTCATAGAAACTTTTAAATTTGGATAGCATAATTGATCAGGTTTTATAAGATCCTTTTTTATAACGCTTATGTCTGCACCGGTATCAACTAAGAAAAAATGAGGTTCTGTTAAAATATCTAAAGGAAGACTAACAAATTTCATGTCACTATTATAGAAATTTATTGAAAACGAAAAAATGTTTTTTTGTGATAAATTTAAAGGTGGAATGTAAAATGGACATGAATCATTTGGTTCTAGATTATCTAATGAGTTAGATACTTTAATATCAGAAGTTATATTTTGAATGGGATGTAGATTTATAGGTCCTGAACCCGAACCGCTACATCCTTGGATTCTCGGTTGGATTCGTTTGAGTTTTTCGGTACATCTAAATTCGGTTGTAGTTGATTATTACGTTGTTCATTAACTCTTTTTCTAGAGAGACATACGCTAATGTGATGGCCTTATTTTTTACAATACGCACAGGACAAGGAAATGTGATTGATTCGCGAGGAACTATTTATTTGGCTTGTATTCGGTCTGAAATATCGGTTAGAATTTGGTAGAGTTCCAGGATTATTATAGTTATTATTGAGTGAACTTGACGATGCTGAATTGCGACTGTAACAAGTTCTTGTGGTATGGCCTATCTTAGAACAAATTTGACATTTAATTTGTTTATTTTGATATTGAGAATTTATTTCGTGCTTAATAGATCTAATTTTATTAGCTAAACTTAATTTCTCTTCTTCGATAGCCTTGGCAATAGCATCTTTTAAATTGTTATACCTTCATGCTTTTATGATTAGTTTAATTGGTTCTCTAAGACCATCTTCAAAGGACCGCAAGGCTGTTTTTGAATTTAAATGTTGAATATTTCGGTCCAGCTGACCTTGCTTTTTAGTACCGAAAGAAGATTTATTCAATTCTGTTAATAATTTTTCAATTCTGATTGAAAAATCTTTAACGGATTCTTCATATCGTTGTCGAGCTTGAACCAGTTCGACCTGCACATGTTCAAAAGCTCTAACCTTATCGAATTTTGTTTAAAGGTCATCTTGTAATTCCTGCCAAGTATTATAAGTATTAGTTAATACAGTTTGATGGTATGCATCGTCCACTAATTTTACTTGGACTAATTGCATAAATATTGGAATATCGTCCTTTTTCACATCTTTATATACTATTTCGCAACAATGAAGGAATCAATCTAATTTATCTTCATTTCCATTAAACTCAGGGATTAATTTGAAAGCTCGGTCGAAATTAAAATCCATGTTAGAGACATGTAAATCTTTTGAATCGTTTATTGTATTTTGTAAACTTGAGGAGGTCGAGCTTTGTTTAATAACTATTGGATATGTTAAATTATAGATAGGTAAAAGCGATGTTGTTGGTTCACAAACACTAAATGGAATGGATTGTTTCGAATTAGTACATGCTTCGTTATCGTTATTTCTTGTAACTTTTCTGTTTCGTAGTTGTAACGAATAACTAGAATTTTGCGACATTTATTTTAAAACAATTCAAATAAAATCTTTTCGGAATTTGTATATCTATTATATTAATACACTTAATTTTTTCAAACTCAATGCTAAAATGACCCCTAAACATGATCCGAACCGTTTAAATTGTTCAGCGTAGGTCGACATAAATATAGCAGTGTGCCTTTGCTAGAAAAATCGGAAAAATTCCACCGAGAAGTACCTGAAACGGGTACCTCAGGTGTTTTCAGCAAAATTTTACCACGACGCCAGAATGCCATGACAAAATATGTTTATATTGAATCTACGATCATGCGCATTATACCGTGACAATGACCAAATTTATTAAAATTGCCGATGTTTTTGTGATGACACACTGTGATGACAAAATGAGTAAAAAATTTGTAAATGAATCTCAATTAAACAAAACAGAGAACATAAAATGATTTTACATACATTTTGGTGTTAATAGTAGTTGTGAGTGTAAAAATACAATTTTGTCATGACACTCTTTCCATTTAAGATTTAAAAATTAACCGCGTATATGAATTTACTTTATTTTTGATAAAAGTGCATCAAATTTACATCTTCAAAAATCTTCTTAATTATTTCTTAACCAAAAATTCAATAAAATGTATTCACGTGACTGATTATTCAGTCACAGGTCAGCTTCTATCCATCTTCTATCTATCTATTATATTAAACTCTTAATTTTTTCATATTCAACCCTAAAATGACCCCTAAATATGATCCGATCCGTTAGATTATTTCAGGGTAGGTCTACATAAATATTGCGCTGTGCGTAGGCTAAAAAAATCGGAAAAATTGGAAAAATTCCACCGGAAAGTACCCCCCCACGGGTACCTCAGGTGGTTTTAGAAAATTTCCAAGATTTTGTGCACGTGAAATCTTGCCACATTTGAGAATTTTATGGGACGACTGAAAAGAATTTTTTTTTGTTCAAATTGGTGGTGCGCGATTCAAATCAAAAGTAGCAAAACAGTTTGCACGCGAGTTAGATTCAAAGTTCAAAACAGTTTTCGCGCGATTCAATTTCAAAGTTGCTTAATGGTTGACGCGCGATTTAAATTCAAAGTTGTTAAATTGTTGGCGTGCGATTCAAATTTAAAGTAGCGGATACAAATAAAACTGGATTGAAATTGTTTTAAAAAAGCACGCTACTAACTTTTTAAAGTAAAAAACGACAAAAATAACGATTTTAAAATACATAGTAATAAAAATGCATTGAAATGTAAAAAACAACGCGAGTGACCAATTTTGCGATTTTCAAATCCATACTAAATCGAATAAAAAACAAAATATTTTTATTTTGCTGATTTTAATACTGAAATGTCAAAGAAATTCAAAATATAAAGCCGTCAATCATCAAGTCAAGCCTCGAGTATAAATCAAAACCACTTTGAACGAGCGGTCCAGCGAGTAAGTCATTACCATTTCTCACCTCAACGAGTCTTGAACAAAACTCTTTTCATTTTTCTTCAAAATGCCTTGGAAATCAAGAGACCCTCGAAAACGAAAAATATACGATCAAAATCGAAATTCACAATCCACAAATTCAAGCCATGAACCAGTCTCATCATTATCACGTAACACCACCCCATGGATCTCCCAAGACGCCAACCCGATCCCATTGCCATCAGGAGCCACCCTTCTATGGATCTCTCAAGATGCGCTTAACATTCCAAGTAAATATCCAGCAGACGCCTTCCTCACATTTGAGGATTAGGTTTCAGACGAAGAGGCGGAGCAAGATCAATTCGATTTTAATATAAGTTTTTCGCCATTTTGTTTTTATTTTTGAAAACTCGCAAATTTTTTTCTTTTTAGGAACCTTTTTGTTCCTCGAAGGTTCAAACCTGGCGGGCAATGAGAAGCGCACGGCATCATCCCAAAGTGCTCTCGGGAAATTTAAATCCACTATTTAGGTTCGATGGGCGTGGCTTGCGAGTTCTTTGACGCGCTATTTTTTTGGGCAGATAAGGAGGGGCTAGGTCTCGGCTTCACTCGCTGCTGTGGTAAAGGAAAGGTGTTTCTCGCGATTCTTTAAGACTAACATCCGGAAGCTTAACTCCGCCCTCTTCATGGTCAGCACCAGAATGGAGCTCGAAGAGCAGCGCCCTGGCGAACCGTACTTCTTTTCACTGCACGGACACGTCTATCACAAAGGGAGACTTTGAATTAGCCAGTATTGGATTACTCCGTATTAATGGAGTAGCCTCATGGGATCCGCATTTATGAATTTACATTTTTGATAAAAGTGCATCAAATATACATCTTAACAAATCTTCTAAATCATTTCTTAACCAAAAATTCAATAAAATGTTTTTACGTGACGGATTATTCAGTCACAGGTCAGCTAGTATAATTAAATACGAAAGTTGTATTAATCATTAGATAAAGGCATAATAATTTAATTGCATATTTATAAATGTATATGTAAATTTAATAATGCAAGAAATAAATTTTTCAATTTGTAAAAATAAAATAACTTACAAGTTGATCAATTGAATGTTAATGTTGAATGTTGTATTGAATCCATATGGCTATCAGTGTTGTTATTAGATAATGAAGTTTTAAGATCCCGATATTGTTATATAATTATCTCCATTTGTAAATTGATGTTTAAGAATAGTGGTAAATTCCCGTAGTAGAATTTATTCAATGAAATATACGTAGCTGTTGTATACAACTAGATCAGCATGCATCCTTTGGTAATAACGACGAAAAAACAGCATTTTGGAGCGTATTGACCATTTATCAATCATTAAGGTCAAACGAAAATACTCGTACAGATCAGGTGCATAATAATATTATGTTATATGTATTAACACGGTTTTTTTATTCTGTTGCAACTATTTAAATTGTTCACTATGTATGATTAATAATTTAAAATTTTTGTTTCTTTTTTTTTTTTTTTTGGTTTTTAATTTTTGTTTTGTACTATTTAATTACACAATCGAACCAATTTTAATAAAATACTTTATTAATCTATGAATTTTTTAGCCTTTGTATCAACCGTTAATCACTTAGAATATTAACTTTTATTTACGTTATACGAACTTTATATTACGTCACGTTTTTAACACCACGCTTATGACTTAACGTTTCATCTGCACGTTTATGGATTTACGATTTTAATGTTCCTAGTACAAATCGTTTTCACTTCACACATAACTTATGTGTAAATATATGCATGTTATATTTTAGTTTTAGAACCATTTTTTAGATAATTTTAAAATTTTACTTTAATCAAATTTTTTTTTAACGTTTAAACTGTCTTGTAGTTCCACTTAAAATTAATAAAATTCAAAAGTTCACCACATTATTTTAAGATTAACTATATAAGATTTATTTTGTCGTAATGGATGCTTGATTGCGAAATCAATTTTATTTTGTTGTTGCATCCATCCCTCCGCTGCCACCAAATTTGTTATAGCAAATCGCAAAATAGCGGGTTACGTTAGTAAAATCAATCACTTTGTTAATCTTTTTTATTTTTAATTTATAATTTATTTATTATTTAGAATATTTCATTTATTAATTATTTAATAATTTATTTTTATAATTAGTATTTATAATTTGAAATATGGAACAGAACTGATTCTACAAAAATATATTTTATGTTACATAGGGTCGGTGTATCTATGTATTAAGCTGATCTTATTTTATATACAATGTACAATATAATAAAGTACAAGATAGAGATGCAAACCAATATTTATATACTATAATAATTATATACAAAATAAGCGAATGCAGGGCTATACAACAAATGCATATACATGAATTTATTTACGGATAAACCTATAGACTCGACGGAGACACTGCTGCATCGGTGATCTTCTTGTGTCTTCTGTCAACTCCAGTTCTGCTTCTGTCATTTCCAGTTCAAAGCAGCCCTGAGACTCGAGGTGACATTATTTACTAAAAATTCAAAGATGTAACCGTTTCACATATGTCTCAGGACAATAGCGAAAGTAATTTGAAAGTCTGAGTTTGTTCTACAGATTCCTCGAAAATTCTGCGATAATCAATTATGCGATAAACAATTCATCGAAAAAACAATTCATTGAAGAACAAATATTAAAACTACAACTTTATGTTTTCGGGGTCGCTCTTTTCAAATCCAATGCCAATATAATAATTGCTGTGTTTTTTTATTAGCGCCCGATAGCTGTATCCGGAGCAGCCAATTTTCTATGTCAAAACTTATATTTAGCGCGCTATTATTGCATATAGTTAATTTATTTGACTCTAAACTAAGATTTTTCATTCATCTTTTTAGTTAAAAATCGATAAAAAAATATCTTGCTCTACTTATTTATCGGGAGCCGCTATCGGGAGCGCTATTCATTTCAATGAAAAATTTGAAAAGGCTTTTATTTTGTAAACCCCTGAAACCATTAGAAACTAAATCTTACAATAAAAATTTAAAATGCCGCAAGATGAATTCTTGTTTATAACGTCATGTCAAAATAAATGTCAATTAATATATTTCAGGTGATAAATGTTTGTTTTATTGATGAATTTAGTTTTAATTTTTATAGTACAGTGACACCAGTGAATAATAGCTGCAGTTTCAATAGAAAATTGCCATTTGGCTCCGGATAGTGCTTCAATGTTAAAACTCAACAAATATTGACTTCTTTTTTGACGCGAAAAGAGGTACTTCTTTTTTAACGCAGCAAATACTAAACTTTCGAGGAGATTGCCTTTTTAAGTAGTAAATAATGGTCAATTTATGGAGCCTTGGAGCTGCTCATTGAGACTTTTGCTCAGGATGCCGAAACGAACAACAAATCCAAAGTTCAGCCAATTTAACCGGGAGCCAATTTCCATAAGATTTGTGCGGGGTTCTTTAACTAAAATTTAACTATAACTATTGGAGTACATTGCAAGGATGGAGTGTAAAATGATACAAGAGGCTAAACTGAAGAAATGGGAAACCAATTTTTGGCTGAAACATGCTACATTAATTTAGATCATCCTGAACCACAACGAAGCCGTTTTAGTAATTCTTCCTCTCAAACTAGCAAACAGAAAACATAGTTCTTATACAATAACCGCTACTAAATATTAACATAAATTATGTCCTAAAGCGAACGGGTATTGAATTATATTCTCAGGTAATCCCGGGAATATTAGATCTAGCATTCTTCTGAAAAGTAATTTAAAAACTTTTAGTCTTACCTTCTACTCGATATACTGACGGCAAAATAATGGTGACTTGTCTAGAGATAAGCATCGTTACTACAAGATCTGGCTGTTAAAAGCATATTTAACTAGACAAAATTTGGGGCAGGCCAATAGTAATATGGTTGTCAGTGGAACTTGAGACCTACCAGAAAATAGAAGTAGAAAAACCAACAATAAAACTAAAATTAGTATAAAGGCTCTGGTTTGGAATTCGTACAAGGAGAAATTTAAATTATTAAAAATGAACTGAAGAAGGTTAAAGGAAGTTCTGTTATTAAATTGTACGGGCCGTGAGAGGTGTACGGACCGTGATGAAATGGGGAATAAAATGCGATTTCCGAGCCCTCACGCCTTATGAAGATTATTTCTCCTAATCAAACCACTTCCAATTATTAAATTCGATAGCGTGATGTATGGACATTTTTAAATGTGAAATTCTTAAAATTGTCTTCTAAACTGGCAACTTCTACATGTAACTATACACAGTAATATCGTTGAAAAACGGATGTTGTGAATGATAAACGGATCCAAGTGATTTAAATTCGCTGGATCAACCTGGATCTTTGCTGTAGAAACGCAGTACCAAGAGAAGTTATTCTTCTTTTCGTGAAAGCAACCTCCAATGAGTGTTTAAAGCTGATATTTGTTCCCAGAAAATAGACAGATGATGTCAAGGTGGTATTTATGAAACCGGCCAAAAGTGTCATATTTACCCAAAGATCCCATAACTTTATTGTCCCTTATTGAAAATATCTAAATAGTTCTTAGTCATGGAAGGTTGGTTGCGAGACAGAGCTCCACTAATAGAAGACGGGTATCTAGAAATAATTTGCCAATGGATTCTTGTGGAACTACTGGGGAGTTTAGTAAATTGTTTTAGATTCAGATTTTTATATTTTGCTTCTGAAGAAATGGCACATTATCCCATAATCAGCTAATTTTTTGCAAGCGTTTTGTGTTTTGACAATTTTTCCATTTATGATCATCAATCATCATGGTTCTAGTAGGATTTGAAATCAAAACTGACGTAATCACGGAAATAAAATTTTTAAAATTATTTTTCGTGAAAGAATGATATGAAATGATTCCTTAATCATCTAATTTTCTTCAATAATATTCATGTCTTCATATATTTTAGTACTTGGGGCCAACCACTTGAACCATAAGTTCCTGAAATGTTTGAATTATTATCGCAATTCATTTTGATTTGAAAATCTCCATAGTAAATTCCTTTGGGACCGGAAAAATGTGCGAAAACGAATTGTGCGAATATACTAATATGCTTTATCTTCCGGCTCAGATTTAGGCAGTTTCCCATGATTTTAGGCAAAAATGAAGTTTCTTCGTAATTACTCAGCATAGTCTAGAGACTATTCAGGTGGATTTTCGTGATAATTGTGGGCTTATAAAGAAAATGGTTATTTGCTTGGGAAATATATTGTTCAATCGTATTTGTCGATTTTGGAGCATCACTTGGCGAGAATATTCATATTTCACCTCCTACTCAAGAAATCGTCAAGCGGCTTTCTGTTCTCGATAGAGAAAGAATTATTGCATATCTATGTTAAATAACAAATGTATGTGAATTACCTGAAATATATACTGATTTTTTAAAAATGATGGGCGATCGAACCATTGCGTGCCGGATAAGTTGAATTTATAGAAATTTAAGACAGGTCTTCAATTTTTTGCGACATTTAGTGTGTAATTGATTCAGATTTTAAAAATTAAACTCAAATCTAACACACTATTTGCCCGAGATGTTCGAATTATTATAACAATTCAATTTGATTTAAATAAATGATGCTCCTCATCACAATAATTCGCTTCAAATTCTACTTAATATCGATACAATTTTTTTTACTTAAGGTTGTCCTGGTTTGTTTTCCGTATATCACAAAATTGAACAATAATTAGAGAAAATTGATCAATATTTTTTAATATGCATTACGAGTCTTTTCGATGATATGTTTCTTTCTTTCGCATATTTTATTTTTCGATGAATTGTTCAGTGTACAATTGTTTGTAGTACAATTCTTCTTCTCTGAAGTCATTTCTAACAATTGTTTGTCGCACTTTTGTGATTGTGTTGAATTGTGTTGCGCATAATTTTCGGGTTGCCATTATAGATTTCAACCCAAATTTGCAGCTGTTTATAAAGTTTTAGAACTTCATGTTCATACTTCTCCTTGCCTAGTATCAGGAATACATTTTGTGGATTTCATACTATATACATTGAGATTGAACAACGCATAAATGCATGCATTACGGTATCTCAATGGCACATTCGCTTATTGTCAGAACGAGATAGTGGCAAACGAACGTCAAAGTGATCGTCCACTTTTCTCGAATAATTTTGTAACCCTTCTTCTGTGGTTCAAATTTTTTACATAACAATGTTCGAATGTACGCAAATTACTAGATAGCTTTAGTTTGTATATTGAATAATGTGTTGACCGCGCATCTGTGATATCAGAAACCACTCATCCTAATTGTGTTCTGGAGAATTGTGTGGTTGTCACTTAATTTTATTTGACGAACTGTATAGTTAACGGATTGTTTTTCAAAAAATAGTTCAGCGTCAATATGCAGATTAATCTTTTGAGTTGGACAAAGTTTGAAAACACAACTAAAGTGGATCGGAACGGATCATTTGATATATTCATTCGTGTTGAATAGTTGACAGATATTTTGTATTTTTGTTAATATGTAAACCTATATTGAAGCAGATTATTAACTGACGCGAGATCGAAAGTTAAAGATGCGGAGTGATACTTCAAGACATATGACATCCCAAAAGGCCTTATTTGATTCGAAGATTTAGTACTTTTAAGGTTTTTAGGGCGACCGTTACCATTTGATATTTCAACCAAAGCGGGGCTAGTTATTGACGTAGTTTCAAAGTTTTAGCTAAGACCGTCGGCGGTTCTCAAAATTTGGCAAGATTTGTTGAGCGAACTTTAAACTTTGTCGGTAGAACACGATCAAAAATAGGTTTTAGTCGCACGATTTGAAATTAATTTTGTTCTCCATATAGAACAATTCAAAAACTATTTTCGGTACTTTTAGGTTAATAGCAGTCTCTTTAGACATTCTAATCCATCTATCAACATCGACTCAGGTCGTACTTTCCAAATTGGAATGATATTCTAACAGTTTGATATTTGAAAAATTGGGTATGCTGTGTTACTAGATTATCAACAAAAAAAACAATCTTCTTTGAGTATAGCATTTGCTATACTTTGCGCCAATTCTAATTGATCGCTAACAAAATTAAGAATATTCAACTGTTACTATTATTATTCTCATTCAACTTTTAACGTTTTTATCAGAGGACCAAACCGAGATTTGTCCAGAATCCTGATTATCTAGAAACCACAGACGTTACCCAAGGGTTACACATCTTGCTTGGAGATCCTTAACCAAAAGAACTAAACAATTTTATTTCTCTTAACTTCTAGGTACATAAAAAGAATGTCAACATTAGAGTACGAGCTCCAACAAACGCAAACCAGGTGTTCCCACGACCAAATCGACCATTGTACAAATAAATCGTTTACATAAACCGTTCATCTAAGAGAGAAAGTTTATATCACAATGAACTATATGTAAGCAGCACAGAACAGTAAATATACACGATTGTTGAACAAAACTACAAATATCGAAACACTTGAAGGCGAAGAAGAAATAGAGGAGAACGCAGAATTAAATGTTATGAGAAAATGGCAATTCCATCAACACCGAAGCCAGCCAAAAACACGGTTCCCATATGTTATTTTCAAAATAAGATCAGCCGAATCAGAAATCGAAATAAGTAGGAAAGTTTGTGGTCAATCTTTTGAAAGTGTTGGATATGACTGAAAACGTTCGACGGGGTAATCGATAATTATACATTACGGAAATTTGGAGTCAAAAAACAACAACAAAAACAAAGCGCAAGCATCTTTAGAAAATAACATGCAAATCCAAGATAACCCCCTTTCTTCGGAAATGAAATATAATCTCCAGGTAAAGCCATAATATAAATCTGGGCTCATATCAAAGCAATTACAGAGGAATCAGACTACACAAAATCCAATCTCTATTCAGTCAGTAGAAAAAACGAGGTCGTAACTCCAAAATCTGGATAGTGATGAAAATACGGACGGTTACGGTATACAAAACTACAGGATGGCTATTGACTTTAAACGACTGAATACCGTTACCATAAAATATGGTAACCGGAGCAACCCATTCCGGACATCTCTAATACGATCGCAAACCTTGTTAATTCAACGTTCTTTGCCAGAATCGATCTTATCTTGCAATTTCACTAGATCAAATTGTATGAGTTCAAGACACCGTAAAGACCTCATTTTCAACAATAAATGGCATGTGAATTTGTTAGACATTCCATTGATCCCATGATAGATAATAAATGCCGCGTTAAAGGAATTTATTCGCAAAACCTTTTTTGTATATATTGAACACGATCTTCTAAACGCAGATGAAATTTTCTCTAAATTTTAAAACCGCAAAATTAGAGTCGACCTGTGTTAAGACAAAAGAGCATTGCCGGTTTGGCCTCTAAACCCGGAAAATATCAAGGAGTTAAAACCATTCCTCGGGCTGACATCATACTATAAGCTTTTAAATAAGGCATTTGCGAAGGTCAGAAAACCATTAACAAATCTGGCAAGAGGCGGAAATTGTCCAAATTGAAACGATCCGGTCACAGAAAGTAAAAAATCGACATGACACAAAAGCAAATTCAAGCTTTTCAGCATATTAAAGGGTTGCTGTCATAATCGGAATTACTACATTTTTGAATTTCAATAGACCTTTCAACCTGGCTACCGACGCTTCGGCATCTAAAGAAACTTAGACCAACAATCCATCACGTTTGTTGTTCAACCCCTCACGTGTGTCAGTGGATGGTCCAACACCTTCTCGAGGTTGCAATTAGAACCGAACACGTTGGCTACTGGTGGAATAATCAGTGATGAGGAAGATTATACGGACCTAACAAAATACTGCAAAACAATATGAGCACAAGGTAACTGCCGTCATCGATTAGTATAGTACTTTGTTGTCAAAAATATTATAGCAACCCGTCAAAGCAGATTGTTTCTTGACAAACCATCAAAAGGAGAAATAACCAATAACATAACAGGAATTCAACTCTTAAAATTAAACTTGGATCACGTGGCTCTTTGAATCGGAAAGAGTTCACATAATGTGAGAAGTGTTGAGTCAACAGAATTAGCAGACAAGCACATTCAATGTGGATTCAATAAATATATTTCTGTTTTGCTTCAGATGTGTCTTACAGGGCATGTGAGTTCTTTGGATGGGATACTGCGATACCAGGATTTCCAATAATATCAGAAGGTCAAAACAGTAACCAACGACTAAAGTTTAATTAACGAATACATCGAGAAAATCAGGTAAGTAGTATACATTTTTAATATTTTTAAATGCAGGATTGTTTATCAACAGTTTTTAGGAGAGAGAAGCTAAATTTTTCAGGAAAATTATCCCATTTTCCGGGAAAATTTTCATTTTTTAAAATTTTGATATTAGTAGTATCTTAACAGTTTTTTGACATTACAAGTAATTTTTCGTGGAAAATTTTGCAATTTTTCCATGAAAATTTAGAAATTTTTTCAATTTTTTTTTACCTTAAAATTATAAATAGAATTTAACACTTGAAGAATTGCATAAATGCTGTAAAAGAGGGGGTTTGGGGCCTCCATCCACTAAGGCAGGTATGTCAAACTCATTTGACACCTAGGGCTAAGTTTAACATAAACCATCAAAACGCGGGTCGCATTATAGCATTTAATACATTGTGAACTGTTAAATAAGATTGCTAAGAATTCTATAGATTGTCGCATATTAGTTGTCGGGTCATATACGGCTAGTCAGCAATTCAATTGCGGCCCGCGGCCCATACATTAAAAAAAATGTATATTTACAAAAGTTGATTTTTTAACATTTGTGGCACTATCAGAAAAAGCGATAAGAACGATAAAAACTCTTTGATTTGTGTCTGCAAGGTTGATGAAGCAATTATTATTAGAAAAAATTATAAAATTAAATAAAACAAAAAAAAAATAAAAAAAGTGAATAGTTTTCCGGAAAAGTTTAGCTTCCTAGCTTCTCCCTCCTAAAAATTGAAATCCTGCATATAAAATTTTTTTAAATTTATACTCCTTACCTGATTTTCTCGATATACACGTAAAGTAAAATTACGTCTAACCAACATGCATAGCAAGTGCCAACTTTGATTTTCAGAATACATGTGAGTTATTTTGAAAAAAAAAAAAAATCAAATCGGTAAGGCCATAAACAATTTCATGTGTTAACGAACGAGAATCTAGGAACTTTTTCCTTCGTGAGAGGTGTTCCGTCATTTTAAAGTTGAACCAAAATTTGTCAGGGCGAAAATGTGTTGATTCATTATAAATATGTCGCTTTGTAATTCTAAACTCCAATTAGACATTCTGGTAAAAATAATTAGTAGCAATTTTTTTCGTAATATTCAGTCGTCGATTAGTCTTTTTCCAAAATTAATTTGTTTTTTTTTTGTTAATTTTTTTTTGTTAATTTAAAGAAAAATAATTATTTTTAAAATTTATGTCATATGAAATAATTTCGTATTTAATAAAAATATTAAATTGTTTTTATATTCTAAAGCGTGAAATTGGTTTTAATTGTAAAGAGTTTGGGACGCGCTGTACGCAGATGACTTCAAATAACGTTATAAATTTTATTAAATAGAGCTTATCAATAAGCGTGATGGAATTATATAAAATTTTGTTGAGCAAATATGTTTTTTGTTAATTCATTAAACATTTTTTCTATTTTAAATTTTATTGGTCGATATGAGTAAAGTGAGTGTATGTTATTTAGTTGGGTGAAACGCGTAATGGTTGGATGAATTTTTTGGTGTGCATCGTGCGGATTTGTGGATGAATAATGATTTTATTGAAAGTTTAAATTTAATTAATTAAGAATAACCTCGAGATTATCTTTTAATTAATGGAGTGGAAATTAATTCAGCTAAAATAGGACGACACAAATATAGGCATAAAGATAAGGTTCTTATAGTGGAAATCTTATCACTCTAACATAAGGATACTTTTCTAGTAAAATTAAATAAGGCAACCAATCATTTTTATACATATTGCGATGTTTTGTGTCAAATATAAAACTAATAATTGAAAGTAAATCTAAAATCTCAATAAATTTACAAAATAGGATTGTAAGGGCTAAGGCCAAAATTGAGATTATTCTAATAAGATCGAAGGTTTTTCCGACTGACGGTACTCTTACATTAGGACGGCAGAACTTTCGTTGTGAGAGTATAT
This sequence comes from Nephrotoma appendiculata, assembly GCA_947310385.1. Classification (NCBI taxonomy): domain Eukaryota; kingdom Metazoa; phylum Arthropoda; class Insecta; order Diptera; family Tipulidae; genus Nephrotoma; species Nephrotoma appendiculata. Next base: position 280,329,942 of record OX371223.1, read on the forward strand.
TGTATAGATTTGCCTTTCTGTTAACCTAGCAGGTTGATTAATGTATTAAATAGAAACTAATAAATTTTGTTTCGAAATAATGGCCACACATACAAGAATATTTTATATCAAGAAGGGGGTATCGAGTACTTGTATAAATAAAGGGGTATCAAAGTCAACAAAGCCACAATAGTAGTTAGTCATCCCCTTCTAGCCCAAAAATGGTAAGTAGATATGTACGGTGATGTACGGTAATAATGGATCTCCAGAAAAGAAGGCTGGTTCAATTGGTTGTTGTTCAAAATTCCTCGCAAATTCGCCTTTACAATGTTATACTCGGTTTTGAAACTTCCACTTTAATTTACAATTTTATTTTTTATTTTTATTTGACAAAATTTTATTTTAATGTTACTCCCTCGGTGGTTACAGTAAGAAGACCTTTTATTTTTTATTTTACAACTTAAGTACCAAAAAATGTTGCAATTTAACATAGAGCGATATCAATCCTAAACTTAATTGCCACTAGATGGCACTATATTATACATAATAGGTATAAAACGCGCTCATTAATCTTGCGTTAGTAGTGGTACACAATTGTCAACACAAAATGACAAATGTCAATATTAAATAATAAATGGTAAGTAATAATAAATTTACATATATAATAATATTATGTGTGGTTTATACTAATTATGGATATAATAATAATTAAGACTATAAGTATCTACTTATTAATATTATAAAGTGAAATAGTATGTAAATATTGTGTTTCCAGTACACGTAACATAATTTGGTTTGATTTTCAAATTAAAGTTCAAGTTCAAGGACAAATTATGTTACGTGTATTGTTTACATATGATTTGATTCCTGTGTACTAACAATAATTTAACTAATTTCTAGGTATCCAAAAATATGGGATAAATTAATTTATATATGGATGAATTTATAATGACAAGGTAAGTATTAATTAATTTAATTAATTTCTAATGTTTTATTCTAGGTTTATGAAATATATATGTATGCGATCGATGTATTCCAGGTGCTCTATGCGTTTTAGGTAGAGAATTTGTTCCAGGTAAGTATACTGGACTCTAACGACGGTTGACACGGTGTTAATATTTTTGTTGTTGTTATTGCTGTGCAGACAAGATATGTTTATCCGTCCCTTCTTACCAATAACGGTAATAAGAACGTATGTTTTTTGCCTCTTCTTACCAAAATTTGATTTTGGAATGAAGGTAAATTATGAAATGTAGGACGCAAAAAAATGAGCTTTAATTGTAGATTCAAGAGGATGAAAAGCTATCGGACTTAGATCGGAAAATGAAGAATATTCTATATGATAAAGATTTAAATGATGTAAGTAAATGGTATTTGTATTTGTAATTTGTGAAACTATTTGAATGCAAAAATAAAACACGACAATCGTTTGAATGAACGCCATCCTGTTGTTAAATATCTAATAACGACTGATGTTCAAACCGAACCTATCACATATAGCCATAAAAAAGAGCAGACAATGCCAACTACAACCACTGATGTTCAAACTGATCCTATAATGCAAAATACTGTTGGAACTCAATAATCGCGCAAGGCTAAAGCTAAATTAATGAAATCTTTAGAGGAACCACCATCGCTGGAGGAGTTCTTTGGAAATTCAAATCGTTTATCTAGTCTCGATGAGGAATCAGGCGAAAATAATTTGATCGAATTAGATGTAGATGATATTGTAAGAGAAAGAGCATTGGAAGGACAACCACCCTCAGTTAAAATAATAAAAGAATAAAAGTCAATGGCTCCTGATGAACATAGGGCATTTGAATTAAGTAGCGGTGATCAGGTTAACGTACCTGTTGAAAGACAAATTATTACTCGTTTTAATCTTAAACGTGGAAACGTTTTTCCGTCCTAAAAAAAAATTAAAACATAATTCTACTACGAGTACACCAAAAAAGAATCAGCAGAGGGGCAAAGGAAACAGTCTACCTTGGAAGGTCTATAAATAGCACGGTTATGAGAAGTTTATTAATCATTATCCTTGCAATAAAAAAACCCTGCGCAAATATGCATATTAACCAGAAATAATTTTATGTAACTCTACATTATCACGATTTACAACAAAACTACCAATATCACTAGAACTTAAAAATGGTGATGGTGACTGGTAACAAAATTTGCATGCACGAAAAATGAAAATAAGGTAAAACCTATACCAAAACCGAAAATTATGTTTATCGAGCATGAACCTGACCCGTTTGTACCAAAAATAGTTGCTATAAAGCCAAATACGAAATAATTGATATATTAAAATTACAAAAATCTACAAACATGTTTGAAATTATTAAAAAGAAAGAGTTTTTTCAAACTATCAATGTTTCTTCATACTATCAATGTTCCAAAAAATCCAGTTAAGATCTTAGTGGACACACATCACTGTAAGTTACCATTTAATAAGGAATATACCATGATAGAATTATTTGACGACCTTTTTCAGCAAATACCTGTGAAAAAAGACGCATCGTTGTAGAAAGCTTGACAGAATCTATCAAAGGAATGGAAAAGAAATGCCGGCCGTGATATCAGACGCCGACGAGGACGACGGTATATACCTAACTATATGTGCATTGATTGTGACGTGGTATATAACTGCAAATGTGTGGTAATGTGCTTGCCAAAGGGATGATTATGCATTCTGTTAGATATCAAAAACAATATGATGATTATCAAAATTGTGATATCACAAATATACAATATTTGCCGCTTGAAAAGAATAGAATTACCTACATAAATATTTTAATAGCAGACGAAAATGGGGAACAAATTAATTTTAAAAACGACTCGTTCAGCACAATGATAGTACTACACTTTTGTTGTAAGAATATATAAATGAGGGTGGACTATCTTCTACTGTCTATTAACAATGCATAGCGCTTACGTTAAGTATAAACATAATCAACAATATTGTGGTAGAGCTTCAGAAGATGATGAATTTGGACACGTGCTTAAATTACCTAGAACTTATCAGCGAGGGCGCGGTTTTGGAGGGATTTTTGGAAGTTTTTGGAAATACTTACAACCGCTTCTACTAAAAGGTGCAAATTTTTTGAAAGACGAATTAATTGATATGGGGGCAGATGTCTTGCGTAATTTAAATACAGAAAAACAAACATCAAAGAAATACTTCGAAACAGATCCGTACAAATGGTAGATAAATTGAGAAAATAAACACAATGACTGGTTCTGCTAAATTTAAACGACAGCGAAAAAGTAAACAGAAAAACACCACGAAGAAATCAATAAATAAGAAGGCAAAAGGTGATCGGTCACAGTTGCGATCGTTTTCGATGCGTGTAAAGAGATCTAAAAGGCTCAAACAACAACAACAATAACCAGAAAATTTACAAACAATCGAATTTTGGATATATTCTCATCACTCTGCGTCCTTTAACATGCTTAGAAAATCAATCGTTTATCGAATTTGAGCGACACGGACACAGAGATACGTACATAGATGTATCTTCAATAAACTTATGTTTGAAAGTGCAGTTGACCAAAACAGTGGTACTCTCTACAAGGCGGAAAACAAAGGACAGCCCGAAGTCGTTAATAATATGTTACATTCATTATTTCAACAAGTCAATGTGTCTTTAACTGGAAAAAACATAAACTCTACGGAGGCTAATTGCAATAACCGCACTCAATGTAAATTGAGACGCTGCTAAATTTTAGTGAGGATGCGAGCAGAACACATTTGAAATTGTCAGTTTACCATCCAGATTTGAAAAATCACCTTGAAGAGACTCGAGGGTTTAACTAAAAGAACCGGGTTGTTAAAAATAGCACGATAGTAGAACCTTACCGAAAAGTGCACGCAGATATGCTAAATCAGCCGTTATTGTTATTAAATAATCTCGATGTACGATTAAGATTTACACTTAATAAGCCTGAGTTTTATCTTCTAATCGAAACAGCAACTGATGCAACGGCTATAAAAATAGTGGAAGCAGCACAGTATATGCAAAACATTCTACTATAAATCCCAATGTTCTGGTTGCCCATCACAAAATGCTTGAACTTAATCATTTGCGTGGTTGACAACACGCGTATACGGGCTTAAACTTAAAGAAAAAGAACTCGTACAGCTTTAAACATAATAAAATAACGTCATCCGCGTTATACGTAAATAGGGTACCAACACCAAGCTCCGCTTTAACGATGGATTTTTCAGACAGTGAAGAATATGCAAGAGCACACGCTTCAATATTTTCCGCTACTGGTTTATTACATTCATCGCACGGAAATCTGATTACTAGGGATATGTAACTATATAAAGATGAGCAAGAAACAAAAAACTCGTATTTATGAGCTTTTGAAATCCGCAAATCAAAAAATTTTATCTCGACCAGATTTTCAGGCATTTAAAAAAATACAGAGGACTTAGTCAACGTTGATACAGCTCAATCACCGCTAAAACAGAGTATGTACTATAATAAACAAATCCTTAATTCGTTTAACTAAATAATCGCATATTGTTTACTTGGAAATGGCAAATTCTTTTAAAATTGCAAAAATTATATATTTTATTGTCGGATTGTTATAACGTTTTATGAGTTTACAAAATTCGTGCAGGTTGATGTTTAAGCTACTGCTACTTAGCATACAAATACCACCCCCAATTTCTCAGAGCAATTGACAAATTCATTTTTTATTTATGACCATATACAAAACACGTGTAATTTGATATTTGAGCTACACTAAAAACTAGACAAACAATCTTTTAATTTGATCTCAACTGTAACTTTCACGTCAATGTCAATGGCGCAAGGGAAAATTTTATTAAATTTTGAGACAAATTGTGGTTTATCCGGAAATAAAGCTGCGGTAACCTGAACGTTTTTTTTTTGAACAACTTAGTTTTCAAAATAATCTTCAGTTATGGCCACTTTTTAAATAATGTCCATTAGTTTCAGCTTGATTGAAAAATAAATATAAAACTAAACAGTTTTACAAACACCACGGTTGACAAAAGTCTGTATAATGATGAGTGTAGCTTTCGATTAGCTAAAAACGAAAAACATCAATCCGTATGTATCGAATCCACAAGCGACGAACCTGATATTACATGCATAATGGAAAATTATTTTATTCAAAATATCGTTAAATACTGCTCACAGCGTGCTATGAATGATTAAATGCTACCAAAGCCCCCTAAATATAAGAGCCGTAAGATTGCGCCATTTTTTCGCGAGCTTTCTATTTCAACATTGTTGATGAACAAACTTCGAAAACTGTTTTTTCGTTATTATTATTAAACATTTGATTTTTCATCGTCACAAACTCGCTTGCTTTATGTTTCGTACATCGAATACAATTTTGAACATCGAATACACAGTATTGTGGTTATAGTTTTTAATTATGAAAAAATTTATTGAGCGGATTCTCGTAGAGAATTTTTGGTAAATTTGAACAACGAGATCAGTTGTATCCGTAAGTCATATACTTTGAAATTTTCTAATGGTTTACTTCAGATGGTCATAGGATATTTCCGTACTCCTTAAATTTTGTGATAAATTAGATAAACTCATTTAACACTTAAGCTCCGTTTCAAAGTTAAATTATAAATTTGCATGTCAAACGATTTCAGGAGAAATGTATTTTGCGGCTAGAGATAAAATTGTGAATGGTGGTGTGAAATTTGTTTATAACAGTGTCGATTGTAGAAAGAGATGAAAGAGGTTTACGATAAAAATTTTCCGTCAAGTGATTTATCCGTAAACGAAGTCATGATTTTGAAGTTATTCCGAATCGTTCCAAAAATGATAAGACCATAACCAAAAATCCACCTAGTTCCATAGGACAAAATATTACGAATTTCATATTACAAATTGAAGTTGAAAATTTGTATTGTGGTCATTTCTAATCGATAAATAATGTTTTTCGGTCTCATCGCGGACCTCGCTTAGTTTTCCAGGTCTTTTTATCTTCCGCATCATCTTTCATGTTTAAAAACCTGACCCGACTTCGTCTAAATTGAGAATTGTACTTGATGGTTTAGCTAAGATCAGCCCCGCAATTTTTCTAAACGGAATACTAATGCTCACATATGGTACAGCTGTTTGTTTTTTTCTAGCCACTCGACACCTTCTTCAACTAAATTACAAATAAAAATTTCCGGTGGCTAGTCTACAATTTGCAACGACTTATTTGTTGATGATCTGTCAAGCTGATCTGCTGATTGAAAAAAAGTACTTTGGAATAAGAGACTCCTAAGTAGGGAAAATGTGTATGCAACAATTACAGCAACTTAGGCTAAATTGGAGCGAACGTTTTTCCTTCCCACATGTCATGGTCTAACATTCTCGCGAAACAGCAAAACATCTAGCGATCTAAATTACATGTATAAGGTTCCACTCTACTTAAAGTCATTTAATATGCAGTTTATTTAATTAAACTTGACTTTTTGTCTATGAAGAGTAAATACGTCTCACTAAATAGAATTTCAGCTAATATTAAAATTTTTGATTTCTATTTTCCAACCTGCACAAACCAAACATCTTTAGTGTACTTTAGTGAAACGATTTATCTAATAGTAATTGACAAATGTTAAGTACACAAAATATTATCTTATGTCAATTTAAGTCAATTTAAATTAATTTGTTTGACAAAAAATTACTCTAATGTGAAATTTTTAACATTATAAGATAATTTGATATTGTCAATAAATTAAAAAGTAATAGTGATACAAATATGAGAGTCGTGAGAAACAAGATATTTTTATTGGCTTTAGGTGAACAGTTTTTGATATAGCCAAAATACAGGGTGTCCCGAAATTTGCGTATCAAACGAAGCAGGGCGATAAGGGAACTCATTTTTTGAAATTTTTTTGATATAGCCACTTATATCAATGGAACTCCACGCTTTCCATTGCACTTTTGAATATCGCCATGACGTCTCACATTACACTTGTCCAAAAAATTATTGAAAAAGGCCACACGTAAATGGTAGGCGACTCCATGCATTTTATCATTGAAAAGCAAATCAAAACTAGAATAATCAAGCTGATTATGTTGATATCTGTAAGCAAGCTAGACTAAAGCCTAGGCCGTTCGCCATCAAATATTTGGATCACAACTTCATTAATAATTTCAGTTCGATTCAGAATTATAAATCTATCAGACCATAACAAGCCGTTGGGGATGCAACTGTTAATCAGATTCGATGCATTAAATACAACACAGATGGAAAAATCCAAATGAAATTAAATTTTAATTATGAATGGTTTGATTTGCCACAGCGATTAAATCATCAAATTAAACTAATTGGTTTTTGAAAGCTTTCAGTATCTAAATTTTATAAATTATCTAGTAACTGTTGATTTTTAAGAAGTTGTGTTTAATAAATAAATGGTTTTGTTCATTATAAATTATAGTTTCAGGAGGTTTTCTCGCCTCCTGAAAAAACTAAATTTTGGACTTATACAATCTGCGAGTTTGATCGACGATATGGACTTTCGTAAAATTAGTAAAGTAAACTTTGTTTAAGAGCCGCAACTAATTATTGCGTTTGTTCGGGTAATTGTAAATGATTTATATGGAAATCAACCCAGCGAAGATTTTTGTAGGCGATTGTAGAGTCATAATTGAAAGCAGCGCGATTCAAGTCGACGTTCACCACACTTCTCCGTCGAGTTACGTTTTGTTGAAACCGAGCTACTGCCCGTGCAGCGCAATATGAGCACGTCTCTATTCTTTTAATTCTTCACGTTGCTCTTGCGCTTCATTATCACGTGTATTCTTTGTGAATTACGGTTTCTTCGTCCTAGGCTAGATTGACCCAGCATTTTAATCATAAATCAATTTAAAAATTAGAATGATTCATTTGGCTAATTTACTTTGCAGTCATTAACCCACAAAAATAAACTTACAGATCGAATCAATCTCAATCCCACACGCACCACTTGTCAAGCACCAATTAATTTCTGGAAAAATTATCGAAATCGTAAAAGTCACATCGAACTTCATATGATTGTAATAATGGTACCGTTTATGGATGCAATGCACACAGTTCGAATATCATAAAACAGTGAATTAATTCTCAAATTTACAATTTAATAGCAGCAAGAAAAATAACACGTTTGCACAACGCTTAAGTTGTGGTATTAATGGTGACACCTTAGTGCCACCTCTTGTTTATCTCGTTAACTTTCTATTTTTATCAATTTATTTCACGATTTTCTGAGATTTTTTGGACAGCGTCCAAAATCATCAAAACATGCAAAATATTCAAAATTTCATAGAAAAACAATTAAATTTTTTGCGGGTTTTTTCCTGAAGTTTCCGAGTTTTCACTCAGATTTTGAAATGTTTCTCTACTAAAAGATCATCTGAATCGGGTACGCTCGAAACATCATTTTTTAATTTTCCGCACTTTCTGGTGGATTTTCCCAAAACTTTCTTTCGTAAGAACCATCTCCTGCCAATTGCAAACACACCAAAGAAAGATTGAGCATAATCGGTTCAGCCATTCTCAACTGATGCGCGCATTTATTTTTTACACCATTTTTATATATTTAGATAAAATAATTTGAAAAATTTCAGAAATTATTTCATCATTTTGCAAAATGTTTAAATTGGTTCAATGACATTAATAAAAGTTCGGGTCATATTGACCCGAAAGACAAAAAGTTTATAAACTTTGAGGAAAATAGGAAGGTTATACAAACATTCACATTTGTTTTTGAAGCAACATTCGTGTCGCACCATGTATTAGAGTATTGAAGAGAATATTAAGGCAAATTACAATCCAACAGTAAAAAACTAAGCGATTTTTCCGAAAAAACTTGAATTTCCGCAAAAAAACCATATAGTTTTTTTTGCTTTAACGCGTCACATCTCTCAAATGGATATGGATACAAGATAACAATTTTGATATCAGTTAAATTAAGCCTACGCAACTACAGGTTAAATTTTTTCCTTTAAGTTAAACAAGGGATCATCCCCAAATGGATTATCATCCCAAACTGGGACACCCTAAAAGAGGCATAACACACACTATTTTTGCTCTAACGAAGAGAAGCTCATTGTAAATTAATTATACGAGTAAGTACAGATTATGTAATTAAAACTTCAAAATTGAAACTAGTTTTGTTGAAATATTTTGTGAAACTAAGGAGATCATGACTTTTCTTTGGTTTGACTATTGTACGAGTCATAATTACAATATTTTCTTTCTTGCGAACAAAATGTTTGAATCAGAAGATTTATCAAATTTACTAACGAATGTGGTTCCAACAGCAAAAGAAATTGTATTAAACCTATTGCCATCAAAATCACGTAAGGTTTTTTCAAAAACCGAATAACGGTTACAGAGCAAAAAAATCAAGAGTTTTCGACAAAGCACAAATCGACTTGTTTTTAAATTTTGCTCCCGATAAGACATATTTAATGATGAAGGTAAGCTTTAAAACTTATATACTTATATACTTATTTTCTGGTATTTTCTTTGCAGGTTGTTTTAATACTGGGAGCAGCGGGTTCATGTCGTTGCAACGAACTAGTCCATTTAATGATAGATGATATTGAAAACGTTCAATCAGCTTTGTTGGTAAACATTTCCAACTCTTCAACAAACAATTCGAAACTCTTTACGGATTTGGAAGAAAATTATTTGGGGAATTGCAGAAAATACTTTGCTCTTCACCCAGAAAATGTAGAGGTGCAAAAGAAGTGGTATTGTATTTGTATAACTGACGGCTACTTAGAAGATTCCACAATAAATAAAACAAACACTGTTATAAGAATATTATGACCCGATGAACTTAGTACCAGCTACAGTATACCAGCTTCTACTAATCATGAAAATACAACCGCTCATGATCATGATACTTTAGAAAATGAGGAAACCATTGCTGGAGATGTATTAGGCCTTGAAGATCCCAGTACCTGTCCAATAAGTACCAATATTGTTGGCAATATAGTTACAAACGATAATAATGTTGACAAATCCGCTTAATTTTTATCAAAGTTTTAACATTAATATCTAGAACAAATAGTTTCTTTAAATAAGTATGTAAATACTGAGAATGAATAAAAACAGTTTTTCCGAAATAAAAAGTAAATAAAAATAATTATTTCATATACATTATACATATCATTGGGTCTTCACTATAATATTTTTCTCCTAGTGTTAAAAATACCTACTTTTACACCAAGGATTAAAAGTGTAGCTTAGCAACACACATATTTTTTTAAATAGTAAGAAAAAGGCAAACTTTAAAAACCAAAAACGGTATTAAAACAAGAGGCTTTTAAGACGTTGGGAGAAAAAAATAATTTTTGTTAATTAATTTTAAATATTATTATACAGATCTCCTTCGAATTTCACGGATTTTTCCCGGATTTCCACAAGATTTCCCAGGTTTCCCCCTATCAATCTGCTTCGCTTGATACGCCAATTTTGGGACACCCTGTATAAACGAAAGAACTGTATGTTATCCACACATTTTAGATAGATTGAGAAAAGTCCCAAAAACTTCCAAATTAATGCCAATTCCATTAAAATGTAATAAATGTAAACAATGTAAAAATGTTGCGCTATCTGAAAATTAGCCTAGAAGGAGGCAATATTACTTTTGATTTTATGTCTAATCTAACCAAAAATTTCAAAATCTACCGTTATCAAAGTACTAAAATTTGATTAAAGGTTCAATGAACGAAAATAATCATCTATAGACTTCACCAGAATTGCAATTGACAATAATTGGTGTGTTTTTTTATTTCGTATCCGGAGCAGGCTATTGAGAGCTGAATGGGAAATTATCAGTTCGACTTTTATCTATTATCTGTATTGTCGCTTTACTAATGGGTTACCAACTGCATCTAGTTTCACTTGAGTATATGTGACATTTCGAATTGTCAACTAAACTTTTTTGCTTTTCAATCTAACATTTTGAATCGACAACAAGAGCTTTCTGTCAATAATACTCTACAAGCAAGCCATAACAACTTAAGTCGATTTTAGATAAATTTCCGAAGAATAAAAACAAAGTTGTTTGTTGTGTCTTTAGATGTTTGAAGAAAGTATTTTAGGATAAATAAAAATAATAAAATCTTTCAAGATTACTTTCATATTCTTAAGAATTTTCCTCCACAGATTTTTCCGTTGAGCCTGGTTGGTAATCCGGTTGATCTTCAGTGGCTAAATTTGTATATAGCTCATACTAATTGATCTACCAAATTACGTAAATTCAGAATATCTTTTATTAGCGCTGCTAATATTTACTGGGCGAGTGTAACATGGCTCTAAACTATTCAAATAAAACGACAAAATGCCGTGTTTTTAATGTTTATACATCTGAATGGTTCTAACGGGTCAAGAGTATTTTTATACAAAATTATAGTCAAAATTGTTTCCAAACACATTGTTCTGGGAGAAAAAATGAGATCCTCATATTTGAAGATGCACCTTAGAGCCGACGAACCGCACAAATTTGTACCAATCTCTTGGGTGATGAATAGCCGTGGAAGTTTTTTCCTCTTTCTCTCTACTAAAGAGTGTGATACGACTTTATTTAACATTATTTCTTATTTAATTTTGTTTTTGAATTTTTAATTTCGATTCATCGAATGTGTATTGCCTTTTCAAGACGGCATTGCCATTTGTTTTATAACATTAGCTGTGATTCTTGACGCTCGATCTGATCCAGTTCGGTTCATATTTCATGAAACAACAAAAAAACGCTTGCTAGATTTCAATTCAAAGTTTGTGATCTAAAACAAAATTTGGATCTTGTTTTCCATATAAAGTTTCAGAGTTTTTTTTAGTTTGAGTTAGCGAAATTTGAGACTTTCGAGAAACGAGAGTCGAGTTTTTTTTTTATTTCTGTCGTTTGAACAAAAAGATAAATTGTGGGCGTGCAAGCGTTGTAAAACTTGGCGTTAAATAAAATTATGACTAATATTTTTTTTAATTTAAAAAGTGGCGAGAAAAACCAGATTTCATTTTTTGGATTATAAATCCTTGTGTAAAAATTTTTTCAAGTCAATAAATAATTTGGATGTAATTGCGCTTTATTACTTTTATTGAATTATTGAGTAGCGCGTCAAAAAAAAATTTAAGGAGAAAAACGTTTTATTTTGACAAAAGAGTGGTTATATTTGCATACATAATTTCAATTAGCTTATTCAATTTTTCTTGTGATAAAGAAATTAAATAAAGCCAGTAGTGAAAGCAAAGTATGGTGTCAGTGTATGGTGTTAGACGTTGTGTTGCTCTTGTATACGATTACTAGAAACGCAGTTACATTTATAGGTCTATTATGAATCTCACTTACTCGTCACCGAGTGAAGAGTCGTCACTATAATTCTATTTTGGTATTATGATTTTCGCAGTGAGCGAGTGATCGTCACATGCTTGTCGCTTGGCGACTCGAAATCATCGCATAGAATTTTTGGTATTATAATTCTCACAGTGAGCGAGTCTAATGTCATATATGCTCACCTAAAATATGATGGTGAGAGTCAAGTGACAAAGTATTTTTGGTATTAAAAATATAATATTTTATTAATATTTTTACATTAAAATAATTAATTTATATTTTTCATGTCAGAAATAAAGTAAAAATTACCACAACTCAACAATTTATCAAACTTGTTGAAGAAATGGAAAGATTATGGTCACCTAGAGGATATAAAAAAATGTCATGTTGAAAATTTTATATACTTTGAATTTTTTAAGTACTCACAAAGTCACAACCATTGTGTTTAGACTACAATAACCTTATAAATTTTGTCGAACACACACAAAATATCTTTTCATGAAAATAATTTGTAAACAACTAAAACTTTTGACATTACTATATGGTTTCCATAACGACAAATAACAAACTCTAAAAAATACAAGAATCTACATACGACGCCGCAAACAACGGCTCGCCAAAATAAAAGGGAAAATCACAATACCAATTTTGAACTCGGGTGACTTAGATAGTCACGGCGAGTGGGTGTGGTGAGGCGAGATTCATAATAGACACATTAATGGTGGCCAATCACAAGGCCATTTAATTTATTTTGTTTATAGGTGAAGATACCGTAACGTACGACTAGCCAAACATGTCGGGAGACAACGCCCAAGTTTTGACGGCCTATCGAGGCGAAATACAGTTAAGGCGGGAAGACGCCGAACGGTGGAGTGCAAACCAAAGACGGGAAGACGCCCAACCCCTTTCGGTGGTACCGTGAGGAAGGTCCACATGGTACAATTTTTGGTTTTTATTTTTTTATTTATTTTCATTCCAATTTCTATTGATTTATTATTTTTCTGTTAAAGTAGATTCAAATTATTTTTAAATTTTTGAAGTTTCATGCACATTCGGTTTCGCTCTGTGCATATTCGGTTTCGCTCTGAATTATTCCCGTTCGGCGATCATTTCAGGTTGATTTTTTTTTGTTTCTTCCTTCCCTCCGCCGCTGGTCCTTTGCGGATTTTTTTTTTTGTATGTTTAATTAAAACACAGTACGGCGACTTATTCCCGGCGTTAGGTTTTATATTTTTCTTTGTTGGTGTCGATTCTTGGCCATTTCATCTAATGGTCTTCTTTCGCTTGTTTTTTTTTTATATCTAACAAATAATAAACAAAATGAATTACTAAATTTGTTAGGGTCGGTGCATTGGGACGGGGATTCTCATTTTGTGCCAGTTTCATAAGGCTGGGCTTGCCACTCCCCGTTATCCCCTTCGCAGGACATCCACAGGGTCGGAACGGCGAGTCCAGCATACGTGTTGTCCATTAGGGGGCGACCGTAAAATCCAATTGGTCTCCCCGTGGCACTGCGATAGTTTCGAGCTGTCTGAGTGTATATTGTGGGGGTATCGCTGCGGGTCTCTCCAAGTGAAGAGAAGCCTGGTCTGTTGAAAATACGTTCCTACCCTATAATATTGCTTCGACTTGGCTGGCCATCAGAAATAAAAAATCGTATGTCATTTTAAGGAGCTAAAGATTATATTAAAAATGTAATTTTTAACATTATTGGACTTAAGTTAATTTGATTTTGTCAACAACTTAAAAAGTAACAGTGTTACAAATATGAGAGCCCAGAGAAACAAGATACTTTTAGATCGATTTAACCTTAAAACGAATTAAGATGTTATGACTTGTGAGTAGACGATAGAGATGAGAATTTTTTCATACGCAAAATGTAAACGAAAGAATTGTATGTTATCCACACACTTTAAATAGATTGGCTGTTTATTGATCGGAAATATGTCAATGGACATTTAATTTGACATGATATTATAAAAAACAATTCTGCCTAGCTGGGATTTTAAAATTTCGACCAGTTCTAAGCTGCGCATAAAACACACTAGAACAAAACCAACACCAAACTATATTTGATTGTTCAATAATGTGTGTATTGTGGTTCGTCTTTGAGCACCAAAGCGACGTGAAATTAAAATTTGTTTTGTTTGTAACCACTAATTTGATTAAATCCGGGGGAGCTCATAGGAGAAAATAGATTAATTAAAATTTCGTTCGAGTTCGGTTCATTTATGAGATAATCAACGCAATCTATAAAAGGCAATCACTTTTATTTAATTTTCTATTAATTAATTTGAGCGAAATGCGCGCGAAACTCGGAACACAATTTTATTTATTATACAAAATAGTGTTTACGTTGTCTTAATATTATTTGAAGAAATAACAAATTTGATTTTGATGCGTTAAATGTTGATTTTTTTTTTAGTAATTGATGGATAGGTGAACTAAATGTAAGTGCAGTTGTTTTTACTTCCAGTGGTATAATATATCGGCAATAATGTTTTATACGTACGCGAAACTTACTTGAATATACTTAAAATTCGTAAAAAAAAATTAATTATTTTTACGCCAAAACTGTCTGTCGACAGTCTAAAACACAACAATATTAAACATTTTAAATATATGGCAATATAATAGAGGTCGGTCTCACACACCATTGATGAAATCAGACAAATACAAAATATTGGCACCCGACCAATTAACTTTACGCGAAAACATGTGAAATCGCAACAAAAAAATTTTATCGATAATTTTTTTCTTTATAAATATTACAATGATCCGCAGACAAAATGATTTATCGTATGGTCGCACACATGTGGCTATGAGTAAAAAATGAGATATCATTCAACATAATAAAACACTTATTCTTGTCAGACTAATTAAAAACAGATATACATAAAATATATATATAAGATCTAATATTAGTGCACAAGGTTGGGCGAAAGACCAATGTTGATCCATACCGTAAATCATCAAATTAAAAATATAAATTCATCCTTGTCTAAATAGGTTTTAACAATACGCATAACCTGTAAACATGCCGCATATAAGCGCTGTGTATGAACCTGAAAACAAATTATATAAATAAACCTTGGACACAGCCACTCGATTGATATTTTATTTTCATCTCGGTTTCGTTTGATAGTTTCCGCTTTACACTAAAAATACTGCATACGACCCGAATAACTAAAACTGTGACCTATAAACACTTTATGGTCTAATATTAGAAATCTTTGTGACTGATGATTTCGCGATATACAAGCAACGACTGTTTTGATAATTGTTAGCAAAATGGAAGGCATAAAATAAACGCCAGAGTACCGATTTAATGGCCAAAACACCGTAACCACAAATAAAAATTTTACGAAAAACATAACAAATTATTTTTATTAGCAATTAAAAAATTTTATTTTCTTGTATTTGTGTATGTGTGTGTGTGTGTGAAAATCATTTATTTTGTATATTTTTATATAATTTTAATAAACAAAACAAAAATATAAATTTTGAGAAAAATTATTTGAAAATTTTCAGTTTTCTCGTAATTGTTTCGAACAACAAAAAAAACGAATAGAAAAATTAAGTGATGAGCGAGGAAGAGAAACTTTCCAGGGTAGCGAACTGTTGAAAAGACTAACATATATATTATATATATATTGTTACGAATTCTGCACTACACTCGTATAACGCACACATATTATAAAATTTGACCCCAAAGGTCATGGTCTTGAATCTTCTGGAGTTCATAATTTTTTATTACATCTATGTTGTCAGATCAAGTATTCCTCCAAACTAATTGGCAATAGCATTTTAGAATTCTAATTCTAAGTGGAGGGGAATATGGAGTTAGCTTGTGTATTGCAGTGTCACGCATCCGCAGATGCAATAAAAAAATAACCCATAACATCGATAGACAAAGTATATGATCGCGAGCAATTTGAGACGCAGATATAGTTGTAATTTAACTAGTGGACGGTGCAAGTAAAAAGTGAAAAGTAAACTGTGCGAAAAGTATCGAACAGTAAAAGTTAACAGTAAAGAAAATTAGTGAACAGTAAATAAATAAAATATGTGAATTGCTGTAGAAGTTAAAGATGTCAGAAGTGGGATTTTGCAAACCCCAGCAACGGTTAAAAACTGAAACACAAAAACATCACGGCAGTAGAATTCAAGGCGACAGAGCCTCGAGCTTTCAACCGAATACGATGTGCAGAAAGTACAGCCTTGCGAAGAGTAAGTTAAAAATAAGACAATCCGAGCGATGGAACAAAAACAGCCATTTCAATACAGCCGCCTACTCCAGAACAACAGAAGTCGATTTTGGGTATGGGAGGTATGATGAAGGTGCTCTGTTACTTCAAATGAAGAAGATAAAATCAGGCTGCCAAGTTTGACCCAACAAAGTGCCAAATTAGATCAATTTCGCATCGAACAAGGGGCAAAATTAAACCAGCAAAGGGAACAAATTGCTGAGCTACGTAAACATTAGAGTGTGCAAAATAATAAATTCGATGAAATCCAGCGTACCCAAAATCTTCAAATTAACGATTTTAGAGGAGACATAAAGTCCCTTGAAGAAAATGTTGCCGGCTAGCTGTAGTAATTTGAAGTACAAACCAGGCAGAAACTTAGAAAATAAAATTAAAGTGGAGGTCCGCCTGAATAAAACAGCAGTGCTGCACAATTGTTAGGGTGCAGGGTAGCAGCCAACGCACTCATTTTGGCTTTTCATGGAAAACTGCAGATGTCTTGCAAACCGTATCCTCGGCAGAAACGAGATATGAGTGGGTTATGACTAGGGCAACTACGCAGTGAAAGTCTTCAAGACCTGCAGAGACAAGGAACGAAATTGGCGTGTAATGCATACGGCAATGTACCTGCAGATGTGTTGTATGGAATAACAGTGAGCGCGTTTAGCAGTGCTGTCAAGGATGACCATCTGAAACTCATTTAAGAACCAATACTAGAGATAAAACAATGAATGAAGTATTGACGTTGCGGCTTAAGAATATGAGGCAGCTAGAAAAAGTTTAGCCACTGAAACAGTAAAGTTGCGCAATTCTGATTACGAAAATATGGCGGGTGATTATGGCTATACTAAAAGAGGAGTTAAGGCAACTGACACTGAGCTATTAAAGCCTGGTGTATGGAAGTAGATGTCATTTAATCAGTGAACGGTGCAAGTAAAAAATGAAAAGTAGTGAACAGTAAAGTGTATTAGTGAGCAGTAAACAAAGAAATAAGCGAGTTAAAGGTGTATAAAGAAAAATAAAGTTTGTAACTTAAAAACAGTTGAGTTTTTATTTGCAAAATCGTGTACGAATTCATACCGAACACCCAAACCTGACCAACCAAAATTAAATTAGAGCCTTTTCACGGCAGACTAATAAATGCTTGTAACTGGCTAAAAATAAATTTGGCTAAATAAATATAACACCGAACAAATCGAGCGATCACCCTTCATAAAAAATTAAGCCCGATTCACAAATTCACTATGCTGGAAAAAGAGAACATCCGACTACCTAGGGTTAAAATTATTGTTTGAGAAATATTTTAAAAGATTTTGCAAGTATAAATTTTCCTTTTCTCAAGATTAATTTGAAGAGTTTATTAAATTTTTAAAGTTTAAACATAACAATATGCATTGAATTAACGTCATTTGGTTTACCAATCTAACACTGCTATAGGTATAGTTATGGTTGATGAGGCCTACAAATCTGAATTAGCAATGTTGAAAACTAGATGAGGGGAGTCCAACATTATTCGTAAAATTTTCAAAATAAGCACAATGTTTTGCTTACGCTATATACAGGTTAGCAAATTGTAACAACTACAGATATTTCAAATCAGTCGCCCTTGTCTGATTTTCCTGAGGAATTAGGAATTAAGAAAACATTTTGCTGGAATTACAAATGGCACTAATTCCCAAATATTTATCTCCTCTTATCTCTTCCCAAATTTATATTCTGGTAGACAGGGAATAATTGTTTGCGCACATTTGTTTATGTAGATAATTATTAACTACATAAAACACGTATTGCGACCTTATTACAAGTTTAATTTATTTTTATTGGAAAATATAATGTTTAAAAATTAAAAAATGTACGAATCACAATTCCCCAAAAAAATAATGGGAAAAAATTAACATCAAAATTGCCATAAAATGGAATTATTTTTCCCTTATAAAAAAATTCCCAAACGTCAGAATACACTTTGGGGAACAAAAAATTTCCAACTGCTAAAAAACATCACTAATTCCCAATTGTCTATTCCCGAGGAAAACCAGAATATTGGATGTGTGAATATGACTCCGTCCTTTACCAATAGGTGTCGTTACTAGTACTGCTTACGTGTTCTATATGCTCTATGCAATACTATAGTAGTATATAGTACTTAATGTCAGCTGTCAAACGCAGTACACGACATTTGGTTGAAGTATAAGCAATTAGTAGTTTTAACTCCTTGAAAATGCCGAAGTTTATTCCGAATTTTATTGCAAAGAAAAGTGCAGTGGAAATTGAAACCTAAGAATAACACTGTTAGAACTAACATTTTTTGAGTTTTATATGTCTTTTTACTAATTCACATGCGCTCTTTCTAAAAATGCACCCCAAATTTTGCTATCTCTTTTAGTTTTTGATGTAGACAAATAAAAATTGTTGTAAGTAACATAATTTTACCACCGCTTCTTTTTTCATTGAGTAAACAATGTTGTATCTACCACTTACAACTTTGTAATCCCAATAAAAAATATTTTTCATGTAGATACCACTTTGTAATTTCTCTTTTTGTACATACAACTTTGTTATTCTCACTTACGTTTTTAAAATGAGTAGTTGGTTTTTTCTAATGCTCAAAAACGCTTCATGACAGTTCAAAATTGGCGCTCAAAATAGAAAGAAGTGGCAATTTCACTGTAAGTTATTTATTTTTTAATTAATTTTCTTATTGGTTCTATAGATTTAATGTTTGTTATTTACAAAATAGCAATCATGGCAGATCTAGAGTTGAATTTGTACATACTAAACGAAAATATTGTTTTTTGTGATCAAATTTTACTCGGCGATGAATTTTTTTTAGATCATTCCACGGTTGTGCAGTGTGCAGCGCAGTGTGATTGAACCATTCATTCCTTCCTTAATCAACGTATCAAGCGAACCGTTAAATGATGAACCACCACATCAACTCCAAAAAAATCTAGGAAACGTAGACGTAATCCTGTATTTTGGATAAGTTCTGTTCGTAAAAAAAAAATGTCAGGCCGGTGAGGAATATGTGAATGTTCGAGGGAAAACGGTTCCATGCAAAATGGTTCTAACAAAAAAAGACTGTCTCAATAAGTGCAAATATTTGTGTGCCAAAAATGTGAGGAAAACAGAAAGAGAAGAACAGTTTAAGGCGTTTTATGCCTTAGATGCTCAATTATCCTAAAAACTACCACCCGTAATTCACCAGCAAGAAAAACAACGAAAATGCAATTCCGTCGGTCTTTCACCTTTTTCTACGTTATGAAGGTTTCTGGCTATACATATACGGTGTGTAAAAATTTTTATTTGGGAACTTACAGCATTTTGCAATCACCAGTCTATATAGCGCATCAAAATAAATGCGAACAATCTGAGATGTCCAAAGGAGATATGCGTGGGCGGAAAAGCAGTAAGAGAACACCGCTGGAAAAAATTGGAGCCATCATGGCATAAATGCATTTCCTAGAATCTCATCTCATTATTCCAGAGCTAAAACAACCCGGCTTTACCTAGAGCCAAATTTGAACATTTCCAAGATGTATGACTTATTCAAAGAATACACAACAGATCCAGTGCCAGTGAAGGAAAGTTTTTATCGGAACAATATCGCCTTTCAACAACCTAAGAGTGATAGATGTGGTTCTTGCAAAAAATATAAAGTTGCTGAGCAGGAACAACTTATCACATCCGAAATGATCTTGGAGAAAGAACAACATGTCGAGTTGAAAATCAACATGAGACAGCAGAAAGCTATTGACAAAGAACGAGAAGTTCCGATCCTCTGTTTTGATCTACAGAACCTGATAAATTTCCCAAGATCAGAAATTGGCCCGATGTTTTACTATTCCAAATTAAACATCTATAATTTAACTGCATATTTGAGTAGTATAGGAAAAAAACATATTGCTGCTTATGGACGGAATATATATCAGGTAGAAGCGGGGCAATGATTTAGGGTCTGCATTAGTGAAAATTTTGAATAGAATTTTCGAAGATAATAGTGACATCTACAACCTAATTACATGGTATGATCCGTGCGTGCCGCAAAACACAATCTCGGTCATGTCGACTGCAATTTTGCATGTCATTAAACAAAACCCACAAATAAATTCAATGTTCATGAAATATTCAGTTCCAGGTCACGGTGAAATTTAGGAAGTAGACCATATCCATAGTTCAATTGAAAAGGTATTGGCAGTTAACGATTTTTTCCCGCCAATGGGGCTTATTCGAACGCTTAAAACAGTGAACCGGAGGAATCCCTTAATTATCATGCAAATGACTGCTACCGATTTTATGGACTTTGGGTAGTATGGGAAAATGTGTTTTGATTTTTCCAAAATTCCCTACACCAAATTAAAAATGTTGGGGTATACTCAACAAAGTAATGAAGTTTAATGTTCTTTGGGATACAATGAAGGTCAATTAACTACCCAAAGCATAAGGCGTTTAGAGAAATCCAGGAAAATGTCTTCATCAGATGTGTGTGAATTAAAGTCGCTAAAAAAAATCAGAATTATCAGATACTAAAAATAAACATCTGCAAGCGATGTTTCAGTACTTGCTCCTTAGTGATATTAAGTAGTACAAAGTCATTTTGAAATTAGAAGGGCCTTCTGTAATCCAATCTGATGAGACAAATTCGGTCTCAAGTACCGAAATCGTTCGTACAAATCGGGTTGGTTTAACTGAAACGGAAAAAACGAAGCTAAACGTGTCAAAGTTCAGTTACAAAGGTGTATCTACTTTTAGAGCACCAATTATGTCAATAATAAACCTATAGTTTTAAAGTAATATTTAGTTTATCATAAAAACATATATCTAAATACCAGACCACCACAATTTTATAAAAATTTTCCATAAAACTAAAAAGTTACAGCATATCAAATTTTCCAGTTTCATTTTCTCAAAACTATGTATCGAACTACCGAAAAAATTTGAAGTTGCTGAATTGAAAACATTATTGGCTGAAGATTATTCTCAAACAAAATCGAAATTGGCTGTAGCATTAAATGTTGTTCGATCAACTGTTGCAAAACGCTTATAAACAATCGGAATGGTTAATAAAGATCAACTGCTGGTTCCACTTGAATTAAAAGAATGAAACTTTGATCGTCGAAACAATTTGTGAAATACTGCTTCAAAGAAAAAAAAACAGAAGGAAAACATTTTATAATTTGAATTAGATGACATCGACAGGAGGAGTGGAAACTGCTTAAGTTTTGTAAAACTGATCAGGGCCTGTATTGTTGCAAATTTAATTTAGAATCGTTTAGAACATATTCGTTTTCCTTGTAAGTGATATATTATTCAAGATATTTGTTAAGCACCAAAAAGCTCCTTTAGAAACTTCCACTTCCGAAAGACTGACTTCGGCCAAATACCAATAATATCTCCAAAATTGCGATCTGCATAGCCATGTGGCGTATTTTTGTGAAATGTAACAACTCTAATCTATTGCACTATGTATGTGGCCATGTGGCAAAATCTCCAGGATTCGCTCCACAGAATTTCCATTTTCAGACTTTTTCGTTCTAATTATGATAAAATAAGAGGGCCAGAATGGGGCAGTCTGACGATCCGCATAGACATGTGGCGTATTTTTGTGAAATGTAACAACTCTAATCTATTGCACTATGTATGTGGCCATGTGGCAAAATCTCCAGGATTCGCTCCACAGAATTTCCATTTTCAGACTTTTTCGTTCTAATTATGATAAAATAAAAAGGCCAGAATGGGGCACTCTGACGATCCGCATACACATGTGGCGTATTTTTGTGAAATGTAACAACTCTAATCTGTTGCACTATGTATGTGACCATGTGGCAAAATCTCCAGGATTCGCTCCACAGAATTTCCATTTTCAGACTTTTTCGTTCTTATTATGATAAAATAAAAGGGCCAGAATGGGGCACTTTGACGATCCGCATAGACATGTGGCGTATTTTGGTGAAATGTAACAACTCTAATCTATTGCCCTATGTATGTGACCATGTGGTAAAATATCCAGGATTCGCTCCACAGAATTTCCATTTTCAGACTTTTTTGTTCTAATTATGATAAAATGAGAGGGCCAGAATGGGATACTCTGACGATCCGCATAGACATGTAGCGTATTTTGGTGAAATGTAACAACTCTAATCTATTGCACTATGTATGCGGCCATATGGCAAAATCTCCAGGATTTGCTCCACAGAATTTCCATTTTCAGACTTTTTCGTTCTAATTATGATAAAGTGTAATGGCCAGAATAGGGCACTCTGACGATCCGCATACACATGTGGCGTATTTTTGTGAAATGTAACAACTCTAATCTATTGCACTATGTATGTGGCCATTTGGCAAAATCTCCTGGATTCGCTCCACAGAATTTCCATTTTCAGACTTTTTCGTTCTAATTATGATAAAATAAAAGGGCCAGAATGGGGCACTTTGACGATCCGCATAGACATGTGGCGTATTTTGGTGATATGTAACAACTCTAATCTATTGCACTATGTATGTGGCCATATGGCAAAATCTCCAGGATTCGCTCCACTGCATTTCCATTTTCGTTGGGGCACTCTGTCGATCTGCACAGACCTGTGGCGTATTTTTTTGAAGTGTTACAACTTTAATCTATTGCGCTATGTATATGGCCATGAAGCCATTGTTTTTACATTTTTAATCTTTGATATTAAAAATCATATTTAACGATCATTTGAAGTTAAATAAAATTTATAATGAAATCTTTGAATCTCGTCTTATACAGGGTTAACTCACTAATACATATAAAGAAAAATATGGCTTAGTGAATACTTCTCATGATCCATCCGATTCGAGAAATTTTTACTAAAAATTTTGCTAAACAATTCGTAAAGAAATTAGTAAAATTTTCTCGGACATTATTTTCCGCTATTTAACACTTCTACATTTTAATTTCATATTTTTATGATTTTTCACATGAAAAGGATTACAGCACTTTGGGTTAACCATTTTTAAAAATTTTTGTAGACTTTCAAAAACTAACTAATTTATGTAAAAATTTGTCCGAGTATTTACATAATCCTGAAACAATTGATTATTATTTACGCCTATACGAATACAACCATTTTGAAGACCATTTAGGATGAAGCCCTTATAATAATTCTACTGCATTCTGAACAGGTAAATGACTAAGCACATCGGGCCCTTTCGTTAAACATATAATAAAATCTGTTCCAAATCATGTTTAAAACTAAAAAATGGGCGTAAAGCCCAAGCAAATATAACAGCTAAAAAAAGTTTCTGATGTATTTGACCGTCAACTCCATTCGGTTAGCAAATAATCTATTATTGGTCATGTGAGAATTGAAATTTATTGGTATTATTAATTTATTAGTCATCTTAATAATTACAAACAACCACATATTTCGTTATTTTGTCTCATTTTAGTTTAGTTTTAGTTTGAAAAACTACTAGAAACGTTAATTTAAAGTTTGAAACTATGAACCAGATGACCGTAAGCCTTGTCCATTTACAAAGTGACGTTTTAATTAAATACTAGTTTATTAACTGACGACTCTTACCACCAACTATCAAATATTTTGACAATTTCACTTATTGTACTCAATTTGTGTATAAGAAAAATTGTAAAAAAATCATTTTTCAATTTTAAAGCCTTATAATGCCCAAATTAGGCATTGTCCATTCATAAATTTATACTTGCTGAAAAGGCTGAACATTTTCCTTTGCGATGGTATATCAAACTTTTTTATGGAGTGGTAGCTGCCCCCCTCTACAGGTGAAAATAATTGGCAATATTTGATTCATCAATAACTGCGTCACTGCGATTAATTAAGAATGATCCAGTACCTTTCTATAATAGTATTATTCTTATTAATGCGTAATACAAAACTGAAAGCTTCATAATTTTACGTGAACAATAAAATAAAAAAATCACGAAAATGTGAAAAATGTCACAATTTCAAAACCTTATAACGGGACAACTGAAGATCACAAAACTTAACTAAAAAATACGTGACTACTTTTTCAGTTCAAGAAACATGAAAAAAATAAAAAAAAAAGAAATCGGTGAGGTCGACTTTGGAGCCACTGCTGAAATACCCTGGAATGACCCATTTATAAGACCACAACAATAAACAAAATGAATTCCTCTTATCAATACTTTTTTTTAATACTGTTAAGCTGGTAGAAGAGTACACGAGTCTAAGGTTAAACAGACCAACGTTATTCTCAAGTCAGCCTGATATTAATATAAAAATCATCTCACGAAGTATAGAGCGGTATATCAAATACAAAAAATTATAAGACATTTGGTGAGAATGGCATCTGCAATAAAATGCGACATATGATGGCGGCTATTATGTCATCTACTATATGTTCGAGCTAGTTTCATAGATTTGGTTCTTCGAAATTGAAGCCTATTGAAAACTAGTCCTAATTTATCTAGTAAATAAAAAATGAGACAAGCTGATATGCTATCAATTCACATTGAATGCATTTTGTGCGACTGCCAGTGTGTTATACATACACGCAAGTCGACAACAGATCGAAAAGTTTGCGAAGAGGACATTCCCGTTCATATTTTATTTATAGTCATTCCTTAATAATTGGTAGCACGTGCAAACATTAATGTGCGGCTCGAAAAGCACGATGATAATCGAAGGCAAGCGCTCAAAGGTTTCAAAGTCACCATTGCAAAAAAGGACTTCTCGTAACACCACCTATTTAGTGGATGAACGACGTGAAACAGGAGTTATCTGGAAGAATATCATATTTAGGATATTTTTACGGAACAAATCGTAGTGCACATGGATTGTAACTCGTAAAAATTTAAGCGGCTGGTGTGTTACCTATACTTGTTCTTGAATTCTGTGAAATATATAAAACACATATACACAGAGAAAAAACGCATATTTTAATTTAAAAAATGGATGTTCCTATTTTTATTATTTTAGATACATAATTGTATTTTTAAGTAGTTAAAATATTTATTTTGAATGAGAAATTTTAGCTTTAAAATTTTTCAATTTTATTTTAAATATGTAAGCACATTTTATTTTAAGAATTTCATATCTTTAAATATTGGTATTATTATTAAACAGTAAAAGTTTTCAATTTGAGACTATAATCTATTTATTTACACAATTTGTACCTTTAATTTAAAATTTTTATTTTAAGGATGTTTTCTGGTAATATTAACAACTTCGAGCGCTAAGGTTAAAAGTTAAACAGGCTTTGTTTTGGTAAAATAAATAACAAAAGATGTTCGTTTTACATTTTTACTGCTATTTCAATGAACATAATTACGAGTATACTATTACATGTTTTTACATTATTAATTTATTTATAAATAATTAAGGAAATTTATAATACTTTGTAAAAACGGAAAAATGATATTTTTATTACCTAAAAGTGTAGTGTCTGTGTATGGTTAAATAAAAAATATATATTTTTAATAAACAGTGACATGTTTGTAATCAAAAATGTCTGAAGACACGCCTTACAGGCACAGTTCAGATGCTTCAAATGAAGAAGATCCACGTCTTGGAGCTCAACTAATAAGTATAACTTGTGATATTCAAGAACTAATTATGTCGTAGGGAATATCTGATACAACATTTAAATTATTAATGGAAGAAGAGATTACCAGACATGTGCTTTTAAAAATGGAACGACAGGATATTATCCGTTTATTTGATAAAATGGAAGCATCATTCGGAAAAGAAGTCTTATTTAAGGCCGGCTTAAAAGCATGGAGGGATATAATTGTAAGCTAATTTGACTAGATTTATATTAATACTTAATTTTTTAAATAATCAATACCCAAAATTACTGCGTTAGTTATTGCGTTAGAATTAACATACCTACATGTATTTTCAAATGTTGACAATGTGATTTCATTAATTTTTTTTTGTTTACGTTTCCAACTGATATTGCTTTACAATTGGAATCGATTTCTTCCATAGCACATATTCAAAATAATTCCGTATCGGCGGTATATACATTTTTATGCACACATAAAGAAATTAAAAAGCGATTAAACAGATCTTAATCTGTTGATGAAAATTCGTTTTGCATTATGCCCTTATCGGGATTCGAACCCGGTACCTCACGATCCAAACACCATAGCTTTAACCACTGTGCCATTTGGTCGGTGGGAATACAACTTTTTGCTTTACAAAATTTTGCATTTACAAAATGTTATGTTTTGAAAACAAACATTATCGTGTTATGTCAAAATGTTTGGGTAAAAAATGGCCGTAGGACGTTTTGTAATAGTGAACATCCTTATTTTTGATTATTGTTTGAATTTTAATATAGAAAATAAAATGTGTATTTTAATTGTTGCTCCCAGATTTCAATGAATATTTTGAATAGCGAGGCTCGTCGCCTCGTTCCTCTTCCTTTGTAGTTCTTATTTTTGTTGCAGTTATTTGAAAATTTTATTGTGGTCATTATCCAATAATCTATTGTACATTAGTTTTGTTTATGTTGTTATTACGAAATTTGTTTTGGAAAACGTCAAAATTATTCATATACAAATGAAAATAACACACAAATACAACTATGTACAAGATACAAAAATTTCCCTTTCCAAATATTTGCAATCATGTTAGGTGGAAACCAATAGTTATACAGAAATATTTAGGGAACTAAAATATTTTTATTATGATATTCTGGTTTTTCCTGGGAAATTGAAAATATTTACGCCAATCTAATCCCATCATTAGACCAGAAAACTATAGTTTAGATAAAAACGATATGTTTTTCAATTCCCTATTCCCAGGGAAAGCCAGATAGTGCCACTGGACAGATAATATCAGCTTATTATTTCCTTGAAAAAAAATTATAATCAGATTGGATTGAATTAGCGTTCTCAAAACAACATTTCAATTGTTCCATTAACTATAACGCAATTTAAAAAATCGTTTTAATAGGGCATTCCATTAAACCCAGCGGAAAACACAACTTTGTCAGTGGACAGCAGAACTCGTAGCTGGTTAGAAAACATCTCCAAGAGCTTAAGTACATGTAGTCCATCATCAAGTCCTACACCAAGTACAAATCGAAGTTCTAATTCAGAAATTAGAAGCAACAACGATCTGTAAGTAACCATGTGAAATAATTGTAAATTTGCTATAATGTTCCATTTTTAAAAGGAATATGTTTAATGTTGTTGGTATAACCAATATAATTACTTCATCGATTAGAGGAAGAGATATTCTAGACTTTTACAAAATAAATAAAATTCTGAACGAAGTTTACCAAAAACATTTAGATCAAATTTTAATTGATTTTTGCTTGTCAAGAAAATATCAAACTGGTGCAACAAGATTTCTGTGGCATGACCACATCAATAATTGAAACATTTCCTTCAGAAAACAAGGTCTAAACCATAATATTCTTACAATTACAATTCTTTTCAACAATTGTTTTCCTCCATTTCTTATATAGGAGACCAACTACAAAGGAAGGACAGCAAAACAAAACCCTTCAGGAGAGTTATGACAGATATACAAATACCTGGGCTGGGATGTTCTAACATCACTATGTTTCGATAATTTATCGAAGTTTATTTCTCGTTTCTGTAGAATAAAATTTATCTCTGTTTCAATTTTTTTATCGTTTACCAGCCTGCTAGATTGAAATATTGTGATATTTCTACTGTGTTTCTATCACCAAATAATTTTTTTTCGATTGTAGAATGAAAATAATTGAAATAGATATTGGATAAATATATTCTAGTAGGTTGTGATAGCAATAGAGAAGAATAATTGATAAACGAAACAGAAGTCAAATTAATTCTAGCAGAAAGAGACGTAGACTTCGATAAAATATCGCAAAATGGTGATGTTAGAACATCCCAGCCCTGCTATTCCACAAAATATTTAAAGAAAAGAAAACTAGATTCACAATCAAACTCTTCATTGCGGCCACCGACGAAACACCCTTTATTCCTGAAAATGACTATTTAGAAAAAAAAGCAGTGGTTGGCAGAAAATATCGGACCGTGGGACACAATTATCGAATATCGGAAATCATTATCTAAACAACGAGTATCCGAATTAAAAGCATCTAAGGGTATCAATATAAGCAGAATATGCAGCGAATGGCTACGGTACAATGATTTTTATGGTTTTCAATTGGTAATATATTTTATGATTTGATGTTATCGATTAATGAAATTCTAATGAAATTAAATTCTTATACAGATTGAAATTGATTTTATCACCATGTTTGTAAACAAAGGCAACATGTTGATTGATAATTTTTATAACTTTGTCAAAAAAACGTAAGGATATTGTAATTCGTTTAATGCCCATCCGACTTGTAGAACGTGTTCACGAAATAAAAATGAAATGCGAAGTGATGATATCGAAATTTCTGAACATTTAAGAAACATTGATAAAATTACACATTAAATTTAACTTTGAATAATATACGTCAAACTGGAATTAGTGAAAATTCTATAATAAATGAAATTAAATATTTTCATGTAACAAATAATATCAGTTGTGATATTTTATTTTTTTTATTTTTATTTTAGTGAATTAATTCGTAATATAAATTACAGTACAATTTTAGCAATAAAAAATATATCAAATGAAATACATAATTCTGGTTATTATAATAAATTATTTAAAATAGTTTTCCTTTAAAGATAGTCTGATTCCAGATTTCGTCATATTAAAATCACAAAACATACTTAATTGATTATAAAACTTCGACATTAAATTCAAAGGTTCGTCACATCTATAATTAGTTTTATGAAAATCTAATTTCAGAAGGGTTCGAGTACGTAGATTCCTCACAGGGGCATATAAGTTAAGGTTAAATAATAAATACGGGCTGACTATTTCGCCATTTAGTAAATTGGAAATGAAAATAGCCCCAGCATGCTGCCGACGAATATCAAGTGGCTCAAGTTTTAGAGATTTACATCGCTCGGTATATGGAGGGAGGCCTAAAACATTCTCCCACCACATTCTACGATTATCAAACCCAATAATTTTCCAGGCATAGAAAATTAAGAATGATTTCTGAACCGGACAATTCTCTTGACATGATTACTGTAACTTGGACACCAAACACATGACGCATATTCAAGTTGTGAACGGACAAGAGATTGATATAGCGAGATCAAAGATTTCAGGTTATTAAACTCTTTCATAATTCGTTTAAGAAATCCTAACATAGAACAAGCCTTTGCAATTATCAAATCAATATGCCGATTCACTGATAAGGTTTGTGTAAACGCATAACCCCAAGATCTCTTACTTCAGTTATTCTTGATAACTTATCATTATTAATACAATAATCATGTATTACATATGACGATGAGCGGGTAAATGACATAATTTTACATTTCTTGGTATTCAAAAATAATAAATTATTTTCACACCAATGGCTAATTGCATCAATGTCCTTCTGCAGATTAAATGAGTCTTGCGTATTATTTATAGGGGAAAATATTTTTAGATCATCAGCATAAATTAGACAACGAGCGAATTTGACACATTTGGTGATATCGTTCAAGAATAAAATGAAGATAAGGGGTCCAAGATGGGAACCCTGTGGAACTCCCGAATGCACTTTTATCGGATTAGAAAAACTGTCATTTATTTTTACAAACTGTATGCGTTCAGTAAGGTATGATTCAATCCATTTTAACAAATTATTAGAAATGCCAAAAG
This sequence comes from Nephrotoma appendiculata, assembly GCA_947310385.1. Lineage (NCBI taxonomy): Eukaryota > Metazoa > Arthropoda > Insecta > Diptera > Tipulidae > Nephrotoma > Nephrotoma appendiculata. Next base: position 280,360,160 of record OX371223.1, read on the forward strand.
ATTTTAATTTTTCCAATACAATAACATGGTTGATTGAGTCAAACGCCTTACTAAAGTCAGTATAAATGACGTCAAGTTGCGCCTTAGCCTCAATCACCTCCAAGGCACGTTTTGAAAATTCCATTAAATTCGACACGGTAGATCTTCCACGGAAAAACCCATGTTGTTCGTCAACTATAAATGACTTCAGACCGAAATACATGTGGTCACAAACAATTGATTCGAATAATTTAGGGATCGCTGATAGTATAGAAATGCCCCTATAATTAGAGACATCATTCCTATTACCGGATTGGAAGATTGGAACAATATGTGAGGATTTCCAAACAACTGGAAAAATTCCCGACGAAAGTGATCCATTGAATAATATTGATAGAGGAAATGCTAGCTGATGACCAAGTTTTTTTAGGAAACTTGAAGGAACACCATCTGGGCCACAGCCATCTTTAAACTGAGTGAGTGATTTGATAATATCCTCTGGGGTGATACGAGGTATATGCAAGGTGGTGTTTGTACTATTATATGTTGTATCCGCAAGTGTTCCCTTATTAACATTATCTAGTCTATAAGTATTTTGGAAGAAAGAACCAAATAAGTTGGCTACGTCTATAGAGTTATTGCCCGAAACATTATTGTAAGACATTGTCGACGGAAAACCGCATGTTTTCCTTCTAGACTGAACGAAATTCCAAAACGATTTCGGATTTAATATCAAATCATTTTGAACCTTGTTGATATAGTTTCTATAAGCTATTTTATGCATGGAATCAAATTCATTAGATACAGAGGAAAAGGCCAATTTAACAGAAGCATTGTTGGATCTTTTCCATTTCCGATATAATTTCTTCTTGCGATTACCTAAATTAATCAAGCATTTATTAAACCACGGAGGATTATTTCGATTATTCTTAAAAACAGAAATTGGAACGAATCTGTCGATACCACTAAACAAAATATTATAAAATAGTTGCACATCATGATCTAAGTCATTAAATGAGAAGCGCGCATTCCAGTCAATTGATGAGAAAAATGAAATCAGGCTATCAAAATCTGACGTTTAAAATCATAAAATTTAGATATAAAATTATTCTTAATTGAGTTAGACATAATAAAAGTTCTGATTGGTTCAGATTGACCTCCATCGACTTATGGTTAATATCATTAACAATATATGAAACGGGTGCTTCGATTACCGTATATAAATTAATCGAATTTGTAAAGAATAGATCCAAAAACCTACCAATGTAGTTAGGAACATCATTAATCTGGATATAACCATAAGATAAGATGGAGTCAATACATGAAGTTTCAACAGTCGATGTCACGTTACAAGGTATGATATAATTTACATCCACATCATATACCCATTTGACATTAGGTAAATTAAAGTCTCTCAGAATTAGCACGTTGTCGTCTATGTTGGTTGAAGATGAAATTTTAAACAAACACTGTGTATATTTAGTATACACCTCAGTTTCCGAGTTCGGTGGAATATATAAACCAATGACATTTATTGATTTCTTACAGATGTTCAGCTTTACACATAATAGTTCTATAGTTGGGTCGCAATCAACTGTATCACTTACGATAGTAGAGTGGACAGCTATGAGTATCCCACCATATGAGGCACGATATTTTTTTAGGTACTTATACAAATATAGTTTGCACCATTCATTAAATAATTTTATTTTAAAAAAAAAATTATTTCCTACTAGACGTTTTAAATTATAGAAAACAAATGTTTGCATATGGTGAATCGGAAATTAACATGTCAGCATCCCAATATCGCTGCAGCACATTAAGTCTGGTAATTTCAAAATGTCTGCTCGAGAAATTCAAAATTTTTACATTTATTTCCCTTATTAATTGATGATCTTATACCAGTGGCCCTATTCGGGCTTTCCCTGGGAATAAGGAATTGGGAAAAATATTTTCATAGTATTTTTGTCTAAATTGTATTTTTCTAGCCTACTGAAGGAATAAGTTTAGAGGAAAAGTTTTTAAAACAAAGTTAATTGGGAAACTTTTGTTCCACAAAATTTTTATAGGGAAAAATATTTTCCCATTTAACTTTGTTTCCAAAATATTTACACCGAACTTATTCCCTTAGTAGGCCAGAAAAATACAATTTAGACAAAAATAATATGAAAATATTTTTCCCAATTCCTTATTCCCAGGGAAAGCCCGAAAAGGGCCACAGTTGATGATCCATTGTATAATTATTTATTAATTGCAATTGAAATTGCGGATCAATTAATGATTTACAACTATGATGAAAATTCAATAAACACTTTAAAAGAGTTGATAACCAAGCATAATCAAATGTACTGGATATTATTTAGTGATAACTTAAAACCAAAATTTCATAGTTTGGTTCATTATCCGACAATTATAAAAAAATGTGGCCCAATTAAACAATTATGTTGCTATCGCCTTGAAAGTGTCCATCAAATTTATAAACAGTATGCTCGCAATACTACTTCCCGATTAAACATTGCTCGTACATTGTCTACAAAGTCTGCTTTAAAATTCAGTAGCAATCTTCTCAACGCAGACTTTTTTCGTGTCGAAATTAGCAGAGGAGGAAGCTAACAATGTTGAAAATCATTAATCATATCTGAACTTATTTCCGCTAATTATTTCCCATAGTATAATTTATTACCAAGACTTAATTTACAAAGGAACACTGCATTTAAATTTGAATACTTTCTTACTAAACAGATAAATGAAAACTTAAAATTATATGAAGTATCTGAAATTGTTATTAAAGATAATAATTTTTATTTGATTTGTAAACAGTATGAATTAAAATATTTGCCCCATTATGTTTCATATTTAGTTGAAACCCGTTATAGGGGACTTCTTTATTTAATATTGATGAATTTGAGGGACCCCCAATGAAAAGTGATTAGAAGAAAACGATTTTATTAGTTTGATTATTTTTTTTTTAATTATTTCTATTTTGCTAATAACCAACTATCTTTTTCAAACATAAGCAAATTATTATTATATAAATGATTGGTATTGTAAAAAATATAATAAATGAAATAAATACAAAAAATAAAATCAAAAAAATCTTTTATTATGCATAAATTCAGATTATTTAGTTGAAAAATAAGTATCCCAATTTCTCAAAACTGCTATTTAAAAACTACAACTTTTAGTTTTTATTTTGAAATTGTACTCTTCTTAAAATAAAATGTAATAACATTGTTAAAACAAAAACTCTAGATAGACGTTTTAAAGGGTTTCAGCTATTAATTTAAAAGATGAGTTTTCTTAATTTTCCAAACAAATTCTCCTTAAAACAAGGATAATAAGTGCCTATTTTTACAGTTTTAACCCTCCTTAAAAAATAAATACTTAAATCTTACTTTTTTTTTAAAGTGTATACTATATAGCTAATTTCTTTAAAGAAAAATGCTCATTAAATTCTTATTTATACCAACGTTTTTATCACAGTGAAGAATTTAATAAAAAAATTATCTACTTCGGGATATTATAATCTATTAGTTGTAGAAGCACACATACATGTGAGTATACTCGGTTAAAAGTTTATCTAAAATGTTATTTATAGTGATTAAAGTTTTAAACTATTTTAAAGATTCTACACAAATATAAAAACTCAAATATGTATTATCTAAATAAATAAAAGAATGTTCTGACACTCAAAATTAATTAGCCATTAGTTAGAGTTCAAATATTATTATATTTTGGTAAAAGTATTGATGGTCTTAACAAGCATCTTTTAATCAATTGGTAAACAGTTTTCTTTTGCGACTCTACAACGCTAAAATTATCAATGTTAAACAACAATGATGATCTGAGTTTAATTTAAAATAATTAAATCACTTTACCAGCTAGGTTGAGGAATTGAATAACTCAACGGGTATTTTGACACATCCATAAAAATACCGCATTAATAAATGATTGACTAACAAAAATACGAATTAAAAATTTAAAAAAAAATTCATTATGAATTTGACCCAACTCCAACATAAACATCATATTATTTTGAAGTATACACAGAAAAATTTTATTTGCAATTTTCCCAAAAAATCTAAATTTAAAATTTCGAAAATGTACCACACTAATATAATTTTTTTCTTTTGTTGTTTTAATTTCCTTATTTTTATTATTATAGCGCGCATATGCAATAATATACATTTTTGCGGATTTTCATTCGAAATTATTATTTTGATTTCGATCATTGCACGGGAATTATATGTAGGCATGCAGAAAACCGCAGATGGTCTGTATAAAATAGTTTTTCTTATTATTTGTGACGTGGGTTTTAAAATATATTTAAAAAATTGGTAAATATCACGATACTATCACGACACTATCAGTATATTGTTATGCATCTCTCACTGTATATGAAATTTTCTCATGGTAAATTTAGTATTTTTTTATTTTTTTAAACATATACATAGCTAATTATTTCGCGGTTCTTTTAAAACCGCGTGACGTCAACAGAACACTTTTTTCACGTTTTTTTATTTTTATTTAATTTTATTATTCTGTTCACTTGACTTAAAAATTTATAGAATTTCGTTTGAAATTTAGCATTTTAATGTAGCAATTCATTTTAAAAGAAAAGTGTGAACATTATAACTCATAATGACAAGTGTTTTTTGCAATTAAAGCAAAAAGTATTTTATCGTACGGTGGAAATAAAAAACAAAATAAAACACATATGAATTGGCGGTGTGTGCATTTTGAAATGTGTGTACAATTTAGGTTAAGGAATTCCATAAACAGTTTACATGCCAGGAAAAAACAGGGGGAAAAACACTAACAAACCAAAAATCCTAATTATATAATATACTTAAGACATTCTTCTCTCCAAGCTCTTTCACCGGATGTTTTTGCCTGGAATACAACCAGTGATACTTGGCTCAAACATCTATTAAAAGCCACAGACATTTTAAATTTCATAAATAATCCAAAATTATCCACCAGAATATAAACAATAATAACTCTTTTAACAGAACTTAAACCTTAAACGCAACACAATTAAATCGTGTAACAATTTTGTTACCTCTATTTTAAGAAACCATAATTTATGTAAATTTCACACAAGTCGCACTTGAACATAAAACCACAATTTTTTTTTTTATAAACTTGTTACATAAAATATTTAACACTTTAAAATTTTTGTATAAATTTTATGTTCACTACGATGAAAACACTAAACTGAAGTACTTTGTTAAGATCAAGTTCGAGCAAAAATTTACAACACTCATAATAATAAACAGCATACAAATGCAATCTAGAATTAGAAATGATCAACTAACAAAAAAAAAATCTAAATTAAACTAACTTAATTATAAAATTTACAATTAAAATTAAAAATAAAACCAAAAAAAAAAGACGATTTGTATTGTTGTCGTTGTCGTGGCGCACATAAATAAATTTTATATTCTTAAAATTTGTCGTATTATGTCTAATAAATATAAAATGCACAGCATCTTTAGGTCTATATTGTTTGTCTGTTTATTACACGAGTCATAAATTAGAAGCAGTCAAGTCCGCATGTTGCAGTTTTACATCATGTTACGCGTTCAGTCGAAAATTAGTTGGCTATTAAGTGATTGCGAGTGATCTTAGCGGTTGCATGCAGTCTCAAATTGGCTTTAATTGAACAAATTTTTTGTTTGACGTATAATGTTCATACCTACATAACAATGATAGTTTACACGAAATGTGTGATAACGTGCGATCATACCTAAAACGAGATAAAAATAACTGTTTAGTATATGTTTGATTAATTAAAATTAATTGGTTAGAAATTTTGTCGCTTAACACTTAACCTCGATCAAACGATTTTTCAATGTTTCTAATTATTTAAATATATTTAGGGGTGATAGAACAGGTGATGGTATTGCCAAGTATATTGTTACAGGCTGGCTACTGCCAACCTGCAGATATCACTAAGCGCATGCAGAGGCCTCCACGGTGATATTTTGCCGGCAACGTTCTCAGCGAGAAGTGCGAAGGGTCGTGGGGTTTGAGGCATGCATGGCTCCTGGCTTACACCGTGATGAATACAGATAATTAAATAGAAATAAAACGCAAATAATAATAAAATATACCCGAGTTTCGCCGAAATTCGTCGGCCGGAACCTGAGGAACTAACAACGAAATAATCATAATAGAGAGAGAAAGGGGTGCCCTGGTGCGCGCATCCATTCGAATCCAAACTGGGCTAAGCCCTGGTTACGAAATTGGATGCGGGCACCAAGGGACCACAATCAACACTACACCGACACAGAGGGAGTCTCCGCTCCCATCATACCCATCCAAGAAATTTTAATAATTCATTTTTTTTTAGTTTAATTTAGACGCAAAAAGAATTAAACCCAACTTCCCACCCGAGAAAAAGAAAAAGAAGAGAAAGCGAGAGAGAGAGAAAGAGCAATGCGCATCGAGCGTGCACCCGCTGTGCGGCGCTCGATCACAAAAATTTTGAAAATTATATATATATATATATATATATATATATATATATATATATATATATATATATATATATATATATATATATATATATATATATATATATATATATATATATATATATATATATATATATATATATATATATATATATATATATGAATATAATAAAAAAATATATAAAAAAAATAAAATCAAAAAAAAATTAAAATAAAAAAAAAATAAAAAATTGTACTTTAATTATTATTTTTAAAAATAATTACTGGTGCGGCCTTGCGCGGCCGTCATGCCACAGGTGGTACGACACCCGGACCGTTGCGGCCTTGGTGCCGTTGTTGTTGCGGGGCCTCTCCCCGAAACCAAAACAAAGTCGGGCAACCGGTTGGTCGGCTTCTCGTTCGTTACGACCTTGTGTGGTCCGGCGTTGCGGCAGATCACCGATATCCACGGAAAACAATAGCCGGTTGGCTACCGTTACCGTTGCGGGGCCTCTCCCCGATACAAGAATCACAAAAATTGGGCGTGGTTTCGCCGAAACCGTAAAACTCGTTGAGCGTATTTTCGCCAAAACCGCAAGAATATTGGGTGTTGGCTATCCAAAAACCGTAGAAACTCGTTCTGCACTTTTCCACAGGTGGTACGACACCCGGACCGTTGCGGCCTTGGTGCCGTTGTTGTTGCGGGGCCTCTCCCCGAAACCAAAACAAAGTCGGGCAACCGGTTGGTCGGCTTCTCGTTCGTTACGACCTTGTGTGGTCGGGCGTTGCGGCAGATCACCGATAACCACGGAAAACAATAGCCGGTTGGCTACCGTTACCGTTGCGGGGCCTCTCCCCGATACAAGAATCACAAAAATTGGGCGTGGTTTCGCCGAAACCGTAAAACTCGTTGAGCGTATTTTCGCCAAAACCGCAAGAATATTGGGTGTTGGCTATCCAAAAATCGTAGAAACTCGTTCTGCACTTTTCCGTCAAGACCGCAATTATAAATGGCCTCACCTTGCAGCCAGTTAAATCCGGTACACACTCATCGGTATATGAAAAATACACGAACAAATCAAACGTGGTTACGTGAGTATCCACCTGGGTGTTGCGGTGCTCGTTAAGATGCGGTACTTCACAAGTAGCTTTATCACCACGAAATTATTGGTTTCTCCACGTACCAAAAACTACATGCGATATAATAATTTTAAAACTCTGTTTCCGTTTTTAACCAAATTTTATTTACTAGATAGTATTTGTATTTGTATTATCTTTTTAATTTATATTGGTTTCAAAACAACTTAGCACTTTAACAAATTATATAATATTTTTCCAAATTAAATAATAACTTTACATAGTTTGACTTGTTCAAATTAAATAATAACTTTATTTTATTTTGCTTTTAAATTTTTTTTTATTTTCACCATCGACTCAACAAGATGGTTGAAATTTTTCTTTTTTCCCAAAAAAACAAAAAGTTGCTCGACTTTTATCAACCAAAAACAACCAAATCCAAACTTGACTCATTCAAAATCACAACTTTAATGATCATCAAAAACAAAATTCTCCCGCCGCACAAACGACGCGCAAAAACATTCCAGAAGAATATCTTTCTTCTCTGTCTCTCTTTTACATCAATTCGCATTGATGTAAAAGAGACGCATACAAGAAAAACATTCTTATGGAATGTTTTGCTTTACACACACACTCGATGCGCACTGGTCTCGCTCTCTCTCCCATTCTCGTTCCATTACCAACCAAACAAAGAAAAAAAACACAAGAATACATCCACCATTTACCGCGTGTAGACGCCAAACTACACCCGTACGCAACAAACCCGGACGCAAAACAACCGAGGGGAATAAACACAAAAATTTACAAAGAATGGGGATGTAATCAATAAAAAATGAAATTCTGGTATTGTTGATGACAACACAGTCGTAACAATATTAGATCTGATTTGGTATACTATATACAGCGTGCGCTGATGGCGCTCACAATTTTCAGTTCATTCATATTGCACAAAGAAAGTTAAATATTCATACTCGAGTTTGTGCTGAATACAGACTTCCAGATACCAATTTAGCGAAATTTATAAATTTCGCCATCTCAACAAACCCATAGTAATAAAAATACTAGGAAAAGAAATAATTATTTCCAGTTACTAACTAATTTGGGTATGGTGTTAATCAACGCTTTATTAAAACTCGTATAGTAGTTGATCATGTTGCTATAGTATGTTTATTTTATTAAGTAAAAAATAATACAAAATTACAAAATTATTTGAATTTCCTGTTTGCGTTCCAAAATTTCTTGTAATTAAGTTACTTCCGTACACATTAATCATTTGACATATAAAAAACCGAAGGCTTGGATAGATTAATTAGATGGGACAGCACGGTTACAGATACCTAGGTCGCCGATAGTTAGTAACACAATGACTGGAACCATATACCTTTAGTAATAAAATTTCAAAATTAAATTTTGTATTAGTTTGATATAAAGTTGGATATAAATTTCCGGAATTTTAAGTTTTAGTAGTAGTTTCACTTCTACTATTAAGTAACTAAAAATTAATTAATAACTTAAATTCTTGGTGTTAGTTTGGATATCTCCTAACTTAATCATAGCTAAAGGATATAGAAATACAACATTTAATAGTAATTCTAAAAATCCCAGTTAGTCAATTAACAATTATCACTGTGCAAGTAGAAAAATGTGACAAGCTGGGCACCCGGGGGGTAAACTTAATTCGAGTATGCTGAGTTCAATGGTGCTAGTCCCATTTTAAAGTTATTCCCCATTTTTGAGATATCGCTTTCGACATGTTTTGGCTCTGAGTCAAAATATACCCTCATTTTCACGTTGATAGCTCTTGAACCATTAAGATTTATCTTATGCTTTCTTCATCAAAGTTGTTGCGCAGGTCAAGACCAACAACTTTGCCAAACATATCAAGGCCGAAAAACCACATCTAATTTTTTTTTGCTCTTTATTCGACGAAAAACACTGTTTTTATCATTTTTTATGATTTTGTTGAATTTAAATCGAGTAGAATCGATCGAATAAACATCGCATCGACAAATATAGATACAATAGAAACTATTTAAAAGAAAGTTAAAACGATTCAGTTGATTTTATGGTGATTTTTCCTAAAAAAAATTAACATTTTGCTTTTCTTTGACAAAACAATGGCGTTGCGATAGTGGATAAAAATCCTAGATTTTTCCATCCCATCGTTTTAACCAATTACATCACGTAAATTATACGGTATGATATCAAAGAGCCGAATGTTGAAGGGCCGAATGTCGAAGGGCCTAATGGGTCAAAGGGCGGCATTTTTTTGATTTTTTTTTGTTGTTAGAAATATAATTTTTTTATTTTTTTATTTAATTTAATTATTTTTTTTTATTTTTTGTACCATATACCTATTATCAGAAGGCTGACAAATAGGGCCTTTGGTGGCGCATGACAAAATTTTCCTTCACTAAAATGTATGGCTGACCGGATACGTGGAATTTCATAAATATTCAAAGATGAAAAATATTAAAATACATAAATTCATAAGAAATTCATTTTTGTTTAATAAAAAAAAATATTTACAAAATATTCTATAAAAAAATATGAAAAATAAAAAAAATATAAAAATATTCTAATATAGTAAAGGCGGATTCATTGTTGTAGTTCGTTGTGTTCGTTCCGTTCCTTTCGTTCGGTATTTTTTCTGCAGTATTATTTTTTAGGTTCATTGTTGATGAAAAAACAAAACATCAAAACACAAAATGAACAACGTACTTGACTACAAAATAAAAATATCGAAAACGTGTCTGTTTGTTTCTACTAGTATACCATATATCATGTCGTTTCTTTCTTGCCATGTTCCTTCGGTAAAAAAGTTGAAAATAGACCAACTTGATGAAAAAAATACCGAAGAAATAAAACGTCATTTGCGACAAATTCTATTGGTTTACAAGAAAGCATCACGAACGGAACGAACGGAATGAACACAACGAGCTACAACACTGAATCCGCCTTAAAACTTGTCAAAGCCGGAACTTTGATGTGCCGGAAACTTTTATTACACGGAAATATTTTCCCCAGAATGAAATTTTATTTAAATTGAACTTGTATATACCGGAAACTTCTCAAAACCCGGAAGCCGGAACAACTTTTTGGTACGAAATTTAATGTTTTCATTATTTCGTACTTGTGTAAGGCGGAATCGAATTCTATACGTTTTAATAGTTATTCGAATAATCCACGTGCCTTTAAAAAAATAGAAAAAAGATCTTTACCCGTCGAATATTTTTTCAATAAAAAAGCGTGGATCACATTTATGATGGTCGGCGATTGAACGTCGTAGAGGAAAGACGTGTTTTTGTCGCTCCTCTAAATAAGTAAACAATTCAAATGTGTTTAAATTAATTAAATAATATATTCATATTCTAGACTCTAGTAAATAATAGTTGTGTGTTTTAAGTAAGGTGAAAAGTTATATATTGTTACGATTTTGCCTTGTCAATCAAGGTTCGAATCACTGGATTGTGAATAAATACACTGCTTCAATTTTAACTCACACAATTTTATTTACACAACACAATTTATTATACAACACAATTTTCACAATTAATTATTATAATTATAACACACTTTTTAATTATCACTTTAATAATCGCTTTAATAATCACTTTAATAATCACTTTAATAATCTTTCTATTTAACCTTCACTGTATCACGTTTAAAATAATACTCAGCAATACACGTCAACGCGCGCCCTTATATACCAAAATATTTGTTTCCAGAATAATCCTAAATGCGCAGCAAATATGTTAGTATAGAAATACGCCTAAATGTTGAGTATAAATTATACACGTAATTGAACAATTAATGAAATTAACTTATTCTATTCTAATCTAGGTGTCACCGTAACACTACCCCCCACCTAAGCCTGTTCGTCCCGAACAGGATCCAGATCACCTCCTCTGTAGAGCGCCAAACGCTCTAAATGCACCACCTTTGGTTTACCTTTCCGTCCTTTCTGTATGCGATAAACCACGTCGTTCAACTTTTTAATGACAGTGTAAGGTCCTTCCCATGTGGGTTGCAACTTCGGTGATAATCCCTTGTGCCGTTGCGGGTTGTGAAGCCATACCAATTGCCCTTCCTCGAAGCCTTGATTATTTGCTCGTATGTCATATCGAGCTTTCATTCGATCACTTGATATTCGAATTTTCTCCCGTACAAATTGATGTATTTCATTAAGTTCCTCTTTCATTCGGTCGACGTAATCCTGTCCGCATAGAGCTGCTGATGGAACAGCCCCAAATTTTAAATCTCCTGGTAATCGCAGATTGTTCCCAAATATGGTTTTAGCTGGTGTCACTCCTGTTGTGTCATGTACCGCTGATCGGTAGGCCATCAGGAACATTGGTATATGTCGATCCCAGTTGCGTTGGTTCCTTTCCACAGCTTTTGCTAGATATTCCTCCAATGTACCATTGAATCTTTCCACCATACCGTCCGATTGTGGGTGTAAAGGCGTCGTTCTCGTTTTATTGATTCCAAGCATCTGACATATCTCCTGAAATACCACCGATTCGAAATTCCTTCCTTGATCCGTGTGAATTTCCATCGGTACACCAAATCTGCTAATCCAATTGTTGACCACGGCATCAGCTATTGTTGTTGTTTCCTGATTGGGTATGGGGTACACTTCCGGCCATTTGCTGAAATAATCCATTATTACTAGCACATATTTATTTCCGCTCTCGGTGGTCGGAAACGGCCCCGCCACATCCATTGCAATTCTCTCAAATGGTGCCCCGACATTATATTGTTTCATGGTTCCACGGCTTTTTCGTGCTGGTCCCTTCACTGCCGCACATTGGTCACATCTTCGACACCATTCTACTACTGACTGTCTACATCCGGACCAGTAGAAACGTTGGCGAATTTTGGCTAATGTTTTATTAATCCCTAAGTGACCTCCACTTGCTCCTCCGTGATACTCCTTGAGGATTTCCGCTATCCGATCTTTTGGCACCACTACCAACAATTGTTTTACTTTACCATCCGTGCTTTCCCACTTTCGTTTTAAACATCCATTTTCTATGTGGAGGCTATCCCATTGAGCCCAATATGCTTTTACAATGGGAGCTTTGTCAGCTATCTCACTCCATGTGGGCCGGTGTTCCTTTTCCTTATGTTTCATGATGAATGACAGGTCAGCATCCCGCAATTGCTCCTTCTTGATCATTTCATCAGTCCATTCCTCATCAGGTAGCACTTGCATAAGCCGAATATCGATGATGTTTTCCTTACCCTCCACACGCCCACAATGCTTGCATTCCACGGGACATGGCCTTCGTGCGGTTCCCTTCCGATGTTCAATTTGGAAATCGTAGCTTTGCAAACGTTCGATCCAACGTGCTACTTGTCCCTCTGGATTTTTGAATTGTAACAACCAGCGCAAAGCTCCATGATCCGTCCGTAGAAGAAATTTTTGGCCATAGAGGTACTTATGGAAGTGCTTAACACATTCCACTATAGCCAACAACTCTTTCCGTGTTACACAATAATTCCGTTCCGGTTTTGATAACATCTTGGAGTAATATGCAATAACTCGCTCCTCACCATTTGTTGCCTGTGATAATACTCCTCCTATACCATCATTACTTGCATCGGTGTCCAAAATGAATTTAACGTTGGGTATAGGGTATGCGAGGATTGGTGCTTCGCATAATCGTCGTCTTAGTTCCACAAATGCCTCTTCTTGATCATCCTTCCATTCGAATGCCTTGTTCTTCCTGGTTAACTCGTGTAAACTCTTTGCAATATTGGCGAATCCTGGCACGAATCGTCTATAATAGGTACACAATCCAAGGAAGCTCCGTAATTCATGTAAGTTTTTAGGTCGTGGCCATTCCTTCACTGCTGCGATCTTGTCTTCATCGGTATGGATTCCATTGGTTGTTACCTTATGACCCAAATATTTTACTTCCGTTCTAAATAGTTTGCATTTCTTTGGGCTTAGCTTCAATCCGGCGGCTTGTATCCGATCCAAAACCTCTGCCAAATTCCTTAAATGCTCGTCGAAATCCTTGCCCATAACGATGATGTCGTCCAAATATACGAGGCACGTCCTCCAATGTAATCCCTTTAGCACGCGCTCCATTAGCCGTTCAAAAGTCGCAGGGGCGTTACATAATCCGAATGGCATAACGTTAAATTGCCATAATCCGTTACCCACACTGAATGCCGTTTTCTCGCGATCTTCCTCCTGGACTTCCACTTGCCAATAGCCGCTTTGCAGATCTAATGTCGAAAATATTCGAGCACCCGATAATGTGTCTAACGTGTCATCGATCCTTGGCAATGGGTAACTATCCTTTTTCGTCACAGCATTTAATTTTCGATAATCCACGCAGAATCTCATGCTACCATCCTTTTTCTCGACTAACACCACTGGTGAACTCCATGGACTGCTTGATGTTTCGATTACCCCTGCTGCTTGCATATCTTTTACCATTCGATCCACTTCTCCTTGCTTTGCCAATGGTAATCTCCTGGGTGGTTGTCGAATCGGCGTTTCTGCTCCTGTATCTATTCGATGTTTTACCATTGTGGTTCTCCCATTATTGTCCGATGTACTGCAGAATATTGGCATGTACCGCTCGAGCAATTGTTTTGCCAAACTTTTCTGTTCCATGGTAAGATCTTCGGTCCATTTCTCCATAAGTTGATCTATAATCTCTTTCTGCACTTGCGAGTTAGCCGTCTTAATCTGATTTTTCTGCTCGCACTTCACTATCGCCGATATTTCTTCACATTTTCCGATTATTGTCCCTTTCTTGATGGTTTTCGTCTTATCCGAGAGATTTAGAGTCCTAATTGGTACTCTATTATCGCTGTCTGGTTTCACTAAAACTTTCCCGATCATAATTTCTCTGGCTCCGCTCTCTGCTTCATTGGCTTCCACAACCCACAACCTGGGTGACCCAGAACCTCCTTCCAATCTTGCCCATACTATTGTTTCCGAGTTCGGTGGCAGCTTCTCCCGATGATCCATTATAATTTGCCTGGTCGTTTCTCCTATAACGGCGCTAACGTGAAGTGGCAACTCGATATTATCGTAGGTTAATACACCCCGTCCAACATCCACCACGAAGCCATTCGTTCTCATGAAGTCCATTCCCAAGATGACTTCGTCTACAATATCTGCAACCAGCACCTCGTGTTGAAAGTGATTTCGTCCAATCCTTATTTTTACGACCTTTTTCCCTTTTATTGCTGAATTTTCTCCAGTCGCCGTTCGTAATTTAATGCCATTAGCTGGTTCCATAATTCCATCAATAATATCCTCACGAACAATCGTATGTGTTGCTCCCGTATCCAGCGTGATCATGCATTTCTTCCCATCAATATCGGCTTCAATTGTTAAGCTGTCACCGTTCCTTGCTATTCTAGAAACATGGATAGAGGTTGTGGGGCAATCGGTTGTGGGAGCCAGCTTCTGCCCCTTCAAGCTGACTCTTTTTAGTTTAACGACTCCGCTGTCGTCTGACGCTCCTTTCTGGATTCTATCTGCTCTTCGTTTGGTCTACGCTTCATAGGAGATAGCGACCTTGCTCGTTTCTTCTTAATCTCCCAACAGTCCCGTGAGATGTGACCCATTCTATCACATACCCAGCATTTAATCCTGCCACTTCCATCTCTGAATCTTGGCGTAGCCCGTGCGGTGTCTATTCTGGAATCAATCTCCACTCGACGAATTTTCATTGCTGGTTTGAAGATGGTTTGCGCAGTTTCGTTTGTTAACGCACAAGCGATGGTTTCCGTGAAAGTTGCCTTAGGTGACAACATCACCGCTCTGCGCGTCTCAGGATCTCGAATACCGTCAATGAATGCATCCATTTTAATTCGCTCCATGTAATCGGCCGACATATTTGAATGTACTAAATGCGCGAGCCGCTCAATTGCCGATGAAAATTCCTGTAGCGATTCTCCTGCTCTTTGGTATCGACCCTTCAATTCCATGCGATAGATTTCTCGTTTGTGGTCACTTCCGTATTTTCGATCTAACGCCTTCATAATTCCCATGTAAACGTTCCGTTCCTGCTCGGGAATGATTTGTAGTGTTTCCGCCGCTTCGCCTTTAAGAGCCACAATTAACGCTGCAACACATTGTTCTTCAGTCCACTGATTTTGCTTAATGGCCGTTTCGAATTGGAACTTAAAAATACTGAAGGATGTTGTTCCATCAAATGTTGGTGGTTTTATCTTAACTGCATTAACCGTCTGAATCACTTGCTGTGTCGTTCCATTCGCCTTGACATCTTGGAGCTCCTTCTCGAGACGTTTAACTTCCGTTTGAAAATCTTGTTTAACCAAATCAAATTTTTGTTGAACCGTCCCTTTAACATTTTGAATTTCTGCGTGTATTTCTTGTACTTCTGTTTGCACTTTTTCCACTTTACCGTGTAGTGTAGAAGATAACTCCAGAAACCTCTCGTCCATTTTCTTTTGGCCATCTTCTATTTGGTTTTTAATGTCCGCCCCTTGTTGCTCCATCTGCTGTTTCATGTCCTGGTTCGACAATTTCATTTGATGTTTAATGTCCGCTCCTTGTTGCTCCACTTGTAACATCTGTTGTTTCATATCTTGGTTCGATTGTTTAATGTCCGCTCCTTGTTGCTCCACTTGTAACATCTGTTGTTTCATATCCTGGTTCGATTGTTTAATGTCCGCCCCTTGTTGCTTTAACTGTTGTCCCATCATATTCATAGCAGCCATCAACTGCGAAAATCGAAACTTCCAGATGGGTTTTGCGTTGTTTCGACCACCGTTTGTACGTCCTTTTCTTTCTTATCCATACTGATTTCATCCGTTTTTTCCTCCTCGAAATCATACACATCTGGATTTAAACCGTCCTTCTCCATGGCCTGACGTAGTCGCTCCACCAAACTAGCTTTTGTGCCTTCACTAGCCAAACCTCGCTGCTTCAGTTGCTCATTTAATTGCGCAAGCTTTAATTCGTAGAGAATCATTTTCCTTATTATTCACAATCCCACCGCTGTCACCAATTGTTACGATTTTGCCTTGTCAATCAAGGTTCGAATCACTGGATTGTGAATAAATACACTGCTTCAATTTTAACTCACACAATTTTATTTACACAACACAATTTATTATACAACACAATTTTCACAATTAATTATTATAATTATAACACACTTTTTAATTATCACTTTAATAATCGCTTTAATAATCACTTTAATAATCACTTTAATAATCTTTCTATTTAACCTTCACTGTATCACGTTTAAAATAATACTCAGCAATACACGTCAAGGCGCGCCCTTATATACCAAAATATTTGTTTCCAGAATAATCCTAAATGCGCAGCAAATATGTTAGTATAGAAATACGCCTAAATGTTGAGTATAAATTATACACGTAATTGAACAATTAATGAAATTAACTTATTCTATTCTAATCTAGGTGTCACCGTAACAATATATTGCATGATTTTATTAATTTGTGTGTGATGCGCTCGCAACGGCGTAGACTATGTATATAACAATTTCGTTTGTATGTATTTTGATGCCGTTGTTTGAATGCATCATATACGCATTGTATGTAAATTTTCAATATGTAGGACTTTGTTGATTTGTTTGATGTTTAAGATAAGTGTTTTTTTCATTTTACTTCTTATTATTAAAGATTTTATTACATATTTTATTACATATTTTATTACATATAAATTAAAAAAAAAAAAAAAAATTTGAGTATATAAACATATACATATTTATAACTCATAAAGGTGTAGAGTACTAAGTAGTATCCTCATGTAGTGGCAATTTATTCAAGTATTGATTGCGCGAGAAAGGGTTTTTTTCAATTCTGTTGTTCTTTTTTGTTACACTTGCTAACAATTTTTGTTTTTGTTTTTGCTAAGAAGACTATGCATGTTTATTTTGCGTATTTTCTGCTTTTGGTAATTTTGAATCCTATAGGGCCATTCCACACGAGCGTTTTTTGTATTTTGGTATTTTTTTTTTAAACCAATTTTTTGTTCTGCTCTCTCTTAAATAAAATTTTAACTAAAATGAGTACAATATGTCCTTGAAATATTTTTTATTTCATTTATGTTTGTGTGATTGCACAGAAAATTCGTTTAAGTCGCAATTAAAACTTGTATCATAGGTAAACGGGGAAAGAAACGAAGAAAAATTCGGGATTTTTTTTTGTTTTTTTTTTACGTGTGGCATGGGCTATATTTTGTTTTGCGCATATGTATGTATATTTTGTATTTAGTACATATTTTGTATATAATTATGTAGGTATATGGTTTATTTGCTAGCATATTATGTTTTATATGGAGATTGGTATTGGAGGTGTGTGGCGGGATATGCATTTCAGTATGCTTTGGACAGAATCTACTTAAATATAAGTCCTGCTAACTCCACACATATGAAATAAACAATAACTAAGTAAAGATGTATTGGAATTTTTTTTTTCATAGTAATTTTTTTTTGAAAAACTAAGTTTAAGTGTATTAGAAGAAACAAAAAAAATGTAGAAAACAAAATTCAAATTTACGTTGCATTGTTAGTGTAACCAACACACTCTTTGTTAGTTTTTTTCTAATAGGTATATGTCAATGGAAGAGTAAGCAGGACTTATATTTAAGTAGATTTTGCTTTGGATATGCTTTTAGCTGTGTATGTGTGGGTGTACGAAGGAACTAATGTTCATGATCATAGGAGTTTTTGTTTTAATTTTATTTATTTACATGTCTTATTTTGCATTGTTATATATTTATTATATATATGTATTAACTTTTTGTGCTTGCGTGTGTAAATGTTTTTCTATATTTTTGTTGTTGTTTTCTTACCGGATTCGCTATTCAGATGCTCATTTTTTGGCTTTTTCATTATTGTATGCGTTTTTTTCTTTGGTGTTTCGCTGGTTTTATGTGTCAAGTTTGATTTAATGGTTTTAGTAGTAGTAGTAGTAGTTTTAAAATTTCTGTTTTAGATCTCTCTGCGTTTTTGTTTGGGATCGTGGATGGATGATATGTATCAACCGGGACCGATCTTTTTGAGAGTGTTTCTGCGTTTTGATAGTTTTTACGTTTTATTTGAATTTATTCAAATTCATCAGCTTATTTTTTTATATACATATTTGCTAAATTTATGTCTTTAGCGATTGGGGTTGAGATACACTTTTCTCTATGCTATAGAGAACTGCATTGGGTTTTGACGAGATTTGTGATCAATATACACAGTGGCTGCGAGGATATGGTGGAACTGTATTACAATAAATGTTTCTTTAATATTTAGAGTAATTTGAATGGAGTTCGTTCATTTTGAGTATGTGATAGGTCGGTGTCTGCGGTTGTGATGGCTGTTCATTGAACATTATGTTTCTCATCGTACGGAAGGTATTCTTCACATATGCTTATCGTTAGCTATATTTATGTTCATTATTAAGCGTTTTTGGCTGTGAAGTGTCGATCGACGTAATGGTTACCCATTATGCGATGTGTTGAAAGACCAAAATGCTTAATAATAAGTTATCGGCTATTTAAAATTGTTTTGTTTAGGAGTTGACGTAGTTATAAATTATTAATATTATAAGGCAAATTTGCAATCTTACATAAAACCATTGCCTGAGGTTTCGAATTGTATTGCAAATTAGTATATTTGATGAATGTTATTGATGTTTCTGTTTAAGTTTGCTGTCACTTTCGTGGGGAAAATTATTTTAGTAATTTTAGGATGATCGGTTGAACGCTGAAAATTTTGAACTATAGGGTCACCACGATACGTTTCAAATCTGTCATGTATCATTACGGTTTTGTAAAGCATAACTTTCGTTGATTAATGATGTTAGCAGGAGATCGCTTTTTAGGAATTAATTAATGTGTTGCAGTCTGTTTGGTTGGTCGGTATCTTAATTCTTACTGATTTAATTTATTTAAGAATTTAAGATTCTTGACCGTCCAAGATATTTAATAATTATACTATATTTCTTTAAAGTTTTCTGATTGGACAGTTATCAATACTGAGTTTTATTATTAGAAATTAATAAATTATAATTTGCACATAACCAGAACACGTTTTAATTTCGGGTTAAGTTGATTTAGATAAATATTTTGTAATTAAGTATTTGTTTCCTTATAAGCTCTTTTTATAGATTTTACTAGGTATAAAAGCTTCCAAATTTTTTCAAGAAGTTAGTTTGTTTCAAGAACTACATTGAAGAGACAATTTCCGTCGCCAGGATTATATTTTATTTCAATTATTAACCAAATTAGAAATTTTTAATTATAGGTCGAATTCTAATTTCAATTTAATTCTTAATAATATATTACTAATATTATTAAATCAATTATTATTAGATCAAAAAACTACAGTTATATGGAACATTAAAGTGTTGGTGGAGGGAAATTCTATAAAGTTACAAAACAGTGTTACCAGTTTCTTGTTTAAATTAAATTTTAATTTTAATTAATATTTTTCTTAGGAAGCTTGCAAATTTTCATGATTTTTTTAGGAAGCAGACAAGGTAGGAATCGTAATGACTATCGGGTTTGCTAATAAATTTGATATTGAATTTTTAAAGTTACAGATATAGCGTGGAAGCACAGAATAAAATTTAAATGCAGACAAATATTGCTATACTAAGATACATAGTTTTATATTTTAGGGGTTCATGGAATTTCTTTAATGAAACTTTTTTTCTAGCTGACTTCGGGAGACTGTAAATTGATAAAGGTTTTGTTAGCTTGTTCTAGGTTGGATAAATAATTCTCACTGGTTATCAATTATATGATTGATTATTTATTTAATTGTTGTTAATAATATTATAATTTATTTAATGAGAGATTAATTTTGAATTTTTTATTTCAATATTTAGTTAATCATTTATTTAATAATTGGGGCGCTCAACAATCGACTGAGTTATTTGATTTTAATGGATTCTACAATTGTACTAGCACCTACTTATTATTAATTTTGTCACTTTACAGATCCCTGATTAGCTTAATAGTTTTATTTAATTCTGATTGGGAATAACTGTCACACATTCATTATTGATAAATTACCTTACAGATTCCAGATTAGCTATCGTTGAAACAAGATGTCGTTATTTTTTATTTTTATAAATAAACATAATATTTGAATTAGTTTAGGGATGGCAAGGACGCAAGTGACTTTTACATTATTTAGTATGTATTTTTTTTTAATTTAATTTTTTTTATAAATAAGTCTATTAAATTAACAGATTCAAAAAGATTCTATCCGTTGATGATAGAAAGGTTGTGGGTTCTTTTCCTGCTTCTGCAATATTTGAATTCGATTTATTTTATTTATTTTAAGAGAAACAAATTATTTTAGGTAATAGGTACTAATCATTACACTACATTTATTTTATTCAAGTATAATTTAATTTAATCTTATACTGTTCTAAATAATGAATCTTTAATAATGACATTTTGTGCAAAAAATTTACCTTTAAGAATTTAGATGGCAACATTATTAATTATAATTTTGTTTTAGGATGCTGATTATTTATATCTAAAAAAAAAAAAAAATTAAAAATAATTGTGCTGTCTTGTGCTAACCGCTTTACATTATATTTTCAACACTAACAATTTACTAACTATCGACTACTTAGGTGTATGTAACCGGGTCAATTCCGTCATATTTAACTTGCCTATCCTATCCTATCCTTCCATCTTGTTAAATGTAATAAAGGTGTATGGCGATCCCGGCGTCATCCGTGAGTCTCGCTTCATTATTTTTTAAGGTTGAATATATTAAATAAATTAAGTAGTCAGTAATAAGCATACAGTTTGTTTTCAGGTTTAATAATTAATATATGTTTACTGAGTTATTTTGACGGCCAGTTTGAAGTGAATTTATTAAATGCTAATGGTTTTAGAGAAATTATTAATAATTTAATATTAATTGTTAATATAATTCAAATAACTATGATTTCAGGAAATTTTATTGTAAGTTGTGGAGTTGTAGAGGATTAAATTAATAAATATGTATATTATTTAGGAAACCGGTAGGGTAGATTAATTAAGAATTAATTTCAGGAATCTTTAGATGTTATGAAGTAATATTTCTTTGAAATATTAATTGCTGGTTGTGTAGATTAGAATTGTGCTTTCATTATGTTATTAACTATTGGCTTTACCTAGGTATTTGGAACCGGACTGATCTAATTAATCAATTTTGTTAGATAGCTGAAAAATATTAATGTAGAATTATATTACAGGAAATCCAGATACACGTGAAATAATATTATTTTTTCTCAGGTTGCCGATTTACTGAGGCAATTGTTGAAGATCAAAGCAATACCATCGTTATCCATTATACCTATTAAGCCTTTATCCTTCCTAGTAGATTAGAAGTAGATTAGAATTGTGTTGTGCCGTACGATCGCTAGGTGTCTGCAACCGGATCGTTCCGTCCTAAAAACAAAAGTAAAAAAAAAAAACCTTTCCTATCCTTCCTATTGTTATATGTAAACAGGCTGTAGGAATAGGCCCGGCGTTATCCGGGACTCTTGGCTAGCACTTGGTTCTACAGTCCAATCAATCAATAAAACAGCGTGGATCACATCTATGATTTTTGAACAATTTCTACGGGGTTTTAACAACGAAATGATCAAGCAAAACAGAAACATGTTGCTGTTTCTCGACAATGCAACGTGTCATCTACGCAAAAATTTCTCAAATATAAAATTAATTTTTTTTCCGGCCAATACTACAGTTTCTCTACAACCTTTAGATGCCGGTATAAAAAAAAAATAAAATTCAACTGTAGAAAAGTTTTGCATCAAAAACTGTTGTCTGCAATAAATACAGTGTCAAAGGCACCTAATTTAACGAAACAGACCAATATATTGGAAGCAATTTACTTTATTGTGCATTCAATAAAACAAACTAAATCAGAACAAATTACTAAATGTTTCAAAAAATGCGGATTTGTTTGGGACGAATTTGTTGAAACAGTCGAAGATGATCCTATTTCAGCAGGGACATTGCAGAATATGATTCAGGCTATATAAGGCGATCATAACAATATTGCGTTTGATTTTATAGCAATTGACGATGAGTAATTTTTGAAAATAACGTAATATTAAATGAGTTGATGTCCCGCTTTCATCTGTAAGATCTGAAGACACAGGAAGCAACTCGGACCGCGATAATCAAGCATCTGGAGGAAGCCCGAGGAGTGTAAATTATTCATCATTTCCAAATGTGCAACTAGTAAACTGACGAAAGCAACGATGGATAATTTTGTAAACACGGTTATCTGGATCAGCACTATATCTTTAAATTTATATTAAATAGGTTAATTATTTTTCATTAATGTATTTATGTATGGTACATACTAGTGTGTATATATGTACATACAATTATGTATAAATACAAATATTTATTTTTATTTTAACAACGCTTCTTGTTGCATTGAATACCTAACTGAACTTTTTTGATATGTATTGTATTAAATAAAATACATAATATGTATGTAGATTGAAACCTAAAACTAGACTTTAATTTAGAAAAATTTTTGCTAAGAACTTTCGAGAGACGGAAACTTCCCAGTGACGGAAATTTTATTTGGCCCCGCATGTTTCCGGCTTTGACAAGTTTCACTGTATTCTTAAAATATTTTATTTTGTTATAAAACAACACATTTAAAAAATTATATTTCTAAAAACAAAAACAAAAATTCGGCCCTTCGACCCATTTGGCCCTTCGACATTCGGCCCTTCGACATTCGGCCCTTCGACATTCGGCCCTTAAACACATTCGGCCCTTCGACAAATTCGGCCCTTCGACACATTCGGCCCTTCGACACATTCGGCCCTTCGACACATTCGGCCCTTCGACACATTCGGCCCTTCGACACATTCGGCCCTTCGACATTCGGCCCATCGACATTCGGCCCTTTGTACCTATTCCAATTATACAACAAACACGCCACTTTGCATATTAAAAGGTTGAAAAAAATTGAAAAATAATCTTGGACAGAAAAATCCGGGACTTTTATCCGTCGTATGATTCTGTGATTGAATGGCGCAGTGACATTTGATAATTGATATATTAATGCAGATGTTTCTTTAAAAATTTACGTGTATAATTTACGTGATGTAATTGGTTAAAACGATGGGATGGAAAAATCCAGAGGCCCTATTCCTGAATACCATACGAAAACGAAAGTACAAGATTCCTATTCAAATTTAAATAAGAATCGTACGAATCTGATTCAATTCAAACATGAATCTTGTACATTCGTTTTCGTATCGTATTCAGGAATATGGCCCCAGGATTTTTATCCACTATCGCAACGGCACGCCATTGTTTTGTCAAAGAGAAAAAAAATGTTAATTTTTGAGGATTTTTTTTTTTTTAGGAAAAATCACCATAAAATCAACTGAATCGATTTAACTTTCTTTTAAATAGTTTCTATTGTATCTATATTTGTCGATGCGATGTTTATTCGATCGATTCTACTCGATTTAAATTCAACAAAATCATAAAAAATGATAAAAAGTGTTTTTCGTCGAAATGAAAAGCAAAAAAAAATTAGATGTGGTTTTTCGGCCTTGATATGTTTGGCAAAGTTGTTGGTCTTGACCTGCGCAACAACTTTGCTGTAGAAAGCATAACGAAAATCTTAATGGTTCTAGAGCTATCAACGTGAAAATGAGGGTATATTTTGACTCAGACCCAAAATATGTCGAAAGCGATATCTCAAAAATGGGGACTAACTTTGAAACGGGACTAGCACCGTTGAATTCAGCATACTCGAATTAGGTTTACCCCCCGGGTGCCCAGCTTGTCACGAAAAAAAAGATTGTAATTCAAGCACAGTGAATTAATATTAAGCGATTCCACAAAAAATTGAACTTTTATAGAAGTATACCTTCAGTGGAACCACTTTTATCCGGAACGACTTGGGCCAGAATAATTCTAGATAAACGACTTGTATTTTAAAAGGTTTTTTTGATGTGTAAACACTCGCCTACCAAAAATTTTTGTATTAGAGTAAACTTGTAAATGAAACGAAAGGAAATCACGTAGTACCTACTTCGTTTGAAAAAAGCAACAAACTCCATAAAAACAATTGTGTGCTATGTATGGCATGCTTGTATGTAAATGTACGAATTACGAACGATTAAAAACAGTCAACAATTTGTATACACAGGCGGAAAGTTTTAATCCAAGCACATTTTTATCAATTTTGGTGAATTGAAAACAATTTTGTTTTATTTTATATTTTTTTTTAATTACGCAACAACAAGAAAAGGAAAAATTAAAATAAAGCTTAACGAAATAAAAAAATTAAAACTTAACTTTTAGATTCATCAATGTTGCCACCTTTTGCTTTGATGACTGACTTACATAATCTGGGCATTCTAGCTACCAGCTGTCAGATTTTTGGCTGAATTTCCTTCCACGCAATTTGTAGTTGGTGTTCCAAATCATTTTCTGACGTAGGACAGGACTTTTGTATTGCCCGGTCTAATTCTCCTCAAAGTGGATCGATGGTGGATGAATTTAAGGTTCGCTAACTGTAAAGGAGCTGCGAGCCGCAAAAAGCACCAGCATACGATATGTGCAGCGAGATTCATTTGGTCGAGAAATCGATTGTTTGCAGAAAGGCAGAGAAATTAGAAAAAACTACGTAAATTCTATCTTTGGCGCCTTTTATAGATGATAATGGTATTTTCAGAGTCGGTGGCAGGCTGAAGCATTTCGATTGCCAATAAAATTATAATTATAAGTCATTCTACTAAAACCAACACTCATTCAATAAAATGATTATACTTCACATACATGTACAGAATCTGCACCCTGGTCTAACACTGACGTTTCATCTAATGAGGCAGAACTTTTGGGTAATTTGGAGGAAGAAGCACCATCCGAAAAATTATAAAAAAATGTGTCGCATCTTTCGAAAACAAATCGAGGACTTCCAAGCAACTCATAGAAACCTGCCAATAGCAAGATTGAAAGCGATAAGACCCTTCACATCGTGCGGTGTCGATTATGCAGGCCCAATGCAGCTTGCGTCGAAAAAAGGTAGCAGGGTTAGATTCACCTAGGGCTATATTGCGGTATTTATCTGTATGGTCACAAAAGCTATACACTTGGAGGTTGTCAGTGACTTTTCCATTAACGCTTTTATCGCTGCTTTAAAGAAATTTGTGTCGAGGAGATGATCACCAGCCCATTTGTACAGTGATAATGGTTCAAAGTTTATCGGAGCCGCACGAAAAGTTAATGAGGTACATAGAATTATATCTAATACTAAACACAATTCTACCTTTGTAGAGCATTTGGCAAAATCTCAAATATAGTGGCACTTCAATCCACATGTTTTTCCATATTTTGGGGGTTTGTCGGAGGCTGCTGTCAAATTCGTGAAGACACACCTTTCAAAATGTTCCGCAAATACTCACCTTACTTTTGAGGAGATGGCAACCTCATTGAGTCAAACCGAGGCTATTTTAAATGCACGGCCACTTTACGCAGCAGAAGATGATGAACCTTTTCATGTTTTAACTTCAGCTCATTTTTTAATTGGCTCAGCGAATTTTTATGTACCTGAGGAGGAAATGAATGAAAACATTCAGGTTGGCAAACTCTCCAGATGACAATTTATACACCAACGCGTCTAATTATTTTGGGAGAAATTCAGCACAGAATATTTTCACAACCTTCAACAAAGGGTCAAATTGCGAAAAAATTTGGTTGTTTGTTAAAGTGAAACGTAACTAAAATTAAAACCAAAATTTACCACTCCATGAAAATGTGACTTGGTTTCCACCGTACCGTACTCATCAAATTGCACAGATTATAAAATACACAGATGACTCTCTTGGGCGCGGTATTTATTGGAAACGTTTTGCTTGGTCACATTGATTCAGCTTACATTTTGGAAAATATATCAATTTATTTTCCATGCAGGACTTTTCGAAACCACAAATTTTTAACACTAGAACGCCAATCCTCAAACCCTGGAGATAACAACCCCATTAAAAGTCAAAACCACTCATCATCGATGACCTAATCGATGTTAATTTGTCAAAGGCCACCTTCAAAAAAATCATGAAACTTTTGATGTGTAAACATCTTTACTCTTGCCTATTTTTGTATATAGAGTAAGCTTAAGAAAATTAAAAAATTATGATGACTGACTTACATAATCTTGGCATTCTAGCCAACAGCTGGCAGGTTTTTGGCTGGATTTCCTTCCACGCGATTTGTAGTTGGTGTTCCAAATCGTTTTCTGACGGGGGACAGTACTTTTGTACTGCCCGGTCGGTCTAATTCTTCAAAATCTGCCTCGAATGGCCTAAGATCGAGTGATTGAGGCGACCATTCCATGATATTTAGTTGCCGACGTCGATAATGTTCGGTTAAAAAATCTGTACATAATCTAGACTTGTGCTTCGCAGTTACCGATACAACGTCTTCCCGATGGAATGGTGTTCTTCTCCAATATCTCCTTATTCACGAAACGATGTAATATTCTTTTTACTTTATCTATAGATCTCCAATAGTATTATTACCGAAGCAACCTCACATCATTACCTATCCCCCTCCATTTTCAATGGAATGAAGACAGTCTTCTTTCACACGTTTGCCGATTTTTCTTTTCGAACGAAAGACCTCAAACTTGATACGTCGTTAGACTGATCTATTTTTCGCGAGTGGCGTTGAAAGAAGAACGAATTTCTGGCGCTGTAAAGTGTCTATTTCGCTTACTAATAGTGACTGTAAAATTGTCTTCGCATTTTGTCGTGCATTTGGGTCGCCAGATCTTTTTTTGATCTTATATGATCGTGTAGCACGGAACCGATGAAGAGTATAGCTCACGGTTGGTTGTGATACAACAACTTTGAGTGCAATAGCTTTATGTGTGCATCCTTCATTTGCTAGAGAAATCATCAAACTCTTTTCTCGTTGGAAATTTCGGCAGCTTCTTCCATTTTCTTTTGTTTTTTTTCTAAAAAATAGGCAAAACATTTCAATACGGAAACTGTGCTTTAAAAATATTTGCGGTGTACACTATTTCCAAAATTTTTAGCTCAACATTAAAATATATACTTACGTGAGCTGATATAATGCAGCGAAATTATTTAAACTTCGAAGAAAACGACAAAATTGTTTCACTTCAAAAATACTACGAGGGCTGCCTTTTATATTTCGGGATTAGAGAACAAAAACAAATATTAATCATCGAAAATCGCTTTATTGTTTTTCAAAATATTCCCCATGAAGATCTATACACTTTTGCATGCGTTTGAACCAATTGTCGAAGCACTTTTTCCACTCTGATTGAGGTATCTCCAAAACATGCATTCTGAACGCAGCAACCGCTTCTTCAGGTGTCGAAAAACATTGACCTCTCAGTTTGTTTTTTACGTACGGGAACAAAATGAAGTCATTTGGTGACAAGTCAGGACTATGCGGCGGATGATTCATCAAATCGATGTTTTGAGTGCTCAAAAATGCAGTTGTTTGAGCCGATGTGTGAGAGCTCGCATTGTCGTGGTGAAGAGTGATCCGTCTTCGGCAGTTGGTTTTCCTGATTTCTTGGTAGACAACTGGCAAACATATGGTTGTGTACCACTCAGAATTGACTGTTCTGCGTTGTTCTAGTGGTACGGTTGCGACATGTCCATTTTTTCCGAAAAAACAAGCGATCATTTGCTTGCAAGTGCTTCGTGCGCGAACAACTTTTGTTGGATTCGGCTCATCTTGAAACACCCATACAGTCGACTGCTGTTTACTTTCGGGCCACGAGCCTTTTTTTGAGCGATTGACAAATTGTGTGGGATCCAACGCGAAGAAATTTTTTTGACATTCAAATGTTTATGCAATATTGAATGTATGCTGGTCCCACTAATGCCTAAGGTTGTCTCAATCTGACGATAGGCCACATGACGATCTTGCAATATCAGTTCGCGCACAGCATCAATGGTTTCTGGAACAATAACTGATTCTGGACGACCTTCACGAAACTCGCCTTGGAGTGAACTATGACCTCGATTGAAATCACCATACCATCGATAAACACTGGTCCTTGATGGAGCTTCATCGCCAAAAATTGAATTAAGTTCATCCATGCACTCTTGCTGTCTTAATCCACGTCGAAAGTTGTAAAAAATAATCGCACGAAAATTTTCACGATTTAATTCCATTTTTTCGCCGAGATGTTGAGTTAATGGTACTGTAAACAACACAAATAGCGCTCGAATGTCAAAACGTTCTGAGTACGCATAATCTCAAAAATGTCAAACTTTACGATAGAGCTGTCAGTTGCCAGATTGTAACACTAAGGTTGTCCAATCCCGAAATCTTAGATCACACTCACACAGGGATGCTCAATTCATTTGCTTTCCAAGACCTGGCTGCGCAATGACGAGCATGTTAATATTCCTTCTTTTGAATGCTGCGTTCAGATCAAGAGAGATGGTCAACGAGCTACCGGAGTAGCAATTCCGACAAAATATCCATAAAATGAGCATGATGGACACAAATAATTTGCCGAACGAACTTCCACTTGTCACAGGTCGGCCATACGTTCTCAAAACCAATATTGACGTAACAGATGGACTGGCGAATGGAACTATGGGCTGTCTGAGGTATATCGAATGCAGCCATCCTGACCGGGACAACGAGAACGATGAAAACGTGAACAATAAAAAATGTCAAACGACACTGGATGGATTTCAGTACAAATTCACAAGTTGGCAAACAAATGAAAAACTCTGGTTAGTATAAAATTGCATTCCTTCTTCCTTCAAAGTAAATTGTACTCACGCACTACAGATGCCATGTTTACACATCTCCTTGAGAGTACTAATGGACTAACTCTTTTTTTTAATACTTTCATAGTAAAACAGCATATTTTAATATTTTTGGTTCAATCTCTTCCAATAATGTCTCATGATTTGGTTCAATCTCTTCCAATATGTCTCATTTTCACAAAATAAATTTGAAGTAAAAACAACGATGCACTTGAGCCATTTCTATTGGGGATTCCCGAACGGATGTTCCATGCAATCGATGTATCCCACTTATTGGTGCTGTCCGATTCATCAGACGATTGATAATTCTTGTAAATATATGAAATTAAAATTTACTTTATATATAAATAAAAAACGGGTTTTGAAAATCTTGATTTTACTTTATTCTACTGGTACATTTGCATTTTTTAGTTGTTGAAGCAAACTGTTTCGAAACAAAATTCCATCGTTGGTATCTAAATTTCTATTGTGGTCATTATTCCGTAGAGATTCATCTTCTTCAATATTAAAAATAATATTTTCATTAAGTTCCTCACCCATCATACAAATATTGTGCAAGGTGCACACGGTTCCAATAATTTTTATGCTGTTAAATGGATTTTAAATGGAGTGATGATAGCGCAGGGATTTAATCGACAAGCATAGTTTCTCCGCTCTTGCTTACAGTAACATTGAACCTGTGTTCTTTTGTTACTACGTTCATACTATTATAATCAACCCAATATACCCGATTACATTTATGTATAATCCTATTCACTACACCTCCCCCTTTTACAAAATATATATTTTTACTTCGTTTCAATCTTATCAAATGATATTTAAAAAACTTAAAATTATTTACTAATATCTGACGTAATCCTCAAACCTTCGCGGCTGACGCGACACTCGGCCCGATCTAGTCGTTCGTTTCTCATCGAATACTTCTCTCCATCCTCTGTTTAAAATTACACTCTGATCAAAACTCTGAGATTGACCATTCGAATCTGGACCGTTATCACTATTCTTTATTGATCTTTCCTCCCCAACTTCGGTCTTAATTCGCGGTTGCCTATCCGATTTTCTTAAATGGAACGAATTACGCCTAAGATTTCTTCCTTCTTCATTTTTTATAATGTATGATCGAGGACTATCATAAGTGTTTATAATTTGGGCCGGTTCCCACATATTATTTTTTCTGTAAACTACTGACTGTCCTTTCATAAATTCGGGTCTTTGTTTAGTCCGTTCGTCATAATACCGTTTAGAGTTACTTTGATTTGCCTTAAGCTTGTTTACTACGTTACTCTCAACTTTTGGTTTAAGAAGCTCATTCTTAGCTGGAATTTTTGATCGAGTTCTGCGACTTAAAAGTAATTGTGCTGGAGATTCGCCCAAATTAGCCACTGGGTGATTGCGATACTCCAACAGTATATAATTTAAATCTTGACCATCCTCAATCGATTTCTTCACCAAATTCTTAGCTATGTGTACTGCTTTCTCGGCTTGCCCATTACACCTTGGGTATGTAGGACTGGAAGTTTTAATTTGAAATTCCCAGCTCTCACTGAACTCATTCATCTCCTTTGACGAAAAAGGCATATTATCGCATATTAATAGTTTTGGAATTCCGTGCGTGGCAAATATGTTTTTAAGTTTTTCGATGATTTCTCCAGATTGTTTATTTTTTAACATTATTATGTCTATCCACTTACTGTAGTAGTCCGTTATTATTAGGTAATCGTTTACCCCTACTTGCATGATGTCACATGCAATCTTTTCGAACGGCAACTCTGGAATTTCATGAGGAATCAATGGTTCCTTAACATTAGATTTTTGAAATTTCTCACAGGTCCTGCAACCACTTATGTAATTTTCAATATCCGTGTCTATGCAGGGCCAATATAATATTTCCCTTGCCTGCTGTTTGGTTTTTGTAATTCCTTGGTGCGATGAGTGGAGTAATTGTAACATATCTTTCCTCAACTTGAATGGTACCATTATTCTGTCTCCTAAATAGACTAATCCTTTGTCACAAAAAATTTGATTTTTAAATTTCCAATATGGTCTTGCCAGATGTTTAATATGACGTTTAGTATTTGGCCATCCTTCGTTATAGATTTTTAATATCAGAGATAAACTTTCATCTCTCGCCGTTTCCTGTATAAACATTTCTTTTCTCTCATTCGACATATTTATAGTATGAATAACATCCTCGTATTCCGTAAATTCCTCTGCGGATTCGTTCAAGAGAAAACTTCGCGATAAATGATCCGCGACATGCATCTCTTTTCCCGGTCTGTATATGACATCTATTTCATATTTGAGTAACTTTAATTTCATTCTTTGCAAACGTGACGAGTTTATTTTATGCATTTCATTTTTAATGATACTCACTAGTGGTTTGTGGTCTGAATGGATTTCCACTTGCCTGCCAAAAATATAATGATGAAACTTTACGCATGAAAATAGTATTGCCAAAAGCTCTTTTTCGACCTGAGCATACTGATTTTCCGTGTCTGACAAACTTCTTGAGGCAAACGCTACAGGCTTACCCTCTTGCAACAATACGCAACCTAAACCATATTGGCTTGCATCTGTCTGTATACAGATCTTTTTATTTTCATTAAATGTCTGTAAGATAGACGTGTTTGTAATGACTTCTTTTAATTTTTTGATACATTTTTTATGTTGGTTCATCCAACTAAATTCCACATTTTTTCGAAGCAATTGCCGTAAGGGTTCCGTCAATTCTGCCATATTTGGTACGAAACTTCGTAGATAATTAATCATACCAAGAAATCTTTGTACCTCTTTTTTTGATGTCGGATCTTCCATTTCCGTAATAGCTTTAATCCTATTCGGATCACAACTTATTCCGTTGCGATTAAAAATGTGTCCCAAAAAGCAAACTTGGTTAACCCTATATTGTACCTTTTTCCGATTAAATTTTATATTCAACTTTTTTGCTCGCTCGACAACCTCCTTTAAATTACAGTCGTGCTCTTCCTCTGTTCTTCCCGTCACTAACAGATCATCTATGTATATATACACTCCTGGTATATCACCAAAATTTTTTTCGTTTAGTCTTTGAAATGTTTCCGGAGCTATATTTATGCCAAATGGCAATCTTTTGAAATTGTAACTACCAAAAGGTGAACTGAACGCACAAAGCTTTTTCGAACTGTCCTCGAGTTCAACTTGGTAAAACCCATCCTTGAGGTCTAAAACTGTAAAGGTTTGTACCCCAGCTAATTTAGATGTTAAGTCTTCTAATCTTGGAATTTCATAATAATCTTTTTTTATTGATTGATTTAAATGTTTGGGATCTAAACAAATCCTTAAGCTACCGTTAGGCTTTTGCACTACCACCAAATTACTAACCCAGTCAGTCGGTTCTGCTAATGTTTCAATTACATCACTACGTACTAAGTTGTCTAGTGTTTCTTTTACTCTACTTCGTATTGCTAATGGAATTCTGCGCGGTGGTCTAGCAACAGGATTTGCACCTTCTTTCACCACTAACTTTAATTTATCAGGAAACTTTCCTAAACCTGTGAACATCACTTCATTATTTTTTATAAATTGTTCTACCTCGCTTTCATTATATTTTTCGATTTCCTTAATATCTTTAACTAACTGAAATTTTTTAATTGTTTCCAATCCGATTATCGGGGTTACCTCAGAATTAATTATTATAAAATTTTCCAAAAATTCTAGACCTCTATGTCTAATTCTCAAACTAACCAGACCATGCGGCACGATCCGCGAACCACCGAAAGCCTTAAGGATTACCTCCGTGTTCTCCATTTTATAATCATGGGTTATTTGGTTCAAAGTCCCTAAAGGTAAAACATTAACCTCAGAACCAGTATCTATCTTAAAGTCTACTTCAATATTGTTTATATAAAATTTTTCAAACCATCCTTTTTTATCACTAATCATTGAAATTTGTAATTCAATTATGTCTATATAATTGTTTTCACAATCAAGTTTATCTACAATGTTTATGTGTTTCGACCAACAACACTTTGTATAATGATGCTTTGCATGACATTTTGCGCACACCGAACCATACGCAGGACATTTTCCTTTTTCATGCTTTTGATCGCATCTTCTACAATTACCCATGAAACCGCCTCTTGTTTGTGCAAACGAATTATTCTTATTATAATTATAATTTTGACAATGTTTATTTGAACCATAACTATTTTTTTTAAAATATTCATTTCTATTCTTTTCTGTATTTTGATTAGCATTAAAATTATTTCTACCATTTTGAACTCTAACCTTATCATTATTTATAAATTTATTTTTACCTATGATCTCTGCTACATCAGCATGTTTGAGTATTTCATCCGCCTGTTTTCGAGTTCTCTCCTCCAGACGACATCTATCAACTACATCCTGTAGTTTTAGATTACCTTCTTTCAAAAATTTTTCTTTCAAATTTGTATCCATTAGGCCAAACACCAATCTGTCTCTGACTAGTGCGTCGTGTTGCTTTTCAAAACCGCATTGTTCCGCCATTTTCTTTATTTCTCCGAAAAAATCGTCGAAGGGCTCGTACTGTTTTCGATTTCGGTTATAAAAATTATACCGCTCGTATAATATATTTATTTTTGGTTGACAATATTTATTTAATTCGTCCAAACAATTTTGTAGTGTCATTTTTTCACCTTTTTCTATATTCAAGGTCTCAAGAATATCCGCGGCGTCACGTCCTATTAAATTTTTGAACATGGTTATTTTTATTTTCTCATCAGCATTTTCTTTACCGCTCGCTATCAGAAATACATCAAAATCGGCTTTGAATCTTTTCCAATTATTGAATAAGTTGCCCTTTATAAGTAAGCAATCTGGTTTATTTAATCCTTCCATTATTTGTTAATTTTTTCTTTCTGGACTTTATCAGATTATAACCTCAACACACAAAAAAATTTTTTTTTTTTTTTTTTCGCACCTCGTTATTTTTAGTTTTTATGTTTAATTATTATTTTTATCCTACCAACTGCGCCATGTGTTGTTGTGTCCGGCGAGGTAGTTATTTATTAAGATTAAAACAAAACACAATTATTATTATTATAATATTTATTATAAGTTTGTAATTATTACATGTGGTTACAATTAACAATTTAAATACAATGATGTCAAGTTTCTCCGCTCTTGCTTACAGTAAAATTGAACCTGTGTTCTTTTGTTACTACGTTCATACAATTATAATCAACCCAATATACCCGATTACATTTATGTATAATCCTATTCACTACAGGGCTATTATGTAACACTCTGGTATCATGTACAGAGCCCGGGTAACCAACAAAAATATCAGTAAACCTCCCGCTACCATCAACTACAGCTTACAAAATTATAGAATAAAATTTCTTATAATTTATGTATTCGTCATGTCTATTGATGGGACATTTAATCTTTACGTGGCATCCATAAATTGCACTAAAAGCATTTTTCAAAATAGGAGGTTTTGTCCGTAAACAGAAATTAGCGTACAGTTTACAAAAGTAGACTATGCGCAGAACGCTCAGAAAATGGATAGAGCAACAATAAGGGAATGGTGTTTTTTCGAAGAAAATAATCTTCTCCGATGGATTTCTTTTTTGGGGTGGTTTGCAACAAACATTATATGCCAATAACCTAAGAACAACACCTGTCAATCGAACAAAGAACAACAAATGTCATCGAAAATTTGGTCAAGGATAATTTGGTCATGTCTACACTCTTTATTACAATCAAGACATCAGAATGTTTCAAATAATCATTGCGATTCTTGTTTCGTATTTCAAAATAAGCCGGCCTTAATGGGGCCTTATTTTTTTTAATATTTTTTATCAAGTAAAGTTGATCAAAATTATTGACCCTCTTTGACACATGAGAGTGACCATTTTTTGGCACATAAGATAAATTGGCCGCCTACGAAGGTTTCTGCAATCATTTCCTATTTGGATTAAAGAAAAAATTGGAGTTTTGTATCCCGAAATGCTAGATGAAGCATACTATTTCGTTAATG
This sequence comes from Nephrotoma appendiculata, assembly GCA_947310385.1. Classification (NCBI taxonomy): domain Eukaryota; kingdom Metazoa; phylum Arthropoda; class Insecta; order Diptera; family Tipulidae; genus Nephrotoma; species Nephrotoma appendiculata. Next base: position 280,395,449 of record OX371223.1, read on the forward strand.
AAACACTCTAAGAAAGGGGAGATGTGCTGTTCTGTCCCCAAATCGGGATCTCATTTATCTTTTTTGCATGTTATAAATTATTTTACCGAATATATTTGGCTTTGTCTGGTACTGAAGAAATGGATGTTACATTGTAAAAAAAACCAAATAACATAATTTATAAATATTTTTAAGTTTCCTTCAGAAGTAATCGCCAATAAAAATAAAAACCGTATACTCCTTCAATCAGCCCACCGGTACATGTATGAAATGCATAATAATAAATGTAAACCAAATTTATCTTTAAAATAACACGGTACTTATTGTTAACAACTTATAGTTATTTTAATTTTCGATTGACCTACACAGCGTACAATGGCAACATTATCGTCACATGTAAAAACTGCAAATACAATGTAATAATGTATTTAATAATAAAAAGTGTTCTTGTTGACAAATTTTTAACTTTATATTCTTGTTTTATATATTCTTGATTAATCAAAACCTTGTTGTACTTCTTAGTATTTTCTTAATACGCGTTGTAGTAAAAAATATCGGTATCCTATCTGCTACTAAATATTAAATAAAATATCAGGATTTAAAAATTACTCAAATCAACGGAATCAAAATTAATATTCACACCATTTGGAATATATCACCGTCAATAATAACGCCAACTCACAGATCAATATTTAAATTCGATAATTTTGGATAATTTAAAATTAAATTACTCATCTATATACATTATATGACTCATTACGTACACCCAAACTAATTTTAATTAACTGCACGAATAAAATTAATTCTAATTTTGGATAGATTTTATAATGTTTACGTCGACAGACACGTCGTGCGCCGATCGCCATAATAAAAGAAACGCGCCCAATTAATTTTCTTATACTGTTTGATATTTAGCGTTGTTGTCGTTGATTTTGGCACGTGCTGCTATATGAACAGCAGGTGTAAACCAAATAATCGTCCGCTGTATATATTTATACATATATACAATAAATTATAATTTACATAACATAACATTAATTTTAACTAAAAATTCGCGCGATCGATGTGGCGCGGTGTTGCTCGATCACGATATAAGTGTGATGATAACAATATGATCTTATAATTTTTATTGAATTCAGAGTACATAATTTATATTTTGATAGCCGCAATTAATTAAATTTGATCGGAAACATAAAATGAACGGAAACAAATAAATTTGTTAATAACAAATTTGTTGGCAGTCGTACTTATGCCGGTGGAAAATAAATTTATATCGTGTACATTTACTCGCGCTTTTACGCTATGTGGTGTGTCGTTGGCCAAAAAGAAATTTTAGTTAAAAATTTTAATATCTATATCCAATAAGTTTTGTAATTAAAAAGTGGTTTAAGATTTTATTTGATAGTGCGCTCAAATTTTATTATCAATATCAAATTAACTGACATAAATACACCATTAATAAATTTCTACATTGCGGTTTAGCTGCCAATAAAATATAGAAATAAGTCAAACCGAAATTGTCTCGATTTATGTTGTCACATCATATGGGGTGATAGAGGGTGAACATATCGACCACAATATATTTTAATCATTTGAAATTATTCAACTCGACCCTATCTATAAGAAACCAATAGTCTAATACGAAAATTCTTAAACATTTGAAATTACGGCCCAATTGTTATTTGATGTAAGAAACCTATATTATCTAACCACATACTCCGAAATCTCTGACATTTTTGTAATTCTAGAAAGAATTCTACGCATTTTTTCTACGCATTTGAAGAACGAAGTTGAATATTTGAAGCAGAAAGAATTTAACAATGACGTTATCATTTCCGGTATTCCACATATTGTAAACATTACTGCGGAGGAATTACTGAATTCTATTCGGAATATATTCATGCTGCATAACGAAGCTATTATTTCCTATTACCTTCGGCAAAATAGTAATCGGCAACAATTTCAACTATTCATCAAATTTAAAGACTTTATTACATCAATTGTTACCACAATCCAGTATTACGGCTAATGTTGTTAACCGTAAATTATTCATCAATGATCGATTAGCAAAATTCAACATAAATTTATTAAATCAGCTGAGGCAATTACAAAAACAAAAAGTGCTTAGTAATATCTGGTTTCGCAACGGCATATTTTCTGTTAAAATCAACAAAGATGACACAACGTCAACAATTATCAGCAATGCAGTTGACATCTCTAAACTCAGAACAACGGAATAATCATAAAAAACGAATTTTCTACTACAAATTATATTTTTATTCTTAATATTTACCATTTTTCTATTACCAATATCAAGGTCAAATGTAACACATATTTGTGATTGTGATTGAGTTTTGTGAGTTTCATTTCATTTATTTTTTATTCTTTTTTTTTTTGTTGTTTAAGATAAATTAAATCTATTTTAATTAATATTTTGTTAGTGATGGATTCTGGTGAAGAACAAGATCTGCTCAATGAAATCAACATATCATTTGCAAAATATAGCAGTTTTGATTGCGTGGCATTCGGTTTTGAAAGAATACTCTACATTAATGCAAGAAGTTTACGCAACAAATTGGATGAAGTAGAAATGACTATTTCCTCCTTTTGTAAAAAGCCTCAAGTTTTGGTTATTTCTGAAACATGGATATATGGTAATGAAGTTCAGTATTTTAATTTACCAGATTTTACTTCCTACCACTGCGTTATGGATGACAATCGGGGCGGTGGCGTTTCTATTTTTGTGCATGACAGTATTTGTTCAACTTTTGCTTTCTCTGAGTCCACAGATTACGCCAGCTATTTAGTCGTACAACTATTACCATTTAACATTAAGATCTGTGGAATATATAGGTCCCAAAAAGCCAATCTGGATACTTTCCTTGTCAAATTAGACGATATCCTTAACACGTACACACACTGCATTATACTGGGTGATTTAAATGTTAATTATTTACTTGCTAATGATTTTCCTACACAAAAACTTGAAAGTTGTGTTCTTTCACATGGTTTTGTTATATTGAACCCTCGACTAACTAGCTTTTACACAAGAATGTCCAATAACCCTTCTATTTTAGATAATGTTATAACAGATTTAACTTCAAAAAGGTATAATCTCGACAGCTTTGATGTATCCTATTCTGACCATAAAATTCTTGTGCTTGATTATTTTTCTCAAGCTCGTCGTAATTTTACTTTCCCACAAGCGACTAAAACGATAATTGATCATCAAGGTATTTCTAGAGTATTAAGCGACTGCGCTGTTCCAACTGCCGTTGATATATCTGGTCTAACTGTTTATTTGATCGATTTAATACGAAGACATACTATCTCTATGAGAATTAAAAAACATAATAAACATTGGATTAATAGTGAAATTTTACAATTAATTTCTACTAGAGATAAATTTTATCGTTTGCATAAAAAGTATCCTGTAAATTCATACTTCAAACACCAATTTCTGTATCACAGAAATTTGGTTACCAATAAAAACAAATTTTTAAGGAACAATTATTATAGTGATCAGTTTAGGCAGAATAACTTTGACTCTCGAAAAAATTGGAATTTATTCAATCGCATTATTTTTAATCGTTCAAAAACAATTAGCCCTATAATTATCTCTGATAACCCTGGTAATTTTTTGGAACCACTGGCGGCTGCAAACACGTTCAATAGGCACTTTATTAGTGTTACTTCCAATTCTTGTGACCAAGCATTCTCTATCACAAACCTTGACATTATCCATAGTTGCAGGCATTACGTAGTATACAACTGCCCTGTACCCATTTCAATATCAAATGTCAATTTTTGTATAGTTGACAATATCATTAGTTCTCTTAATACCAAATCGGCTAATGGATATGATTTAATATCAGTAAAATTCTTACAAATCCATAAACAAAATCTCATAAATAAAATTGTGCAAGCTATGAATGACTGTTTATATAAGGGAACTTTTCCCAGTTCATTAAAAAAAGCAGTTGTTACTCCTATTCATAAATGTGGAAGTAAACTAATTTGTACAAATTACAGGCCAATCTCAGTCCTCAATTCTATGTCTAAGATTTTAGAGAAAATTATCTATAACAATATCAATAGTTTTTTTATTGAACATAAAATTATTAATGAGAATCAGTTTGGATTTATTAAGGACTCAAATACTGAAGCAGCTGTGGCCAATCTTATGCACAATGTTTATTTAGGGAGTCATGAGAAATTATACGTCAGCGCTTTATTTATTGATATTCGCAAGGCTTTTGATTGTGTTGATCATTTTATACTAATAGAAAAATTCAAACTACTCAAACCCACCGAACAGTTCTTAACCATACTCATAGACTATCTAAGTGATCGCACTCAGTGCACAATCGTCAATAATATTTATAGTGATTATGCGTCAATTTATGCCGGTGTACCACAAGGATCGATTCTGGGTCCATTATTATTCATTTTTTATATTAATGATATTTTTAATTTGAACTTATTTGGTAAATTACAGCTTTATGCTGATGATGCAGCTTTAGTTTATAGTAGTAGCGAATTAAATACCATTACAAAGCATATGTGACATGATTTACATTTCATCAATAACTATCTAGTGGCTAATCGTTTATCGTTGAATATTAACAAAACCAATTACATTATTTTTGATAATAAACCAAGAGAAAATTTCCCACCCTTTTTTAATTTTGGCAATGTTAACATTCAAGAAGTATCATTTTTTAAGTATTTAGGATTGGTAATTGATTCAAAACTAAATTGGTCGCAACATATTAGCAAATTATACAAAACCATTTCTCCAATGTTATTTGTAATGCGACGTATTTCCAATCATGTCAATTCTGAATCTGCATGGTTAATATATTTTGCCCATGTCAAATCACATCTTAATTATATGAGCATGATCTGGTCCGCTGCTCCTGAGTATCTAATGCATCCATTAGTAATTCTACAGAATCGAATAATAAAAATTATTAAACACTTACCTAGACTAACTTCCTCATATTTACTTTACAGCGAAAAGATTTTACCTGTTGCTGTTCTCGGTGACTTTGATTTACTGATTTTCATTTTCAAGGCTATTAACAATTTAATTAAATGCAATTACAGTTTTCGAAGAGGTAGTGACATTCATTATTATAATACACGTTCCAATCAAAACTACTATATAACAGCCCTTAGGACCAATAGGGACTCGAAAAATGTATTTCATAGAGGCTTAATTTTGTTCAACGAATTACCAGATGAAGTTAAACAAGAAACGCGCATTAGCTCTTTCAAATTAGCTGTTAAGAGGGTCCTTTACTAAAATAAATTTTAATTTTGAAGCTAACCTAAAATTTAAAATACGCACATGTACAATCATACTACATTATTTTCCTAGTAGTGGTTAATATGTATACTTGTGATCTCTTGTTTAGTTTTGCTTATGAATGGAAAAAATCAACATAGTGTAGTGTTGTTGGTTTATGGAATGGAATAAAAACGAAACACATAGAAATTAAATACATAATTTAAAGTCAATTAGTGCATTCATGTCCTAATTTTCATGGAAATGTTTTTAAAAATCTCGCGTAAACACAAAATGCATTAATAATGCCTGTATCAACAACGCATGACGGGTATAGAAACGTGAACAAAATGTGTAAGCAAAATAAATAAAATTTAGTAAAAATTAAATTTATTTTCGTATGTCCTAACATTCTTACCTTTATAATTCGATCTCTATTGGTTTGGACACTCGCATATTGTAAATGGCAACTTCTGATGTAGCAATGATATAAATATGGTTCCCAGAATTTATTACAATATACATAATTACAATTCAGTGATTACATGAAAACTACCCCTATGATTTGCCTAAGGGAAAATTGCATTGCATCACAAAACAGTTATTATCATCAACCAATCAAGAAATCTTGACCACATCAATCAGATTAGACGGAATTGGCCTCAGACGATATAGACCTCAGATATGTACAAAAATGTCGATTTTAGTGAGTTCCATTATTTATTACACCAGACCGCCACCAGATATTGAATCAAACGTTTGTCTTCGATATATGTATAACGATTTATAAGCTCACGATAGAAAAGCCCCATACCATAAATTAATCTGTTACGATTGATATGATGATCAGTGTTGTGCGACAACACGTATTTCCGAATTGTCTCCATGTTGGTGTCGAAAATAGCGTAGACAATTGATAGGTAGATAATGTCGATAATTGGTAGGATATGTAAAAAATTTGTAGATAATGTAGACTATTACTTTTTTGTTGTTTTTCTATATGAAAGATGACGACCTTTTAGTTTTCCAGTTTAAATTGGGTTTTATCTATATTTTGTCAGTTAAAATTCAATTTTATTAAACAAATAGGTGAGATTGAATGTCTTGGTCAATCAATGTCTTTAATATTGGTACAACCATGAGATTTTTACTTATAAGGCTAAATTCGGCTATGGTTTCGCAGTACCAAATGCGGTCTGTCATGAACATTTTCGAAACAAATACTTCATGTATGATTTTAACATCCGGTTTTGAGCAACGTGGTTGAGGTACTACAAAACTTATACCGTAAATGAGTTTTGTTGATTGTTTACTGTTTTGGTTGTATATTTTGATCAAAATTGAATACAAAAAAAAGATGTTTTTTACAGATAATGTAATGTTCCAGACTAAAACTGTCTGACAGCTGTGATAATGATCTTGTCATTAGCAAGTGTACAGGCGGTTTTTTTTAATGTAGGTAATATCAATTTTCGCTCTAGTGAGCTCAGGATTACTTACATGTGACCCAGAGATTCACCAATTGATTATCAACCGACGTTTGTGTTTCCTGGTCCTTTTTCAAAGGAGTTATCTTTCTTGAAATCAGGGGCGAGTGGCATAGACAGATAAAACAACAACAACTTCATCACAAAAGTCAAGCAACCATTGCTTGGATTATTACAAGGTGTCCGGGTGACCACTTGGGAACATAAGAGAAAAAATTGAATAATGAAATGGAACGAAACCTCCTCCCTACTTACCCCCCCTCCCCTCAACCTTCGGCCAGTGTACAAAAGAAATATGCTCAGAAGCCCTGGAAGCTGGCTAGCATCAACCATTCATTGATCCGTATTCAAAATGATTACAGAAACCACTATTAGAATAAATAATGCAACATGGCAAATATCCGACACTAGGTTATCGTAGACGGACATGAATATAAAATTGAAAATCAAAACTGTAACAGAAATGTGAAGGCTTAGCAACAATTAGAGAAAAAAGAGAAACGAAATTCTTGGTCCCCGTGCAGTGATATAAAACAGTAGTGAAATAAGACCAAAACCAAATGAAATAACTTAATATATTCTCCGGACGCAATGAATAAGGCGTGGGCACACTCCCTGTGCTCTTAAATTGTAGATAAACGGAAAAATAAAACTTAAAGTATCAGGTGAGCCTTCAGTCATATTTTAGCATTTATTAGGATTATGAACTCGAAAAACTTGTACTCCTATGGTCATTATTTGTCTCAAAATGTGTTTATGCTTTATCATTTTATTGTGTGGTAATGATGTTGAACATTGTAAAGGGTCTTTCAATAGGGACGCTCGAAATTTGTTGGGTTATAGCAGCCATGTTGTTAGATATTGTCAAATCTGTTTGTTGTAAATTGTTCAGTAGTATATGGCAAATTTCCGCAAACATGCAGCAAGTTCCTGCACCTCCCTTCCACCATTTAATGCTCTCAAGGATAAGCCCTGTTTAAAACCGATTTTTATTGTATAAATGATTTTAAAAAATTTTAAATTTGCTCATTCAACGATTTCGTACGTTAGTTGTAACCTAAGCCGCACTTTAAACAACATTACCATATCATATTTTTCAATTTGACGAAAGAATGAATTCCATCTTGAAATGGTTTGTTTGATTACAAAGAAATAATAGAATTTTGATATTATTTTTTACTTTGGTTTTCGATTGTAATAGTGTTATTGTGATTGTTCTGTATATTGGTCGCGACCTGATAAGAGAGAAGGCTGATTTTTTTCAAATCAATAATCTCATCCGATCGAAACTGATTGTTGTGATTCTTACACATCATTTTCTTAATTTTCTACGTTCATTGTCTACACGTGTAGAATTTAAATTATCTACGCGGTGTCGACAATACGGCACAACACAGACGATGTCTGTTCAAATAAGATTGATTTATGAGCTCCGATAATAGCTCAAATACCTATACACCAAATCCAATATAGAAATATTTAAATTTTTACTGTATAAAAAGGTGGAGTTCATGCTAAAGGGCAGCAGTACACAAACTATTCAAAATAATATTTTTAGAGGTGAGGTCTCAAAGGAGCTCAACATTATTCATTTGAAAATTTCAAAAGCTCATAAATAGTTCATAGTGCTGCCTTATTTTGTTTCTTGCATGGTTCCCAGGCTAAGTAACTCAACAAACTTAAAGATTCCCAAGTCCTTTTAAAATTAATTTCTCTTATAGGTACATATATATGAACGTACATACCTAGGCTTTACATATATAAATAATAATGCCTTGTAAAATAATAAATTAGTGCACAACAAATATTTTATAGCAATCTAGCAATATCAAAGCATGTACAAATTATATAATAAATAAAAATATACATAATGTGTATCAAAAATTACATCGTTATCGCCTTTGAATGTGTGTCTTCATTGATTCGATTTTTTTTTTAAATCGAATCGAAATATGTACAAATCACACAACAAATTTAATATATTCTACATGTAGATGTACATTAGCATTCTTCTCTCCATTGTTACTCTCCATTGTTTTTTTCTCTCCATTGTTATTCTCCATTCTTTGTGTAAAATTATTTACACATACACAAACATTTGTTTCCCTTCATGTGCGCGCGCATACCAAACGAGTAATAACCACCAATCGGAAATTTGCTGAACTTATTTTCACGAAAAATTTTGATAAACTATTTTTATTTTTATAATTTATATATTAAAATTGAAAAATATTTAGAAAAGAAGAAAACTAGGCACGAGATTAAGAATTCTAGTTGATTTTTGTGAAAGAATTTTTTGTCTACTGTAGTTGTACATTCCAATCGAACCTGCACAACTTGCCCAAGTTTGAGAGCTAATAACAAAAAATTAAAAGAAAATTTGCAAAAACTAGAAAAACTAGGCACGAGTTTTACATGTTATCTAATGAATATAAAAAAATTCTAGAAGAAAATGTTCACACAAGTGCTTATCGAACCTGCACAAGATACCATTACTTTGGTACAAGACCCTCTTAAGATATTTATTTTTAATAAATGGCTAAATTTAAATTCATTATAAGGGGAATTCTCAAGGCATCCATCATTTAATTATTTATATGTGTATGTTTATTTTGTATTATATTTTATTTTGCTTTTTCGTTTTATATATACAATCATATTGTGCATTTCTATTTGTTATAGTTTTTGTAACTTTTTGAATAGAATAAAGAATTATAACGAAAAAAAAAAAAAAAAAAAAAAAAATAATATCATTGAGTAGAATACAAAATTGTTTTAATAATTGAAACTATTTAGCTCGGCTCCTAGAGATTGGGCAGATGTGATCTAAAAAGTTTTGAATTAGTATTTTATATAAGAAACCACTCTGACCTTCACCGCCTGCTCGAGTCTCTGAGATTTTTTTTATTCGAGAGAGAATTTCATTGAGTGTAACTCAGAGGTTCTTAAATATTTGAAATTATTTAACTCAGCCCTACGGATCGCACAGAGGCGATCGTAGTGGTTATGTATTAGAATTTGATATAAAAACCAAACTTACCCAACCACATTCTCGGAATTCTCTGAGGTTTTTGTTATTCGAAAGAGAACAATTTTGAGTGTAATACGAAAATTTTTATACATCTGAAATTACGGCTTCTACGGTTCGAATTATCCGTTCTGAATTATTATTTGATGTAAGACACCAATCGTATATATCCACATGCTCGAAATTCTCTGAGATTTTTGAAATTCGAGAGAGAATACTATTGAGTGTAATACAAAAATTCCTACAAATTTTGAAATTATTTAACTAGGCCACTATGGATCGAACAGTCTTAAACAGTTGAATATATTTAAATCGGCCCAACGGATCGCACGGAGATGACCAAAGTGGTTCTGAATTAGTATTTCATGTAAGAAACGAATCTTATTTATTTTAAATAATTTCAAATATTAAAAACTAGAATAACAAAAATTTCAGAGATTTCCGGGCATGTAGTTTACGTTAGGTTGGGTTCCTGCATTCAATACCAATTCAAAACCATTTCGATTATTTTGTATTACACACGAATAACAAAAATCTCAGATTTCCGAGTATATGGTTAGGTTAGAATGGTTTCTTACATCAAATGCCAATTCAGAATCACGTTGATCGCTCACCTCTATTCGGGTAAAGGCCACGTTAAATAATGTTGCAAGATTGCATTAAAATACGTCTCTATTAAAACATTCCTAAGTACTATAAATCGTGCGCGATTCGTTTATGCACATTTTGATTTCAGCGTCTATGTATGCAGATGTATCAGCGTATGACATTGACTATTTTACTGATATAGATAGCACTATAATTCCGGAGGAAGATTTCATAATAATATTTCAGTAATATAGAAATTGTAGCACATTCCAGTTAAAAATCGTACTAAAAAACAATAATTACGGTGAGATTTTTACACTACTTATAAATACCAATAATGACTGTCAATGAACTAAATTTCATTTCTTCATCTTAAAGGGGATTCGAACGTTGTAGTTAAAGCAGCCCCAGTTATCCGCCAAGACTGCCGTATAGATCTGCAATTGTATATAAATGCTCAGGTAATAATTTTTAAATTTATTAGAAGAAATATTTACTCTATGTAATGTTTTGTTACAGGACTTAGAAAGTTTTATTTACAAAACACAGAGCGCATATGTTTTGCCCAAAAAATTTAAAAGACAAGAAACAGTGAGGTGTTTATCGGATGTGAAAAGACGGGCGATAATTCGCGAAAGTGTCGATCTTTTGACATCAAAATTTGCATACCACCCCAATTCAATACAGATCAAATCGTTGGCATTAGCTGTAGTGGAATTATTTCCATAACTAAAAACCAACAATCTAGAAAACGATGGCATTGTAAGTTTCCTAAAATTGTTTTTTTAACAGAAATCATTACAGTAAGAAAATCCTTGAAAATAACAAAGGATTTTATATATTTTATTAAATTTTATAATAATTGTGATGACACGTGTGATGTTAGTTTTATTTGTAAGGTTGCATTATACGATCCAAAAAAAATCGTGGTTATATAATAGCCAGATTAAATCGTGTTCGACAGAAATTATACATAATAGAGAAGGAAACGGGAGATAACAGTCGCAAACGGAACTCAGCTGGAACAGTTATTCCCGCTACTGCTACAAGTTCATATCAAAACATCGATACCGATGAGGATTTTCTAATTTTAAAAAATTTGAGCGTCTCTACACAAAAGGAAATAATTCGGCAAACATTACTCGAAACTTTTTTACCTCGCCGAATTGAAATTTTACGTTCGCCTAACGAAATAAAATAATTGTCAACCCAATTTCCTTTTTTCTTCACGTCTCCTGATTTAGTAAGAAAATTATACATATAAAAGAGTAAGTTTTTCAATCTTGAATTTTGGTCGTTTTTCAGATTTTATACGACTTTGAACTCGCAGATATCCTCACAATCATCAAAATTTGCTAAATAAATGGAACAATTACTCTCCGTATATTCACAAAATATTTATAGAGACAAAAGGACCAAATTTGAAACCTATACCTGAGATTGAAGGTAATGTATTATCATTTTATCCTCATTTATGCTGAGTTATCGGTGGTGGCCAAATATTGGTTTAACATCGAGGTGAGATCAAAAACAATATCCGGCAATCATCCTGAATAACTCAAAATTGCATATAAATTTTATTTCGCATACATGATGTATGCGTTTAATACAATAAACTCCGAGGTAACGAAGGTAACTGCATAACGAAATATAGTTATTCACTAAGGCACGTTGATGCTTCTAATAAAGTTCAAAGGATTTGCTTTATTTCTAAGATTTTGTCAAATTAAATTGAAAGTTAAATTGTCATTAGTTTGAAACCAAACTGCCAGATCTTTTGGTAACCTCACCTTGATTTAATATTATTTCATAAACAAAAACATAAAATACAAAATTTTGTATTTCAGAATTGCTGCCATCTATGCAACCGTTTTTTTTAAACCAGTTACCTCAAGTTATAGCTGGTAAAATATCTTCAAAATTTCAAAGAGACCCTTTTGCCATGCTGTTAAATAAAATAATAGTTTTTAGAACGGTAAGAATCAATAATTACATGACATTTTATAGTTTATGATGAATAAATTTAAATTAATGTAATGCTATTTTATATATTATAGTTAAATTTGCCACCGGAGGAGATAATTGATCAGGAATTACGGCATCCCTACCTAATAGCTGAGGGTGAGAACAAATCAGCAACCTCAAATTTGTATCTCTGCATTGAACGAGAACTCATCATTTTACCAAATACGATTAACTTCATAGAAGCAATTGACTTTTTATTTAAGTCTCATTACGTGTATGGCCAACATTTTGACGCTTCGTTAAATACGTTCTGGACCTTCATATGTCATTATTTTTATGAAATCGAAGTAATGGGAACAATAACTTCAAGAATTAAGGAAATTGCCAGCAAATTAGATCTTCAGGTATCACAAATATTTTATCAATATTTCTTTATATCTTTCTAATTATATATTATATTTTATATTATATTTATCTTGGATTTGCACTATTCTACGACATTCAAATATGTATTTCTGTTATTTTTGTAATGATTTATTTCGAGACTTTGATAAAATAATTTTACATCTAAAGTATAAGGAATGCGTTAAAGAAAAGGCACATGTTAAAATTATATGCGTAAAAGATAAAAATTGTATTACCACTTTCCAAACATTTTACGCTCTCAAAACTCATTGTAAAAAATTTCACATCGATGAAATTCAAACACATAATAAAGAAGAAACCTTAATAGAGCCCACTAACACATCCAATTTTATAGTGAAACATGGCTCTAATTTAACAAAAAGTAATAACTCGGGTACAACATCAGCAGAAAATTTGATTCCTGCTGTGCAAGATTTTGATAACGCCATGAAATCTTTTCATTCAAAACTTAACTTATTAGGATTGCCGGAAGAGATTTTAACTGAAATGTTTCGTGAATCTAAGCTTATAACAGAATGCGCGATAAATATAGTAACCGCCCCAAATGAACTCAAAAACTTGACATATAATAAACTGCAAATATCCGAAACACTTAAAAAATTTGGTTCGAAATATAGTCGAAACAAAATGTTTAAAGAAAATTCTTTCTACGTGGAGCCCGAACAATTTCCCATTGGATTTAGATGGGCGATGAGATTTAACGCAGAATCATTAACTTACGTCCGTAAAACTGTCCAAAATGTATTTCAATTTGTTCCTATTTCAAAAACAATAACAAGTACTTTTCCCCGTCGGAGTGCACAACTCATGGGGCGACCCATCTTCCATGTCAGTACTATAGGCTGGCACGGAGCAATGCAATGTGCAGATGGTTCTACGTAGATCGGACCTAGCCGTACGTCCTCGATTTGGCAAGCAATGCGTAAAGTAGGACGGTAAAAGTTGTTACTGGCTGGCTACTGCCAACCTGTAGATTTCACTAAGCACCTGCAGAGGCCTCCACGGTGATATTTTGCCGGCTACGTTCTCAGCGAGAAGTGCGAAGGGTCGTGGGGTTTGAGGCATGCATGGCTCCTGGCTTACACCGTGATGAATTACAGAAATTTAAATATAATGAAAACGCAAATAATAATAAAATACCGAATGTTCCGCCGAAATTCGTCGGCCGGAACCTGAGGAACGAACAACGAAATAATAATAAGAGAGAGAGAGAGGTGCCTTGGTGCGCGCATCCATTCGAATTCAAACAGAGCTAAGCCCTGGTTACGAAACTGGATGCGGGCACCAAGGGACCGCAATCAACACTGCACCGACACAGAGGGAGTCTCCGCTCCCATCATACCACACCGAAAAAATTTAATATTTCATTCTTTTAATTTAATTTAAACAACAAAAACCAAAACACAACTTCCCATGGAGAAAACAAGAGAGGGAGAGAACGAGAGAGAGAGAGACATACGCACCGAGCGCGCACCCGCTGTGCGGCGCTCGATTACAAAATTTCAAATTTAAATTTAACAAAAAAAAATTTAAGAAAATAATAAAAAATTAAAAATAAAAAAAATTGTACCTTAACTAAAAACAACTTGTTGCGGTCTTGCGCGGCCGTTATTGTTGCGGGGCCTCTCCCCGATAAAAATTGGGTTGCGGCCTTGGTGCCATCATGCCACAGGCAAATACCAATGCCCGGACCGTTGGGCGTCTTCCTGCCGTAAATAAAAAAAACCGAATGGCCTTGCTTGACCACCCGTGTCGTTGCGGGGCCTCTCCCCGATACCAAAATGAATCAAAAAACACAATAGCCGGGCCTTTCCCCGATACCAAAAATATTGGGCGTGGTTTCGCCGAAATACCGTAAATAAATGAATAGCCGGGTGGCTACCGTTCGTTGCAGGGCCTTTCCCCGATACCAAATAATAAAGACCGGTTGGCCACTCGTACTGTTGCGGCGACGTCTTTTGTACTAATTGTTTATCAATCCGCTAGGCTGGTTATACACCCTTCCGAAATTGCAATGTAAATTGTCGTCAAAAAAAAACTCGATCGCGTAGCGTAGAGCAGCGTAATGCAATGCCAATATATATAATTTAATTCAATCTCAGCAATAATTGGATCTGATTCGACTCCCGTTCTTGCAATTTTATATTTTAATTATCATCTATAACTTTGACGTCGACATCCATAATCAGCGTTATAAGTTTCGAAATTGAAAACGAAAATACACTTTTCACTGAGGTCACGCCCAACAAGAAAACCAAAATTCAAGAATATAAAAACTTTTTTTTTTTTCATCCACCACGAGATAACAAAAGATATAGTACGCAATAAAACTGTTTTCCAGCACTTTTATGATTATATTGTTTTAATTAAAACTTTCCTTTCTTTTTAAAATTTCTTTATTTATCTATATAAATTGATAAAATCTCACATAACTTGTTATATATAAAAAAAATATTTTCCAAACTAACAACTGAATTGAGTTTCAAAATGAACTCCATTTTTATCAATCAATGTCCAATTTTTCTAATCGAGTCTGTTTTACCAAACCAAAACTCGAATATATACCACCATACTATATCAAAAATCACTACTCGAATGCCAATCAAAAAAACTCTTACGCCGCACAGCTAGCAAAACGTTCTAGAAGAAATTAATCTCTCTTCTCTGTCTCTCCTTTATATCAAATTTTCGTTGATAAAAAAGAGAGACATATAAGAAAAACATTTTTTCCAAAACGTTTTACTTTGCACACACCCGATGCACATTGTTCTCTCTCTCTCTCGTCGTTCTTCTCACCTCTGCACCACCACACGATGGGGTACAAAACAAAACGTCGCGGGTGCGTTCAGCGCACAATTTAACAGACAACTTTTGAGGTGAATAAAAACATAAAATGGTGGTTGCGACCAACACAGTCGTAACAAAGTGAACTGCGAAAGAGTTGGGAGTGCTTCGCCCCAGAACAGATTGCATAGATTAAAACATAAAAAAAACAAGTATTTTTAAGAATTCTAAATTCTTAAAGTTATTTCAAGATTTTAATAAATCTCATTTTTGTGAAAAGGGAAAATATAAATTTGCTTGTTGTTGTGATTGGTTCCAGTCATTGAAACGAGACTTGAATAATAATCCTATGATTTTGATTCAACTATACTACGACGATTTTGAAGTAGCTAGGATACTTGGTAGTAAAACTATCATTCACAAAGTGGGTGGTATATATTTTTCAATAGTAAATTGCCCGGCTTACATAAAATCCAATCTTCAAAATATTTTTTGAGTTTGTTTATTTTATGTGAATGATCTGCACAATGAATTTAATTTAAATACTATTCTAAAACCAATTGTCGAAGACATAAAAATTCTCGAAAATAAAGGCCTATTTATCGAAAATCTTGGACTTACATTCGGGACAATGATATCTTTAACACACGACAATCTTGCTGCAAATGACATGAATGGATTCACCAAGTCGTTCTCAAAAATGTACTACTGAAGATGACGCATTAATGAGAACAGAAAATTGCTATTCAATTTTATGCGATCAGCCTCCATTAAAAAAGTTAAAAATGATCGAAACTAAAGGAATCAGTCGAAATTCAACATTAAATGAGCTGAAGTATTTTAATACTATCAAGAACTATAGCGTTGACTTAATGCACAATGGCTTGGAAGGTTTTGTCGTTTTAATACTCAAGTACCAATTTGAATATGTCGTTGAACAAAAAAAAAATTCAAAATATAAACCAAATAAATAACTGTATTTCGGCCTATAATTTTGGTTTCATGGACCGAAGAAATAAGCCTTCTAACATTACTCTTGAAAGAAGCAATTTAGGACATAATGCGATTCAAGTTTTATGCCTTGCCACACATTTCCCTTTTATTTTCCAACGGTTTTATAGCCTAAACCATGAAACGCAATGGGCCGCTGTACGTAGTGTGATCGAAATAATAAATATTTTATTTCGGTATGAAGTCACAGATACAGAAATTAATAACTTACAAAGATTAATAACTTCACATTTGGAGTCAATTAAAAACATATTCCAAAAAGATTTTACTCCATTTTTTGTTGCACTATCCATACAGTAATTAAACAAATGGGGCCTGTTATACATTTATGGGCAATGCGCTACGAGGGCAAGCATCGTGTTTTCACTAAAAACGTAACACCTAATTTTATAAACATTTGTAAGACGTTTGCTAAGAGGCATCAACAGATGATTTGTAGTGTGTGGTCAAATTCAAGCTTTGTTCCAACTGTCAAAAAAGGGAAAAGAAATTTGTACAAATTGACAGATGAATATAGATGCTTAAGCGTATTTTCCACACCAATTTATAATATGTCATACCTTATCACTGATTTCCACTACAAAAAAAAGTTTTTTATTTTGAAAAATAAAGTATGTATCTCATGAAATAATCCATTTATATGAAATAATAGAAATAATAGAATGTAACAGTGAAATATATTTCCTTTTAAGAGAGTATATTGGTATTTATGATAATAACTTTTGCAGTTATCAATTAATCAATAAAAATATTGAACCAATATGTATTAATTTAAATAGTATTGAATATAAAAAGCCATACGAAAAGCTTTTCGTTAATAAAAATGAAAAGCATTATATTATAGGATACAGTTTTCAAATGGTGTAAGCCATTTATAATAATTATTTTTAAAAAATTTGAATTGTTAAATGTATGTATTATTTTAAGTTAAAAAATTTAAATAAAATATGATTTTTTATTTTTACTTATGAATATTACTTGTGAATAAAGTATAATTTTACATATGAATAAGAAAATAAAATTTTTATAAACCATATTGTGAATAAATAAATAAATAAATTTAATTTATAAAAATATATGTAAGTTTTATTTCTAATATCAACAAAGATTTCGTTGCTAAAACTGCTACTAAACGATGTAAAATGCATCGAAAACATTTTGATGTTCACTCTTTTAAAATTGGTTGCATGGTGCATCATTAATCAATTAATTATAACTCCTTCAAATTTTAATGCATCTTGCACCAAACAATTTTTTGTTGCAAATTCTATTAAAAATAATTGCATATTGCCTCGTTTATAATTTAGATACAATTTCATCGAATATCGACGCAAACTATTTTTTATTTTTTATGATGGTAGACTTGCTGCTAAAAATGATTCAAATTTGCTCTGAAGTCATATACGTTATTAATTGCATCGCATATCACAGATTTTTTTAAGTGTGTAGGGTTAACTAAAAATACCGAAACTATCAAATTCAAATCGAATATTCTCAAAGTACGCTTCTCAATATACAGGTGTAACCCAATTTAACGAAACTCCGATTAGACGATACCCAATTTTGCCACATCCGCTTGTACGAAGGAAAAGTATCCGATTTTACGAAAGCTAAAAAAACTTGAAAATTTATTTCGTGTGAAGCCTTCGTGAGTTACATAACCCCTCAGAATAGCAGAGTTTATGGTGGCAACTGATAAACAGCACATTCGGCACTGCATTCTAAACGAATTGAAATAAGAAAAAAATTCTTCTAAATTACGGGAATAAATTTGTAGTGTTATTGGTGCCGACGTTGTGGCTTATTAAACTTGTAATTGTTTGTACAAACGTTTTAAAAGTGGTTATATCGAGCTTAGTGGCCACCCGCGCCCAGGAAAACCACGAAAGTTTGAAGATGCGGAATTGTAAGCTCTATACTGGAAAAAAACTCAACGGAAATGCAACAAGAGCCTGCAGTTCTGGTAGGAGTCACCCAAACAGCTATTTCCATGCGATGGCTCTGAATGGGAAAAATTGAGAGAACCCCAAACGTAAGAAATAGTGGATAGATGCCGGCACAACGATAGTCCAGTACAACGACGCCGAAACAGAAAATCTACTTAAAGAAAATATCTCCTATGTATCTGGTGGGACATGAAGGGTGTACTTTATTACGAACTCCTGAACACTGGTCACGCGGTGACTGTGGAACGCTACCGCTGGCAATTGAATAAACTGAGCGAATAACTTGATCAGAAGAGTCCATTTACTGGGCAGGCAAGTCATACTGCTGCATGGAAACGCTTGATCTCATGTTGCTCGCGAGACTCGCAGAAGAATCTCTTCGACTATTTGCGGCATATTCACCAGACTTGGCTCCATCCAACTGCAATTTGTTCCGGTCAATGCAGTACGTGTTAGTGGAAAAACAGTCCAAAACTCTGGACGATGTGCGTAAATTCATCAATGACCTTATCGTGCCGAAGCCCGCAAGTTTCTTTTGCCATGGCATTCTTATGTCACCTGAGAGCTCGCGCTTAAATACGATGGACAATATTTCTAAGTTAAAATTCGTTGTTTATTTTGGGTGTACTACGAAATCCTGGCTTTCAAAATCGCGGCTTCAAAATCCCGGTTTTCAAAATCCAGAGCCCCAAAATCTCGGCTCTCGAAACTCGAAATCCCAGTTTTCTTTTCTTCTAGTTCTAAAGTCTTGATTTTAAAAAATATTTTTTAATAATTCGGGCCGGCCGGACTAATAATATTTTAACATGAAAATAAGATATCTTGCTCAAAAATTTACTAGAAAAAACCTGAAAGGCTGCAACATTTTGAAATGCAATAATTGTAGAGGCTGACGGCTTCAATAACTATTAAGGGGACGCGGGCGGCTGATGAACTCCCCCCCCCCAGTTAGCCCACCGAGAGGCTTTAGATTTGAACTTCGGTGGACGTAGGAGTCGGGATGAGAAAACATGTCAAACTGAATAGAATAATTATTGACAAATAATAGCTGTATTTTGTTGAGAATTTACAACAACAATTGCATTTGATAATTCCCAGTAGAATAAACTAATTCCAAAATTTTTTTGGAATTATTTAATTCTAATTCCAAAAGTTACTTAACGTATTTGCCACCAGAAAACATTTTTTTGTTTTTAAGTTGGTGTTGTAAATTTAATGACATTTATGACAAGCGACACTTTTATTCGTATTGTGGTCGATATTTTCTTAAAATTTAAATATTATATTTTGTGTTATAATTAAGAATAGGAAAATACAAAATACTACCAACAGAAAAAAAATTTTTTGCTGTTTTGTTGAGAATTAAATAATTCCAAAATAATTCGAAATAATTAATTCTCAACAAAATACAGCTAATAAAAATAAAAATAATTGCACAATTTTGTTATACAAGATTTTGTATTTGCATTATTTTATAAATCCATTTCCATCGCACGTATCGAATTTTAACAATAACTGTTAAGAAATGGACACATTCAATCCCTATATCAGCCATTTTCTAGAACTTTATCGCAAACTCACTTTTGAATTTTGTGAAAAAATCATTTAAGTGTCCCATTTTCCCACATGTCAAATTTTAAAAATTCAAACCGGGGTTCCTAAAAATCGGGTTTTTTTATACAAAACCGGGATTTTGAAAACCGTGACTCCGAAAACCGGAACTACACAACCGTTTATTTTTTTATATAAAATAAATTTGGTGAAAAATCTGTAAAAATTAAGTCATGAGATTAAACGAATGTCCAATTTTACGAAAGCAAAATTATATGTGCCTTTCGGTAAATCGGGTTAATACTGTAGTACAACCATTTTGAGTATCCCTTTTTCTACCAAAAAAAAGGCTCAGTTGAAGTCCAAACCACACAATTGTGTGAGTAAAAAACATAGTATGTAATGGCGTTTTTGATAAAAAATTTCGCTTGCTTTGAAGTACAACCAACACAATTGTGTGTATAGTTACAGCGTCTTTTTCGAACGAAATTAAGTTAAAAAGGAATTCACTTGTGTAAATTGGTTCAAAACATATCCAAAAATAAATTTTTGACATTAATCTTTTAAACCCACGCAATCGTGTGGGCCGGCAGAAAAAGGGGTATAAAGCGTCTCAAAACAATAACTTAAGGCAAAAATCAAATAATCGAAAAGTCATTTTACCTTCAATTGATTTAATCTATTCACTTCTCAGGTGACTGAATTGCATATAATTATCATATCGAATGAATTATAAAAAAAAAAATCACGATATGCAAACACAAACTATAACGCTAATTTGTGCCGCTTAATCAGCCACAACAAACTCGAGTTAAAATGCAACAACTTATAAATCCATAGTCAAGAGCCCACAAAAAATACGAATGCACAACGATAGCATTAAATAAGTAAATCTAAGGTCATTTTAACGTGCGGAACAAAGCAATATTTACAGCTGAACAATTAAATTTTACTTATTTTCATTATAACTCAAAATATTTTTTTATTAGCGCTATTCACATTACAGTGATGTCTTAATAATAGTGTGGTATTCTAATTATAGATAATTTCATTACGCTAAAAATAATTAAATTGTATAAACTATTTTTATTATTCCCCGAATATTGTGCGCGGTTCAATATGGGTTAAATTGCATGTATGTATCCGCACTAATGACTATGACATCATCATTCGTCGATTTAGAAATTTTAAAATACTTGCAATTGTAAAAGAGAGAGTACGCGCAATTTAATTGTTATGTATATGTTTTACATTTGTATATCCACAAATGTGTGTCCGTTTGTTGTTTATTTATAAATTTTGATCATATTTCAATTTTAACGTACGGGTTTTACGAGCATAACACTTACCTCTTCCCACGATATTGGATATTTTTGTTTACAATTTTATATAGATAAACCGTCGCTGCATTGTGTGCACTTTGGTGACAATAATTACCTGTAATGAGAGACAAAAAAAAATTAT
Source organism: Nephrotoma appendiculata (assembly GCA_947310385.1). Classification (NCBI taxonomy): domain Eukaryota; kingdom Metazoa; phylum Arthropoda; class Insecta; order Diptera; family Tipulidae; genus Nephrotoma; species Nephrotoma appendiculata. The sequence continues at coordinate 280,416,968 of OX371223.1, forward strand.
AGTAATTACACACCATTTGATTTTATGATTCGATATTAAAATATATTATACAAGGGATTTTGAGGGCGATAAACTACTTATTTAAATAATACAAAAATGAAGTGCTGAATATTAGTCGTGGTGGAGCTGGTTGTGCAGTTCCACCAAGAAAATTGATTTGTTAAGCTTTTATCGGTTCTACGTAATTTAATGTGATACACTATGTCTTATAAGTAAAGCGATTCATATTTTAGATAACATGTGGTCATTTTAAGGCACTGTTTTTAATCTTGGTGTAATCATTGTAAGATTTTCGAAGAAATGAAGTTATCAAAGAAGTAAATTTATTTATTGGGTTTATATATTTTTAGGGCATTCCAATCCCATTCCCATTTTTAAAATAAAGAAATTTATTAACTTATAGATCTACGACAAAATGTTGAGACGATAATTAAATTTAAACAAAACAAACAAAGAGCCTTTGTCGTAACGATTAAACTCATGTTATGAATAGGACTTCAATTCTCAGAGTAATTTCAATTCCCAGAGTTTAAATCATATCATTTATGACCATACAGTCACCGTTAACATTTTCTCATTTGTTTAAGTAGTTTTTTGCGGCTGTATACTCACTTCACGTGATTTAATCACCAAAGTTTTTCAAGTGACAATAATGTTTTTGACGAATTCATTAAAAACATCATGTATAGGAAAACCAAAAATACCCAAAAACAAAATTAAATAAATGTCAACAAAATTATTAATTCTCGTAAAACGGTGAGGGTATTGACAAAATAACAAAAAATCTAACAAATGCTTAAAATTGTCCATGAATAAATTTCCTAATGTCCATGAATAAATGTGACAGACGATGTGATCAAAGAAAGGTTCGAATAATTTGATTTCATGGACGGTGAAGCGTAGACATCCCTACAATGCATTGTCGTTGACAATCGTAATGTCACACGCATCATAAATGTCAAAATTTGTAGTTATCATAGTTCAAAAAAAAATCCGCCGCTACGTGGAATCCGTGATGCTCCAATCGTCAATAGGGTAAATTAAAAAAAATTAAATGCAAGTGTTTAGAATCAAAACAAAACAGGATTTTTATTTATAGGAAATCTAATAACGATCGAAGAGCAAGAGGAGCCGAGCGTGGTAAATCATATGACATAAGCGTATCGTTACCATCGTGGGAGTTCTTAGGAACCATCAACTCGATTAATTTTTGAATTTTATAAACAAACTTGTCTAAAAAATTTATTTTAAAATTAAAAAGATTTTCTTTTTAATTTTAAAAATGACATTGTTTGAATGCGTGTGATGGTAAAAGTGAAATAAAAATGGCATTTAGGCGAATTTTTAAAATATTTGAATCAATTTTTTATGTTTGGTAAAACATATAGGGGCCTAGTTTTTGGTTCATGTTACACTTTGCGTTAAATGTTGCTATATTAAATGTTGTTCCGAATGTTTTAAAATTTAATCGATTCGATCGAATTTAATCTGGGACGGCATTTCTCAGCCGATTATGTTGGGATTGGATAAACTTGATGGAAATAGGATTCTAAACTGTTATTGGAAGTAGTTTTGGAAAAGGCCACCTAGAACCCGGCCATTTTTTAACTGAGTATACTGAATAAACTGGATTTATTGGATGAAATTGGGATTCTTAAATGATTTATGGAAGAAGTTTTGGAATATCACCACCTTGGATGGGACTCAGGCAGTTTTTAACCGATTACGATGGGTTTGGATTTGCTTAATGGAAATGAGATTAATTAATGATTTCTAGAAGAAGTTTTTTAATATGGCCACCTGGAACGGGACACGGCTACTACTTATGCGATGATGATGGAATTCGGTACGTTGGATAAATATGTGATTACAAAATGATAAACTGCTGTACTCATCAGAGGATGGGAAACCGAATCATAATTTTCCGCTTTTCTGATTATTGCTGTAGTGGAGAGTGTAATTATTCGTTGTTATATGGAATTAACTCTCAGACCATTTATGCTCTTGTATTGCATATAGTACCTCAAAATTGTAAATTTTTGCTTGCTTCGAAAAGTTCTGGAAATGCCAAGGTCTTAGAAGACATCATTTTCCATGTTCCCGTGAACAGTTTTAGAGGTCGTTGTTGATAAGAATACTATAAGTTTATCTGAGACCTTTGTGTAAGTTTCATAAAGTAATTTTTGTGAGGTTTGGTTGTTAGCCTGCCGCTAAATAACTAATTATGTGGGTCACGTACTGTTGATAGATGTTAAGTCATCAATCCGTATAAAAAATATGTTAACATCACAAGCCATTTCAAGAAAAACGCCCGGTGGCCATATTCGAGAATTCCTTCCCAAAATCATTGAATCCCATTTCCATCCAACATACCCAATCCCAACATAATCGGCTAAAAAATGTCTGAGTTCCGTCCCAGATTAAATTCGATCGAATCGATTAACCCGTTGCCGCACACTTTTAAATTGACGACCGTGCTCAGAAACACACTTTTTTTTATTGATTATGACTGCCATATGAAATTGTGCATCGTTTTTATGTTTAGGAGTGAAAATTATCACATTTTCTCACAGTTTTTCTATGACAACTCTCGACGGCTAGGAAAAATTGGAAAATCGAAAAATAATGTTTTTTGCGGAATTTCGCACGTATCCGATGAAGATGATCTTTTAGAAGAGAAAATGGAAAATCTGAGTAGAAAACCTGAAGGAAATTGATTTTTTTTTCTAGCTCATCAGTTGAGAACGACTGAACCGATTTGGCTCATCCATTTTTTGATGTGTTCGCAATTTGCAGAAGAAGATTCTTATAAAAGAAAATTGGAAAATCCACTGGAAAAGTTGGAAAATTCGGAAAATCGAAAAATGCTGTTTTTGTGCGGGATTTCGTACGTATCCTTTCCAGATATTCTTTTAGAAGAGAAAAATTGCAAAACTCGGAAACTTCCGAAAAAACCCGGAAAGTGCCAAGAGACGGTTGATATGAGAGATTGCGTTGAAATATAGGTCAAGATGAACATGGAACGTTAAAATTTCATCCGCTTCAATCAATCGAAAATACTTTTCGAGCAGCATAGTCATCTGCGCGATGCCATCGCTTTGGACGGCGATGGAACCGGCGTCCCCGCGACATATGTTGGTAGCCCACGGCATATGCATGAATATGCGCATGATGCTATGATGTATGTGCGGCACTGCTAGGACAAACTTCCAGCAATCACTACGACATCACCGCACGTGTGTTTACACAAAATTTAAGAACACTAATGGACATCATCGTTAAACAGATGGTTTTCGCACAGCCACGTTTTTGCATAACTCAGTAGAGTAGCAGAAGCGTTGATTAACACATGCACACATTCTGCTATGGTTAAATGAGAAAATCAGACCAGATCAAATCGATTCAATCATCAGCGCCGAAATACCAGATCCAGAACCAGACCCGGAGCTGTTCGCGGTAGTCGCAACAAACATGATTCACGGTCCGTGCGGCGATCATAATCCAGAATCACCGTATATGGCCGATGGGAAATGCACAAAACAAGATCCGCATCCGTTGCTGGCATTCACAAATAGTGGAAACCACCGGTTATCTACTATATCGCTGTCGTTCAACCGAATATCGTGGCAGAACAAAAAAATATGTCGTGGTCGATAATCGCTGAATTGTTCCGTATTTCAAGCTTCTATCGAAAACATTCGCAACACACTGCAATGTTGAGTACTGTAACTCCATTAAGTCTATTAAATATGTTTGCAACAATGTGTCAAGATTCCAATCGAGCCGTTATGTCAGTTGCAATTAGGCGAAGTGTCAATTTCACCGAAGCTAATGCAGGACAACGATCCGTTCGCACGAACATTACTTTACTGAGAAATGCCACGCTATTATACTTGGAACCAGTCGTCGAAAAAGTTTCAGCGACGAAAGAAAAACCAACCTGTTGTAGGATATGGCGATGTGTATTCGACTGTGCGCTTGGCCGTGTGTACACCGTTCTTCCACGACAAGACGAATGCTTTTATCTTCATTTGCCGTTGTTCCATGTTCGTAGTCCTACGTCGTTCGAATAGCTTCGTAGTATAGATAGTGTGTTATGCGCCACTTATCAAGAAGCTTGCAACCGTCTGAATTTACTGAAAAACGACTCTCATTGGGACTCTTCACTCGCCAAATTGCTACTGTTTCTGTGCCGGCAAATCAAATTCGTACATTATTCGCGATCATCATAGCGACGTGTCATCAACTAAACGCATTGGAATTGTGGAACAAATACAAGGACGGGATGGCTGACGACATTTTGCATCGAGTTCGCACTGCAATATTGAGAGATACGCAACGAAGCTACGATTATGATTGAGGACCTGTACGTGCTTATGTGTGGCAGCTATGTGTCGAAATTGAGCATACCATCACCAATTCGTTCGATGCACGATGCATTTAATAATAGTAGAAGTGAATAGTACAAACGAATGTGCCGCTTTTGAATGCAGACCAAAAGAACGTGAACGACGCATTGATGAAGGCATTTGACGAATAAGGAAACAGCGGAATATTCTTCCTCGACGCTCTCGGTGGAACAAGGATTGCAAAAATGCAAAATCATCATCAGGGTCAATTTTCGCAAACGCTCAAACGGATTGATTTCGGCTCAAATACACACAGTATGACTTACGTGCCAAGTCAAATATTTATATCTCAAACGGGAAGCGCGCGCTCGGGATCACATGATCACTTACGCGCCCAAACGAAATATTCAAATCTCAAACGGGAAGCACGCGCTCGAGATCACATGACCATTTACGCGCCCAAACCAAATATTCAAATCTCAACTTCGGCTGGAGACATTTTCATCATCCACTGCAGCGGTTCTTTTACGAAATGCACCGAACTGCTTTTCGTTTAGTAGTTCATTTCGTAATTCAGCATCTTCGGCTTCTCAAACTGTATCAAAGACTTGCACTTCTACGGGACTGCTCGATGGAGTTGGTAAGGCAATCATAGCGCAAGAAAATCCGTGCTGTATAAGAATTATGTTGATATCGTAAGAGCCAAATTTTTTGCTACATTTTCAATATGGTGTCATCTGCATATACTCCATCCAGAGATCAAGAGGTTTGCAAAGTTGACAAAAGCAACAAATATAACGAAAGTCTCTCGAAGCTGTCTTGGCATTTAAAAGACTGCTGTTTCTGTTAAGCAGTGATCCCATTCATCATCGTTTACCAGATCCGTGCAGCTGTAGCTTCTTTGAAGGTTTAGTACATAAAACCATTGAATGTTCGTACAAATTCAAAGCTGGTGGAACCTCGAATATGTAGCAAAAGCTGCAGGAAGAAACGCTCCTCATCTCTCAAGGTTACTGTATATATTCGTGGAAACACTTTATCTCCACCTCTTTCACGAAGTTGTCATTTACCGCGTACGTAAGCGTAACGGTAGGGAATGTCAGTTTATTATAGGAAATGACGTGCATTTTGATCATTGAAGTTGGGCTGAAACCATGACTCAAGCTTCGTTCGGCCAGTTTGTGCTGCAAGCAAAAATTCATCTTCATTACCTGCTTCGAATATAATTATTTGTTGATTCGGTAGGTGGACAGACAGAGGCATCACGGTCAGATAAGATCGATCGTGCAATTTTGACTCGATAAGAAATAATTTGATATATTCGCGGTTTGCAAAAAGTAGCTAACACCTGATGAACAAAAAGTAAATCGTAGTTTGCTATGAAGCAAGGGGGATTAACACTGTCATAACAATGAATTTGAAAATTTGAAAAACCAACGCTATATACATTCGATTACAATCGCTAATAACAAACTCAGGGTTTTAATAAAGCAAACTAATGGCAAACTCACATAGCGTCAAATCTTGGAAATTATCTGAAACCACCTGAGGTACCCGTTTCGGGTACATACTTCCCGGTGAAATTTTTCCGATTTTTCTAGCCTATGCACAGTGCAATATTTATGTCGACCTACCCTGAAAAAATCTAACGGATCGGACCAAATTCAATATACGCGGCTAATTTTTAAATCTTAAATAGATATAGAGTGTCATGATGACAAAATTGTATTTTTACACTCACAACTATTAACACCAAAATGTATGTAAAATCATTGTATGTTCTCTGTTTTGTTTAATTGAGATTCAATTACAAATTTTCTACTCATTTTGTCATCACAGTGTGTCATCACAGAAACATCGGCAATTTTAATAAATTTTGTCATTGTCACGGTGTAATGCGCATGATCATAGATTCAATATAAACATATTTTGTCATGGCATTCTGGCGTCGTGACAAAATTTTGCTGAAAACACCTAAGGTACCCGTTTCAGGTACTTCCCAGTGGAATTTTCCCGATTTTTCTAGCAAAGGCACACCGCTATATTTATGTCGACCTACCCTGAAAAATTTAAACGGATTGGATCATGTTTAGGGGTCATTTTAGCGTTGAGTTTGAAAAAATTAAGCGTATTAATATAATAGATTCCACTCAAACAAAATACAATTAATTCTTTTGAATTCCAACTGACTCCAATTCATTTCCACACTGAGATCCAAAAAACAACTCAATTTTCGATAGATGCGTGAGTTTGAATCGACATTTCATTCACTTTTCAATACATTATGCCGCTTTTATTGTTGCGTTTGTTCGTTCGTTTTGACAATTTTTACGAAAAATCATATTGCTCAAAAATGATTTTTTTTCTTCTTGATTTGTCCACAAACATGATTAGTCGAAAAACTACGGAACGAACGAACGAACGCAACATAAACTAGCCTTAAGTTTTCAATTCGATGTAAAAGTGACCGGAATGGCCATTTAACTCAACCGTCTATTGAGAATTGAGTTGAGTTGTTTGATTTGTTCTCTCATCCAAATCAATTTTCGTGAAGTACAAAAGTATTTGCTCGGAACGAAGCAGTTTGGAGCGGAACGAGGTTCGCCGGGCCAGCTAGTTGTATATATGTAACTATTTAATAGCCACAGACAGGAATATAATATTTTGTTAGTAAACATTATGTATTAACAATTTTATAGTTTATGTTATATACTCAAAATTATTCTTTCCCTATGTTGCCGTCCGCTAGAAAAATATATCTCGACGGATTATTTTGTGAAATAAGTAAACCCTCGATTTAACGGACCCCGCTTTAACGGACGCTCGATTTAACGGACGGTAGTTTATTTTCCATTTTTCGGTTATCGATTATGATGGGATTGAGTATGGTGGATGGAAATGGGATTCTTAAATGATTGTTGACGGAAATTCCGGAATATGGCCATCTGGAACGGAACTCGATCAATTCTTAACCGATTATGATGGGATTGAGTATGCTGGATGGAAATGGCCACTTAGGACAAGATTCGGTCATTTGTCTACATATCACCAAAAATCCGACGGTTATACCCGTGATTTGTCTCTGTTGGCGGAAATATATCGAATTGTTTGTTAATCATAAAAAATCGCGCAAACAAATAATTGATATGCTATCTGGAAAGTTACATCTATTTTTGTTCGATGTATTACTGAATAATTAACAAATAAATGCATTAGTACAGTTCGTAAGAATGATTTTCCTTTTTTTTATTAATTAAAATATGCAGGACGGCTATAGCCGTCATTTGCCTACATCCAATAATTTGTAGCAAGTATTCGAAAGATAGGATTACGATGCATGTTTTGATAAACGAATAATTTACCGAGGAAAAGTGGCCCAAAGCCAAAAAATTACGGAAATCAATTCAAACTGAGCTAACAAAGTAGCAAAACCTTGTTAGACGATAGCCTTTGTATGACGGGCCATCGAAACAAAAATTAAAATTGCAGCAATCAATAGAATTTACTTAAGTATTTGGGTGATACCGCAGAGGGACGAAGCTTTATTGTTAAAGAAGGTTAGGTGGTCAGCATAATGCCAGTTGTTTTAATTGCTTAATACGTTTTCGTCACCGCTGCCAGAAATAGACATTTCGTATGACTTGGTGACGCAGACCATTTGTGTAGCTATATTGCAGGGCGGAATTGGAGGGATCTTGCCACCAAAATGAGAAAACAGTTCAAAAAACTGTATGACGATATTAAAATATTGTTTTCTGTTCGGTTGACTATAAATTGTAATTATCAAACGATATTTTTGTAGACTCAACCTTATGAGACAACATCTTACAAAGTGATGTTTACGCCATATCGCGCATAGTATACATAATATTTAAAATAAGATTTGATTGGCAGACAACAGTTACTTTGTGTCTGTTCTTTTACTTTGATATTAAATATAGTAAAACATAAAACGTAAAATTTATTTGCATCCGTATTAGCCATCTGTGTATATCAAACACCTAACAATTACGCCGAATATTAAAATATTTCAGGGTTTCGTGCGCTTGAAGATTTATTTTTTCTTAAAAAAATTTAACGATTTCATCAGATTGGCCTTGTAATGAATATTAGTGTTCTAATATGATGCAGCTATTTAAGCAATTTGGTAAAAAAATTCAAGTGCATCTAAAATCAACTTCTAGGTCATTAATTGCTCGATCTGGCATATCGACGATTATACTTCACACACATAGTATCCCACTAAGATTATACAAATGTGAAAGTTTGCTTTAATGTTTGTTACCCCTTCGCAACAAAACTAATGAACGAATTGAACTGTTGCGCACATGTATAGTTCCCGACCAGGAGTAACATATATGTTACCTAGACAACTAGTTACCCTTAGGAAATGATTTTCTTTTTGGATGAGAATAACGGGTGAAAGTAAATATATGTTCTTGTATAACTTCGGTCAGTAACTCAAAAAACGTTTTTTTTGGCAAAATTTAACTTTTCATCAATATAGTGTTCAAGAGTGATTCAATCACTCTAATGTTTCTCTATCGTTTCGATGCCATTTTTGTAGATCGATTGGACCATTTTTCGAGAACTGCGAGCAAGTAGTGGTCACTGGGAAGCAGATCCGAAGAATACGGTGTATGAGGAAGTAATTTAAACTATACATTTCGAACAATTATGCCATCGTATCCAGACGAGGCAAAAACGTTACGGGTCGACATTTACGTTTTTGGTCGCAGCGGATGCCTTTTACCGGTTTCTTTCCACCAGCTGATTGTTGATTTGATTCCGAGGTGTAGTAGCGAGCTTGTGTTTCATCCGATGTAACATATCGATACAAATTATAAGGTTTTTTATTAGTATATGGCACAGATATAAAATTAAAATAATTAATTACTGAGCTTTCGATGTCAATTCGACATCATTTTCAAAGCTAATAAAATTTTATTACACAAAATTTTTCCGTTACAAAATATGTATACAGAGAGTATACAGTAAATTTTATATAAATACAAATTGAAGAGAAGGTATATTTAAAATTATATAAAATAAGATTTGAATTTATAAAATAAAAATGCAAAGATTTAAAATAAATTTAGAATTTTTAAAATTAAAACCACAATAAGGTAGACAAAAAACAAATTAGACAAAATAATCATAAACATTTCCGATATAAGCATAATCATTATTAATATTTATAGAATTTGTACTAGATTTAATATACAACATTTCCAAAATTGACCTCTTTCTAAAATTCCGTTCTTTATCAAGTATCTTGACATTATCTAAATTAATTGTATGACTTGTATTTTTCAGATGTGTTTTAAGAACACTCGTGCTTTGTTCGTTATCGTTCTTTACGCCATTTTTATGTTGATACACACGTTTTTCTAAAAATTGTTTGGCTTGACCAATATAAACAAAATTACAATCACATTTAATTTGATAAACTTAATTGGCCTGTTTTTTTAACGGTATTGGATCTTTAAGTTTTGAAAAAAATGGAATCTTTTAAACTAAATGATGAGTTACCAACAATTTTGAAATTATAATTTTTAAACAGAATTTTTATTTTTTCATACACATTTTTTATATATGGAATAGATAAATAATTTTGAACATCATTATTAAGCCGAATATTAGAATTACTAACAAAATGTTTTTGTATCCAAAAACTTTTATTAATTAATTTTGCCGGATAATGGTTAAGTAAAAGTGGTTTTTTCAAAATTTTAAAATTTTTATTATGGAATTTTTTGTCTGAAAGTTTTAAGAATTTTTGGGCCAAAATATTTACTGTATTAATTTTATATGAAGTAGGAAGCCAAGAATGAAAATTTAGATATCTGCCAGACCTACAAGCATAATCTACTTTTAGTTTTCATTTTAATGAGATTAAGGTAAGACAAATATCTAAATTGGACAATATTATGATAAATAGTGTAAATGTTTTATTTCATAGTTCAGTTAGTACTAGTGAAAAATGGCTAGTAAACATTTCCGATATTGATCTCCCAAACAATGTAAAATTTATTTTAAGTTTAGGTAATAAATTTTGTCCACCTACTATTAATAATTATATTCCATTCTTTAAAATTATTTCAAGTGTTGAAAGTGCAATATTTGGTTTTCTGGATATGACCGTGCTGAAATTCGTAATCGTTTTATAAATATATTAACTAATTTTAAAAATAGCTCTTCGTCACAGAGTCTCTCACCTATTGAAAAACGTATTTTGTCATACGTAAAACAAACAAAAACGTTTTTACATAATAATCCAAACATTTAAGTGACAGGGGCAGATAAAGGCAATGTGACAGTAATAACAACACGCAGTGATTATGTTGAAAAAATGAATGTTTTACTAAGTGATGAGACCACGTACAGACATATATTGAAAAATAATGCGACACCTATTCAAACTACAATAAATTCTTTAGTAAAAAATTGGCACAATGCAGGTAATATTGATGTTTTGACAAGAAAAAATTAACAAGTTATACACCAATTGTACCCAAATTATATGGTTTGCCCAAGATCCATAAACCTGACATACCATATAGACCTATCGTGAGCTCTATAGACGGTCCCACGTTCAGTTTATCGGCATTTTTAGGTAATATTATTAAATTTAGTGTAGGTAAAACATCTTCTTTTGTTCTAAATTCCGAAGATTTCAAACATAAAATTCAAAACGTTATTATACCTCCAAATTTTATTTTAATTTCTTTAGACGTAATTTCTTTATTCACAAATGTAGATAGTCTTTTAGTTTTGGATATTATCAGTAAAAATTGGAGAAACATTAAAAAGAACGCAAAATCCAAATTAACGAGAGTCCAATTTCTTGAAGGTTTAGGCATTATTTTGAATAATTCAGAATCTATTATATTAATACGCTTAATTTTTTCATACTCAACCCTAAAATGACCCCTAAACATGATCCGATCCGTTTAAATTTTTCAGGGTAGGTCGACATAAATATAGCGGTGTGCCTTTGCTAGAAAAATCGGAAAAATTCCACCGGGAAGTACCTGAAACGGGCACCTCAGGTGTTTTCAGCAAAATTTTGCCACGACGCCAGAATGCCATGACAAAATATGTTTATATTGAATCTATGATCATGCGCATTACACCGTGACAATGACAAAATTTATTAAAATTGCCGATGTTTTTGTCAAACCACTGTGATGACAAAATCAGTAGAAAATTTGTATCTGACTCTCAATTAAACAAAACAGAGTACATAAAATACATTTTTACATACATTTTGGTGTTAAAAGTTGTGAGTGTAAAAATACAATGTTGTCATGACACTCTATCTATTTAAGATTTAAAAATTAACCGCGTATATGAATTTACTTTATTTTTGACAAATTTACATCTTAAAAAATCTTCTTAATTATTTCTTAACCAAAAATTCAATAAAATGTATTCACGTGACTGATTATTCAGCCACAGGTCAGCTTCTATCTATCTTCTATCTATCTATTATATTAAACTCTTAATTTTTTCATATTCAACCCTAAATGACCCCTAAATATGATCCAATCCGTTAGATTATTTCAGGGTAGGTTTACATAAATATTGCGCTGTGCGTAGGGTAAAAAAATCGGAAAAATTGGAAAAATTCCACCGGAAAGTACTCGAAACGGGTACCTCAGGTGGTTTCAGAAAATTTCCAAGATTTTGTGCGCGTGAAATCTTGCCACATTAGAGAATTTTATGGGACGACTGAAAAGAAATTTTTTTGTTCAAATTGGTGGTGCGCGATTCAAATCAAAAATTGCAAAACAGTTTGCACGCGAGTTAGATTCAAAGTTCAAAACTGTTTTAGCGCGATTCAATTTCAAAGTTGCTTAATGGTTGACGCGCAGTTTAAATTAAAAGTTGTTAAATTGTTGGCGTGCGATTCAAATTTAAAGTTGCGGATACAAATAAAACTGGATTGAAATTGTTTTAGAAAAGCAAGCTACTAACTTTTTAAAGTAAAAAAGGCAAAAATAACGATTTTCAAATACATAGTAATAAAAATGCATTGAAATGTAAAAAACGGCGCGAGTGACCAATTTTGCGATTTTCAAATCAATCCATACTAAATCGAATAAAAATCAAAATATTTTTATTTTGCTGATTTTAATACTGAAATGTCAAAGAAATTCAAAATATAAAGCCGTTAATCATCAAGTCAAGCCTCGAGTATGAATCAAACCACTTTGAACAAGCGGTCCAGCGAGTAAGTCATTACCATTTCTCACCTCAACGAGTCTTGAACAAAACTCTTTTCATTTTTCTTCAAAATGCCTTGGAAATCAAGAGACCCTCGAAAACGAAAAATATACGATCAAAATCGAAATTCATAATCCACAAATTCAAGCCATGAACCAGTCTCATCATTATCACGTGAACACCACCCCATGGATCTCCCAAGACGCCAACCCGGTCCCAGGGCCATTAGGAGCCACCCTTCCATGGATCTCTCAAGACGCGCTCAATATTCCAAGTGAATCTCCAGCAGACGCCTTCCTCACATTTGAGGATTAGGTTCCAGACGAAGAGGCGGAGCAAGATCAATTCGATTTTAATATAAGTTTCTCGCCATTTTGTTTTTACTTTTGAAAACTCGCAAAATTTTTTCTTTTTAGGAGCCTTTTTGTTCCTGTGAGTGCACTCGAAGGTTTAAACCTGGCGGGCAATGAGAAGCGCACGGCATCATCCCAAAGTGCTCTCGGGAAATTTATATCCACTATTTAGGTTCGATGCAAGTAGCTTGCAAGTTCTTTGACGCGCTATTTTTCCGGGCAGAGAAGGAGGGGCTTAGTCTCGGCTTCACTCACTGCTGTGGTAAAGGAAAGGTGTCCCTCCCCGCACTGCACAATCTCCCCTACCTCAATCAGCTGATTCTCGGAACTAACTCCCCCTCGCGGTTCTATAAGACTAACATCCGGAAGCTTAATCCGCCCTCTCCGTGGGCAGCACCAGAATGGAGCTCGAAGAGCAGCGCCCTGGCGAACCGTACTTCTTTTCACTGCACGGACCCGTCTATCACAAAGGGAGAATTTGAATTAGCGAGTGTTGGATTACTCCGTATTAATGGAGTGGCCTCATGGGGTCCGCGTTAATGAATTTACATTTTTGATAAAAATGCATCAAATATACATCTTAAAAAATCTTCTAAATCATTTCTTAACCAAAAATTCAATAAAATGTATTTACGTGACTGATTATTCAGTCACAGGTCAGCTAGTTTTCTTTTAATAATATAAATTACAAACAAATTTTTGGTTCTCCAATGGGTTCTCCCAGTTAGCACTGGATTCTTTAGATTTTCAACCTTTATTTTACTATCGTTATGTGGATAATATCATTACTGATATACCAGAAAACAATATTGATATATTTTTAGATAGTTTTAATAAAATATATAGTCGTATAAAATTTACTTTAGAAAAGGAAGTTAATAACAAAATTCCATTTTTAGATTTACTTTTGATTCACGAACCTGATGGCAAAATTTCTTTCGATTGGAATCATAAAGATAGTTGGTCTGGCAGATATCTAAATTTTCATTCTTGGCTTCCTACTTCATATAGAATTAATACAGTAAATATTTTGGCCCAAAAATTCTTAAAACTTTCAGACAAAAAATTCCATAATAAAAATTTTAAAATTTTGAAAAAAACACTTTTACTTAACCATTATCCGGCAAAATTAATTAATAAAAGTTTTTGGAAACAAAAACATTTTGTTAGTAATTCTAATATTCGGCTTAATAATGATGTTCAAAATTATTTATCTATTCCATATATAAAAAATTTGTATGAAAAAATAAAACTTCTGTTTAAAAATTATAATTTCAAAATTGTTGGTAACTCATCATTTAGTTTAAAAGATTCCATTTTTTTCAAAACTTAAAGATCCAATACCGTTAAAAAAACAGGCCAATTAAGTTTATCAAATTAAATGTGATTGTAATGTTGTTTATATTGGTCAAACCAAACAATTTTTAGAAAAACGTGTGTATCAACATAAAAATGGCGTAAAGAACGATAACGAATAAAGCACGAGTGTTCTTACAACACATCTGAAAAATACAAGTCATACAATTAATTTAGATAATGTCAAGATACTTGATAAAGAACGGAATTTTAGAAAGAGGTCAATTTTGGAAATGTTGTATATTAAATCTAGTACAAATTCTATAAATATTAATAATGATTATGCTTATATCGGAAATGTTTATGATTATTTTGTCTAATTTGTTTTTTGTCTACCTTATTGTTGTTTTAATTTTAAAAATTCTAAATTTATTTTAAATATTTGCATTTTTATTTTATAAAATCAAATCTTATTTTATATAATTTTAAATATACCTTCTCTTCAATTTGTATTTATATAAAATTTACTGTATAGGCTCTGTATATTTTGTAACGGAAAAATTTTGTTTAATAAAGTTTCATTAGCTTTGATAATGATGTCGAATTGACATCGAAAGCTCAGCAATTAATTATTTTAATTTTATATCTGTGCCATATACTAATAAAAAACCTTATAATTACTATTATTGGCTCATAAAATATATTTTCAAAAACATATCGATACAAAAAATTCGGTATATTTTTGCTATCATTGATTCAATGTAAGCAACCGGGCCATCCACTTTGAATAGAGCTTTCTCATGGACAAATTTTCATTGAAAAATACTCTGCCTTTTGATGTCTTTAAGGTGTCAGCTATCTCCCGTAACTTCACTTTATTTATTAATTTATTTATTTATAACTGGTGCCTACAGAGACTACAATCGGTACAACAAAACAATTGGTAAAAAGTCCAAGCACATAAGCCCGACCACAAAAGATTATATAAAGCTTTCTTAAAAGAATCTCTCGACAAAAAATAATCAAAAGCTTCATAGGCCTTGTTAAACTCCAGTGGAACCCTCGGAATTGGATTAGAAAGATCGTAATTCATTACCGCTCGGTCGATGAATAAAGCTCCATCGCGTTGACGCATTCGAAGTTTGGGAGTACACAAGTTGATACGTGCTACTAACTCGATACAATCGACACGGAAATTAATAACATCACGCACAAACACCGCGAAAGCTACATCTCGGCTATTATCTAGACATTGCAGTTTCAAAAGATTATATCGATTGCGATAAGGCGGAAGAACGTAATCCACAGCACGCATAGATAGTGCGTCGTAGCGCGAATAAAATAACCTGTTTCTGGATACACTCAATCCTCTCATGAATGTGAATGATAGTGGAGTGGAAGGAGGGTGACCAAACAGAAGAAAGAACGGGTTTTGCATTTACTCAAGTTTAAAGCCGCAGTATGTTTTTAATTGGACAACTGCAAAAGCGGTTTAAGTCATCTTGTAACATTTCGCAGTCTCAGAAACTCAGGCGAAAATCTTCATGTCATCCGCGAAGAGGAAAACTGGCAAACTTAAAACATTTTACAACGTCGTTAATAAATATGGAAAATAACAGTAGGCCGATATGACTATACCATGAGGTACGCCGGGTGGCGCCCGAAATAATGCGGAGAAAGAATCGATCTGAGAGGTAAGAACGCAACCAGTCGATGGAAATGAAATGACAATCGAGACTCTCCATAACTTGCTAATATGTATAGGGTGATCAATCACATCGAACCACTTTGCAAAGTCTGTGTAGACAACGTCAAGCTGCTGCTTGGAGTTTAGACTGTCAAATAAATGACCGTAAAAAGAAGACAAGTTAGACACGGTCGACTTACCGGGATAAAATCCATGTTGAAAAGCAGAAATAAGTCTCTTGGTAATGGAAGTGCAATACTCTGTGAACCATGGACTCAAATAGTTTGGGTAAGACAGAGAGGATGGCGATCCCACGATAATTACTTACCTCACTTATATATTATCCTCCTTGAAAATTGGATGAACATATGAGATTTTCAAGTGATCTGGAAAAAAACCGCGGCGAAGGCTTTCGTTAAACTGCAGGTAACTGCAGGGGCCAAACTTACAGCACAACATTAGAATAGGATCGGTGTAAGACCGTCGTGACCCGCCTCATTACTAACGTCGAGAAGGAGCCGTTGATCCAGAACGTCCTGTTTTGTAAATTTGAAATGATCAAATACAATGGAGGTAGAAATAGTAGGAGCCCCGGTGTCTGTCGACCGAAGTGGCTTGTAAACCGATGCAAAGAATTTGGCAAACAAATTGCAAATGTTGGTTGGCTGACTGGCGGTGGACGTCTTATAAGACATATTCGACGGAAAACCAGATACATTTTCTTACTGTTAATGAAGTTCCAAAATTTTTTGGAATTAGATGCCAAAACTTGCTCGATTTGCACTACGTAATCATTGTTAAGACACAACTAGAGAGTCTTTGAGTAAGCTGCGATTGAGACTCGATTTTGAAAGTCAACGACATCTTAAAATCAGGTCAATCAACAATGATTGCAGGTTCTGCTGCATCCTTAAATGAAAAAAAAACGGCAGGCATGTGTTATTCTGGAGGAAAACTAGCTATTTCTTTGTCAGAGGAGCCAGTAAACCTCAGAAATAACTTACGTACGAATCGTGACGCGGACCCACTGTTTCCCGCAATATCAACATACAATCACATTTGCAGGTAGTTTCGAGTTGAATGGCGAAAAAGAGGTCAATAGGGGTTTTGCATATGTACAAAGTATAGAAACGACACTTTGCAAAAAATATAACGAGTTTTGTGCGATAAAATCATTTTGGTCCAGGAATTCCAGTCGACTCGGGATAGAACACCCAACAGTTGTACAAAGTCGTTATCCCCCAGACCATGAACCCGACGACTTGGATATAATGGCTGTGGTGGTGTCTTACCAGAGTCCCGGTTACCACAGGTTTTATGTCACATGAGGAGAATCTAATAAATTTTTGGTGACAGGTGACAAGTGAATTCAGTTACAAAAACCCTCATTGCAAACAAAAAAGTATCGTTCAAGGACTTCGATGCTTATCATGTGCGTCGATGGTGCGTCGAGGCAATTTTAATTTATTGCTCTACAGTAGGCTACCCTTGCATCAGTTTCTGATGCAAAAAATTAACACAGCGGCAAAATACACCCATACGTACAAGAAAAGGTGAGAAATACTGCGGATGTAGATCTGGTTTACATGGAGCAGGTGGTTGTACTCCCGTCCTTATTTGCGATTAGCCTACAGTATCTGCACGAGTACACACAGGACGCGCTTTGGGTAACCGATGGGTAGTCCAACCTGTTCATTACATTCACATGAAACTTCACCTGGCCTTAAATTTTACAAACCGGCCACAAATGGAAGAATATAGGGATGATTTTGCACCAAGATAATTTAAAATCAAAGTTCAAAAGTTGCTTGCTCTTCTTAAAAAATGTGAAATATTCGAAAATACGCGATGTTTTATGTAGTTGATCGAGTGGCGCAAAGGCAGTTTTGCTCACTTTTGTCTGCCGATGTGGGTGCTGAAAAAGCGGTACCCAATCAACTCGATGAACCCTGTGGTCCTCAAAATCTCCTGGAAGGCACGCACAAAAGGCGTGGCCAATAGATGGAGAAAATCGTGATGGACAACAACTGAGTCCCTTATTTCCCTCTTATTTCGAAAGAATTCAACTCTTACGTCAACGTAGAGTTCAGTAACTCGGTACAAGCAGTATATCTGAAAGTACTTAAATAAAGGGAGTAACCAGCTGCAACGCAAAACAGCCATAAAAATGATCCCAGTAACCACTGCTCAAAGGACACCTAGCAGTGACACACCTAGTGGTGCATCTCCTCAATAGAGAGCAGGTTTACTTCAACGAAGAATATTTTAGGGATCGAGCAGCGATACCTACTAAGACGACTCTTACGGCGTACTTCCTGTTAAGCTAAAATGTTGCGTTAGCGAAAACAATACTTTACGTTGACGTATCTCGCAACTACATTTGAAATGCGCCGTGGAAAGAGTGGAAGTGCAAATTACAAGGAATACCGGCCATGTGTGGAGCACCGCTTTTGGGACGTAAGGCTCTCGGCCACTAAATGTAATATATGGACCGACTATCTTTCCGGATCTTAAACGTTTGGCAAACACATGCTGGCAACATTTCGAGAAATGGCATGCCACTATGGAAGAGCTAGTGTTTGTCACTCATCGACGAAATTAAGCGAGTATTTTGCCATTTTGATATGCACTTGCGGTCTGTCCAATCCACTTTTGATATGGAGACTAGTACAAAGCTGCCCTATCAGATACTTTCTCGTATAGATTTCAAGGGATGGATTAATCAAGCTCTTGAGCGGTTGGGTGAGAGAGCTGAACTATGATATGGCCGTTTTGAATGTACACGTCATTACAACAGTACCGTGGCTGCCGCCTGGGCAAAGAGAAGCAAACACAATTTTTGAGTATGGGGTTCGGACAAAAAAGTTTTGATTAATTTGTTTCAGGAAAGAATCCGCAGAGACCGGAGTGTGACAATCGCTCGATACATGTCATGAAGCGGAGGACTGCAGCGGACGAAATTATCGATAAAGGTTCAACTGGTACACGCGTCAACACAAACATGCATGTTTAATCGATTAGTGAGAAGATAAATTCAAGTTCAGAAGATAAACTAAGTGTAATTGTGTTTCTGGACTTACAACGAAATACTCATGATAAAAATTATTATGTGATACTGGCAGCCAAAATCAAGTCAGTTTCAAAAATAAATAAAACAAATTCTGAAAGAAATACTCACTTATGCATCAGTAAAGAGATCAATCGATACACTCATGTGGTTCGATGACGCCACGAGCTATGCCGTCGAATTTTGGTCGAGAAACTAAGAGAAAAAATGGGCCCACGGTTACGCATTCCCATAATACGGAAAAACTTGCCTTTTCAATTCAAACGGCTGCATCTAGTCAAAAGTTGCATTTTCTATGATCATAAATAAATAACAGGTGCAAATCCTAAGCACGTTTCTCTTTGTAAATTAACACGATCTTGGTCTGTATAATCGTAATTAAATGTATCACACTCCTTTGAAACAACATCTGGTGTTCAAAAAGGCGATTCACTTGCGCCTGTACTGTTTAATTTTGCGCTTGAGTACGTAGACAGGCCAAATTCTTGGATATACAGATGATATTGTGCTTCTTAGCCAAAAGTCTAACGTGGAAAGATTGGATGGTGGATAAAAGTGGTAAAGAATTCGTCGCGCGAAAATGTGATTACATTTTCCGAGTTGAAGGAAATATTGCAGAAAAGGGTTATGATCTTAGAATCATTAAAGTCAACCAATGTAGTTCGCGGTTCAGGAGAAATTATGAAACATTCACGTCCCCATGGATTTGAAAAATATAATTCAAAATATGTCAAGCACAATAGGACATTCATTAGCAAAACATTAACATGTTTTTATTGTGGTCAAGGTCACGTGTTGACATTGTTTGACAGCCAATCACAGATCCTATTGTTGCATTTTGATCAGCCGGTTAAGTGTCAAGGTAATGGTAGGATGGTTGATTCTGAATATCAGGGCAGTAAGTTACCTGAATCTGGATCCTCTGGGGTTAGTGCAAATGCTAAAACAGGAATGGATACTAAAGTGTCGTATTCAAGTAGCAGCGTGAACGACCCTCATCAAGTTGTATTACCTACAGCGGTCATTTTAATTGAAACTGCTCGAGGCGTAATTATTCCAGTCAGAGCTTTACTGGATAGTGGACCACAATCGAATTTTGTCACAAATAAAATGTGCAAAATGGCAAACTTTAAAAAGGAAAGTGTATCCGTTCCTATATCAGGAATAAACCAGGAAGTCAACATCATTAAATCACAGGTAGATATAAAACTTAAATCAAAATTCACCACTTATCAAAATCAAATCCAATTCTTGGTGCTTTCTAAAATTTCTGGATATTTTCCCGGTCGTTGTATAAATGTCGATTTGACATGAAATCGACTTAAGTATAGGTGCGGAAGTTCTTAATGAAATTTTGGTTGGTAACAGGGTAGTATTATCAAAGGAATTGCCAGCTTTTTATGAAACTGAATTTGGGTTAGTTATATCGGGTAAAATTAGTCGGGAATCATGTGATTCACATTCCATGAAAAAATATTTTTATATGAGTTGCGATAGTTGGGTGAATGATAAATTGAAGAAGTTTTTTGAACTTGATAAAGTGAATAATCATGTGTATGGAACACTTTGATCATAACGTTGTTAGAACAGGATGTGGACGATATCAAGTTGCGTTGCCTGTTACAAAGAAAATAGAAGATTTGCAGGATTCTAGTCACAGAGCTTTAAAACAGTATAAATGGTTAGAAAACCGGTTGAACCGGAATCCTGGTTTAAAGTTAATGTACGATCAATTCATGTTGGAATACCTGTTGATGGGCCATATGGAAGAGGTCGTTCATTTAGGAAGTACTTCACATTATGGGAAGGCATACTATTTACCACATCACTTTGTAATTAAGGAAGCTAGTACGACGAGCAAATTAAGAGTCGTGTTCAATGCTTCGTCTCCTAGTGTTAGTGGCGTGTCACTTAATGACTGTTTACTGTCGGGTCCCACTGTTCAGCAAGACATATGGTATCAATCGCGTTACGTTTTCGTAAGCATCAGCTGCGTAAGCATCAGATAAATATGGAGAAAAGTGATAGAGATTTGCACCGGATTTGGTGGCGAAATGTTTGTATGTTTCCGATTGTGTACGATAACACGTATGGTACAAGAATTGCTCCTTTCTTTACTACACATGCTCTTAATAAGTTGGCGGAGGATGAGCGGAAACGGTTTCCATTGGCGTCTGAGGTATTGCGAAGGGACTTTTATGTGAATGACGTACTTACTGGATCCGATACAGTCGAAGAAGCTGCGCTGAAAGAACAGCTGATTGAATTACTATCATCCGGTAGATTCGTAGATACATTCCAATGAGGAAAAATTAAGTGACGAGGTTTCGTTAAGTTCTGACGTTCCTCTAGTGTTTTAGGACTGTTTTGGGATCTTAAACAAAATATGCTACTCATGTCGTTTCCGAAGTACGAATTGTCAGACAAATGTAACAAGCTATTCTGATAACATAAATGTGAACATAGTATGTTCAAAGTCACGAGTAGCACCTTTAAAGACTCAAACCATTCCTAGACCAGAGTTATGTGCCGCATTGTTGATTGCACAATTGATGAGAAAGGTAGCTTAGGCTATAGAAATTAAGTTTGACCATATTTGGTTGTAGTTGGATTCTGAATTGACATTACTCAGATTACATAAAATTTTTTCAGAATTTGTAACATTTGTCGCTAATAGGCTTGCTCAGATTCATAACCGGAGTAGTAAAAATGATCGGCGGTATGTAACCACGGATAAAAACTCAGCAGACATCGTATCGAGAGGTATTACGCCTGAAAAATTACCTCATTGCAAATTATGGTGGTCTGGTCCGGATTTTTTGTCACATCCTAATGAAGCATTTTCCGAAGCTTCTAAGTTAGCTGTAAAGCCCGATTTGTTGGAATTAGCAAAGCCCGCGAAAACATTCTTAGCAAAGAGGTCTGAGGAATTATTACCAACGTTTGAGTTAATAGGACGTTATTCGGATTTTAATCGACTTGTTCGAATTTTGTGTTATGTGTTCAGATTTGTAAGCAATGGACTGAAACGTACTTGCCACGGGAATGAGCCTCAAAAAAATTATAAAATTGACGTACGTGAATTCGAAGATACATTGAAAAGATTGGTACGTAATATTTAGGCTGTAGAATTTGACAAGGATGTGAAACACATGAAACGGCATGATCATGTGTCTAATAATAGTGGATTGAAATCATTGTGCCCGTTTTTTGGACGAAGATGGATTACTGCGCGTAGGTGGCCGGCTTAAGAATGCTGATATCACGTATGATCAACAGCACCAAATGTTGTTGCCGAGGCATCACTGGCTCTGATCGTGTGACGCCGTCACGACCCTTTGTGGTTACCGGAATTGATTTGTGTGGTCCTTTTTTGATATCAGCCAAATTAAAATCGAAAATAGTGATGAAGTCGTATATAGTTGTGTTTATTTGTTTCAGTACCAAAGCGGTAGGTTTGTGGGGCGACGCGGTTATTTCGAAAAGATATTTCCGATAATGGTTCCAATGTCATCGGGGCTAAAGGGGAACTGAACGATTTGCATGTACTGTTTGAAAGTGAGGTGCATAAACGGGAAATAGATAGGTTTTGTTTAAATAAGAAAATAAAATGGATGAACATTCCGCCGTACTCACCTCATCATGGAAGGCTTTAGGAGGCTGCGGTAAAAAGCAGTAAACATCATTTGCGTCGGGTTATTGGTAAAACCTCGTATACGTATGAAGAATTGAATACACTTATGATTCAACCGGAGGCATGCTTGAATTCACGTCCATTAACACCAATGTCGTCTGATCCTAATGATTTAGCTTGCCTCACACCTGGTCATTTTTTGATTGGTCAACCACTGTCAACCTTAGGCGGAACCGTAGTTGCAACATCTTGATTTCAACATATGTTGCAAACGTTTTGGCAACGTTGATCAACAGAGTATTTAGGGACATTACAACAGCCTAATAAATGGATTGTAAAGAAAAACAAACTCAAGGTTGGGTTGCTCGTGTTATTGGTCGAAGACGGCGTTTCGCCGCTAAATTGGCCGAGCCCACGTGGTACTTGTCAAAACTGCAACCAGCATGGTAAGACGTGCAGTTACAGAGATTGCAATTCTCCCAATACGGCCAAATGAATAATATAAATAAATTTAAGTAGTATAACATTTTAATAAAAAAAACAAAACAATGAAATTAATAATAAGATTAAAATGTAATTGATGTAAAATTAAAAAAAAATTGTAATGTGTTGAAATAGTAATCTCAAGGTCGTGGAGATGTTCAATTCACAGTCGGTGCTGCCACTAGTAACAGACAATGACAAGTGAGTCGGACAACACCATCGATGAGAAAACATATAATTAGTTCTGTATAAAAATGAACACGACAGAAAAAACGACATGTGGGTTTTTTCTCTGTCTCTTGTAAAAAGTTTTTATGTTTTCTCGTGTGCGCAAGTTGTATGTGTTAAAACTTGGCGTCATATTTTTTGGTTAATAAAATTAAGTAATGAAAATACAAGTGTGTATATCATTTTAAAATAGTTAAAAGCCAGTTTATTTTGTTTAAGAGTTAATTTAAACAAATGGCACAGTGATTAAAGCTTTGGCGATTGGATCGAGATGTACCGGATTCGAATCCCGATAGAAGCAGGATGCACAGGAAATTTTCATTTACAGATTACGAGCTGTGATGAGATGGAACACATCTATGACCCTTGTCGGAGCGCGAAACTCATGGGCCGACCCAACTTCCATGCCAGTACAGGCTAGCATGGAGCTATGCACAATGTGCAGATGGTGTTAAAAGTTCGGACCTATATAGCCGTACGTCTTCGATTTAGCAGGTGATGCGTAAAGTAAGAAGAAAACATAAACTGCGAAAGAGCAGGGAGTGCTTTGGCCCCAAAACAGATGGCATGGACTAAAACAAAAAAACCAATATCGGATTAGCATGAACCACGAGATAAAGCAACTTTGCGAAGGTAGCGATATCGCATCGGCCACGTTACGTGGTATATTGCAACGCAAAGCAAATTTTATCTTCATCCGCAAACCAATATTTATTTTGTATTTAATTTTGTTCACTCGAACGTACACGGATCCAGCACGCAATTAATAACTCAAAAAAATTGATACAGATTTATTTGGTTTTAAATAAACATCACAATATCTGGCTCACTGTGAAAAATTGAATAAAGAGTCTTGCACTATATACTAACGTAAATACTGAATTAAAAATACATTCACCCTTTAAATACACAATATGTAATTATTATAATTAATTAAGATGATTTATTTAATTTATAAAGAACATGTTATAAAATTTTAAATTTGCCTATACGAGAATAGTATACGCGATACGTTTATACAAATCTCGTAAACGATATTCTTGTATAAAAAGGTGGTTCAAAACAAATTTATGAACACGAATTTCTGTACAAGAGTAATTCGTTTTAATCAATGTGAGATGTCACTAAACGCAGTGAAATGTTCTTTGAATGGTAATTACCACTCGTCAATAGATGTCATTTCAAATTAATGTTGAACAATACATTGAACAAAAGTTGGCCATCAGTATCATGGTCTCCAGTTTTTGTTCCACCCTGCATCACATCGTACGTCAGCAGTGCACATACAAAAAATAATTATATTCTAACAATAGATTTTTGCATTTAAATTAGATTAAAATACATTTATTTATACATTCGACTGTTTTATATTTTATTTTAATATTGTTTAAATTAAGATGTTTAAAAAGTAAGAAATTGTATTTCTTAAAATAAAACGTTTGACCCAACCTACTAAAAATAATATAACGTACACGAAAGTGTTCAATAAAATGTTCTAATAAATTAATTTAATAAATTTTAGCTATATAACAAATAAATTAAATTTATTTTTAAAAATATAAAATAAAAATTTTAAAAGTGAGGTACTGCTGTTGTTTTTCGAAAATTTGTGATACACTTGTCTGGCACAGAGTTCTCGCACGATATGGAAGATTAATAGTAAATTATGGTAAAATTTATTATCAACAAACAAAAAGATTATCCAGACAGCATGCTGCTGCGTGTATGAAACATAATTATTATTTAAAATCACGTACATATTTTGCGAAGCTGGCGAGTTTTGCTATAATTTAAAAAAATCTTTATAATTATTAAGAGAGGCACTTAAATTATGTTTATGAACAATGCATGCCTTAACAAAAACCTATTAATATTAATTTTAAGTACAAAATTACAAAATATCGTTCAGAATTTTAAATACATGTCATTAAAAATGCAGCTGGAGATGTGTGGAGATCGTGTGAACCGTGTGGATTGGAAATGTATACTTTGCATAAATGTACATGAAATACTGTTTTATTAGTGGCATATTCTCACGGCAAATTTCAACAAACCCGTAAAATTCTAGGTAGCTAATAAAATTATTTTTAACAAACTGTACTTTTGTGTAAAAATAATTAAATAAACTAGAGGTATGATGAAGTCTGAAAGAAGTCTTCAGAAGTATACCACAAAGATTATTATAAAAATAAAAGCCTAAAAGCAAAATCAAAAACATTTATAAGGATAGTTACCATTCATTTTATGGTTCCTGAAACCATATTAAATGAGATGCAGATTCTCTTATTATTAGAACATCGTTTTAATTGTTAAGCCCAGTGTTTCTCAACCTTATTTGTTATATCTTAATTTTATATTTATATTAGTAATAAATAAAATTTTCATGACAAACTTTTCGTGGTCTATTTAAGTCCAAGGCCCCCAAACTTATGAATTTAGCATATGGACACTCCCCATTGAGAAATACTGGTTTAGGCTATAAATTTTAAAGTAGGGACTACTTAATTCAGAAAATCCTCGGAACCATAAGTACCAAATGTGGAATTTAGTGTTCTCAACTTGGGATGATGTGTTAGAGTTACAGACATTATCCCAAGTTGAAAACAATAAATTCCATACTGACACTCACTGTTCCGATGATTTTTTGAATAATTAAGATTTAAGTGAATTTGCCAAAAATGTTTCTACGTGTGGGGCTATACCGCCAATCACAAATGCAAATCATCTTGACATTTTTTCTACAAATTTCAGACACCATCCCAAGTTGAAAACACTAAATTCCATACTCGACAATCATTGTTCCGATGATTTTTGGAATTATTAAAGATTTAAGTGAATTTGGTCAAAGATGCTTTCACGTGTGGGGTTTAGTGTTTGCATTACCGGTAAATCGGTTTGTCGGTTTACCGGTAAATTTACCAAAAAACGCGTTATCCAGTTACCGGTAATTTAATTTTTTTTTACCGGTATTTTATTAAGAGCAATAAAATTTCCATATGTTTTAATTTTAGTAGTTATTTTATTTTTTTTTTATAAATTAACCAAAAAATAAAGCTTTTTTAAATTAAATTTAACTCTTAATTCTACATGTTCCAATTTTTAACATAGATATATACGAAATTACTCTTCTAACTGATGGTTTAGAGATAATCGAAGAAATAACTACGGCTACCGTGATTCAATGTGAATCGATTAGTAATCTAATCCAAAAAATTATTGTAGTGTTTCGTGGGTCCCCTACAAAAAACGATAATCTATAGAAAAACATAAAAGAAAAATTCAACAAAGAAGTGTCCTTAATTATTGATTCCAAAACCCGATTGGATAGTCTCTTAGTAATGCTAGAGCGATTATATGAAGTAAATACATACATAAGGAAAAGTTTAATCGACTTTAAATCTAGTTTCAGTTTTACAGAAGATGAAATAGATTCGTTTGCATCTACGATCGCAACATTGCAGCCAGTAAAAGTCGCTGTAGAAGCACTGCCATAAAGATAAACATTTGTATGTGACGGATCTAACCTTAAAGTTTATGCTAGATGAGATTAGTGCAGAAAAATCAAATTAGGCAAAGAGCTTAAAGAATGCGAGCATTAAGCAAAGAGGGAATGTTTATTCTGATACAATAGTAAACATATCATTATACGCATTCAAAAATACTTGGATTATTTTTTAATTTATTTAAATGCGTTTACGTTAAAAAATTATAAAAAGTTGCTAGAATTCATCAATCCAGAAAATTTATTAAAAATATTCAAATTTAACAAGAATTTAGTGAAACATTTCATGCACTATTATAAAATTACAAAAAAATTGTCTAAGTATAAAATATTTCAATATTTAATTTGCTTGCCATTTTGTTTAATGACATCAAACACACGATTATGGATTGTATGAGATTATGCAAAACTTGGTCATCAATTTCGCCCCAGCAACTTGCAAAAGTAGTCCTTAATTCTTCGATTGCAATCTGGACTACAAGCGGGCCACTCCATTAAAGTAATCCCTATGGACGCAAACCACTCCTTACACTTCTTGGAAACGTGCATAGCAGCATTATCTTGTTAGAATATGAAACTATCTTCAAAATATTCTTCACTGTAAGGGACGAGTACACTTTCCAACATTTCTATGTACTCGTCAGAGTTGACTTTAGACGATGGGAAGTGCAAGGTAACCTTACCTTTAGATGAGAATGCTCCCCCATACCATGACTGTACCCCCACCAAAATTTCGTTTTGTTCTTGGATCATCGGTAGAATTTAATGTATGCCAATAGCAGCTAAAACAATCTGGCTCATCGAGATTGCATTTTTTTTCATCCGAGAATATCACTGAGTTCCATTCTTCTTTGAAAACCATATGTTCTTGAGCCCATTTAAGGCGAGCTTCTATATGGCGCGTCGCGAGCCTTGATTTACATAATGGTTTCTTCCATTTAATATTTGAATCATTTCTTAATAGTCGTGCAATGTGTTGTTTTGTGACGGGTAAGTTTAACTTATCTTTAATTTGTTGTGAACTTAGGTGGTTTTTGGTTGCTTCATACTTTATCCTTCCAATTTCCAGAGTGCTTAGTTTTTTATTCCCTTTTGGAGATTTTCTTTGGCCGTATTTTTTCGTATTTTTTAAAAAATTTCTAATGACTTCCTCAGATCTACCAATTTGCTTTGCAATTTTACGATTCGAAAATACATTCTGCTTCAAAACAGAATTTTGGGCACGTTCTTCGTGAGTTAGTGTCTTAGCCTTACCCATGATTTTAAATTCTAAAACAAACAACTTTAACTAACTTATTTATGCTGGGTCGTACAAAACAATTGAAAATCAATTTAGTTTTGAAAAAAAAACCGTGTGGATCGCAGATATATATACGAATATTAACGTGTGCATAATGAAATATTTATCTAAAATCCTTTTTGTCTCAGCTAAAATCGCACAAACAAACAAATTACAACCAGATGGTGCATATATTTAAATAAAAAAAGAAAAACACAAATATACAAAAAAAAAAGTAATGGAAATTTCCAATTATTTTACATTTTACGGCGGAAAAATATGATGCGTATAATGATATGTTTACCACTGTATATTACAATATCTCCATGACCCATCAAGCGAGAAAGACGATGCTTATCTAATATTCAACAGAACCAGCAAAACTGTTATTATCAAAAAAATTGTTGAATTCAAAAAGTCTCCACTCCAACAGAACCAGAAGTTGAATTTACAGAAGCCGCTAATTTATCTTCAAATGATCATCAATGTACTTCAACATCTTTATCCCCTGTTCTTATGATGTAATTGAAGGAAAAGCTGCAGGGGATTGCAGTAGAGGATAAAATTATTAAATTTTTTTTTAGAAACACATGCTTCAAATATTCCTAGAGGATTAGTGAATGTGATAAAAAGAGAGATGGACTTCTTTCAAGAACAGAACATTAGAGGTAAATATTAGACCATTCGTCCGACAAGTGTCGAATCGGAGTGTGCTTTTTCAGCGGCTGCTCTGATATGTTGGAAATTTACATCAAATTTAAATGACGACAGCATGGATACGATGTGGTTTTACAAGGCTATTTCAATATTGAGTGCGATATTTCCACTAGTTTTTGCAGTTTTTTTTTTAAATTAAATTAAATTTATAATCACCGGTAAAAACCCGGTTAATCGGATTTTTCAGAAAAGTTTACCGAATTACCGGTAATTACAAAAGTCGGTAATTTTGCAAACTATAGTGGGGTTATACTACCAATCACAAATGCAAAACATCTTGAAATTTTTTCTACAAATTTCAGACACCATCGCTAGTTGAAAACATTAAATTTCATACTCGACAGTCATTGTTCCGATGATTTTTGTAATTATTTAAGATTTAAGTAAATTTGGCCAAAGGTGCTTTAACGTGTAGGGCTATACCGCCAATCACAAATGCAATTCATTTTGTAATTTTTTCTACAAATTTCTGACACCATTCCAAGTTAATAACACTAATTTCCAAACTCAGCACTCATTGTTCCGATAACTTTTTGAATTATTAAAGATTTAAGTAAGTTTTGCCCAAGATTCTTCCATGTGTGGAGGTTTACCGCCAATCACAAATGCAAATCATTTGGTAATTTAATTACAAATTTCAGACACCTCAAGTTGAGAACACTAATTTTTGAACTCAGCCGATGATTGAGCCGATGATGAACTTTTCCGATGATTTTTTGAATTATAAAAGATTTAAGTGAATTTGGCCAAAAATGCTTCCACGTGTGGGGCTATACCGCCAATCACAAATGCAAAACATCTTGAAATTTTGTCTACAAATTTCAGACACCATCGCTAGTTGAAAACAATAAATTCCACACTCGGCACTCATTGTTCCTATGATTTTTTTTAATTATTAAAGATTCAAGTGAATGTGGCCAAAGATGCTTCCACGTGTGGGGCTATACCGCCAATCACAAACGCAATTCATTTTGTATTTTTTTCTACAAATTTCTGACACCATCCTAAGTTAATAACACTAATTTCTAAACTCAGCACTCATTGTTCCGAATTTGGCCAAAGATGCTTCCACGTGTGGGGCTATACCGCCAATCAAAAATGCAAATCATTTTTAAATTTTTTCTACAAATTTCAGACACCATCCCAAGTTGAGAACATTAAATTCCGTACTCGACAATCATTGTTCCGATGATTTTTGTAATTATTTAAGATTTAAGTGAATTTGGTCAAAGATGCTTTCACGTGTGGGGCTATACTGCCAATCACGAATGCAAATCATGTTGAATTTTTTTTTACAAATTTCAGACACCATTCCAAGTTGAGAACACTAATTTCCAAACTCAGCACTCATTGTTCCGATGGTTTTTTGAATTATTAAAGATCTAAATGAATTTGGCCAAAGATGCTTCCATGTGTAGGGCTATACCGCCAATAACCATTTTTTTTTTCTAAAATTTCCGATTCCATCCCAAGTTTGAAACACTAAATTTCACACTTGGTACTCCCATGATTTATTGAATGATTAAAGATGTGAATTTGGCCAAAGATCCAGGTGTGGCTTCCAGGTGTGGGGCCATACCGCCAATCACAACATGCAATCTGTCTTGAAATTTGTGTATCTAAGCATTTTGAGTTTACATTTTTTTGTTAAAATGTGTAGTGCACAAACACTATTTATTAACGTTAAATACTTCACACCGGAACCTGAAAGTGGTAGTGCAATTTGTTTAATGAATTCTTGTTATCAGGTGGGTTGCTTTAGATATAATGATCCAAGTAGTTTAGTTTGTGCCTTATTTTTATGTTTATGTTTGTAGAATTGAATGCGTTATTAGCGATAGACATCTTCCAATATTTTTAGATTCAGATTTCTAGTTGACTTTTTCCTTCGTTCATTAAAACTCTAACATCGGTAGTTTAAACTTAGTTCATGATGCGCCAGTAATTTAGATTTTAGTCGTACCGCAAACTCTTAAAAATTACAAATGGAGGAAGTTTTTCTTACTCAAACCTTGCTCTCATTAATTTTTTTTTTTTCATTTAGAATCAGATAATTTACTGTGGGTTAGTGGAGCCAGTAAGACAACAATGATCTATATTTAAATAGTGATTTCGCTTACTCTCATTGTGCTTTCTACCTAAAAATTTTGTTTAGATTTATATTTTCGAAATTCGCGAAAATTTTCGAGAAAAAAATAATAAATTAATAAAGGAGAAACTAATCAACTTTTTCTTATCGAAGGGCACTCTTTTCGATCCATGACACCCCACCTCCAATTTTGTATGAAAATCAGTCATGTCAAATTTAAATATATTTGACTGTTAGGCTCGGAGGAGCTGGACGTGGAGCACTATGTTAGAGAAATAGACAAAAACGATCCAGGAGCTAAATGTCACAACTATCAGGGCGTCTCCAATCTGAGCAGGTAGATGAGAAATTGAAACCGGTTCACACTCAAATGCAAATATCGCCAGACAAAGAACCTCGCACTTACAGTGAGATGGCTGTTGCAACTCAATTCACAAATCCAATCCCAATTTAAAACCACAAAAATAATTGTAGAAGGGGCCACACTAAAATTGAAAATAACTAAACCTGACGGTCCCAGCGAAACTGAAACTCCCCTACCGTTGTCCGAAACAAGGTTTAAAAATTTTGGTAGAACCACTTGTGAGAAGACAACAATAACACTGAAATAAACTTTTATACAAACATAAATCAGATACCTAATTTAAAAAAAAACTAGCAAATTTAATTTTGATACGCGATTTAGGCTTCCGCTAAAAAATCCAAAGGTTTTATTTTCCAATGAAAGCCTGACGTACTCTCTTTCTGGCACTATATTCTATCAACGGTTTTGGCCGCCTCAAATGAAGTTTCATAATCATATTTTCATTTCGGTGAGTCATTAATTCATTGTTTCTAAACCAGCCGTGAAATTTTTTCCTTGTCACCACCCGTAATCGAACCCGAGACCTCCAGTTGCTGAAGCTAGCATGCTTACCACTTTGCCACCGGGGCGTTGAAAGCCTGACCTTGGCGAAAAAAATCCTAGGCATGTAAATAGTAGACACTGGGCGATACTGGGATCAAGAAATTTTCAACCAATCGTCACGAACCCTGAAGTTCGATTTATCATTCCTACGGAGCCCAACCCATATATGAATATTACTGGATCAAATTCAAACACCGCAGTCTTAATTATAGTGCGAACTCTTACTCTCGAGTGATTTTATCTTTCGGTTAGCAACAATGGTCAGACGGAACGGTGGCGATCGGATCAAGCTCTTTGAGGAATTATATTAGGAACTACCCTAATTCTCGGGGCCTGAAATTAGACGGGCTATGTTGTTCTGAGAAGAAATTGAGACTCGGAGATATACGAATTTAAAATGATGCAAACCTAAAAAAAAACGATAGCAGACTTTATACTAGACATTAAAATTCATAATAAAAGTTTGAACGTAAGTCGTTTTAATCAATCAGAACTTCTCGATATAATAAAAAGCAAACATCATCTGGCGTTTAGAAGCGAAATTATATCGGTTCCTATCCAAAACATAGAGCACCTTTGTATAATATGCCAGCGGTACGAAAATGTGTGATCTCAAACCGATTTCGATCCTAAATTAAATTATTGACCTAATTTCAGATCCCGCACGTTAATGAAGTACAATATACCTAAAATCAAAATGATTTGATCTCGAAGACGATGATGAACATTCATATTTTCTTGAGGCCGTAATTTTACAAGTTCAACAAATATCCGAGAAAATGTGCTGGTTTTGCAAGAAGAGAATTAGGGCATTTAATGCCAAGACAGCTCACGCGACCTACTATGCATATTTTGTTTTGGATGCGGGTGCTATAATGTAAAAAAAATATCACTGCAAGAAAGTCAACCCTTCCAAAAACCGAATGAGGAACTTCCAAAGTACTGGGATGGAATACACAATTCCTACCAGAAATAAGCCCAGACAATCTCAAGTTCAGTTATCTGGAGCAGTTCGCAAGGGTTAAATTATGCCGAAAATATTTTAGCCCTGATGTTAAAAATAAAATATTAACCCGTACCTGATACACCTAATATAAACAAGCACTCCGAAATATCAATCCTAACGACATTGTTTGTAACGCCGTTAGCAATATGAAAAATACCGTTGTTTCCCCTCAACAATAATATGGAGCTCTTTGCTACAGCTTGACATTCGACCACTGTAAAAATATTAGGGAAACAGCGAGCATAAGTATTCTTGGAAAAAACGCATTCAAATTCCTCAATAGTACATTACTATATCTGCCGTAGAATAAATGCATGCGTGAAAACTGCTGACGGTTGTGCTATTGCTATTCTCGGCTACGTTCACTCTCCCGGTAAGCTTTGAAAATAAAACTAATGACGGTCGCGTCTATAACTGTCTCTACGTTACAAAGTCCGTTACACTTGGGGATTAATTTTTGGAAAATATTTGGGACTGTTCCCATGGGATGGGATCGTAACTAATAAAAAATATCAATTATCCATAGAACAGCTTTTCAAATTAAAGGCTGTAGTAAAAATGTTTCCGTCGTTTATTGAACGATAATTCAGAAGTAACTTTAGCAAGAATCCGATCATGTTATCTTTGAAGGTCATTGAACCTATTACATTGTCCTTCTCGGTAGTACCCGTTTGCAAACCAAACTGCAAATTTTGAATATGGTTGGACTCGGAGAAACTGAACAGCGTAATAATAAAATACTCGTATCCACTTCCCATAATCGATGATATTCTGGCCCGGCTTAAAGACACTAAATATATTAGTAGTCTAGATTTAAAGGATGCCTTTTGGCAGGTGCTTGGACGTCTAGATTATCACTTAAGAGTGATGCCGTTCAAACTCCGTAACACCGTTCAAACTCTGTGTCGCTTGATGCATCGCGTTATTCCAACGGAACTGCATGAACAGGTATTGGTTTATAACTATGATCTTTTCGAGAAGAGTCATTCCTGTGTGAAGCAGATATGATATTTTCTGGGCATGGCTGGATGGTATCGGATATTCATTTCCAACTATGCGGAAGTTTCTGCAGCAATATCGAATCTACTAAAAAAGAATGACAAATTCAAATGGATCGTAGAGGTTCGTTTGGCACTTGTAAAACTTAAAAACTTGCCATGCGGTTTTGTCAACAAAAAGGTTTCGACAGTATATAGCTACAAGTTCACTGTAATCACCGATCACGCAAGCCTAAAGTGGCTCATGAACATACAAAACCTCTCCAGTACATTAGCTCGGTGGAGTTTGTATTTTCAACAGTTTAACTTCAATATAATCTGCTAAAAGAAAAAGCAAAATACTGTAGCCGATACATTATCGAGGATCTATACTGTGATTCTATAACTGAGCTAGAAAGAAATAAAGAATTCATGAGTAATCGGATTGATCAAAATTCCCTATGCTCTGATGACATACATTATAGAAATTTTAAATCTTAAATATTAGGTAATTCTGCTCAAGTCTCTAATGTAGAACACCTGAATGACCGGATATATTTATATCAAGGCATGTAGAACCATTATTCGTCACAACGACGAGGATCCTACTACTTCACACGGGGGCATTAAAAAACCCTAACACATTCAAATGCTATTTTATTGGCCCAGAAAGGCAAACAACGTTTATGAGTATGTTTCGCATTACAACATCAGTACGTAGGCATTCACTAAAACTATCGTCCCGTGTCCTTGGTTCACACACGGTAAAACAATAATTTTGATTGTTCTCGACCAATTAACAAAATGTCCTATCTTGAAATCTCTATCCAGTGGGACTGCTACAAACATTGTAAAATTTTTAAAAGAAGAAGTTTTTAGTAAGGTTGGATGTCCCAAAACATACTGCTGTTTCTGACAACGAAGTTCAGTTTGCTATAGTCGAGAATTCGCAGACTTCCTTTCCAATTGGGGGTTTAAACATGTATAAACTCACGTCTATTCCAGACAGTCCAATGCCTCAGATCGAGTTAACCGATGCGTGCTGAGTGCCATTCGGGATTATATTAAAACCGACTACAAAATGTTGACATTTTATCAGCAAATTACACACACCCAATGATTTACTCAAAAGTTAGAGATAATTTGGCCAAAAACTTTCGATAATTAACTAAAACTTACAATTTGTGAACCAGCCCTATTTCTTCTGAACCAATAGGGTTTTTTTGAAACTGTAAGAGCAAAAAATATTTATCAAGATTCACCCTCTAAGTAATAAACACCAACAGGTTTCAGCCAAATAAGCCCTCACTTACATTCCGGGTAAAATGGTCAATAAAACTTGCAGTGTGAGTTATACCGTAGCTAGCGACAGTATGGTAAGATTCTTGATGTCAATTATGCTAAATATATAAAAATCTAAACCCTTTTTCCAGATTTCATTAGAATCATATCAAATCATATCGAATAATATCAAATAACAACAAATCGTATCAAATAACTTATATTCTATTCAAATCAATACAAATCATATTAAATCATTTCAAATCATGTCAAATCATATCAAATCATTTCAAATCATATCATATCATACCAAAACATTTCAAAGCATAAAAATCGTATCATATCAAATCAAATCAAATAATATTAAATCATATCGAATCATACCAAATCATATTAAATCTTATCAAATCATTTCAAATCACAACAAATCATATCAAACCATATCAAATCATATCAAATATCATATCAAATTATATCAAATCATATCAAATCATATCAAATCACATCAAATCGTATCAAATCATACCAAATCATTTCAAAGCATAAAAGTCGTATCAAGTCAAATCAAATCAAATCATATCAAATCATACCAAGTCATACCAAATCATATCAAATAATATCAAATCATACCAAATCATATCAAATCAAATCAAATAATATTAAATCATATCGAATTATATCAAATCATATCAAATCTTATCAAATCATATCAAATCACAACAAATCATATCAAATCATATCAAATCATATCAAATCATATCAAATCATATCAAATCAAATCAAATCGTATCAAATCATACCAAATCATTTCAAAGCATAAAAATCGTATAAAGTCAAATCAAATCAAATCATATCTAATCATATCAAATCATATCAAATTATATCAAAACAAATCATAAATCATATCAAATTATATCAAATCATATCAAATCATATCAAATCATATCGAATCATACCAAATCATATTAAATCTTATCAAATCATAACCAATAATATCAAAACATATCAAATCATATCAAATCATGTCAA
Organism: Nephrotoma appendiculata; assembly: GCA_947310385.1. Taxonomy (NCBI): domain Eukaryota; kingdom Metazoa; phylum Arthropoda; class Insecta; order Diptera; family Tipulidae; genus Nephrotoma; species Nephrotoma appendiculata. The sequence continues at coordinate 280,453,081 of OX371223.1, forward strand.
ACCATATCAAAAAATATTCAATCATATCACAGCATATCAAATCATATCAAATCATATCAAATCATATCAAATCATATCAAATCATAACAAATCATATCAAATCCTATCAAATCATATCAAAACATATCAAATCATATCAAATCATAGCATATCATATCATATCAAATCATATCAATTCATAACAAATCATACTGAATCATATATCAAATCATATCAAATCATACCAAATCATATAAATCATATCAAATGATGTCAAAAAACATTAAATCATATCAAATTGTATTTAATCATATCAAATCATAAATCATATAAAGTCATATCAAATCATATCAAATTATATCAAATCATATCAAAACGTATCAAATCATATCAAATCATATCGAATCATAACAAATCATATCAAATCATGTCAAACCATATAAAAAGATATTCAATCATATTAAATCAATTCATAGCATATCAAATCGTATCAAATCATATCAAATCATATCAAATCATATCAATTCATATCAAATCATATTGAATCATATATCAAATCATATCAAATCATATAAATCATATCAAATGAAGTCAAATCATATCAAATCATATCAAATCCTATTAAATCACATCCAATCATATCCAATCATATCGAATCATAACAAATCGTATCAAATCATATCAAATGATGTCCAATCACATCAAATCATATCAAATTGTATTAAATCATATCAAATCATATCAAATCATAAATCATATAAATTCATATCAAATCATATCAAATCATATCAAATCAGATCAAATCATATCAAATCATGTCAAATCAAATCAAATGATATTAATTCATATCAAATCATATCATATCATATCAAATCATGTCAAATCATATCGATATGATTCGATATGATTTGAAATGATTTGATGTGATTTGATATGATTTGATATGATGTAATATGATTTGATATGATTTTATGATTTATGATTTGATATGATTTGATATGCTTTGACATGATTTGATATTAATTGATTTTATATGATTTATTATGAATTGATATGATTTGAAATGCTTTGATATGATTTGATATGATTTGATATAATGTGATATGATTTGATATTATTTAATATAATTTGATATGATTTGATATGATTCGATATGATTTGATATGATTTATGATTTGATATAATTTGATATGGTTTGATATGATTTGATATAATTTGATAGGATTTGATATGATTTGATATGTTTGATATGATTTGATATGATTTGATATTAATTGATTTGATATGATTTGATATTTTTTGATATGATGTGATATTATTTGACATGATTTAACATCATTTGATATTATTTGACATGATTTGAAATGATTTGATATGATTTGATGTGATGTAATAAGATTTGATATGATTTATGATTTGATATGCTTTGACATGATTTGATATTAATTGATGTTATATGATTTGATATCATTTGAAATGCTTTGAAATGATTTGATATGATTTGATATGATTTGATATGATGTGATATGATTTGATATTATTTAATATAATTTGATATGATTTGATATGGTTCGATATGATTTGATATGATTTATGATTTGATATAATTTGATATAATTTGATACGGTTTGATATGATTGGATATGATTGGATATGATTTGATATGATTTGATATGATTTGATATGATTCGATATGATTTGGTGTGTTTGGATATGAAAATATCATATCATATCATATCATATCATATCATATCATATCATATCATATCATATCATATCATATCATATCATATCATATCATATCATATCATATCATATCATATCATATCATATCATATCATATCATATCATATCATATCATATCATATCATATCATATCATATCATATCATATCATATCATATCATATCATATCATATCATATCATATCATATCATATCATATCATATCATATCATATCATATCATATCATATCATATTATATCATATCATATCACATCGTATCATATCATATCAATTCATATCAAATCATATTGAATCATACCAAATCATATCAAATCATACCAAATCATATAAACCATATCAAATGATGTCAAATCACATCATATCAAATCCTATTAAATCATATCAAATGGTATCAAATTATATCAAAAGACGTCAAATCACATCAAATCATATCCAATTGTAGTAAATAATATTAAATATCAAATGATATCAAATCATGTCAAATCATATCTAATCATATCAAATCATATCAAATTATATCAAATCATATCAAATCATATCAAATCATATCAAATTATATCAAACGTTAATAAATCATATCACATTATTTCAAATCAAATCAAATCATTAATCATATCAAGTCATATCAAATCGTATCAAATCATATCTTAATCATATAAAGTCATATCAAATCATATCCAATCATATCAAACCGTATCAAATCATATCAAATTATATCAAATCATATCAAATCATATCAAATAATATCGAATCATATCAAATCATATCAAATTATATTAAATAATATCAAATCATATCACATCATATCAAACCATATCAAAGCATTTCAAACCATATCAAATCGTGTTAAATCATATAAAATCAATTCATATCAAATCATGTCAAAGCATATCAAATCATATCATATCAAATCAACTCATAACAAATCGAATCAAACGATATTAAATCATTTAAACAAAATAATATCTAGTTGATTTAAATCAAATCAAATCATTTCAAATCATATCAACTAATAAAAAATCGTGGCATCTAATTTAAATTCATATACAGTTATGTAAAATAATACCAAATAATATAACAAATATCAGATTTTGATAGTAGACTTTGCTGCTACTATGTTGATATTACAGACGACCCGAATTTAATTTACGACGTTGATCAAAACAAATAATTGAAAACAACAACTGTATCGTAGACAAGTTAAATCCATTCGTGTCAACATTTGTGTCATACAATCATACGGTCCATTTCGTATCTTAGTTTTTGAGAAACTATATTCTAAATTATGATTTATAATCATTGACTCTAAAATTTGAATTTAAAAATTTCCCAGACCAAAAACCGAACCAAATTTATTCCAAAAACCGATAAAAATATAATCACCTGTTATATGACCAAAAAAATTAAAAAAGCTGTTTATTATAATCAGATAAACTGAACTATCAAAAATTATTTATGTACTGAAAAATGTCAAATCAATAATTTTATGGCCCACACAAATGTTAATCTTTGTTTCAAGTTTATATACCTTGCAACCACAAACTTCTATAATTTGCAATAAAATTACGACTACGTTCGATAGCATTATTCGGACATGTGACTTAAAATCTACTAATCAAATATACATAATAAAAGATTTAATTCATTATTTATATTTTGTCATAAACGAGAAATTAAATATTATGATTTTTGCTATAGCAACTATATTGACATTTATCATAGAGAGCGCAACTACAGCATATTATCGGCATCACAATTATATACACAAAGATAATCAACAGGATGCGTAGAGCAATAAAATCTATTTAGTTAATTAAAATAAATTAATTTAGTGGTGTAATTATAAATATATTTAAAATCACATTGTGCACAACTGCACACACGCTTCTAAGCAAAAATAATTATCTAATAAGCTCTAGGCTCCGAGTATAAAAATATGTGTCTAATGAATGTCTAATTCACTTAATCTCTCATATGTAGCAAAGTAAATTTTTTTATTACTTTATTACAGAACGTAATTTACATAATATATTTTATAATTCAATTTTTAATATACACACACGAATAAGTCGGGCATTTTGATTTATGATTACAGCAAATTAAATTATATTAATTATTCAGTAATTAAATAGTGTTCTAAGCGATGCAATTAAAATGTACCTATATATTTAATGGGTTTATAAAGGCGTATTATTACATTAATTAATTTTTTATAAGCAAACTGAGTTTTAGAAAATATTTGAGTACGACTTTTTGTGTAATGAGTGCTATACTATATTTTGATGACCTTAAATATGCATAGGTGATATTATCCCATAGAGTATTGAAGGCCTCATTATTGAATATTGAACAAAAAAAAAAAAATTTAATTAATTTTATAAATAGAATCGTATGTTCAATGACTGCACTAATTGCAACACATTTGTCTAATATGTGGTAATTACAAAACTGCGGAATTCGATTTAGCTCATGGATATAGTAAAGTCACATGTGCGTTTTTACATGTTTAGAGATCTAATATGCAATTGCACACAATTTCATCTAATTATCGTTACAATTAATATTTTATATAGTTTCGAGCTATTTATATGTGGCTCGTACTTCAGTGGTGTAACACACGCCACAGAAAATATAAAAGACGAAAACTATATTACGGAATGTTTACATTTTGAAAGGTTTGTGTGTCGTTTTTAAAAGTTTTCTAAATATCTGACACAATGCCACAATACAACACCAATTTTTGTTAATATTAACGTTTTAGATATTTGCTCAGTTTTTAATTCGCATTTGTTTTGCCATATGGATAGTTTCGATTGTAAGATCATATTATTTCCGGTTATTTGTATAAACAAATTTAATTCCAAAGGTTTGTAAAAAAAAAAATGTTTATATTTATTTTTACTGTGTTATAAAAATATATAAACAACCCTGTAATTGTCACGTACAATTCATTAAAAGTTGTTTTCCGACCATACATGATTTAAACTAAGTATTTCTCTTAAATCTAAAGGGGTTTAAATGCCAAAGCATATGTACAGGCCTGGTTGTACATAAATAAAAATTAACCGAGCTTTCAATATGGGTGGTCACACCAGCTAAAATTATGACATAACCGAAGTGAACTTTTTAACGTAAAGTATAAAAATAAAAATGTACACAAATTAATGAACAGTTTAACTGCACAAATAAACGAAAGTGTAACTTCTAAGTGTAAATAGCAAACCTTTACTAAAAAAGTACATGAGAAATGTATATTTTCTGCAGATATCAGAATCAAATTTTATCATAATAATTCTCCAGACTAAACGTTTAGATTATTAAAAAAAATGTATTCTTTAAATATTTGAAATGATATACCCAAGTTTTAAACCGCAAAATTTTTAGAAAAATTCAAATTTCTAATATCCAAAATAATTGCTACACTATTTCAGGAATCTCAGAGATGTTACCAAGTGCGGACATATGCCATTTATTCGTTCACTAAAACAGTAACCACATTAAAATAAAAACATTTTCTGTTGCTCCACAAATGTTTTAAGGCGCCAACTTTTTGAAAAATTCAAATATTCGTCAAAATACCTTTTACACTATTGCCGATTCCAGGAATTTCAGAGATGTTTTGCAAGTATGAGCATATATCTGCTAATAGTAGATGGATGAAAACTAGTGTAGAGCCACCTAAAACCATTCTATATGTTAATGCAGTTAACTGTTTTAAATAGCTCAGTTCGTTCACAATTAAAAGACTTATGTTAACACTAGGTTACTTCTTTGGGATTCCCGGAATCGGCTATGGTGAATGAATTTTTCCACCCTGAATCTGTTTATTTTAAAGCCGGTAAATGTTTTATATAGCTATATTTGTCCACTATTAGAATTTTTATTTATTTTCACAGTTTTTTAATTTATCAATCACGTTAAAATCAAGATCCTTTGCAATTTTAACGTACTTTGAATTTCGCACTAAAAATTGAATCAAAACTGGACGTTTGGCGATAGTAAGCCGCATTATACTTCTCAAACTCTTAAGTTGTTAAAATCCCACAATAAGTTGTCCAATTTAGCTAGTACAATATCTAGTAGGAGAATTGATTTACACTCTGTAGAATCCAAAGATTTGGCTGCTTGCTTTCCTCGATTTTTTTTCTTCCTTACATTTGGTAAGATCTCTGAGAATCTAGGAACAAGCCATAGTGTTTTGCAAAATAGTTTGACGCATATTTGAATTTTTCAAAAATTTTGCGATTTAAAACTTGTGTAAAGCCCTGTTTTAAACGCCTAATTTTGTTCACTGCTACACGTCCTCACTTGGTAACATCTCTGAGATTTCTGAAATCGACCTTATGGTGAAATAACTATTTTTTATTTAAACTCGGAATTTCCGGTAAAATTTAAAACAGGATCAGAAATAATTTTGTTTGAAATTTATTTATTTGTTTATTTATTTATTTCAGAGTTTTAATATAATTATTATACAACAATAAAATTAATATGTTCTTATAAATAGATTTATGAATGTCTAAAATTATTAATAATAAAAAAAATAAAAGCAAAAAAAAAATTAATAATAATAATAATAACTATAATAATAATAAATAACAATTCAACTCTGTAGGAGCTTTTGAAATGCCGGAGCATTTGTTTTAAAAGCACCATTTCATAAAAAAATCCAAAAAGAACAGAAAAAAACACAAATATAATATTTAGAAAGTATTTTTAACAAAAAAAAATTACAAATTTATATGCAGTAGAAAAATTATAGAGCAAAATAAAATAATAATTAAATGTCAACTAATAAGATAAATGTTCATCAAATTAAAAACACAAATAAAAATATGGCCCCGATTCATGTATTTTGCAAAAACACGACTTTTCGTGGTACCATTGCGTAAAAACTAACCAACCGATCGCCAACATTTATATCTTAAAATTTTAATTGAAGTTTTTTAGGAAAATTGACGGTGGCTTTTTTCATTTTTCCCTCTAGATTTTCCGCTATGGCATTACAAAGCGAACAATATTCAAAAAAATCGCAAATGTTTTGGTACCATTGCGACGTTATTAGTCAACAAAACTTAGATTGTGATATATCAAAAGACGCAGAAAAAAAATCTGAGACGATTGACGGTGGCGTTTTGCTAAATTTGAATTATTAACCGAAAAATTAGCAAAAAACGAAATTCCTTTGGTAAAAAGAAGAAAGCAAAGTAAAGAACCAATCTGTAAAATTTATTGATTTTATTCCTAATTAGTTTTACCAGAATACAACAGATGTCGCTAGTTTCCACGCAAGTAATAAAACTCAGTATTGTTTTCAAATGTTTCGATGTATATCTATTTACGTACATATGTATGTATATGGAAGATAAAAGCAAAAGGACGTCATCGATGTTCAGCTGTGAAACTAACAATATTTCGTAGTGGTGTGTATGAAATTGAGATGATTTTCTTTCAATCTTTATAAATACAATAATGTGTTTGTATTTTATTTACTAGAGAATGAAAAGATAAGTATTTTACTGAAATATGAATGCATCATAACTATATGTACGTAACAATTCTGTATAGATGTGTGTAAATTTGGAGTAGTATGAATGTCTTAAAACTATAGATTATAATGATAAACACAAAAAGAATGAGATTGAAAAATAAACTATGTGTTGTTGTTGTTGTTGATTTAGTGAGTTAGGATAATAAATTCATTTGTAGAAATTTTCACGCAGAATTGATTTTATTTTGTTTACCTTGATTACATCTCGTAAATCGCGATACATAATTTTATACAAGCAGATCTGATCATTTGTTGTTGTAAATTACATCTCAAGCTCATATTTTTTTTCGGTATATTCAAGATGTATACTAGGAAGTTAATTATGTAAGCAGACTGAAGGCTACCGAATGAAAATTGTCTACGAACTACGAGCTAGGTGCAAAATAACAAAGTTAAAAGTGTGTGATCTCAAAACGGTGGTACAACAAAAATTGCATACAACAATAATTTACAAGAACAATTACATTATATATCACACATTTTTAACTTTGTTATGTTGCACCTAGCTCGTAAACAATTTTTATGTGGCACTGCCGCATGAAAGTTCTCTACGAGCTAGGTGCAACATAACAAAGTTAAAAATGTTTTTGAACCCACAGCGGCAGCCTTCAGTACGATTTACGTTTATCGACTCAAACTAGTTTTGACAATTTTTAATGAAAACAAACAGATCAATCATTACAATTTATGTCTCACATTTATAACCGACATCCAAAATGCTTTAAATAATGTAATGACATAATGTTTGCGTAATCTACCTCAGATTTCATAAACCTATTGAATTTGACGGCGGGGATGCCAGATCCAAAAAGTCTAGCAAACTATCAGAAAAATCAAATAAATTAGGATTTGTAATTCTTGATTTAGTTACCGGTCATTGTGCCGTTCAAACAACGATCAAATTTTATATCCAGAATCTCTATATACGTATAAAAATGACGTGTGTGTTTGTGACATTAAGAACTGCTGTACCAATTTTGATAAAAATTGGTGTATAGTTGTATGAGTCATGATAATGGTCCACCGGAAGTTACAGCTTCCGTAGAAGCATTTTCGGTCGATAAACTCAAAAACTACAGCATCGATTTCAATAAAATGTATATATATATTTATATATATATATATATATATATATATATATATATATATATATATATATATATATATATATATATATATATATATATATATATGTTCTACGGGTAGTGAGCCAATGGAAGTGGCAGCTTCTATGGGAGCTTTTTCGAATTTTTAATTACATTGATAAAATCGCAAATCAACATATAGCATTAGCAATTGCTTCTTCAAGAATAGCAGGAACATTATTAGATGGCGGACCCCATTCAGTACTAAAACTCCCATTAAATATGCAAATAATTTAAACACCAACATGTAGGTTAGGTTTCACTGGTTGACACTTAAGCCATTTTTGGTCTATTGTGATACCACGCATTCACGCCACATAATTAACCCATTCACCTATTCACCTACTCACTCAACTTCAGTTTACCACCTGCACATTGCAAGCTCCTTGTCAACCTGTACATTGATATGGACGGTGGGTCGGCGCTGAATTCTGCACTCCATCAGAGGGCCTTAGTTGTGTTTATTAACATCACCGATCGTAATCGATGACGAAAATTCGCTTTGCATCCAGCCTCTGGTGGGATTCGAACCCAATACCTCTCGGTCCAAGTGCCGAAGCTTTAACCACTGCACCACTTCTCCGATGTCATATGTCCAACACTTGTCCAACATGTAACATTCCAAAAACATCAGGAAAGGTATTGCAATAATGCACAATGGCACATCATAAATTATTAGAAGCATTAGATAAAACATTACAAGATTTATGCAATTACCAACAGATATCTGATGGTACAACAATATAAATATCAGGTAACTTTAGACAGGCATTACCCTTATAACCCGATCAACTCCAGCTGCTGAATTAAACGCGTGTTTAAAACCATATAATTTCTGGAGAAACATTTAAAAATATAAATTTAACAACAAATATACGTTTTCAATTGCAAAACAATGAATGTGCTGTAACATTTCCAAAACAATTATTAGACATTGGAAATTGCAAAATTGATAGTGCAACTGATGCAATTACATTTCCACAAAAGTTTTGTTTTTTAAAACACCCAAATGTAAAATTAATTGAAAGTGTGTACCCAAATATTGTATAACAATTCAAATCATAATCAAATCAAATCATAAGTTATCGACCAATATTGACAGCATAAAACAAGTACGTTAATGATATAAATACTGCCATTCAAAGTAAAAATGTTGGTGAAACATTTGCATACAAACCAATTGATTGTGTTATAGATCAAGACTAAGTAGTAAATTATCCTACATAATTTTTAAATTCATTAGATTTGCCTGGAGTACTACTACATATTCTTCAATTAAAAATTGGTGTACCAATCATTTTAATACGAAATATTAACCAACCAAAACTTTGTAATGCCGACTTGCTATTAAAAAAATTAATGACAAATTTAATTGGAGCAACCATATTAGCTGGCAAATACAAAGGAGAAGAAGAGTTAATCCCAAGCATTCCTACTATAATTCCGTCAAATATTTAATTTTAAATGAATACAATGCCCAATGCGTCTAGCTTTTGATATGACCATTAACAAATCTCAAGGTCAGTCATTTGAAGTTTGTGGTTTAAATTTGGAATATCCATGCTTCTGACACTGTCAATCATATGGTGGATGCTCACTTGTAGGAAAACTGGCATCAATATATGTGATTGCACCTGAAGGATCAACAAGAAATGTTGTAGTATATACCAAATAGCATTGGAGCAAATTAATCAATTTTTATATAATTAAAATATTTTTGATTTCATTTTTCATTTTATTTTAATATTACCAAAAATAAAAATAATCTTTCATTTGAAACCATATACGCAAAGCGGGCTGCGTACAGCTAGTTTTATACAAATATAACAAATTTTCTCTGACTACTAAACATCTGAAACCGGGTCAACTCTATAATTATTACAATCATGTCCTGCCCCTATATCTGGTTATTTGTAATACCGTTAGTCTTGGTACACTCTAAATATGGCGAATTAATAATAATGATATTGGCTTCTTAATTTGCAACTTCAATTCTCGGGAACTTGCCAATAACCCTTCAATCCTGGTGTGTCATCCATGCAAGTCCCATTTATAGTGAAAATAAAATAATCGTTCATCAAATTCATATTGGAATAATTTCGAACCTAACACAAGTCGAAATCTCATAAATGATGCAATGGAAAACAGTTCTGAAATATTACGGCCACAATATCGACGTGTTTCAATGTACAATCAACATATGCCATTGCTTCTCATTGATTTAGGCGACGTTGGCGTGTACATGATCGATCTGATAAAGGCGTAATTCCCCGCTAAATGTTCATATGAATGACGAATTCTATATCTCTAATTTTACACTGGTACTCAACCGTCCATAAAATGAAGAGACCAACTATCAGAAGTCGTCAATCAACTTGGAATGAGGTCGAGTATAAACATTAAGTGGAGCCATTATTGAGAACCTCGTCGACGGTGAGTCAACATCAATTAACATGATGTAATCAAAATTCACTTATGGAAATGTAACAATTACAGCAACTACCAGATTACCAGCTGTGAATACAAGGGGGGTCAATATTTATTGCTATATAAGATTAGTAAAATATAGATAAATCAAGAACAGCCGTCTTGACAGACAAAAAGTGCACACTTCAGGAGAGATCCTATATAAACTATCGGTTATCATAAGCTATCTTACCTTAGCAATCCTCTCGTATTCTAAAGAGTCGAATCAGTCCGTATTTCCATAAAAAATTGGTTTGTTTCAACAGATTCGTAGTGAAAGATGGTGTTATAGTGTGTAACTCGGTTATGTAATTTTACCATGCGGTGATTCTTGCGCAATATAGAGATTATATTTTGCTCATATACCATCGATTCTAAGTAATCGAACTTTCTCATCGCTGACAACACTGATGTGAAGCTCATTTGTTGGACGGTTAAACGGAAACGAACTAATTTGATGTATAATACAAGAGTTGCGCTGTTGTATGTTCTGTCGTTAATGACACGATGAAAAAAACTTAGCTATTTGGTTTCATTGACGAACATTGTACCCGTATGTTATTTAAGAAGCCTCCAAAAACTTGCCTTATCGATTATTAGATTATGCCGTTTCAATTGGATGAATAATTATAAACACATACCCCTTAAAAAAGTATATCAGAAGATTATGTTGGAATAAAAAAAGCCAAAGAGATGATCAATGGAGATAGTTTGGATGGATTGGAATTTCGCTCCTTACGAAGAATGGTCATCTTAATTTAAAATGGAGTGTGGGATTCACTAAACGTTTATTAATGAATAAAAATGGTCAGGTTTAATTCAGCCTAACCAGTCTAGTCCATTTAAGTACCTTATGTTTAATTTAAGATTGGCTTATAATCCCACCATAAAACTGAATTTGATCAAAATTGGTCCAGGCATTTACAAATTCCATTCGACGTTTTGAATTTGTTACATTCATATTTGTTTATTAAAAAGATCGATTAAATTGTAATATCTATCGTGGAATAGCTTTGTTTAACACAGGTTGGCTTAACAACCGTAGTAGTAGCAAAGTTATTTATAGCGAGCGCATCTTAGCCACGAGTACCAATTTATGTGGAATTCATTCATACGTATGTAACACCCGACCAAATCTTCATATTTATAGTTTATTTAAAAGTTTCAATAGGCGTGCGACAGCATCTGATGTGTATGTGCAAATTACTAAGGACTTTTAATTCAGGGTATACAGCAAAGATAAAGTTTCGGCAACCTTTAAAATTGCATGACGACTATCGGCCAAATACTTTTTAATTTATTCTTATAATACGTCATATGTGAGCTCAATATAGACCAGTGCAGCTGATACTAGCATATGTTAATAGCATCTGGCATTTAATTCGCAACGTTGTTCTCCTAAAACAAATCACCTTGCCATTATAATTCCCAGCTCATCAGATCGACCTACAAATGAACCAAAAGCCATTTACAAACTGTTGAGTAATGAGTAAAGTAATTTTTATTATAACGCGTCATTCACTTGATGTGTAACTCATGATTTTTAATAATCGGGTTTGTCTTTTACACATTTGTGAAGGCATTCTAAAATTAACATCTGCATTTTGCGCTGCGGTTACATCGGTGGTCGCTATTAATTCCCGCTAACCGTATACGGTTAAGAGACATCCAGAGGCTTGTTATACTTGAGCTGATGGAAAATTACGATTCATTCGTAATTCGGAATTATGTATGAGTTACGAGATAAGAAACCATCTCGAAAAAGTATATATGTTGAATTGGAGTCATTGAAAATTCACTAAATTCAGGAGCCAGCAAGTTAAAATTTATTCAATGGAAAGTAGAACTGACGGAAGAACTGATACACGATGGCTGTATCACGTTGAGCGGGATCTAGACTCACTCGATTATGGTTTCTCTCATCTCCTTGTTATAAACAGTAACATTTGAAATAACATCGTTGGGGATGCCAAATCCCTTCATGGAATGTACCACCAACAGTCAAACAATATACATTTTTGGAAAGACATTTATACTCTTGATATCACTTTGAATTGTTTTTAAAATTTGCTACTTCTGGACTTAATAATTTATGAAATTTACCAGACTTCCAGTCTACACAAAAGTGTAAAACCAGCAACAAAAGAGATGTATGGGTTAACAATTTAACGCGGCCAGTAGATATTATTTATTACATACTAGCTGACCCGGCGAACTTCGTACCGCCTCAAAATCAATAAATGTTGCTTAAAGTTATTATAGCTTAATTAAATTGAGTTTTTTTATTAAGATAAAATGAATTTCTCTCTCTCTCTCTCTCTCTCTCTCTCTCTCTCTCTCTCTCTCTCTCTCTCTCTCTCTCTCTCTCTCTCTCTCTCTCTCTCTCTCTCTCTCTCTCTCTGGCTCTATACCCCATCAAGAGATTTGGCCGCCTTAAATGAGGTTTAATAATCATATTTTCATTTCGGATAGTGACTAATGAGTGATTAATTCATTGATCCTAAACCAGCCGTGCAATTTTTTCCTTGTCACTACCGGGAATTGAACCCGAGACCTCCGGGTCGGATAAAATGAATACTCCAAATTAATTAAATTCAATCAAAATGAAATATATTTTAATTACATTGAAATGAATGTAATTCACGTGGCAGCAAGGATTTCGTTTTAATGAATTAATTCGAAATGATTCGCGTAGCATTGTTGCACTACTTTCTTTTAAACTATTTCCTGAGTAGGTTGCAATAGGGTCGATTCCCTTCAGTAAAACATCTTGTGATATACGACATTTTTTGTTTTATTGTCAGGTGCGAGAATCGAACAAAGCGGATGGTATGTCGACACGTGAACATGCTACGTACAATTGGCCGTGAGAGAAACATTCATTTTCTAGATTCAGGGCACAAACACTCAAGGATGTGCCTTGTGATTTGTTGATCGTCATGGCGAATGCAAGACGAATCGGAAATTGAATTCGTTTAAACTCGAGTGGCATATCGGTTGGGTTAATCAGAATTCTCGGAATGAGAACTTCCTCACCTTTGAACTTTCCTTGAGATTTCTCAAAATAAAACGCGTTCCGTTATATAGTTTTAGTTGATTTAGGTTTCGTAGCATGATGATTCCCGGCAACACACCAACTTTCAGTTGTGAATTGTGTGGGGGCAAGCCAGCCAGATCCAATGAGTTTAAAAATTCAGTTGGACAGTTGGTTGATTCGTCTTTGTTTGTCACACAGTCGATAGATTTGAAGGAATGAAGTGGACCGACGATTAGATTTTGAATTGTGAAATTTAAGTGATCCCCATTTTTGTTCTTTGCCGCAAGAATTACTCGTTCACTCACCCAATTGTGATTTTTGTGGTTAGTAATATTGTTCGGGAACACTTTGTTGATGAGCTCGTCCTTCGTTGAGACAAAATTGCAAAAGTTCAGAGGAAACGATAAAAATAAAATAAAGTAGAAATGTGCATGTAGCCTTCAGTCGGATTCGTAACCAGTACCTTGCGGTCCAAGCGCCGAAGCTTTAACCACTGCACCACTCGTCACATACAAACTACACCTACAAAATTCATATAAAAAAGGTTTTTTTTATTAGATTGTTGGGCTTCCCTTTTGAGTTTTTCCGACTTTTCTTTTTTCCTAAACCACCACTGTATTGGAACGAACAAAATAAAAACAAATCATCGAAATAAGTGAATCCATTCTCTAGATATCATCATAAAAGCCATTCCATACAAAATGTATGAGAAAATGAATTTTCTTGATAACTTTTTTGTTGGTGAATTTTTCCAATGTTTTAATAGTTATTATGCTATTCGGAACGGAGTCAAATCCAACAAAACAAAGATCATAAAAATCGGTCCAGCCGTTCTTCAGTTATAAATGGTGTAACTAACCCGACTTTGTTTTATATATATATATATATAGATATACAAATAATTGAATCATTCGCGGAATCATCAAATGAGCAAAACATTTTATTATCACCCTAAGGGATACGAACACTCTCTTTAGACCTGTCTGTAAATATTTGTGTGACTAAAATTATGTATGTGCATTTTCACCCGAAATATTAATAATTTAAATCATTACGTTAAATCCAGCTCAATGAGGTCAGTTCCTGAGTTGAGGTGACCATCGCATTTACTTTGCTACTCCGTACTACGAGATTTATTTATAAAAAATTGATATTATTTCATTATGATTGTAATATTGTAAAAACAAACAACAAATACCCGAACATATATCAAATACATAATACAAATATCAAAGAACCGAAAATTAACAAAAATCAAAATATACATATGTTTGTTGTTGTAACCAAACCATTAGGTATTTGGAATTTTGGATTTGTAAAACATTTTTCATTCTTTCGTTTTATGTTTATTTTCGATGCACATGTCTCCAAAAGATAACAAAATGAAAAATTTTTGAATATTACAATTTTGATGAAGATTTCAAAATGGTACTGTACGCTCCATCTACTAGATAAAAAAAACATATGTTTTTGTGTCTTAGCTTTGAAAATCGACCACGTGTTATCTTGAATCGGGGCCTTAAGATAAAAATGTATCTTCTATGTCAAACCCAATAAACCATTTACTCAATTTTTTTTTAAATATACTTAATGATGGTAATAATATTATTTCTGTTGGTAACTTGTTAAATAATCTAGGTGCAATATATATAAAAAATCTTCTACATCCTTCCTTCCTTGCAAATGGAACTAAGCATAAATTGTTTTTTCTCAAATTTACCACTTTTTTTACTCTCGTTGTCAAATACCCATTTCTTTTGTAAAACATCTTCAATATTTTATATACAAATAATTTACGTAGAGGGAGGATATTCTATTAAGAAAATAATGGCTTCGTTGTACACGTTCTTTTCTTGAAAGATATAACTCTAATAGCAAATCATTTGGAGTTTGAAAATTATATCAATATTGCAATTATATGTACCCCCCCAAATTGTGATACCATATTCTAAAATTGAATTAAACTTAGGGAAATATAATAATCTATGTAATTTTTTGAGACATAGTCTACGCAATAGGTACAATTTTCGAACGCCAACGTTTATTTTTAGTTACGTTAATATGATTCTTAAAAGTTAATTGGCTATCAATTAATAACCCTAAATAACGATATTTTTTTACATTATTATTTAATAAGAAATTATTTAAACATATACTTCTATTACAATTAACGGCATGACTTGTTACAAAATTGGAAATTGGTACTCTATTCCGTAAACCTATGAGCATAAACTTAGATTTCTCACTTAATATTAATGAATGTATTGCAAGCCATTTTCTTAAATTTACTAAATCATTTTCCAATAAATTAAATAGTTCGCCTTGCGATTTTTGGCTATAAGAAAATGCAATATCATCAGCAAAAGCTGTAATAGATCCATTAAACTTCAATTTTAATAATAAATTTAAATAAATCAAAAATAGAATGGGTCCAAGCACAGAACCTTGTGGCACACCAATATTACATACTAAAAACTTACTATAAAAACCATTCAAAAATACTTGTTGTTTTCTGTTACTAAAATAACTTTCAATTAGTTTCAGAACAAAACCAATATTATACAATTTACCAATTAAGATTTTGTGATCGACCAAATCAAAAGCTTTCTTAATATCAACGAACAATGCACCACATTCTTTGCCATCATTAATTCCACGCATTATTGGGTCCAGAAAATAAACTACAGCATCTTCAATATTTCTTCTTTCTAAAAATCCAAATTGAAAATCACTAAAAAATTGCCTCTAAAATCGATCATTCGCGATTTTAGGATTTTCTCAAAAATCTTCGAAAAAACTGACAAAATTGAGATTGGCCTGTAATTTACCAAAGTAGTTGCATCAATACTTTCAAAAATTAGTATAATTTTTGAAATTTTTAATTGATCCGGAAAAACACCACTGTAAAACAAGAATTCAATATGTAGGATAATGGCTCACAAATAAACATTGCAGCCGACTTCACGACATTACTAGTTATATTATCAATACCACTAGAAAAACTATTCTTTAAACTAACAATTGTATTAAAAATTTTATTTGGATTAGTAGATTGAATAAAACATCAAGTTTCTTCAAATGTACTGTTATATAGTAACAGTTCTTCTTCCTCTTTAGTAAAAATTTTATTTACTCGATTCGTTTCCTTTAAATTATCAACAATTTCAACAAAATAGCTGTTAAATACTTCAGGTAAAAGTTTCAACTCAGTTATATTATTTCCAAACTGATCTTTAACCTCTTTAATAAATACATGACCTTTTTTCTAACCTGTTAGTTCATTAATAATCTTCCACTGATCCTGTAAATTTGATTGATTACAATTAAATAATTTAATGTAATAATTATACTTTGCACTATCAATTTCTTTTATAAAGTTTTTTTATATTTTAAATATTTCTTTTTTAAATCAACATTACTTGGGTGTCGGTTTATACCCTTGACAGACTAGGGTTTAGCTAAACGCGTTTAGCTAAACGAGTTTAGTTAATCTACTACAAAACCAATTAGGTTGACACAATATGAGGCTTAGCAAACCCTGTTTCAATAATAAAATACGGTAGCGCTATGTTTGTTCGGAATCGGTATTAAAAAAAATGTCATTGACAGAACTATACAGAACAACGATATTACAAGAAAACCATACAACTTTTATGATGGATTTTTTTGGTTATATGTACATAGATTTATATTAAATCAAAATTATTTAATTTGAAAAAAAAATTAAATTTTTAATTTTAAATTGGACCATTTTGAAAATAGCTAACGCAAACTCTACTCGGTTGTTTTAGAAAAAAACGCAGCTTTTATCCAAACAAAAAAAAAATTCTGGTAAAATTTAAAATAGGATCAGAACTAATTTAGATGATGCATATGTCGTCTAACAGTGGACGAAATAAGCTGTTCAAAATAGTTGCCAGCACTAAAGTTAAACGGTTTTAAGTGACTCCACATATGTTTTAAAGCGAAAAATTTTTGAAAAAAATCATTAAAATCTTCATCAAAATACTTGATACATATGGCCTATCCAGGAATTTTGAAGGCGCTACTAAGTGCGAGTATATGTCGTTTTAAAGCAAAATAATTGAGCTGTTCAAAGCAGTTAACAGCATTAAAATAAAATAATTTTAGGTGGCTCCACACTATTTTTAAAACGAAAAATAGTGTAGCAGATATTTTAAAGAATATAAAGTTTTTTATTAAATTTAACGGTTTAAAAGCTATCGTGAAGCAACCCTAAATAGTTATATTTTTTGGCGATGACTGATTTTAATAGAACGATTTGTGGACTATAAGCACATGTAAGCTCACACTTGGTACCATCTCTGAAATTCCTGGAATCGGCCATAATGTCGCTAGTATTTTGATGAATATTTGAATTTTTCAAGAATTTTGCGATTCAAAACTTGTGTGGCGCCACCCAGAATCTTTCATTTAAATGAGGTTAACTGTTCTAAGTAGCACAATTTATGAACGTTTAGACGACATACAACCACACTTAGCAACATCCCCGAGATTCCTGAAATCGACCATAGTGTAGCGAGTATTTTAAAGAATATTTAGATTTTTCAAAAATTTTGCGATTTAAATTTTGTGTGGAGCCACCCAAAATATTTTTATATTAATGTGGTCTACTGTTTTGATTAGATCAACTCGTACACTATTAGCTAACTTTAACAGTATCACTTTCATATCTAATTTATTTTAACTTTCTGATGAACTATCAGAAAGAAATAGTATAGCCTTTGAAGCGAACGGATTGTCTTTTTTTTGTTCCTAAAAGAAAAATTATAATAAATTAATTTGATAATTTCTATAGAAATTAATTCAAAGCCTAGATATGCCTTACTATAAATTTGCCGAACAAAATTCAAAATTCTCTGAAAATATGAAATGCTGGGGATGCGACAAAAAATGTGTCAAAGAAACAAGCTGTATTCGAGTGTTTTGTGTGCAGTAAATTTTATCATCCCTCATGTAAGAACCTTTATGGAGAACACATTACGAGAATGGCAGCAGATCCGAAATGGACGTGTGATGCAGCTAATTGCGATTTTGTGGTAAAACACTGCGATTATACGAGGAAATCTGATAGTAACATTTTTGAAGCAATTTGCCGTAAAATAGATTTGTTGTCTAAAGAAGTTAATGGGGAAACTACTAAATTGAAGAATATGATAGCAGAAGTAATTGTATCTTAGGAGTTTTATTCAAAAGAACTTGATGATATTAAACTTACGTTTAATGAAATAAAAAACGTTAATTTAAAATTAAACAAGGAAGTACAATTTTTAAAAGAGGAAAATGAGGAACTAAATGAAAAGGTTCAACGGTTAGAAGCTACATTTGATGTCGTGAAACAAAAAGAATTTATAGAAAACGATATAATTGTAGCAGGACCACCGCGAGATTCCATAAATCTTATTGAAATAGGAAATAAGTTAATGGAAAAATATAATTTGCATAACTTCAAGGGAAAGTTACATTAGCTAAATTTATAAATCATGGGGCTGACAAGGAATCGATTAAAGGACAATACAATTTGTTGATCAAGAATTCGTCAAAAGAAGAAAAAACTAAACTATATGAGAAACGTAAAATCAATAAATATACATATTTTGGCTGAGGAGCTTGGATTCGACATGGAAAATGAGGAAGATCGATCAGTTTTTATTCGTGATCCTTTGACCCAGTTCCAGCGATATTTGTATCCAAATGCCCTTAAATTAAAAAACCAATTTAACATTTTTTTCTGTGGCACACAAATTTTGATCTATTTTTGATCTTATTCTGATTCGAAATGGATTTATTTAGATTTTTTCTTTTTTTTTTGAAAATGGATCAAAAAAAATCCAAAAAATTTGTTTGATTTTTTTTTGATCCATTTTCAAAAGGAAAAAGACAAAAAATGTAAACAAATCCAATTTAAATCAAAAAAGAACAAAAATAAATCAAAATTTGTGTGCCACAGAAAATAGTGTAAGTTTAAATATTTATCGGTAAGAGATTCTGTAATATTATTTCGTAAAACTGAAAGGTCTAGAATTTACAGAATTATGTCTAAAAATGATGTATTTCGAGTTCAGAAAGCTTTCACTATCCCAGAAAATTAAGAGTAATATAAAATATGTTTTTAAACTTTAATTCTAAATTATACAAATCTCTTAATATTTTTCGTTAGTCTTAATTTTAATTATACGAGTATATCAATTTCGTTTTCATTTGAATATATTTTTATACTTTCTGGCATATACACGATCTGTATATTTATCTGCAATAGTTATTCTTTTAAGTAGATTACTCTTAGTATTTGTCTTGGATTATTCACATATTTATAGTAATGAGTGATATTTTGGATATAAATATAAACAATTTGGTATGCCACAATATTACGTACAGTATCAATAGTATTGGGATGACTAGGGCCGATTTAAAAATAATGTACATAAATATACGTAGTTTACGGCAAAAGATAAATGAAGTTGATATTATGGCAAATCAATATAACGCGGATATTATCATTTTGACAGAGACCTGGCTGACGGATAATTTTATTAAATTTTTTAATACAATTATTTATTATGACGCCTATTTCTGTAACAGACAAAATAGTTATGGTGGTACTGCAATTTTTATTAAGTCAAGTGTAATGTCCATGGAAGATATTTGAAAAGGATAGTGATTTCTGTCAAATGATAGGGATCAAACTTGTTGATCAAAAGATGAATATCGATCTCCTAAATATACTTTGGCAAATTTTTATAACATATTTGAGGACATTTTAATTAGTCATCCACAAAGTATTATCATAGGTGATTTTAACATAATTTTATTGGATCGTTTTGGTTCTAGGAATTACGTAAATATTATTAATTCTTGCGAGTTTGGTATAGCTAATAAAATTTATCATATTCATGCTACCAGAATAAATGATGCAAATGCAACTATTATTGATCATATGATTGCAGATATTTTTGATTTAAAGTATCGTATATCATTGTCGGACACGCAAATATCTGATCATAAAATGATCATTGTTCATATAAACAAGATCAAAATAGTTAAAGCATCAAAACATATAAAACTTAAAGTTTTAGAATACGGTAGCCTAGAGAATGATTTTGATTGGTAAAAGGCTAGAAGTCATTGTAGACACAGGTGATTTTGTTACGAGTATATCAAGGTTGATTCGGAGGCATACTGTTACTAAAATAAAAAAACGAAAGGCGGAAAAAGAATGGTTGACTAAGGAAATGTTAGAAATGATTTTTAAAAGGAATACGTTAACAAAATTAAAAAAGACGTACCCGGTCAACAATTATTTAGAACTTCGTCATAACCAAATTTCAATTTCAATTGTAGAAAAAGTTAAAAATGCTAAAAAGGAACATTATGGAAAACTACTAGAAAGTAGTATTGATAGTGAGAATTGTAGAAAATTATGGTTTGATTTAAAAAAAATTATATTTAGAAGAACAGTTTTTCATAAACAAACTTATATACAAACTGCTAATAGAGATATATTGAAACCAGTAGAAGCTGCAAATGTTTTTAATGAATATTTCTCAAGTGTAGCATTGAATTTGGCGAGTCATTTACCACAACCGACGCTATCTGATATTAATTAACTATACGATGAATGTTCCGTTAGACTTGTATGCGACAAATGAAGATGAAATAAATTGAATTGTTGTGTGATAGCATATCTACTAAATTTTTAAAACGATATCTCATAAAATTTGGAGTTAAACTTACGGATTGAATAAATACGTGTCTAGAACATGGGGTATTTCCAGAGGTATTAAAAATTGTTAGGATTGTTGATATACATAAAAGTGGAAACAAATTAGATCACACAAACTATAGACCAATTTCTTTTTTATCAACTATATCAAAATTATTTGAAAAAATTATTCGTGCACGGCTTGGGTGTTTTCTTGACACTATCAAAGTGATTGACATAAATCAGTTTCGATTTACTAAAAATTCAACTACATTAGCAGCTTGTCTTAATGTAACAAACATCTTATCAAAAAGTTTAGATAACAGAAAGTTATGTGCATGTTTGTTGTTAGACATTAAAAAAGCATTCGATGCCGTGAACCATAAGATTTTACTAATTGAATTAAAGAAACTTGAACGCAATTGCAACTATTTGAAACGTATTTAAAAAACAGAGCGCAATCTGTAATTTTAAAAGGTGTAGTAAGTAGAAAATTGTAATTTTGCCTATAGTTGCGATCTATTATATTGTAAATACGACTGTCAAATTCCAAGAATTTTTATGTATATGAAAATAGTTAATCACTATGATGAGAAATATATGTATCTAGAAATTATTCTCTGCACTGACAATTTGATAAATAAATGTTAACATATTGATAGTAATATTTTTCAATAGCCTACATCTATTCTTCAAAATTATTTTAGATTTTTAGGATCATCTATTTTACAATACATACCATAAACATGATCGCGCATATTATTCATGTGAAAGGAATATTATTAAATAATGTATAGTTGTTGTGTATAGACTATTTCTTACATTGATAAATTCATTAGTAATTATCGATAGTAAATTTTATCAATATGGTAAGACAATGATATCAAAATTATGTTTGTTAGAAATGTTGATCCATTCTTTAACAATTACCATCAATATGATAGCGTACATTGTTGGTATGAAGGAACGCTATTAATGTAATGGTACTAAACGACGAAATACGATTTATTTTATTTATTTATTTATTTCATCAAATTCCATTTGGATACATATATAATTAATGACAAATTAGATAATTAATTTTAAAAACTAACAAGTATATATAAAAGAACTACAATACAATATGTAAAATTTGAAAAATTTAATTTATTGAAAAAAAGAAACCAATTGGGAGAGATGAATAGGATACATTCTGTAGTTAAAAACTAGAGGCGAATGATCCCTTATATTAAATTAATATATATGATATAAAATGATAATGGGGTTTAACTTATTATTATTAAAAAGTTACACAACAAAAAATATACAAAGAAAAAAAATAAATATACAGTCTTAAAAATGGTTAAAAATTGTAATAATTCTATCATAATATATAAAAGATAAAGAAATAAGAATAAAACTGGATATGTGAGTTAAGAACGATCACGTGTTTACTTTAAACAAACATTCAATTTTTGCAATATTAAAATTATGAAGCCAGGTTACAATACTTTTTAAGAATGCAGATAATTTTTTCGTATTTCGAATGAACTGAGGCAAGGAATTAAATATGAGTGGAGCTAAGATTGTGTAAAAGTTAAAAAAATGTTTTTTGTTATGGCTAGGCACGGTTACTAGTGATTTAGTGTTATTTCTTAGATTGTAGTTATATGAATACCGAAAAGATAAATTGCCACTTCTAACAAAAAAACATTTTCAGTACTTTGTATACATATAAATGTCTCAGTGGTAGTACGCGTAATTTACAAAATAACAGCCAGCTACTGGTTCTTTTATTTTTATGACATATTGTTCTAATTATGTGTTTTTGAGCCAATAGAATAGGTTCAAGGGTATTGAAGTAGGTACCACCCCAACAAACAATACCATACTGGAGCTTTGAATGAACAATTCCATATTATGTGCGTTTTACAACTTTCAGGGAGCAATAATTTTTCAATTAATATAGTTTACGTATTGCAGATACCATATATTCGCTTAGATTGCTTGTATGCTCTTTCCAGTTTAGATTCATATTGATGACAAGACCCAAATATTTGATACTCATCACAGATTCAATTTTAAAACAGTTTGCAGAGCAAGGATAATTTAAACGATTTGTAATGACACATTTGTCACAGTTTACAATACCCAAGGTATGTTTTAAACAGTCAGCCGAATGATAGAATATATCAAAATCATAAACAGTAGATCCAGATAACGTGAAATTAATTAATTTAGTTTTTTCACTTACTAGCAACTTGTGTTTTGCAAACCATTGTCTCATAACATGTAAATCATAATTAATGTTTATAGCTGTCAAAAAATGATTATCATTGGTATAAGTGAAAGCTAGATCATCAGCAAAAGCTGTTACACTACCATGAAATTTTTGTTTAAAAATTGAATTTATATAGATCAAAAATAGGATCGGGCCTAATACGGAACCTTGAGGTACTCCGGAAACTACGACCTGCTCTTTACCAAAAAACCCATTTAGTACAACCCTTTGTTGCCTGCCTACTAGGTAGGACGAAAACCATTTATGAATCATACCTCTAAAACCAATTAAATTTAACTTTTTTAGCAGTATTTGATGGTCAACCATATCAAAAGCATTCGTCATGTCCACAAATAAGCCAACACTACACTTGTTTGCATTTAGGCCACCGTATAATCTCTCACAAACTTTTAATAAGGCATCTTCAGTAGAACGGCCTTCCCTAAAACCAAATTGAAAGCTACTAAAAAGGTTAATTTTATTTAAAAACAATAAAACACGCTTTTTCATTAGTTTCTCAAACAACTTAGCAATGGAAGATAATAAAGATATTGGTCTATAGTTAGGCATCAATCTAGGACTGCCCTTTTTAAATAAAGGAATAACTTCTGCAGACTTTAGACCTGCTGGGAAAATGCCACTTTTCACGCTTAAATTGAATATGTGACACAATACATCGATTAGAAAATAAGAATTCTGTTTAAGTATTGTATTGGTAACGAGATCCGAGGTACTTGAATTTTTATTATCTAGAGTCTGAATCATTCTAAAAACTTCTGAAGCTGTGAAAGGCTCAAAAAGATCGTAACTATCACACAATCATGGTCTATTGTGAGCTAGTGGTAGAGAATTAATAGCGCAATATTAAATTGATTAGCCATATCGGTTACATTATCTATCACATGTCCATTAATCTGAAGTTCAGTAATTGTAATGGTTTTGGATGGTTTGTTCAATATTTTGTTGACTGCTTTCCACTCACGTCTGATGTCCCCTGAACTTTTCTCAAGCTCGGTAAAGAAGTATTTGTCTCGTGTTAGTGCAATGTCATTTTTTACTTTAGCACATAGTTTATTATAATATTTTTGGAGCTTAACATTCGATGGATGTTTTTTAAGTTTTTTTCGTACTGAATTTTTGATATTAATCTCCTTATGCAAGGCAATGAACATCCAAGGTTGTAAGCGCTTAAATTGTTTATTATTTACTTGAACTTCCTCTTTACAATTATTTAACAGTTGACAAAGAATACTAGAAAAATGGTCATAAGCTATTGATGGGTCATTCACAGAGTACACCGGTTCCCAAAATTCAAATTTGAGTTGACAACTTAGTTTTGAATAATTTAAGGTTTGCCGAACTTTAAATGGAATATATTTGTCTTTGTGTTTTAATGTAGAAGCGTTATTTGTCAACGTAATATTGATCATGCAATGATCAGTGATACCGTGGTCTAATATTGTACATTCAATTAGCGATTTGCTTTTTTTTTTGCTGACGAATAAAAACATGGTCAATGCAAGTTTTTGTGTTAACTGTAACACGGGTAGGCTCGCTGATATATGATTTTAAACCATGAGAAGCTAACAAGAACAAATAATTATCATTATCGGAACATTTATTTAATAAGTCTAAGTTTATGTCACCTAAAACCAGGAGATTTTTAGCATTAATATTTTGTAAAAGTTTACTTAATTCATCTAAAAAAAATTCCTATGGAGGTCATACTCATGAAACCTATATATACAAAGCACAGTGTAATTCTCATTCTCCCAGGTTAGTTCTAATTTTAAAGCATCGGCAGTTAAAAGGCAATAATTATTTGACGTGCAAGTATAAATTGATTTAGAAAAAACAGCCACACCACCTGAAGCGTGCGAATTATTGCAACATCCATAGAGATTGTAACCCGGCAAACTATAATCTTTCAACTCCGCATCATGTATCCAAATTTCTGTAAGAAATATTAAATCCGGAAAATATTTAAAACTATTTAGATGTGCTACTAGTGAATGAAAGTTGCTACGCAAGCTACGTATATTTTGAAGCAGTATAACGAATTTTGATTGAGATTTACTAGGAAGAGAAGCGCTAAGAGCAGGGTTTAAAGATGAAGTGTTGTCACTATTTAAGTTATATATATTAGTTGTAAGACTCATCTATAAAAGAGAGTATTGACGTGACTTGAACTATAAGTTCAATAAATCTTCAGTTCGCCGTAAGCGGACAACCTCTTCACCTTCAGCCCTGCGCATCAGCACCACTGAATCCTTTACCCAAACATACTTAAACTGTTTAGCAACTTTCAATTTTCGAGCGGCGTTAAAAAGCTGGCGTGTATAGGGAGATAAGCTTTCATTTATATAAATATTCCTAGTATGGTTGCTGGTTCCAAAGATCTGAGTAGTAAGCTTCGTTTTATTTCTTCGTTTTGTAAGCAAGATGTTTTGCCGAATGGTAGATGATTTAAATTTTACGCAAAGAATGTTGGTACTCTCTTGGTGCAAACTAGTTTGGTTATGAAACAGAATACGAAAAATGCTGACCACATTAAATTGGTTATACGAGTATAATCAAACGCAGTATTATCGTCTTCGTCTCCATATGGGTTTAGATTTGTGTAAAAAATTTAATTAAATTTATTTGTTTAGTATCAGTTTAATCTGTTTATTGTGCGTTTTATTACACAATTAATTTGTGGTATGGTAAGCAGTGAAATTCGTTGTAAGTTAAATTAGTGCGTCTGAATTACATTTAAAAAAAATATTTGTGTTAAAATAAAATATTTATTTTATTGGAGTTCCGTTAGAATTTCCTGGTTTTTCGTATTCATTTTTATTTTCAAATGATTTGTTTTAAGTGCAAAAGAAATGTTTGTAATATATCTCAATTGAAACATCATTTTAAGGTATGGCATAATCTTACATAATGTTCGTGGTATGAATGTGCTGAGGGCTCCTGTATTCAAGAGTTTCATGGCTTCAATGTTTTTAAACGGCATTTAAGCCGTATACATAACAATATAGTTAGTCATGCCAGTTCTTTTCAACCTGAACTACATCCACCACAAAAAGATTCATTACCTACAAATGAATTAGTTCCAAGCAACACGGGTAGTGCGTCTTTAGATAATTTATTGATCGAACAACCATTAAACGTTTCAGAAAATAATCAAATTCCACGCATTGATTCCAATTTAATTAAATTTTCTAGTAATATTAACCAAGCCGCATTAGAAGTCAGTTTTGCCCTACATAGCTCTAACAGATTTGCTTTAAAAGACATTGAAATGGTCCAAAATTTAATTACAGCGAAAATTTTAAATCCTTTACAAAATAATATGGCAACAAGATTACTGAGTTTAACTAACGATACGTTGGTAAAACAGAAAATTACTGAAATACTGCAGTCTTTATCAGATCCATTCGAAAGTTGACATACTCAATATAAACTCTTCGAGAAATTACGAAAATTAGATTTATTAGATCAGTTTCTCGTTTTTCTCGTTACAAATATGTCAATGACGAAGCCAATTACGACGAAATCAAAAACTGTGGTGTTTTATTTCCAATTAAATTTCAATTACGTAAAATGTTCGAAACAGGCAAATTTAATTTATCTAAATTCATTGTACGTAATTCATACAAAAATGTTAATGGAATTTCAAGTTTTTTCGAAGGAAAGCTTTGGCAGCGCCGCTTAGAACAATTTTAAAATAAAACATGTATCCCATATTTTTTTATATTTTGACGACTTCGAAATAAATAATCCTCTTGGATCCCGTACTGAAAAAGTTACTGGAATCTAATATGGATTTCCAGATAGAAGATATTCCAAGTGACAATATATTTCCTGTGCGGGTCTGCTAAAGTCTTCAGATATGAAGCAATACGGTACAAATGCATGCATAAAACGATTAATATTTGAATTGAAAGAACTAGAAGAAGAAGGAATTAATATATTTAGTGAAAATTGTCATACAAAAATTAATTTTGTGCTGGGCTTAATTATCGGGGATAACTTAGGCGTAAACACTATATTAGAATTTGCAACATCTTTTTCTGCAAATTTTTTCTGTAGATTTTGTTATCTCCCTAAATCCACGACACAAACTACATGCGTGGAAATAGTTACTTCTTTACGTAACATTTACTTTACGCAACTTTATTTAACGATATACCTTCCTTTCATGTAACTGAGAACTTCTCAGTTGACTTGATGCATGATGTCTTTGAGGGCGTGTGTCATTACGATGTTTGTCATATTTTAAAGAATTTTATTGAAAAAAAATATTTTAACTTACAAAAGCTGAATGAAAGAAAAATTACATTCAATTACGGTGCAATAAGCATTGGAAAGTTTTCTAAACGTATTGAAATGCACCACATTGATAGAAATCATTTACAAATGAGTGCAAGCGAAATGAAGTGTTTAGTTTTCTATTTACCACTTATAATTGGTGATTTAGTTCCGGTAACCGATCGTGTCTGGAAATTTTTCTTATGCTTAATTGAATTAATAGAATTGCTGTTGTCTAGTTATTTTACTTCAGACATGTTAAACCATCTTAAAATCATTGTTAAAAAACACAACTCACTATACATATCACTTTTCAATGACACTTTAAAACCGAAATTTCATTTTCTGACGCATTATCCTACAATAATAGAGCAATCTGGTCCGCCCAAATATTTCTGGTGGTTCCGCTATGAAGCGAAACACAGAGAGTTTAAAACATATGCCCGTTCTTCGTCAAACAGAATAAACATTCTAGTTAGTTTTGCCAAAAAAATTCAACTTAAGTTTGCCGAATTTCTACTCCAACCAATTGAGGAAAACATAATAATAAGTGAGAGACACAGATTAATAGGCTACTCAAATATAAAAGTTGTAAGTTTGTTTTCATTTGATAAAATGTCGGCTTACTCAGAGGTTGAATATAAAGGAACCACATATAAATCTGGGTATTTTTTATCAAACAAAATACAAGATAAAGTTCATTTATATCAAATTCTTGCAATACTTTTAATTGATCAATTTAGGGCGCTATTAAGTTTAAATGAAATTTGATTAAAAGATTTAATGGACATCTACTTGCATTTGAAATTGATAAAGAGAATCTCACTATTCCAAATAACTTGATATATGAAATAAACCGCTTCAAATCACCACCATTTAATTTGCATACAACTGTGAATAACACTCGGTATTTCCGTGTACCGCCCGATTTTTAAGACCGTTTCTTTAAGAAACCCTATTTTGCAAACCATCAAATCTACTTTAAGAAACCATAAATGTTTTTTTAAGATCAAGTATAACAGTAATTTAGAAGGAATTCGGTGCCAGACGAAATTCAAAAATAAAATATCATAAATCACTAACATTTTATTAAGCTGAGTAAAATATCATGGAGGAAAACACAGTTCCTTGCGAACCAACTAGTTTTGAACTAGGATCGTCACCGCCAGTTATTAAATATATAGTGACCGATTCAAACACAAATTTATTGAATCTGGTAAATAATTACGAGTATCAAGGACATCAAAATACATTACAAATTGTTGGGCCCGTAATTCAAGGTAAAGAGAAAGACGAGCTTAAAAAAGTATTAGCCGAACGGAGATGTGAGTTTCTGATTGAAATGTTTCTAGGTGCGTATATAAATTTGTCTTTGGGGTTGATTTAAATTTTCATTTCTGACAATTTAATTTTTTACCATTCTAGAAGAACCGATTAATGTAGATGCCCGTCGCAATATGGAGAGGGATCATCTCATGCTATTATGTTGGAAAAACAACATTAACGTAGGAACAATTATAACAGTAGAGCAAGAACTTAAGTTATGGAAAGCCAAAATCGCAGGTGAAAATAGTACGGACGAAATAAATGTCGATGGTTCCCAAAGAAGTTCCAGTGGAAGCGGTGGTACTTTCAATTCAATTATTTTGGACAGTATTTTAGAAGACACCAGTGCCGGTAAAAAAATTGTAGAAAACTACCTGAAAGATCCAACATTTTGTAGACGCTTCAAGGACAGTTCTTCTCACGCTTATAACGAACTATTTTGAAGTGCACGGGAAGAAAATGACTGCTGGCAATGCTAAGTCATTATCAGAGGAAATTGTTAGAAAATTTCCACCTGAATAGATTGTAAGTTGTCTCCAAATGTTGTGCACATTAAATATTTTAAACATTTTTTGAAAGCTGATAGTCCGTAAATGATAGCATTATTATCTATAAATTATTTTTTTTATTTTCAGGGAACGTATTATGTCAAACAATCGGGGAATAAAATGGTGTGTAAATTAAGATGGAAGGTAAGAAAGTATATGTTCGGAATTCCAAGGCTAACGAAATAGGTATTTTAATTCTCGACACCAAAAAATAATTTAAATTAAACAAAGTTTAATATTAGACGAACAAATATACCAGTAAAATTTAGTTATTATTTTTTCGGAATACTAAGATTAATATACATATTAACATAATACTAATTCCAGAAATTGAAGGTGATATTAAGGAGGACCTGGCAGCTTTTAAGCACGAAAATTGTAATTTTTCCGAGCTTGAAGTTTATTGGCGACGGACTTGTGGCTATAGAATTAAGGATATTCATAGTATAACTCTTAACGGGAAAAACACGACATCTGAAATATTTAGTGCCTGGCCTAGTTATAAATCTAGTTTGGGATATTAATTTACTTTTTAAACTAAACATTGACTCATTTCATTAGTTTCGATTTATATATTTCAGATATCAATTGATTACACACAATTATACGGTGCTATTAAATTTAACGACAGATTTACAACAAGTCGTGACAAATAACTGAACTTAATACAACCGAAGCTTAAAGATCAAAGTATGAAACATTTAGTGTCCGAAATAAATTCAGCTAATGTCACTGAAAGTAAGTAACAAAACTGATACGCCAACCACAATAAGTGGAACTTATTGCGATGGGTGTCATATTTTCGTTTCCATCTAAAATATAAAAGGAATACAAGTTTTGTAAATTATGGGCACCGATTATTGAACTCGGCGGATTAACTGCCGTGGGAGTCCAAATACCGATATTCGATAACTGTTGCATTGAAAACTCTTTTCGCTAACTATTCGTAATATTTATGCTGCAGATTTTGAACGAACACTTTTATTTGATTTTTATGAAAATAAAACTAGTATTTGTTTTTAATTTTTATTTATGATCGAGAGTTTGGACTCCGCCATAGTAAATCCACAGTAAAACCGCATTTCGCGAATTGTTGAAACTTATAAAATTTTAAATTGCTACATTTACCTTCTTTTCAGATCAGAAAATTTTTTATGTGATTTATCTTCTTCATCATTTGATACCTCCAGTATCAAAGACTATGGTAGAAAATGCCGATTCGTCTAAACAAACATGTTTGAAATTTTCAATCAAAGATTCCCAAAATTCAATGTTTATATTTGGAGAATCGGTATTGGAATGTGAAGAGAAAATAGAAAAACTAAAGGATTCTAAAATGCCTGTTCAACCGTTTATCATCGTGTTTGGGACTTTACATAATTCAAAATCATTTATAATATATTTTGATGAAGTTCGATACAAATTTAATTGCATTTTACAGGCTGTAGACGCGTGCTTCAAGATAGTTATGCTATTTAACTTGCAGTATCCAGTATAGCATCTATTTTAGTATGGAATTTTATTCAAAAGTTTTTCTACGGCATTGAAACCGAATTTGATAAAACTCATCCCAATATTAATTTAAGAATTCAGAAACTCGCTGATAAAAATTAACTTTTGTATTAATATTATTCGTTATAATTTCGTTATAACTTAGTTTTCAATGAAGTCAAAATGAAGTTGTGCAATACATTTATAATTATTATTAGTCGATAAGAATAAAGAGATTTGGTTTATTGAATTATTTTATGCTTTTATTTATCAATTTAATTTTGAGAAACGCTAGAGTTATGCGAAGACCATCGCTATCCCATTGAACGAACTGCTATCTAAATGACAACTAATAACTATTATAATTGATAAAATGTCCATGGAATTGATCGATTTAGTTATTACATATACGAAATTTTATTTTTTATTTGAAAATATAGACCATAAATGAATTGTTCTATCTATATGATAGTTTCAATATAAAACATTCTATCAATATGAAACACTGATCGGTTTTTATAATTGATTTTCAATCAATGTGATGATCTGCTGTCAAAGAAAATATAGTCCAAATTTAATGATTTATTCTATTGTATCGAAATCATGATCGGTTCATTATTAATAGTATTTTTATGACGACGATTGTATTTTTTTCAATATGACTGGATTTTTCTCTCAGTGTAAATAATTTGGACCTTAATATTGAAAAAACTAAATATATGTTAATAGGAGAACGTATAGCTCGTTGTAATTTATTTGCACTGACGTTTAATTCAAGCATTATAGAGGAGGTTGAAAAGTACAAATATTTAGGTTTGACAATTGATTCAAAATTAAACTGGCACGAACATGTTGAGAGTATGTATTAAAAATTCAATTGCACCATATATTTTTGCATTAAATAAAACTTAAGCGTTTAGTATTCACAAAATATTTATTGATGCTTTATAATGGCTATATTAATTCGAGATTGATATACTTATATCAAATTTGGAGTGCGGCAGCTTCCTATAAAATTAGAGAGCTTGAGATAATGCAGAAACGAGCGTTAAATTACATTAAAAATGTTCCAATAAGATATCCTCCGGACAAATTAGCAAGCGAGTTTAACTTACTTAGTTACTTAAATATACGTGAACTAATAGTTCTCATTCATAAAATTGTAAATAATCTAATAAGGCATGAACTTATTATTACACGAACAAATCAAAGACATTAGTACGGTCGCGTAGCGGTCATAGTTGCGTAAAGGAGTATTTCGCATTAGAACGTACAAACAATAATAACATTTTATATCGTGGTATCCCTCTGTATAACAAAATTCCGAATGAATTAAAAAATATAACTAATTTAGGTAAATTTAGAAATGAATTGTCTAAGTTTTTAAAGCAGAACCAGAATTCATTTTAATGGGGAAATTTAAATGACAATGAATTTGTTTATTTATAATTTTAAATTGAAAATATTAAATGAAAAAAAAAAACGATAAACAAAGCATGTAATTAAGAAGTTGCACTACAACCCACAAGGTTCTTGCAACTGAACTAATATATCTAATGTAATGTATGTTAAAATTTGTAAAAATAAATCTACAGAAATAAAGGAAAAAAAGTATCTGCATTATCAATTTGTTCACTTTCGGCTGACAACTTTAATTTATTAAATTTTTTTGGTATTATATCCGAAATTAAAAGTAAAGTTTTTAAAGTAAATTGTAACATTTCTGGTATTTCTTTAGACAGCAACCACTTGTTATGACTCCAACTCGCCGTAACAAGATTTTGTATCGATCTGGGGTCTATTATAAAATTTTAGAGCGCGTTTTTTTCGTCAACGTCTACCAATCTGGAACGTCAAAAATACCTGTTATGAATTTGCCGATTGTATCGAAAATAATAAAATCCCAATAAAATTTTATTATGAAATTTTGGGTTAGTCTGGGTGATAACCAGATCAAACTTTTACATCGTGGTGAGGTTACCAAGGCGTTGGAAGTTTGTCAAGCCGCTTGTAATAATAACTATGTTTATTAAAATAATTATTATTAGGTTTCCAGGTTATATTCAGCAATTCTGCGACAAAATTCTATATAACATCGATCCACTTCTGTTTTCAAACACATTCGATGCATTTTATATTTAGATTTCAGTTTTAAAACTTATTTGTTTGTAACAAGTATTAAAGTTTACACCTGATGAATGTAATAATGTTGTTATAATTATATTGGTTTAAAAATTGTAATGTATTTAATTAGTGCGTTTGGTTATTTTACTTTATTTAATCATTTAAGCAAAACTTAAAAAATATGTATTTACTTAATTTGCCTTAATTTGTGATAATATATGTATAACTTAATTTTGATAAAAAGTAACAAATACTCACTTCGTGCGTGTACTACTAATTTTATTTAACAAAATAATAAATTTTTTGACTTCAGGTTATATTCAGCATACCACTATATACGACACCGATGCGCATTATATCTTAATTTTAACTTTAAATCTTTTTTTCCTAGGAAGTAAGTGTTCACTTCCTGCATATAATAATTTCATGATAATTTTATTTAAAAAAAGTTAATTAGATCACTTTGGCAAAAAACTAAAAAATACGTAAAAACTTATTTTGATCGTACATATTTAACTTAATTTAGCTGAAAATCGTAAATATTCACTTCGTGCATGTAATAATAATTTCTATGAATTTAATAATTAATTGTTAAATTTCGCGCCATATTCTGCATACTATAATATAACATTAATAACATTATCTTGTAAACCGTAATCGGTCCGTTCCGTATTTTAAAACTTATACGTCTGTAACTAAAACGTATTCACTTCCTGCATGAAATGTTTTTGATAATTTTTCTCTTGAAAAATTGTATTAAATTTAATCATTTAGGCAAAACATAAAAAATATGCAACTATTTACATAATTTGCTTGTGGTTATTTGCCTTATTAATGTCAAAAGCGCATCAATATGTCGTGCATTTCTTCGTGCATGTAATAGTCCCATTATCGAAAGCATACATATTTATATTTCAAGCCATAGTCGGCTTACCATATTGTGATATCAATGCATTTTGTTTTTAGATTTAAACTTTAAAACTGTTGTGACTGACATAAGGTGGTCAGTATCCACTTCCTGCATATAATAGTTTAATGATTAATTTATTTTAATATATAATCATTATAAAAAGTAAGTATTTATTTATATTGATTTTGGTTATTTTACTTAATTTTGATTAAAACCATCTATATGTACTTCGAGCATGTATTAATAAAATTGTAAGCAAAATACTAAATTTTAAGATTTCATTCTTTACGCGGCATCAAAGACATATGGCTCAGAGTATTTATTTCTTGTATGTAGCAAAATTGTAAATAAATTTAATCAGTTTGGCAGAAACATAAAATATATATTTATTGAATTTTTCCCTAGATTTGCTTGTGGTTATTATACTTAACTTTACTAAATAACGTTAATATTCGCTTCGTCTAGTTAATAATAAGATTGATAAACAAAATAATAAATATTAAATTTCGCACTAAATTCAGCGCATCACAATATTTTTTATTTGTATTTTATAATCCAATATTTGCATTTTATTTTAATTTTAAAAGTTTACTTTATGTATTAAAGAAGAAAAAGTAGTAATTCCTGCTTGTAAAATTTTTGAAGATTTTTTTTGTTTAAAACGTGATAAGTTAAAACATAGTTCTATCAAACAAAAACCTAAAAAATATTAATATATTTATTTTGCATGTAGATATTTTAATTAATATTGATAAAGGGCACCAATATTTTCTTCGTGCATGCAATAACAACTTAAACGAAATAGTAATATTTAGATGGTAGGTCATATTCAGCGTTCTACAATATAAGAATGCATTTGTATTTTAAAACACCGTTAAAGCATTTTGTATTTTGTTCTTAACTCTAAAATTTACTTGACTGTAACAAAATAAAGTATTCACTTCCTGCATGTAATAATTATGTTGTAGTCATAATTTTTAAAACTTATAATAAATTCAATGATTAAAGCAAATACGTTAAATATATGCTAATTTTGCTTGTGGTTATCTTACTTAATTGTGCTAAAGATCACACATATTCATTCTGAGAATTTTATAATAATTTTATAATACAAACAATGTAAGATTTATTTCAACGACTATATTCAGCATTCTACAATAAAACATCGATGCATTCGTATTTAAAATGCATGTTACTTTTACAATTCTGTCTGTAACAAAAACGTATTTACTTCCTGCATTTAAAAATTTAATTTTAGTTAAATTTGTTTAAAAATAGTAATAAGTTTATTTATTTAGCTAAAAACATGTAAAATATGATAACGTATTTTGTTTGTGGTTCTTTTGCTAAATTTTGCTAACGAGCTCCAATATTCACTTCGTGCGTGTAGTAACAAATTTGGTTCATAAAGTCAAATATATGTGGTTTTAAGACTAGACCATAAGATCAATGTATTTTTATTTTAAAACATAATCAATGAATAAGTATTTAAATTTCACTATAAAACTTAAATGCCTTAAATAATAAAAAATGTTCACTTCCCGCATGTAATGGTTTTGGTATAATATGTATATGTATTTGTTTTAAAATCGTTATTAATTCGACATTTTCGGTGAAAACCTTAAAAATTTGTATTTACTTTTTTTTGCGTGTGATTATTTGACAAAATTTTGATATAGAACCCCAATATTAACTTTTACTATCAAAATAATACATTGCAATTCTCCAGTATAATATTGATGCAATTGTATTTGAAAATGAAATCGATGCATTTTGTATTTTTAATTTTATTAAAAATTTATTTAGCTGTAACAAAAACTATTTTTACTTCCTGCATGCAATTATGTTGTTCTAATTGCATTTGACTCAAAATTGTACTAAATTAAATCATTTAGGTAAAAAACCTAAAAATTATGCATTTACTGATTTTGATTGTGGTTATTCGCTTAATTTACTAAATAATAATATTCACTTAGTGTTCATTAGTGTTCACTATATATGACTGTAACAAAAAATTATTTACTTGCTGCAATATTTTTATAACAATTGTATTTGTTTTAGAATGGCAATAAATTCAATCAAAACCAAAAAAATATTTTTTTGCAAGAAAAGTATTCACTGTTTTGCAAATACTAATTTTATGTTAATTGTGTTTGTTTAACAATTGTAATAATTTCAATTAATTAGTCAAACCACTAATTAATATGTAATTTCTAATTTTGTGTTTAAATAATTTCAAATTACGTTAAGAAATGTTTCTTTTGTCAAAAATATAAATTTCCGGTTAGTGACAGTAAATTGATAAAAATACTTGGAAATTACAAAAGTTACAGATCTAAAATTATTAAATAAAATATTAATATAACGAACTTCAAGTAAATCTTCTCAAAAAGAGTTGTTTAAAATGACAGTTTTTGATTTGGCAATGATAAATGATACTTAGAAATTCTAAAAGTTACAAAACTTGATTTAAATTAATTAAAATGTTTACTAAATTGTCATTGTTTTTAAAATATATATGAATAGGAAAATTACCGGTTCCCGTATACAATATAGGCAAAATATAAATAAAAAATATGAATGAATTTGTCTGTTTTCATTAGACTTAATTTTGTTAAAGGATACTAACATTCACTTCGTGTATGTAATAATTATTTTATTTATCAAAGTGATAAATATTTTGGTTTCAGGCTAAGCTCAGCATACCACAACGTGATGCCGATACAATTTGTAATTAGATTTTAAGTTTTAGACTTGTGTGGCTAGAAGAAAAGCATCCACTTCCTGCTGGTACATTTATATGAATATTATATTTAATAAAAATTAATGAATTTGCATATCTTAAAACGAAATTGTTAGCAAAATAATAATTATATGCAGCATACTACATATAACATCGATGCATCTATATTTTTAAATTTATTCGACACATTTTCCATTTTGGTTTTAAGTTTAAAACTTTGACGAAAACCTAAAATTTCCTAGATTTACTTGTGGTTATTATATTTTTGTATTTCGAAATTTTGTATTTATATTTTCGTATTAAAGGAGTATTCATTTCATACATGTAAATTGTTTTGATAAATCTATTTGTTTAAAACTGATCATAAATTGAATTATATTTTACATTTGATTATAATAATTGAATAAGACCACTCTTTACTTTGTAGTTGTTATAAAAAATTTAACAAAATAATACATATTTAGATGTTGACTCATATTCAGCGTTCTACAATATAGCAATGAATAAAACTCCAACAAAACTTTTTGTATGTTTATTGTCACTTTAAAATTCATGTAACTGCAACAAAATAATGTATTCACTTCCTGCATGTTAAAGCAAGGTTAAATATATATATTTTTTTCAAATTGTAATAAATTCAATTATTTAGACAAAGACCTAAAAGATATGCTTAATTTACTTGTGGTTGTTTAATTTAATTTTGCTAATGATCACACATAAACACCTCGTGCGTTTAATAATAATTTTATATTACAAACTATTAAACATTTATATCACAGACTATATTCAGCACTCCATAATATGTATAACACCGATGTGTGTTCGATTTCTCAATTTTTTATTTTTACACTTTTGCCTTTAACAAAAAATATTCACTTCCTGCGTGTAAAAATTGCCGCATAGTTAAATTTCTTTACCAATTCTAATAAATTCATTCAATTAGCAAAATCTATAAAAATATGTAATTGATTATTTTGTTCACTTCGGGCGTGAAATGACCAATTTGATTAATACACCCATAAATATTAAGATTCAGAACTTTTAAATTTAAATGCCTTTAACAAAAATAGTATTCACTTCCTGCATGTAATCGTTTTATAGTCATTGGTTGTTATAACTACACTTCTTTAAAAAATGTATTAAATTAATAAATATTTATATACTTATTTTGCTTGTGAATATTTGACACAATTTTGTTAAAAAACAGCAATATTCACATCATGCACGTAATAATAACTAGTAACCAAAATTTTAAATAGTAACCGCAGTACAACATCGATGTGTATTTTAAAACTCAATCGATGCATTTTGTATTTTTATTGTAACTTTAAATTTATTTTTATGTAAAAAGAAAAGTTTTAAGTTCCTGCATACAACAATTTTGTTCCAATGTATTTGTTTCCAATCATTTAGGCAAAAACCTAAAATATAAGCATTTATTTTTTATGAATTTGGTTATTTTACTGAACTACAACATTCACTTCGTGTATGTCATAAAAACTTTATTAAACTATTAAATATTTTGATTGAACGTTGTATTCTGCATACCGCAATATAATTTCGAAGTACTTGAATAATGAGGTGCAATTAATATACTTCAAATTTTTATTTTAAAACTTAGATAGCTATCTTTAACAAGAAAAGTGTTCACTTTCTGTATGATATAATTTTGTTAATATTATATTTATTTGAAAATTGTAATAGACTCGATCATTTAAGCAAAACCTAGATAATATGTATTTCTTATCTTGCATGTGGTTGTTTTGCTTAATGCTTTAAAGAACAAAAATATTCACTTCGTGCTTGTAAAATAACTTTATTTCCAGCAAATTAAGAAATATTAAGATTACGTTACGGGTTATTTTCTATACAGCACAATATGACATCGATGCATTTGTATTTTATGAACCCATCGATGCATCTTTTATTTTGATTTGAAACTTGTATATCTTTAACAAAAATATTATTTTCGTCCTACACGTCCTAATAATTTCTTATTATTTTATACTTCGTGCATGTAATAATAATAACTGTATTGAACAGAAAAATATAAGTTTAGATTGTAGACTATGTAAAGCTTTTTTGATGCATTTTGTGTGTTAATTTTAATTTTATGTATGAAATAAGAAAAATATTTACTTCCTGCATGTAAAAACTTTAAGTTAATTGTTTATGTTTGAAAATGTAATAAATTCAATTATTTAGGTAAAACCCTATTAAATATGTAATTTTTTATTTTCCTTGTAGTTATATTACTCAAATAACAATTAATAAACACAGAATTTCAAGTAAATCGGTCGGAATTATTAAATGATAATCGGCGAGTTGGCGACAGTACACCGAAAAAAACATAGGAAATCCAATGGTTACTAAACCTGATTTAAAATTATTACCTATATTTCAAAATTCAAGTAAATTTTTGAGACATGCTATTGTTCTCAAAAATAGTTGTTTTGTGTCAAAATGGTAGTTTTCGATTTTTCAACGATAAATCATACTTGGTAATTCTAAAAGCCTGATGGGCCTCAATAATAATTAATTCAATTTTTACTTAGTTGTTAATGTTTTTAAACTATATTTAAATAGAAATGTTTTAGGTTTAATTATATTGTTATTGTTGATTTCCAAATTTAACTTACAGTAATAAAATTAATTTAAAAAATTTATTAAAATTTTGTTAGAAAATTGGTTCTTTTTTGTCGTTTAGGAAACAGTTTTTGAATTAAATACTATCCAAAATTAGGTGCCTATCACGAGATTTACGAAGCATCCACGACGCGTCGTCTACAAATTTCGTATAAATTTAAAAAATAAAAAAAAAATACATCATTTTATTGAGACAATCATACATTCCATCATAAAATCTGTCCAAACCCTTAAATAACAGAATAATATCTGGTTTCATTATGTAGTTTTAGTGCGTCAAACCTAACATATTAGTCAGACCTCAATTTAGTATTCCTGCCATCCATCTGGATGTAACAAATAAATTGAGTATTTTAGTGTTGAATAACAAAAATATAAAGTTCACAGTGTAGGCGAAACCATATTTACACAAGTGAAAGATTAATAAAAACATTCTCGTCACAATTAATTTCCAAGAACAAGTCGAATTGGAACACAC
This sequence comes from Nephrotoma appendiculata, assembly GCA_947310385.1. Taxonomy (NCBI): domain Eukaryota; kingdom Metazoa; phylum Arthropoda; class Insecta; order Diptera; family Tipulidae; genus Nephrotoma; species Nephrotoma appendiculata. The sequence goes on from OX371223.1 coordinate 280,493,552, forward strand.
TATATAATGGAACACTGACATTAGCTGTTAAACACAAACAACGCTGATTTATTTTAATTCCTGTACAATACCGTACAACATGAAAATTGGCCTTTGATGTAACATTTATTAAGACATTTTCTTTGAACTCTCCTTTGGAGCAAAAGTAATAATCGGCGTTCTTGGAAATATATGTTATAAAGATACAAACAGCACGCACAACAATATTGGAACAGTTAAAACATCCTGCGCCATTTCATTAGAAATTCGCCACACACAAAAAAAAACTAAAAATATCACAATGTAATTATTTTAAAATATCGTATTGCATTCCACAATGAGAACATATGCCATATACATTTTGCAAAGTATCTATTTGGCATATAAACATATTCATTGGAATGACAAATCATTCCACCATATAATAAACACTTTGTGACAATTTGTGTATGTAAATATTAATTTAATTAGGGTTAGAAGTAAACGCTTTATGTACCATTTTTGTATAGTAAGCAAAACCTTCAAAATTTTCCGCAAGCCTATCTAGAAATTTAAAAACTATTTAGTTTATAGACATAATTATGTTACATATCAAATATTAATAAATTATAGTGAGACGTGCGTAATAAAAATCGACTCGAAATATAAACAGCAAAAATTATAAATAAATCTAAAATTTTCACATAATAATTTTTCCAAAATTTTCATCAATTAATCTTTTGATGAGAAGGCGCGGTGAAGATTCAAAATTAGGCCAAGATCAACAAATTTCTTCATAAACATAAAAAATTTATTTGTATTTATTTTAGTGTTTACAAACATCGCGCAAATATAATCAATCAGTTTTCACTTAATTAAATCAAAAATATTCAAGGTTATTTATACGAGCTATTCTAATTACTAAATTAAATGAACCTAAAAAATTTAATTTAATTTAATTATGCGAAATTTCATAATTATTTAAAACACACGATTTTTTATGTTAATTTTAAACACTTTTTTTTATTTATAAACTTTAATAAATTATTTTTAGAATATTTGTGCTAAATTCAAAAATAAATTATGCAATTCTTATAAATTAATTATAAGAAACTAAATTTATGTTATTATTTTGTGTTATTATGTCGCGCTCAAAAAATTGTTTATAAACAATTTGTCTGTGATGTGCTTTTCTATATATGTGCGTGAATGCATTCAGGGCCATGATGCTTTACGAATTGTTTGTGGTTGCCAAGTTTGGGGGAATTTCTACGCAATACAAAATTATTAATGAGGGCAAATGCGTTTGGTTTTATGGTGATTTTTAGTTGAGTCATTACCTTTTCTACGTTTCAAAAAGTTATTACATAAAATATTAAACGGAAAGGTACCATACATTTTTCTATCTCGATTTACGATTTGATGTTAATCGACTTCAACTTATTCGATAGATTCGAATTAAGAAGGTCTCTTTAAGTGCCATTTGCTTTTTATCCATTATTCAGTCAATAAAAAGTCCCAGATTACGATCTGGCATCTGCTGTCGATCTGCTCATCTTCCAAGCCAGTGTAGGCTGGCATGGAGCTATTCAATGGGCAGGTGGTGATAAAATCGAACCTATAGCCGTACGTCCTCGAATTGGCTGACAACGGCGTAAAAGTAATGACGAATAAAGCAAGCTAAGAAAGTGTTGGGAGAGCCTTGGCCCCAGAACAGATTGCAAGGATAATAAAGGAAAAAAAAGTCCCAACCGTGCAGGTTTCGGAAAATAAAGTTAGGCCGCAAAATCCAGACCAAGCAGTTATTCCAGGAAAAAAACAATATGTTGATTATGATTACGATATGAAGTGAATGCTAACTAATTGGCTGCGGGCCAATAGTCGGGTAAATAATTTACTATGGCAAAAACCGGATTAAGAACAGATTATTCGATCAGTTTGTCATAGAGTTTTTGAAAAATAAATGAATTTACCGAAAAATTTACTAAAAATTGACTTTTACCTGACTATTGGCACGCAGCCTAAGAAACAACCGCAGAACTGCTTAAATTTATATGATTGTTTGGAAAAATTGTATAACAAAATTATTACATGCAAGAAGTGAATCCTTTTTTTTTAAAGGTACATAAATTTTAACGGTAAAATCCAAATTCAAGACGTATTGATTGCGTTTTAAAGTAAAAAATGCATTAATGTGAGGCTGAATATAGCTTGATATAGAGAGGCTTATATTTATTGTTTTGGTAAATAAAGTTATTATTACATGTACAAAATGAATTTTGGGGTTTCTTAGTTAAATTATGTAGAATTAATTTAAATTTATTATAAATGTAGAATTCTTTAAAAACATTACATGCAGGAAGTGAATACTTTTCTTAAAACACAAAATGCATCGAAGTTATATTGTGGTCTATTTTGAATTTAGTGTATGGAATGTAAAACTTTAGTATTCTTTTAAAATACAGTTGAATAACAATAAATTGGTTAGAATCATAAGCAGGAACATAAATCACAAATTACCTAACAAATTATGAGGTCCCAACAAAAGCTATATCATTCGTTATACTTTTATAAAAGCAAATTCTGATTTTATTAAAGTAAGTGTTACGATTATCTCATGACTTACTTATAATATATGGGTAAGTTTCACGGCAAACCCTTAAGGCACATAGTTTTCGTTTCGTTTTGAGTTTTTTTGTAGTATTTGATTGATCGAATTTTTGTAGTTCTCACAAAATTGTTTGAATCCACATCAATTAAATTAATAATGAGTGAAAATTTAAAAAATTGTATTGGTACAATGCAATACTGACAAAAACGATAACCATAAATGTCAAATTGAATAATTTGAGGTTATTGTTTAAGTATTTTTTTTATGATCAACTCTTTCGGTTTGGTTCCGCCTTTAAAAGTATAAACGGAATAAGAACGATAACTAGAAGCGACGACGATAAAATAAATTTATCCGCCGGCGATGTCGCCTTAGTAAACACAAAAAAAGCGTCAGCGACCGACGATATAACAAATTCCAAAACAAAACAACATAACAAACAACATAACCTGAAATATCTCGTGTTTAAATATAAAATAATAGAGTTGATTAAAATTATAAAATTGGTGAACATAGTTTATATTGTGTATTTGACCTACGAATATTATAATTCAATATTGCATCGTAGGTGTTGGTGGGTGAAAAGTGTTAATCTGAGTAGAGAAAAGCACGATTTTTTTCGCCGAAGTTTTCTTCAAATGCAAGCAAATGACCCAGGACATTTTCAAAAAGGGACGCGTATGAGTATTGAGCACTTCAAGCTGTTGACTAAGCTAGTAAAATCAGAATTACAGAAGTACTCCCATAGAAAACCAATATTGCAGAAGGATTTGAAACCAAGACCGGAATTCCAAATTGCGGTGCCATCGACGGCAAACATGTCAATGTCAAATGTCCGCCGAAAAGCGGTTCATTATATTATAATTATAGGAGACACCATAGCATGGTACTATTAGGATGTGATGCAAACTACTCATTTACTGCTATCGACGTCGGAGCAGACGGGTCTCTTAAATTAGCAGAAGGGTCTCTTAAAATTCCCAAAAGTAAAATGCTACCAAATTCTATCATAGACTTCCCCTACTATTTTGTCGCAGACACTGCCTTTTCCATAAAAAGAAATTTAATGCGTACCATACCCTGATAAATGTTTGTCGGCAGACAAAGAGCAGTTTAACAAAAAATTATTGCGTGCGAGAATAATAATTAAAAATACTTTTGGAATATTAGCAAATAGATAGAGAATCCTAGGCATGGTTGGGTCTACATCTAAAAAATGCTGAGAAAGTTATTTTTGCTACTTTATTTTTGCACAATTTCATAATATTACAGAAAAGCGAGTTATATTGCCCACAGGACTACATAGACCGAGAACAAAATGGAATTAATATTCCTGGAGACTGGCGCGATGATGGTGAAGAGCTACAGCAATACCGTGTTTTTAGAGGAAATCGCTCAACCCAGGAAGCATTCGAGTTGAGAGACTGTTTAAAAAATGTCCTTCATTCAACTGATATTTAAACATGCTCTTCCTTATTTTACTTCATTAATAAGCAGAGTGACATTTGATTAAATAAAACATTTACTGAAATTCAAAATATAATTTTTTTATTGTATCATATTTTCGTATTCAGACTATAATAACATGGTAAAATCACAAGCGCATACATTCAACATTACGTGTCTATAAAAAGGAAAATCAAATCAGGTACTTGATTTCGAGTGTGTGTCAATATAATGCTCACGTAATCTTTGGTAAACAATATTTGATATTTCCATCTCCAATTCGTCTAACACCACTGGAGGTAAGCGAGTTTTTTCTATTTTCACTGCCAATGATGAAAATAAAAACGATGCAACATCCAAAAAGTATAAGAAATTTGTATGTATATCTTGCTTTTCGAAGATGAGACAGTGATTTTACGTTTTTTTGCCGGAGTGGAACAAACGATTTCATCGAGCCCTTCGTTAGGAGTATTACTATCAAAATCTGTTAAATCAACCGAATTGTAGTCATATTTATCGTAGCTCTTTCTATAACTTCCATTGTCTTTTTCAAAATTTCCAATAGTGCTATAAAATTATTAATAATTTTCGTAATTAACTTATAAATTTAAACCTAAATGATGTTAACCTTACTTTCTTTGATCATCTACATATACTATCCAAAAAGTTAGTTTGTTGAAAGTATTTCCATTTATTTGTGTGTTTCACGTCGATGGGTTCATTTGGAGCACTCCCAGAAGATGGTGTTTGACGGCGTATTCTTCGATAAGTATCGCGCAAACTCTTCCATTTGAATTTACACACTTCTTCTGAAATTGTTTAATCACACACATATAAAATATGTATTTCAGATTTGCACAAAAGAATTTTTTCAAAATTCATTATAAGGAACAAATTTTGAGAGAGATTGCTGTTAATCTCAAATCTTCCAGTAAACAGAAGATTTGAGATTAACAGCAATCTCTCTCAAAATTTGTTCCTTATAATGTCGGATCTCTTATAATTTAATTTTTTTTAAATCATATAGAATTGGCTTTGCCCTAACCAGTTCTATTAACTTCTCCTTGAATGACTTCTCCTTGATATTAAATTATAATAATCAGTAAAATCACCGGTATGTCTTTAGCAAACTTTTTTTTTCGATCGAAAACTAATAAATTTACATTAAGGAGCACAATGACAACTAAAAAATGTCAGGAACCAATATAACGACACAAAAAACAGTTGGCAGCATTGTATCGCTGGCGACAAAAATAGAAATAGATTCTAAAAAAATTCGTCGATAATGTCGTTGTCGCTGACGATTTTGGTTCTGTGAGCAGCATATGATTTCCGTGTATTCTAATTTGACAGGCAATATCGCTTGTAGTTGTCGCTCTTGTTCTGTTTATACCTTAACTGAACAATGTGAAAATATTGTCGGTTTTCTATATATTTTGACATACTCAACTAAAAGGTCGGAACGAAACGAAAACTTTGTACCCCGACTTTTATACAGCTCTACAACAATTTGATTTGTTCTTTCTATTACGATAATTAATGATTGAGGAATTTATAAGCATGACCAATCATATTTAAGTAAGTAATAATACCTCCATGTATTGGCCTCAGATAAAAATCAATTTGTTTATTACCCTAGACCGCTAGCAGAAAGTGACTCGAAGGGTCAAATTACAGAGCAATATCTTCCAGGAATATCAAAAATTAAATCGCGTTATTAATTTTTGCGGAATTTGGCTCAAAGGTAATTAAAATATAGCTAATGCACCGCCTGTCATCAAATTTATTATTCTAAAATACCAACAGATATTGAATTGAGCTGGGTTAGAAGCAGATCAAAATTTCAAACTTGTAAAATAAATAATTTGTGTTTAGAATTTAACGATGTTGGTGTTAAACTGTTTCAATTCAAACTGGTAACGTCACCCAGTAATCAATTATTTTTCTGTCACATTCTACGAAACTGGCGTCGAATGATATTAAGTGGAAATTTAACTGTTCCTACAATTTTAAGCCAATTTCGTTAGAATTAATATATAACAACTGATCTGGTCATAAGAACAGACGATGGCTGGGTTTTTATTTACTATATGTTCACCAATCTCCATTTCACCTAATAACTAGTGGCAACCTGGTGTAACAAATTATTCAATTATTTTACAAAAGATTTCAATCCAACATACCCGAATAATAATGGCCCACTCTCTAAAGGCGATGATTCATGTAGAAATTTTGTCTGACAGACATAAATAATAATCGCTCTGATTGGTTAATATTTAATTGGTTAATCAATTAATTTTATTCTTATTGGTTAATCAACTTTTGACCCTATATAGTATATCAGATTGCGATAATAAATTATTATAGTTGGTAACATCGATATTTGCTTTATAAATCTGAAGATACCTTATTACAAACCTGGATATGGTTGATATGTGGAAAAACTAATTTTTAAATTTCGAATTGAAGCCGATTTCAATAAATTTTTTACGAAGAGAATTTATTGCATGACAAGTAAGGTTGGTCGACCATTAAAATAAAATGTTACCAAATAATTCCTGACGTAAGCATCATGGAACACCGGAAACCATTTTTAGATAGACCTTTTTCGATATAAATGTTTATAAAATTTTGAAAAATGCAAATGGTTTTGATTTGCCTCAGTTAACACTAGATTTACGGACACTGAGTATATACCTATTTTTACTGAAACCCGTCATTTGACGGGTGCATTAAGCAGTCTTTTATTCTTTCAAAACAAAATTTCATGTATTAAAATTTCTTTAATAAAAGTACAAACTACATTTTAAATAAATAGATTTTTTTTATAGATTAATTCAGGTGTGCATATATCTTGCATTTAGCGCAAATTTTGTTAGTTTTATTTATGTTGCAATATCCAATTTGATAAGATTTGCGTATATTTAGATTATTTTGTATTGCCAATAAGGGATAGGAAGTCATCATAGGCTCATCACTATACTCGCTTGCAAGTTCATCTGCTAAGTCCAAGATGTTATAAAAGACTTGAAGCGACCATCTACGTGGCGTCGCTCTCACACTATATTTAATCGCCATTTGATCTACCATATCCACCCCAAATTTAGTCTTATTGTAAAACGTAATTGTCTCTGGGACAAGCCTATCATTTGATTAAATATTTAGATATTTATGTTTTGTGATCAATAATAGTATTTTTTTACTGGGTTTGCTCTTAAAAATAGTCAAAGTACCAGATTTAAATTTGTAAAGGAGTGTGGAAAATATGATGCCTATTTGCCTATTTGCATCAGGCTTTTAGCAGGATTAGCAATTCTAAATAAATTTGTTCCATATTTGAGAAATTAATGCAAATTTATCGGTTTGTAAACGTTGACTACGTTCAGCTCTCTTGTTAAATCGTACAAATCGATAATAAATAAATAATATTTGCATAAATTTTTCTCTCGCCCTAAATATGGAGCTTTCATAGATTTTGCTTCATATGCAGCTCTTGCATTTAAAATTGCTATAAAAGAGCGTAATTGTGGATTTGTAATTTTTCAATCTAATTTCAGAACCCGCCGTGCTTCAATTTCAGTGCAAACTTGTATATGGTCTAACATATAGACCTTGTTAAAGTTAGCCGAAAGTTGCCAGCCGAAAGTGAAAAAATCGATAATGCAGATAGTGTCTTGACTAGTTCAGCCGAAAGTTAAACAAATTATATACTAAATTGAAGTATCCCAGCCGAAAGTGACTAACCTACAAAATCAGCCGAAAAGAAAGAACAATTAAAATCTTCAATTTAACCGATATTAATTTATTGATTCATATCAATTGTGAAATATTGTTGTTCCCTTATCCTGGCAATAAAACCGTTTATCATTCGAGATTTTGCCAGATAGACACCAATCTGTTTATGCCGATTCAATAGCCTATGATCATAGGTAGATTTTGAGTATAGGGTTGTTGTGGGCCTGATGGGGTTATAATAGTGAAATTTAGATTTTCCATAGATAAAATCGTTCGTCATTCGAGATTTTGGCATAAAGACACCAATCTGACTATAACAGTTCGATAGTCCATGGCCATAGGTAGATTCTGAATATAGGTTAGGGGTTGGTCTGATGGGGTTATAGGGGTGAAATTATGACTTTCACTATTTTTCAATAACAAAATCGTTCGTCATATGAGATTTAAGCATATGACTATGCCAATTCGATAGCCCATGACTATACGCAGATTTTGAGTTAGGTTAAGGGTGAGTCTGATGGGTTTGTTTATAGGGGTGAAATATTCATTTCCCCCATTTTCGTCGATTAAATCGTTATGCATTCGTGATTTTGGCATATAGACACCAATCTGACTATGCCGATTCAATAGCCCATGATCATAGGTAGATTCTGAGTATAGGTTAGGGGTGAGTCTGATGGGGTTGTAAGGACGAAATTTTGATTTTCCCCATTTTCGTCGATTAAATCGTTCCTTTCTAGATTCTAAGTGTAAGTTGGAGGTGAGTCTGATAAGGTTATAGGGGTGAAATTTCGATTTTTTCAATTTTTCAAATATAAAATCATTTGTCATTTGTGATTTTGGCATATAGACACCAATCGGACTATGCCGATTCGATAACCCATAATCATAGGTAGATTTTGATTATAGGTTAAGGGTGGGTCTGAAGGGGTTATAGGGGTGAAATTTTGATTTTCCCCATTTTTCGTCGATAAAATCGTTCGCCATTCGTGATTTTGGCATATAAACATCAATCTGACTATGCCGATTTGATAGCCCATGACCATAGGTAGATTCTAAGTATAAGTTAGGAGTGGGTCTGCGGGGGGTTTTAGGGGTGAAATTTGGATTTCCTTCATTTTACGTCGATTGAATGGTTTTGCATTCGTGATTTTGGCATATGACACCAATCTGACTATGCCGATACGATAGCCCATGACCATAGGGAGATTCTGAGTATAAGGGCTATCAAATCGGCATACTCAGATTGATGTCTATATCCCGTTTTCAACCAAAAAAAATTGACTCAATTAAAGTCAATACTATATGTTATACTATACAAAGGTGTGAGTAAAAAAACATAATATATAATGGCGTTGTTGATAATAAATTTGGCTTTATTTGAAGTCCAACCAACACAATTACATCATAATTTCACCCCTATAACCCCATCAGACCCACCCCTAACCTATAATCAAAATCTACCTATGGTCATGGGCTATTGAATCAGCATGGTCAGATTGGTGTATATATGGTAAAATCTCGTACTACGAACGATTCTCTACGATGCTTGATAATTTGCAATCTTCTTTATCGACTACTTTCAGCTGTAGTTTCATCCCTATAACCCCATCAAACCTACCCCTAACTCATACTCAAAATGTACCTACAGTCATGGGCTATTGAATCGGCATATTCAGATTGGTGTCGATATGCCAAAATCTTGAATGACGAACGATTTTATCGTTGAAAAATGGGGAAAATCAAAATTTCACCCCTATACCCCGTTCATCTATTTGGTAAATTTAAAAAATTCATCTGTCAAAATCTTGATATACAAACCATTCATCAGCTAAACGTTACTGCGTCTCATAGCTATTTCCTTTAGAAAATTGATGATTCATGTGTAACTATAAAATCTGTATTGCTGGCATTTTTCGGTTTAAATATATTGAAGTTAGTCTTCTTAGCGATGCAATCTACATTATGGACATTTTAAAATATTTTCGGCTGGTTTAACAAAATGAATATCTGCATTACCATCTTTCAGCTGGGATAGCAAATTTACTATCAGCATTACCATCTTTCGGCTGAAAACATTCGGCTAATTTTTACAGTATGTTGGGCCTGAGACATCTTTGAATATAGTATAAGCTGGTGGCCTACCTCTATTTTGACCTGGTTGCATAACTTCCCAAAAAGTCCCATCATCAGCAATTTCTCTGGCAGCATTATCACTATGTAATATATCAGCAACTTGCATGTTATCTTCGTTTTCAGAATATAAAAGAGTACACATTCTTTTCAGGCTGCAGTGGGCATTATAAACATTTTCATTTTCACTATTTGAATCCGAAAGGTCACCTTCATCGGAATCTGGAAGCTGACTTCCAGTGCTGCTGTCAAAAAGTTTGGATTCGATATCATCAAAATTGCTATCAGATAAACTTTCATCCAAACTGGTTATTTTTTATTATTTTTCTTAAAACCAATATGGACTAGGTGAAGTTAGACCAGTTCGTAAATAGCTGGATCCCGTATTTATAATTTGTCGTGTTAGAGGGCAATGAATTTGAGTTGTGGCACTAACAGTGAACACTGTACCACAATAGTATATACTATTGTAGAATACACCACGAAGATAAGAATGACCCTTTTGTGACTGATCCAGGACTTTTCAATCAATTTTTGCAAATCTGAAATATACAGAATTTACATATTCAATATATTTCAGGTTTGCAAAAATTGATGAAGTTCTGGGTCAGTCACAAAATTGGTCTACCTCATCTATTAAAATGGGGATAATTTATATTTGTTAAGGATATTTAAAGCTAAATTTACATATACACCATGTCCGTTGGAAATCTCTGGGACCTGGGCAATCATCGATAGAGTGAATATGTGAATTCCATATATTTCAGATTTGCAAAAATTGATCAAGATCTGGGTCAGTCACAAAATGGGTCTACTTCATCGTATTAAAATGGATCATATTGATTTTTTCGAAAAATAATTTTTTTGAAAAATAGGTATACCACCTATAGATTATCAACATAGAAGTGTTTGAGCGGAAATAAATAAGGCTATGTATTCATATTACTACATAAGAAAAAGTCAATACATAAATTCGTTAGAAATATTATTTATATTTTTCCAATTTTAACATTAAATTTACAGAAATCCGTCAAATGACGGGTTTCGGTAAATCGGGAGTTAGTTCAGTTCTTCAAATGAACCCGATCTGATATTTTTTCCAAGTGTAAGTTCACACGATTTATTAACTTACATCCCTAACTATATAATTGTTTTAAATCATACAGCAAATATTTCGTTAAACTAATTATAAATTATATAACCAGCAAAAGTATGCGCGAGTTGGTTGCTAATTTAATTAATAATTATAAAACCTAATTATTATTCTGTTTACAGAAAAATATTGAGATTTATGACTGTGGGATTTACGCGGTTTACAATTATGATTGTCGTGTGCGCCCACTTATATATATTATATCATAGAAAATCATCTTAAACACGTGCGCAAAAAGTATAATCTGTTTGATTCAATTCATAAGCCATTCAATTCGCAAAAAGTATGCAGTTTAAAAATAAAGTTGAATGTAAACAATTTTTAAATTAAATAAATCATTTACGAGTCAAAAATAAATTGATTGGTTATCTTAAGAATTTTGAGTGTACAGGATATCGTCGTTCGATTTAAAGTTTGGTTGGGTATCAATCAAATTTATGGTAATACATAATCAATTTGTTACGCGAGTAACCATAAATCATTTGACCCAAAATGAAATCGAGTTCGTATGATAGACATGCATCAGACATACCGTCTTATATAAATTAAAAGGTGTGGTGTTTTACCAGTTGCAATGTCGCGATTGCTTATTAATTGTTGTTGGTGACTTCATTGACTTGTTGGTTGCACGAGTTAACGTATTAAAAAACCGATAAAAATGACAATTATATAGAGCTTTTTTTACTTCAACCGTTTCAAATTGTATAATAATGTTCAATTAAGCAAGAAAATTGTCGTAATTACAAGCATAATAAATTAAAAAAATATTGATTGGAAAATTATGCGGTTTGAAATTTCCATATAAAGGTACATGTGACTTAAAAGTGTTATATAAAGTGAATGACATGTGAGTTTGTTTTAATTTGTTGTATATATACTACCACAAAATAAATTAAAGGAAGCAGTGAGCTCATCTCGTGACAAAATTGTATTACTTTTAATTCCCAGCACACAATCGATCAACTGCATGACGTGCGTGTCAAAATCTTTAAGTGGATAGAGTAAAATACATCCAGTCAAAATGTTTTTAAAAAAATTTCACAATACAGTTTAATCATTATTTTTTTTTTTAAATAGAGTCAGACATATATTTTGTCGTTTTCATTAATTCGAACACTAAATTTCATCATCACGGATTAAATTAAAATTGAAAAAATTGTAAAATAAATATTATTCAATGTCTAAAAATTATTTTAATTAATGTCATACATTAAAAGCTGTAGGTTTTATTTTAATGTTATTATTTTATACAAAAATAATAAAAAAAAATCGCTAGAATTTCGATAAATCATAACTATAGAGCATTTCAACGGATTAGCACGGATTCATTTTTGTAAAGTAACTTGTTACATTTTAATTATAAAATAGCAGTGATCGGTTTTTATGAAAAATTTCGCTGCCTGAAAGTCACGATCGGGAACCAAATGAGATGGTACTCGCCTCAAAAACTGTCAAATCAATAAGTAATAAACTTCTCATGCTCTAAGGAGCGCTTTAAATTGTTTAAAATCGTTAAAATTGCGGATTAGTGAAATCGAATTTGGAAGAAAACTTCCGAATTTCTCGCGGTGTGTCGAACTGAATTGATTTTTATTTTCTATTTGTACAGGCTATTAGGACGTATAATGGATACAAAATGGATTATTAGAAACATCATAAATTTTGTATTTAGTAACCCACCACTTCCCGAAACGTTGCGAATGGAGGAATTATATTACAGTGCGTTTCGCATGAAGCATAGGCAAAACTGAAGCAAATCGGCGCAGATAAATTAGGAACTCAATATGAGATTAAATTGCCTACAGAGCTAAGGCCTAGAGTGAACATTTTAGGAATGCCAGAACAACTAGAAAGCGATGAAATTACAACAGCGTTGAAGCAACAAAATTCGTTTTTAGCTGCTGAGAGACATAAAAGTAGTAACAACCTATGGAAGAAAAAATACAAAGTAAGTCGATACAATCAATTAGGTTGATGAGTGTAATAACTGTAACAGCACAGAAACGAAATGTAGCAACTGTTTTGAAACAAATAAGAAGCTAAATCTAAATATTGATGCAAACCATGCTACGTAGGATAATAATTGCACAGTATATCAGCGCAAGTTGAAAATACTAAGAAATTAAATCAATTACCAATAGCAGTTTCGAAAACAAGAAGCCCTATACACCAACATCCGAAGTCTGTCGTCAAATGTCATGGAGTTACAGGAAATTGTGTTCAATTATAAACCAGCCTTAGTTTTACTCAGTGAAACTAGAACAACTGAAGAAATGTACGACTTGGAGTTTCATATTGATAACTATAAATTTGTACACTGCGACTACGATAGTCGACTTACAGGTAGAGTTGCTACTATTCTCGGAGTACCGCAGCGATCTCCTTTAGGACCATTGCTTTTCATCCTGTACATCAATGATATAGTGAAAATTATAAAAAATTGTAAAGTGAATATGTTTGCTGATGACACCTTTGATTACGATTGGAACACCAACCCTTAGTGAAACTGTTCAGAAAATAATCGAAGATTTGGAGAACCTGAGAAAGTGGCTGATATTCCATCAGTTGGCACTTAACATTTCTAAAACAAAGTACATGGTGATGTCAATAAAAACAATACTAGAATGTAACCAAAATGTAGATACTGAAGTCATTGAACGTGTGAAACATTGAAAATACAGAAGGATCAACAAGAGCGTATACAACATAACCCTAATTAAAACTATAGGAACACATATGAACAGGGCTTGCATCGGTTTTCTAATGATTCCACTTGGACACTCTAAAACAAACATTAGTTTAACTGCAACGGTTTAGCGGATAACATATATGAAAGAAGTGAGTGCGATTTATAAAAAACGATTTAAAGCGGTGGTTTTAAGTGCACATCCGCAAGGACCAAAAATGTCGGTTGCAAGTGCAGCAAAATATATAAAAAAGTCGAAAATATTTGTACAGAAGGGAATTACACATTATTCAATGTAAAAAAATGTTGACGATTTGCCAGGTAGGGACAAAATCCGAACTACTACAAAAAGGAGGATGAGGCCATCGTACAGTTATTTTGTGAAAATTCTTCGTTTACGCTGGATGCAGCTGAGAATTATGGAACATTTCTATTCATATACATTGGAAACCGACTACAGTGGGCGAATGAACATAAAATAAAAATTTGACGAATATTTTGTTTACCGATGAGTCATCCTTTTCGAGTTTTAATGTTAAAAGGCGTGTTTGGCCAACTAAGCAAATAAAAAGGATTATCCGAATCCGAATTGTGAATCACTCGCCCTAGCTCTACGTATGGGGAAAAAATAAGAGTTAAGAAAAAAAGTGATGTTTTAAACTAATATCTGAGTATGTACTGATTTCTATGCATACAAAAAATGTTCAGACAAAATACTCATGAGGGATCTCTTAAGAATCTCATAACGTTTATTTTAAAAAAAAAATACTCAATTTGGTGCATTTTTCTAGGCTCTAGACATTTTTGGGACTAAACACTACTTAAAACCCTTATGTGCGTTGGGAGAATTACGATAGTTACAATACAATACATTTCAGGGACTATTGAGTGTATTTAATATACTTCGATTGTCGAAGTCGCGCGCTCAGATTTACCGGGAGTCAAACGGTTAAAGAATGCATTAGTATTTAGCTAGTATTAAATATATTAATTATGTTCTATTTAATTAATTCATGATAACAATAAGATTAAAAAATGTCATTATTATTGATAACTAAATATATAAAAATAAACCACTTAATCTTATCCATTAATGAAATTTCTTGTAATATTTGAATGCCTGGCGTCGGCAATATAATATTTGACTGACAAAAAATTTTAATATTTAAATTAACAAAACTTTGGTAGTTATTTAGTTCAGAGACTAAACGGAATAAAAGAATCCAATGAAAATTTCCCAACAGTAAAAAATTTTAAATTTCAATGATAAACTATAATTTCAAAGAATTTATTTTCGTTATTAATTTTGATTACAAAACTAGTCTTACTAAAACACGCACAAAACATGCTGAATTTTATTATATTTTACTAATCAGAATCCAAACCATTCCTACCTACCTAGTGGGGTATATTCCAAAATACGGCTAAAATTAATTTCAAGATTATATTTCGATGAAAAAATCAATTTATTATCAAATGGATCTTGAATTAATTAAATCATAAATTCTATTCCTACGACCCGCAAAAAATGCACTAGATGCTCTAGTTTCCAATATATTCATTATGACTGCTTCAAAAAGCACGTAAAAAACAAATTTTTTACAAAATACAGTCACGGATAGATTCAAAGTGGGAAGAAAAGGGGTCCCTTTCGATCCCAAATTGTTTAAACAAAATTATTTTGCAATTGGAACATCCATTCGTTATTTCAGATAGTATTGGAATATGCAGAACCTCTATAAACAATATTTTGCTTATGCTAAATGAAATTCGACTCATCTGATTTAAGCCAAAATGGAAAAAATATGATTAAATTAACCTTTGGTGAAAGTAAAAAACCTGAGCCATGCTTCCTTATAACGAACAAACAAAAATTCAATTCAAGTACTACCTAAATGAGCAATATCAATACAATCTCGCCTATTGGTTTGATAGGCAATTAATTCAGCACGGGCGGGATATTTATTCAACAAAAATTGCTCTTTAAAAGTTTAGAAAATTAATGACATTGTGAGATTAGTTAAATAATATTTAAGTAATATTAGGTTTATAACAGGGGCGGCATGTCGTATGTTCGAATCATTCGAAATTTGAAAAAATAAATCGAACGGCGGTATTTTATATCATGTTCCAATCGCGATAATGATAAAGTTTCAGGATTTAAAATCAAAGTAATAATAAATGTAGCTGAGATTTCATTCCTGAAAAAGTATTGCAAAATTAAAAAAACGATAGTAGTCGAATAATGATACAACATGCCGACTATCACTTCTTTCGATTCGACTCTAAAAGTCAAATCGAATCGAAGTGATAGTACAACATGCCACCCCAGTGTAGTGGTATTGCAGATTTTAGTAGTCTAGAACAGAACCATCGAAAATATTACTTCTGTATAAATTCAGGAGAGTCTGCAATATTCAATTGGTATATAAATACAAATGCAACAAACACAATGAGCGAGTCATTTGGGAGATTAGATAATCGATAGAATGAAAGAGGAAAAGAGTACCGGGGAAGTAATAAATGGTGTTAAGTGGAAATAGTGGCGTAATTTAGAAATAATTGTAAATGATAAATAGTAAAATTAATAAATAATTGTGAAAATGAGCTATTTGCTGTGGTGTTTTAGTGATTAGCGGGTTTTAGCAAAATTGTGGGAATATTTCTTGTATGTGCGGCAATATTCCAGTAGTGCTATTTATTAAAATAATATTTTCGCAAATATTCCGGAAAGAGTGTGAATTATACAAGAATAGGCCCTCAAATTCTATAACAATATTCATAATCCAGTGATACGAATCGAATTTGACAGGAAAAATTCAAAACAATTGGTAACAGCGGTATGATTGTGAATATTAGGCGATGGGTGTTAAAAATGTAACGGCGACGAAGATAAAATTCTAATTAAAGCAGCGTAATTTACAGACTGGGTGGTTAAGTTAAGATAAGTTTCTTGTTAAAAAACTTAGAAAACAAATTATGTGCAGCATATATATCTGAAAGATCTAGAATGTTGAGCCAAATATAGTAATTCTACAATTGATCGACAAAGCAGGTACTAAGCAAATATACTAAAGTTGTATATGTAGATGCTAAACTTAAATATATCAATTGTCTGTGGTTTGATTACGACCTGTGGAAGCTTATTCGGCAAAAAAAAAATCTCTTGAAAAGTTTAAAGAAGTCATTCTAATTTAAATAATGGTACTTTCATCGGTAAACAAATATAGTGATAGTAGTAAGAAAATAGCTATAAGGAAAAGTATTGGACTAAAAAAGATATTATCAGAAATAGTTTAATGGTATACCTAATCTTACAGATTTTTGGAAAAATGTAAATTCGTTGTTTGGTAAAAGTAATACTACTAATGAAATACCGCTCGTAATGATGATGTTATGATTTTTGATGTTCATAAGTTTGCTGCTAAATTTAATCAATATTTTTCTAAGTTCGGTTTTTTATTGGCTAATTCGCTTAATAGTGATAAAAATTATAATATATTTAATACAGTTCACGATATATCAAGTTCCATCTACTTTCAACCTTCAACTCCTGCTGAGATATTCAATCTATAATTAATGAACTTGAATCATGTAAAGGATTTGGACCAGATAATATTTCGGCTGTAGTTCTTAAGACAAATATTCATCAATGTAAGTATCTTCTCTGTGACTAAAATAGTGGCTGCAATTAAAAGTGTTGACAAACTAGATGTCCATAACTGCCGTCCAATTTCAATATTGTCGTTTTTGATAAATTACTAGTGATTACTTAGTGATGTTGGTACTGAAATAGCGTTGATTGAAACGGTTGATATGATAAACATTGCATTAAATAATTCATCGAATATGAGTGCTTTGTTTCTTGATTTACGTAAGGCGTTCGATTGTATTGACCATGCTATCATACTTGACAAGCTGTATTAATACGTGTTTAGAGAAACTCCATTTAATTTATTGAAGAGTTATCTGGTCAATCGATTACACTACGTTTCCATTCGATTATTTGCTGATGACACATCACTCTCTTATAATGTTAATAAATGTGAGGATATTCCTGCAATGGTTAAATCTGATTTGTCAGTTCTATATGAATACTTCAATTGCAATATGCCATCCATATATTTAAGGAAGACAAAATTCAGCACATAAAACTTTTAATATCATTTTTAATTTAAGTAAATATATCCGACATAAATATTGAAACAGTTGGCAAATACAAATATCTAGGTTTGATATTTGATTCAAAATTGAATTGAAAAAGCCATATTGATCACGTTTACCAGAAAATAGACCCTTTGGTTGGAAATATGCGCAAACTTTCTTATTTTATCCCTACATCTGTACCCCGTAATAATTATTTTGCGTTCATTCACTCGCGGCTTAGCTATAGCATTGGTGCTTACGGGCTGTCGGCAAAGTCTATAGGTTATGTAAAGTCCAATCTCAACAAAATAAAACTTTTAAAGCAGTATATAAATTGCTACATTTGTTTTCAACCTTGGAATTATATTCAAGTGTCGCTAAAGGTGTTCTTCCATTATTAGCATTGAACAGTTTATCCATTGTAGCATATGTTCATAAGGCATAGTGACTTTATATAACTTGGAATTTTGTACGCCTGTCCATATGTATCAGACTCGATTCGCACATAATATTTGTAGAGCAGCGTTTAATAATGAATATGGTAGGAAACGGGTATTATATATTGGCCCGCTAAATAACAATAAATTACCAGAACCGGTGAAATTAATACAAGACTTGCATTTTCTGTTCTATAGGGTGATGGTAAAATTGCATTAAATGTATACACGTTTCTACTATTATTGTTTATCTTTGTAAATATAATTTATTTATTTTTTTATTATACATACAGTATATTTTATGGTCATAATTAAATTCGGTATACCCCTTCATCCACTGCGGAAACTGATGATTTTATTAAAAGGTTCCAGTTTAATTTGTTACCATTAAATAAAATATCTCAATATTGTAAACTATTGCATACTTATGTTCTATTGAATGAAATAAAGGTATAAAAATTTTAAAAAAACTATATGAGCCTCTCAAGGAAGCAAATATTAGACCCGGTTAAATATTGATTGATTGATTGATTGATTGATTGATTGGAATGTGCGACCAAACCTAAGTAAGATTCCCGGTTGACGCCGGGCCCATCCGCACACTCTTTTACATATAACATCTGATGGAGGGATAGGAAAGGTTTATTAATTATTATGGAAATTGACCCGGTTTCAGACACCTAAGTAGTCAATAGTTAGTAAATTGTTAGTTGAAATGTAATATAAGAAGGTTAGCACAAGACAACACAATTATTTTTGATTTTTTTATATAAATATTCAGCAATCAGCATCCTAAAAAAATTTATGATTAATTAAATTGAAACCTAGAAAAAAGAAATATCACGATCCTTGGAAAACTATCTAAGTACAGCAATATTTAACTGCATTTCGAATTTACTCTGTAGCTTCCAAGCTAACTGTAATTTCAAAAAGTCGAATATCCTCTGAAATATCAATTTTATTAGCAACCAGATAGCCATTATGATTCCTGCCTTGTCTGTTCTTCTGACTTGTAAATAAAAATTTTGTTTTTAATTAGAAAGTATTCTGGCTTCAAATAACTTCTGTAATCAAAAATCTTCATTAGGACAAAATAAATTAGCTTAATCAGGAACTGCAATTAATAATAAACACCTGATAAATCTCGATAACTCTAAATTGCTCAACAAATTAAAATATAAAAAATATAATATTTTAATACTAAAATTCTGAATAATTGGATGAAGGAATATTAGCAAATTAGTTAATCTCTGAAATCAAACTGTGGAAAGAATCATTTTTATAAATAATGATAATCAAGAAAAATCAAGCAAAACATGTAATGTTTATCCAGGAGTATTCGATTCACGCTTTTCTAGAATCAAAAATCAAACTCACTATGCGGCACATAAAGTTATTTTCGGAACGATCCCAATAGTCGAATCTTCTCCCTGTGAAACCTCTACTATTTACCAAGCGATCTTCCGCTAACATCACTAATCAACAACATTTATGACAAAGCCGTGATGAAACCATGACAGATTATAAACGTATCGTGGTAAATCTTATAGCTCAAAAATTTCAGCGTACGACTGATCATCCTAAATTTCAAAAATGATTCCACTCGCGCTAAATTGACGCTAAACTTCAACAAAAACATCTATAATATTCATTAAAAAGACTAATTTAGATATGTATATCTAAACCTCAGACAAGGGTTCTGTGTAAAACTGCAAATTCGCCTTCTTATATTAATAATTGATAAATACATCAACTCCCAAACAAAACAATTTAAAATTACCAAAAATAGCTTAGAAATATAGGTAACAATAGAGCCTAATATTATATGAATACAACAATCTGTATAAGCTGAGAAACATAATGTTGAATGAACTAGCATCACAAACCGCAGACACCGACCTACTACTACTCATAATGAACCCATTTAAAGTACTCTAATATGAAAGAAAAACACAAAAAATAAACAACAAGTAAACAATTTATTTATTTATCCTCGTCGCCACTGTGTATATTGATCTAAGATCTAAGATTCGATCGTTGTTTTTTGTGTCCTTTTATTCAGCAAAACATTCACACACACACAAGCACAAAAAGCATATATATAATAAATATATTATAATTAGCTATATACCCTACTGGAAGGCAATCGATGAGCTCACCGATGGGCCCATCATGAATCCCTCAACGAAGTCTCAATGAACTTTATTCCGTGCCCAAAGTTATTTATATATCCAATGAAATCCTATGTGAACCAACGAATGATCCTCATAACGCATTGACGAACTCATCAACGACCCCTGTAAAGAAGTCACTGAAACAGTAATAAGGCAGTTCCTACGAAAATTCATGCAAGCAGTGTAATATAATCCATTAAGGGGCATTTTGAATGATACCTTATGTTCAATATTTTATGTTTCAACCACAAAACAAAAGACGTCTTCATTTTTGCAAGTCACTTTCAGTCCAGGAACACACATTGAACTAGCTCCATTGCACGTTCCTATTATCAAGAAAACATCCCACACTCAATCTAAATATAAGGAAATAAATCTGCGTCCCTAATCACTTCCAAAACCCTTACCAGAATGAAATGCCTACACAAGCTCAAAAAATTAAATTCGATTGCAACTGGATTTCACCATTAGAAAAGTAATAACAGCCTCTCCAATAACGACCTTCATAAACATGTTAGTTATTTTTTGAACTTGTCGCCTTCGATAGCACAGTAAGTAGAGCGCTTGCTATGTAATTCGGGGGTCCCGGGTTCGATTCCTGGTGGTGACAAAAAAATTACGACTGGGCGTTTTTAATGTGTTATGTGTTACATTGTGTATTGTCTTATATATCTCAAGCCATAGTTATCGGCTTTTCTCCATAAATATTTGTCTATTCAGTAGAACGCCCAATACACAACTTCAACTTCTCACGGAGAGAAAGATAATCGCAACACACCTTCTGTTCAGAATTTCATCAAGAAGCCCACCCATGCTGTCCTCGTCAATTGCCCGACCTACAAAAAATTTAGACACATACAATCAAATAAAATTTGATGGCTTTTCAATACCAAATCAAAAATCCATGCAATTCGCATGTCTGTGAGAGCTCCCGCGCCACTGTGTTCGAGCCCCGACGAACATTTTCCGATAGGGTAATACGAAATGAAGTAAATAAAATAAAATTAAAACAAAATTGCCCTGGGAGTCAATTCGCGTTCCGTAAAACAATGAAAACGAAAAGCCTTTCTCATTAGCAATCGAGTAGATTTGTATTCCCCATAAGAAATTTTGATTTCACACAGTGAAATTTAAAATTTACGTGCGAATAATTCAAGCTACTAGATTGCCAATGAAAAAATCCCCTCACCCTCACCACTTCACGGAACGCGAATTGACTCCCTGATCTGGTACATTGTTTCATCTTATACCTATCGATACTCACACATAGCAGAGCAACTATAACCACATTTTCGTGGATATCGAAATGTAAATCTCATTGTACACCTCCAATGCTAATATCCATGATACAATACATAAAGCTACTTATGAGTAATTTCATATATAAAACAAAACGTAGGATTCAAACAAAATTACCAAAAGCAGACAAAAACAAAAAATAATCGTCGAGCAAAAACAACAACAAAAATTGTTAGCCAGTGTGATAAAACAAAACAACAGAATTAAAACACCCTTTCTTGCGCAAACGATACTCGAATAACCTACTAGAGGAGAATACTAGTACTCTGCGCCTCTATGAGTTATTAAATACAGTTATTATGATTATATACTTAAAATTTATTTGTAAAAGTATGTATTAATGTAATAAAATATGTGTTAAAACAATCAAAAAAATGAAAAACACTTATCTTGTGCATCTTTGGAATCAAAAAAGTCCTACATATTGAAGAATTACATACAAAATGTATAAGATGCATTCAAGCAACGGTATCAAAATACATACATATAAACAAAAATTGTTATGTACATATCCTACACCATTGCAAGCGCACCACATACAAATTAATATAACTGTACAATACGTACAACATTTCACTTTACTGATTAAATTCCACAAAATATTATTAAAATTATTATTTATTTATTTATGGGCACATATATATTAGTTAATTGATTAGTTAATCAAAACACATTTAAATTATAAATTATTTATTTGTTTAGAGGAGAGACAAAAAAAACACGTCTGTTCTCTACGACGTTTAATCGCCGACCAAATTATAGACCCGGATAAATATGAGATCAAAAAGATAATAAAGAAAAAACTAGATGATTAATGTATTGGCATCAAAGTTTAGACAAA
Organism: Nephrotoma appendiculata; assembly: GCA_947310385.1. Taxonomy (NCBI): domain Eukaryota; kingdom Metazoa; phylum Arthropoda; class Insecta; order Diptera; family Tipulidae; genus Nephrotoma; species Nephrotoma appendiculata. Next base: position 280,516,171 of record OX371223.1, read on the forward strand.
TGATTCAAAATTTGACCAAAAAATGGAACAAAATGTTGATCAACAAACTTGATCAAAGAGACCTTACAAGATTTGATTTGAGAAATGAAATAAGAAATTAAAACAGACAACGAAAACATCTAGAAGAAACTGGATCAAATGGTACACATAATATTTGTAAAACGGGCTTATGGTCTAAAGGATATGGAAAAGAAATTGGAGAACTGAGAAAACGGTTTGAAGTGGATGTTGGAAATTACTGTCAGCAATAAGGTGGAATCGGGTCATGAAGATCCTAATGTAGGTGCAATTGGTCGGGAGGAACCATTGAGATTTATGCAATCGTGTGTTGGTGAAGAATATCGGATAAAGTGAATCAGCTGGACCAGGTCGAAACTGTTGAAATATTTAACCAGAATATATTCGAAAACGAACTACTTGAGATTTTGAATGCCCAATCGAATACAGATTGACGTCACATAGTGAGACATTTAGTAGTCAGTAAAGACTAGGAAAGTTGGTGTTGATAGTAAATTGGGATAGCAACGGATTATCTGGTGAAGATGGTTTCGATGATTTTGATGTTAAGAAATATGTATGTAACAGCAAACGACGGTCAACTTGATGAAAGTGATAATGCTGCTGCCGGATTTGTTGACGTGACGCAACGCTATATAATCTCTAGTGTGATAGCTACGTTTAAACGAGATCCGATATGGGATGATTGGAGCAGTCATCTTTGGATCGGACGAAGTTACGTTGCATAGAATATTTAAATGTATATCTGTAGGAGATACCGGGGATACCGACTATAATGTGAATTGAGATTACAGAAGGTCCACCTGATTACATATAGTTGTGAATTACCATAAAATTTGTGTTGCAACTGTCAAATTCTATAACGATATTCACAATCCAGTGATATAAACCGGATTTCACAGAGCCAACTCGTTAGAATATTCAATGGTGATTTTGAATTCACGACAATTTCTTGAAAAATAATTCATCAAAAATGAAAATTTATTGGAAACCTAAATTCACCAAAAACTAATTAATTGAAAATGATAATAAGAAGAAAATCGTAACTCACCGAAAAACACTTTTCTGAAATCTATAATTAACTGATATTGAGATTTACCGAAAACCTAGACTTAATGATAAAAAAATTTACCGAAAACGGCGATTCAATTAAATAAATAATTGGACGAAAGCATTGAGACATAGCATCATTTCAAATATGCAAATTATAATTGTATTGTATGCATCGATTGTATGGCCACAATTTATAAATAAGGAACTAAATAACTAAATGTATAGTAATTCGACCATCCTGGGCTGAATGAACTGATCAGTGAATTGTAGTGAAATCCGATTGAATAAACAAAATTAATTAAATGTGAAGTGAATAACAGCAAAAATATTTTTTTTGTTGTGATATAATCTTTGCAATCTGTTCTGGGGCAGAAGTACCCAAACTCTTCCGCGGTTTGCTTTTCACGTCCTACCTTACGCATTGCATGCCACATCGAGCACGTACTGTTCCCTATTGAAACGAAAAATGTGCCATTTGGTCGGTAAAATAATAAATATTGACATAAGTGCAATTTTGAAATTAATTTATTTGGTCTCCATGACTGAATTAATAAATCTTCAACTCACTCGATTTCGGTTAAATTGCATTGTATAATCAAAAAAAAAAATATTCTGCCTTCAATTTCAGAAAGCCAACAAGGAAGCCCTTGCTGAAAATTTATTCCTTAAATTTATTTGATAAATGTTTCAAATAAATTTTTGTCATTTTTTCTATGTATACAACTATACAACATCATTGCAAAAATTGAAAAACTCCCATAATAGCTACCACTCCCAGTAGCAGTTTCCACCACATTTGGCAAAGATCTCCCAATGAGTTTTGTGCCGTATTGTCTACACCGTAGTCAATTAAAAAATGACATCGACAATGTAGAGAATGTAGGCCATGTCGAAAATTATTGCTTATGTTAAAAATCAGCATAGTTATATGATTTTTTTATTAATTGAACCATTTCGGCTCCATGGAGCTGCATTTCTAACTCACATTTGAAAAATTTTAGAACTAAATTACAATTTTAGAATTATTCACGGTATGGTATGGGATACTTCAATGAACAAAATCATAAGCACGCAATAAAATGTTAAAGCACAAATTCATGAATGGATAACAACGGCTATCAGACAGGACAATTTCGGTAAAACCGCTCAAATACCCCAATATTTTTATGAAGCTTGTAAATCCAACGTGCACAAATATTTGATTGTAGACACAAACAATTTGTTTGGCTGCCATATGTGTATTCCACCCTTTTGCTTAAGAAATGGATGTTAAATTTGGGTAATGAATGTTGATACAGTATCATTTTCAGATGTGCATAGAGATGTTGAATAGAGAATTGCTTTCAGAGCTGCGAATTTAGCGTCATACGACGATATGATTATCGATGGAGCCGGTTATAATATATCTTGATGAACACGATTCCGACTAGCATTGCAGTTTATTATTTCTGGATTAAAGAAAATGGTTTGAGCATGTTAGTATATAACATCGATAATTGTATTGTATCTATATTAAACCAGAGGTAAAACACCTAGGATTAAAGTTAAGCAAACTGCCGGTGTATGTTAATTTAACGATATGCAAATCATTGCTACTGATTCTAGCATTTAATAATTATATAATTCATCTAAAATGTCAAACAGATTTGTAAACGAACAAATTTTCAATTTATGAAAGAGGACCAAGGCAGTTGACATAAAAAGAAAAACAAAAATTTTCACTAAAAAATGCTGCACAAAATGACTCAAGAAAAATTTCTTCATTCTTCATTGGTATTATTCTATATTCTATACCAAAGCATTAACTTGTCACCAGCGCCAAAGCAGACGATTTGTGAACTAAAGCGCAGGTAAAAAATTTGATACTTAAAATTCTACAAAACAGTTTGCTACCAGCGCCAAAACACTGAATTTAAGAAATAAATAGTTGTTTAAAAAATTTGCCTTCGTCCAAAATCTAAAAACGAGATGCCGCTTGATCATATCAGAACGGGAAAAAAAATATTTGTAAACAGCACCACAATGGTATTTTGGAGTCCCAGCGCCAAAACGGTGGATTTTACAACTAAATGGCTAATTTAAAAATTGTATTTTTTTCCAAGACCTTTCGAATGATATGGTACATGATTATATGGAAATGAGAAAAACTGTAACTGCTTAAAGTGCTACAACTGTAGTTTAAATACTAAGGTGCTTCAGAAAATATTACGGCATTCTTCAAGACTGTATCAACGATAAACGACACGCATCTCTATATATATTTATATATTAAATGATAATTTAATAATTAGCTACTATAGTTATAACTGTTTTAATTAGCTATTAGTTATAACTGTTTCCAGCGCCACAACGGTAGTTTTTAGCACTAAGAATTTCTGAAAAATTCAAGGCATTCTTCAAGGCCTTTTCAACGATATACGACAAGTATGTATTTTATAATAAACTAAAAATTACCTAAAAGCGCCAAAACGGTGGATTTATGAACCAAAATTTATCGAAATTGTTGTCTGATCCAAGAGTTTTCAAACGATATACTAACGAGTATATAGGAAAAATGTAAAGCAATGTCGTGGTCTTGGGTATTTTCCTATGGCAGGTACCTCGATCTACCTCGAGGTAGAAATACGAAAAATTTTCAATGCACCGAATTCAAAATAAAAGAAGATTGGCGCAAAAAACTTCGAATCGCATAAGCCGTTCTTGAGATATCATCAGTATAGACATCCGTTCATCTATCTATCCAGACAAAGAACAGGGTTTTTTGGAATTTTTTTTGATCGCCTTCGAACGTCGAGAAAATTGGTTTTGAACCAGTGTCATTTTTTCAGGATTTAAATAACTTGACCTTGACAGACCGAAGTTAAAACAACAAAAGAGTAATAATCTACATTGTCTACGCTATTTTCGAAACCAACATGTCGACAATTCCGAATTACGCGTAGACGCACAACACAGCTCCCAATTAATGGAAAAACCTTAAGTATGAAGTTATATTCCGAATAGTGAATCCGCCTGAACTGTAGAGATGCTAAAGTTTGGTACAATATATAGTTTTTAAATCAAAACTTGTCATTTCCAGTACAATTTTAAAAAAATATCTAAACAAATTTTGTTCGAAATTTGAATTTACAACATTTTTATTTTTCATCGTTTAAAAGCTTATTATGAGCTTTTTTGTCGAAAATCGTCATTTCCGATAAAATTTTGGAAAACTGATTTAACCGTTATTTTTTCAAAATTTATCTAAAATCTTTTGGTCGTTTTTCTCGAAAATTATATGCCTTTTAAAATATTTGTTAAAAATGAAGAGCACTGATTGAAGTTGCTGCTTCCAGTGATCCGATTTCGACCAGAAATGAGTGGGATGTCCCAATTTATGGAAAAAACTTAGCTATGAAGTTTCACTTAAAGCAATCGCTTTGTATAAGATGTAGAGTTCATTCTCCCGGTACTTATTGACTTCGGCGACATAGCCAATAGTAGAGTTGTAAAAATCTGGAGGTCAAAAATTTTCATGATGACAGGTCATATTGTAACGATAATAAATAATGTTGCAATTTGGCGAAGTTTATTATTTTATTAAAAATTATTACATTAAATTATTACATTAAAAATTCATCGAACGGCATCGCGTTCCAGATTAGTGAACTTTCTCATCATCATTTGATAAGCAATAATGTTAGTCAACTTCGGCCAAACTGTGGGGAAATTCAGAAAGGGATACAGTCGTGTAATTTAACAAAATTATTATAATTCGATGTATTGAAAATGCTTTGAATGGCCTGGTGTTCCAAATTTGTGTAAATAGAATAGATTTTACAATATAATCGTAATAAAGTATTTGAATAAAATTTTTGGCTTATATGATTTTATTAGAAACCCTGAAATTGCACGAGAGTTCAAGCAATCAGTTAATGATTCACGTAGTTTATTTTAAAATAGACAGTTTCAGTTAATATTAGACACAAACTCGCTACTATATAGCAATGAGCTGTGAAATGACCCAATTTTTAAAAGTCAAACACTTGGTAGACATTTTGTGACTCTCAATTTTTGTATCGTACAAAATGACGTTCACCACGAAAAAAAAATTTACGCCGCGAGGAAAGGAACGATTTATGGAAAGGAACTGTCTTAAAATTGAGTCAAAATCATTCAAATATAAATATGCACTTTCATTTCCGGTAAATTGACGTACTCAGGTGTATTGTCGTGCCAAAGTTGAATTTAACTCAATCGATATTCTTAACCAGAATATATACTTTACATAATACAATTGCAATCCTAAGCAAAATGTTCTGTCAAAATTTCCATTGAAGATCCATTGGGTTCAAAAATCATTGAAAACTGATTATTAAAAAAATTTAAAATATTTTTAATATTGTATTGAATTGGAAATTTTTGTAATGTAATTTAAAAATGGTGTTCCCGACAAATAAGAGGAATGTCTGGGATTCGCATCCCACCACAAGCAAGATGTAAAATGAAAATTTTTTATATCGATACGATCAATGATGTTAACAACAAGTATGACGAGCTTACAGAAGAACGAACTAAAATACCTAGTGACTTTTTAAAATAGCCTAAATATGTAGTTTAAATAATATTCAGTGGGGATCACAAAACAACTTTTGTGTTTAAAATTTAAAAAATAATTGTTAGAATGTCAAATAAAGGGTAGAGGAAATAGTTTGTGGCTTTTTCCCCGATAGATGGCTTTACGTTTAAATATCTCAATAACATTGATCCTATCGGGCAATTTTTATGAAAGGCGACATTTTGGTGTTTGGAAGGTTACATTTTAATTTGCACTTTGAAATACAAAACATTAAAATCGGTGAATTGAATAAAAAGTTACAACATTTTAAACAGGGAGATGAATAATGAAAAAAATTGATATCTTTTCCAATTTTATTACGACAAAGGTAACGACGCGGCTCAGGCGAAATTTTTTTTGTTGTTTATGGAGAAAGTGCTTTATCAAACTTAGCAGCAAAAAATGGTTCGCACGCTTTCGTTCTGAAATTATGGATGCAAACATGCACCTCGCTCTGGTCGACCAAAAAATGGAAAAATCGATGAAATCATGCAGAAAATTGAAGAAGACCGGCATATAAGTAGCCATGCAATTGGTAAAGAACTAAATACGGATCACAAAATAGTTGTAAACCATTTGAAAATGGCTCGATACAAAAAAAGCTTGACGTTTGGGTACCCCATGAATTAACAGTTAAAAATTTAATGGACCGGATTTCTATCTGTGAAACGCTGTTAAAACGGAACGAAATTGAGCCATTTTTAAAGCGAATGATTACTGGTGGTGAAAAGTGAATAAGATACGACAACGTTGTGCAAAAAAGATCATGGACGAAACGAAGTGAAGCTTCCAAAACGGTATCAAAGCCAGAATTGACGCCAAGAAAGTGTGTTTTGTGGGACTGGAAAGGAATCGTGCAATATGAAGTGCGGCTACCGGGCTAAACGATGATGGTGACCCGGCAGAACTGAGAGAGCTTGGCTGGGAAGTTTTGATGCACCTACCAAATAGTCCTGACCTTGCGCCATCGGACTACCATTTGTTCCGGCCCATGCAGAACCATTTTAATGATTTTACATTAAATTCAAAAGAACCCTGCGAAAATGAGTTGTGTCGATTTGTCACCTCTAAAACACAGAAAGTCTACAGTGATGGGATCATGGCTCTTTCAGAAAAATGGCAAAAGGTCATCGATCAAAACGGCACATATTTCGTTTAATAAACTTCATTTGAAATAACAAAATTCTTTATTTCAATGTCACCCAAAAAAGGCCACGAAATAATTCCAATACCCTTTATTATGAATCGGTTCTGGGCTACAATAGGTGGAGCTCAAATATCAAGGTGTAGAAATAACTTGAGATCATAAATCGATTAAGTAGCAAGAATAAAATTAGTAAAACTTTAACTTAATTTTTTGATGTAAGAGTCAGTTTTAAAGAAACTTTATATAGTTGAGTTGATTCAAAATGAAACGTTGGCCTTATATTTCTAATTTACAATTTGACCTTTACAATTTTACACAATCTGATTTATATGTATTCCACCCAATGCCATACAATGTCGGTATAGAGGTTATGTATCTGAACTGAATTATAGGACTGTTCCTCATATAAATCGAAAGTAAAAAAATAAGGAATTGACGCTTTGATCAAGAAGCTTTTGTATGGGTTTTAAGCTGCTTTCCTCTGGATACCTGGCGACCTCCAGTTGTATTTAGCCTTACCTGCGTATACGGATCTCTGCGCAGGTGGACGTATTTCTCCGATACTCGTGGGAATAAATGGTAGATTTAGGAAAAAATAATAAAAACAAGGGGACCGGTACCCACCAAAAACCGGAAAGTACTATAGAGGGGAGTAACTCTAACCAGAAAGGTGGGGCTCCCTCAACTGAAGCAAGAGTAAGCAACACCATGACATCGAAGCCAGGTGGAAGCGGAACTGCCAAACAGAACAGTGGGGGACCGAGAGAGATCCCCCCAGCAAAACGACGGTACAGAGAGAGACGGTCGGCATTTAGATTTCTGGAGAAACTGGCTGCGACCCCTGAGCGCAGCTTACAGTTGCGCAGAAGAAATCTGTAGCATGGGCTAAGAAAACTGTCGGCTGCGATAACTCAGAGAGGGTCCTTGTGTCTAAAAGACAGAGGTCCCAGGATGAGCTTGAAGCAGAAGGCAGTAAGCGGGCCAAAGTGCAAGCAGACATGACGTCGGGTGCTCCTAAGGAGCAGAAACTGAAATTATTCAGTGAAATCCTGAAGGAGCACGTGCTGATGCTAGCCGTCATTGACAAAGGTCAGGAAGATGGGAGCATCACGTCGGAAAAGTGGAGTGTAGTGTATAATGCACTAAACTCCATTTTCTTGAGGATCCTTAGAGAAAATCCGGGATCCCCCCCCGTCCTGCAGAGATGCGGGATGGCACCAAGGGCGCGTTAAGCTAACTGCGTGCTCAGACCAGAGATCGGTCGATCTCTATAAAAGGGCAGTGACCGAGGTAGGCGAGGTGTGGCCGGGCGCGAGGCTGGAAGCAGTCAGCAGAGGGGAAATCCCGAGCAGGCCGCGAGCACGCGTCTGGTTACCAACCGAGCCGGATAAGCCAGAGGAGATCATTGAGATTATCCAAGCCAGTAATCCCGATCTTCCAACGGAAGGATGGAAGATTGTGAAGCAGGAGGAGGCCAAGGGGGGCTTTAGATTGGCAATCATGCTGATCAATAAGGAATCCTTGGCTTCCCTTGCTAGATCTAACGGAGTGATCAACTTCGGCTTCGGGTCGATCACTCTTAAAGTTTATAGGAAAGACGAGGTCGATAAGGGCGCCGAAGACCAGCCTGGGGGCGACGTAGAACGGACCCGGCAGGAAACGGTCAAGCGGGCTGAGGATGACCAGAGTAGCCGTTCCGATATTTCGGACGAAGTGAAGTTGGTGATGGAAGGCAGCCTCCTCTCTCTGAAGTCTGATGGGGGCAACCCGTCGAACACACGACGAGAGGGGGTTGGCGACCAAACCAACGAGCCAAATGACACTATCCTGATGCAGGGAGTGCATGAAGTGGTGAGTAAGGTAGATTACAATAGTTAGCATTGTACAAATAAACCTGTACCACACGAAGGCTGCCTCGGCAGCTCTCGTGCTCAGACTGACTAAGTCAGATGAGGACTTGGTGTTAATCCAAGAACCTTGGATTAATAATAACAGGATCTGTGGCCTCAGAATGAAAGGGTATAAATTATTATACTCAAGCAACTCTGAAAAGATCAGATCGTGTATCTTAGCGAAAAATAATTTGAATATTTTTCTTCTTCCACAATTTAGTAGCGGGGACGTTACGGCGGTGAGCGCTGAGGTAGGCTGTGAAAAACTATGGCTAGCCTCAGCCTACATGGATCGCGAGAAGGAGGTTCCACCGGACAACCTGGGGGAACTGATCCGGGAAGTAGGTCAGAAAAAGGTAGGTGTGATACTTGGATGTGATGCAAACGCGCATCACACAATCTGGGGAAGCACAGACATTAATGAAAGGGGTGAGCTATTTTTTGATTACTTATTAAATACTAACCTTGTAGTTTGCAATATTGGGTGTGAACCAACATTCATTGTTACAAATCGACAGGAGGTTCTAGATGTAACCTGTGCGTCAGAAACAATTTTTGATATGATCAGTTCGTGGAGAGTGGCGAAAGAGCACTCAATCTCTGATCACCGATATATTACATATAACCTCAACATCAAACCTGTTGCCCGGAAAACCTTCAGGAATCCCAGAAGGACAAACTGGAACAAATATGGGGAGGTGTTGAAGGAACTATTGCCGCTGGAGGTTCCTGGACTTCCGGTGACAGTAGAGGAATTAGATGGCATGGTTGATATTGTCACAAAGGCATGCAATCTTTCATTTACTGCTGCGTGTCCCCTGATAAAACCTAGGGGCAGGCAGAAACCGACATGGTGGACCACGGAGTTGGGAACTTATCGGAGAGCGTGTAGGACAGCCTTTAATAAGGCTAAGAACACCAGGGAAAATCGAGATTGGGATTCCTATAAGGAAGACCTGAGAAAATACAAAAAAGAGTTGAGGAGGGCACAAAGGGGGTCTTGGAGACTCTTCTGTTGTAGAATGGAGGAGGTCTCCGAGACTTCTCGCCTAAGGAAAATTCTATCTACTAACCCAACCAGTCCTAGTTACTTAATTAGGCCGGACGGGTTATGGACAGCTTCAAGTACGGAATCATTGGAGCTTCTCATTGAGACCCATTTTCCGGGAAGCATTGATGACTCGATGGAGCCTGGAGCTCATCGAGGAACACCCTTAACAGATGTGGATGGCATCGTGGACAGGAAACGAATCCTGTGGGCACTGAACGGTTTTAAGCCTTATAAATCGGCGGGCCCGGATCGGATTATACCAGCAGAGATCCAAAGGAACTCTGCGGTCATCCTCCCCTGGCTGGAGGTTATCTTCAGGGGATGTCTGCAATTTGTCTATATTCCCAGGAAATGGACGGAGGTCAGAGTGGTTTTTATCCCGAAATCGGGAAAAAGCTCACAGGCTTATCCAAAGGACCTGAGGCCTATAACTCTATCAACCTTTCTGTTGAAAACCTTGGAAAGATTGATAGACGTACTTATTCGAACAAAAGTTGATCTGAGGAATTGGGCAATGTCTCAGCATGCTTACTGTAAGGGAAAGTCGGTAGACACAGCTCTGCACGATCTAGTACGCATGATTGAGAAGTCAATTTACTCGCAACAGTTCTGTATGGTAGCATTTCTCGACATTGAGGGTGCCTTTAATAATGTAAAAACAGAGGCGATTTTGGAAGGATTGTCATTTTTGAAGGTGGATTATCCTATAAGTAGGTTGATAAATCAGATGCTGGTAAGCAGGATTATTACCTCGGAACTGGGAGAGTCCTCCATCAAAAGGCGGGTGGTTAGGGGAACTCCGCAGGGAGGAGTAATGTTCCCCTTTCTTTGGAGTGCAGTGGTGAATGGATTGCTGTTGGAACTGGAGAAAGAGGGGATGGGGGTTGTAGCGTATGCAGATGATGTAGCGATAGCTGTCTCAGGCAAATATCTGGATACGATTAGGGATGTTATGCAGAATGCACTCCTGATCGTTACGAAATGGGCCGGCAAATGCGGATTAGGGATCAACCCGTCCAAGACAGAGCTGGTACTATTTACTAAGAAATATAAAATTCCGGTAGTTAGCCCTCCTACTGTGAACGGCATTAGACTGGCTTTTGCTGACAGAGCGAGTTTTTTGGGCATAATCTTGGATAGTAAGCTCAGCTGGAAGCCTAACATTGTAGAAAGGGTGAATAAGGCTAACGTAGCCATTTACTCTTGTAGAAACGCAATAGGGAAGAAATGGGGTTTGAAACCAGAGCTGGTACACTGGCTCTATACCGCAGTGGTACGACCTGTGCTGATGTACGGGGTGGGCGTGTGGTGGCCAGCTCTGGAAAAGGTAACCTACATAAGGATGTTGGAGAAGGTGCAAAGAACGGCCTGTATGCTTATAAGCGGGGCGCTTAGGACAACACCTACACGCGCTTTAGAGGTTATGTTCCACCTTATTCCAATCGAATTTTTTGGTAAGCAGATGGCAGCCAATGTGGATACAAGGCTCTCGGCTGTCTCTCAGTGGAAGTATCTTCAGGTGGGACACTCGACGATAGTTAGATCACTAAGGGAAGAACTGGTGAATCTAGATTATATTAAACCAACGTTGTGCTTCGATATAGGTTTCCGGATCATCTGTCCTTCTAGGGAATCCTGGAGGAACGGATCAATACGGGAAAACGAGGCACTGACATTTTTCACGGACGGCTCTAAGCTAGACGGCAAAGTAGGAGCTGGAGTCTTCTGTGAGAAGCTCAATGTTAATATTTCTGTTCGTCTCCCTGACTACTGCAGCGTGTACCAGGCTGAAGTGGTGGCGATAGGGGAAGTCGTGACATGGTTGAAGCATAACGTGGTATCTGTTAGGGATATTGCGATTTATGTGGACAGTCAAGCGGCACTCAGGTCACTAGAGGCGGTTTCTCTGAAGTCACGGGTGGCGCTGGATTGCCGATCATCTCTTAATGAGATGAGCGAGTATTTCAGTATCCAGATGATCTGGGTCCCTGGTCACTCGGACGTCACGGGAAACTGCAGGGCAGACGAACTAGCTAGGTACGGTACGACTCTCCAGATGCAACCGGAAAGGGCAGGTCTGGGGAGGCCTATAGCAGCGCTCAAATTGACGCTCAGTAAAAAGGCAATCGCCTTAACAGATGAGAGGTGGACCAACACTCTCACGTGCAGGGTAGCAAAACAGGTTTGGCCAAAACTGGACCTGCGGCGCTCCAAGGCACTTGTATCCCTGGGAAAACGAGATTTAGGATTGGTCGTAGGGATACTAACAGGACACTGCCTTTTTGGGGAACATGCGAGAAGGCTGGGTCTAGAGACGAATGGCTTTTGTAGAAGTTGTATGGACGAAGAGGAGGAAGAGACGCTAGTTCACTTCCTATGCTCATGTCCGGCACTATCATACAAAAGACGTAAGTACTTGGGTGTGTACAACATGGACAACCTTTCTGAACTCGCGGACTGTAGGGTGCGAGATATTTTACGCTACATCAGTAGCTCTGGTTGGTTTCAGCGGGAGTAAGGGGTGATTGAATCCTGTGGTATCACAATGGGCCATTATTGGCCTAAGTGTGCGATAGCAGCCACTCTAACCTAACCTAACCTAACCTCAGCTGCTTAGAGGTTACAGGTCAAACATTTTATGGGCACCAATTAAGGGTAAATGGGGAAAATTGGAGACGCAGTCAATACAAATTTGAGTGACCGCAAGATAACACCGGTGTGAAGTTTTCAACATTTATCAAAAGTGTAACTGCACAAATTAACAAAGAACAAAAATGTATATACACAATTTAACAGAAAGTGTAGATCTAAATAAAAAAAATAATGGCAGGGTTGTATTTGCTATTTACCCACTAAATTTAACCTAATCTAATTCGCGGCATATCACTTATGGATGTTTCCATCCACAAGACCCGGGTTTACACTTTTTTCATTATAATTTCCATTCACACGAAACTACAAAAATTCCACGAAGATCGCGGTGATATGCCGCATATCATTAAAAATTTTAGAAAGTGTCTCCAAAATTCCAGTTTACTCAGATTTGTGGTGTCATCTCTAGAATTAAGTATTATGGCCCTTAAACATCCACAAGACCCGGGTTTACAATTTTTTCATTATAATTTCCATTTACACTAAACAACAAAAATTCCTCGAAGCTCGCAGTGATACGCCGTGAATTAGATTAGACTAGATTTAATGGGTAAATAGCAAATTCAACCCTACCATAATTTTTTTTATGTAGTTCTACACTTTCTGTTAAATTGTGTATTGATAAATCTACAATTGTGTATTGATATATCTACATTTTTGTGTTTTGTTAATTTGTGTAGCTACATTTTTGGTAACCGTTGAAAACTTCACACGGGTCAAGGTAACAGCATAAAATGGAATTGTAAAAAATGGAAAGAAACGAGTGATGAGCCCTGCTCCCACACCTTGCCAGTATGCCTCATTCAGCAGCAGTATACGCACTGCAGCAACCTGGTTTATGTTCAATGGACCACTCTAACATTAATCCGAAGTTAACTGATAATGTAAACTCAATTATGAGGCGGCCAAATCCTAAGGATTATGGTATAAGTAAAAATACAAAATGTTACTTCACCAAAGGAAATTACAATAAACATCTTACATCATAAGATACAATTAGTAAAAAACAAATAATGGTAGTGTTGCTTTCGCAAATCCGCTTAGCTTAGCTAAGAAATGTGAAAGCAACAACTTTTGAATTTAATTTTTTAATGCGTTTTAATTTTTCTGTGTTGGTTCATTTTCTTAATATTTATTTTATTTTTTATTTTATTTTAAGAAATAGAATAAATTAAATTCGGTATTTTGCTATCAAATAACAAATGCTAAATTATTATTCAATATAAATTTGTTTAGAAAAATAGAAAAACTAACGCCTTGCGGCAAACACCATAACCATAAAATGATTTTATTTCAAGTCGATGAAGTTAGCCCGAATTTTTTGGTGCATTTCTTGGATAAGTCTAACTATAGTAACTACACAAATTATCGCTATTCGGGCTTAACAAATAAATTTAAAAAAACGTTATTTCCACCTGATATGGACTTGGGGCCAATTCTAGTATCCTGACCTGTCTGGCCATATGTGCCACTTGGTGGCTTTATTTCCAGGTATTGCGATATAGAATTTAATGTGGACCCATAGTAACTACACAAATTATCGCTATTCGGGTTAAATATATTAAAAAAAAAGTTTACCAGTAATTTTTTTTACATTAAATTTATTTTTGTATTTTATTTTTTTTTTTCTCATAAATAAATAGTTTATCGGGATGGTGCTACATTTTTTAATGTATTTACACTTTTTCGGGATGGCTAGACTTATCCAAGAAATCCACCAAAAAATTCGGGCTCGGGCTAACTTCATCGACTTTAATCTTTTGAAAGCAACACAGCTAGTGTGATAAAACCTTAAAACTTCACTAAAATGTAAACTACACCACTACCAATTCTGGAGGCTACTAATGATAACAAAGATTCTGTAATACCTCGCTGATGAGAGGAAATTTGAGTGTGTGGCTTTCAATGTGGTAATTTTGCAACTTGCGGTTACGAATAAACAAATTTACAATTATAAATCGACCTGGGCTTGAATTTCAGTAAGATAAATTTTAGAATGCTGTAAAAAGCAGCAGCTCCGAACACAAAATATTTCTAAACCGCCTAATCCTTAGTTTTTTGTATAGGGCCTAATAGTCTAGGATATTTTTGAAAATCATTTTTTTAATTACTCCAGACTTCATATTCATGATGATACAAAAACTTTAACACTGATGGCTAGCTTCCATGCTTTATAACATAGCTAAAAGATAAAGTTATAAGATGTCTCTCTAAATCTAATAATTGGAAAAATTATTTCTAAAAAAAATAATAGTTTTTAGTATATATAAATTACGATAGATCGAACCATTCAAGGGAATTCCTAGTTTCCGTTTATCTGTAACATAAATAATGAAAAAAATTCAATATCACAAAAACGTGACGAGTCCGATGATTAGATTTGCTATATTTGTTTCATTAAGCGACAAACATATGTAATTTACTAAAAATAGTTAATCGATAATATAGTAGTATAGTCATACAATAGTAAATTATAATGTGTCACTGGAAACATAACAATGAAGCTGGAAGTAATCATATCTCCTTTAAGAGCAACAATTTAAAGTTTTAATAAATAAAATACTCCCGCAAAATTCTCCTTAGCATAAATTATTTAAAGACAAAAAAAATGTGATGTAGGGTATTAAGGTAGTTTCACCGCCTTTTGATCCAATACAGTGGTAGGACGAAAATTTGCGATAAACTTGAAGCATTTGTATAACCCTCCAAAATAAATTATAAAATTTGCAAAATAATTTCACCCTTATTTTAAAATGATGAATAATTATTTTTTTAAATAAAGGGTTCCATGCTAAACAAAGAATTCTGTACGCCAAATAAAATAAATATCTAGATATATACAAAAATACACTCACCTTGTAATTGGTCCTGGAGAATCACTAACCGCTTTTAGCGACATCCGTAGATGCCGATGGAATGTACCAAAAATTGACAGTTTTCGGCCATTTGTACCAATTGTTGGACTATCCGTTTGTATGATACCACTATCACCGCTGCCCAATGGCAACGGATCTAACGATGTTGGACTATCTTTAATTTTTTCATCGATACGCACAATTACGGGACTAGGCGATGAATTTGAATTATCCAACAATTTAGTCCATGCCAAATCGCTTGAATTACTTTCAGTTAAATTTTCCACAAATTTCGTCATTTTATATATTTTTTTTTACAATTTTACTTTATATATATAAATAATTTATTAGCAAATAACAATTACAATATTTTCTATCACTTGTATTTTGTATAACAAAAAAAAGGGTAAAACACTGAGTATTTTAATACTCCATTCAAAGGATGCACATGTGCAATTATTTTTACACTACACAACCCGTAAATAAATTCATACCGCACACATATTTACAATATAATTTATTTTTTAAAATAATAATACTTATTGATTTATTTTTAAAATTATTTAGCCGATCACAAACAATTTGAATATTCTGTGCGTAGACGTATACACCGAGCGAGCGCGCGCACACGATTGCCACAATTTTATTGTTGTACGGCGACGAGTTACAAATAAAATTTTCTCCTCCTTTATACAGATTAGTAGATCTTTCCGCGGTGAGCTTCACAAATGAACTAAAACACAAAAAATAAAAACAAAATATAAAATTAACAAAAACGTTAATACTAAATACTAAATAAGTAAAAATAAAATCAAATTTAATTTCCTGAATTTAAAATTTACAATTTTCTTGCTGTACATAAGGCAAACAAACAAAATAATTGTATGTACTCTTGTACAAGTATTTAAGAAAGGGAAACTAGCTACGTTATACACTAAATTATTCGTAACGTATACGAGTATGTCGAATAAATATAAAAATACACGACACCATCATGTCACCGTCACCGTATAAAATGAAGAAAATGTATAAACGCACACAGAACAAAAACATAAACTATATCAAGATTCAAGATCATAATCGCGATTACAATAATTACTTTATCTGTTTTTAAATACAAAATTACAGAGGTAAATGAAACGTGTCGTGTCTTTGCGCGAAAAATGTTCTGTACATTAAGATGAGTTATGACACGAGCAGAAGTACGTCTGCTATTAACTGTTGACGTATCAAATATACAGTGTGTATAAAAATTGAATAAACGAATGCTGTAATAATATGGAAATGTGTGCACCATTTGCCAGTTAGAGCTGCAATCATAACCAAGTTGTAATAAATCTAGTGTTTTTTTAACAAATTGAAAATAGTACGGGGTTAAAAACCATATACACTGCCCATATACAAACGGTAAGAACAAAATGGAATTTAGAATAAAATCATATTTTGGCAGGGTCTAGGATTTTATCACCTTCCCTTCGGATATTTTCCCCACACAATGCTGCCGCGCTAATTTAGAAAGTGGTATCTCAGCTTTAACTTAAAATGTTTTATGATTTTATTTAACTATAAAAAAAATTGACATAACTAAAATTTAGTTAGTTTAGAAGTTATTGGAAATACCTCATTTTCGGTTAGTGTCTTGCAATAAATAAAACTTGAATAGGAAGCGGATATGACCGTATCGATGGTCTTAAAATTATAAGTGAATCAGATTTGGAAACAATGTTTCCTAATAAAGCAGAAAGCAGTCAAAAAACCAGACTTCGCGCCAAAATAGTTGTATGGCGGCAAACCAATATAATTTTTATTTTATTTTAATAGCATTTAATATAATTTATTAATTTTGTTCCATGTATTTAAATTTTAGGGTTTTAAAGTTCAAGTAGATCTTTTATCTGGAACAACAGAATCGGTAACATCGTCTGTTAGAAAATGGCTTGGAACTCAAGCGACTCCATCTTTTACATCACAGAGGTCATCGACTCCACACACATTAGAGCGTTCTTCTACACCCATGAAGCAATTCACATCATGTTTTGTGAAAAAATTTACGAGCACACGTTTATATACATTCTAGGATTTACAACAGTTTCTAAAAAATGATCGTGGTCAAAAATTTTAAATTGTTACAATAGCTCAGACTCACCGAAATCGAATAGCTCAGACCCACCGACACATCCAATTTATCTATGGCCTACAAGGATTTTGAAAGAAATTCTAGTGACATAGAAACTGCTTTTCCAGGTGAAAACAAATTATGTATCGTATAATAATTAAAAAACTTTAGAAATACTTAAATTTTATTTAACAATTTTCTTTTTCTTTTAAAGAATTGGTATTATAACCTCATTGGCAAACGTCGGCCAACAGGGCGTCTATACAACAAGTACAGAAATCAAGCACCTCGTTTAAATAAAATAGGGTATTACGGCACACCAAAACGGATTAAAAAATTAGCGCAACATGAAACTATTGGTAATTCTTCTTCGATTCGCATTACTTTTGCCTTTCTTAATATAATGAAAGATATTTTAAACATTACTAAGAAGCATCATCAGAAAGTAACCTTAGTGATATCCGAAGCATGTATGAACACACGGTGGAGTACTGTAGCAATCAAGTTTAAAGATACGTTCAAAAGAAGACAACCAGAGTTGTTAAACACGAAACCTAACAATGCTGAGTTTTATACTGAGTGGGTAATATACCGACATCCGGATGGCTATAGGCTGGTAAGAACATATAATTTTAGTGTAAATTTTGCAATTCAATGCCATTCAATTGCCATTTCCATGTAATTTTTTCAAGATTGATATCGACTTCGAGCTATTATTTCCCGACAAAGAGCACTGTTTAAAGAAAAATGGGCTGAGTTTCAACTAAAAGTGCTCCCAATTTTAAGCTTGAAAGTTAATGACAAATTTATACTAGAAGAGTTAGCTTCCATATCGAATAATGTTGGTATGCAAACGAATTAATTAATTACCATTTATATTTTTTCAAAACCTGTTTTATTTAATTTATAAATTGTTTATATAGTATTCATATATGTACATGTAATTAATGTATCTAACACAAGTTCTTTGACATTTTAAGGAATAAAAACATTACAGATTATAATATCACTTCCTAACAATAATATGTATTATTTTTATATTTTTAAACATTGCATTATGTTTTAAAACCAACGCATCGAACAGTGAGAAAATCCGACAAAAAATATGGAAAGTTTCCATACCAGATTCCAACGAATCATTTTTCGTAAATGTGGCACCAATTAATAATTTACGCAGTGTGATAAATAGGAAGAAAGAAGTTTATTCGCAATATGAAATGACGCTTCAACCTTTTATGATTGTTCAGGAAAATAACCAATTTGCTGTATGTTATGATGAAATTTTAAACAATTTTCAAACTATTTTGGATTGTTTATCAACTGTTTTTAAAATTCATTTCGCATTTAATTTGAATTGCGCCCTTGAACCATACAAAGTTTGGATCTTCCTTCAACATTACTTTTTTGATATTAACACCGCTTCAGACAAAGTGGACGTCGACGTTACAGCTTTAATTGCAGAGTTAACGAAATAAATTTAATTCGTTATTGTTTTATTAACATTATTATTTTATATGTTAGACATTTAAATTTTTTAAAAGAAAATAGACAATTTTAGAATTTGAAGTCATACAGCTAAAGAAATCTAGTTTTAACATAATTTTTTGTATTATTAACAAAATGAATTGAGAAAATTTTGAATTTGTTTTTGCCCTAAAAAAAAAAAATTTAACCAAACCGCAATAGTTACAAATGTCATAATGGTATTTCTATATTTGCCAATTCATACAGAGTTAAACGTCACTCCAATAAATGTAAACAATTTAGGATAGTTCCAACTAATTTTAGAGAAGAATTATGCAATAGGAATTTTGAAATTCAAGAACCCAATTTAACAAATATAAACAAAATTTCCGTTCCCAAACGTGAAAAAAATAAAGAAAATAGCAAAAACGAATATTGTCAAATTAATAGTCCTGCTACTTTTAAGAAAAAAATATTTGATTTTATGTTATTATTTGCCTGTAAATTAAATAGTAACAACAATATGACAATAAAATTATTTAATAGTATTTTATCAGGCGTATCAAATTTAATAATCAAAAAAATTGTCAACTGAAAGAGCAAATTTATGTGTGATTTATTATTCAATGAAAGTGAAAAACCATTTACAGAAATACATAGTGAGTTTTTACTTCTAAATAATTTGAAAAATTTAGGTTGATATAAACCAATAAAATCTTTTGTAATCCATACGGAAACCTCAGAAGACATGAAAAAGGGCATCGCTCAGCTTAACAACAAAATGTCAACAGGTGTATTAATGCCAATTAAATGTCAAATTTATAAATTTTTTGAAATGCCCAACGTACTATCAGGAACTTTACAAAATATTAAAAATCTCCAACAAAATAATTCTCCCACTATTTGTAGTTTAGTTCAAAGCGATCATTGGAGGGACAAATTTTGAGGGTAAACATGTCATTCCAATGAACCTTTACTATGATAATTTTGAAGCAGGAAACTCCCTTGGAAGTCACGCAGGCAGCCAATCAGTAGCAGCCTTTTATTTTAATTATCCTGTACTGTCTTCAGATTATTCATCATTATCGATAAATTTTTCAGCAATGTTTATTAAAACATATGTTCTAAAAACATATGGATTCAATAGATGTATAAATCCACTGATAAATGTTCTAATTGATTTGGAAAATAATGGTACAACAATTAATGTCAATGGATCAAAATTTCAAGTTTATTTTATCTTGGGAAATATAGTTGGGGATAATTTGGCTTTAAATTCGATGTTATAGGATTTAGTCTATCATTTAGCCACACCTATTTTTGTAGACTTTGTAAAGCGGAAAAAAACGATATTGCCCAATTTGGCTACGAAGATAACACTAAACTAAGAAACATTCAGAATTATAATGATGATTTGAGCAAAAACGAATATTCTAAATTAGGATTAAAATTTAATTCTTCTTGTCACCCAAAAATTTTTGTGTAGATATAATGCACGATTTTGTTATGTTAACACAAACCTTTACTTTAGAAGAGTTTAATAATCGAGTTCAATACTTTGATTATGGTGAATTAGAAAACAATAATCGTATACCTATTGTAAGTTAGATCATATTAAAAATAGAAAGCTCCATTTATCTTTCCGAGAATCAGTAAAATTATTATGTACATTTTTTACTCTTATATTCGGTGATAAGGTACATAGAAATGATCGAGTATGGAAATACGTTTGTTTGCTTGAAGAGGTTATCGATATTTTAATGTGTAACGCCTTTCATGAAAGTTTAATAAAGTTACTGTCCGATATAATTGCCTCACATAACGATTTCAATAATAGTTTATTTGATGATAACTTGAAACCAAAACATCACAGTTTAACTCATTACCCTTTTATTATTAGAAAATCTAATCCTCCAAATCAATATTGGTGTATGGGATTTGAATCTAAACACTGAGAATTAAAATTGTATACAAATGCATCAGCTTCTAGAAAAAACCTTCCAGTTTCAATAGGAAAAAAGTGCTTGCTAAAATTTAGCTATAGAATTTTAAAAAATATTGGGTTTGACGATTTATTTTTAATTAATCAATTAGAAGACAATTGCCAAATAAAAGCCAAACTTTATTACAGTGTAATTGAATATAATTATGTAAACTTAGTTTAGCTTACCAGTTGGCAATACACTATACAAAGTCAATTTTTATGTATTTGATAAAATCAATAAAATTAATGAAAATAATTGACTTCGTCTATTCCGCTTAAACCAAATGATGACGACACGCTGAGTCGACGTTGTTGTTGTTTTCTCTAGTTGCTTTGTTAGTGTAAATATCTTAAAATTATTATTGCGCAGTCTCGGTTTAGACTTAAATTGACGTCATGTGCGAAAAATAAGAGTAGTAAAAGGCCAGTAGTTTAGAAGGCATTGTAAAACACCAGTAATGTAAACTTGCGTTATGCTAATTTGAAATGTATAACGTATTAATTTGAAGATGAATTTATTTATTATTAAGCTTACTTATATTATACCTTTGCATCTAATAAAATTTGAATTAAAATTATATAAATATAATTTAAAACTGTTTTATTTAATTTAGATTTTAAATCAAAACTTTAAACACAACTTTATGTATATTTTATTAAATTGTGGAATATTTGACATGGAACAATGCTTTCTTTCATTAGATTATGGATTAGTTGGTATACCATTTAAGTTCATTACCATTAAATTAAAGATCGCTGGTCAAACTTTCAAAGCAATTTACATTCATTTGAAGAAATGTTAAAAAAAATTTAAGTCACAAAATCCTTACAGTTATACAGTTTATCATTGAGCTAATGTTTAAATGCATAGTGAAAGGATACATTTAATGTTAAATGTAATAAAATTAATGTACCTTCCTCGACAGTAATATTATTCCACTGTTTCTCAATACAATGTCAAAAACATAGGGTGTTTTCCAAGAAATAAATTCATTAGAATTAATTACAAAGACATGAAATATAGGCAGGATTTTTTCAGTGTACCTATCCAGCTGTTCCTGGCTACTTGATTAAACCAGATGGCAAATGGACAGCTGCTAGTGATCAAGAGTCTTGATCTTTTGATGGAAACTCACTTTCCGGGAAGTGAGGATGCGTCGATTGCGGGGCTTTTAGATGACTGCGGGGCCCAAATGTTGTGTACAGAGTAAATTCTGAATATACGGAAGATAGAATGGGCTATTAAAAGCCGTTATAGTCTTGCTCCCCTAGTTGTAGGTTATTTTTAAAGAGTGTCTGAAACTGGAGTATATCCCGAAGAAATGGAGGGAGGCTAGGATGATTTTAGTCCCGAAAGCGGGTAGAAGCTCGCAAAGCCACCCCAAGGACTTAAGCCTAATTTAGCTATCATCTTTTTTGCTGAAAATCATGGAAAGGCTGCTGGATGTCCATAGTCGTTCGAGAATTGTACCCAGAAACTATAGGCACAATCTCAACATGCGTACCATAAGTGTAAGTTTGTGGACACAGCATTGCATGCCTTGGTTCGGCAAATTGAGAAGTCACTGGATTTTCAAGAATACTCGTTGGTGGCATTTCTCCATGTCGAAATCACCTTTACAACTCACGTTGAGGTGGAGGCAATTATTTGAAGAGGTCATGAAGTGGTTGAAGCATATAGTGTAATATCGTTGACTGTATCACTATTTATGTGGACAGTCCGGTGGCTATTTTTTTACTGAATTCATAGTTTCCCTGGCATCAAGAGTCGCGTTGGATTGTCACACATTTCTTTACAAGATGAGGGAACATTTCAATATCCAGTTGGTCTGGGTTCCGTGATATTCTGATGTTGAGGAGAACTAGCAAGGAAAAATACGAATCTCCAACTGGAATTAGAAAGAGAATGCTTATATGGCCGAAAGCAACGAACCATAGAGAAGCAGTTGCCTTAGGGTAGCGAGGCAAGTATAGCCTGAGCTGAACTTTAAGCGCTTCAAGATCTTAATCACACTAAGGAAGCGTGATTTAGGTAGAATTGTAAGGGTACTTACCGAACACGGCCTTTTCGGAGAATGGCTTCTGCAGATGCTGCAGGGACGAGGAGGAGAAGAAGATTATTGTTCATTTCTTATGCTCATGCCATGCGCTAGCTGGCAGAAGACGACTTGGACAAATACGTTATGAACAGCCTCTTTGATTTCGAAAGCTGTAATGTGCGAGATCTTTAACGTTATATGAATATAGCACAAGATGGTTTCAACCTAACCTAGGCTTTAAATTTCGCAGATGTTTAATTAAAGCTTGTTTTTTTACTTTTGTATAAAAACAGGTTTAATTTTCTGCAACACATTATCTTTTAAAAAAAATTTATTAAAGAAGTTGATTTTTATCGACTTTATTATGGTCAATCTTGTAAAAAAATGAAAAACTAGCTCTTTGTACCGCCACTAGCACTATATCATTTCACGTTTCACATCACATCACTTGGAGTTATTCATAAAAATTCATAAAAATCCACAAGCACCATTTGTTTCACTTCAACGTGTTTTGTAGCACTCTAAACTGTTTGATTAAAATATTCAAAATCATACAATTTGTTTTTACATCTTTCCATCGATAGCTCAATTTGACGCTGAAATGAATCAGCCGACATAAAAGTATGGCCCGTATCAAAATATTTCATAGTTACCGTATCAATTGATACTTCGCCAGAATTTTCCAGATAAATAAGAACCGAAAAAATGCCCAGTTTTTATTTTGATTCATTCCTCATAATATTATTTTTTTAAAATCCCTGTGATGTTAGAAAAATTTATAATATAAACTTATAAGTTCATCCTTCGTGTGTCCAGATAACGTTTCATGCCACAAACTGGAATAATCTTTAGATCATTATGTTTTTTCCTAACAGGAGCAAAAGTTTCATTATACAAAAGTTTCATTGTAGTTTTACTACAAGCCTATTTACAAAAATTGCTGTTTTAAACATCTCCATTCGTGGAAACATAATTACTTTCAAGTAAATTTGCTGATGCCAAAAATGGCAGAAAGATCATTGGCAGTTGATGCTGAAACCTTAGTTTGCTGAATATCATGGGTATCCTCGAAAACCTGCACTTTTTCTTCCCATATAATTGATTGAATCGAACTTGTTGTCAATGTTTTGTTTTCAGTTTCTATAATAGGTACCGATACCAATTAGGTTAACGTCCGTGAAGAGGTATTTTCAAAAGGCTGCCCGTTTGGTGCTTCTGTATCGCCAAAATCAAATTTGGTAAAATATAATTCTGCACGTAATTATTGGTTGAACAAAATATTTTGCTGCTATAATATTTTGTTCACGTAGCTTTATTATTGGCGTTGATTTCATTTCGATCAATATAAGTGAAAAGTTATCCTTTCGCAAGACGCAAGAGGTCAGCAAATAGTTAATTTATTAAATAACTTACCATTCCATAATGCAACAATATGTTCACTTTCACCACATATAAAATCAACACCCGAATGATGCGAAGTTTTATCGAAACTGAACCACCAACAACTGCATATTGTGTAACAACCAAAAATGTAACGGTACTTTATATGAGAACGTGCTCAATTATATGAGAAATTATTATTTAATCGACACGTATTTATGTTTTGCTTATAGCGAAAAAGGTGCTGAAGGTGAAAGCTAAAATAGTAACTAATTTATTGTTTAGTAGTTCTACAAAACTAATCTTGAAAATAAAACCGAATGGAGCCGTATATAGGTTGTACAGCAAAAACGACATGACCCTAATGCTGCACCAGCTTTTGTAGCACAATCAATTTGTTACACAGTTATAGAACATTTTTTACAGGTCCCGTTATCCTGCAATTCGTGTGTGGACTGGCGTTAGACAAAGCTTAACCACACTTTTCGTATTTTTGTTAATATTTGTTGTATCGTACTCGGGGTGGTACTGGAATTTTTAACAAATTAATTACAACATATAGGCATAGTTCAACCCCCAAAAACATCCCCTAAGGGGTGCAATTCTTTAAAACCCATATTTTTAGCAGAAGCTATGCTTTTGGCATTTCAGTTAATATTTCTTATATCGTACTGGGGGCGGTATTGTATTTTTTTACAAATTAACTACAACAAATTGGCAAAGCTCAACCCCCAAAAGCTTCCCCTACGGGGTGCAATTTTTAAAAACCTTATTTTCACACCACGCCTTTTGCATTTCTGTAATTTTTTGTTGTATATCGTGCTGTGGTAGTACTGGAATCTTTTTACAATCCCACATCCGTAGGCGTGCCCACAAAAATCGAACATTCTGCATTGAATTACATTCCTATGCAAGAAATAGGTATCCCTGAATTTTGTACAACACAGCCCACATCAACAAATATCGATCAAAAAATATCGAACTTCATTCCTATGCATGAAATAGGAACCCAAGAATTTATTACAACAGCCATATTAATTTGAATTAAATGAATTAATTTAATTTGAATTAAATGATAATTAAATGCATGGGTACCTGTTTCTTGCATAAGAAAGAAGTTCTATACTTTATGATCGATTTCTGTGGGTGTGGGCTGTTGTAATAAATTCATTGGTACCTATTTCTTGAGGAAGACAATTCAATACTTTTTGATCGATTTTTGTGGGTGTGGGCTGTTGTACAAAATTCAGGGATACCTATTTCTTGCATAGGAATGTAATTCAATGCAGAATGATAGATTTTTGTGGGCACGCCCACTGATGTTATAATGGAATAATCATTAAATAAATACATGAATATCTATTTGAGGGGTATTACCTATACAGAAAAATATTGTTTTTCTCACATTTTTTGGCAACTGAACTATTCCAATATATCGTAATTTATTTCGTAAATTCTTGTATCAACCAGTACGATACAATGATTTAAAGCATTTTTTTCCGTTATATTTTTGTATTTTACAATTAGTCCCATTTGCAAACCACGGTCCTATTAGAGTTTCTTATTATTTAAGGTTTATTTGTAAAATATGAGTACCAAAAGGTGTTTTACTGTAGCTGAAGCCGCGGCTTTAATAGAAGAGATGACATCTGAGTTACCACCAAGCACTGTGGATGAAGTAACGGATTTAGAAGATTTTGATGAAAACGAAATTTATGAGGATAATCGTGCAGATCTAGCAACACAAATTGAAATCCACATACCTCGGGATGATTTTTTTTTTTTTTTTTTTTTTATTATTTATTTATACAATATTACAACTGATTCAGAAGATCATCTAGTAATTTATCTTTCTTAAATTAAGTTCTCGGATTAAGATGATTAACCTATTGGTTACTCATTTTATAATACTTTCTTCTAAAACAAACTGCCCAGCTCAAACGGTTTCTGCCTTTGGAGTCTCCTCACTCCGCTAGTGGTGTCCAACATACGACGGATATCTGCATTTTCGTGTAGAGATAATCGCTGTACGTGTTTCCTTGCATGGTTCTTTATTTCATCGGTGACGTATTCCATCTTCAAGTCTCTATGGGTGTTGTCATTCCTAATGTACCATGGGGCGTTCACAAATCCCTCGTATCACTTTATTTTGGAAGCATTGTATCATTTGTACATTGGTTTTCTTGGCACAACCACAAAGTTGGATACCATAGGTCCATACTGGTTATAGCATTTGCCTGTATAGAAGCAATTTGTTGTGTATTGATAGCTCGGAATTTCTACCCATGAGCCAGTACATTTTTCTATATTTGATGTTTAACTCTTCTTTTTTCTTCTTGATGTGTTCTTTCCATCTTAGCTTAGCATCGAGGGTCATGCCAAGGTATTTAGCTGTATTTGCATATGGAATTTGGTTTGAGTTTAGAACCACGGGAATACAGTTTACATTTTGATTTGTAAAGTTGACGTGTACTGATTTGGCTTCATTTAATGAGATACGCCATTTTTTAGTCCAGTTGCTCACCGTGTTAACTGCACTTTGAAGTTTGCTTGTTGCTTCCGAAATATCTTTTCCAACGGCTAGAATAGCTGTATCGTCTGCAAATGTTGCTACTGTGGTACCTTCAATATTCGGTAAGTCTCTCGTATAAAGAATAAACAGAATAGGTCCAAGTACGCTACCTTGTGGTATACCTGCTGATATTCTTTTTATTTCAGAGTACTCATTTTCAAATTTGACTCTAAAGTGTCGATCAGCTATGTACGATTTCAGAATTTGATAAAATTGCTTAGGCAGGTCTCGATGCAGTTTAAATTCAAGCCCTTGGTGCCAAACTTTGTCGAAAGCTTGAGCTACATCTAAGAAAATACTGGAGCATATTTTCTTATTCTCGAGTGCATCCTCAATTACATCCGTTATTCTGTGCACTTGTTCAACTGTAGAGTGATTTTCTCTAAACCCAAATTGGTGTGGTGGAATTAGGCATCTCTCTTCTATTATAGGTTTGAGTCTTTTCAGCAACAGTTTTTCAAATATTTTTGATATGACGGGAAGTAGTGATATCGGTTTATATGATTTTTTATCGTTTCCTGGTTTACCTGGTTTAGGAATCATTATTACTTCGGCCACCTTCCATTGTCGTGGAACATATTTCAGTCTGAAAGCTGCATTAATTATTTGATTTAATTTACGCAAACCTTTCTCGGGAATGACTTTCATAATTTGCCCAGTTATTAAATCTTAACCTGGAGCTTTTCTGATACTTAAATTACTATTGATTTCAGTTTTAAGCTCCAATAAAGTCACATGCCTTATGTCAAGATCATCTGCTTTGTTTACGACTGTTGTATTTTCATTTGCTGTTTGTCTCGGCAACGGTTGAAAAGTCTCTTCTAAATAAGCAGCAAATAGAGAAACTTTCTGCTTGTCACTTTTAGCCAATGATCCGTCATCGCATTTGATAGGCGGCACATGCATTTTGGATCTTTTTAGTCCCTTCGTTGCTTTCCAAAGCGAGTAATCGCCATCCTTTAATTCAGAAAGACCTCGTAGTCGCTTAGTTATGCTTTCGTTCTTTATTTCCTTTATTAGTTGTTTTAATTTGTTTCACAAAAAATAATAAATAGTTTTGTGTTGCGGTGCACGAGAGTGCTGCCAGATTTTGCGAGCTTTCCGTTTCTCTTTGAGTAGCTCTCTGACTTCAAGAGGATAGTTATGTTTCATTATAGCGTTGGTATGAGAAATCGGTGAACTTCGGCGATTTCGTCGTTTGCTTCAGCAATATATCGTCGACATGTATACGTCAAAATCGAAACGGAGCGCCTCATTTTCATTCGGTTGAACCAAGCTAAACTGCGTTCGGAGGAGTATATCCATTTACGCGATGCAATCAGCACCGAAGGAGATGCAGCTAATGTTGGTCGATTGACTATTCTACCGGCGACGTACATTGACAGCCCGCGTCATATGCATGAATATGCGCAAGATGCAATGACATATGTTCGTCATTACAGTTGTCCAGATTTATTCATCACTTTTACATGCAATCCGAAATGGATAGAGATTGTTCAACTGCTGCTACCCGGGCAAATAACAAGCGATCGGCACGACATCATCGCACGTGTGTTCAAACAAAAAATCCGGTCGCTGATGAACTACATTGTTAGGCATTGCGTCTTTGGGGATACTCGATGTTGGATGTATTCAATTGAATGGCAGAAACGAGGCTTGCCGCATGCTCACATTCTTATTTGGTTAGTCGAAAAAATTCGACCAGACCAAATAGATGACATCATATGTGCCGAGATTCCTGATCCCGAAACCGATCCAGACCTGCATGATGTTGTAATTACGAACATGGTTGACAGTCCGTGTGGCTCCATCAATCCCCAATCACCGTGCATGGTCGACAACAAGTGTTCCAAGCGTTATCCACGAAATTTAACCGCAGAGACTATCACTGGCAATGATGGTTATCCACTGTACCGGCGTCGATCAGCCGATGATAACGGTAGAACTATCACAACAATAGTGAGAGGAAATGAGTTCGTGGTCGACAACACTTGGATTGTTCCGTATTCGCCACTTCTTTCCAAAACATTCAAGGCGCATTGCAACGTGGGGTACTGCAATTCAGTGAAGTCCATCAAATACATTTGTGAATATGTCACGAAAGGCAGCGATATGGCGGTTTTTGGTGTTCAAAATCCCAATACAAACGATGAAATCACGCATTATCAAGTTGGTCGATATGTGAGCTGCAATGAGGCGATTTGGCGTATATTCTCATTCCCTATTCATGAACGTCATCCCACTGTTGTACATTTGGCGGTGCATCTGGAGAATGTTCAACGAGTTTATTTCAACACATCGAATGTTGCTCAACGTGCTGAGACACCTCCAGCAACAACATTGACCAGTTTCTTTCCGATTTGTCAAAGTGATCCGTTTGCACGAACATTGCTCTACTCTGAGATGCCACGTTATTACACTTGGAACGCCTCATCATAAAAATTTCAACGTCGGAAGCAAGGCGATGAGGTTCCTGATCATCCAAATGTGCGTTCTACTGATGCTCTTGGTCGCATTTACACAGTTCATCCGAAGAATGACGAATGCTTCTATACTTGTGGTTGTTGCTGGTGAATGTTCGTGGGCCGACATCATTTGAATCACTTCGAACTATCAATGGTGTAGTGTGCCCAACATCTCGCGCTGCATGTCAACAGCTCAACTTGCTTGAAAACGATACTCATTGGGACATGACAATCGCTGAATCAATTATTTCTGCAACTCCAAACCAGATACGCACATTATTTGCTATCATTATTTCGACATGCTTCCCATCAAATCCACGTGAACTATGGAGCAAGTATAAGAATGACATGTCAGAAGACATTCTACATCGAATTCGTGTCAGTTTCGGAAATCCCGATCTCGAGGTGAATGAGGAGATACATAACCAGGCTTTGCTTTTGATCGAAGACATATGTTTTCGCATGTGCGGCAGTTTGTTAGTCAAATTAGGAATGCCAACGCCATGTCGTGGAATAAACGACACTTTCAATCGAGAATTGGAACGTGAACATGAATATGATCGAGATGCATTGAACCAATCAGTTCGAACCAATGTACCACTGTTGAACCCCCAACAGAAAGGAGTGTACGATACTTTACTGAAGGCAATTCATGGTGGAAATGGTGGATTATTTTTCCTCGATGCGCCCGGTGGAACTGGGAAGACATTCCTCATGTCATTGATTTTGGCCACTGTTCGTGCGAGATCCGATATTGCTTTAGCAGTTGCTTCTTCTGAGATAGCGGCCACATTGCTAGAAGGATGCCGAACAGCTCATTCAGCGTGGAAATTGTCGTTAAACCTTCAATCGGCTGAAAACCCGACATGCAACATTGCAAAACACTCAACACTAGAACTATGAAAGATCTACGCAATGACTCAAGATGTTTTGGAGGCGCAATGATTCTACTTTCTGGCGATTTCCGTCAAACAATACCAGTCATTCCAAGATCGACCGCTGCTGATAAAATAAACGCTTGCCTCAAATCATCGACTCTGTGGTGTTATGTGAAGAAACTTCAGCTGACGACAAACATGCGAGTTGCATTGTTAAACGATCCATCTGCCGAAGAATTCTCCAAGCAATTGCTGACTATCGGCCATGTTCCGGTCGACAAATCGAACGGATTGATTTCGTTTCCTCAGAACTTTTGCATTTTTGTCTCAACGAAGGACGAGCTCATCAACAAAGTGTTCCCGAACATCATTACTAACCACAAAAATCACAATTGGGTGAGTGAACGAGTAATTCTTGCGGCAAAGAACAAAGATGTGGATCACTTAAATTTTACAATTCAAAATCTAATCGTCGGTACACTTCATTCCTTCAAATCTATTGACTGTGTGACAAACGAAGACGAAGCAACTATCCAACTGAATTTTTAAACTCATTAGATCTACCTGGCTCTCCACCGCATAATTTACAACTAAAAGTTGGCTCGGCATAATGATTATGCTACGAACCTGAATCAACCAAAACTATGTAACGGAACGCGTTTGGTGGTGAGAATACTCATGGGCAATTTAATTCACGCGACGATACTCCAAGGGAAGTTCAAAGGTGAGGAAGTTCTCATTCCGAGAATTCCGATGATCCCAACCGATATGCCATTAGAGTTTAAACGAATTCAATTTCCGATTCGTCTTGCATTCGCCATGACGATCATCAAATCACAAGGCCAATCCTTGAGTGTTTGTGGCCTGAATCTAGAAAATGAATGTTTCTCTCACGGCCAATTGTACGTAGCATGTTCACGTGTCGGTAAACCATCCGCTTTATTCGTTCTCGCACCTAACAATAAAACAAAAAATGTCGTATATCACAAGGTGCTACAATGAAGGGAATCGACTCCATTGCAACTCACCCAGCAAATAGTTTAAAAGAAAGTAGTGCAACAATGCTACGCGAACCATTTCGATTCAATTCAATAAAACGAAAGCCTTGCTGCCACGTGAATTACATTCATTTCAATGTAATTAAAATATATTTCATTTTGATTTTTGTAACTTCGTTGAATTTAATTAATCTTAATAAAAAACTCAATTTTATTAAGCTAATAACTTTAAAAAACATTTATTGATTTTGAGGCGGTACGAAGTTCGCTGGGTCAGCTAGTTTTGAAATAAAACGTATGCTTCATTTCAACGACAATCGCCTTATACAACAGAATTGTCCTGGCAAAATTTACAAGATACGTCCACTCATTGATAAACTAAATGCAAGTTTTATTAAATTTCGAGTATTCTCCGAATAAATATCCATCGATGAGCAAATGGTACGTTATTATGGACACCACTTTATGAAGCAATTTATAAGAGGGAAACCAAAAAGATTTGGCTTAAAACAGTGGGTTATGGCCTGTGGAGAAACTGGATACTGTTTCAAAATGACTGTATATCAAGGAAAGGAATAAAGTAAAGCCCAAAAACTGTAATCACTAAATGGACTAGGCGAAAGCGTTGTCTTGAATTTGATTGAAGCTATTACTGAACGAGATTTATATTGATAATTTTTTACCAGTTACAAGTTGATGGCCCTACTGTCCAAGAAAGGGATACGTTGTACCGGAACTGCCAGATATAACAGGATGGGGATGAAAAACGCAGGTTCAAATATTTTGAAAAACGATCAAAATTTAAAAAAAGAAAACCGTGGATTTTACGACTATGTGTTTGACAAAGAAAATGAAATTTTAGCACTTATTTGGAAGGACAATAATGCTGTCAAAATGTTATCCAATCATCAAGCGGTTGAGCCTGTTGTGTCTGTGAAAAGATATAGTAAAACAAAAAAGGCGTATGTAGATATAAAACAGCCTAATTTAATAAGTGACTATCATAAGTATATGGGAGGTGTGGATAAATTGGACTGGCATGTGCAAAAGTACAGAATAAAAATACGTGGAAAAAAAATGGTATTTTCCATTGTTTACAAATGCAGTTGATGTTGCTATTTATAACGCCTTTGTTTTATAGTCAATGTCGCATGGCAACCTTCCATTTTTAAATTTAAAAAGAATGCTTGCAACTGACTACCTAAAGAAGAAATCTATTTCTAATCCGAAAAATATGGGGAGACCTTCAAGTGCATCAGTTACTAAAAGAATTTTATCGTCATCTAAAACTGGTTCAGGTCACATTATAGAAAGGACGCCTGAAGGAAAACAACGCAAATGCGCCCTATGCAAAAAAAAAAAATGCCAGAAAACAATGTCAAAATGTAATGTGGGAATGCATGTCGATTATTTTGAACAATTCCATCTTATGTAGGACAGAACACTCATAAATGGTATTTTATATTTTTAAATGAATTTTTTAAATTTTGTTTATGTTATTTTATGTTATATTTTTATGTATTTGAACCTCTATTTTTGTTTGTGTACTACTATAATAAGATTAAATTTAGACAAATAAAATTGAATTTTTTTTAGATGCTATTTAATGTTTTTCTATGTGAAATTTTGATTCAGAATAATTACTTGCACGGGAATGGAACCCAGTGTGAATGAGATGAAAGTTTGTGAGAATAAATTTAGTGATTTATCATATAATTCACTAAAGTTACTGATACTCGGGTGTTATATTTAGAACAGAAAGTGTGATCATTGTGTTGTATAATAATTGAATTTTTCATGATTTTATCAGATCGAAGTTACTTGTTTCCAAGCTTCATCGAAAATTTAGCTTCAAAAATAACTTGATCAAAGAAAACAAATAAGGAGGAGGAGGAGGGAAGGGGGTGCTTAGAAAGAGCATTATTTATATTACAAAAACACGGAAAATTGCCCTACCCTTTAGTTATACATATACCCGAAATTGCTTGTTGGGTGTACCTATTCATTTTTGTATTTTTTGTTACTTTCTGCATTACTTTATCTTCTGTTACTTTTTACTTGGTTTTATGGTAAACGTCAAATAATTCTCTTCACTTATTTGTTCGATTTTTTTTTAAATGGGTCAGGAATCAGAATATCGTGTAAAAAATTTTAGTTCCTTACCGTCTATATTTTAATTTGTTGGTTGTTTTTATTATTTGAAAATATATGATCCTGAGTGCGAATTTTATTATTTAATTAAATAATAAAAAAGCCTGGAAAAGCCTTGTATTATACCATAAATGCAACTTCAATTCTTTGAGAGAAAGAAGACCACAGGAATCAAAATGTAAAACCTGCAACAATGTAATAAAATGTGCTAGTGGGTCAACGAGTGTATTAATTACACACTCACCTACGAACAACTTATAAGATAAAAATTTCCAAAATATCGAAGACATTGACGGTGGCGACTTCACACAGTATCAATATAACTCCACTTCATTAAGCGGTAAACCAACCACCAAAGAAAAAGATTAGTTACTATTTTTCAAAGGTTCGGGGTGAATTTTCACCTGCTTTTATATTTCGTATGACAGCAAATGACGGTTTACCGATATTATTTGCTATATTTTATACATTAAAAGTGAAAAAAATTTGCGAAAATATTATAAAAAGGTTTATGGGACCAAAAGGCTGCAGCTAATTGTTTAAGCTTGACATTAAGCTTGCTCACTCACAATGCTTTCTGGAATCTGGGATTAGTGTGAATATATGGAACTCTACCTGCTAAAAAGATTATTGAGGTTTTGACAAATAAATTGCTAGAATATGATTTACATTTTCATACTACTGTATCAGTTATGGGAAAAGTATGGGTAATTAACTGGAATCGATCAACAACGTTGTTTCGCCTTATACTAAAAATTCTGTTCATTACAATAAGAATAATATTGATAGAGATCCTGTTGATCCCGATACAAATGATGAAAACGAATTTGAGTTTGAAGAGATGGAAACTGGCGAACATGATAATTGGGGTCTCGAAAAAATGTTAGGATTTCAGTTGGTGACGGTCTAGAAGTAGAAATTTTGGAGCATTCTCACTTATTACTTTTAATTTTAAAAATTAGAAAGGTTGTTATTCACCCCTATTGTGATTGTCGTGTCGATGTTGATTTTCCGACGACTGCTAAAATTGGTATTATGAATGTCGCTATCAATCGACGTTTGTAAACGCCATTTTTTTGTCGATGACATTTTTGTTCACGACTCAAAAATTTGTGAGCCGAAATCAATAAAAAAACTATAGAAAAACGTTTCGGAAAGTTAATTTTTTATAAAATCATTTATTAAACTCAACAAGTAATTAATAAACACATACTAATTTTATTTAAATTAATTGTAATTCAACAATAAATTTTGATGCGTTTCTACAACCAGAATCAATTCTTACACACACGTGTTACATAAGTTTTTTGTTTTCCTATTTATAAAACCTCTAGTTTCAAATTATAAATCTAACCTAATAGTAGCGAAATGTCCATCCTAATAGTAAATAAAATTCAATTCAGTTTATCTGGCATAGAAACTGACAGCTTCTTGACAAAACATAACAACAAACCTAAGTTACGATTGCTAAGTTAACCGAAAAATTCACAATAACTCAGATTTTTTCGAGATCAGATTCGATTCGTGATAGTTGCGCAATACAAAATAAAAATCGTCACGACAATGGAAAGTCGTGTCATTTGTCAATCGACACGACAACCACAATAAGGGTGATTATTTTCAGACGTCCACCACCAACAAAAAATGATGATATTGCAAAAATATGTCAAAATACAATTAGGACATGAACTTAATTAATTTTAGATTCAAAAACTAGTCGGAACAGTCTGGTGCGATTTGATCTTTTGCCTAGAAGAAGTGCTACAATTGCTGTCAGAAGTAATACCACCGATTAAGCTAGCAGTTGAATCACTATGTCGGCGAAATTCTACTCTTCTGTCGCTCTAAATTTTTTATTGAATAAATTGCATGACGCAAACGCACCATTTTCACTGGAAATAGAAGTGGCTTTATTTAATCATGTCAAAGAAAGACATTCTGATCTTTCAAGTCTTCCGCAGTACTTCCATAATCGATATCAAATACAGAATGCAGAAAAATATCCAACTGAGTTATTTCTAAAACTTAAGATGTCCGAGCTCTTAAAAGATGTAGAAGAATTACTTCCCAGAAGTGCAGTTTTGGCAGGTAATTCTGATGTAAACCTACAAAACATAATCGAAGATGAAGATGAAGAAGAAAGTATTACAATAGAAAATGTAATTCCCGCAATGATAACAAATGACAACAAAGCTGTTGAAAATATGGGAAATGTTAGTATGACAATACGATTGCGTCGAGAAATAACATTTTCGAATACAAGGAGTTCATGGCCATTAGTTAGATTTAGTACACAAGTCATTTTTAACCACGATTCCACCAACCAGAATTGAATCATCAGGGAGCCTCCTCTGCCGCAGGATTTCTCTGTACGAAAATTCGTTGACGACTTTCGGATGAAACAATCGATACTCTATGCCAATTAAGAGAATATTTCCAAAGAGACCAAACATTAAAGATTTAGGAGTGAATCTTATTGAATTATATTATTGCAACCTTTGTTTTTAGTTTTTACTCAATTGATGTTGAAAATATAGATAAATATTTTTTATAGGAAACTAGCTGAGTTACCCATGAGTGGTATTTTCGAATATTTTGTAGAAAATGTCTGAATGTGAAACATTATGAAACTTTAAAGCATAACAATACAAACAAATGTTTTCCATTTGCCCAATTGAAACATTGTAATCATAGTCTTTCTCGTAATTGAATGCTGCTAACTTTAAATCAAAACCAAAAGTTTCTATTAATCGTCCATATCGTAACCGATCGACTTCCAGCCGGGCCCCACGATGTCCAATGGTTTCAGTAGCTCTAGAAGAAGACATCCTGCTTCGAACATGTTCAGGTCGTGTTTCACGCTGTTCAGTTGTTTCATTAGCTCTATAGA
This sequence comes from Nephrotoma appendiculata, assembly GCA_947310385.1. NCBI lineage: Eukaryota > Metazoa > Arthropoda > Insecta > Diptera > Tipulidae > Nephrotoma > Nephrotoma appendiculata. Next base: position 280,552,373 of record OX371223.1, read on the forward strand.
AAAAGATGTACTGCTTCAAACGTTTGCAAGTCGTGTTTCATACTGTTCGCTTGATTCAGCCACCCTTGCGCCTCTAATCTTCTTCGGCTTTGCAGTTACCTGCCCAATTGATCTTTTTTTCGGTGGCATTTATAAGCAAAAATTAAACGTGTAGCTAATTAATCAGGAATGACGGGCATTCAAAACAGAAATTAGTATTAATTTATCACAACGAAGTGTTCCCTTCGATACGTTTCAACGCGAACTGTGTTGGAAAATGTCTTTACAGAATTTTTTTTAAGCAAAATCAAATGATATCTACAGTCAAAAATTAATCATAGATTAACACGTTTACAAACTGAAAACTTAAATCTAATAAGAATGTATATTCACTTGAAATAATATTTAATACCTGGAAAATAATCACCAACAATTATTTTATTGCAATATAGCTAACTAATCGAGAACAACGGCATCCCAAACACAAATTAATATTAATTTATTCAAAACGATTAAAACTACGTCCACTTCGATACGTTTTACCGCGAACTGTGGTTGAAAATGACATTTCCAAAAACAAAAGAAGTTTTTTCAAACTAAGGCAATTTTACACGTACAATAATTTGAATCTAAGAACGTTTCTTGTAGAAGATGCTATTTTCAAATATAAAACGCTAGTACTTTTCAAAGTAAATCAGTTTATACGTACAATATTTTTTAGTACCTTTCCTAGAATTGATTTTATGAAACAATCATTGATTATTTAAGTAATAAACTAAATAAAGTAATAAACTACTGGCGTTTAGTATGAAACTACTATTTTCATTAAAAGCCGCCGGTTGCAATAGTGGATTAAAATAGAATTTTAATTATTTCTGAAGTTATGTGGAAATTAGAACTCGCTGACTACGGTACATTTCAAAACGGGAAATGATAAATAGGATATCATTAAACAGTACATGTCAAACCAGTAAAAATGGGTTATTGGTATGGATAATATAAGTGTTCAGAGATTTGTCTTCAGTTAAAGTGATGAAAGATTGTCTTAAATTTAAATTAATAAAATTAATTTGAATAATTAAATCAATTATAGTAGAGGTATGATTTGTGTATAACAATCGCACGCTAGATATCCTTTTTGGTGTCTAAATTTGCGTCTAAGGCGCTATTTCGAAACATATAAATAATTGTATCTATACATGTACAAAAATGAATTCTTGATCCAGGGCAGATTTTCGGATTGGAGCATGTCACTAATTTCATATAACCCCTTTCCTAAAGTCATTCCCGTCTATTAAAATGCTTTTTTATTTTTATTTAAATCGTATTTTGACAGAACTTATATTGTCTTTTAAAATTGGTGTACTTAATGGAAATTGAAATATCACAATTGTTATAATATAATCTACATAAAGAAGTAAAGATAATGCGACCCTGTTAGACAACAATCCGAGATATGCGCTTTTCTACGTGAACTATTAGTCGATCGCCTTCAAAGTCAGATTTAGTTCTCTCATTTTGCAGGAATTCCTGATGAATCATCTCAATCCCACCTGTATATCGAATTCGCCGTTGGATATACACCGTTTTCGAACCACTAATCGAAGGCCCATGTGTACGACGCCGCCACAGTACACAACAATTTGTTTAATTATTCTCGTTCACAAGAATTGGTTTAACTTATTTCTGCGGCCGTAAAATACGCAATCACGAAATTAGACGACAGGAAAGTATTTTGCTGCCGTAAGATATGCAAGCACAAAAAATAGACGACAGGAAAGTCTTGCTCCCGTACCAATAAAAACTATTGTTTTAATTTTAAGTATCGATCTTTATTGTATTTTTTGTTATTTGATGTTCACTTATCGGCTGGTGGTACAAGAAGAAAAAATAATTTTTGACACAAAAAATAATGATACATCAATAATTCGTTACAATGTTACCAACATGCTAATAATGAAAACAATATAAATTGAGCTAACATAGAACGGACTCACAAATTAAATTGAGCTAACATGTTTTGGTTTTACATTACACATACATTGAAAGTTTTTAGCTACTGTCATTCATAACAAATATAATTTTCGTGTATGACATTTTGTTACAAAATCTGACAATTTGCTGGATAATTGGATTAAGTACATTAATTTATATTATTATATCTTAATTAATAGTGGTATATTTTGTGATATATTAAGTTTTCTATTACTTTCAGGTTCTGCAAACATTCTCCCCCCATTAAGATTAAAATTAGAAATTTAATCTTAATCATCCAATAGTTTTACGATTTTTGATAGTGGACGTTTGAATACTGACATGGGCGTTTTAACAGTCACAACTCTGATGTGACCATCCGTACCAGGATGTGTGTTGATGATTCTTCCTAGCGGCCAATTACATAGGGGGTAATTTTCGTCTTTCAAAATTACCATATCACCGATTTTTATGTTTTCAGCTGGATTAATCCATTTTTGGCGTTGTTGAAGCGTATGTAGATATTCTCGATTGAATTTTTTCCAAAACCGTAATGCTCGAAGTTGTATCTCATCCCATATACTGTTTACCCTCATGCCATCTAATGTAAATGGTTCTGGTATACTTGTCATTGGGCTGCCAATCAGGAAATGGCCTCGTATGATGTATCGTTATCGAACTGGGGTACTAACGGACGTGAATTGAGCACCGCTTCTATTTGACACAACAAAGTGGCCATCTCTTCGAATGTTAAATTAATGGCCCCGACAGCTTTCTTTAAGTGGGTCTTGACGGACTTGACACCCGACTCCCATAAACCCCCAAAATGTGGAGCTAGAGGAGGAATAAAATGCCATGTAATTGAATTAGTTGCTGCATATTTACCAATTTCCGTATTGAATTCATCTGAGGTAGTGGCCAGTAATATCTCACGCATTCCCCCGTCATGTATTGATGCCAGTCTCTTAAGTTTCGCTTGTGCCCCCTTAAAATTCTTTGCGTTGTCACTATATATATTGTTAGGAACACCCCTTCTACTCACAAATCGTTTTAAGCATGATATAAATGCATTCGTTGTTAATTCTGTCACCATCTCGAGATGAATAGCCTTCGTTACGGTGCAAACAAACACTGCAATATACCCCTTTGAAAATTTGACACCCCTGCCTCTTTTGCTTGCGATGGAAATAGGTCCGGCATAATCAATTCCGGTATTTACAAAGGCTCGAAGCCTAACTACCCTTGATTTTGGCAATTGGCCCATGATTTGATACGGAGTTGATGCCTTATACCGACGACAAATGACACACTGTCGTGTAACTTGGTTAGCTATGCTGCGTCCATGAACAACCCAATATTTTTGACGCGACATATGGAACGTTAATGCTGTGCCTGTATGTAAATTCTTTACATGAAGATATCTCATCAATAATCTACTAAAATTGCTTAATTTTGGCAACAATATTTGGAGTTTTGAATCGTAATCCAAAGCTGCATGTTTTAAGCGTCCTCAGAATGCCTTCAATGTCTAGAAAAGGTGACAATCGTTTTATTGATGACCTCGTAGATATCTCCTGATTTGATTGCATTGCCTTGATTTCATCTCCGAAACACACGCTTTGTACGTGTTTTATGATTGTCATCTCAGCATGGTTGAGCTCGCTTGTAGTTAAATATGGCATATTGTTTTTACTGCCTTTACCACCTCTGCATCTAGAAATAAATCGGAAAATTGTAGCTACCACACGAATCAACTGACTGAATGATGATTTTGAGTTTAATAATTTTTGCAGGACACTATTATCGTCGTTGTTCACTACCAGATTTACTGATACTCGTAACTCTTGATTTATATGCTCGACTATGTTGACGTCAGGAGCATCCGTGTTGTTGTTGACTATATTTGTAGATTTGAGCCACACTGGTCCATGCCACCATAGATCATTTGCTATTAATTTCGCTGGATACTCTCAACTGGAACATAAATCAGCAGGATTTTCCTTTGACTTGACGTGTCCCCAAATATTCCTGGGACATATATTGATGATTTCCCTTACCCTATTAGCGATAAAAGGCTTCCATTTAGACGGATGTGCGCTGAGATATGCCAGGACAAGTGATGAATCAGTCCATGCCTTCATCGTTTTTATAGGAATGTTTATTGACGAAGAAACGGATTTTAATAATTTCGCCAATAAAAGTGCGCCACATAACTCCAGCCTAGGTATTGTTATAGTTTTAAGTGGAGCGACTCTCGTTTTTGATGTGACAATATTTGTAACAATCGTTCCATCTTTCTCTATACACCTGGTATAAACTACTGCTCCATACGCGGTCTTGCTGGCATCACAGAATCCGTGAATCTCGATTTCACCATTACCCATCCACCTTGGTATTTGGAATTTGCGAAACTCTTGAAATTCAGATTGTAGTTTTCTCCATTTGTTCCGAATTTCAACTAGTAATACGTCATTCCAATCCAAGTTTTTTATCCATAATTCTTGGAAAATTACCTTTGAGATGATCAGACTCGGAGCGAGCCATCCAAGTGGGTCAAATACCTTTGATGCTTCTGATAAAAATCTTCGTTTTGTTAAGTCGCCATCGTCAAATTCCTCCACCTCGAATGTAAACGCGTCTAAGCTTGGAATCCATTTGACACCCAATAACTTCAAAGGGCTATCCCGATCGAATTCTTTAAAGTTTTCTGTATTTGGTTGATTCGGCATATCACAATTGTACACTCATTTTCGCAGTTCAAACCCAGCTGAAGTCAAAATTTTACTAACTTGGAACTTCAATAATTTCAATTTTTCGATTGTATTCGCACCTGACAGGAAATCCCTTGCTGCCTCAGGATATTGCTTTAGATTCTCCAACCCTAACTCCTTCAAGCATCTAGTAGCTAGAAAAGGAGCGGACGTAGTTCCGTAAGTTACTGTATTTAGACAGTAACGGTTGATTTCTTGATCAGGATGTTCTCGCCATATAATCTGTTGGTATTGTCTATCTGGTTCTGCTATCTGTATCTGGCGATACATTTTTTCAATGTCTGCCGCCATCACGTACTTAAATTTTTTGAATCGTAAAAGTATGTCCCAAAGACTGGATTGCACGACTGGACCACATATTAAAATATCGTTGAGTGACAGTCCCGAACTCGTTTTGGATGATCCATCCAAAACTACGCGAACTTTGGTTGTCAAGCGGCTCAGTTTGTCCACCGCATGATGTGGCAAAAAGTAGGAATGATCGTTTACTGTTTCACCAGGCAACAGTCTTGACATATGATTTAGATCATCGTACTCTTTCATGAATCTCACGTACTCCGTTTTTAACACTGGATTATGCGTTAGTCTGCGCTCAACAGACATAAATCGTTTATTTGCAATCCCACATGAATAGCCTAATTTTCCTCTATTAGGTTTAAATGGAAGCTGTACAATAAATCTGCCACTGGAACTTCTCGTTGTAGTTTCTTTGAAGAAAACTTCTGCCAGCTCGTTTTCCTCGCTTGTTTCTAGGCTGAGGTCAACCTCTTCTAATTCCCAGAATTTTCTGAGAGTTTCGTCTACATCGGCCGATACGTTGAGACTGCTTGCGTGATTTGTCACATTGGTACTTCCGGATATAATGTAGCTGAAAATTGTTTTTACTGCAAACATGTTGTTGCCTAAGTCCTTGTGTCCATCTCTGACTGAACTTATAAATGCACTAGCACCAATCAATAAATTTAGTTTTGAAGTTCGACTGAAGCTAGGATCCGCCAGTTCAAGGTGCTTAATTTTCTCCAGCTGTTGGATCGGTACCTTGATATCTGGTAACTGTACTGGTAGCTTTGGTAGTATGAGCACATTAGTGCTTATTGATTCATTGTTTGAAAATCTGGAGCTAATTTGAACAGTAGCCTTGCCTCTGCTATACACATTTCTAGTACTGACACCTGATATTTTAACGTTGCAATTGGTTCTTGTTGCCACTACCTTGAATTTTTACTACCGCAGTTGGTAAAATTGATTGAATCACCGAAGTATTCAACTGCGCAATTATTTGATTAGATGCAGGTTCGATTTCAGGTTTTTCGATTTCCTTTGTATTCGACTGAATACTTTCACTAGCACAAAGTAACGTATTGTGCCTTCTGCCACACTTCTTACAATTTGAACGGATCTTACAACTTGCTGCTTGATGACCTTTCCTCAAACAACTAAAACATAACTGTTTTTCAGCTATTAAACTTCTTCTGTCAGTACTACTTAATTTTGAGAAGTACTCACAGTTATAAAGAACATGCTCCTTTGAACAATACGGACATTGAATTTTAGCGATGACAGATGAAAGAACAACAGCCTTCTTGTGTGATGGTTTTCTATGGTCAGATAACTCAACTGTTTCCAATGAATTGACAAGCTTAGTTATAAATTGCAGATATTCCTTTATGCTTGGATAGTCTTTGTCGTTTGCCAGTGCCCATGCTCGTTTGGTTTCAGTATCACATTTCTCCAGCAATAAATAAATCAGCCAACAATCTCTTTTTTGTGCTTCATCGCCCAATGCCGCTAATCCTCTAAGCACTTCATCCGTTACATCCTCTAAATCCCGTAGTTTTGAAGTAGCTCCACTATTGGTTGGTTGATTCATGAATTGTTTAATTAGGGTTGTAACAATCTGTTGTTTATTGTCGTACCGGCTAACTAACTTCTTCCAGGCACCTTCGTAATTCTCTGCTGTTACTAATACATGTGTCAACAGTGATGCAGCATCATCTGTGAGATATCCCTTGAGGTATTTGAACTTATGTATTTTTGACATCGATGTATTGTGAATTGTCACTTCAAATAAGTTTTTGAATGATGGAAAATCTGATATTTTTCCCGAAAATTTAGGTATCGAAATAGGCGGTAATCGAACATCCTCTTTGTGTATAAAACTTCGATCATGAAGGCCTTCCATTAACTCCCGTTGTTGTTCCGTAAATTTTGAAAATGACTCGTTAAATTCTTTATTCGGTAAAGTCTCCTTTGGCATCCTAGCTTTTATTTGTTCATATAATTTTGCCTTCACGGTTACGAATCTATTTTCTATTTCCAACATCTCTGAGTCTTGGTCCAATAATGCTAATGCCGAATCTGCGTCGGCAAAATTAATGAATGCTTTATCTAAAAGATCCATTCGCACCGTCAAAATATCCAATTGAGTATCCTTTTTGATACTGGATGCAAACGTTTCTGCCCGTGTGATAAAACCTTTTGCTTGACCACGTTTTCTATTAAGTTCCGGAGCTTGCGCCATCTTGATGATTTGATTTAATGTCACTTTAACACCCAATTCACTTTCGTTCACAAAAAATTGATGTATTTTGATACGATAACATTGACAACCGTACTCAAAATTGTTAAGATGGCCGATATATCGTCCACTTGCACGTGGTTATTCACCTTAATTGATCCGTAAATTTCTCGATACTCCGACTGTATTTTCAAATTCCGGTAGACGTTTTGTATCGTAAATAGTTTTAATTATAATTTAATAGCAATATATTCATGTTGCGAAACTAATATTTGTATAATATATTCTACAAACTATAACCGAATGTCACTGGCACATCCGGCTCGAAGGACCAGAATGTATATCGAATTCGCCGTTGGATATACACCGTTTTCGAACCACTAATCGAAGGACCATGTGTACGCCGCCGCCACAGTACACAACAATTTATTTAATTATTCTCGTTCACAAGAATTGGTTTAACTTATTTCTGCTGCCGTAAAATACGCAATCACCAAATTAGGCGACAGGAAAGTATTCTGCTGCCGTAAGATATGCAAGCACAAAAAATAGACGACAGGAAAGTCTTGCTCCCGTACCAATGAAAACTATTGATTTAATTTTAAGTATCGATCTTTATTGTATTTTTTGTTATTTGATGTTCACTTATCGGCTGGTGGTACAAGAAGAAAAAATAATTTTTGACACAAAATGATACATCAATAATTCGTTACAATGTTACCAACATGCTAATAATGAAAACAATATAAATTGAGCTAACATAGAGACTCACAAATTAAATTGAGCTAACATGTTTTGGTTTTACATTACACATACATTGAAAGTTTTTAGCTACTGTCATTCATAACAAATATAATTTTCGTGTATGACATTTTGTCACAAAATCTAACAATTTGCTGGATAATTGGATTAAATACATTAGTTTATATTATTATATCTTAATTAATAGTGGTATATTTTGTGATATATTAAGTTTTCTATTACTTTCAGGTTCTGCGAACACCACCTTCTGCAAGCTCATTACCGATCATAAACCCCTTGTCTACCATCATGGAATATTTCCGGGTGTTACCTTATGTAATACTGTGCAGCTTGTAAAATTAATAAGACAGGAGGGAGAAATTCCTATCAATAGTTTAATTGTATGGGTGCTTTTATAGTGGAAATACAATCTAAGCCGCAATAAATGGAACAATCTAGGGCATTCGATAACAGTTGAACACAATCAATAAAATATTTTTTACGTATTTTAGGATTCAGCTTGAATAAATTAGCAGTTTGCACGTTAGATAAATTAGTTTAATTTCTAAAGTTTGTAAGAACAATTCTGTGCCTTAAGGGAAAACCGATGTTACCACTTTCAGAAGGCCGTATCATAGTACAACAATCGTCTATAGTGTTTAATAATTCTAAGGTTGGCATTCCCGTCATTGAATTTAATTCTTGGTTTGTTTTAATTTGAAATGGTAAGTAGTGACGCTGAATATCCTCAGTTACTTGCCTTTATCGAACGTCTTAAAGTTATGCTGCACTCCAATAGATCTGTGGCGTCCTTCACACCTTGCTCAACCAAATCATGTAATAAATTATAAATAAATTTCCTAAATTGTCAAGCACCGTAAATGGTTAGTTGGGTACAGAAAAACCTTTTAAGAGGTTTTTTTGTATGTACGAATAAAGTGAAGCAAGCCAAAAAATAAAAAACAATATTATTAAGATTTTGAATGGTAAAAAAAAAGATTGAAATAAAAAGCTCTAAAAGCATGAATTAAAAAATAAAATAAATAAAGAGTAAAAAATTAATATAAAATAAAGTGATTACATTTTAATCAAGTGAATCGTAAAGAAAACACAAAATATTTTACCACGACACCAAAAACTGGTAACCATCCGACGTGATTGTGGCCACATAGTCTATAGCCACTTATACAGTCAGCTGCAAGTGCGTCACCTTTCACCACATCTGGGAATCTGTTTCAACGGTTTCAACAATTTCGGCAGTTTTCAACAGTTTTCAACGGTTTCAACAATTTCGGCAGTTTTCAACAGTTTTCAACGGTTTCAACAATTTCGGCAGTTTTCAACAGTTTTCAACCGTTTCAACAATTTCGGCGGTTTTCAACAGTTTTCAACGGTTTCAGCATTTTTCAACAACCAACAAAGTTTCGGTTGGGCATATGGTTACGGCAGCCAGGTTTCAACCCCATTACTGATACCAAGAGACCGAGGTGACTCCAATTTGAACGTGTCTCTTCATCGAGGGATTTTGAACAATACGATTAAAACTGTAAGTACCCAATTAATTATTTGTGGTGCTTGACTAAATAAATTTTATTTTAAATTCAAATTTCGTTTTTTTATTCATAAAACTTTTTAAAATGTGTTTTGTTTCGGTGATTTTTATTTTTTCGGTCCTTTTTCTTTTGTGTTCGTTTCTTTTTCGGCGCGTTGTCCAAGGTGTGAATGATCCACCGGTAGCCGTTTTATCTGCGGAATCAACTGATGAAGTGGCAGCATCGGGCAGCGGTTCTAAGGAACCAACATTTTCGTTGACAGCCTCGCAGCTAACCGGTCTTATCAACGATGGTGTCGCTAAAGCCGTCGCGCAGGTAGGGCGGAATAGTACAATTCCTCTACCAGAGACATCTCAATCTCACGTTTCGTTTCCTTCTTACACCGGAACGGTTGCTCGAGTGGCATTCAAACCTCCACAACCATTACATTTACAAAACCCAGAGGTTTGGTTCGAAATACTCGAGCAACAGTTCACGGTGGCGGACATAAGAACTGAGGCAACGCGGTATGCTCATGCGGTTGCAGCTTTGGATTCACGACTCCACGACACTTTCGCATGTCTGATCACCAGCCCAAAAGGTAATGAACCTTATACGGTATTTAAGGCTGAAGTGATCCGGGTTCTCGGCGAATCGGAAAAGGCGAAGCTGAACAACCTGATGCATGGCTTAGCACTTGGAGACAGAAAGCCATCACAGTTGTTGAGCGCCATGAAATTGAACGCTGGGAACAACTTTAATGAAGCAACGCTTCGCCAATTCTGGATGAAGAGGTTGCCCCAGTCCGTTCAAATGGTGCTCACACCGTTTGAAAATGATGTCTCTCTGCCAGTCCTGGCAGAACGGGCTGACAACGTCTTCGAGACTATGACACAGTCTCAAGTGAATAGTCTCGAGACATCTACACCTTGTTCGGTTTTTCCAAATTCTTTGTCGTCATTAGATCAACAACTTTCGAATTTTAAAACAACATTGTTATCGGAAGTATCGGAAATTATTAATCAAAATTTTAGATCTCGTTCAAAATCAAATTCAGGAAGTCGCAGGCGTTCACGGTCAAATTCTAAATTCAATAGATCGCGACAAAATTCACCAAATTTTGGAACAAAGTATGATCCAAATTATGGTGAACCTTCGATCGAAAATAATTTTATCTGTTTTTAACATTATTATTTCGGAACTAAGGCTTACAAATGTAAGCCACTTTGCAGATATGTATCAAATAATACTTCCGGTAACAATGTTACAAAAAACTAAGTGGTCATTCACAATTGGCGGGGTGTAATGACGTAACAAAAACCAGCCGCCTTTTAATTTTTGAACTATTTAATCAAACGCATTTCCTAATTGATACAGGTGCAGACGTCTCAGTCTTACCCGCTCGTTTTATCAGGAACCCAAAGGTTGACCCATCATTTAGGTTGTTTGCGGCTAACGGTTCCTTGGTAAACGCGTACGGTACAAAAATTTTAAAAATAGACATTGGACTGCGCCGCGAATTCTCCTGGGAGTTTATTGTTGCTGACGTGTCGATGCCTATAATCGGCGCAGATTTTTTAAATAAAACTGGTTTACTGGTGGATATACAGGGACAGAGGCTCATTGACCCGTTAACCTCCCTGTATTCGAAAGGTAAACCTTCTACCTACAATGGTTCTACAGTATCTAGGATCGACAAGTCAGCAATGGACCCAGGAGTTTTTAAGGTAATATCAAAATTTAGTACGGTAATTCACGGAAATATTAATATCGACGATACTAAACATAATGTAACTCACAAAATTGAGACGAACGGACCACCGATTGCATGCAAACCACGAAGACTAGCACCGGACAAACTCATCATCGCGAGGACAGAATTCGAAAATATGATGAAACTCGGGATTTGCAGGCCTAGTAGCAGTCCTTGGTCCAGCCCGTTACATTTAGTCCCTAAAAAGAATGGAGCGTGGAGACCATGTGGAGACTTTCGGGCCCTAAACAGAGTCACAATTCCAGACAGGTACCCAATCCCACATCTCCAGGATTTTACACAACGACTCGAGGGCTGCACTATTTTCACAACAATAGACCTTGTCCAGGCCTACCATCAAATTCCTATTGAACCGACCGACATTCCAAAGACAGCAATTTCGACACCTTTCGGACTATTTGAATTTTGTAGAATGACTTTCGGCCTTAGGAATGCAGCACAATCGTTCCAACGTCTTATGCATTCAGTATTACGTGGACTTGACTTCTGCTTTGTATATTTGGACGATGTGCTCATTGCCTCTCGAAATTACGACGAACATCTTGAACATATTAAAATCATTTTTTCTAAATTAGACGAACACGGACTAGTTGTAAATGTGGACAAATGCGTTTTCGCAAAGACCGAAATTATTTTTTTAGGCCATTTGGTAACTGGACAAGGTATATTACCGTCGCATGAACGGGTTCAAGTCATCAAAAATTTCGAACGACCACAGACTGTTAAACAACTGAAACGCTTTTTAGGTATGATAAACTTTTATCGACGCTTCATTCCAGGTGCCGCTGCTGACCAGGAATTGTTGAACGATTACCTAAAAGGCTATACCAAAAACAGTCGAGTTCCAATTCAATGGTCAACGGCGACTATCGAAGCGTTCGATAACTGCAAAATTAAACTTACGAACGCGACTTTACTTATTCATCCATCATCATCAGCACCTCTGGCCATCATGGTTGACGCTTCCGATACTGCTCTCGGAGCGGTAGTTCAGCAGTTTGTATCGAATTCTTGGCAACCACTCGGTTTCTTTTCAGTACGTCTCAATGAAACGCAAAAAAGATACAGTGCTTATGATCGTGAACTTCTCGCGGCTTATTCGGGAATAAAACACTTTCGATATCTTCTCGAAGGTCGTACTTTTACGCTTTATACCGATCATAAGCCACTTGTCTACGCTTTTAATCAGAATCCGGAAAAAGCATCTCCTCGTCAATTTCGACACCTAGATTTCATCGGTCAATTCACAACCGATATCCAGCACATCTCTGGACTGGATAACGTTGTTGCAGATACTCTTTCACGCATTAATCAAATTTCTATTCCTGAAAGTATTGATTATGCTATCATCGCAGATGCTCAGACCAATGACGAGGAACTTCAAGAAATTTTAAGGAGTAACTCTGTTCTCAAATTTGAGAAATTTCCTGTTTCTTTCAATTCAAAAAAATTAATTTATTGCGATATTTCTACTACTACACCTAGGCCATTCATTCCCTTTAATTTCCGAAAACAAGTTTTCGAGGCTTTTCATAACCTTTCACATCCTGGCGTCAAAGCTTCCATCAAACTTTTGACTCAGAATGTAATCTGGTCATCAATTAAAAAAGACGTTCAGAAGATGGCCCAAAATTGTGTAGCTTGCCAAAAGGCTAAAATCTCTCGACATACAAAATCTCCGATTGGTAACTACAAATTAACTTCTCACCGTTTTTCAATTATTCATCTCGACATCATCGGTCCTTTGCCAGTTTCTGATAATCAGCGGTATTGCGTAACATTGATTGATAGATACACTCGCTGGTCTGAGGCGGTTCCAGTTCCGGATATAACTGCTGCAACCGTCGCTTTCGCTGTATACTCACAGTGGATAGCTCGCTTTGGTGTGCCAGAGTCCATTGTCACGGACCAAGGCATGCAATTCGAATCACAACTTTTTCACGAACTGGCTAACTTACTTGGTTTTGAGCGCAGGAGAACAACTAGCTACAATCCCAAATGTAATGGCATGATCGAGAGATGGCATCGAGTCATCAAATCTGCCATTATGTGCTATAATCGTGCTGATTGGACTAGTGTTCTTCCTGCAATCTTACTTGGACTACGGACGACGTACAGTGACGAACTAAAAGCTACTCCAGCTGAACTGGTTTACGGATGTACAACGCGAGTTCCTGGAACATTTTTAGATGCGACGAACGAACAAATTTCACAATCAGACTTCATTACTAATTTAAGACGACACTTTGACGAAATTCGACCTGTACCGGCTTCTCGACATACTACGGACAAAATTTTTATTAGTAAAGATTTGCTGACTTGCTCGCACGTTTTCTTACGAACTGACGCAGTACGCAAATCACTGCAACCACCGTATACTGGACCGTATTTGGTTATCGACCGTACAGACAAATTTTACACTTTGGATCTAAACGGACGACACGCCAAAATTTCCATCGACCGACTCAAACCATGTTACTCGGACAATCAACAACAAACTACGGACGCACCAACTTTGCAAACTGGATTACTTGTATCGACTGACCGACCAGAACCTATTATTTCGGCTGACGGACCTAAATCATCTACCGTGGAACCGAAAGTTCGCAAACAGGTTCGTTTTGATCTCTCGTCGAGGCCTGTTTTGATTACAAGTTCGGGTCGTGAGTCCAGGACTCCAACCAGATATAGAGATTGAAGCGATAGATCTGCGATCTCTCTGGGAGGGGAGTATTGTGGCGTCCTTCACACCTTGCTCAACCAAATCATGTAATAAATTATAAATAAATTTCCTAAATTGTCAAGCACCGTAAATGGTTAGTTGGGTACAGAAAAACCTTTTAAGAGGTTTTTTTGTATGTACGAATAAAGAGAAGCAAGCCAAAAAATAAAAAACAATGTTATTAAGATTTTGAATGGTAAAAAAAAGGATTGAAATAAAAAGCTCTAAAAGCATGAATTAAAAATAAAATAAATAAAGAGTAAAAAATTAATATAAAATAAAGTGATTACATTTTAATCAAGTGAATCGTAAAGAAAACTCAAAATATTTTACCACGACACCAAAGATCTCTGTTGTCTGAGGCTCTTTCTCTAGAATCCACTGACCACAAAAATAAGTATAGGACCGATATTATTACAAATTTGACATAATATTATAATAAATACATACGTTTGGAAATATTTCTTTATCTTAGTCGATTATATAAAGCTCAAATTTTTTTGGTCCACTTTTTTGCTACTGTCTATGCAGCCATCCTAGTATCAAACGTATGGTATCAACTTGTGACATGAAATTGAGAAATAACTCTTTAAATTTTTGGTAAAAGCCCTTTGTCAATTGGAAATTTTGATATCTAATAAAGGTGATCTTTTAGGTAAATTGGGGTCAAAAGTTTAATAGAAATGTTATATTTAAATAAAAAGTTAATCTTCCCACTAAAAAATCAGATACGGCATTATCGTAAAACGAAATATTTTCACATGCTAAGTTACAGTGCGGTATCTACAAGATGCTTCGAGTTTGACATAGATACTGCGTTTTACGTTAGAATCCACATTGAAAATAATTTAGAAAAAGGCCATATATACAATTATAATACACGTTTTAGAAACTTCTAATATAAAATTTCAGTTTGTTTTATTATTTGTTAATATCTTCTTTGAATTATATTTCAATATGAAAAATAATAAAAAAATAAAACTTAATTATAATAAAATTCAATAAAAAATTAGAAGTTCATTATTCTTTAATTTCCAGCAAGTTTCTCCAAAACGCCTTTCGGATTTCGGGAAATATGATCCCAAGGGTTTTTAGCAGCGCTTATTTTTGGGATTTAGGGAATCTCCGGGGCTTACTTATTTGTCTTATTGCCATATGAAAATGGGCTGTGTACAATGAAATTTTTTTTGCCTGCTGTATTTACACATAGAAAAATCTGTGTTTGTTATAGACGATATTAATCATTCTATGAATCTGTAGTTTAACATTTCAAGTACCGTGGCTCTTTATATTGGTTTAAAATTTAACTGTGTATGAAGTTCTACTTCAACAATTTTGTAGATAACACAACTAAAGTATAATATGTAACAAATATCCATTTTTGCTTATCATTCCGTTTTACGAAAAGAATCACATATACATATTATAGGAGTACGTCGTTGCCATATAAAAACTTGGGTGTGGAGTAGGAATAAATTCCATGAAGCCAAAGTGGTTAAATAAACAAAAAATCTTAGAAGTTTAGTGAATGATAACAAAAACAATAATTTTCGACATTGTCCACATCCTCGACATCATGATTTTAATTTTCTACATATATATTCTCTACACTTGTATACAATAAGAAAATATTTACACGATGTACACAATACGACACAACACTGCCGCGTAGATGCAGATCACTCGTCGTATACGCAGAGAGTACAACATAACCAGAATTAGTACATTGATCCATGACCTATGATAATCAAGAACGTAAATTCATAAATTCATCAAAGTTTAGGACAACTGATTCAGAGATTTATGCTGATAACTAGGATTTAAAAAAATTTCTTTGATATTCTGTTTCTTTGATGAATTTGCTGATAATGTGATTATATTACAATTTGAACAAGAACAATACCTCCTGTTCGACCAAATTTTTGAAATAATTTCTCCTGTCCAATTTCAATGATCTTACCCGCTGGACTGAAGGATCAAGTT
This sequence comes from Nephrotoma appendiculata, assembly GCA_947310385.1. NCBI lineage: Eukaryota > Metazoa > Arthropoda > Insecta > Diptera > Tipulidae > Nephrotoma > Nephrotoma appendiculata. The sequence goes on from OX371223.1 coordinate 280,568,367, forward strand.
AGTTACAAACTGCCTTTAAATGGTTTATAACTGGAAATTCTAGAAATTCAAGTTTTTAGACAGTAATGCCTTATAACCTAAAGATACCTTTCTTCTAAACTTTCTAAACTCTGTATAAACGAACACCAATTTAATTTATGAAGTGTCATTATAATAAAATAATAATTTTTAATTATAATTAATAGATTAGTAGCGTTAATAAATTTAATTGTCTAGAAACGTGTCGCTCCAACTCAAAATTTATACAAGACTTTATAGAACAAACAAGCCAAATTGTAAATTTTTATGAGGCACTCGCCACACTACTTTAAATAAAAGATTTGTTTCTCATGTCTTAACAATATTTTAATTAGGTGTAATTTAACAAAATTAAATGTAATAAATACAATTTAATCAAATAAATAATAAAAATTAAAAAAAAATGGTTTGTGTTGTTCGGTGAACACAATATACAACAACGAAATACGAGATAGGTGTGAAAATGTTGATTTATAACTTTGTTGCTACCGTTCGCGCTTTACTTACGTATATACACAAGCGGTGTGGATGATATAAATGACATTTATACCATTATTTGGTTTGTAATTAAAAAATGATTAGTGTGATTGTTATCACCAGTGTAACCTAATTATATCCCCATATCTATATAACAAAAGATGACAATGAAATTGTGTTGGTGTACACCGACTTAATATGCAGTTCAACGAATTTTATTTCAGAATTCAAAAAACCCTGATCTTAGTTCCTTTATATTATACACGTATTCGTTCCTGAAATTAATTTAAATTTGACATTTTTAATTTATTTCTAACTATTTCTTAAAATCGCGTACATCTGCTTACATATAAATTAAATTCCCTTCTTCCGAAAAAAAATATAACTACAACTCACATTTAAATAGAATATATGAATCGTCTTGGCTGGTCCGGTAACTGAGTATATATATTGTTTTGATGTCTATGCTTTTTATAAAAAATTTACGAGACAGCAATTAAAATTTACATATGTAGAATACATGAAGGAAAACTGGATTAACGTCATAGCATTCACAAAAATCACAATGTCTATAAAACCTATGAATTTTCATCTAGCTCGATGAATCATATATAGCGTGATACAAAGTTGGATGGGCGATTTGTATTTTTTTGTGTGTAACAAATTGTATAGATATTTTATTGGGCCAGACGGATTTAGTGTTCTTAACAACGACTTATTATATAGCAAACATACCTGCGGATTGCGGCAAAATGCTGCAGTTTTTACTAGGTACGTCATTTTGCCTGTCAAATTTTTCATTTATAATTTTCGTTTGGACGGTGGTGAACGTATATATAGGTAAATATTTCTCAGTATAGGCGTACATTTTTTTATTGGTTTGACGTTTCAATTTCCGGAGTGAAAATTTTTCGCAGTAATATGAAAAATTGGCGAATCGAATGGTTGGTGAACTAGCCCCCCCCCCCCTCCCCCTACTGCCTTCAGAATTTCAATGAAACTTTAGTCTTAAAAAAAAGTCTTTACAATAAAGTTTTAGCTAAGATGGCTTTAGTAGTCTTATCGTCAGAATCGGGGGGTAAACATAATTGGAGTTAAAAATCGCCAAGCGACTGGAAGAGTGGCTGATAATCATGTCGGAATCGAGAGAGAAAGTTAAAAGTGATTTCTGCGAATTTTGTTACAAGTAATTTTACTATAAAATACCCTACTATAAAATGCCCCCAATCAAATTTACAGCAGAAAGGGGAGGGGAGGGGGTTACAAAACTTTATACGACTATGGGGACGTAGTCACAATTCGTAAGAACATAGCAGGTGAATACTCGGGTATTGAGCACGAAATTGTTGATCGTGTGGTCTAAAGGCGGTACATAAGGCCAATATTATGTGAATGTCTGATGGTGTGTTTTTGCGCAGCTGCCGTGACATTTAGATAATGTGTGCTTAAACATGGTGCAGCATGTAAATATGATGTGCTTGCAAAGCCAAATTGACATTTTTATTGTATGGTGACATTTTGAGTGATATGTACGCTTGTCTAGTTAGTGATTTAGGCATCGAATAGACATAACCAGAACCGCCATTGCGTAGACAAAAACAATTGTTCCTACCTTATTTTTTTACAACTATAGTATGGATTAAATCCAAGAAATTTTCATCCTCCTAAAATTTAATAAAAATTTTGATTTTTTAATAAAAAAAGTTTTGAGTTTTTATTTATTACTTCATATCAACAACAGCCCCTTCATAACTATCGTCAATACCGCGTAATGAATCTAGATAGCGTCCTCTTTGTTAAATTGGGATCCCTTCGTAACATTAAGGTACCATCTTTACCGGACACAACTTATGATTGCTCCGAATCACATGCAGCAATAGAAATTAGTGATGTTGTTGCAAAATATACTTGCCGTGATCGGTTTATACTGTAATTGCCATCTAATCCTGTAGAAAATTTCGTTAAGACATCCTGATATACGTTCAGTACTGTACTCGACCAGCATTAGAGTATTTTTTTCCTTTGTAAAATATGGATTTTGATAATTCAGTATTTTGTAATTCGGGATCTTGAGCCGATCCCCTTTTTTATTTTCAAAAACTATGCAAAAAATACTTTTACGATTTTATTTTTATATCCGAAACTGTTAAGTCATTTTTCTATTTTAAATGGAATATTTGTATGTTTAATGGAAAGTAAATGTGGCGAACTTAGCGAAAAAAAGGCGAATTTGACGGATCTTTTAATGAAAAATATGGTTAATTTAGGGAAACTATAAAACAGATTTTTTTCAAAATTTCTCGCATTCCTCGAGAAAAATAAATAAACTTTCCGGGAAATGCGGAATGCAAAAGTTGAAAAAATTCCCGAAATTTGTCGATCCAAGAATTCACGACCCCAATTGCTAAGCTTGTCATATTTAAGTATAAGTGCAAATTGTCATTTACGTTTAACAGACAAGCACAAAAGACCGTTCGATGAAATAATGCTCTAAAACACCAAGCGTTTGTGCAGAGTTACCAATCAGCTGCCACTAATTATTTAGACCGGCGAAAAACAACGAAGAACAAAGCCTAACATCCAGGAGCAGTGGCACACAATACAGTCAGACATAACCACCACGGCGCAAAATACTATCGGAAGAAGACCTCTCAGAACCTGTAATGATTGGTTCGATGTTTAATGCCGCTTAGTCGTTGAAAAATAAACGAAAGCTTCGTGAAAAATTGTTGGCTCGCAACACTAGTGCTTCTAATCAAGCAGAATATCTCCGCGCTAGGAAAGCCACGGTTAAAATCATTCGTCAAAAGAAACGCGATCATATGTGGTCATGCATTGAAACATCAACTAGACGGGAATGGAGAATTGAGAAAAAACGTGGCTGATGTTCTCTCAGTATGGCAAACCTACTTTCAAATTCTGCTAAATCGGAATGACGACGTAACCCCCATTAGAGCAATAGCTCCTCCAGGTGAAGAAGTCTTTGTCGAATTTCCCACAGTGGAGGAAGTAGATGCAGCTATTAGTAGAATGAAAAATGGAAAGGCACCCGGTCTCGATGGAATCCTCGCAGAATTAATTAAACTCGGAGATGCTACTCTTGCAAGAAGTTTATACGATCTCATCGTTTGTATTTGGGACCAAGTAGAGTTGCCGGAAAATTGGAAGACCGCGCTCTTTTGTACGTTGCATAAAAAAGGCGACCATCTTAAATGTGGAAACCATTGTAGTATAGCTCTATTGAACACTGCTACAAAGTGTTGGCTAATGTTGTACTTGCCAGACTCAGCCCTCTCGCCGAAAACATCATTGGTGGCTATCAATGTGGTTTTCGTCCCAACCGATCGACCACTGGCAGGTGTTTCACCATGAAGGTGAAATGTTGGGAGTACAACATAACCATACATCAGCTATATATAGACTTTCGACAGGCATTTGACTTGGTTTGGAGGTGAACAGTAGCAAAACCAAATGTGTATCAACACCAGTGTTGTGCCTGTTTTTTACGTTACGTAATATACTCGGTTTTTTACATGTAAAATACGTATTTTACACATAACAATTTTTTACAAAATGTAAAATACAAAAACTATTCGTAACTAATTCAAAATTACTTATAGTTCATAATCTCAATTCTTACGTATCTATATAAAGAAAATTGGATATAGTTATGATGTAAAATGAGAATTGAACTTTAAATAATTGAATTGAATTGAATTTATTTATAATTCTTCTAATTTATTAATTATAATTAAAAGTAAAATATTTGTAGAAAAACATAAAATAATATTTTTTTTTCAAAGAAAATATGGTTTGTTTCTCAGCTACTAACTTATTTTTTAGAATAGAAAAACAAAATCCACAACACTATGGGATTGAAGTGTAAAACGATTAATCATAAAACTCATTCAATATTAATGCTATAATATTTTAATGTTATCTGTTACAAAAGTTGTTTAAATGATTACGAGAAATCATTACCATCTTTCGACAAGATTATTTAACTTGACACAGACAGAGACATCTGTAGTGCAATTTGTTCTCTATCGATTATTGCTTAAAATAAGAATTACATTGCTTAAAATAAACAACTTCATACTGCTCTAATATTGTAGCAAAACGAAATAAAAAAATTGTTGCGCTATGTGACGTGAGGAGAAAAAATCCAAAAATTTAGGTGTCATTTGTTATTGTCAAATGTCAACACAAAAAAACAAAAATAAAAATCGAAAAATAAAATCAGGTATATAAAAATTTAAATATTATATTATATCAAAATAATATAATTATATCCACCAGCTCCAAATACACCAGCTCCAAAACTAGAGGACTTTATTACGGCCAAGAAATCAAGGATAGTGCAAATTTGCTTGAAAACGATATTTCGTATGAATGAGTTGGAGTTCAAAACTATGCTTGTTCGATGTATTGCTCATCTTAGCCTTAGCTATAAGAATACGGCAAATCAAAATTTGGCCCGAGATATTAAAATTTTACTAACCGTTTTTGAGTGAGTTTTCTATTATTAATTAAATTACAAGTCAAATGAAACTATACCAATGGCTCTTTGATCCGAATATTTTAATTTTCTTAACTAAGTAGAATTTTGACTGAAAAATAAATATTTTGTTTACTTCTGCTTATAATAATTATTAATAAAAAACAAATATGTTGTATTTCAAAAAAATTGTTTATTTATTTATTATAAATTCAGTTTTACTTTTAAAAGTAACATTAATGAAATTTTGTTTATCGCAAATCTTCATTTTCATCACTATCAACAAATCGAATTAGAATTTCTTTATTATTTAAAGAATAATATTAATAAATATGAATTAATTTTTTAGACCTATTAAATTTCAGGCTATTTCGAATTAGGCAAGGAATTTGACCCCGATTTGAAAATATCCGTTCAATCTGCGCTGTCGATGCTGGAAGATTTAATAATTTCAGTGCTAAGTTGGATACGTTTGGGTGGCTTCGCTGCAGTGCTCCAAAAAATGTCTGGAATCTTTTGAGTATAAAGTTTGGAAAATTGCACTTTGTTTTTGTAAATGTGCCAATCCTCAATCCTCAAATTTCCGTGGCCAATTAAATTTGTCAGACACCAAAATAGTTATGACAAATATGTCAAAATTAATTTTTGATAAAGATTTTATCGAAAGCGTACAAAACTCAAAAGAATTGTTTGATCCCATATGTAATCTTATAAACACTTTCCAACGTGGAAAAACTACTTTAGCGAATGCTGGTTTTATGTGGCTATCATTTAACGTGCAGGTAAGATTTAGAGATAAACTACAAATATTTTTCGAAAAACGCCAGCTTATAATGTGCATCCTTATTACGATAACGACCTTTTAATTGATAGTCAAATGGATAAATTCAATCAGTTTTAACAAATTTAAATGGCTAAGGAAATGAGGATTGGCTCATTTACAAAAACAAAAGTGGAATATCCCATACTTTATACTCAAAAGAAATAAGAAATCCACAAGATTTTTGGAGCACTGCAGCGATTAGCCACCCAAACTTATCCAACTTTGCACTGAAATTATTAAATCTTCGTTCACATTCGAAACTTGTCCCTCCCTAGTCGAAAATTTTTATCGAACAGACTCTTAGGGATTAACTACGATAGCTGTCTTAAAGAAATTCGTGCAAACCTATCTGAAAACTCCGTAATATTAAAATCGATATTACTATTTCGATTTTTATTTATATTTTTTTGTGTTGACATTTGACAATAACAAATGACACCTAAATTTTTGGATTTTTACTCCTCACGTCACAGCAGTATGAAGTTGATTATTTTAAGCAACGTAATTCTTATTTTAAGCAATAATCGATAGAGAACAAATTGCACTACAGATGTCTCTGTCTGTGTCAAGTTAAATAATCTTGTCGAAAGATGGTAATGATTTCTCGTAATCATTTAAACAACTTTTGTAACAGATAACATTAAAATGTTATAGCATTAATATTGAATGAGTTTTATGATTAATCGTTTTACACTTCAATCCCATAGTGTTGTGGATTTTGTTTTTCTATTCTAAAAAATAAGTTAGTAGCTGAGAAACAAACCATATTTTCTTTGAAAAAAAAAAAAATTATTTTATGTTTTTCTACAAATATTTTACTTTTAATTATAATTAATAAATTAGAAGTAATATAAATAAATTCAAAAATTTCAAATCCTTTTCCCATTTTACATCATATATCCCAATTTTTTTTCATATACGTAAGAATTGATGTTTTTGAATTAGTTACGAATGTTTTACGCAGTGTTCCTCGCAGTAATTGCATTTGCGAAGTGTATATTTGGACAACGGCTTCTGTAGTTATGCTTATGTCGTATTTTATATTAATTTAACTTAGCATCTTTTATTAAAATAGTTTTTATCGAATAAAATTAAATGTAAAAATATGATACAAATTTACATTTCGTATATTAAGGTTTGCGACTTAACTAAGGTTTTTAAATACGCGTTTGATTTTATACAATATTATACGTTTTATACAGTAATTTAAGTATAATACCATTTTTTACGTAAAAAATGTATAAAACAGTTTTTTACATACAATTGCACAACACTGATCAACACCCAGGAACATCTCCATGGTAAATCGGAAATGGCGACCATAACTTTGATAGCGTCGAAAACTTTAAATACATCGGGTCAGTTATAACATCATCGAATGATATGCAGGCAGAAATAAAAGCCCGAATCGCTGCCGGACAACGATAAGTCCAATCAAAATTATTGCGATCTAGACATATATTGCAGTCGTGCAAGCTCGCACTTTATAAAGCACTCGACCTGTGCTGGCTTTCGGAAGCGAGAGCTGAGCCATGAACTCTAACGATTGTAGATTGTTATCTACCTTCGAAAGAAGGTCATTCGTTCAATCTTTGGTCCAATTAAAGTTGCGAACAACGAATATCGAATTCATATGAACCACGAGATAAAGCAACGTTTTGGAGGTATCCATCAGAGGTATTCATCAAATCCAATCGAGTTACATGGCTCGGCCACGTTACAAGATACCCATAACAACGGATGACGAATAAAGTGTTCCATCAACAACCAGCCGGTGTGCGTCGTATAGAGGAAGACCCCGACTGCGCTGGCATGACGACATCGAACAAGATCTACATACGCTAGGATGTCAAAACTGGAGGACGAGAGCGATGGACCGAAACGGATGGAGGGCGGCAAAATTCCTTCATGGGATGTAAAGCTAGAGAGAGAGAGAGAGAGAGAGAGAAGTCAAATAGAGAATCGGACTAAAACCAAAATTAGAACGCAAAACAAGATCGTTTGACATACAAACAATTTTAGGCTCAAACTAATCAAATACCCATCAAAAAATTTTGGTCGACTAAACTTTAAATTATTTCGTTTTAAGCAAGCAGAATCCAAATCATAAATTAAATCGAAACCGATATTAGAAGCAAAACAAAACTTATTGACATATAGTAGTAGAAATAATTTTAGGTTTTTAATTCCACTTGATCTCAGAATTAGAACTTAAAACAAGATCTACTGAGATACGAATAATTTTAGTCTAATTATAGCCTAATCAAATGGACCAAAAAAAAATGTTTGCCTCAACTCATTCTTGACCAAGCTTTAGTTAATCTTTTACTTTAGCGTAATGGGATGCCCTATTACAAAATATTGGGCTCTAATAGTTATCGACTAAGCTTTAGATTATTTCATTTAGAGCTATATCAGAACCCAAATCTTAAAATAAGCCAAAGTCGAATTTATTGTAGAACGCAAATCTTGCATACAAAATATTTTATAGACTCATAAATACCTAATCCACTGTTCCGATAAAAAAATTTTGGCTTTAGTAGTTTTTTGACTAAGCTTTGACTAAGTTGTTTCATTTATATCACGTAGACCGGAAATATCAAAACGGGCCAAATCCGAAATAAGAATACAAAACAAGATTTTTTGACATACAAGTCGAGAACGAGTGGAGCCTAAAATTGTTTAATGGCATTTTATAAGGTCATAACCCATCACATAAGCACTCAATGGATTCCGCCGTTCATCTAGATATGTTTGTTTTGCTTTATTCAAGTCTCCCACTCAATTTTGGGTTTAAATTGGAATTTTTTAAGGAATTGACATTGCCAAGAAAGTGACAAAAATTATAAATTTGAAATACATTGGAACTCCAATGATTAAGACAAATTCAATTGGAAAATTTCAAATGTTAACACTGTAAAGTATTTTTGGTATAGGGCTTTCGCACTTTTCAAAAATCGGAGGTTGTGAGATAACTACAGACAGACCATGCATGATGTGGTGCGAAATGATCATGTGGGACGTGAATAATGATAATTTTTTTTTTAGCATTTTAATCATTCTTTAATCATTTAAATGCACAAGTAAAGAGCGCAGTCGGAAGTTAAAATTGTCAAGCCAAAACCCTTTTGAGATTAGAAATTATTCGAATTATTCGATTAGGTATATAGACTGTAATACAATTAGCGCGAAGTGACAATTCATGGCGGACGTCTTTAGAAAAACATGTTACGTAGGCTACCCAAGTCCAAGTATTTGATTGTTAAAAGTTTTTAAGAGTTGAGGAACTTAAAAGTCTTAAATGGTATCGATTGGGCGCACCATCCATACTAAAACAAACAATAATGAAGGTATTTAACGTTATGTGTGTAAATATGATATGTCCATATATAAATAGTTAGACGTGTTTCGTCTATATGATCAAAGACGCTAGACATTGTACCGCTTGTACAATGTCTACAAAAAGATTTTTTCAGGTGCATAATAAATAAATTTTAAAAATTTCACTTGTACAACCATTAAATATTTTATAATATTCATATTTTAGCTGGCGTATTTTAGACTTTTATTGGCATAGCAAAGTATTATTTACACAACTATATTTAACAAACATAAAACAGCATAATATTTAATGATGTTGCTAACCATCACCGACAGATTTCTTATTTCTCGAAAATTTGCGTGGAATTTTTGTGTGGTTAGAAATCGATTGTACCCAGGTATATAATTTCTCATTAGATTTTTCGTATTATAGCAATGAGTTTATTTTAACAACCCACATCCACAAAAATCGATCATAATGCATCAAATTATCTACAAGGAACAGGTATTCTGGAATTTATTGCAACAGTCGATGCCCATTTGAAGCAGTATGGTCGTTTTTGTGGGTGTGGGTGGTGCAATAAGTTCAAGGGTATCCATTTCTTGTACATAATGGGCTTTTGGTCACATTTGAGGATGGCTTGATATATTTTCGTTGAGGAAAGTTATTGAAGATTGAAACAGCTTTGTCAGCAGCTTTGTCATATCAGATGTACAATCCTAAAATATTACTCTACCAGCACCAAATCATATTACGAGTTATAAATATTAAGATTATATTTTTTCATGTTAAGATTAGATTCGCTAGCCTCGAACCGAGATTAGATTTTGTGGTTGAATCGCATAAACTAACGAAATGTATATAATACGAGTATACCAAGTATTAGATAAGCGATAATTTTTATATATGGTTTGATCTGTGTAGTGTAAATAGAATTTCGCTTTTAGCTTGATTATTTTTTGAGCTAATATTGTTATCAGGATATATAATATATCCACAGTATATCAAGTTACTTTTGAAAGTTGTATATATGCGAATAGTCCGAAACATATTTTGTAGAATGCTGTTCACATTCAAATAACATTGAACTTGACATTAATATATGATTTGTGGGGTGGTGTTCCATTAAATACTAGTATTTCACATCAGATCAGATCAATCATTTGGATAAATGATGATAATATGGATATATTTACAGAGGTTGAATCTAAAGTTACACTTTTCAAGCGCATATTATATTATAATATATCAAAATGGTAGTGAAATATAAACCTGCTTCAATCATAAACGGCATAGCATTGTTTAGTCTGGATATTCAGAATAAAAATAATTTGACTATAACAAATGACCGAAATATTTATCTTGAAAGACGTAATTAACATTGCCTTCTAATTTGATTTGTTGTTATCACCCCGCATAGTATCAAACTAATATCACGAAACGAACAAAGATCATGGTATTTCCATAAAAATTCTCCAATCATCGGTTTAAACCACAACATTTTAAAATTGTTGGAGATTACGGTGCCTTACAAGTTAATAAACCACATTTAGCAAAACAATTAAATCTCATCGCAAACACTCTCTATATTAATATACGTTGCATCCTAAAACAATTCCTAATCGTAGTTCGAAATCAAATCTTTGTAATTTGAGTAATGTTGTAAGAAAATCCAAATTTTCAATGTTTCGTCTGGAAGTGGATACTATTTTATCCGAATTGTCTAATCTTGATATTAACCGAACTGTCAGTTTTGATTCTATTCCACCTATTCTTCTTAAATTCATCGGTGAGGTAATCTCTCCCCATATCGCTGTTTTGTTTAATAGAAGTCTCACTGAAGGTTGTTTCCGTATTGTATAGAAATGCTCACTTATTAAGCCGATTTTCAAATCTAGATCTCGAAGTGAGGTAGAGAACTATAGAGGTATTTCTATTATTTCAGTTTTACCAAAGCTTTTTAAGAAAATAGTTAAAGATCAATTATTCTTTCATGTTAAGACATTCATTTCTTCCAAACAACATGGATTTTTTCCAGGTAGGTCAACTATTTCTAACTTAATAATAATAATTATAATTTTATTTTTTATACAATAAATTATACATATATATTGTTGGATGCAGTTCGCAGTGGATTCAGAATCCCTTAAAGAGAATTGCATACAACAATATTCAATTCTATACTCTACAGATAATAACATATTTCAAAAATACAATGTAAATAAAGACTAGTATAATCTTGGCATCTATACCTTTTTATATAATATATTTATTTATAACCGCTTTTAAAAAATCAACTATTCCTTTTTTAAAATTAACATAATTTTGCTGTTTTATTTCAACAGGGACTTCGTTATACATTTTAGGGCCTACGAAACTAATTCGTTTGCGACCATACTCATTAATAATAGTACAAGGTTTCAGATTATTTTTATTGCGCGTGAGATATTGGTGATTATACGGACTCAAATTAATATTACTAACGCTTAGAGTAGCATTTCTTATCCTATAGATATACTTGACAGTCTGCATGAAATGTAAGGCTTTTACCGGTAAAATATTTTCAGCCTTTAGAGCGTATAAATCTCTCGATGAATATAGAATTGGTAATTTATATATTGCTTTAATACAACGGTTCTGCAGATCTTGTAGCTTTCTCAATCGCGATTGGGATGAGTTGCCATAAACAACGAGGCCATAAGTAATTCTAGAATGAATGAAGGCAAAGTATATGCATCGAAGTATTTTCGTAGGTATATAATGAGAGGCCTTACGTGTAAAACCAATTATTGGAGAAACTTTTGAGCAGACCGTATCAATATGATGCTGCCAATTAAGATGCGAGTCTAAAACCATTCCTAAATACCTATAAGTTTCGACAAGCTCAATATTGACATTTGCTACAGCAAGACTAGGTAATGTAGGAAGAGGTTTGCTAATTGAACGGAATACCATGTATTTAGTTTTAGCCAGGTTTAAAGATAACATATTCTCATTAAAAAAATCAAGTAAAATGTCAAGATCATGTGACATAAACTGCAGTCCGTCAATTGGATCCTTAACTTCATAAAACAGTGCTGAGTCATCAGCAAATAACCTAAGTTTTCCTTTTAATGGGAGATTACCCATGTCGTTTATGAATAATAAAAATAACATAGGACCAAAACTTAGTTTTGTTAACTAATTTTATTTCAAGTGCTCTTTTAAATGGTAATAATGTACAGGTTGTGTACAATGATTTTTGTAAGGCTTTCGACAAGATCGATCATGACTTGCTATTGTGGAAACTCCGCATTGTAACTACTTACCAGTTGACTGGACTAGATCTTATTTGGAATCCAGAACTCAAATTGTGAAAATTGGCGGTTTCACTTCAAGAGTGACTGATGTTTTGTCGGGAGTCCCTCAAGGCAGCCATTTGGGTCCCATGCTCTTCATTCTTTTCGTAAATGATGTGGTCAACTGTCTAAGTTATTCCGACATTTTCATTTATGCGGACGATATAAAAATTTTCAAAACTATTTCATGCGCCAAGGATGCAATTGATTATCAGTCCGATCTGACAAATTTTAATGCTTGGTGTGCAAACGAATTCTAATCCGTTTTATAATAACTATTCAGATCGCATAGAAAGGGTTCAGAACCGATTTTTAATGTACGCACTACGAAGGTTGCCTAGAGATACCAATGTCCATGCTTTCATACTCCCAGCATATCGAGGTAGATGTAAATTAATAAATACTTCCGCTGTTTATTCGTAGAATTGAAATTAGCGAGATTTATTAGTGTCTAAAATCGATTGTTCATAAATATTGAGTTTCCTTGATATATATACTCCATTACGTATGCTACGCGATAAAGATTGCCAAATTAAATTGCCGTTTTGTAAGCAAAACTACGGTAACTGTGAGCCGGTTTATCATGCATCAGCTTCCTTTAATAAAGTTCGGCCGGCTTTTGACATGAATCTATTTAGAGGGTCCCATACGAAACGACACATTTCACAACAGGATGTGCTAAAACAGGATGTCACAAAACAGGATGTCACAAAACAGTACATGGTACACTACAGTACATTGTACGAAACAGGGCCGATTAAAACAGTTCATGGTACACTAAAGTACATGGTACGGAAGAACACATCGCAAAACAGTACGTATTAAAAACAACACAAAATAGTTAAGTCAATTTTAAGATTTTAATAACTTAATCTTGCAGGTTTTTAATTCCAAAAAATTAATTAAGTTTTGTTTATTGTTGCAAAATAGATCAAAAATTTAAATATATATATATATATAAAAGGGTTATCCAATTCAAGCTTGATAAAGTAAACTTAAAAAAAACACACAAAATGTTCGGAATGTATTGTATTTTTTATTACATTTTACAGATTGATCCTTGCCATTTTTAGTTAAACAAGATATCATTCAAATGTCCTCCACGGGACTTCTTACAGGCCTTGATTCTTTTGAGGTAGTTTTCAATGACTTTTCGGCACATTTCGGGCGGTATCTCGGCCATTACCTTACGAATATTAGTTTTCTATTCGTCAAGAGTTTGAGGATTGTTTGCGTAAACACGATCTTTCGCGTAGCCCCACAAAAAGAAATCCAAAGGCGTTAAATCACAGGATCTTGGAGGCCAATTGACATCAGCCAATCGCGAAATCAAACGTCCAGGAAATTTCTCTTGCAAAAGATCTCGATTTGCTCGTGTTACGTGACTGGTTGCTCCATCCTGCTGGAACCACATATCGTCAAGATCATAATCTTCGATTTTCGTAAAAAAATAATCGGTTAACATGCGGCCATAGCGCTCAGAATTGACGGTAACGGTTCGTCCATGGTTGTTCTCAAAAAAATACGGCCCAATCACACCACCAGACCACAATGCGCACCAAACAGTGACTTTTTCCGGGTGTAATGGCTTCTCTACAATCAATTGTGGATTTTATGAGCCCCAAATTCTACAGTTTTGCTTATTAACGTATCCACCAAGCGAAAAATGAGCTTCATCACTGAAGAAAATTTTGTTCGAAAAATCAGCATCAGCAGATTTAATAATTTTAACGCGTTGGTCGATTGTTAAATGCTCCATATTCTTAAATGGCAGAGTGTCAACTAAATAAATGACAGCGTACTTGACGTTTATCTTTGACAGATGTCGGTATACAGATTTCTACTTTATCAACCTCGAATTGGATAACCCTGTATATATATATATATATATATATATATATATATATATATATATATATATATATATATATATATATATATATATATATATATATATATATATATATTTATATTTATATATATATATATATATATATATATATATATATATATATATATATATATATATATATATATATATATATATATATATATATATATATATATATATATCTATAAAAATGGTGCAAAAAATGTATGTGCGCGCATCAGTTGAGAACGGCTGAATCGATTGGGCTCAATCTTTTTTATTGTGTTTGCAATTGCCAGGAGATGGTTCTTACGAAAGAAAATTTTGAAAAAATTCACCGGAAAAGTCTAAAAACCCGAAAAATCGAATAAAAGCCATTTTCATATGAATTTTGTGTGTACATTTTTTATGAGACAGGTGGTGCAGTGGTTAAAGCATCGGCGCTTGGATTGGGAGGTACTGAATTCGATTCCCACCAAAGGCTACATCCAAACTGCTACTTTTGTTTTTTATCCAAAATCCAAAATCCGTAAACACGAAAAAAAACGAAACCAAATGGAAAACCGAGAGGAATTTTGTATGGAAATACACTTAACACCACCGATAAAAATTGTATTTTGACAATGATCATTCATTTAAATAGCCACTTCGGATTATTTTCAATAGATGGCGTTGGTTGCGGACTACTATAAATATAAGTTGTGTAGAATTTTGACAATCTTATCTATATATATATAAAAACAAGTGCATTCAGTTCCTCGTTCTTTTGGCGTTCGCTATGACGATTAACAAATTACAAAGTCAATTTGCAAAAAACAACTAAATTTTTGATAGTTGCCTAAGTTTGAATCGACATTTTATTCACTTTTCAATACATTATGCCGCCTTTATGGTTGCGTTCGTTCGCTCATTCTGACAATTTTTTTCCACAAATCATATTGCTCAAAATTGACGATTCTGGATTTTTGTACAAAAGATGATTGGTCGAACAAATGACCGAACGAATGAACGCAACCATAAATCTACCTTTAGTGTTGGATTCGATGAAAAAGTGAATGGAATGGCCACTCAATCATCTAACTCAAACGTCTATTGAGAATTGTGTTGAGTTGTTTGATTTTTCTCTCATTAAATTCAATTTTCGTAAAGGTCAAAAGTGTTTGCTCGGACAAAGTAATTTGGGGCGAGACAAAGTTCGCCAGGTCAGCTAGTATATATATATATATATATATATATATATATATATATATATATATATATATATATATATATATATATATGTAGGATGACTTATGTGAGTTACCCTATGTTGTTACACAAGATGTCAAAGTATTTGTGGTATAAAATCTTGTTTTTACGTGTGCTGCAACTGTACTGTATTTTATTTTACTTTTGGTCATAATTTTGTAATTTTAAAAACAGAATAAAAATAGATTTTGATCATTAGAATTCATACGAATAATTCTGTCAATAAATAAGTTAATTCAATAGTTTGATTTTTTCTTAATTGTGAGCTTACTTTTCACTTGGGAATCGGAATATTTCCTACATGGGGGCTCAACCGGGATTTATATTGATTAAGATACGCATCAATATTTTCGGTACAATTGCTGTGGAAGTACGGTGTACAAAAAATTAAATTACAGTTTTCAGATCGGTGAATCAACGTATTAGTTTTGTGTAAAAGAACGAAAACCAAAATTGTTACGTGGTTGTGTGCGTGTTTGTGTGTTGAAAAGTTCGCGAACGAGTGCCGCAACTTTAAGAAGAGGATAACACAAACAAAACAAAGAAAGAAGTACTGTAAGAATTTTTTGGTGGTGAATAGTGAAAATACGCTCAGAGACAGGATAGTGGAAATAATAAATCAGGTATCAGTGAGAAAATTGTGTACCTAACGTGATTAAACACATTTTATGAAACGGTTCAAAAAGAGAATAAAACCATAAATAAGCGTGCTTTTGCTGTTACAATTATACTGTAAATAGAGACCGTTTTATAGTCGTAAAATTGGAACGCGTTGTTCAGTAAAAATTTTGCAGTTAACATTGTGTTGATCGCTTTTCCCGAATATTTATTTTATCGAGTGTGCCGATTTATATTCAATAAACTGGGGAAAAATCGAAAAGTAAAGACAGCAGTGCAGCCTCCTTTGCCAATGAGGAGTTCTACCAAAGAATGTTCGAAAAATTTAAACAAAGTATCGATGATTTAACCATTACTGATAGGCATTCTTCAACACACCAACAAAATCATAATACAGGTGCAACTGGATTAAGCGATGATGCGCTGCATGAACGAGAAATGGCGTTGTAGGACCAAGAGATAGTCTTGCTGAAGAAACAAAACGAGTTGTTGACGGCGCGTAATGTAAATTTCACAGCAAACACAACTAACGAAATTGATAAGCAACGGTCACCGTTGCCGCGTTATAAATTCGAGGATGTAAAAGAGTCGATCAATATATTTAGTGGAGACGATAATTATCGGATCGACAAATGGGTCGAGGACTTTGAAGAGTCATCAAGATTTTCCATGTGGTCAGATATGGACAAGGTCGTATATGGGAAACGGCTGTTGGCGGGAACCGCTAAGCTTGCATTAAGGACAACCAAAGAGTTGAACACGTGGGAGAAACTTAAACAGTTTTTAATCAAAGAGTTCTCTAAGAAGTTCAACAGTGCCATCATTCATCGACAAATGGCAGAGCGGAAAAAGAAGCCAGATGAATCTTTTAATCGATATTTGTTTGAATTACGTGAGCTGGCAGTGTTGGGCAACGTTGAAGATTCTGCGATTATCCAGTATTGCATTAATGGGATACCGGATCAACAAGTTAACAAGCAAATTCTATATGGTGCTACAAGTATGGAACAATTTAAGCTGAAGCTTAATGACTACGAAGGGACACATATGAGAACCAATCAAAAACCCGCTCCAATGCCCAAGTTCAGTTTGAAATCAGCTGAAAATTCTCAATCTGCTGGTAGAAGTAATCGAAAACCAAAGATTATCGTATGTTACGAGTGTGGAGATGGTGGACATACCGCAAGTAGCTGCACGAACAAAGGAAAGGGAGAAAGTGTTATATCTGCGGAGAATTCGGACATATTTCACCATCATGCCCACAAAAGAAGAGGAAAGACGTCGCTTCGGTTCAGAATAAAACATCTCGTTGTGGCAATGATTTAAAGGAGTTCTCGATTAATGGCAAAAATTTGATGGCCATGGTCGATAGTGGAAGTGATTTAAATCTAATGTCCGAGTCGAAATTTAAAGAATTAAAGGTCAAAAATTTTGTAAACCAGGTTACTGCGTTTAATGGGGTCGGTTTGAACGGGTTGATGACCAAAGGAAGATTCGAGGCAAATGTGAGTATAGACGGAGACCATTATAACACTGTTTTTCACGTTGTAGATGAAGGGCTGCTACCCGTAGAGATAATACTTGGGAAAGAATTAATCAACCAAACAGTCACGATACTGACACCAGAGGCTGTTGTTATGCGCAAATGGATTCCGGACAATAACGTTTTTGTCATCGAAAAAGAAGATGCGCTCGATTTAAGTCAAGTCAACGATGTACATATTGCTGATGAGATTAGGAAGCTTGTAGTTAATTATTCACTAAGAAAAGCAGAACCATCGAGAGATGTACAGATGACGATAGTTCTCAGTGACGACACACCGATTGCGTCAAGGCCGAGACGGCTATCACCGCTAGAATCCGACGTTGTCCGGCAGCAGGTAGATGAGTGGATGGAAGAGGGAATTATTCGTCCGAGTGTGTCGAATTATGCAAGCCCTATTGTACTAGCGAACAAAAAGGATGGGTCGAAAAGACTTTGTATCGATTTTCGGAAATTGAATAAGGTGGTGGTTAAAGATAGGTACCCACTCCCGCTCATTGATGACCAAATCGACCAACTACAAGGTGCGAAATATTTCACGACGTTAGATCTTCGTAATGGGTTCTTCCACGTTCCAATCTCTGAAAAATCGATAAAATATACCGCTTTTGTGACACCGTTCGGCCATTACGAATTTATGAAGGTCCCATTTGGCCTGTGTAATTCGCCAGCAGTTTTCCAACGTTTCATAAACAACGTTTTTCAAGAACTCTGTAGGGCGAAAATCGTGTGCATATACATGGACGACTTAATTGTACCTGCGAAGAGTGCCGAAGAGGGTTTAGAACGGTTGACAAAGGTGCTCGAGGTGGCAGCTGGAAATGGCTTGCAGATGAATTGGAAAAAATGTCAATTTCTAAGAACACGTATCGAATACCTTGGCTATGATATTGAAGAGGGTTGCGTGAGGTCGGGGAGGATGAAACTTAAAGCTATCGCGAAGTTCCCAGCCCCAGACACATTTAAAAAGTTACAAAGCTTTTTGGGACTGACGGGGTATTTTCGTAGATTTGTTGAGGGTTACGCGCTGATCGCAAGACCATTGTCCAACCTATTGAGGAAAAACGTCAAATTAAAAATTGGAGAGGTGGAGAAGGACGCAGTTCGAAAGTTGAAAGAAGTCTTGATTTGTCAACCAGTTTTGCAGTTATATGATGTTGCTGCAGAAACAGAACTGCATACCGACGCATGAAAAATTGGATTAGGTGCCATTTTGTTACAGCGGTCTGAATCGGATAGACAATTTCATCTTTAACCTCAGTAAGAAGACGTCACCATCCGAGGAACGCTATAGTAGCTACGAGCTAGAAGTGCTAGCGATTGTTATAGCTTTAAAAAAATTAAGAGTATATCTGCTGGGTCTCAATTTCAAAATTGTGACCGACTGTGCTGCTTTTAAGGCCACCATGAATAAGAGGGAGTTGAATGCGAGAATCTCTGGTTGGGCGCTACAACTTCAAGAGTTTAATTACGATCTCGAACATCGACCTGGAAATAAGATGAGGCATGTCGATGCATTGAGTAGGGATCCTGTAGTCATGGTGATTGAAGATGGTGTGATTTCGAGAGTGAAAGCAGCCCAGAGAACCGATCGAGATTTGCACCCTATATTCGAGCTACTCAAGAAAGGTGCGTATGAAAATTTTATTGTTAATAATGGAATTCTTTTTAAACCAGTTCAAGGCTCGTTATGTATCGTGGTGCCGAGGCAAATGCAAATGGAGGTTGTCAAACATTACCATAATCAAGGTCATTTTGGGAAGCAAAAAACAGAAGAGTTGATAGGAAGGCAATTCTACATCCCAAAGTTAAGCCAGAAGATTCGGATATGCATAAACAATTGCAAACCATGCATATTAGCGGAGAAGAAAATGGGGAAACAAGAGGGGTTGTTGTATCCAATCCCAAAAGGAGATGCCCCATTGAAAACATACCACTTGGACCATCTCGGAAATTTAGAAGCAACGAGTAAGCAGTATAAACACATTCTTTGTGTTGTGGATGGATTCTCGAAATTTGTGTGGTTATATCCGTCAAAGACCACAACCACCAAAGAAGTCCTTCAAAAGTTGGAACTGCAGAAATCGGTTTTTGGAAATCCTAGATGTATTATATCGGATCGAGGTACCGCATTTACTTCGTCA
The DNA here is from genome assembly GCA_947310385.1 of Nephrotoma appendiculata. Classification (NCBI taxonomy): domain Eukaryota; kingdom Metazoa; phylum Arthropoda; class Insecta; order Diptera; family Tipulidae; genus Nephrotoma; species Nephrotoma appendiculata. Next base: position 280,588,266 of record OX371223.1, read on the forward strand.
GAATTCCAGGATTACTGCAAAAACCAGTCAATAGAGCATATAGCCATTACAATGGGTGTTCCGACCGGGAACGGGCAGGTTGAACGCGTTAATAGAATTCTAATACCGGTTTTAACGAAGATAAGTTTAGAAAAACCTGGCGAATGGTACAAGCACACCGATACATTGCAACGATTTTTAAATAACTCGTACCAACGAAGTATTGGAATGACACCATTCGAGCTGCTGACTGGGGTAAAGATGCGCTGCCCCGAGGACCACAAATTGAAGGAAATAATAGAAGAAGAGGAGGCAAAAGTTTTCAGTGAAAGTCGTAGCAAGCTAAGAGAAGAGGCGAGAGAGCAAATTTTGAGAGTTCAGGAGGAAAATCGTAAGACATTTGATAGGGGGAGAAAACATGCATCACTGTATACTATCGGCGAGATGGTGGCCATTAAAAACTCTCAGTTTAGTGGGGGAAATAAAATTGGCCCGAAATATCTTGGACCATATTAGGTGGTGCGACAACGCGCCAATGATCGGTACGACGTCGAGAAGGTTGGTAGAACGGAGGGTCCGAAAACCACATCAACAAGTGCGGAATTTATGAAACGTTACTACGATGGATTAAATGACGATACAGATGAGGAAGTTGATGGTGTTGGTAGAGAGCAAGAGGAAGTCGATAGTGTGGAAGAGAACGAGGATGATGAAGTGACAGTTGAGGAAAATGGTCATCCGAGCCGGATGACTCGTAGGATGGCCGTGTAGGATGACTTATGTGAGTCACCCTATGTTGTTACACAAGATGTCAAAGTATTTGTGGTATAAAATCTTGTTTTTACGTGTGCTGCAACTGTACTGTATTTTATTTTACTTTTGGTCATAATTTTGTAATTTTAAAAACAGAATAAAAATAGATTTTGATCATTAGAATTCATACGAATAATTCTGTCAATAAATAAGTTAATTCAATAGTTTGATTTTTTCTTAATTGTGAGCTTACTTTTCACTTGGGAATCGGAATCTTTCCTACATATATATATATATATATATATATATATATATATATATATATATATATATATATATATATATATATATATATATATATATATATATATATAAATAAAATAAATATACAGGGTTATCCAATTCGAGGTTGATAAAGTAGAAATCTGTATACTGACATCTGTCAAAGATAAACGTCAAGTACGCTGTCATTTATTTAGTTGACATTCTGCCATTTAAGAATATGGAGCATTTAACAATCGACCAACGCGTTAAAATTATTAAATCTGCTGATGCTGATTTTTCGAACAAAATTTTCTTCAGTGATGAAGCTCATTTTTCGCTTGGTGGATACGTTAATAAGCAAAACTGTAGAATTTGGGGCTCATAAAATCCACAATTGATTGTAGAGAAGCCATTACACCCGGAAAAAGTCACTGTTTGGTGCGCATTGTGGTCTGGTGGTGTGATTGGGCCGTATTTTTTTGAGAACAACCATGGACGAACCGTTACCGTCAATTCTGAGCGCTATGGCCGCATGTTAACCGATTATTTTTTTACGAAAATCGAAGATTATGATCTTGACGATATGTGGTTCCAGCAGGATGGAGCAACCAGTCACGTAACACGAGCAAATCGAGATCTTTTGCAAGAGAAATTTCCTGGACGTTTGATTTCGCGATTGGCTGATGTCAATTGGCCTCCAAGATTCTGTGATTTAACGCCTTTGGATTTCTTTTTGTGGGGCTACGCGAAAGATCGTGTTTACGCAAACAATCCTCAAACTCTTGACGAATTGAAAACTAATATTCGTAAGGTAATGGCCGAGATACCGCCCGAAATGTGCCGAAAAGTCATTGAAAATTACCTCAAAAGAATCAAGGCCTGTAAGAAGTCCCATGGAGGACATTTGAATGATATCTTGTTTAACTAAAAATGGCAAGGATCAATCTGTAAAATGAAATAAAAATTACAATACATTCCGAATATTTTGTGTGTTTTTTTTTAAGTTTACTTTATCAAGCTTGAATTGGATAACCCTTTATTATTTATATATTTATGTGAAGGGATATTTTGTTATAACTTAAAGCAATTATAATTCTATATAGTAATACTGTCTAATTACTCTAAGTGAAGGCAAATATTCACTTGATAATATCCTAAATACTAAACGTATTCAATAAATGTAGTCCTGTTTCGTACCTTGTACTTTAGTGTACCATGTACTATTTTGTGATGTCCTGTTTTATTACATCCTGTTTTGAAATGTGCCATAGTGAGCGGCTTCGCTAGTTAGAAGTGCATTTATTGAATTAATGTCGAAGCTTCTTTTGAATTATTGGTAACTTGTAAACTTTTAATTATATAATTTTATTAAAATTATATGTAAATAATAATATAACCAGACATGTAAAGTTGGTAATAATAATATAAAATAATAATATCAGATCAAAATTGTTAAATTTTCTAACAAACATTTGGGTTTTAAAATATTCAATTATTTGTCGCTGTTGTTTTATAAATTTATTCTTAGCGACATCTTTTGACTGGTTTAGTAATTGCGAAAAGCTTTATAAAACATCAATGTTTTTATTTTATCAAGCTTTCTCTTGTTTATACTTCATAGGATGAAGCAATATAGCCTGCGAATTTGTTTTCGATGAAAAATTTAATTTTTTAACAAAACGAAAAAACAATTTTAAACAGCAATAACCCCCATATTACATTGCTACACCAACAGCTTTTTTAACGAACGGTTGTTTTGGGAAAATAGTGCTGAAATTTTTCGTGGACCACTCTATTTTCTTTACACATTTAAGCATATTTTTGTTTATATACACAAAAAAATTGTGTTGGACTAATTTAAATGTTTTTGCGTTAACTCGACATAACATAACTCAATTTTAAAATATGCTTCTCGTGAATATTAAACTAATCATTCAAATTAAAAAAAATTTATATAGAAAAAAGCTTCTAAAAAAATATGAAAATACACTGATTGGTATATGAAAGCCCATGAAAAAAATGGTGGAATCTTACGACTCTTATATGTAGGAGGCTCTGCTATTACTCGTGCTTATATTTATCTTTTAATACTAGAACTACGAACCGGTCAAAATGACCAGTTGCATCATTTATTTATAACATTTCCTCTTTAATAAAAATCATGACATTATCGTATAATATTAAATAAGAGAAAGAGAAAATGTTATAAATTAATGATGCAACCGGTCATTTTGACCTGTTCGTAGTTCTAGTGTTAATATTTTGTTCTTAGCTCTCAAACTTGGAGAAGTTGTGCAAGCTCGATCGAAATATACAACAACAATTGTTTTCGCAATAAAAGTATAATCTATAACCTCGTTCTTAGTATTGTTTGTTTTAAATATTTTAATTGTATGTTATAAAAAAATTTAATAGAAATAGATTACCAATAATTGGTAATCTATGGTAAAAAAAAATCATAAAAAATAACTCAGAAAATTCAGGGATTGTTTGGTATGCAAATACGGAGTTTTTATATTAGGTAGGTTCGAATGGTCAAGAAAAAATGTATAAATAGATACATTAAAATTTTTAGGTTAGATTCAACAACAAATATAATTTAGTGATGAACGATCTTAAGTAGTTTAAGTTCAGTTTCTTCATTGCTTCATCATCGATCCTCTTGTGGTTGATACCGAACCGTCGATTTTAATTTAGCTCACAGGTTGGTGGTCCTGGTAGAATTTTTATTACAAATTTGCAGCACGACCACTTCTTCTTAAAAGTGCCAGAAGCCCTGTTTTTTAAGCATATCTATCGTCGTTTGGAATTATTCCAAGTTTATGCGTTTTAAACTGAACCTTTCTGAAATCCTTTGAAAGGATAATTAATAGATTTATTATAATTCACATTTTGCATATGAATCCCAGCTCTATGAAATGTGCTAACAACATGCCGCCTGTTGATGAGTTAGAGCTAGATGATTTCCATGTTGCCATCAAAGTTGCCAAAGCTTGTACACAAGGTGGTGATTCCTCCATGTTTTATGATTATTTATATTTTAAGAAATCCCGATAATCTTGTCATAACAGTCTCAAGAAGTTTTCGCAGTCAAGTACGCGCAGTATGCTCTTCAAAATGAGGCCGCTACATTACTAAACCAAAAACTAGCCTAGTGGGGTTTACAGATCATCGAAACTTAAAAGACCATACGTCCATACTGTTCCTATCTTTCTCGAATATTTATTAATGTAGAATATAAAGTCAAAAAAAACACAGCTAAGTTCTGGTAATATCGCAAAGCTTTTGGTAAATCGTATGGCGTCTTTCAAAATGTTGTACCTACCTTAACTACAAATATTCTGTCTTCTGTACAGATGGGTCGCTATCGACTGTGTTTTCGATGATTTGAAATGGAACGTTAAAGAGTTCAAGCTGTCTCGTGTTGTGTTGCATCTAAATCGTATGGGACTGGCTCGACGTATGTGGAGTGGAGCTTGTTGACAGTGTTCATTTTGAAAATGGTTGTCTTGCTTCTCATTTTGTGTTCCCGCTTTACCGGTGGTTTTATAAAATAAATTGTAAAAAATAAACTCTAATAGGCCAGCGATAAATATAACCTACTCCTCGTATTTTCTTATATCCTGCCTTACTTTAATTATCCTGTCTATAAATAAAGTTATATAGTATATTTATTGGTTAATAAAATATAAAAAAACTACTTCTAGACATTGCATGCAATTTGCCTAATCGCGTGTAATTTTATTTTCCTGACACACCCAACCCACAATAAAATAATATTTACGTGTGTTGGTAGTAAAATCTAGTTATAAAAATGGAAAAAGGGACTCAGAAAATTATATTGTCGTAGCTCGTACACATTTTGACATACATACATAACATATTTTAACTGTATTGCATATAGTAGTAAAATCTGTCGCCGTAATTCATGTACATATTTTACTATTTTCATTCATGACTCAAATATAAAAAGAGCAACAGGATACACATACTTACATGTATACCATGTCGACTGCTCGGAAAAATCATGCGATGTCGGAAAAATTATTCATTATTTATATAAAATGTAAATAATGTCAATGTTCTGATGAACGCATAAAAATGTCTCGCCTTTATTATATTCACCCCATATTATATAAAAGCTTGCGCCGTTAAGTCTCGTTGCGATAATCAAAATCCCAATTATTGTGTATATAAAATAATATATTTCGCTTTGCAAAGTACCAATAACAGTATGAAGGAAAAATGTTTCAGAAAATTTCCAGGCATGACTCATAAAATATATAATATCGAAAGATTTTCCGCATATGCAATCGACATCTTTCTAATGTATACTGGAAAATGATTTATATGATGCGTTTTTCACTTACCCGGTTTTTCCTATTAATTTAAATCAATTTGTACGGCGTTAAAGTGTGTGTAGGCTTACACATAAAGATAATTTATTTTAGTTCAAATTTCAAATTAAAATTTGTTGCGATGACGTTAATAAATTAATTGCGGGATGTATGTGCGGTGTACGCGAGAAGAAATAAATGATTTTCCATTTTTCTTCAACAAAAAAAAATAGTTTTGTTTTATTTTCTAAGATTGTAACGATTTTTGGCACCCGCGAAATGGAATAACAAGATGAAAATGCGAACATGCAAAATAACGAAACAAAAAAATAATTATGTACAGTATTAAGTTACTTAATTACTGAATTATAACACGCGAAACAACATTATTTATTTATATATGAAATATTAGATTTTTATGTCTCCTCACTTGTAAATGAAGATGCTCTTCCCACAAGTGTTGTGTTTAGATTGCCTTTTGCTATTCTCGTAAAACATTGCCAAATCGGCAAGAACTATTTTTCTGCTTTAAAAAACATTAGATGTTTCTTGTATAAAAGGCATTGGTCGATGAAGAGCCGCCTCAAATGCAAGAGAAGCTTCCCGGTACATTGGAGGTGACCCAATAAATACATAGTTTCCGTATGAAATAAATCTGTGGGCATGATTCAAAAGCAAGGCAATTGGGTCCCTTATGAATTGAAACCAAAAGACGTAGAAAGGCGATTTCTTTCTTGCGAGCAGCTGCTTTAAAGACAAACAAGAAAAAGTTTTTACATCGGACAATGACTGGTGATGTGAACTGAATCTTCAACGATAACTCTAAGAGGAACAAATAATACGCTTTGCCTGGCTATTCGTTGCCATCGACTTCCACATCAACACCACAGACGAACATTCATGGTTCGAAGTAGGGAGTGCAAATTTACCGATTTTTCAATTTACCGGTAAATGGTAAATTTTGTGTAAGGTCGGTAATTTATCGAAAATTTACCGGTAAATTGAATTTAAATAATAAGTTGGTACTATGCCTTAGCTGTTAAACCAGTGAAAAATTAATAAACCAGTGCTTGAAACAAATTAATGTACGTTATAAAATAAAATAATAAATAAATTCATTACATACAATGAAATTCATATCACAAACTAATTGTTTATATACGCTGTGTTTGGCGCGTGGACCGACAACATTTTTTGGCAGATTGGAGAGTGAGAGGGGCGGTCATTTGGGAGCTTTCATCCCACGGAATTGATGTTCTAAGTAGCTCGGTAAATGAAATATAATATTTTAAGTTTGTTTTAAATAACACAAAATCTCGCCTTTAAATGGTCACTTTTGTGTTTGTAGTTGAAGAGGCACGAAATAGCATTTATTGTATTCTGCAATATGATTTTATTTTGGTTTAAGAAAAATGACTTATGGGCTTCCAAATCCTAAAAAATTTGTAGAAGTATGAAAAATGTCACCATCTATTTCATTTAAAAAAAACTAATGGTTAATTTGAAATTAGCATTTTTTTTAAATATCTCTAGTTTATGCCCTTTCCAATGTATACTGACATGTCATAGAAATCACTCATTTCGTGGTAAAATACGAAATATCAGGGTTAAGAAAATACTTTTCAAGATATTGTTAAATTTGAAATCAACTTAATTTATTAGATTTATTTTAAAATGACCTCCTCAATTCCGTATATGCATGCACGGCATCTTTTTTTAATCTCCACGGTTGTTGCGCGAAGTTGCATTTCATTTTTTTTTTCAAATGCGGCGCTTATCCTTTCAAATGAAATTTCTCTTGTGGATAGTACCTCTATTGCGAACACAAATTCCTTAGGATGTGGGTCAATAAATAGGAAGACCCCTACCAATTAGCACATCTTACAAAACTGGTAAAAACAGCTCAGATAGCTCATTCTGAAAAAAATCGAGATAAATATTTTCGGAAAGGCGTTCTGGCGCATCAAATGGGCCGATAAGGTTTCGACCAATAACACCAGCCCAAACATTAACGCTGAACTTCCTTTGGAAAGAATCCTGCTTTTTCTTGTGTGGATTTTGGCCTTTACTGCCGATTCATACGACGGATAAAAATCTCGGATTTTTCTATCCCAGATTTTTGTTTAATTTTTTTCAACTTTTTTGAATGTGTCTGTTGTATAATTTACGTGATGTAATTGGTTTAAAGTTAAACGATGGGATAGAAAAATCCGAGATTTTTATCCTTCGTATGAACTCGCTGTTACTGTCCCAAAGAAGCAGATTATGTAAATTCACAATTCCCTCACAGTTAGACTCATTTGTTCACAAAATTCATACCTCTACAAAACTTCAGCCGTCTAGCATTATCACCCTTTTCGTGAATAAGAACAATTAACAATTTAACAAGAACAAAGTGAAATACACGGGCACTTTCGGTAGCAGATAGTGACATATTGACTAATAGCACAAGGTAATTAACACCCGTTTTACTTATTTTTTAAAATCTATCAATAACTTAAAAAACATTTTCTTAACCCCGGCACAAATAACTCTGACAAATAATATCTCGTATTTTGACCACAAAATGAGGGTTTTCTATGACATGTCAAGGCATAAACTAGAGAATTTTTTAAAGCAAAGTTTATTTCAAAATAACCATAAGTTTTTTTTAAATTTATTTAGATTGTGACGTTTTTCATAATACTACACATTTTTTTTGGATTTAGAAGCCCGTTAGTCATTTTTCTAAAACAAATTGTGGTAATTAATGATTTATTTAGAATAAAATCATTACATTGGAGAATACAATAAAAGTTATTTCGTGCCTCTACGACTATAAACACAAAAGTAACAATTTAAAGGCGAGACTTTGGGTTATTTAACCGTTTGAGTCCCATGGGGTATTGAAAAAACACTAATAGCGCAATCGCGCTTTCTCTACATGAGAGGGGAAGAAAAAATGAATGAGATGAAAAGGCAATCTATTGAGACAAACCTAGTGTAAAATGTACTATTTACATTAAAAGGAGCTGTTTGATGTACTAGCTTCAGTTATCTGAGTGTGTGACTACGACAATCGGTCGGTAACGCACCGTCAGTTGTCGACAATGTTCGATATGTGTTGGGTTTTTCGACATAAAATCCCAACAGGGTGATCGCGCTGCTTGGGACTCAAACGGTTAAAACAAACTTAAAATATAATATTTCATTTACCGGGCTACTTAGAACATCAATTCCATGGGATGAAAGCTTCCAAATAGCCCCGCCCCCCTTTAAATCTACCAAAAAATGTTATCGGTTCACGCGCCCACCCTGTATAAGTTCATTTCGTTTCATTAAATAAAATTCATTATATAAATTTTTAGTAGGTATAGCTACATTATTCTACATAATAATTCTAATTATGTAGTATATGTGAATTCTGTACCTTATATAAATCCTTTGTTCGATTAAATTTAAAATATGCTCTTCATGTTTTTCAATAAAATGCGTCCTGTTATATACTAGCACTGAATTGCGCCCTATTAATTATAAATATATTTTTACCGAAAAAATCGGTAAATTTGTAAAAATTTACCGATAAATCGTAAATATATTTTATACGGTAAATACGGTAAATCGGTAAATCGGTAAACGGTAATGCACTCCCTAGTTCGAAGGTTATGCTAAGTATGATGAAGCTATTCTTCTTCATGACAGTGCTCGGCCTCATGTTGCAAAAGTGGTAAAAAAATATTTGGAAACGCTTAAGTGGGATATTTTACCGCACCCGTTGTATTCTCCTCACATTGCTCCTTCTGATTACTGGTTGTTTCGATGGATGCAAAACGATTTCACAGGTCACCGGTTTACTTCTTTTGAAGAAATTAAATATTGAAAAACGAAATGTTTTTCCAAGATGTAATTCAAAAATTGCCTGAGAGGTGGGAAAAAGTTGTAACCAGCGATGGGCAATATTTTAATTACTCTGTACATTCACTTTATTTTAAAATAAATGACTTTTTAAAATAAACAAAAAACGGACCGAATTAATTTGTACTCCCTATAACTAGATAAAAAAGTTGGACTAGGTTGGATATCGATAATATTTAAGTTGTGTAATATTTTGAAATTTCAAGTTTGAAAGTAACCAAGAAAATCTTCGGAAATGTGAATAATGATGGTAGTCAAGCAGTTCAAACCGTAATTCGTTGATTTTCGCCATGGGAACCGCTGAGGTGTGAGGCGGCGCATTGTCTTAGTGGAGCAAGATTTTTTTTCTGCAAGTGTGACCGTTTTCCGCTATTTCTGCCTTCAGCTTGTCAATAATGGGTAGCATATGCTTCTGTAATGGTTTACCTTTCTGAAGATAATCCCAGGCATATCCATTGTTTTGAGTGAACTTTTGTTTCTGCACTGTAACGGTGTATCCAAGTTTCATACAGTAATAAGCCGGCGCAAAAACTCTGATTTATTGCGCCTTAACTGCGCCAAAAGAGCATTGGAAACGTTTATTCGAACACGTGTCTGGTTCTAAGTGAACAAAAGCACCACCCAACGCGCGAACAGCTTTCGTAAGCCTTTATAGTATCAAAAGTTATTGACTATGTACTGGTTATTCACCAGCAATCCCACGAAAAAATAAAGTTACCTTTCTTGATAACTAAATGTGCATATGTCAGTTCTATTGTAAACTAAATGTAAAATGAGATTCCATTCCAATTTATATTAGGTTTAGCATTTAAAAAATTAGAAGAAGCGGATTATCAATTATTTTTCTTCAATACCAGAAACGTAACTGGCGCAGTTGGTGGGGCTAATTATATCGCAAAAAAAAGACCTACGCTGCTACAATTAATAAAAATAAAAATATTATCGAACAAATGTTGTTTTGACGGTTAATCAAAGCCTAATGCTTTGTACGGAATATATAAATAGATACAGATTGGAGATTATTGAAAAAGTGCGAAAGATAAGCAATGATAGTTAATTTAGATTTTCTATTGAAAACTTTAAGAAAATATATAAAACAAGTCGTAAATTTTTGATTCATCATTCCAGATAAAATGGTATTAGGCTTAGGATTAGAATAAGAAAAGATAGAAAAAACTTAATATGGAAATCATGCAGACGAATCTGAAAATTCAAAATGCCTAAAGGACTTTTCGAAATATGAATAAAATCTTCTATACTGTAATAATATTACGAGCAAAAGGGTCCAGACGAACCTAATATTTTTATCTCCACAGAATCAGTCACAATAGTGATACTGTTAGGAAGTATTTCTTCAGGATCATAATTCGATTAACTCTATATGATTAAATGTGTCTTAGCGTATTTTTGGCTGGTTTTGGAGAACCATTAGGTTCTCAGATCCGACAAATGCAACCGCTAGATCGGCCTAAAGCTTTTTCATACTGCTTCAAGAAGCAGTACATGGAATACCTAAATAAAGCACATATTTATAGTATAACCCCCCTTGTAGTATAACCATCCCGAATAAAATAAATAAAACCAATTAGCTAGTTAAAAACTAAATTAGCTTTCTAACACACATAGAGAGCCTACTAATTTCATCCAAATTTCACGAGTATTTCCGCGGATTATTAGGACTAAAGCTAAAGGCGACTGTTCGAGTGCGAATTTTTGTGGGAATATTTAGAATCACACTTTTCAACTAATCAAATTACGCCCTTAACCTTCTCTCTGTGTACTGGGGTCAAATTGACCCCAGTTGATTTTAAACTTGAAAAAATACGTTTTTTGCTATTTATATGGCCCATCACGTATATGATTTCTTCAACTAATATTTTATTCAAACAATGTAATGAAAAATGGGCCCAAATTACTTTTAAATTCCATAATTACCATATTATGGAAAAAGCCAAGCACATTTCTGTGTACTGGGGTCAAAATGACCCCAAGTCCTTTCCATGTATTATTTTCTATATAAATCAAAATATTATTCACTTTTTATGCGTATATGATTGTAATAAATGTATTTTTTATATCTTTATTGTTGTGTGTATTTTTCCCGCTACCCTACCGGAAAATGTTTATCAAGCCTCAAACACAGTAACTCTCACAATCATACGAACTACATAAATTTTTGATTTAGTATTGAAAAACTTCAAATTTTATTTGATTGTATGTGACTGAATTTTTTGTAAGTCAAGCAATTGATGACAACATAAGTGAAATTCTCGATGAAATTCTGGTCCAAAGATATGTTGCCATTATTTTTCTCTCCGTGAGAAAGTTAAAATTATGTATTGGGCGTTCTACTGAACCAACTAATGAACTTGTTAATAAAAGTCATTAGTGGAGAGGCTATTATAACTTTTCTAACGGTAAAATCCAGTTGCACTCAGAGAAACCATTTAATTTTTTAACTTGTATAAACATGTTACTCTAGTAAAAATTGTAGAAATGATTAAACACACAATTTTAATTTACTTTTGGCAATTCTTTAGTTTGATTATGGGATGTTATTTTAATAACATAAGAAATTAATAGTAATTCAATATGTGTACCTGAACTAAAAGTGACTTACAAAGTGAAGACGTGTTTTATTTTATAATTAAAACATAAAGCTGTGTTACTATTAATCACAAATCATAAAGAACCATTCAAAATGCATCTTAATAGATTATAGCACACTACTTACATGAATTTACATAAGAACGACCTTATTACTATCTCAATGACTTCTTTACAAAAATCGTCGATGAATTCATCGATGCGTTATATAGCAAACTACTTATGAACATCCTTCATTAGATCATGTAAAACTTCATTAAATATATAAATGACTTTAGTCCCGGGCACAGAATAAAGTTCATTTGAGACTTCAATGAATGAGTCATGGTGAACTCATCGATGAGTCACATTTGCATTTTCTATTTTTTTTTCGTTTGCGATGAGCAGATTGTTTCTTTTGGTTAAATTTATTCATAGTGAGGTTTCCGTACAATTCAAGTCGGACACAAAAAAAAAATTTAATAAATAAATTAAGATTTGGTTTATTACCAAATTATCAAAAGACAAATCAAGTTTTTTTTGTGAAAAATAACCCCCCCCCCCCCCCCCCCCCCATTATCTTAAACCCCAATAATGTTCATTAAAGTATGTATTTATAGAGTAGACCCGTAGGTATATAGTTACAGTTCGTTTTTTTTTTTATTATAGAGTGGCAATAAAAAAAAAAAGGGGACTCGTGGTGTAGCGTCGAATTTGTTTGTTGAGCCGTACAGTCCTTGGCGGATAGGCGCTTTCAAGAATAGAAGGGAGGTAGGAACACCTAATAGGAGTGAGCCGTGCGGAAAGTCATTGAATGTTTGGTTCCAGTGGTGCCTGTATTAATGTATTGTTTCTGCTCCAAAATAAGTATTGCTTTTTAGATTATACCGCACCCCATATACGAACCGAGGAGTACTCTGAGGAGCAGTTCTGGATTTGGTGAGTTTTATTTTATATTAGATATACCTTTTTTTTATATATATATATATATACATATGCATACCGAATACACAAAATGATTCGTCTGATAGTTAGTATGTACAATTTCTAGCTAACATAATTTTTTGCTATAGTCTTCCTGTTATTAATTTCTCAATCTGATTAATCTTTAATAAATAAAAAAAAATACATATAAACAAATTTAAATATTTAAGTTGGTATTATAAGATACCCTTTCAATTATATAGTAATTAAATTAAGTTTCATGTTTTTGTGATGTGCAATAAAGTTTATTAAAATGGAATAAGTCCGTTTCTTTAATTTGTGATTCTTATCGGGGTGGGGTTAGTGTGAACAACGGATTTTTCCTCCCTTTGTATATTAAACACGTGGAAAATTTGTGCGGTCTAAATAACGGCGACATGAACTCTCCCAGCCAACTGCAGCATACCCGAACAACACGTGTATGTCGTCGGAGATCCGTAACAACATGATCGATCTGATAAAGGCGTAATTGCGTTCGTTTCACAGATTCGTAGTGAAAGATGGTGTTATAGTGTGTAACTCGGTTATGTAATTTTACCATGCGGTGATTCTTGCGCAATATAGAGATTATATTTTGCTCATATACCATCGATTCTAAGTAATCGAACTTTCTCATCGCTGACAACCCTGATGTGAAGCTCATTTGTTGGACGGTTTAACGGAAACGAACTAATTTGATTTATACAAAAGCTGCGCTGTTGTATGTTCTGTCGGTAATGACACGATGAAAAAAACTTAGCTATTTGGATTCATTGCCGAACATTATACCCGTATGTTATTTAAGAAGCCTCCAAAAACTTGCCTTATCGATTATTAGATTATGCCGTTTAAATTGGATGAATAATTATAAACACATACCCCTTAAAAAAGTATATCAGAAGATTATGTTGGAATAAAAAAAGCCAAAGAGATGATCAATGGAGATAGTTTGGATGGATTGGAATTTTGCTCCTTACGAAGAATGGTCATCTTAATTTAAAATGGGGTGTGGGATTCACTAAACGTTTATTAATGAATAAATATTGTCGGGTTTCGTTCAGCCTAACCAGTCTAATCCATTCATTTAAGTACCTTATGTTTTATTTAAGATTGGCTTATAATCCCACCATAAAACTGAATTTGATCAAAATTGGTCCAGGCATTTTCAAATTCCATTCGGCATTTTGAATTTGTTACATTCATATTTGTTTATTAAAAAGATCGATTAAATTGTAATATCTATCGTGGAATAGCTTTGTTTAACACAGGTTGGCTTAAAAACCGTAGTGGTAGCAAAGTTATTTATAGCGAGCGCATCTTAGCCACGAGTACCAATTTATGTGGAATTCATTCATACGTATAGACACCCGATCAAATCTTCATATTTATAAATTATTTAAAAGTTCTGATGTATATGTGCAAATTACTAAGGACTTTTAATTCAAGGTATACAACAAAGATAAAGTTTCGGCAACCTTTAAAATTGCATGACGACTATCGGCCAAATACTTTTTAATTTATTCTTATAATACGTCATATGTGAGCTCAATACAGATCAGTGCAGCTGATACTAGCATATGTTAATGGCATCTGGGTTTTAATTCGCAACGTTGTTCTCCTGAAACAAATCAACTTGCCATTATAATTCCCAGCTCATCAAATCGACCTAGAAATGAACCAAAAGCAATTTACAAACTGTTAAATGATCCGGTGCGTTTTGTTGATTCGTAATTTGCAAACAATTACCGCAAATCTTCCTAACGAGTAAAGTTATTTTTATTATAACGTGTCATTCACTTGATGTGTAAGTCATGATTTTTAATAATCGGGTTTGTCTTTTACACATTTGTGAAGGCATTCTAAAATTAACATCTGCACTTTGCGCTGGTTACATCGGTGGTCGCTATTAATTGCCGCTAACCGTATACGGTTAAGAGACATCCAGAGGCTTGTTGTACTTGAGCTGATGGAAAATTACGATTTATTCGTAATTCGGAATTATGTATGAATTACGAGATAAGAAACCATCTCGAAAAAGTAGATATGTTGAATTGTGTCATTGAAAATTCACTAAATTCAGCAGCCAGCAAGTTAAAACTCATTCAATGGAAACTAGAACTGACGGAATAACTGATACACGATGGCTGTATCACGTTGAGCGGGATCTAAACTCACTCGATTATGGTTTCTCTCATTCCCTTGTTATAAACAGTAAAATTTGAAATAAGATCGTTGGGGATGCCAAATACCATCATGCAATGTACCACCAACAGTCAAACAATATCAATTTTTGGAAAGACATTTAGACTCTTGATATCAATTTGAATTGTTTTTAAAATTTGCTACTTCCGGACTTAATAATTTATGAAATTTACCAGACTTTCAGTCTACACCAAAAGTGTAAAACCAGCAACAAAAGAGATGTTTGGATTAAAAATTTAACGCGGCCAATAGATATTATTTATTACATATATACAAATAATTGAATCATTCGCGGAATCATCAAATGAGCAAAACATTTTATTATCACCCTAAGGGATACGAACACTCTCTTTAGACCTGTCTGTAAATATTTGTGTGACTAAAATTATGTATGTGTATTTTCACCCGAAATATTAATAATTTAAAATATCATTACGTTAAATCCAGCTCAATGAGGTCAGTTCCTGAGTTGAGGTGACCATTGCATTTACTTTGCTATACTCCGTACTACGAGATTTATTTATAAAAAATTGATATTATTTCATTATGATTGTAATATTATAAAAACAAACAACAAATACCCGAACATATATCAAATACATAATACATATATCAAAGAACCGAAAATTAACAAAAATCAAAATATACATATGTTTGTTGTTGTAACCAAACCATTAGGTATTTGGAATTTTGGATTTGTAAAACATTTTTCATTCTTTCGTTTTATGTTTATTTTCGATGCACATGTCTCCAAAACATAAAAAAATGAAAAATTTTTGAATATTACAATTTTGATGAAGATTTCAAAATGGTACTGTACGCTCCATCTACTAGATAAAAAAAACACATGTTTTTGTGTCTTAGTTTTGAAAATCGACCACGTGTTATCGTGAAGAGGGGCCTTAACCCCAAAAAATCAATAATACTGTTAGTAAACACTGGGCCTTATAGATCTTTCTTTCTTACCCCCTCCCCCCCCCTATCCTCTTATGGTATAACCTTCCCGAATGAAATAAATAAAACCAATTTACGAGAGCCTATTAATTTCATTCAAATTTCCGCGGATTATTAGGACTATAGTTGAAGGCCACTGTTCGAGTGTGATTTTTTATTCAAATATTTAGAATCGCTCTTTTCCACTAATCAAATTATGGATTTAATAGTTTAAATATTTTTAACTATCAAGATATTTGCAGACAACCAACCTAATCATAAAAAAAATTAAATTATGTGCTACAATGTGCCCAATAAACCGGTGGAAAAGTGTGATCCTAATGTGTGTTGCTTTTATGTAATAATTAAAAGTCACTTTAGACTTATCCAAATCACTCGTTAAATGGACAGTGTATTCCATTAAAATTCAATCCTTATCATATATCCAAAACAAATAAAAAAGCTCCTCGAAGTAATCATTAGCTGAAGTATTCGGAACAGTACACAATAGCGGAATCAACCTGTTGCCGACAATAACACTGTGCTAGTTGAAAAATGTGACAAGTTGGGCACGTTGATAGCTCCTGCACCATTAAGATTTTCGTTATGCTTTCTTCAGGAAAGTTGTAGCGCAAGCCAAGACAAACAACTTTGCTGAACATATCAACCGAAAAACCACATCCAACATATATGTTTTTTTTACTTAGACCAAGGTTAGGTTGGAGTGGCTGCTTCTGCACACTTAGACTAGTAGTGGTCCGTTGTGATACCACAGGAACCCAATTCCCCTTAACCTCAGTTCAAAACCATTCGGAGCTACGTACGTAGTGCAAAATATCTCGCACTTCACAGTCAGCAAGATCTGAAAAGCTTACCATACTGTACACGCCCAAATACCTAAACCTTCTGTATGATAGTGCCGGACACGAGCATAGGCAGTTATCTAAAGTCTCTTCTTCCTTTTTGTCCATGCAACTTCTTCAAAGTCGTTCGTCTGTAGACCCAGCCTTCTCGCATGTTCCCCAAAAAGGCAGGGTCTTGTCAGTTTTGGCAAAAGCTTATCACAGAAGACTCCGTCTCCTACCTTGCCGTTTCGAGAAACATAGGTACACAGGTAAGGCTTAATACAACTGGAAGACAGCATAGTTAAGCCAAACAGGACCGTCATTTCAGATAAGATACAAAGAATACATCACAAGTGCATAAAATCAAGTTTCGCTCAACACAAAAAAAAACTGAAAATCATACACTTAATTCAATAAAAATGTAACCATTTTGCACAGAATCAAAAAAGGACTGAAATTAGACATGTGTACAATTTGACTCATGAGTCATGAGACATTTTTGTATACTGTACGTATATGAATTTCTCATGAGTCATGAGTTAAATTACGGCCAAAATTCACACCCTGAAAATATACAAAAACAAAAACACCAATAAAATTTACGAACTATTATCCATAACTTAAAAATAAAGGAGGTGCCAAACAGCAGCGCCTAGCTACAGTATATAAAGAGCTTCAAAATAAATTATGTAACAGTATTAAAAAATAAACCGAAGAAGAAATCATTCTCGAAATCGATATTTATAAAAAGTTAAGAAATTGACACAATAAGTAAGAACTAAAAACTGTAATATAAAATTAAAAATAAAAAGTTTTTCATCTAAATATATAAAGTGACAAAAAAACACAAAAAATAAAGTGAAAATCAGCTTGTGAAATCTGGTGAAATAAATAATATGGATAGGTGTTTTAAACTCAAGTGCTTTTGTTATGTGTGTGGAAAATTTACAGATTTATATCGACTATACTTTTCACAAAATCTTATTAGTGGTGTAAATCGGACGCCGTATTTTGTTTGAACAACATGCATTTTCCATCTGCATAGATGACAAAATACTGAAGCCGCAATGCCATTTGGTGTCCAGATGATATGGATCGATTCACAAGGACATGATGCAGTTCAATGTTATGGGTGCCCGAATTATATTCTCGGCACAAACAGAAACAAAATTGGTACTTTGACAAACACTGCAACGACAAATACTCAGCTACCCGCTGCCGCATTCAGATGAAATACCTGTTCCGGAAAGTTCAAACCCAACTGAAGAATATTTACTAACAACATTTGAATCAGGTTAAACTGGAGAAACATTTCCATCAATATACCAACCATCAAATGTCACTGTGACATGCAATCACATTGAAATCTCACAAAATCGTTTGGATATTATGGTACGACGACTAAAACTATCGCAGCGGCAAGCCATTTTTTTGTCAAAGGATTTAAAACAAGTGAACATTTTGGCCCCAAATGTTCGGATATATAGAGCAACAAATCGTCATCGTCATTCTACGAATTATTTCAAATTAATTGAGAATAATTCACTCGCTTTTTGCACTGATATCCGAGGTTTGGTATCCACAATGCACAATGCATATAATCCCGAAGATTGGCGATAGTTTATCGATTCCTCTAAAAGCAGCTTGAAGGCAGATCTCCTTCACGTTACCAACTCAAAGAATTCGATTCCAATTGCACTCAGCACAAACACAAAGGAAACCTATGCATCAATGAAAAAAATATCATTGATTTAATTAAATACAATGATCATCAATGGAAAGTTTGTGCAGATTTAAAAGTGATAGCTCTTTTAAGTGGTTTGCAATTGGGTTACACTAAAAACATGTGTTTTATGTGCTTATGGGATACACGTTTTAAAGGCGACCAATACAACGAACGGAACAGGGCTTTGAGAACGTTAGATTGCGATACGACAGCATCGTTGAATCTCCAATTGCGCCAATTGAAAAAATATTGCTACCACCACTTCATATCAAGCTTGGAGTAATTAAAATTTTTATAAAAGCGCTGAATCCAGATGGAAATGCGTTCGTCGAATTGCGTCGCATTTTTCCACGTTTAAGTGGAATGAAAATAAAAGAAGGTTGGTGTTTACATCTATTCGAATGTAAGTTTTGATCAAACGAAATTTCATCTCGCATCTTGTTTTTTATTACAGGAATACTTAATGGACCAGATATTCGTCGTCTGATGAAAGATAATGCATTTGAAAATGCTCTCAGTGAACGAGAGCTTGTGGCATGGAAATGTGAAAAAGACGGTATTAAGAATGTTCTCGGAATTAATCGATCAGATATAAACTGAAAATACATTTTTTGCATTGTCATGTGGAAAAAATTACCGAACAATCACCAGCCAAATCCGATGGGCACGGCGAGTGTTTTCACCAAGTGACGGCAAGGCTTGAACATTGGTACAGTGGCAAACAGCAAGATGCACTCTTCGGTGACATTTGTTGAAGTTTGCAACAGGAAGAAGATCCCGAAGACGACACGAACGAATCAGAAAATTAAAATTAAAAGTTAAGAAAAAATTGAGAAAAATCACAACAAAATCAACTGAATCAATTTAGTTTTCTTTTAGATAGTTTCTATTGTATCTATATTTGTCGATGAGATGTTTACTCGATCGATTTAAACTCAATAAATGGACAAAAAATGATAAAAAACGTGTTTTTCGTCGAAATGAAAAGAAAAAAAAAATAACACAAAAATGTGAATGTAGATGTCGTTTTTCGGCATTGATATGTTCGGGTCTTGGCTTGCGCAACAACTTTGGTGGAGAAAGCATAACGAAAATCTTAATGGTTCAACTTCAATATGTCGAAAGCGATATCTCAAAAATGGGGACTAACTTTGAAATGGGACTAGCACCACTGAATTATGCGTACTCGAATTAGGTTTACCCTCTGGGTGCCCAGCTTGTCACAAAAAAAAGTTCGCGATTCAAGCACAGTGTAATTAGCAATAATCTTTTAGCTGAAGGTTGTAAAAATTACTATTTCTGAAGTAGTTAATTTCGGCAACAACCAACTATCTTTCATAATCAGACTGAGGAGGAAGCTGTGTCAACACAATCAACGAACAAATCATTCCTCAAATGTATAAAAACCAAGTTACTTCCAAAAAAGGGCGGCAAATCTATCTATCATGAGGATTTCACAAATGGATACGATTTCATAGAACGGATTCCTCCTCAATCATTTGATTATGCTGAACCTCAAATTACCACTTGGATAAAGGGGAATTATTTACCATATTCTTCTGTTACGATTTGCGCATCTATGCAAGCCAAATTAGACAAATGTCAAATTAAAGAATTCTTAACAAAAAAAGAACTGAAACTGATAAACTGCTATTCCAAATCTATAAACTTGGTTACAAAAGTATACTTAATTGAAGGGAAATCCATTATAGTTGTCTCACATCAAGATAAAACCAACTGCACTGATTTAATCTATGTGTTAGATACATTAAGGTCATATTTACAACATAAGCAGGAATCATTTGTCATCACGCTTGACATCAACTGCTTCGTAGATAAACTTAAACTGGCTCTGGATTACATCTCCAACTGTTCATGCTCCAATATCAAATGGGTTCTAAATATACCGTTTAACATGTCAACATCTTTTGAAAGAGCTTTGTCGTCTCGTTGGATCACTGGTGAGCCTTCCAGATTTTTGAAGTCTGCCATTAAGAACAATGTGCCAGTTTCATCTCCTTCATACTATGCTGATACTAGCGCAGATTCCTACTACAAGAACTCTGTTATGGAAATAATGTTTTATATTAAACATTCTGACAGTATCATTAAAAGTCACCTCCAACACTACTACAGCAAATACATCCATTTGATGCCGTTCGCCTCCTCATCTTTATTATCATTGCACATCTTCGTATTTGACAATCTAAACAACAAATATCTTGAGGAACCTACAATTATTCATCAGTTTGGTTTTGATGGCGATCACCTAGTTAAATATTGTGAGTCCACAAACTCTTTTTTGACATCTCAAAGATATATCTTCTGCTCCGCTGGCACTGAAATTATGCTCGATCTCCTGACATATTCAAATTTACAACATATCTATGCAATAGACAACATCATGCGGCCTATCGTTACTGGTGTCCAGGGTGTTCCAGGCTGTGGAAAATCTACATGGATCATAAACAATCACAAACTAGGCTATGATCTAATCTTATGTGCCACTAAGGAAGGTCTTGCCGATCTCAAATCTAAAGTTGCCACCCGTTGTATTAAGGAGAAGATGGATTTCAACAAAATTGAACTTAACTATAAAACGATTGCTTCATACCTAATTAATGGAACCCGACGTTATGACTCAGTGTTTATTGATGAATATATGATGATACATGCAGGTTATATTGGACTGGTGGCCATGCTCAGTAAATGTTCAAAAATATATCTTCTTGGGGATAAAAATCAAATTCCATTCATCGACAGATTACACCATGTTAATATTAAATTTTACGATGCTAATAAATTTATTACGAATTCAGATCAGCTAAACATTACATTTAGATGTCCTGTTGATGTTACATTAGCACTAAAAGAAAATTATTCTGATATCAGTACCAAAAACCCTATAGAGGTATCAATGGGATTCTTCAAACTACCACCTGATTTATCATCCTTGCCTGTAATTGATAATACATATTATCTAACTTTTACCAAGGCAGATAAGCGCTATCAATGGACCGGCTTACCTTACCATCTTCCAGTAAAGTTTTAACTATTCATGAGGCACAAGGACTAACCTCACCAAATGTTATATGCGTCAGAACAAACACTCATCCGATTAAACTTTTCAGTAGTCTACCACACGCAATAGTTGCAATATCGAGGCACACGTGTTCATTTAAATATTTCGCACCTGTAGCAGATGATTTACTCCATTCGTTAGTGATGAAGGCGCGCCATTTTAACAACAGTTGTCCTGCTATTTACAAATCACCAAATACTACCAAACCATCTTCAAAACCGTGTAAAAATTCAGGCAAAGATGTCATTACAATTTATTATCAGAATGTAAATAAAATGGCATCAAAAGCATCCAAATTCTATCAATTTGTTCATCAAACAAACTACCCTATATATGTAATTGTGGAAACTTCATTAAAACCCGACATAAGGAGCAGCGAATTTTTTGGCCAGGACTACGTTGTTTATAGATGCGATCGGTCTCCTGAAACTAGTTCGAAGAAATCGGGTGGTGGCATACTGATAGCAGTACATTCTAAACTGTGGAATGCTCCAGTAACTTTAGCTCCATCGAGAGTCGAACAGATCGGTGTAAAAATCAAAATCAACCAAACCAATCTAATCATCTACGCAGCATATATACCACCTCAATCAAATAGTGATCATTATGCAACTTGCATTGATGCGATTGATGAAGTTATTAATATACAACTAACTCGTCAGATTTAGTTCTTGTGCTTGGAGATTTTAATCTTCCAAATATAACTTGGAATTTGGACCCAGAACTAAACTGTATTTTACCTTGCAATGTAACAACAGATGCGGAATCTTTATTTGTGGACGCCATGCTTGGTTATAATTTGAACCAAATAAACACAATTGCTAATAATCGTGATAGATTATTGGATCTTGTCTTCAGCAACGACATTGACACCTTTAAAATTTCTGAATCCCTATTACCTTTTGTCATAAATGATGTTAATCATAAATCTTTGGATATTGTATTTGACGTAACTAAAATGGCGAGATCAGAACACCTACAACCAATGAAATACAACTTTAAAAAAACTAACCGTGTGGGGCTACAAAGCTACCTGGAATCCATCAACTGGCAAATAACTCTCAATTCCAATGATATAAACGAAAATGTGGATAAATTTAATGACATCCTGCTTCAAGGCTTCGATTTGTATGTACCTATGTGCTATAAACCACAAAATGCTCACCCTCATTGGTTTGATGATAGACTAGTTAACTTAAAAAATCGAAAGTCGAAAGCGTATGCCAAAATGTTGAAAAGTGGGTTAGAAGCGGACAAAACTACGTTTCTACAACATAGTAAGGAATTTGAAATTTATTTCAAATCAAAATACAGGTCGTATCTTAATCAAATTCAAGACAACATCAAAGTAAATCCAAAACAATTTTGGAAATACTTTAGGAATAAACGCGAAATTGAAGGATACCCTGCTAATATGACGTACAACAATACCTGCTCTTCAAACGCCAAAGATATAGCTAACATGTTCGCGTCGTTTTTTCAATCAGTCTATAGACCAAGCGTTACTAGTGGATTGAACGAACAACCCAACAACAACACATCAATAACTCCTCCTATTATTTTTGAGGACAACATTTTATCGGCTTTAAGGGGGTTTGGAGGTGGTTGCGGTCTTGACGATATACCCTCTTCTATTCTGAAGGAGTACGCTGAAATTTTAACAATTCCATTATGTTATCTATTCAATCATTCCTTAAACACCGGCGTGTTTCCTGAAAAATGGAAAATTTCAAAAATTACTCCAATTTTTAAATTGGGTAAACGTGATGATATCTCATGCTACAGAGGAATATCAACTACATCATCAATTCCAAAATTATTTGAGTTAGTATTATGCAACAGCTTTAAATCCACAATTGCACGTCAAATATCAATAAACCAGCATGGGTTTATGCCTGGCCGATCCACATCGACTAATCTGGTTGAATTCACCAGTAAACTAATTAACGAGATAGAAAAACACCGTCAAGTTGATGTAGCGTACACGGATTTTAGTAAAGCATTTGATTCTATCTGTCATCATAAAGCACTCCAGAGTTTATTCAATTTTGGGTTTTCTCTCGATTACATAAATTGGATTAAATCATATCTATCAAACCGGTGCCAATTTGTGATAATGGGAAATGAGAAATCAAACGTTATTAAAGTTACATCTGGTGTTCCCCAAGGATCACACCTCGGGCCCTGGATTTTTATTGTTTTCATAGACCGAATAACCGAGATAATAAAAAACTCGGACGTGCTCATGTTTGCAGATGATGTGAAAATTTTTCGTACTATTAATGGATGGTTAGATACGGAGAAACTTCAAGAAGACTTAGATAGATTAAGTGAGTGGTGTGAACAGAACTCACTATACTTAAATATTAAGAAATGCAAAATCATGTCTTACCATCGTAAACGAAATCCGATAATTACTTCATACAAAGTCAACAACGAAGTACTGCAAAGAGTCAATGAGGTTATAGACTTAGGTGTTACATTTGTCGAAAACGCCAGTTTCAATAGGCATATTGAAAATTGTATTGCGAAAGCGAATGCCATGTTCGGATTTGTTAAAAGATGGACAGGTGAATTAAGGGATATTCAAACCTTATGTTCACTCTATTTCGCTTATGTTCGATCTCAACTGGAATACGCTGTAACGGTCTGGAATCCATACTATGCTGTACACATAAAAAGAATTGAAAGCATTCAAAAGAAGTTCCTGATTTTTTTGTTAAAGAAAAGTGACTAGGATTACGACCACAACTTACCATTCCATGAAAATGTGGCTCGCTTACCTCGGTACACAACAAGATGCACGGATTACAAAATATGCACGCTCGAAAATAGACGACTTCTTTTGGGCGCGGCTTTTATTGGTAACGTTTTGCTTTGTCACGTTGATTCAGCTTACATCTTGGAAAACATATCAATTCACGTGCCATGCAGAACATTTCGAAACCATGAATTTTTAGCACTTGAACACCATTCCACCAAATATGGAGAAAACAACCCCATTAATAGGATGTCTAAATTTTTCAACTTAATCGACAACCCATTTGACTTCAACTTATCAAAGGACAACTTTAAAAATATCCTTAAAGATTTTTTACTAAATTTTTAATTGTTTAAACCAAAATTTGGTTTATATTTTTCTTTTTCTGTTCTAAAGTTTTTTGTTGTAATATAATTTTAACTATAACTGTAAATAATCTGAAATCATACATGTATATTACAAAATAGATTTCTTTAAATAAATAAATAAATAGATAATAGAACAACCTATAGAAGTTTAAATATGTATAATAAATTATGAAAATACATAAAAAAAATACATACCTATAGTACATAATAAATTATGTACTATAGGTAAAAATACATTTTCCAATTAGAAGAGAAAAATTAACCTTCAATAATGGTGGTAAACAAGAAATGGTATTAACAGATAATACCAAACCCGTCTCAACGAAAAGCTATTTATATCCCCAGATCGTCGGATTTCTTGCACAAAGAAATCTCTTTTCAGAGATGATCAAAACAGTTGAAAAGTTTCCATGAGTTGATTGGCTATTATAGGTACTTTATACCAAATTTCTCTGCTGAGACAAAAAATATGACAGAGGTGTCTTAGAAAAGGTAAGAAAGTCGTACTGAGCGAGCAGCATGTGAATTGTTTTGAGAGATATAAACAACTTCTTTGTAATGATTCTATCCTAAATACCAAGACTTTGAAAAGTCTTTTATTATTACGACAAAAAATATAGGAGCTACTCGTAAGAGCAGTCCTTTTAAAGAATCATAAGAAAAGACTGAAAGCGCTCCTTTTGCTCTAAAACAGAACAAAATTACTTTGCAATTGAAAAAGAGTAATTTATGGGCGACTAAATATTTAAGGCCATAAATATTTTAAAAGAAGAAATGAAGGGGTGTAATTATTGCGGCCAACACCCGACTTTCGTTTATGTCAAATGTACATAGATCCCGAATGCATCACACTTAATTTCTAAATCGAAAATTTGAATTTGCTTAAATTTCAGAAAACTAACAAGGTCAAGCCTTTTTGAAAATTTAATCTTCAATGCAAAAATCGAAAAAGCTCACATTTCGCATTGTTCTCCCAATTTATGGAAAAAGTTTTAGACAGAATATTAAGGAATGGTATAGCAATGGATTGATTTCAGTATAAGAAGTAAAAGCTATCAACGTATGAAATACGAGTATGTTCGAAAATTAGCCTAATAAAATTCGGAAATCAAGAACTAATAAAATATATTAGCAGTGGGATTTTGTGCGCTTTTCTCACAAAATTCTCATGAGAATTTGTATACGTTTATCATGCAAATTCTCATGAGAATTTCCTGAAAATCGCGTAAAAAATCCCAGGCCAGGAAATTTTTAATGCGAATTTACACTTACACTTAAGTCAAAATTAAGAAGAAAAATCATAATTTAAATAGTAATGTTCTTGGGGCCAAATTGATGTTGAATTATCATGATTTGTGCGCTTGGGGAGTAGTGTTTTCTTTCCGTGAGGTGGCCACATTTCAAAACTTCTTTCAGAAACCCATTTTCGTCCAACTAACTTCTTCAAGATTACTTACTGGGTTTTAAAATACGGTATTTTGAAATACGAGAATTTTTAAAAATATTGGGTTCCGCTCCCGTCAAATCTTCATAAGAGTGGAAAGCTACCCAAAACTACATGAATAATTAATTTATATACGAATATTTGCTTAAATTCCTAAAACGGTCTCTATGCTATTACACAAGTAAAATATTTTCATACAAATTAGATTAAAACCCAAAACTAGGTACCTCGTATTAAAAAATATAAATTTATGACGTAGCAGGAAGTACGCATTAAATTATCCAAATAAAAAACCAGAATTATTCATGTCTGTAGATATAAAAGAATTTATACAAAACATATAACATAAAATTGTAACGAATTAATTGGGTCTCATCCCTAAAGAATTCTTGAACATGAAACCAACCAAATTGATATAAAATTCAGTAACCTAAGAAATCTAAATAAATTTTCTAGAAATTTCTCGAAATGACCAAATATTTTTTGCGAACCGCACAATATACGCCACTATACGAGTACATAAAGGTATGAATTCTAAAAATATGTCGATGAATGGAAAAGTCCTATAGATCGAAATATACACAGCGAAAATATGGAAAAAAAAAAATAATTTATTGTCGATGGACAAACAAATTTCGCTCAATTAATCCAATTTCAATAAAGGTCAATATTGTGATAAACAAAATAATAATTAATTAATAAATTGATGTACCTAATCGCGGCATGTGTAACACGTACATATCCATGTGTTATTATTTTTTGTATTCCACGCGATTTACGATAATGTAATCAAAAAGTAATGTTTATGTTTTACCACAAAAAAAGCGTGATTATTTTGACGTGAGATGCGTGTAATTACTCATACATTATTATTATGTATATTATTATAAGGGCTGGCTTCAGCCAATTCAAAAGATACAGGGCACAATAATGCATATAAAAGAGGAAGCAATGATTCAATTCAAAGAAAGGTTGCTGAGTCAAGAAACCTAAAACATATAATTTGTCTGGTCGTTGTCTGAATGAAAAACCATCAGATTTGGATAATGAATTTTACTTAAAATTAACTTTATCTTTGTAGTCCTTTAGAAGACGTTCTAATGAACTTATAAAACAGGGAAATTTTTAGGAAAAACTGCAGGTACAAAATGTTGGTACTTACAGATTTGTATAGTCTTACAAAACACCAGCAAATTCACATAAATCCATTCTGGACAGTAAACAGGACATTAAGTAAGATCATGCTACGAAATAGAAATATTACTTTGGTCGATTTATTCACCCACCTTAAATTAAATAGAAAACATTTTGGGATAGTAGAAATATGTTGTGACTATCCGAAACTCTGTATGAAAAGTAATAAACGAAAAAGACAAGCTACAGAAAGAACTCAATGAGCTCGTTAAGAAAAAAAAAGCTTACTTTGAAGAAGTGTTTGCGATTGATTGATTCTTCGCTAACATGTGACATAAACCATCTGATGCAATAAAATTTGTTATTTTTCCATTTTGTATGTATTCGTCAGTTCGCTCTTTTCGCTCATTGTGTACACATCCAGTGATCTAGTCCGCTTTTGAGGTTTTGATTTGTTAAATTTAGTGATATTATTGCAATACGCCGAAACAAACAGAGTTAAATTTAAAACAACGTGTGCAAATACAGGTTCTGTATGAGCAAGGGAAATCAAAATTGCATCTGTGCAATATACTATTGAGCGATTCACCGCTAGTGGATCACACAGTAATAGGTACCGAACCGGGCGCAAACGCATCACCACATACCATGACGACCAAAAATCAGTGAGAGAAGCTTTTAAAAAATATGAAAAATACTGCTTCAAACCTCGCTGCTGAGTTGTCAGTAGAAATTAAGAAACCATTACCTAGTCGCACCACTCGCAGAAGCTCCAGGAAGCTGATTTGAAAGGCTGTAAAGCCAGGGAGAAACCATGGATCTCCGAAAAAAACAAGAGAGCTCGGTATAAATGGGCCTTAAAATACCAAAGTTTCACCGAAGAAGATTGCTCAAATATCGTGTGGTCAGACAAATTAAACTTTGCAATAACTTGACAATTCTATGCCCTGATAATATTAAATAATATGATTTTAAAATAAAACTCATCGATGCAAATATTTTAGTTTTCCGAAGTCTCTACATTTTCTTTATTTCAGATTTTTGGTACACCTGGTGTGCCTTTTGTGTGTCACCGGGTAGGCGAAGCATTTAGTCCAGAGTGTGTGGTACCAACCGTAAAACACGGCGGAGGCAGCATAATGATCTGGGGCTGCATAACTAATTCTTCATCTGGGGCTGCATGAGTTGGCGAAAATTTCGTGTGTGAGGGCAACCTGAAATGATCAAAATACATAAACGTCCTAGCATTTGCATTGCTGCCCTCATTTTTAACACTTTTTGGTGATACAACAAGGATAGTGTTAAATTCCAGCAGAATAACGCGCCATGTCATAAATCTGCCTGCACAATGGCATGGTTTTGAGACAAGAGCATTTAGGTTCTGGAGGTTAGCAGCCCAGTCCTCGGACCGGAACCCCATAGAACATTTATAGAGTTTATTAAAACGCAGAGTCAGGCGCTACATAATAAATAACAAAGAAGACGTAAAACGCGGTCTGCACCAAAAATGAGCGCCATACGTCCTGCAGAATGTAAAAAACTTGTAAGCTCTGTACCCAAAAGAATTTCTGCCGTAATTAAGGCAAAGGGTGGACCCACAAAATATTAATTTTATATAAATAAATACTAATGTGAACCTATAAAAATTGTTTCAATTTATTTCAAATTGATATTCCCAAATAAATTGTAAGATATCATGGGTGCTCAATACTTTTGGCCAAGACTGTACATCTGAGTGTATTTTTAAAAACGTGCAAATATTTCAGCGACTATTAAAAACAAAGTCATTGGCAAATTAGTTTTTGTTTTCATAAGTCTTAATAACAATTTTTTCCATATTACAATAAATGCCTCCCTAGTCAATTAGGTACTAGAAAAAAGAGAATAATATGTTCGTTCTCCAAATGTTGCTGGTAAGAACAACGCAGCAATTCAATTCCATATAATAAAATGACGTCAAACTCAAACATAAACAACCTCCTGCTACTATATTGTTCTACGAAAATTTTCTAAAACTAGGTGTGAAATTTTTGCAACCTATAACACGAATGCGTATATATAGGTATAAATTTAATTTTATTATGTGCAAAGGATTTTTTTTTGAGTTGTACGTCAATAAGTGCGAAACCATAATTCTATATATACAATTTAATATACAGCATAAGAATCTGAGTACCCTGTATATAAAATAAATTTCTCCATACCAAATTTAAATAACTTTCATATGTTTATTACGACCCACACGTTCCATTTCCACAGAAGCATGTTAAGCTGATAACAGTTTCGCGATAATTTGGAAAATTTTTGCTTATCTTTACCTATACTAAAAAGCATTGTGATTGCAGACGAAGTTCGATGAACCTCGAATCAATCAATTTTTTATAACTAAATACAACAACAATTGATCAACTATTAATGTTCAATAATTTTTGTATTAGCTTGTGGCATCGAAGATATTATTTATTTATTGTAAATTAGCGTATTTAGGTAATTAACGATAACAAAAAAATTTGCATATTACTCATGCATGTAGCATTCCCGTTGTTCATGAACTAACTACATACTTGTTCGTATATTATAACAGTGTGATACTTGTTTGTTGGTATTATGCAACCATAATTACTGTATACGAACCATTGTATATACTCATATGATATGTATGTAATACTTTGCATCATAAAATAAAGCCAATACACCGCGAATACTCGTTTTGGGTGTAGGTATTTGTTTGCGGTTACATTGTGTTTTCTGTGTCGATTGATATAAAAATATAAACGAGTACAGGGATGCAACGTAGAATGCGATCATTATTCAAAGCTATTCCGATATACCATTAGCAAAGCATTTTAAAGTATATGTTGAGTCCCAACTTGCTAACCGCAGTAACGAAAACCAACATATTTATTAATTATGGTTGATGAAACTCGGCCTGTTTAAAGGCGAAAATGCGCCAAATTATATTATTTAGAATAGGCAAGCAAATTTTAAAATCGTTTCTTGAAAGTGAAAGATTTTATGGAAAATCCTCAGGTTTCACTAAAGGTGGATTTAACCGATTTTTGGAATTGACGTGTAAGCTGTGATTAACAATCGTGTGAGGTGTTGTTAACCCATTTCTGGCCGGTATCAGAATTCGTTAGAATTTTTCAACGCCGTTTTAATCAGGGATTACTAAGATCACCCATTTGATAAATGAAAAAAGTAAAAAATTTCCAAGTCCCCGTTCCCAAGAAATACAGTGGTGGAACGATCGACCATTGGCCGAATACGTATAAAAATTGCTGAAATCCGGGATTTCGATAAATCTGGAGGAAATCCTAGGAAAATCGGAAGAAATGTGGGGGAAGTGCGGAGAAATCCGGGGAAAATCTTGAAAAAATACGGGGGAAATCCGTGCGAAATGTTTTTTTTTTATGTTTTAATCTATGCAATCTGTTCTGCCAAAATGTTCTGCAATCTGCCAAATTGACGACGTACGGCTATAGGTCCAATTTTATCACCATCGGCACATTGTATAGCTCCATGCCAGTCTATACTGGAATGGAGGATGGGTCAGCCCTTGAGCTTTGCACTCTGAAAGGGGGTAATAGTTGTGTTCAATTTCATCACAGATCATAATCTGTTGATAAAAATTTCCTTTTGCATCCTGTCCCTATCGGGATTCGAACCCGGAACTTCCCGATCAAAACGCCATAGCTTAAACCACTGTCGAGCGAAATCTGTAGGAAAACTGGAGGAAATCAATGGAAATACTCGGAGGAAAATGCAGAAATTCGGGAAAAATCCGGGGAAAATCGGGAGAACTGGGGAAATTCTTGAAAATCTGGAAGAAATCCTGGGGAGATCTAAGAGAATTTCTCGGAAAATTTGGGAGAAATTCAAGGGAAATCCGGGTAAAACAGGGAAGATGGGAAATTAGGGAAAATCTTGGGAAATCTAGGGAAATCTGGTGAAAAGATGGGAGAAATCTAAGGGAAATCAGGTGGAAATCTGGGTAAAATTTGGGGAAAATCTTGTAGAATTCCGGGGGGAGTCCGGGGAAAATCTTGGTTAAAACTGGCACTGGGGAATAACCGGTAAAAATCTGAGCAAACACGGGGGAAATCCTGGGAAATTTCGAGGAAAATCCTGGGAAATTTTGGGGAAATCCGATGGAAATCTAGTTATATCCGGCGGAAATCTGAGAAAAACAGGGGAACTCTGAAGGAAAGCTGGAGGAAATTTGGGAAAAACCCCTTTGAAAATTTGGGGGAAATCTGGGGTAGTGGGGAAGTCTGGAAGAAAAACAAGGGAAACCTGGAGGAAATACGGGGAAACCTAAGGGAAATCTAAGAGAAATCTAGGGGAAATCAGAGGGAAATCATGTGGAAAATCTGGGTAACGGGGAAAATATGGAGGAAATCCCGGGGAAATTTGAGAGATATCCGGGGGAAACTTGGTTAAATTTGACAAGAATCTAAGGAAAATGGGGGCAAATCTAGTGGGGGAATTGCAAAGGAAATCTGGGGGAAATCTGGTAGAAATCTGAGGGAAGTCCAGGGGAAATCCGATGAAAATCCGAAGAAAATCTTGGTTATATAAGGTGGAAATCTGAGGAAATTCGTGGGAAATCTGAAAGGGGAAACCCGGGGGAATCTGTTGGAATTCCTGATAAATCTTTCGAAATCCTAGGAAAAGTGGAGAAAATTTGGGGAAAATTTAGGGGAAATCCTATGGGAAATCTGGAAGAAATACGGGGTAAATCTGGAGAAATCCTAGGAAAGTTAGAAAATTCTGACGGAAATCGGGGTGAAATCTTGGGGAAATCGTGGGGAAATCCGGGGAAATCCTGGAGGAAATGCGGGGGAACCATGAATTTTTTTCACATAATTTGTAGTTTCCCTTTTCATTTGAATAAACTGGTGTTTTTATTTATCCTTTATTTAGATATTATTATTATCAACGATTACCCATTTGCAAGATATTTCGCTTTTTGTGCATTTGAAATAACCTCCAAAAAAGTGTTTTTATTTAAATCAATGCTGTAATAAAAAGTACCTACATTTCTTTTTTAAGAATTTATATATTATTTATGTTCCGAAAGGTTTATTTTAATTTTGATAAAGAAACATTTGGAAAACAAAATTATTTTAGCAAGTTAAAATAATTACAAAGTTGCTGGTCGAAAAATCGACCTGTGGCTGAAAATGGGTTAAAGTCTGTTATTAACACTTAAATCATCATGTATAAACAGTTTTGGAACCAAGTATAAGCAATTTTTGAAAAACCTTCTTAAATTTACCTGACCAAGGAAGTTATAGATAAACAAATAAAGTACAAATATTAACTTTGGTGATCAATAAATTTACGAAAAGTTGAACACCAGGATTCACTTTCTGGCTAAATTTGGAACGGAACTTCCGAAGGAGATTGGAGATTTATTCAAGGTCTAAACTTGTATAAAAATTATTTTCACTTGCAAATTTTACAGTTTAGGGTACACGGAAATGCGTTTGGGTCGGTTTTATTTTATTTAAGCAAGCAAACATCTTGAACACTTCCATAGATAGCCCGAAATTAGGTGCAAGGTCGTGTAGGCGATTCAACTTATTAGAACAGAAAAGTTTATCTCGGTACGAAAGTATCAGTATGGCAATTAAAACAAAACAACAAATGTAACCCCAATTACACAACTAGGTTGCAATCGTCACTGTTTAAGTAATTTTCAAATTTATTAGTTTTTAAACTAGAACACGTTTCAGAAATGTTATCACTTTACATAAAAATTAATTTATTACATGCACGAAGTGAATATTCTTAAAGTTCATAAAACACTTAAACAATTTTTAAAAATTAAGTCTTTCTTTAAATCAAAAACAGTAATGCGACATAGAATCAAAATTTTCATTTAGTTACATCATTAATACTATTGCTATAAAATTACATGCACGAAATAAATAATTAAAATAATAAAATATTTCTTTTCGTCATATATAAATCGTATTATCTGACGCTGATAAAAATTTCAACGTAAATAAATAATTTTTTTTACGAATAACATAGAAATGGGTTAGTTGTATTAGCGGAAATTATTAATGATGAGAATTTGTGAAGTACGAGTGTAATATTTTATTAAGATTATTTGGTTTCTTAATAAGTAATATAATATTTGCTTTAGCAATGTACATACAAAGCTGATAAAAATTTAAAACTGTATAAATTTTAAGAAAAGTATAAGGGTGTCAATTTATCCGCAAATTAATTTATTATATGCACGAAGTGAATATTCGGCAAAAATAATTAAACCAAGAAATTAAAACATCTCGCAAAATGTTCAATTGAAAATGTGATTTAAAAAAATTTAATTTCATAATTTCAAATATTTGAAATAACAAGATATTAACTTTGTCGATGTATAACACATTTTATCCGGAATTGATAAAAATTTAAAAAAAATGTCAACGTCAATCAATCGATTTATGAGGAAGTACACAACAATTTGTACAAAAAACAATTTTTCTTGAAACTGTGGTTCAGTTGATTAATTTATTTAAGTGCAGTTAATTTATTACATGCAGGAAGTGAATATTCGACTGCTGATTAAACCAAAAAACTCAAACAACTTACAAAAAGTCAGTTGTATTTGAAAACCATGCCTAGTATAGCATTAAAATCAAATTTTCATTTCGTTACATGCGGAAACCAAAAAAAAACGTTATTCTATTTTATTTACCAATCTTAAAAATTGAGTGCTCGAAGTAATAAATAAATTAAAAAACAAGACATCCACTTTCGCGATGTTTAAACCGTGTTATCCATAGTTGATAAAAATTTGAACTACAGAAATCTATAATTTTTAAAATATAAACAGTTAATTTATTACATGCACGAAGTGAATATTCGGAAAAGTTGATTAAACAGGAATAAATCTGAATTAAGATTATTTTTGCTTGGTTCATTCAGCAAAGAAATGCGGTAAATTTATGAGGGTAATTTATAACCGTGATAGAACTGGCAAAATAGATTAATATTTCAAAAACATGATTTCGATACTTGTAACTATTTGAATAAACCAAAAGAATTCAGTTTTAATATTTTCTTTCGTCAAACTAAAAAACTACATGCACGAAGTAAATACTTAAAATAACATCATTATTAGTTACAAGCACAAAGTGAATGTTCAACAAAATTGAAAACACCAGAAAACGTAAATAATTTGTGAAAAACTAGTTTCTTTTTAAATAAAACCTACTAATACATGAAAATCAAAATTTTCATTTGACAAAATTAAATTATCAGAAATAGGTAAAAATTTTAAATTATACAGTTTTGGAAAAACTATATGAAGTGTTGATTAACCGAGTTATGAACAAGAAGATGATTAGCGAAATACTTCAAAATCATAATCAATGTACTTGAAAATTAGACCAAGTAATGTCTAAGAATCGGACTTTCAGTTGATTACACGTGTAAACCAAAAAAACATTATATTGAATTTTATTTACAAACCTTCAGAATTTACATGTACGAAATAATAGTCGTCAATACATTAAATAGCAAATAATTCATTTTCGCAATCTCTAAATTATATTCTCCAAAGTTAAAAATTTTTAAACATAAATATTTATATAGAAATCTTAAAATTAAAGTTACTTGAATAAACCAAGAGAAATCAGTTTTAATATATTGCATGCACGAAGTAAATACCTGAGACAACAAAACAGTTGCTTCATCAATATATGAAGCTCATCATTCGAAGTTGATTATAGTTTAAGTATATTTCCATTTGAAAACGACAAATAA
This sequence comes from Nephrotoma appendiculata, assembly GCA_947310385.1. Taxonomy (NCBI): domain Eukaryota; kingdom Metazoa; phylum Arthropoda; class Insecta; order Diptera; family Tipulidae; genus Nephrotoma; species Nephrotoma appendiculata. Next base: position 280,623,319 of record OX371223.1, read on the forward strand.
AAAGTCAATTGGTCTAAGTATTTAATTACATGCACGAAGTGAATGTTCGACAGTTAATAAAACCCTAAAAAGTAAACCAATTGTGAAAAGCCAGTTATTTTAAATAAGAACTACTAATGCACTACAATCAAAAATTGTATTTGCTTATGTATAATATGAAGACCTAAAAAATCATAATTTACAAAATAAAATGTACGAAATTTGTAAAACAACAAAACATTTAATTTCCCGACGAATTAAAGGCATTATTCGAAGTTGAAAAAAATGTATTCATAAAGAATCTTTTAAAAATTATATGAAATATCGTGAAGTATCTACTAATCAATTTATGAGCAAGTTATAATTTATTACATGCACGAAGTGAATATTCGACAATATTAATTGAACCAAGAAATTTAAATAATTTGTAACATTAGATTCAGATTGAAGTTTATTGAAGTGCATTAGATTCAGATTGAAATTTATTAACTAAACGACGATAATTTGCGTAATATTTCATAAACATCATTTGATTAATTGTTTTTAGTTCTGTAAAACAAAAACAAATAGTAATAATTGGGATTTTATTTTCGTCAATTTATGATTATTACATGTCAGCAATAAAAATCTTAAATAAAAAAAATTATTATTCTACGCCATGTATAAACCAAATTAATCGAAGGTAAAATAATTTAAACAATTTTAGAATTCAACAATGTATACGAAGTATTACTGTTTTATGTGCAAGTTAATTTATTACATGCACAAATGTAAATTTTAAAATTCATTCGAGATTCTATAGCTTTTCGTGCAAATGAATTATTACATATGCAAAGTGAGTATTCTGTGAAAAAGATTATACGATCGAATTAAAACAGCTTTTGAATTAAAATTTTTTTTTTGTTACATAACGAAACAATATTAGTTTTAATTTGTTTTTCCATATACAAAATTACATGCACAACTGAAATATCAAAATGATTACTTTCACAATGTATAAGTCACATCCTCTTTGAAAAATATAATATAATCCTCTTACTAAAAATCTAATTAAATGCATTGTTTAAAATGTGTTCGAGAAGTTATCGGTTCAAACTAATTTATAACATGCGCGAAGTAAATATTTGGCAGAGTAAATTTAATGATAAAGTAAAACAACTTGTAAAATACAGTTTTTCTTGAAAACAGTGCATAGTAATGCATAAGAATCAAAAAATATATTTTGTTACGTAAACAAAACAAAAAAGTATTAGTTAAATTATTTTTCCAAGATCTACAAAATTACATGCACGAGGTAAATACCTGAAATAACTATACGTTTACTTTCACAATGTATAAATCCAAACGTTCAAAGTTCTTAAAATTCCAATTATATGTAAATTTTAGAATGTATCCGACATTTTCCTTTGTTTGCGTTAATTTTTTTAGCAATCTGCAAAATTACATGCACGAAGTAATACTTGAAATAAAAAAATATTTGCTTTCGCAATTTCTAGATCATAATATATAGTATGAAGTTTATAAAAATCTAACCATATATATATTTTTTTATTTATCCGAGTTACTTTGGTGGGCAAATGGGTTTATTACATGCGCGAAGTGAATTTTTGACAGAGTAAATTCAACAATAAAATTTACAATACTTATGTAAAAATCAATTTTTCTACAAAAGCATGCATTACAATCAAAATTTTCGTTTTGAAACATAATTAAAACAAAACAACATTGGTCAAAAAAAAGGCAAGAACCTACAAAATTACATGCACGAGGTAAATGCCTGAAATAATAAAACGTTCACTTTCACAATGCATAAATCACATCATTCAATTAAAATTTAAAATATAAGCAAATTTTAAAATGTACTCGAGAAGCCATCGGGCTACGTTCAAAAAATAATTACATGCGCGAAATGAATATTCGCCAAAGTTTGTTAAACCAAAATGATTAAAAAATAATAAGAATTAAAATTATTTTTAAATGGTTTGATCAACAAATAAGTGCGGCTAATGTATTGGCGTAATTGGCGTTACTTGTGGTTACTAACGTAAAATAAAAAAAATCAGTTTTAATATTTTCTTTCGTCAATCTAATAAATTACATGCACGAAGTAAATACCTGAGATAACAAAATAGTTGCTTCATCAATATATAAAGCTCATCATTCGAAGTTGATTAAAGTTTAAGCATATTTACATTTTAAACAAACATATAAGATGTCAATTTATCGATTTAAGTGCAAATTAGTTCATTACATGCACGAAGTGAATGTTCGACAATGATTGTAAAACCCAAAAACGTCAACAAATTGTGAAAAGCCAGTTATTTTAAATAAGACCTAATGCATTAGAATCAAAATTATCATTTGCTTACAAAAAATTTGAAAACCTAAAAAATCATAAGTTACAAAATAAAATGCACGAACTTTGTTAAATAACAAAACATTTACTTGTGCGATAAATAAATGTCATTATTCAAAGTTGAAAAAATTTATTCATTATCAATTTTTTTTAAATTATATGAAGTATCGTGAAGTATCGACTAATCGATTTAAGAGCAAATTAATTTATTACATGCACGAAGTGAATATTCGACAATATTAATTGACACAATAAATTTAAATAATTTGTAACAGAAGTGCATTAGATTCAGTCAGATTTATTGTGGTTAGAGCGAACGACAAAGAATTTGATTAATCGTTTGAGAAATAATTATTTCATAAACATCAATTGATTCATTGTTTTTAGTTTCGTAAACCAAAAACAAATAGTATACATTAATTGTTATTCTATTTTCGCCAATCTATGAAATTACATGATAGGAATAAAAATCTTAAATAGAAAAGAATATTATTCTAAGTCATGTATAAACCCAATTAACCGTGCAAGTTAATGTGCAACCATTATGTGCAAGGTAATTTATTACATGCACAAATGTAAATTATAAAATTCATTTGAGATTCTATGGCTTTTCGTGCAAATGAATTATTACATATGCAAAGTGAGTACTCTGCATAAAAGTTTATACGATCAAATTAAAACAACTTGTAAATTAATAGCTTTTCAATAAAATAATGGCCTAAAAATCAAAATTTTCATTTTGTTACATGAGAAAAACGAAACAATATTAGTTTTATTTTATTTTTCAAGAAACTACAAAATTACAGGCAGAACGTAAATAACTGAAATAACAAAATATTTACTGTCACAATGTATAAACGACATACTATTTGAGAGTACTAAAAATCTAATCAAATACATTGTTTTAAATTTAATCGAGAAATTATCAATTTATGTTCAAACAAATTTGTTAATCGTTCAAAATCCAGCATACTAATGCATTAGAATCAAAATTTATAATTTAATTACGTAAATAAAACAAAACAATATTAGTTAAAAAAAATTATAAGAATATTCAAAATTACATGCACGAATTAAATACCAGAAATAACTATGTATTGTATAAACCATAACATTCAAATTTCTTAAAATTCTAGTTATATGTAAATTTTAAATTGTATTCAAGAACTCATCGGTTTATGTGCAAAAGATTTATTACGTGTGCGAAGTGAAAAATCGACAAAATATATTAAACGATAAAAATTAAACAAATTATAAAATCCATTTGTTATTAAATATTCTTACATATAAATCACAACGTATAAAATATAATTTTTTTTAGCAATCTACAAAATTACATGCACGAAGTAAATACATGAAATAACACATTTGATTTCGTGATTACTAAATCGTAATATATGAAGTTTATAAAAATAAAACTACATATATTTTTTTTTTTTAATTCGAGCTACTTTTGTGTGCAAATTGGTTTATGACATGCACGAAGTGAATTTTCGACAGTAAATTTAACAATAAAATTTATAACACTTGTAAAAACCAGTTTTTTTAGAAAATTATGCATAATTAGAATCAAAATTTTTGATCTGAAACATAAATAAACCAAAACAATATAAGTTAAAAAAAAATCAAGAACCTACAATATTACATGCACGACGTAAATACCTGAAAAAATAAAACGTTTTTTTTCACAATTTGTAAATTACGTATAAATACGTTTACGTATAATTACGTTTTTTTGCCCACAGTAGTACATGCACGAAGTGAATATTAGGCTTAGTAATAAATTAGAATCAAAATTTTAATTTGTTTGTTTTCATCAATCTACAGTTTTGTACTTCATTAAAATTATATGTTATCGGTTTACGCGCGACCAACAACATACGAGGGTATATCAAAAAGTCTTGCAATATCATATGAAAAAAAAGAGTGAGTGAGACAACAATATATTTTTCAAAACCATTTTTTGTCGCGATGAAACTTCTAGAAGAACATTTCGATGTAAATTTTACAGTTCGTATGTTTTTGTCAATTTAGTAACCCGTGTTTTGAATTTTTCTTAAAATGAATGAAATTGAATATCGCGCCCTTATTAAATTTTTCTATAAAGATGGACGAAATGCAATTTATATATTCAACTATATATCAAAAGTTTACGGCGAATCTGCACCATCATATGCCACAGTGCCTAATAGCATCGGCCAGCAGATGCTATTAGCCATGAAAACGTAATTTTGGCCGAATCTATTGTATTGGAGGACCGGCGTATTTCTGTTCCGCGTTTAGCGTGGAGACTTTCTCTTTCATACGGTACCACATATACTATATTACATGACCACCTTCACATGTCGAAAGTAAGTGCGCGATGGGTTCCCCGTTTGTTGAATGCAGAACAAAAAAAAAATGCGTGTTCAAACTTCAAAGGCGATTTTAGATATGTACAAAGAAGATCCAGAAAATTTCTTGGATAACATAATAACAGGCGATGAAACATGGCTTTATCATTGGGATCCGGAATCCAAACAAGAATCGATGCAATGGATTAAACGTAGTGAACCACCACCAAAGAAATTCAAAACTCAACCGTCTGCTGGTAAGGTTGTGGCAACAGTTTTTTGGGATGCTGAAGGAATTTTGATAATCGATTATATTGCACCGAAAACCACAATCACAGGCATATATTACGCAGAGGTTTTGCGAAAATTGAAAAAAGCGATCCGGGAAAAACGGCCAAGGGAAGTTATTAAAAAAATCTTGCTTCTTCACGACAATGCACCAGTGCACAAGGCTAATATTGCTCAAGCTGCATTAAAGGGCTGCGGCTTCGTGGAAAAACCGCATCCACCGTACAGTCCAGACTTGGTACCCAGTGACTACTTTCTGTTTCCCAATTTAAAAAAAAACACTAAGGGGCCCGAAATTTTCCAGTGACTATGAAGTACAGTCTGTTGTAAATGAATATTTTATGGAGCAAAAGAAATCTTTTTTTAGGCAAGTTAATTTAGGGTTTAGGCAAGTTAATTGATCGATGTGACAAATGTATAAACCTTAAAGGAGATTATATCGAAAAATAAAAATATTGCTGTCTCACTCACTCTTTTTTTTCATATAAAATTGCAAGACTTTTTGATTTGCCCTCGTATTATAATTTTAATTTGTTTTTCGTCAGTCGTCAAAACTACTTGCACCAAGGTTATACATAATATAAACAAACATTTGCTTCCGTTATATGTATAAATCATATAAATCGTAATTTAAGAATATGATAAAATGATTCTGATGAATCATCATAATTTAAGAAGATGAATGAAATTTTTTAAATTTATTCGAAGTGCTTTCACCATATGCGCAAATTAATTAATTACTTGTGCAAAGTGAATATTCGGCACAGTAAATTTAATCATAAAATTTAAACAAGTTGTAATCACAGCTTTTCTTGAAACTCATGCATAGCAATGCATTAGAATGAAAATTTTAATTTTTTCTTTACATAAGCAAACCAAAACAGTTTTAGTTTTTTTTTTCACCATAAAACCTAATTACATTCACGAGGTAGGTCCCTGAAATAACCAAACGTTTACTTTCACATGTAAAAGTCATATTATTCTAAATTATTAAAATCTCTTTTAAAATGTGTATAAGAAGTTATCAGTTAAGGGCAAATTTATTACATGCGCGAAGTAAATATTCGGCAAGGATGATGAATAAACGGCACAAACTAACCTTTACGTAGAAACAGTTGCCACCTCTCGAGCGTAAAGCAACCCATTTTATAAAGGACTCATATTATTTAACGTACTTCCTGAACATTTTAAAACAGAAATCAATATAAAAACATTTAAGGAAAAAATAAAAGAATTTTTATTTGATAAATGGTTAAACTCTCTAAGATGATCTGTAGAGCCAGGAACCATTTTAAAATTAGTTTGTTAATAAATACATAGTTATAATTTAATAAATGTTTCTTGAATATAAGTATATTTGATTCTTAGTATTTTAGTTTCTTACTACTGTATTAAAATGTTTTGTTATATCCATGTTATATATTATATACATCAATGTAGTATGGAAGCTTTAGGAATGGTTCTTACGAATGTTTTCGAAATTTAGCTTTTCTTACATACAAGTATCTGATTTTGGAACAGAATAAAATTAAACTTTATAATGTTATTTGTAGATGAATAAAAAATCTATTTTCGTAATGTATGATAATTGTATGTATTTAATTTAATTAAAAAATAAATCTGTATAAATATCTATTTTTAGTTGCCCGTTATAGTCTTCTGACTTTTTGGGTGATATGTAAACTAATAAATAAAAAAGTAAAAAAAATAACACTAGAATCAATATTTTTATTTGTTTGTTTTTATCAGTACATAAAATTACACGAAGTAAATACATGAAATAACAAAACGATTACTTATGCGTTACACAAATCATAATATTCGAAGCTGATAAAAATCTAGTCATATATAAATTTGAAAATGTATCTGAAATAGTTTTGGAAGATTTTATTGATAATCATACATAACAAATAATAATGCATTAGACCACATTATTTTATTTTAGATTTTTTTTTTTCATCATTCGAAAAAATTACATGCACGAAGTAAGTACATGAAATAACAAAACATTTACTTTCGCGATACATAAATAATATTATTTGAAGTTGATAGAAACCTAATCAGATGAAAATCTCAGAATGTTCTCGAGATGTTATTGGCTTATGTAAACATATTATGTTATTACATGCGCGAAGTGAATATTCGGAAAAGTTGATTAAACGATAAAATTTAAAGCACTTGTAAAACCCAGTTTTTCTTGAAAATCGTGCCTAGTAAAGCGTTAGAATAAATAACAATATAATTTTAATTTTATTTTCCTCCATCCATAAAATTACACACACGAAGTAAATACTTAAAAAACGTACAACACGAGACAATGACTGAATGAGTGCAGCATTTATTGATGCAGTTAGTTGTATAATAATTGTGTGGTTTTAGTCTATCGCTAACTCTTTAAATCGAAACAATTAAAATAAAGTTTTTTGTAAAGGACGAAAAGGACCTCCATTTTGGTGACCCCGACGTGGTCCAATCATTGGAAGAATTTATAATAGTTTGAAGTGTTAATTAGTTTAAATCGGCAAAACCATTAACGATTAATTAATGGTGAAACGAAATAATATATTTGAAATATAAAATAATATTTGTGCTAAGTGATTTTTTTTTGTCATAATCACAACTGCAGCGTATGTATATTCCGTTGTTACTTGGAAATTAATACGGACACAATCAACGGGACTTTTCATAAATTATTTTTGGAATTTTAAAGTCAAAAGAGCGACCAGTGTAAAATAAGTAAGGAATCTACTACAAACACGAATCCGGAAGAATTTCATCGATATTCGCGAAATTGCCTATGCCACGAATTAACGTTAATGATATCGAAAGCTGGTTTTTCTCGCTGGATTTTTGGTTTCCAGCATCTGGTATTATGACCGATAAACAAAAATATCATATTGTGTTAGCCGCTATTGATCCATCAATGCTGTCGCAGTTACATAAAGCTATCATCGCAACACCAGAGTTCGAAAATATGATTATATCAAGAAAAAATTAATCGCAAATTTTTCTGAAAGTCAGCGGCGGCGACTAAATCGATTGTTGTCTGAAATGCCGCTGGGTGACCTTAAGCTAAGTCAACTATTTTATAAAATGCGCAGAGTAGCCGGAAGTTCGATTAGTGAGTTAGCATTAAAAGGTCTATGGGCTCAACGTTTGCCTGACCATACACGTGCAGCCGTAGCTGCCTCACCCGAATCTGTTAAAGAGTTCACCAAAATAGCCGAAGCTATCGTAGACGTTATGCAAACGCGTACGATTAATTCTGTCGAACCTATAGAGCAAAAACACGAAGCAGTCTTGCAATATACGGGTTTCCAGGAATTAATATCAGAGATTGCACAACTATCAAGACAAATTGACGAATTACGGTTTCAAAGTGGACGATCACGTCCCCGTAATATGTATCGCTCGAATTCACGATCACGAACACAAACATCTGGTAAAGCAAATGAAGAATGCTGGTACCATCAAGAATTCGGACGACAGTCACGTAAAGGCCGAACTCCTTGTCGGCATAAACCGTAAACGGTCATTTGCGACCAAAATCAAGTCATCACAATGAATCGCACCGTCCGTTGACACAAGTTTAGCTGAATCCGATTCTTGTGACAACATAAGACGATTTTCCATTACGGATAAAACATCGGGAGTGAAGTTTCTTATCGACACGGGTGCGGATGTATCCGTCGTACCTCCAAATATACGCGAAAGAAACAATCCAACTAATTACAAACTTTTTGCAGCAAATGGGTCAACAATTAACGTTTATGACAGGAAGCGAAATAAACTCGATCTCAGTTTACGGCGCCACCTGAATTTTATATTGCGGGAATTTTATATTGCGGATGTCAATACGCCAATTATTGGAGCCGATTTTATTCGAAACTTTGATCTACTCATCGATTTAAAAGGGGGTCGTCTGGTAGATAATATTACAAGATTATCGACAGCTTGTGGCCCATACAATTTTCAAACACAGGAAATCAAGACATTTAATTTAAAATCGCCTTTCACCGATTTATTAACTGACATTACAAAAATCGCTACTCCACGAGTCATAGAGAATTCAGATATTACACACCGTATCGAAACAACAGGACAACCACCGTTCGCGCGACCACGAAGATTAGACCCTCAAAAATTGACCATAGCAAAGGATGAGTTTGAATATTTGATGAAAATGGGTATTTGTTGCCCTTCTACCAGCAATTGGGCCAGCCCACTACACATGGTTTATAGGAAATCAGATGGGACATGGAGACCATTGCCGTGCTTCAAATGCTCAACCAATTCCAGATCGGTATCCGTCACCATATATACATGATTACACGAATATATTAACAAGGAAAACGATCTTTAGTAAAATAGATCTCGAGAAACCATTCCATCAGGTACCAATACATCCAAAGAATATACCGAAATCTGCCATAACCACTCCATTTGGATTATATGAGTTTGCATACATGACGTTTGGCTTACGAAATGCACACCAAACGTTTCAACGACTGATACACGAAGCTTTAAGAAGATTGGAGTTTGTATTCCCGTATTTAGATGATATTCTGATCGCATCGAAAAATTTTACAGAACACGAGCAGCATTTACGATTAGTGTTTGAACGACTAAGGAAATACCGACTGTCTATCAACGTGGCCAAATGTGAATTGGCCGTAGCTGAACTACAATTTTTAGGACATCTTATTTCAAAAAATGGAATATCATCTCTCCCTATAGCAAAGTTGATGTAATCAAAAACTACCGCAAACCAATTATGGCAAAGAAGCTAAAAACATGTTTATCAATGATCAACTACTATCGGAAATTCATTCCAAATGGCATAAACTCACAAATGGTACTGCATTCGCAGATTAAGGGTAACATTAAAAATGATAAGACATTACTAAACTGGACCAATGAAGCTAATGAAGCTTTTGACGAATGTAAGGATGAACTCGCTACAGCTACTGCTTTGGCTTTTCCGAAAATAAGCACCGACATTTCTCTACACGTAGATGCAATAAATTTTGCCGTTGGAGCTGCATTGCATCAAATCGTATGTGGAAATTTTGAGCCATTGGGATATTTTTCAAAAAACTGACAGATTGTGTCAAACATTTTCGTTATATGCTAGAAGGGAGAGTATGTCGAATCTACACGGACCACAAACCACTTGTCTTCTCTTATATGAACAAAATTTGGAAAAAGCATCTCCTCGTCAAATTCGATACTTGGACTTCATTAACCAATTCACAACTAATATTCTTCATATCAGTGGCAAAGAAATTATAACAGCTGATCTTTTAACGAGGATTCAGCACATCGAAATGCTTGACTATGATCAAATATCTCAAGAGCAGGAGACAGACGACGGATTTATTATACAAATACTTCAAGATAGTTCCACATTATTAATTTTCAAACAATTTTCTATTCCATAGGTGGCAATCGGACGCTCTGGTGCGATACATCAACTTCCAAAATTCGGCCGTATATACCACGTAAATATCGTTACCAAATAATGGCATCAATCCATCAACTGTCACATGCGGGCATCAAAACAACTATTAAGAAAAGAAAGATTTGTATGGCTAAATATGCGAAAGGATATTACACAATTTGTACGAGGCTGTATTCAGTGCCAACGCTCAAAAATAAACCGTCATAATAAAACAAAAGTTAGTCAATAAAAACCGCCGCAGATCAACGATTCAGTCATATAAACGTTGATATCATCGGTCTGTTGCCCTTAGAACATGGCTACAGATATTGTTTGACAATTATCGACCGTTTTACTCGCTGGCCGGAAGCTGTTCCATTATGTGACGTATCAGCTCAATCAGTCGCAAGAGGGTTGTTGAGTGGATGGATAGGCCGATTTTGTTGTCCCGAATATATAACAACCGATCGGGGGCCACAATTTGAGAGTTCCTTAATGAGAGAAATTTAGAAAACCATTGGAACAGACAGAATTCGAACTACACCGTACCATCCCCAATCGAATGGGTTGATTGAAAGATGGCATAGAACAATTAAATCATCAATCATCGCTGCAGGGTCGGACAAGTGGGTTGACAACTTACCCATAATATTATTAGGCCTTCGAGTATCGTTTAAAAGAGACTTACTAACAACGTCGGCCGAGTTGGTCTATGGAACAACATTACGCATACCCGGAAAATTCTACGACATAAATAAATGTTCTGAAAGTCAAAATGAGGTAGTTAAAAATTTGCGTGAGTCAATCGCAAATTTAAGTCCTAACAATACAACATTCCATGCTAGACCAACTTCTTATATCAATAAAGAATTAAGAATCATGCACTCATGTCTTCGTACGCACCGATTTAATCAGAGCTACGTATCGCCACCCTACGAGGGACCGTTCCAGGTATTAAAAAAACAGCATAAATATTACACGATTCAGATAAATAATCGCATCGTTAACATATCAGTTGATCGCCTTAAACCAGCATTTTTCTGGATAGATGAACATTTTACAGATAATTATCCACGCATACCAACGAATAACGCGAATCAACTACAATCATCAGAACAACCAATAAACCTAAACGAAACGTCACACTTCCGCAAAGGTAACATTAAAGAGAGGAGTATAAGTGGTGCTCTTGGTCGAAATTATATTTTATGATTATTAATATTTGTATGTATTTAAATCGGTTGGTAATAAAATGTAAACGAGATTGCCATAGACTGTTATTAACATACACCACGAGACAATGAGTGCAGCATTTATTGATGCAGTTAGTTGTACAATAATAGTGTGGTTTTAGTCTATCGCTAAAACGTAAAATTGAGAAACGTGTAGGAGATGGTACTGCTTTCTACGCAAATCAATTTATTACATGCACGAAGTGAATATTGGGTAATGTTGATTGAACTAGAACTCTTCAATAACTTATTAAAAATAAGTTTTTCGAGTAGTTGAGTAGTCGATTAATCGATATACAATTTGCAACTTTATTGATTATATACATAAACTGAATACTAGGCCTCCTTGCTCACTCCAAATTTAATACAAACAAAATTAAAGTAGTTGAATTTGCATGTTTAAAGTTTTAGTAGTAGAGAATGGAACGAATGACATTTAATGTCTGCTCGACAACTACATTGCTTTCGTGCAATTTTTGACGGTAAACTGCCGGTTAAACGGCGTTCGTGACACCGATTTGATGGTAAAATATTGATTTCCGTCGAAATTTGACCGGACAGGAATTTTACGATACTGCCCTTTGACTTTATTGGCATTCAAATTTAGATTAATTTTATTACTTCGACCAGCAAGAAAGGAGTTAAACGTATAAGCGGAGTATATTACATTATGCATGCAAGTTTTCGAAAAATATTAAAATTTCTGTATGATAAAATTGCAATAACTTAAATAAGTAAACTTCTCAGAATACCATTATGAATCATAATATTTTAATTACAATAAATTTAAAAACATATTTTTCCAATAGTCCTTTTATATACATAATATAAAAAAAGTTCTTCAATATTACCATTGATAGTGTGACTGGTTATTTCTGAATTTTAGCCAGCCTGTGTAAAATACTAATTAAAATTATAAGATTTAAATCAGCCATACTAAGATCAAATACATATCGTTAATTACAAATCAAGCAAAGCATTCCATTACAAAACTGAAAAAATATAGCTAAAAATTTGCTCATATTAAAAATTTGTTCTCAATACGTAAGAATATGTTTCAAAATATGTATTATCAGATTTACTTTTTACATGTAAAGGTATAACATTCAATTTAACCTGATCTTGCAAGTTGGAATGACCAACGGCGCTAATTGTATCATTATGATTTGTTTCCATCATGATAATGCATCAATAAACACTTCCTTTATTTCAGTTAAACTTGGAACGGTCTCATCGGTGCACAATGCCTTGAAGAAATAAACTGCTTTATATTGCTTTTTGCTTGACATTATAAATTGCTTTGCACAACAAAGCTTTCACAATATAACATATACGCAGGAGAACCCGTCAACAAAACAAATTTTTTAATACTGTTTCACTTTGTTCTACATCCCTCGAACATTAAAATAAACAATAAACACAAAAGTTTAGCCTTCTCAGCTAGAATGTCTTTTTTGTGCCATTTAAGATATTCCTTGACTAAAGCTACAATAGGCAATTCTTTTAAATTAGGCTTTTAAATTAAAATCTAGATATCCACACTGTCACATTCTATCATAAAAAAAAAAATTCCAAAACTTTTTCTACCATGCTGCCGTGCTTACCCAAAAAGCGGTATCTAAAAACACGATTTTTGGTTTTTTATGGCTATGCATAGGTCCAAACAAAAGGAATCGTTTGAACTTAACTAAAATGCGGTATCTCCATTAGAACATGACTAAAAAGCACTAACAAAAAAACTTAAATCTCAAATTTGGGCCATAAACCTTAACAAATACGGAGTAACTAGAATCCAGTAAGTTTGCTAGCCACATATCAATAACTATTTAATTCCCTTATGGCATCTATTAAAAATATTAAAGCGCATTATAAGCGTTTATAACATTAAATAGAAATACCTATCAATACAACGACAACTACACTGCTCGTCAAAAAACCCGGACACTATATTTTTTCAGTAAATATTTGTGTTAACGGTAACTATTCGCATTATTCGCGTTATGGTTGTACGAAATAATATAATGTGCGCTAAAAGGCACTAACGGATCAAGTTTTCGTTTAATAAAAGTAACCACAGGATCAAAACATTTGAAATAATAAAATTACCGAAAAACGGATATTGATATATCTTCATCTTTATTTAAATAAAAACTAACAATCAATCTAAGTGATTGGTACTCCAGTATCGAGTATTTCCGCCACGAGCTCTGATCACATCTAGCATCCTTTTTGGCATACTGTGCACAAGGTTTGCAACGTACTCCTGAAGTATCATTTCCAATTCTTCCTGCAGAGCTGATTGAAGAGGATCCAAGGTTTCTGGAACGACTTCCCTTTGTTTTAAACGACGCCCTAGCATATCCCCCATGTGCTCAATGGGATTAAGATCAGAGCTGCGAGCGGGCCAAACAATTCGATCAGTTCCCACCTCATCCAAATAATTGTTGACCACGTTTGCAACGTGGGGCCTGGCGTTATCATGCATTAGTTTAAATTTCTGTCCAATAAATGGGGCGTATGGAACCACAAATTCTTCTAAACATTCCACGATATACCTTTGGGCAGTTATAGTGCCACCGCGTAAAAATACAAGGTCTGTACAGGCGTCTATAGAAATGCCTGCCCACACCATTAGTGAGTGGCCATGAAATGGGACTCTTCGGGATATGGCACATTGTGAATATCGCTCTCCGAATCTCCGCCATATTCATTCCCGTCCATCCGGTGATCGCAGACTGAACCTTGATTCATCAGTGAACAACATGGACTTCCAGTCGTCCGTAGTCCAACTGACGTAGTCACGAGTAAAAGTCAAACGGTTTCTTCGATGTGCTGGCAGAAGCTCTGGCCCTGTAGCAGCCCTCCTGGACTGCAATCCATGTTCATTTAATCTTCGCGATGCTGTGCTAACTGAAATATTGACACCACGTACCTGTGCCAATCGACCAGCGACGGTTCTAGCTGTTTGGAAACGATCTTGCAATACCATTGATACCATAAACCGATCGTTCCGCTCGTTTGTTGCTCTTTTACGACCTGATCCAACCGTTCGCTCATACGGACCAGTTTCACGATATCGTTTAATAGCGTCTTGAACTGTACTTCGAGGGTCATTTAGGTGGGCAGCAATATAACGCACGCTAGGGCATCCTCACTCAAAGCGATTACTTTTGCGAATTTTTCTGGTTTCATAATTATAATATTTGCTAATAATAATAACTAAGCACTGTTAAAGTTAACTGTAATAATAATACTAACAATAAATGCTACTTTAAATGTTTCAAAACAATTGATAGATGCCCATTTATTTAGAAACGAAACAATCGAAATTTTGAATATTTTTCATTTATTACACTTTGTTGCTGTGATTGAATTTTAAATAAAAAAAATACGGTTTCTGTTACACCTATTTTTCGGTTATGTACTATTTAATATGACAGTGCCTTTAAAATAGCGTAATTGCTCTAGAAATTGAAGATTTCCCAAGAAATTCAAGTGTCCGAATTTTTTTGACGAGCAGTGTAGTTCTAAAATATAAAATACGTTTTTTATGCTCGGTAAAACGTAGATACGCTTCGAGTCGGTTGATTCCAAAATTAACATAAATACTAGGCAATCCAGATATCTTTCTTTTTATACTAGGAGATGCGTCAGTTTCGTTAAGTATATTATCGAAACTCTCAATTTGGTATTAATAAAGTACAGTTTTGTTTATGTAGACATTTTATTATTCTCTTTTCTCTAACTGCATAATTATTTCAATCATGCATATTTCATCATGTCATTTAGTCTCGTATTTGATTTTGTCCAGTGAAGGAAGTGTACGATTTTGTACGAAATAGGTAATTTACTTACTGTAAATGTACAGCAATTAATTACCTATAAATTTAATTGTTTTATTAGTTAACACAAATGTTATTAAACAATATTAAATTTGTAGTGCATATTTAATGAACGGTAAGTTATTAAATTGAATATTAGTGATAGACTCTTTCAGCTTAATTTATGGATAGCAACCTCTTATCTTGTACATATGTATCGTATCTTGCTTTTCTTTAAAACATAATTTTTCGCCCGCAGATAACATGTCACTTAGAAGTACACACATGCTCATGATATTGGCCAAAAAAAAATTACTTTGAGTAAAATTTCGAAGTCAAAAAAAAATGAAAAGCAAATTTGAAGCCATAGATCCTACATTTTTCCCAAGTGAAGATGAATCAGATGACGAAAATCTAGAAGAGCCAATGATAAAATCATCGAATATTTCTGAGAGTAATCCTGAGGGTCGTGTACTTCAACAGATTTTACTGCAAAGTATTATACGATTAGTTCGACAGCAAATGGTAATGAATCATAGGATTACTAAAAAAACAACTGGTTACAGAAACCCCGCCAACATTCATTAAACTGAATTCGGTACCAATAAAAACTATGAATGAAGCATCGGCAGCTGATGCTAATCACTCAAAATTGTAGACTTAAGAGGGTATCCTAAAATGATATATTATCGCCAACGTACTTTGAATTGAGATCGGTACCAATTGAAACACAATCATTAGATGTACCAAACGTGCAGCCTGTTGATGTTATATACTTAATATGCCAAAAACTGATTATTCAGCGCCCACGTTCATAGAATTGAGATCGGTATCAACGGAAACAGTGAATGAAACTGATAGTGATATTTCAGATATGCGACATAAGATGGAGACGGATTATTTAAGCGAATTGAGAACCGACCGGGCAATGTTGGAGCAAAATAAATTTGATACGAATAATATAGAATCAATTGATACAGATGCATGTACATCTGAAAATCTTAAGGTCACTTCCCAACCGAGTAAGAAACTAAGTTATACAAAGAAAAGAACTATCAGAAAAAGAAAGCGATATGACACAACATTAGAGCAACGGATTACAGGAAAAAAAATAAAACAAAAAGTAAAACATTCCGTTCAACCGCCGTGTGCATATACTTGCAAAAAAAATTGTTTGCAAAATATATCTGAAGACAAGCGTAAGAATCTGTATGAGTCATTCTGGGATTTAAAGAGCTCGGATAGAAAAACCTACATGTTTCATCACACATCTTGCCAAGCAGTGAAGCAAAGAACGGTTAAAGAAGCATCAGAAACCGAAAATCGCCGCCAAAAATTAATTGTTTACAATTTAAAAGATGGAAATGGTACTACTCACACAGTTTGCAAACGATTGTTTTTAAGTACCTTAGATTGTCAAACATCGAACGATAAGCCTTTGCAAACTGCTCTAAAAAATTTCTCCAATTCGGTTGTAGCACCAAAAGACAATAGATGCACAAAACCACCCCATAATAAAATTGATGATACACCAATCAGAAAACATATATTAGGATTTAACCCTAATATTTCACTTTACAGACGCGCACATGCTCCTAATCGTCTATATTTACCCAGCGATTTATCAGTTAAAACATTACATGGCGATTTTATAAAGAAAAATCCAAGTACAACATGTTCGTATGAGAAGTATCGAAATGTCGTTCGAGCCCTAAATATATCGTTTGTTAATCTAGAACACGAAGAATGCGAAGTGTGTGGAATTCAAATTGCACGATGAACGCCACAATAAACAAAATTTGAAGGATGATTGTGAGCATTGTGGTAGTTGGATAAAACATATTAGAAAAGCCAAAGATTCTAGAGAAAATCATCAAAAAGATGCTGATTTAGTTGTAAATGACACCATAATTTATTCGGCGGATTTGCAGAAAGTCATCATGCTGCCACGGATGAACATGTTCAAAACTGCCATCTTTATAAACAGGCTTGTGGTTTATAATGAAAGTTTTGTTCCTGTTGGGAAAAAACAAAATAATTTAGAGATAATTCCAGTATTATGGCACAAGGCGGTATCTGGACGCTTGAAGGATGAACTTATAAGTTCCTACTACAGGTTTTTCAATCTCAAAGATGTTAAAAAAATAATATTGTTGATAATTGCTCAGCACAAAATGAAAACTGGGCATTTTTTTCATTTTTAATTTATATAGTAAATTCTGGCGAAATATCTGCTAAGACGATTACGGTCAAATATTTTGAGACAGGTCATACTTTTATGAAGCTGACTCGTTTCATCATAGAGTTGAGTTGAGTCAATTTCTAGTTGAGTTATGAAAAAGATGAAAAACAAACTCTAAGATTTTGAAGATTTCTGTCAAGCAGTTGGAAGTTCTGCAAAACATGTTAATGTGAAGAAAATGGCAATAGAGGATTTTTTATAATTGGACTGACTATGTCTCACAATATAAATTAGCAGGAATTACACCTCGTCCATATATAAACGATATGGTTCAAGTGACGGTGCAAAAAAGTAGTCATGATTTTCTTTATAAGGCTGGAAAACTTTTCAATATATTTGGATGCGACAGGCAGTTTGGTTCGCATTCCTTATAAACCCTGCTCCAGAATTTTATATTATGCGCTTCCGCATAATATAAAAAGGATCCACCGTTAAAGTGTATTTATGTTGTTGTCATCTAACACATTCGATGGATCAAGATATAAAAGCTAGCATTGTTGAATATCCTTCTTCTAAAATTATTAAAGAAATTTTCATGGAAAAAGAAAAGTTTTATGGAAATATTTTACAATTTTATTAATGTCTAAACATATCACTAAACATAGCACTGGGCAGGACTCTTATCCCCGCTGTATCGTAATGATCATTTGTATGCTTAATGCTGATGGTTAGTGCATTAATTAGGCACATACCGTTATATCTGCCAAACTCTGTGAACAAAGAAATTTAAGGTGATATATGAGGATAATTCCGATATCTAAGAGAAGCGAATATTAAATCAGCTGGGGATACCCCTTATCCCCAATGTATCGTAATGAGCATTTGTGTGCTTAATGCTGTTGTGACCATCATTAATTAGGTACATATATACCATTTTACCATTTTATCTGCCAACCTCTGTGAACCGAAATATTAAGGTGGTTGAAAAATTTTCAATCAATTTTATTGAATTGTTTTTAAATTTCTTAAGTTAAAGTGTGATAAATCTCTTCTTGTAATAGATTTTCAACTTAAAATTTGTTTTGTGTACGTGGGATTGTTTTTATTTTTTCGGGATGGAATTTGATTTTCTCCATATTTTTTTTAATTTTTCGGGCTGAATAGTCTTTTAATGAATTTAACGAAGAAACGCACCCAAGTTGTAAAGGCGTTTTACGGGATGGTTTTCGGGCCAGCTTCACATACGTACAAAAAGGCGGTATCTCAGTAATAAGGCAGCGAAATGCTAAGTGAAAAGGCGGCATCTCACATATCTCTTAATTCACATATCTCTTATTTTTTTTTTTTTTAGATAAATAAGTCAATATTAAATCTCAAATAATTTTTAATTAATTGGATTATAAAGTAACCTTATAGTGAAAATCGTTGTTTTCTCAAAACTACGAAAACTGAGATGCCGCTTTTTGATTAAGCACGGCAGCATGGCCGTTTTTAAATTAAAACATGGTGCAGTCAGTTGTTTTATTAATCAAAATATTTTCTCTCAAACCCTCTATAATTGTAACGGGGTGGTCGAGCGCCTTGTGCGAACTACGTTAAGCAAAGTAATAGTGTAGCGGTAAGATACAACTAATTTATTAATAGCGACTATGTAACTGTCACATCTCTATAAATATCATAATAAACGGAGAGGGAGAGAAGTTATTGTGAATTTTAAAGATTAATTTCGCTTACACGGTTTATCATCATTAGCGATGCCTAAATAAAGTAATTATGTCTATATAGTAGCGCAACGGAAAAAATGTTGATAATCCAGTTTTTTTTTAAGTATTTTTGTCTCAGCACATAAATAAGATATTTTAACAACAACAACAATATTAATAAATTAATCAACAATGTGACATTTTTGTTAGTTTACATTTTTTGTTTTACACAAATAAAAATCGCATGCACTTTAATAAAGTGCGCCGTCATCGTAAGTGTAACATGTCTCTTTGTTATACATATTTGGTGGGTAATGTGAGTGTGATCTAAACGAAAATTTAAATTTCATTTTTCGAACAAAAGGAAATTTTTTTGTCTAGAATAACGTGAACAACAACACAGTATACATATGTAGTTAGTATCGAGGTATAACAACCTGTTATCGTTTTGTTAACATGTAGATAGAATCATTCGTGTACTATATATAATGTGTATATGGGTAGAAAATATATGCAAACAAAGTTAAAATTTAGATTTTCTCGATGGTATAGAATTTTCATTACTTTTATAAAAGAAAACGTATACGTACCATGGGAATTTTTCATGTGTAATTAGAATATTACCACATGCAAATAAAAATTTCTAGAATGAATAATCTATTAACATTCGCATAGCATGTGTCATTGTTCTAATGCCCTTGCCACATTTTGTATATTGCACGTCTAACCAAAGTGCATCCAATCCAGATAAAGACCAAAAATGTTAGTATTTCCTCTACAAAATTCGAACTATGGGAATATCTTTCACTTTAATAGTCGGACATATGAACACATCTAACAAAGCAAAAAAAAATTATTTGTAAAGAACAGGTATGACAAGTGAATTGAATGATGTTTATGACCTCTAAATATTATGCTAAATACACTAATGCTGCTCAATGGGAGCTAAGCGTGGACTGAAATTTAAGTATGATTCCAAATTTCTCTGTTTCTTTTGAAGAATTAAACAAAAACACAAAACTAAACCCATTCGGCTGAGTGGGGGAAACACATAAAATTTGTGTAAAGCTTTCACCTTATGAAATTTCAAACGAAGCTTTAAGCACCAAAAAAAATTGTAACTTAAGCGTTTATACCAATTACAAAAATAAATTGATAGTTTAATTTAGTGTTAACGCGTCGGTTAAAAGAAAACTTCTTATTGCTTAAATTTAAAGATAAATTATTTAAGATTTAAAGATGATTCATTCTAAAGTTCTGATAATCAAATTTGTGAATATACGTCTATTTAGAGCTCATTAATATTATTTTATTAAAAGCGTGACCATCGAGCAATAAATATATAAGAGAAATCAAGTAGTGCAAAATTTATAAGCAGGTTTTTCCGAGGTTAATCTTATTTTATAGTTTTAATATATTTATATACACAAATTTAATTTTTTATCAATATTTAATCCATATATACGTATCTTATAAACATATCGGAATAGTTATTTTATAGTTTACTGTTCTTGTTAGGCTTTTACAGGTTGCCAAAAGTAAAATAGATTAACCTCGGAAACTCTACATGAGTCCTCTTATGTATATTTTGCTCTATGGCGTGACACATTATGAGTAGTAGCAATTTTATACTATACTAGCTGGCCCGGCAAACTTCGTTTTGCGCAAAACAGGTTTTTTGATTGAATTAATTTCGAGCATTCATGATTCCACCCGAAATTTGTTTTTTTTCATCGAAAATTATCGATAGTTAACAGATGACGCAACAATATAATTTCAATTATAGATTGAATGAAACACTTTTCGAATTTAATTGAATTCATTATCATATATTTATACGGATAGCTGACCCGACGGACTTTGTTCAGTTCAAAATTTGGCGAAAATAGAATAAAATCGAGTATTAATTTCATTGAATTCTATTCGCTTTATTAAAATCTAAAAAAAATTGAACAATGATTGTATTCAATAAGGTGCGTCATACACTACATTTTTTGTTTTCTGCTCTGGAGTGTAAACGAAGAGTGAGGATGATTTCCCCACTCGGGAACACACCACGTATAGCCTCGGCCATGTGAAAAGCATGACATTTCCAGATTTATGTCGCACACTTCCAGCGACTGCCCTTGTGACTTATTTATGGTCATCAGAAATGCAAGTTTCACTGGGAACAGAACGCGTTTGAACTGAAACGGAAAATCGCTTGAAGTCACGCTTGAAGTTATCCGCGGAATAACGCACTCTTCTCCCTTGAACGACCCTTACAAAATCCTTGCCGCTATCAAACTATTCATTAGCTTCGTCACAATCAGGTTCCATTGCACAGTTTCAGGGCATGAAGATTTCGTAGCATACTGATGATAGATCCAACTTTAAGACGCAAATAATGAGGCGGCATACCAGGCAAACCCAAAGAGTTTAGGAATTCAAATGGATAATTGACGACTTCGTTTTCGTTTTCAATCCGAACGATCGATATGAATGAACGCAATTCTCCCGGAATTTGATTTTGAATCAACCAATCACTGACATCAATTTTTTTCGCTGCTAAAATTGCGCGTACGCTCAACTAATCCTAGTTACAATAATTTTGACCAATGTTCGGATATAAAAGTGAATTGGCAAATTTCAGATGGAACCGATATTAAACCTGTTTAATTCATCCGCCGCTGGTGATTTCGGAATCAAGGGAAGTATTTGTCGGAATTCGCTCGACAAATCACGCCACGAAAGCGACAATTATTGTTGCGTAAATCTTTCAATGTTCGATCGAGTGCTTCTAATGATTGTTTGTGCGCCATCGTGCACTTATCCCATGATCAAGTAACAATTTTTTAATACTTTTGCCATTGCTGATTGCTTTGTAATATTGTAAACTCGTTGATTTGCAGGTTTAATGGAAGCTTCAGTGCTGAATGTGCCGTTCTTCCACCTTCCAACAGTGTTGCAGCAATTCCGGTAGATGCGAGAGCTAACGCAATGCCACTCTGAGCACGTATTGCTAGTAATATCGCATCTAAGAAAAATAGTCCACCGTTTCCATCATAGACAACCTTAATCAGTTGATCATACGCACTATTTTGCTGTTCATTCAACAGTGTAACGTTTGTTTATACTTGTTGTTACAAAGTTGTCGTGTCGTAGGCACACTAACGTTCCAATTCACGATTCAATATATCTAGTTTGACGGCTTGGTGCTGACATATGAATTTCAGTCAAAAGTTCGCCACTCATAAGCAAACACAAATATTCAATCAGTACTAACGCTTCATTGTAGATGTCATCGTTCATTTGCAATTCGAAATTTCCTGTCGCAATACAAAATGTCTTCTGCGATGCCATCTTTTCCGTATCCCATAATTAACGTAAGTTTGAAGGCTGACATGTCGAAATGATAATAGCGAATAGTGTACGAACATGATTGGCGAGCAAAGAAGCTATTGAATCGTCTTTCTCGAAATGTTGCACACACCGTACCATTCACAGTCCGCAATGACTCAAATGAAGTTGAACCGCGCACATTAACCAAAAGTAACCGAAGGTAGAAGCAATCGTCATTCTTTGGATGTATTGTGTAAATTCGTCCCAACGCATCACTTGAAAACACACCTGGATATCCATCTACTGGCTTGCCTTGCTTTCTGCGTCTTCGGCGATGCATTCCATGTGTAATATCGAGACATATCCGAATAAAGCAATGTTCTCGCAAATGAATCACTGGCGCAAGTTGAAAAGAAACTCGATAATGTTGTTGTTGATGGTCTTTCCACTCGCTGTGCTGCGTTCTCTGCGTTGTAATACACTCTTTGGCCAATCTAATCGTTCAACGCCAATAACCGCCATATCGCTTTCTTTGGTGACATATCTGCAAACATACTTAATCGGTTTCACCGAACTGTAATACTCAACATTGATGTGATTTAAATGCCTTACACAATAGGGGCGAATATGGCATGATCCATATGTTGTCAAACACGATGTCTGCCATTGTGAGTGACACCGATATAGAGTGGATATCAATCGTTTCCAGTTTGGGTTTCAGAAATAAATGTACGTCGATAGCGTTTTGTGCATTTTTGTCGGACATACAAACCGAAGTGAGATTGGGTTGTTCGCATGGTTCATGGAGCATATTGGTCTTCATCACTACGTGAAACACTAGATCTATCTCAGGATCAGGAATTTCGGCGGAAATGATGTCATTAATTTGACCTGGCATAATTTTGTCCACCATCCAAAAAAGAATGTCTGCGTGCGGCAAACCTCTTTTCTGCCACTCAACTAAATACATCCAACATCGAACAGTACCGTAGACACGTTGTTGAAATTTCGCGTTCGTTCCATTAAACATCTGTTTTTGTTTAAACACTCGTGTTGTAACGTCGTGACGATCGCTTGGTGATTGACCGGGATGCAATAACTGTGTAATCTCTGGCCATTTTGGATTGAAAGTAAACGTCACAAACAAATCCGGTCGTCCATAATTGCGCACGTAAATCACTGCATCCTGGGAGTATTCGTGCATATGCTTCGGACTGCCAATGTATGTCGATGGCAAAATTGTGAGTCGACCAACATTTGTAATATCTGCGTGGCTATTGACCGCATCTCGCAAGTGAATATATTCTTCAGATCGCAACTTAACCTGATTGAATCGAAGTAATTGAGTCATTCTGTCTCAACCTTAACGTACATATCAAAATATAAAAAATCGGCGATATCTCAGTAACTGCGGTTGTCAATGTTTCGGGGAATCATCTTTCGATGTGCGTAAAAGTTCATTGAAGTGCCCTTTTATTTGTCTCGACCGCCAAAAATTTACAATTTATGAAGTGACAATCAAATGTTGTATCTCATTCGTCTTCAGCATGGCAGAACATAAGCGGATATTGCAGTGCGTCATACGATCGATGTGTCTCATTCGGTTCAAGTTCGGCGTTTTATGATTATATTACGAGATTCCAAATTTTCGTGAGTTCCTGCTGGTCGTTTGTCCGCTTTTATGACAATACTGTGATGGTCGGATGGCATCTGTACCAACAAAATCGTAAACAGTTTGATGAGCTCATTGTGCTAGTGTAACATTTGCTACAATTGCTGATGCTGTATAAGATAGCGGAATTTTGACAGCGGAAAGTATAAGAGATTACGCTACTCGCCGCAAGCGAATTAATTTTGTTATGTAATTACAAACAGAAATTTTTCATTCATGATGTATCACTTTTTTCACTAAATAGAATATCTCAGCGGAATAAAATATTAAAAGTGATCCTTAAAATGGCAAATTGATTGATTTCCGTAGTAAAGGAACTCGGTATATGAAATCTTGAAATTTATCAATATTCCGTCTTTCCGGCATTTCTTCCACTAGTAACCAATACTTTCGGTTGTTTTTCTAATAGCCTAGGTCTTACTAAGACTAAATGGGAAATTTGAGGAAAATTCATGGACTAGAATTATCACTAGAATTTTTTGATTTTCTGCGGCCATATAAGTTATTTTCAGTTTTTGGCCAATATCTCAAAAACTTTCACTAGTAACCAATACTTTCGGTTGTTTTTCTAATAGCCTAGGTCATACTGAGACTATTTGGGAAATTTGGGGAAAATTTATGGACTAGAATTTCGAAAAGAGGTCCGGAAAGACAGAATATTGTTAAATTTCAAGATTTCATATACCGAGTTCCTTTACTACGGAAATCAATCAATTTGCCATTTTAAGGATCACTTTTAATATTTTATTCCGCTGAGATATTCTATTTAGTGAAAAAAGTGATACATCATGAATGAAAAATTTCCGCTGGTAATTACATAACAAAATTTATTCTCTTTAGTGATAGCCTGCGGCGAGTAGCGTAATCTCTTATTTTCCACTGTCAAAATTCCGCTATCTGATACAGCATCAATTGCTGGACTATTTCGTTTGTTGTTGTATTAAAGATAGCACAACGCCGATTTACTTCATCATGTGAATCTCCAAGAAAATATATTTGCATATATTTGTGCTCTTGATCTGGATGCAGCAACAGCGATCCAGCAAGATAAAAAATTTGCCCATGAATCTGTATAGTTGGAAGAAAATTATGTAGTTTTTGTCTTTTGTTGGCAAGATAAGTGTTAGTTTGTATTATATCCTATGTGTGTGGGTCATAGTGTATTTTGTGGTGTTAGTGTTGATGTACATAGCATTGTTGCTGATGTTGGAGGAAAATAACTTGAATGTTGGATTATAATTTCGTTCATTTACAATTTCACCACCAAACGACGTCAATTGAAAATTATCGTTGTACATCTTGATGTGTTGCAAGAAATGGTTCGAATGGGGAGATTCACCGCTGACAAACGACAGACATCTGACCGAATTGAATTAATACGTGTGCTTTGTATTGAATGTTTGACTCATAACGAAAGGCGGCACGTCCAATGTTCACCGGAATTTGTTGTTGTTGACGTTGTTGTTCAATAGTCGCACGTTGTGATCTTGATTCATCACTTTGCCGAGCACGAACAACTTTGCCTCTCAATCGTTGTTGCACATGGTAAATTTCATTGATCTCTTCTGAATGTCGCGCACGATTTTTAATCATTCTGATTCGAGCTGATTCCGTTTCAATAGCACGTTCCTTTTCTCATGATCTCTTCTTGGCGTCGTGAAAAATACCGAACTGTAAATGATCATCATTTTGTATAAATCGCACAAAAAGTTTTCACTAATCAATAATTTATCTTTATAACACTCAGAAATAGATAATCCACAGATTCGCAATGATATATTTCGTAAATGTAACCTATTTGACCTCACCGCTCAAATTATCAAATTATAAAGAACAAACAATATGCGGAGCTATCAAACGGAATGACAGCCTACAGCGATGAACCACCTTTTGAACTGTAATTGAATTGAACTGAAAAACGAAATTTGCGCCTACAGCGCAACCTGTAGAAAATTTTTCGATTTTTATTTTTTCCTAAACTTTCGCGTAGCAATTACGAATGGAAGTATTCAATTTGGTCCAGTCATTTAAGACTTTAAATGTACCTTAAAATTCCGGGAAAATCCGCCAATATCACTTAAATATATATTTTAATATTTCTGCCTTTGTAACCTCTGATGCTCACCCGTGTGTATTCGCCAAAAGACTAAACCGAATTTAGCTTTCAAAAATAGCGTCATGAAATTTCCAGTATAAATTTTAAATTCTCCATGACTCAATTATCAACTCTCACTCCTATATTCCACGCATTAAAATCGCTCTCAATATGCTGAATATACTAATCTATTACATTTTTGTTATCATGTACTCGGCATAATTGTTTTGATTTTATTTTAAAGTCTATTAAACTGGATCATCGGCTGTTTTGTGTTTATAAATAGAAAATAATTATTTTGCGTTAGTCGTGATAATTTACCTTGACATTGAACAAAATCAAGTTTTAAGCATCCGAACAACCAACGATCCATTTTTATATATAAATACATAGTTTTTTTCCAAGAAAAAAAATTTACTTCGTTTATTTATTCTAGTTGCTAACGAGTGGTGTTTTGGGAACGCATCATCTCAATTTAAATGATGACTTAGGTGTCTTTTGGCGTTGCTGCTATAGGCGTTGCAAAGGGACGCTGAAATTGAAATTGCAAAGCGAAATGTTTTCTAGAAAGGAAGAAATAACAGATTAAATATAATCTTTTATTTCCTACAAATGAGCAGTTGCTTTACTGGAGTGCACTATAGGATCTACCTCATCATTTTTAAAGAAAAGTTCAGCGGTTTGGGAACAAAATTTCCCGAAGTAAAAATGGGTCATGTTAATGGTAGCAGTACATGTATCTCTTATGCTTAAAAGAAGAGCACAATCGGTCGGTCATATTATGCTTTGACACAAGATCTGAATTTTAACTTATACATATTTGCAAACCAATCAGCAGATTTAGTTCCGGTGCAATTTTCGTTTGAAATTATTTAATATTTGTAATCATTTTTTTTAAATTAAAAGGTTAACAAACTTTCGTCTATTTCAGTGTTTATATAGCATTATGTTGATGTGTACATGACAAAAACTAGTTTGTTTAATTTATTTGTATATTTTCAAGTTTCAAAAATGATGTCAAATACGCGTCAATCGTTGGAGTGTTAACAATCACCACTTCGTTATAACGCTTTTTCTTTGACTCACACTGTTTCAGAGTAAATAGCTGGTTTATTAATAAAAAATTTGTAAAATCTGCCCTACAGATAAAAGTCACTTAAACTATCCTTGAAAACAATCATTCTTCAAATTGAACCTATTCAACTCGGTTATCATTTATTTCTGGATGTTTTATCATAATTCTGGCCCCATCGTTAATTACTATTCTTTGGTGATGTGTAAATCTGGAATAAAATTGCATTTCATTCATATTTCTCTAAAATCTATAGGTTTTTCATAGTTGAAAATTCCACTTAGGTTAAAGGCACTTCGACTGACTTCATAAACTTTGAAGACAAATTTGTTGATTATTAGGTATATAGAAAATCTGTAAAATCAACAACATAAATACAATAGGAAGCAAACGCGTGGTTATGCAATTTGATGACATGCCAAATGAAAATATTACTACATTACCTATATTGTAAAAGTCTTGACAATCTATATATATAACAATGGATG
Source organism: Nephrotoma appendiculata (assembly GCA_947310385.1). NCBI lineage: Eukaryota > Metazoa > Arthropoda > Insecta > Diptera > Tipulidae > Nephrotoma > Nephrotoma appendiculata. Next base: position 280,651,301 of record OX371223.1, read on the forward strand.
TTTGTTCGGATGCTTAGAACTTGAAAACGAATGGACGAAATTGAATACATACTGCCTTCTGCGGCTTTGATCTTAATTGCTACTCAAAGGTTTAGGAAAAAAGAAAATTCAGAAACCATAGAAAACCGAAAAATCGAACAAAATAGGAAAATCAAAATTTGCATTTTGTATCTGAATTTTCTATGGAGACTTTGTATGGGGCAAATGGTGCAGTGGTTAAAGCTTTGGCAGTTGGACCCGAAGGTACTGGGATTTTTTTCTATCTATCTATATCTATCTCTTTCTACCTTATATCTACATCTATAAATGAAACTAACTTTAGCAGGAAAGTGGAAAAATATACGTAAGGCGTCGTCCAACAAACCACCAACCCAATCCTGTATACAGTAAAAACCAAACTTATCAAACTGTCCCCGAATTTGTGGAGTAATGGACACAGAAAAAAAAGTCACGTATTTTTAATAGGATCTTATTCTTTTTCCATGTGGTATCATCTAAAATCAATATGAAAATTCACTTTAAATTATTAACAGTACATTACATGAGATTTATGTGAGTTGCCATTATTTTGATGGGATGTCACGTAAATTTATGAAATCCTGTTTAAACATGTAAGAAAATTATACTAATTTTTATAGAATGTATAACTACATTCTAATTGTGCGTTTAGATGTAAAAGGCTGCTAAGTTAATTTTTTTGATTCGAAGTGGAAATTCAGCGTGATATTTGTAATTATTTAGATGTTATCAAACATCTGTTACATGCACGAGCATATGTAGTGAAATTACTATTATAGTATGCAAAGTAAGATAAAAAAAATCTATTTTAATAGTAAGGTTATTTAATAATGGATAATAATTCGGTTGATAACGGTGGTGCGGTATTGGACGATAATCAGCTCGACAACGGTAAAGAGCTTGTGGATTGGAATGTGCTTAATAACGATTAAGTGGTTAAGGGTAATAATGATGCATTTAATAATAATACAGTATCTGTAGATGAAAGTGGTATAATGATTCCGCCATTAAAATTTGATAACGTGGAATTGGATAAAACGCCACATTTATTACGGGATTGATTCAAGTAAGTATATTTAATAATTCCTTCTTGTAGAAATCTATAGATATTTATAAATGAATTTCAATTTAATTTTGCAGAAACTAGAGACTGTATTGTGTCTCTGTTCTTGAACGCAATCCTTTATCACAAAAGTTTAAATAAGAGGCATAAACCTATAATTTTGGAAACTGAAGAAGATTTTGTTTTACATGTGACGTCATTTAATAAAATGCAAGAACAATTAGAGAAGAAAACAAACTGCGAAAATCAAAAATTCAACCAGAAATTGTTGTTGTAGGTTCAGAGTTGACTAATTAAACCAATTTTACGTATATTTAGATTGATTAAAATACTAATTAGGCCTTTTCAAGAAGTGTCTTCATCTGGTAATAAAAAATTAGTTATATATTTCAATTAAAATATTCATAATTAGCCAAACAAGTATATGGTCATTTCTAGAAAATTATTTTTTTGAATTAGAATTCGAAGTTATTAATTTTATTAATATATTAAAAACGCAAAATTAAATCTTAAAATGGCCAACACTAATTTAGTTTGCTTTATGTGTGAATCAATTTTTAGATCGATAAATAATTATATAGACCATATAAAAACTTTGAATGGAATTCCTTCAATTTATAAATTTAAATGTAAGCAGGATAACTGCCGAAAAAGTTTCAAACCATATACTCGCAAACGACTATGCAAAGTACATCAACGACAATGCAAAGTTAAACTTACACATAAATGACAATGAAAAAATTAATACAGAATCGAGTAAATTGTACGAAAATATTGAACAGCCAAGTAATGAGCCGCATATTAGTGAAATAATAAATAATGATTCCTATTATCGGATTTAAAAATTCTGTATTAAATTGTTCTTTACAATTGGACAGTCGAGTAGAGTTCACACGAAAAGATGTCATAGATATCCAAGATGCAGTCACTAAATTAATTACAAAACCCATATCAAAGGTGGTGGGTGCTTACTTTGCTAGAGAATTTAATAATCAGTCAGTAAATCCTAATGATTTACTAAACTGTATAGCTGACCCCTTTAAGGAAATCCGAACCGAATATAAATTTATAAAAAAATTACAAGATGAATTATTATACAAAATACCCACAACATTCTTAATTAGCAATCATCTATCGGAAGTTATAGTAAAAGGTGTCCCCATTATATGTCCAAATAAAGTAGAAGGTTGTTTAATGGACATACAATTCCAAATTAAAAAGTAACTAAAAACCGGTACTATATTTTCTGAAACTCTAGAGAATATGGGCAAATTAAAGAATTCTAAATATGTTGAAAATGTTATAAACGGAAACTTTTGGAAAAGTATTACTTTTGAAGATGGTGACTTTGGCATTGATGATCCGCTTGGATCTAAATCCGGCCACCACTCAATTACAGAAATTTGATGCTGGTTCTTCATTACAACTTAAGCAAGCAATATCCGACCACCAGACCACCAACAAACCATCGTCACATATAGATTGGATCCATGCTTAGGTCTCGCATTGCTGTGGCCGAGAATATTTGTTTTTATATCTCTGTTCAAATTACCAAAGGCTGACTCCAGTGAAGTAATTTATCACCTCTCTTTTGTTACTGCATATTGATAAATAACTTGTTAAACTGCAGCAATCTGGCTTTTCTGCTCAGAGCTATATGCTGTGCTATATCTGACTAAATGCAATTCTCTCTTCAAGTTGTAGAAATAGGATGCCTTGAGAAGGGCTTGTACGTTTATGCAACTTAAACTAAGTTATTCGTCTTTTTTATACGTCTATAGTCATGTCATCTTTTGCATCTGTTGTTTGGTGGCCTGAAAGTTTGATTTAAAACTTAAAATATCTCAAACCCTCAATAACCACGTGTCTGAGTCACTAGTCACTAACTCTAAATTTGGTGATGGTTTTAGAAACTATTGTCCTTGACATGATCTACGATCACATAGAAGTCTATGCCTAAACTGCACGGTATTGCAAGCCAAGCTAACTTCACATAGAAGTCTATGCCTAAACTGCACGGTATTGCACACAATTGTTGTGCGATTGATGTCCCTAATCTCGCTGTTCCAAGGAAAAATATTATATTGCTTATAGGTATTAAATCTGTGTTCAATTTTTTAGGGAATCTTTTAAAGTTATCTGGGCAAGGAAATGAGGTGGTCTGCGGACAAATTGAGCAAGTATTGTAAACATTTTGTTGTTTGGGTTCCGGACCATTATGTTATTGAGGAAAATGAAATAGCTGATGCTTTAGCTAAAGCGGGGTCGCTTCTTGTCTGAAGTTGTCTAGCTTTCGTGGTAGCACCGAACTAGTTTCCTTACTATAAACCGTTCAATGTATTTCAGGTGCGTTCATTGCCTTGGTTATGAAGTTTACTACACCTGTCGGAAGCATTTGTGTAATACGATGAAATCCAAGGATTCCAATTGCACTAACTTCCATAACCAGCACATTACATTATTTTTCTGTTAACGATACTCTGACCTTAATTTGTGAAGATTATTTAGATAGTGCAAATGGTTTTTGACCAACTTCAGGAACCCCGCAAATCTGAAATAATGTAAGCATGTTTCGTTCCAATTTAGATTGGCTCAGTACATTTTTTTGAGCAAACTTCTCATCGGCTCTTTATGAATTTTGAGTAAATCTCAGTTATTCTCACAATAACAAGACATCGTGGAGATTGCACCACAATGAAACCATTTAGGAACAATTCCTACTGGTTGAACATATCAAACGAAATTAGACATGCGCACTACGATTTTTGTGACCAAAATTTGCAACGGAACTCCTATTTTTCTGTGAATCTCATTACGGCCAATAACAAGACATCTCAATAGTTTCACCAAAATGCAATCAGAGAGATGTGACCGACACTAACTGGACCTATCAAACATATATGTATACCTTTTGATTTCAGAGTAATTGGCGTTTTGTGAGTTTAGCAACTCGACACAATGGAAACATTATTTTCAAATGATAACGTTTTTTATGCAATTGACGTTATGACGGTGATCTTCTGTTCCATATGCAGTTCTTCAGTTAATTCAATGCATGGATACCGCCTTCGCGTTTAAAATTGTATAAGGATTTCGGTCGAGAATATAACTGCTTTCCCAACTCCTAATATATAAGGTGTGAAAGTAGAAACTCGGCTCTGAATTTGATTGCATGAACATATAATTGAACGCATCCTGCCATTTTAGATATATGTAGCTAAGTCATTGCTGTTTTTATGACATAAGTTTCAGTCATTTGCAAGCCAAGATGTCGTTCCGTCAATTTTAAGAGATGCATGTTGTTGCATTCCATTCTGTTTTCAAATGAAAAATTGCTGCTTAAGCTATGAAATTGATTAGTTCGACTTTGAGTGAACATTATGTGAGTCATTCAATAGTAAAAACGTGGTTTGCAAGATTTCTCGATGGCAATTTTAGTCTTGAGGACGATCCATGTCCAGGCAGAAAACCATGATGATGAAGATCATAGTTGATCCCGGCCAGCCATCAACATCAGTTGCGAAAATAAATATCTTGTTACTTTGAAAATAAATGAGATTCATTCAAAATTCATAAGAATCCAATGCGAATTTGCCCGAAAAAAACGTACTGAGCCAATATACATTGAAACAAAACATGCTTCGTTTCACAGGTTAAACCCGCAAAGGTTATTCCTATACGGTTTCATTGTGGTGCAATCTCCAAGATGTCTTGTTATTGGCAAAAAGATTCACACGAAAATAAAAAAAATCTGATGAGCCGTACCTGTTTTACCTAAAAATTATTTCTGAGCAACTTTGAGAGTTTTCCACAACTTTCATTTAAGTGTACATTACTGTACTATAATTGAACAGATTGGCCCTCTTAAGCACCTGTGGTGCTTCCGATTTGAATCGGAAAACCAAGTTCATAAAAAGTATGCTGCAGCCATTAATTCTAGAGTTCATGTGCCGCTTACATTAGGAATAAAAGTAGCCCTGAGATTTTCACATAATCTAATGACATCTTCCTTTTTTTCAAAAAGAAATTGTTTTAAGCAAACCGACAATAACCAGGTCCACCAGGTACCACTGACATTAAACTAACTAAATATTTTTCGTCACTCAATATTATGTGTGAAGTAAGTAATTTTACCTGTGAGCAGTCTACAGATATTATATTTAGAGCAACTGTTCATAAAATATGACACGTGGTTAGCATAACTTGCGAAAATAATTGCTCTCGATCATTTGAGCTAATTGATATTTTTATAGACCAAAATCAATGCTATTTCGTATTCAAAGAATGGAAAATTAGTCGATTTTCCGAACATTTACAATCATATATTATTGATATCTGCGAAGATCAAGTGTGTTATTTATATAACGTATTGGCATTCGATGGTCCACCAATACATTTTTATGTTTTAAATAATGGAACCAAAATTATTAGACTAAAGCGTTATTTTTTTAACAATAAATAGAATAAAATTAAAACTAAATACAAAACTCGTAGAATTATTTTATATTAATTTAGTAACAATGTATTTATATTTCTTTGTATAAATGAGTACATATAGTGAATTAATTTGAAATGTAATTTAATAAACAAAATTAAATGATCTAAACAAATTATTATGTTTTATTTAGTTTTCCAAAGTTACAGCTTAAATTTTCAAGTTCAATTTTAAACTAGAATTTAAAGCCCCTAAAAATCCTAACAATACAAAAACACTTCTTAATTTTACGTTATACCCCATTAATTCAACACGATGAAAATATTGAAAATTAATGAGAAGGCACGTTAAAATCATTAGATATCTAATAACAAATTAATGTGATATCCTATAAAAACACGTGAAAACACATTTTAAATTTTACTCGATTTCACGTAAAAAATACGTGAATTCACATTGAAAAATTGATTAGAAAACTTACGTGATAATTCACGTTATTTTGACGTGACCATCGTATTGACTACAAACCATACAGAACACACGTACATTTTCTTCTACATTACGTGAACATTTTCCTGTGTGTGTGTAACCCCTAATACAAAGCCGTAATCGAACAAATTTTATTTTATTAAGGAACATTTTAAAAGAATGATTGGTACAGCATACCCGCCGAGCGTTGCAAATGTCCCGTGGGGTCAATGCCAAAAAGATACAATACATAAAGTTTTGTATTAAGGTTTTAAGTAGCTGCGGGTTAATGCTCTAGTGAAACAGGAGAGGAAAAATAGTTTCCAATAGGGAAGTTAGTGATTTTATTTTTAATATCTACCCTCGCGGATGCAATCGGGTTGAATTTATAAAATTATGCCAATCCTACACTATATACTAAATGACAAGTACTAGAGCGAAAATTGTATCGAGTCCAAAACCATTAAAATAAATTTATAAATTTGTCAAAATAAATCAAATAGCTTAAAGTTCAACAAATTCTGAGCATCTTTATCCAAAGTGCTATTTGCAATAGCTAAGCCGTAAAATTACAGGAAATTATTACAAATCAGGTTTCGTAATTTGAATCGAACCTATATTCCGGGCTGACGAATTTTCCTGGCAGTCACAGAATTTGCATATCTGCTTATCATTCCAATCCAATGGTATGATGCGGAGATTCCATAAAATACTGAAATCATCACGATACCTCCGGAAGAAAACATTTCAATCGACAACCATACATTTCAAAAAACACTTGTGCGATCAAACAATACATGAAAGGAAAACCAAATCCATGGGGTTTCAATGTATTCGTAATGTCTAGCAAAAGCGGAATACTCCGAATAATCTACAATTTTATTTATACTAGAGTTCAACCACAGGTTTGCCAAGCATGAACCTCAATCGCTTTAGCTGTGGAGCTAGCATTGTTCTGGAATTAGTAAAGACGCAAGGACATAGTTTGGTAAGTTTTTAGCATTTACCAATTATTGATTTACCAATCCATCAACCATTCGAGATACAGACATCATGGAAAAAACGAGGATTTTCAGACCGCCATAAGTCGTAATGGTAAAGTAACAATCAAATGGAATGACAGTAAATCAAAAATCTCGCTTCAAACTTCTTTGAGATAAGACGTTGAATAAAAATATTGTTCTTGCAATTAATTACCTACACTTCGTTGATTTTGCTATATTTCTTCCAGCTGGATGGAGTACAAACTTGATTGCGAAATAAATAGCGTTCCAAAACAGAAAGTTATGGACCTTTTTGAATTCAAAATGGAGATTGACAATTGTTTGCCTCTTGCTAGTCATATGAATAATCCTAAGAAGTGAGGGCGCCTTAGCTCTTCGATTGCAACACGAAACACCCTCTGGATGTCATTCACCATTAACTGCAAATGCAAAATTGGAAAAGAAACCTTTCAAAGGTATACAATACGATTAAATTGGACTTGTGCTAGCCCATAACCAAAAATAGGAACCAATTCGATACAAGGGCAGAACATGTTTTTATGTGTAAAAAATGTAAAGTTAATCTTTGCATCTCTAAAGCAAGAAATTGTGTTGAAAAATATATTTGAGAAACTAAATTAAATTGGCTGATAAATAATTTACTTATAAATTCAATATTATCTTTATTTTATTTATATTAAATAAATGAACTTCATTTACAAAAATTTAGTTAAATTAAAATTAAATTTTAAGTTTTAAAATTTTTAATTTATTTTAAATTTAATAAATAAATTAAAAGGGCCCTCCTTAGGTGTGGAGTAAAATTTTTGGATAAAACTCATATCAGGATGTTTTGTTGTAGTGAAATTTTCACCAGTTTTGTTTTAAATGGTTTTCAAAATTGTATAAAAACTAAAACATTTTAAATTAAAATTATTATAAATTACACCTATCGTTACCATATCTAGGTAGCTCAATTTGGTTTTTCGAAATAAATTATCAAGGGTTGTTAAATCAAGAGAAGGCCATTTACGCGGCATCAACTAATTTGCAAGTGATCGCGTCGACAACTTGTAAACAAAGTCGACTACTCGTAGACAACGTCAATTACTCGTAGATAACTTCGATTTTTCGTCAACAATGTCGAAAACTACTTGTAATTCACGCCAGTAGTGATCTGGTCTAAATATTTTGAGCTTCTGTTTTTGAACAAGTAACTTGTACTGCGTACCTCACATCGATTTTTTCATCTAAATTACGGACTAAACTAAATTGATGTTGGTTTGTATATACCAGTGAATAATATTTATCACTATTTTCATAAAACGTACGTGTTATTTAATCCTAAATTGCTTAAATTAAGTTGTTAATTAACTTTAATCTCAAACTAAATTTGCTAATTAGAATAAAATTTTAGCATATTTTGTTTCACGCCATCTATTAGTAACTGGTACGAACTAAGTTTAAATTAGTTTAGTAAGTAACACGCACTATTAGATTTTTATACGGTTCGTCTGACCATCGAGCAATATATATACAAGAGAAATCAAGTAGTGCAAATTTTATAGGCAGGTTTTTCCGAGGTTAATCTTATTTTATAGTTTTAATATATTTATATACACAATTTTCTTTTTTTGTATATTTAATCCATATATACGTATCTTATAAACATATCGGCATAGTTATTTTATAGTTCATTGTTCTTGTTAGGCTTATACAGATTGCCAAAAGTAAAATAGATTAACCTCGGAATCTATACATGAGTCCTCTTATATATATTTTCCTTTATGGTCTGACGCTGATTATTTTTCCCAAATTTTCGACTAACTATATTAGTGGTTAGTTCGTACTAGTAATTCATAGATGGCACAAAATACGTGGCGTCTAATGTTTAATTAAAATTTGTTAAATAAATTAGACCTTTTCAATTTCTAAAATATTTCGGAACATTGGTGACATCTATAAATAACTGATACGAACTAACCATCAACCTGGTTAGTAGGAAATTTAGACAAATATATTAAACGTTAATTTAAGACCTATACTGTGTGCCTAACATAATTTTTTCCAAATTGACGATTAACTAAATGTATGATTAGTTCACACCAGTATTGATAGCTGTATCTAATGTTTATATACCAAAATTTGAATGAAATCATTATTTTCTGAACTATCAATTGCTGGTTGGAAATATTGTGGAGATTTAAAATGTTTAGTTAATTTGGAAGTTTTTAACTATATATCAGACTAGGTTTGAATGGTGCTATCTACGAACAACTGGAATTAACTAATACACCATAAACTTGGTAGGAAATTTAGACAAGAAAATCTATGTCAGGCATTAAACTGTATGCCCCAAAGTATACTTCAAAGTATGCGCTATCTATAAATATTTTTTAGAAATCGAACCATATATATTTTTAGTGACATCTACTGATATTTGGTCAAACTATAAAACATGAAGTTGAATTGAACTATAAATATTTTGTTCACTGAGCTGACGTACATTTTTTTCATACATTGAAATGACGTAGAATATATAAAATTTAGATCGAAAAATTACATCAAACTGTAATTTTTTGTTTTAACGCCGCAATGATATTAGAATTTAGTATTTTTTGCTGTCCCTAGATAACAAATCACTTAATAATTAATGTGTCCAAGATAAGTGATCATTATACTTTATTATTACGAGTATATGCAATGTTTAGATCAGAAATATTGCAAATTTAAAAATGTATTAATTAATTTTGCACATACAAATAATATAAGTAAAATTTAGTAACAATTTATACAAAATATTGATAATCAAATTAAGTAAAGAAACAAACCAACTTGCATACATTATAGAGTAATTCAAATATTGATACTAAAAAATAAATTTGTTTTCTCAATACCATACAGCTTTAAGTAATCATTTAAGTAACTTTCACGTATTTTAAGGTTCGCGGATGAGACGATCCATTTATGAATAATTTGTGATTTAGTATCAAAATGTAAACTTATTTGGCCCCTATAGAATATTAAAGACCGGCTAAGGTAAAATAATGAGAAAATTGAGTTTCTAATAATGTTTGCTTGGTTATCGACGTTGTTTACATTGTTGACGTCGTTACATACCTGGTTAAATCACAAAGTTAGAAAAATGCACGATTTATATGACGGTATTCCCTTATATTTGAAATTTAAACCAAACAAAATCGATTATGTATCGGTTATTTTTATCAGCAGCAATATAATGTTTTAATTATTTTATAAAGACATCAGGTTTCATGAAAATCAAACAGGGTTAGGATCGTTTTCATATGGAATCAAATAGAGAGGCTTAGTAAACAACTTAAGATATCAAGCAGCTAAAAAGTATTATGTGTACACTATACCCTGGTTACACTAATACTAACACAAACTGTAGTGTATTTGCTTACCTCTACAACTACAGCTCTACCAATAATCTTAATTTGGCCTCAACATCTTCAAGACGATTTTTAAATTCCGTTTAGTCTTCCTATTCATCATACCAAATTTCATTTTACTTCATATTATATAACACTGGCGCAATTACCTTACCAAAATTTGTAATTTAAATTTTGTTGTCTTTTATATTCGAACCGGATTGAAACATTGAACTTTTAACACTCAAATATATTATTTATTAAATAGAAGAATGCGAATATAGTGTTGTCATGTAATATGATCCCGTAACATTTAACGCATGTGTTTATCGGCTGTTTATGAAGCAGTGGATCATCTTTTGCCCACAAACACAATTTCTAATATGTTGCAGATGTTAATAAGAAATATTAAAAACTAAACAACATGTTTTTATTGGGTAAGGCAGAATAATATTGCTATGCAAGAAATAACACAACCTTCATCAAGTTCTTTCAACCAGACGCATGATGTTCTTTAAGATTTAAGTGGAACCTGCATACTTGATCAACGATGTATCAAATATCTTAGAAAGGATCAGCAAGATTAACTATATAGGGGGAAACGAAAACAAAAATCTTTTAAGAATTATTCTATATACTTAGTACGACGTCTAATTACCATATAATATGAGACTCTCTGTAATTTTTATTTTTGTTTATCAAGAACCGCAAAAACTCATTATTTATTCAGATGAATTAATAATAAAAAATACTACACACATTGTTGTTATTGGAAATTTTTATCGTAACAAAAATTATCCGACTCAAACATTTAAATATAATTACCATGCGAGAGAAGAGCAGTAAATCAGCTTTATGTTTAAATTATTCTGGTGTAGCTCCAAAACCAAAAACTCCAAAATCAATTTATGCACAATTTTATATATATAATTAAATCAAAAACTAATAAATAAATCACTGGGCGCTAATTTACTTTATTTAATTATCACAACTAGTTTCTAGCACATTATTTTTATTTATTTTATATACGAATTAATTACACACAATAATATATTATAATTTATAGTTAAAATTTAAATAAATAAATAAGATTTTTAATTTGTAAAATACAAATTAATATTATAGTAAATTTTAAACTAATCACAGTGGACACACGTTTAATTTAATTAAAACTATCAAATCCCAATAATTTACATTTTTGAAACTTTTTTTTGTTAATTATTCATAAACTGTATAATTAATAATAATTTATAAATTCTAAAATTAAATTAGACAATCGTGCGCGGCACCCGTCGCTTATACATACACACACACACGAAGAAAAAAAATATTTAATTTTTTGTTTAATTAATTAATTAAACATTTTTATATTTAAATTTTATTATTGATTTTTCTAAATTAATCATTTATCTAAACACACAGAGGGGAGGGTCACAATCACTAAACAAAAACGAGATTTATTATTTTAAATATAATTTTATTTTATTTGTAGACCGAAAAAAAATTTCGTAAAAGATTATTAAAACAAATTTTTATTTATTTTTTTTATTTTTATTAATCCGCGACGTTTCTGTTAGCGAATTAGATTTAAGACTGAATTCGCGGATTTCATTTTACAAAAAATAATACAAAACAATAAAAACAATCTACATAGCGTAAAATATAAAAATGAAAATAAACTTTGTAATATATAAAAAAAAATCATTGACGCGTTGCTGCTTCTCACCAGTAAACAATCAAAGAGAACAGCACACAATGTGACGTTTATTTAAAATGTTTATCTGTAGTTTTATAGTTGTTTATGCTGTTTTAGTTGCTCGCATGGTAGTTTTCGTGCATCTGACTTTTTATATATATAGTGTGTCTTACAGTGAACGAAATAGTGTATGGATAGTTTTTGCTAGATGCATAAAAAGTTTTATTTTTATGACATGTGGCTTGTGTAACCTCATGGCTTGGTCTTGTGCGGTAACGGTGGTGGCACACTGTATGGGTAGCTCTACGTCGACTGGGAGGGTTCCGTTAACCACCGATGCCAGCAGCCATGGTACAAAGAGAGTAATAAGAAGGTGCACAAACATATTCACACCAAAGAACAAAAATAATTTAAGGAAAAAAAAAATCTAGAGAACGACAAAAAAACTTAACTATTAAAACAAAAAAAAAATAACTGAAATAATCTATAAATGCATTAAACAGCACTTTAGCACCACACAGTAATCATTCTCCTCCACTATCGGTATTTTCCTACCACATCATCACTAGCACGCACTAAGATTTATAAGAGGAAGCAATCACCGCCGTGGACATGGTGAGGCGAAGGTGCCACCAACAACAAAAAAAAACTCGAACGGTGGAATTTGAAGAAAAAACCAAAAATATTTACAAAAAATACAGAAGCTAAGAAAAGAATTTTGTTAGTTTAGGTTTTAAATTAATATAAAAGTTAGCAAGTTTAACATAGCAAACAAAATTAGCATGCAAATACGTTACGATTTATACGGATGATGTCCATGATGACAATGACCTTGATGATGAGTTTGCCGCAATTCCTGGATACATTCGATGAAACCTTAACTCGATATAAATATTTCCTATCGTTGTTCGTAGAGTTAGATAAAACTTGTTCGTCCCAAATGCGTTGCGATGATATTCCGGATTTCACAACCCCGATGTATAATTAAGATGAATGGTTTATGGCTCTTGCCCACGTGTATTTAATCAATCATACAACAATCAGCTTTCCATATAAAATGCAACACAGCAGTATATTTGGTTTGTATTGCTCTCGATGTACGTCGATGTTTGTAATTTTTAAATTTGTATCAAATTTATCACCTTACGTAGTACTTGTAGTATGTCCCATGTAACACGTTAACCGCTGGTGTATAATTTGTTTTTGATATAAATTAACGCCCAGCTTCGGAATTTCAGGAACGTAACGAAATATTGAAAATCACTAACAATATAAAACCAAGAAGCACGTGAACCTCAAAAAAACACGATGATTAACAGCGCTCAGTTAGTTTATAGCGCTATATTGTCACAGCAATTATTCAAGCAAGGGCACTGGCGGTCAGCCTAACAGCTGCCAATATATAACTCACACACACGTATAGTTTATATACTTATATATTTTTTTTATTAAATTAGAAATAATCTTTTTAAATTTGATAACTTAATTATGACTTTTTGGTCCAAATTTTTATTAAAATTTAATAATTATACACAAAAGTAGCTGAATGTGTCCATTACACAAAAAAAACAATTTTCAGCTTTAAATTTTATTATATGTTAAAATTAACATTCATTTTTTTAAATCTTTTTCTTTTAAATAAGTACAATATTTTTATAACTCGATTTTCAGTAAATACAACAAAAAAAAAATTAACTTTTAAACATTGATATTTTAGGCTTCTTCGACCTTTCACGTTTGCTCTCTACTACTTCACTCTCGTCCACCCTGGTAGTTTCTTCCTCTACACCTCGCTTGTCATTTGTTTTCGCGCGCTTTTCCCCGCTTTCCAGAACATACCCATACCAGTTTAACCGTACCACAAAGAATTATTAATTTACTAGTATCTGTACTTGTAATTATTGCAATGTATATTATTTGCTTATGGAAGTTAGGTAGTATGACAAAAGAGAAGAAAAACAATAATTTATGCAAATTTGTATAGGTAATGCGAAGTAGACTTAAATTAGTATGGGAATATAAGGTGTAATAGTAAATGAACTAACAGAGGAGTTAAACCAATTTAGTACGATCGTTACAGGGCAGATTAAAATTCTGATAGGATTATTATTTATATTAATTCTTCCAGCATTTGAAGCTGAAATGAAAGAAAACCAAGTTTACGGATTAGGTGCCAGGCTAGGTAGGTTAAGTTTTTAGATCCATTAGATGGAAGACACCAAGGTCCTTATTATTCTCATCGATTAGTTGGTAATACACTCTACCCATTTTCTTATTTACAAATGCTTTTCGATATTGAAATGCGAACTTGGAGGTAAATTGTTTGCTCGCATCGCTAAGTGGATGTTGTTTGACAAAAACTGTCTGTCCAACTTCCAGATCTCGTTTTTTTGAGCGTAAGTTATAACAATGTGAATATTTTTCATATGATTTAATTAAATTACTTTTGACGTTATCGTGAACAATTGCCATCCGGTCTGGAGTTTCCATCCAATCTAGGTTGCTCTCGCTTAATAAACCAATATCTCGCAGGATCTTATACTCTTTGGCATGCATGATCTTGTGATAACCAAAAACTAGGAAATGTGGTGAGTATTTAGTGAATTGATGTACTGCATTTCTCAGTGCGCCACCAATCTCCGGTAGGAATTTGTCCCAACTAGAATGCTTCGTATTCACGTAGGCTCTTAAAGCCGCGATTATGGACCGATTTACCCGTTCGGACGCGTTGCTCTGCGGTGAGTAGTATGCCGTTTTAATATGGTTAATCCCAAGGTCTTTAACTAACGAGGCGAATTCTTTCCCAACAACTGTACTCCATTATCAGTATGAATGGCCTCGGGGACACTAAATAGGGGAAACAATTCATCTCGCAGGAATTCGACGATCTTATTTGCTGTAGCTTTAGTTAGAGTTTTTAGATAAACAAATTTTGTAAGGTGATCCAGTACAATTAATATCGTCGTTTTACCGCTCGAAGTTCTCGGGTAAGGACCCAATAGATCCATATAAATTTTCTGCCATGGTCGCTCCGGTGTCAGTAGTTTCCCGAGCGGCGGTCGTAGACATTGGTTAGTGGCTTTAGATTGCTTACAGATCTCGCAATTTGTAATATATTGATGGGTATCGACTGCCATTTTGGGCCAGTAATATAGGCGTCTTACCCGTTCCAGCGTCTTACTTATTCCTCCGTGTGCCCCACTTGGTACGTCGTGCTCGTTGGATATCAATTTTGTTCGGTATTCAGTTGGTACCCATAATTTCCAACATGGAATATCGGTAAGCTGGACATTGGTTTTTGGTTCAATCCGAATGAAAATTTGATCGTTCTTTAGCCGTAAGTTTGGGTAAGTTTCAGGATTCTGCTGCAAATTTGAAAAGAGTTGAATGTAAGAAGAATCGCTTGTATTATTTCGATTAAACTCATTCGTATTATGAAGATTAAGGTCCAGGTTGATCTCCGCAGCGGAATCGCAATAAATCCTGGATAATGCATCCGGTACAATATTATCTCGCCCTTTCTGATGAACTATATTGAAGTCGAAGCCCTGCAGCTTCAGACTCCATCTTGCCAAACGACCAGCTAGTTCTTTTTGTGACATAAGCCATTGCAGACTGGCGTGATCGGTAATAATTGTGAAGGTATATCCGTCAATATAGGGTCGAAATTTTTTAACACTCACTATGGCTGCCAGACATTCCAACTCCGTTACAGTATAATTGCGCTGGGCAGCATTTAGTTTCTGCGACATAAACGCTATAGGTTTTTCATTATCTTCGCTATCTTTTTGAAACAAGACGCTCCCGATGCCCTGTGTGCTGGCGTCACATCGAATGAAAAACCTCTTTTTGAAGTCAGGGTTGTGTAGCACTGGCGCATTCGTTAACAGCCACTTCAGCTTCGTAAAAGCTGCTTCTGCCTCCTCTGTCCACTTAAATTTTACTCCCTTTTTTAATAGGTTGGTTATTGGTGCGGTTACTTCGGCATAGTTACAAATAAACCGCCTGTACCAACCGGCCATTCCGAGTAGTCGACGTGTTTGTTTAACCGACTTAGGGGCAGGAAAATTTGTAATAGCGTCGATTTTTCTCGGATCCGTCCTTAGTCCTCGTTCTCCAATCAAAAACCCTAGATACCTCGTCTCCTTGAGCACGAAGTGACTTTTCTCTACATTTATCGTCAACCCTGCGTTCGACAATAAACGTGCCACGGCTCTCAACAGTTCCAGGTGCTCGTCGATACATGCTGAGATTATCAAAAGGTCGTCTAAATAGACGAAAATTCTATCACGCAATTCATGTGGTATCACTCGATCCATCAGTCTGCACATGGTCTGGGGTGCGTTACACAGCCCAAACGGCATGACGCAGAACTGATAGAGAGGACGGCCTGGAACTGTGAAAGCCGTAATCTCCTTCGCGCTCTCGGAGAGAGGTATCTGCCAAAATGCATCTTTAAGGTCGATGCTGCTGATAAATTTGGTTTCGTGGAGTCTACCAAATAAACCATCTATGATTGGAAGTGGGTAGGCATCTTTTTTTGTTACGGTATTGACTTTCCGTGAGTCAAGGCACAACCGAGGTTTCCCATTGGCTTTTGTTACCAGAACCACCGGAGAACTCCATGAACTTTTGCTCTCCTCTATTACGCCTAGAGCAATCATTCGATCAATCTCTTGGAAGATCAGATCCTGCTTAACTGGTGACACTGGGTAGTGTCTTTGCTTAATGGGTTCCGTTGTTCCGACGTCTATGTGATGTGTTACCAGATTAGTCCTCCCTAGACCTCTTTCTCCAAAAGAAGGAAAAGTTTTAATGATTTCAGCCAAAATTTTGCTATGTTCGGGGCTTAACTCATGCTGATTGTTGATGCCGGCTTCCGATGGAATTCTTACTTCGCTAATGATGTCTGGTGCTACCTTGAAAGTTTTCCAAAAGTCTACTCCCAAATAGATTTCAGCCTGCAGTGATGGTACGACGCAAAATTTAATGGGCTCTGTTTTCCCCCTGAAGGTTACCGCAAGCGTTACGTGTCCAATTATGGCATTCGTAGTTCCGTCTGCCGTTTGCACGAAAGAATTGAATTTTTTCATCTGTATTCCCAGGGATTCCAAGAGCTCTTTGCTCTTATTTCCTAATATACTAACGCTTGCCCCGCTATCCAATAAGCCAAACTTAACGTGTCCGCCTATATTAATTTCAACGTATGGACGAGGATCATTGGGTAAACATTTAGTGATGGTGGAAAGAATACATAATCTGTTGAATAATTTCCGCCTGTCCCAGTAGCTTCTTCCGCGATTTAGTCGATGATTCGGTAATTTAGACACGTCGTCAGTACTGTAAGTTTCATTCATCGTGGGTGTTAAAGGTGGATTTACTTTTGATTCGGATTGGTAGTGAATGTGGGGCTCGCTTTCGGATTGATAGTGAGTGCTGGGCTCGTTTTCGGATTGGTAGTGAATGCGGGGCTCGTTATCTTTCCCGAACGTGATTCCCCCGTGCCCGTCTCGTTCGGCCATAAATTTCCCGGGAAGCGCCTATTCTTGCATCTTAAACAATTGTGCACATCCATGTTTGCTAAACCACACCCTTCACAAAAATTATGAGTTTTATCCATTGGACAGGCTGAAAATCTATGTCCGAGATACTTGCAATTCCAACATACCACATAATTTTGTCGATTAATGGCATTGATCTCTTGTAGAGCCTTAGGTTGGTCGCATTCGCCCTCCGATGAACTTTGCTGGCTACTGTTTTTACGAGATATGTTAGGCATGAAATTTGGTTCGTCCGTAAGTTGAGCGACTATTGCAGGGCGTCTTGAACGGGTCTCGATAATACGGCGAGGATCAAATCCAGAAGTGTTCCACAATTTTTCAAAGTTATCACAAGTCTTACGTAAGGCAGGAATGGTGTTGATTTGTAAATGTTGCGTGGCACTCTTCAAAGCAGGATTCATGTTATCTAGTAATAGTTCCAAGATTTCGGCATCCGGGAGCGGATTCAATAATCGGTAGTTCGCACTTTCGATTTCTGCTAAAAAGTCGTTAAAAGATTCTTTTGGATATTGGGTCCGTCCACGAATATATTTGCGAGTTTCACGATCTCCTTCCATACTACTGAATCGTTCTAGCAGACTTTCCTTCATGTGCTGCCATGTTGCATGCTTGTTTCTTCGGGTGAAATTGTAATACCATTTATCTGCCTTCTCTGTCACGAAGTATCTCATTAGCGCCACTAACTCGTATTTCGGAATATCGTCCTGGAATGCGTGTTCCTCGAGTCTTGTAATAAATTCTTGGACGTTCTCATCCCCTCGTTTGCTATCCCGACCAGAAAATGTTAATTTCCATTTGGTTGGATCTGATCGCCTACGGTATCTCGAACTAAATGTACGTGAGGTATTCTCTTGGTAAGCTCTTGATTCTTTGCCCGTATCGCTATCAGTTTCAGTCATAACCGCACGGTGTCCTCCGCCTATCGATTGATTTTTACGTACGTTCTTTTCTCCGTTGGTATTCTTGAAAGTCTCCAATTGTTCCATAAACTGCTTGGACATGGCCTCTAACTGTTGAGAAAATCGCTTTTGTAAATTTTCAGTTATTTCTGCTTCCCATCTTAAATTATCGGTATTGACACGTTTCACTTCGCGATCTGTATCATCTGTTTCTGGAATTTTGCCACTAGTCGGTTTATTTCGGCCGCCCTTTTTCGGCGGTTCGCTTAGGTTCTCAGTCCTTTTTACATCACGACTGACGAATCTGGTCAATCTTTCCAATGAGTTAAATACTACCGTCCCGTGGCGAGCTGCAGCTATCGGGGGGGTCACAGGTGGTGGATTGTGAACGGCCTATCGATAGGTAGGTTAGCGGTGAATTAAATAAGCCGTCCCCAACCGCAGCTCTGCTGGAAGGAGAGTCTCAGAGAACGGGGGGGTGGTTAACCTCTGTTCACTAAATTCTGAGTGCCTATGATACCCAGTAGGGAAAGGCGAATTGATGGCGCCATAAAACCATCGACCACAACCACGGTGAACTGAGCGTCACGTCTCCCTGCGCTCTCGAGCCTTCAGGTAGTGAGTAGGGAACCCTATTAACGGTAATCCCCTGAATGAAATGGGTCCTATTTGTTTGGGATATCCATATAGATGGGTGAATGAGTGAGTGGATGTTGGGGGGCGGGGGCGTGGAAGGCGGGGTACTCGGTGAGCCAATGGGCTGGATTAAGGTGTTATGCGACCCGTGCTGATGATCGACTAGACTGGGGGCCCATTTAACAAAGCCCAGTCGTGAACGGAGCCCTCTGGATACCTGGCAACCTCCAGTTGTATTTAGCCTTACCTGCGTATACGGATCTCTGCGCAGGTGGACGTATTTCTCCGATACTCGTGGGAATATATGGAAGATTTAAAAAATAATAAAAATAAGGGGACCGGTACCCACCAAAAACCGGGAAGTACTATAGAGGGGAGTAACTCTAACCAACAAAGTGGGGCTCCCTCAACTGAGGCAAGGGTAAGCAACACCATGACATCGAAGCCAGGTGGAAGCGGAACTACCAAACAGAACAGTGGGGGACCGAGAGAGATCCCTCCATCAAAACGACGGTACAGAGAAAGACGGTCGGCATTTAGAGTACTGGAGAAACTGGCTGCGACCCCTGAGGGGCAGCTTACAGTTGCGCAGAAGGAATCTGTAGCATGGGCTAAGAAAACTGTCGGCTGCGATAGCTCGGAGAGGATCCTTGTGTCTAAAAGACAGAGGTCCCAGGATGAGCTTGAAGCAGAAGGCAGTAAGCGGGCCAAAGTGCAAGCAGACATGACGTCGGGTGCTCCTAAGGAGCAGAAACTGAAATTATTCAGTGAAATCCTGAAGGAGCACGTGCTGGTGCTAGCCGTCATTGACAAAGGTCAGGAAGATGGGAGCATCACGTCGGAAAAGTGGAGGGTAGTGTATAATGCACTAAACTCCATTTTCTTGAGGATCCTTAGAGAAAATCCGGGATCCCCCCCGTCCTGCAGAGATGCGGGATGGCACCAAGGGCGCGTTAAGCTAACTGCGTGCTCAGACCAGAGATCGGTCGATCTCTATAAAAGAGCAGTGACCGAGGTAGGCGAGGTGTGGCCGGGCGCGAGGCTGGAAGCAGTCAGCAGAGGGGAAATCCCGAGCAGGCCACGAGCACGCGTCTGGTTACCAACCGAGCCGGATAAGCCAGAGGAGGTCATTGAGATTATCCGGGCCAGTAATCCCGATCTTCCAACGGAAGGATGGAGGATTGTGAAGCAGGAGGAGGCTAAGGTGGGCTTTAGATTGGCAATCATGCTGATCAATAAGGAATCCTTGGTTTCCCTTGCTAGATCTAAGGGAGTAATCAACTTCGGTTTCGGGTCGATCACTCTTAAAGTTTATAGGAAAGACGAGGTCGATAAGGGCGCGGAAGACCAGCCTGGGGGCGACGTAGAAAGGACCCGGCAGGAAACGGTCAAGCGGGCTGAGGCCGACCAGAATAGCCGTTCCGATATTTCGGACGAAGTGAAGTTGGTGATGGGAGGCAGCCTCCTCTCTCTGAAGTCCGATGTGGGCAACCCGTCGAACACACGACGAGAGGGGGTTTGCGACCAAACCAACGAGCCAAATGACACTATCCTGATGCAGGAAGTGCATGAAGTGGTGAGTAAGGTAGATTACAATGGTTAGCATTGTACAAATAAACCTGCACCACACGCAGGCTGCCTCGGCAGCCCTCGTGCTCAGACTGACTAAGTCAGATGAGGACTTGGTGTTAATCCAAGAACCTTGGATTAATAATAACAGGATCTGTGGCCTCGGAATGAAAGGGTATAAATTATTATACTCAAGCAACTCTGAAAAGATCAGATCGTGTATCTTAGCGAAAAATAATTTGAATATTTTTCTTCTTCCACAATTTAGTAGCGGGGACGTTACGGCGGTGAGCGCTGAGGTAGGCTGTGAAAAACTATGGCTAGCCTCAGCCTACATGGATCGCGAGAAGGAGGTTCCACCGGACAACCTGGGGGAACTGATCCGGGAAGCAGGTCAGAAAAAGGTAGGTGTGATACTTGGATGTGATTCAAACGCGCATCACACAATCTGGGGAAGCACAGACATTAATGAAAGGGGTGAGTTATTTTTTGATTACTTATTAAATACTAACCTTGTAGTTTGCAATATTGGGTGTGAACCAACATTCATTGTTAGAAATCGACAGGAGGTTCTAGATGTAACCTGTGCGTCAGAAACAATTTTTGATATGATCAGTGGGTGGAGAGTGGCGAAAGAGCACTCATTCTCTGATCACCGATATATTACATATAACCTCAACATCAAACCTGTTGCCCGGAAAGCCTTCAGGAATCCCAGAAGGACAAACTGGAACAAATATGGGGAGGTGTTGAAGGAATTATTGCCGCTGGAGGTTCCTGGACTTCCGGCGACAGTAGAGGAATTAGATGGCATGGTTGATATTTTCACAAAGGCATGCAATCTTTCATTTAATGCTGCGTGCCCCCTAATAAAGGCTAGGGGCAGGCAGAAACCGATATGGTGGACCACGGGGTTGGGAACCTATCGGAGAGCGTGTAGGACAGCCTTTAATAAGGCTAAGAACACCAGGGAAGAGATTGGGATTCCTATAAGGAAGACCTGAGAACATACAAAAAAGAGTTGAGGAGGGCACAAAGGGGGTCTTGGAGACTCTTCTGTTGTAGAATGGAGGAGGTCTCCGAGACTTCTCGCCTAAGGAAAATTCTATCTACTAACCCAACCAGTCCTAGTTACTTAATTAGGCCAGACGGGTTATGGACACCTTCAAGTGCGGAATCATTGGAGCTTCTCATTGAGACCCATTTTCCGGGAAGCATTGATGACTCGATGGAGCCTGGAGCTCATCGAGGAACACCTTTAACGAATGTGGATGGCATCGTGGACAGGAAACGAATCCTGTGGGCACTGAACGGTTTTAAGCCTTATAAATCGGCGGGCCCGGATCGGATTATACCAGCAGAGATCCAAAGGAACTCTGCGGTCATCCTCCCCTGGCTGGAGGTTATCTTCAGGGGATGTCTGCAATTGGTCTATATTCCCAGGAAATGGACGGAGGTCAGAGTGGTTTTTATCCCGAAATCGGGAAAAAGCTCACAGGCTTATCCAAAGGACCTGAGGCCTATAACTCTATCATCCTTTCTGTTGAAAACCTTGGAAAGATTGATAGACGTACTTATTCGAACAAAAGTTGATCCGAGGAATTGGGCAATGTCTCAGCATGCGTACTGTAAGGGAAAGTCGGTGGACACAGCTCTGCACGATCTAGTACGCATGATTGAGAAGACAATTTACTCGCAAGAGTTCTGTATGGTAGCATTTCTCGACATTGAGGGTGCCTTTAATAATGTAAAAACGGAGGCGATCATGGAAGGATTGTCATTTTTGAAGGTGGATTATCCTATAAGTAGGTTGATAAATCAGATGCTGGTAAGCAGGATTATTATCTCGGAACTAGGAGAGTCCACCATTAGAAGGCGGGTGGTTAGAGGAATTCCGCAGGGAGGAGTGATGTCCCCCTTTCTTTGGAGTGCAGTGGTGAATGGATTGCTGTTGGAACTGGAGAAAGAGGGGATGGGGGTTGTAGCGTATGCAGATGATGTAGCGATAGCTGTCTCAGGCAAATATCTGGATACGATTAGGGATGTTATGCAGAATGCACTCCTGATCGTTACGAAATGGGCCGGCAAATGCGGATTAGGGATCAACCCGTCCAAGACAGAGCTGGTACTATTTACTAAGAAATATAAAATTCCGGTAGTTAGCCCTCCTACTGTGAACGGCATTAGACTGGCTTTTGCTGACAGAGCGAGATTTTTGGGCATAATCTTGGACAGTAAGCTCAGCTGGAAGCCTAACATTGTAGAAAGGGTGAATAAGGCTAATGTAGCCATTTACTCGTGTAGAAACGCAATAGGGAAGAAATGGGGTTTGAAACCAGAGCTGGTACACTGGCTCTATACCGCAGTGGTAAGGCCTGTGCTGATGTACGGGGTGGGCGTGTGGTGGCCAGCTCTGGAAAAGGTAACCTACATAAGGATGTTGGAGAAGGTGCAAAGAACGGCCTGTATGCTTATAAGCGGGGCGCTTAGGACAACACCTACACGCGCTTTAGAGGTTATGTTCCACCTTATTCCAATCGAATTTTTTTGGTAAGCAGATGGCAGCCAATGTGGCTACAAGGCTCTCGGCTGTCTCTCAGTGGAAGTGTCTTCAGGTGGGACACTCGACAATAGTTAGATCACTAAGGGAAGAACTGGTGAATCTAGATTATATTAAACCAACGTTGTGCTTTGATATAGGTTTCCGGATCATCTGTCCTTCTAGGGAATCCTGGAGGAATGGATCAATACGGGAAAACGAGGCACTAACATTTTTCACGGACGGCTCTAAGCTAGACGGCAAAGTAGGAGCTGGAGTCTTCTGTGAGAAGCTCAATGTTAATATTTCTGTTCGTCTCCCTGACTACTACAGCGTGTACCAGGCTGAAGTGGTGGCGATAGGGGAAGTCGTGACATGGTTGAAGCATAACGTGGTATCTGTTAGGGATATCGCGATTTATGTGGACAGTCAAGCGGCACTCAGGTCACTAGAGGCGGTTTCTCTGAAGTCACGGGTGGCGCTGGATTGCCGCTCATCTCTTAATGAGATGAGCGAGTATTTCAGTATCCAGATGATCTGGGTCCCTGGTCACTCGGACGTCACGGGAAACTGCAGGGCAGACGAACTAGCTAGGCACGGTACGACTCTCCAGATGCAACCGGAAAGGGCAGGTCTGGGGAGGCCTATAGCAGCGCTCAAATTGACGCTCAGTAAAAAGGCAATCGCCTTAACAGATGAGAGGTGGACCAACACTCTCACGTGCAGGGTAGCAAAACAGGTTTGGCCAAAACTGGACCTGCGGCGCTTCAAGGCACTTGTATCCCTGGGAAAACGAGATTTAGGATTGGTCGTAGGGATACTAACAGGACACTGCCTTTTTGGGGAACATGCGAGAAGGCTGGGTCTAGAGACGAATGACTTTTGTAGAAGTTGTATGGACGAAGAGGAGGAAGAGACGCTAGTTCACTTCCTATGCTCATGTCTGGCACTATCATACAAAAGACGTAAGTACTTGGGTGTGTACAACATGGACAGCCTTTCTGAACTCGCGGACTGTAGGGTGCGAGATATTTTACGCTACATCAGTAGCTCTGGTTGGTTTCAGCGGGAGTAAGGGGAGATTGGATCCTGTGGTATCACAATGGGCCATTATTGGCCTAAGTGTGCGATAGCAGCCACTCTAACCTAACCTAACCTAACCTAAATACTACCGTGATCCCTATTAGGTCAGGAAATGAATTAGACAACCTCTGTGCTCTGTCTCTCCAGTGCACTATCCGAAACAGTAACTTCTTTTTGTCCGGTATTGAAGTAGTCTCTAACTGATCTAACGCGTTATCCAATTCGGCAGTTTTCTGGCTAATCATAGTTAATTCCAATTCCGGCTTTTCTTTAACATGTGACATCTTTGGTTTAAGAGTGGTATTCTGGTTTTCCTTTTGGAGTACTTCTTTGTATTTATTTTCGTCTCCAACGGTATTACTAGATAATCCACGCACTTGGTACTCTATTTCCATCTCGTCTTTAGTTAAACTTTCGAAAAATATTCCGAAATCCATTGTAATAGGTATTGTTATTAAGTTAGTTGGTTTTTCCCGAAAAGTTTGTTCCAAACCCTTGGTTTGCACTTCAAAAAAAAACAATCACAATAACAAAAAAAAATTCCAAACTACCGCGAACTCAGGAGATAACGATATTATCTACCCGTAAGGAATATATATAAAGTATATAGAGATATAATATATTTTGTTTCTATTATTAGATTTATATAAATAATAGCGAAATAAATAATAGGATTAACTCTTCCACAATACAAATAATATAAATATTTTAATTATAACGAACCTCTTTTTTTTAATATTTTCTCTAATAATTCTTTGATGAAGTTTATATACCCCACCTACCCACACTTCAAGTGAACGGAAAAACTGTATTGGTACGATATTTATAAATTACGGAAAAGATATAATAAATATAATTAAATAATTTTTAGACAAAACAAAAAATATTAATATTAATAATTATTTAATTCAGTTTATAATTTGTGGAGGGATAAATGATCACTGCGTTGTGCTTCCATTCAATAGTTGCTATAACAATTAATGTACAAAAATAATCCGCAACTAAATTGAACCGTCTGCTATTCTATTGGCATGAACAGATTATTTCAATTTTCATTAATGATTTACAAGAATAAATATCTTGATTCCGAAGTAAGATAAGAAAACAGAGACGGGCTATTAAGTAAACCATTATTGAGTAAAGAAATTTAGGTGAGGCAAAGAATTCGGACTCTCCGAACCATCAATTGACCTCAGAACTAAATTTCTCGTCAACCAATCATGATTTATTTGATACCTGTTGAATAAAAAAACAAAAAATCAATATTTCAAAAAAACTGTAACTAAGATTAAGTGAGAGGAAAAAAAATGATTCTATGTTCAAACTACAGGTATAAGACTCTCCATGCTGCACCACAAGCAAACTCAAATCATGAATCATCAACTGTGAAGCAGTACGAAAATCATTGTGTATGAATCTACATACATAGATAAGGTGAGTGTTTGAAATTTAACTGGAATCATCATCAAGGATATTCAGCACAAAAAACAAAAAAAATAAAATAAATGAAATTAACTAAACTGTTTAATATTGACGCCGCCACTTAATCTATCTTGATTAAAAAAAACTATTGAAGCCAGGCTATCGAACAACCTGCTATTGAGAAAAGACAATTTAATTGAGACGAGGAATTCGGACTCTCCAAACCATCAATCGACCTCAGAACTAAACTCTTTATCGATCACTAACAGTTTGTTAACAGTCAGAAAAATACTATGGGACTGAAAAAAAAAAAAATATGAGAAAACTAATTGGAAGAAAATTTTAATGCTGCGATCAATCTTCATGAGGAATTTTCTAATTGCATTACAAGATATTCAATTCATGAATACTCAATTGTAAGACAATTATGAAACTATCAATCATGTTGATTAACCGTAGATATAATTTGTAATGTTATTTTAAAATCGCTAATAAAATCAAGAATAGTAGATCAAGTAGGAAAAAAAACTGTTTAGTGGACAAGTCACTAAAATGTGCTTGCTGAAAACCTGAAGGGCAAAAATAATAATAAAAAAAAAAGATAGATCGACCGCGTGTACCCTAAGCGGCTTTTATGATCTACCTGTTATTGTTAAGTAGTGAAGCTACCTGGATGCCTTATTAGGGCCACCAGCTTACATAGTCTCAAATACAACCTTCAAAATTAAAACATAACGTTAAAAGACCGTTTTACCGGTCCCTGCTCAGGCGCCATTTGTAACCTCATGGCTTGGTCTTGTGCGGTAACGGTGGTGGCACACTGTATGGGTAGCTCTACGTCGACTGGGAGGGTTCCGTTAACCACCGATGCCAGCAGCCATGGTACAAAGAGAGTAATAAGAAGGTGCACAAACATATTCACACCAAAGAACAAAAATAATTTAAGGAAAAAAAAATCTAGAGAACGACAAAAAAACTTAACTATTAAAACAAAAAAAAAATAACTGAAATAATCTATAAATGCATTAAACAGCACTTTAGCACCACACAGTAATCATTCTCCTCCACTATCGGTATTTTCCTACCACATCATCACTAGCACGCACTAAGATTTATAAGAGGAAGCAATCACCGCCGTGGACATGGTGAGGCGAAGGTGCCACCAACAACAAAAAAAAACTCGAACGGTGGAATTTGAAGAAAAAACCAAAAATATTTACAAAAAATACAGAAGCTAAGAAAAGAATTTTGTTAGTTAATTTAGGTTTTAAATTAATATAAAAGTTAGCAAGTTTAACATAGCAAACAAAATTAGCATGCAAATACGTTACGATTTATACGGATGATGTCCATGATGACAATGACCTTGATGATGAGTTTGCCGCAATTCCTGGATACATTCGATGAAACCTTAACTCGATATAAATATTTCCTCTCGTTGTTCGTAGAGTTAGATAAAACTTGTTCGTCCCAAATGCGTTGCGATGATATTCCGGATTTCACAACCCCGATGTATAATTAAGATGAATGGTTTATGGCTCTTGCCCACGTGTATTTAATCAATCATACAACAATCAGCTTTCCATATAAAATGCAACACAGCAGTATATTTGGTTTGTATTGCTCTCGATGTACGTCGATGTTTGTAATTTTTAAATTTGTATCAAATTTATCACCTTACGTAGTACTTGTAGTATGTCCCATGTAACACGTTAACCGCTGGTGTATAATTTGTTTTTGATATAAATTAACGCCCAGCTTCGGAATTTCAGGAACGTAACGAAATATTGAAAATCACTAACAATATAAAACCAAGAAGCACGTGAACCTCAAAAAAACACGATGATTAACAGCGCTCAGTTAGTTTATAGCGCTATATTGTCACAGCAATTATTCAAGCAAGGGCACTGGCGGTCAGCCTAACAGCTGCCAATATATAACTCACACACACGTATAGTTTATATACTTATATATTTTTTTTATTAAATTAGAAATAATCTTTTTAAATTTGATAACTTAATTATGACTTTTTGGTCCAAATTTTTATTAAAATTTAATAATTATACACAAAAGTAGCTGAATGTGTCCATTACACAAAAAAAACAATTTTCAGCTTTAAATTTTATTATATGTTAAAATTAACATTCATTTTTTTAAATCTTTTTCTTTTAAATAAGTACAATATTTTTATAACTCGATTTTCAGTAAATACAACAAAAAAAAAATTAACTTTTAAACATTGATATTTTAGGCTTCTTCGACCTTTCACGTTTGCTCTCTACTACTTCACTCTCGTCCACCCTGGTAGTTTCTTCCTCTACACCTCGCTTGTCATTTGTTTTCGCGCGCTTTTCCCCGCTTTCCAGAACATACCCATACCAGTTTAACCGTACCACAAAGAATTATTAATTTACTAGTATCTGTACTTGTAATTATTGCAATGTATATTATTTGCTTATGGAAGTTAGGTAGTATGACAAAAGAGAAGAAAAACAATAATTTATGCAAATTTGTATAGGTAATGCGAAGTAGACTTAAATTAGTATGGGAATATAAGGTGTAATAGTAAATGAACTAACAGAGGAGTTAAACCAATTTAGTACGATCGTTACACTTGTTTTTATGATGCATAACATAAAAATGTCATAAACCCTTTCAAATAATTTATTTGCTATAAACGAAAACTGTAACATAAACGAAAACTACAATTCATACAATAGTTCACAAATGAATCGTTTTTGAGGCTCGAAAATGAATCGGGTTCCTGTCACAAGATAACTAGACTTATTGGTAATAGTGGTTATTGGTAATTTTGTTTTTTTGCCAATCCATAGGTCGCTGGTTCATATCCACTGGTTCATTATTTAATATATTTAATTTTATAATATAATATAATTATGATTTTTATTATTTAAATTATTATAATTTTATATCGAAGAATTTAGTTTGTTGTATAAACAAACGATCTTTATTGCACCAAAATTACAATATTAATAATATTTTAATGATTTTAAACCAAGAAGCTTATCGCTGGTACGTATATAATATAAGTACCTAGATTTTGGTATGCACATACATCTACAATAGTATATACATTGACTAATTAGTCAATGTAGTGTTCATACATACAATTTTGTAGTGTTCATTTGAAGCTTTTTGCCATTTATAACGTTTTTGAAGTTCATTAAGATATTCAATGTGCCAACATTTCCAGATATCTTGGAACATCACTTGTATCTTTTGATACCTTAACAAACTATTAATATTTAAATCTATAGCATTGGTGGTTCAAGGAGTGCTAGTAAAGTTTGAGAGCCACAATGTAAAATTCTTAAGTGTTCAGATTGAACTAATTGTTTGGTAAATAAATAATTGCTTGGTAATACTAGCGGATGTATATTAGTGTAATCTAGATTTGAATTTCGAAGATGTCCGCCAACACGAAGAAGTCCAAGCTCATCAAGAAATGAGTTTAATAATCTTAAATTGCTAAAAATTTGTACACTTGCATACATTTTAATTTTCTGAATATCATTGCCATATTCAACCTTCTGTACTATTTTCACATGACTCATTAATGAAATATTAAATTCACTGCTATTTAGCACCCATAACCTTTACCTTTTCCTTATCTTTACGATTATTTATAAATTGAACTAATTGAACTAAGAATTTTAATAAACGAGGAATAACGCTCAAATGTGTTACAATGCGATTCTGAGATCCAAACTGAAATTGAAACATTTTTACGAAGATCGAAATTCAATAAATCTGAGCTAACTTTGTGGTTACAATTTTTGGGCCAATGGCATTGATCTTCACGATCAAATAACAATGAAGGACCTGACCACCATAACCTTTGTTTCAGAAATTCATTTGGCATTATGCCATGGGAAACGAAGTCACTAGAATTTTGTGATGTTGGGTTATGTACTGTCCTTAATCACAAAGTGATGCCAAAGATAGTATGATTTACCATCTGAGCTATTACTGAAATTTGGATCATGAATTAGCGTCATATGGCCTAGAAATAAATACTTCTTCATGAAGTATTTATATGGAGAATACATTTCAGGTTTATGGGTTAATTTCTTTTCTATGGAATAAAATTGTTTAAGCGACGAAAAATTTCATAAACCGAAGTAATTTATATTGTCATTTACAGACAGCGAAACCAAGTATCGAACGGATGGTAATCGTATTTTGTGCTTGGCGTAATGCTCTTCGCAATATTTTTCTTCCAGCGAATAGTGGTTTTAAACCGTAATTGTTTCTAATTCCCAAAAACGTTTTACATCATTTTGTAAGCTTCCATTAACACGAATAGATGTCACACGGCCACTTATGACGTATCCAAACACGGTGGGATAGAAAGGTGGAAGATTTTTCAGTACTGTAATGGAATTACCATTAAATAGTTCATTGTAAATTTCTACACCATCCAAAATATCTGTTTTGTTGGGTACATGAAAATAAGGATCTGCCAGTTCAATTTCCGCAGGTATAAGACGCAGATTGAAGTTAACTGGACTTGCTGGTAACTATGATTTGTGATTTTTAGGATTACAAAGAAATCTAAGTTTACCGCAAAATTTAATACCCTCGATGATATAGTCGCAGAGAAACCTTTGTGTTGATTCTTGTTTCCGTGCCACCGATTCCAGATATAATTTTGTTAGTCATTTATTTTCTGAGTTTTAATAAATTTACGAGATTTTCAATAACGAAGTTGAGATGTGAACCGCTATCCAAAAGTGCCCTACACAACAAATTATTGTTGGAACCAGCTGTGACATTGCTTAAAGCCGTTCCAATTAAAATTTGTTCTATATTTTTCAATGGCTTATATATTAATTTGCACGACGATAAACCTATTGTTTGAACAACATTTGACTCAGAAGATGTATTTGCTTTTAGTGAACCAATTTGATCAGGTTCATTACTATTAGGATATGATTTTATGGAATTACCTTTATAATGTTGAACATTTGATGTTAAACCAAAATAAAGCAATTTATTATTTTTAAGTGAACATATATTACAGGGAGGTTTATCACAATTGATTATTCCTAATAAATTGGTAGCGCATTTGTGGTGTGATTTTAACATCTGAAAATTCGGGACAATTAGATATTATGTGTGTTCCATTACAATAAGAACACTTGAAACTATTTGATACTAAAGAAGTCGATTTTGCTTTAGAATAATTGAACCTTTTGGTATCAACTGATTGTTTTGTATTCGTGCTCTTTATAGCTTCCAAAATTCGAACACGATGTTTTAGAATAGTAGCGAATTTGTCAAATGTATATAATTTATTACTCTCAGAATTTTTAATGACATGAATCTTTGAAGAATTGTCCAGTTTTTCAGTTAAATGATGAATCAGCATTAAATCCCATGCTTCCACTTGAATAAGTAGAGACTTTAAAGCATTATAATTTTTAATCGAATTATCAATAAAAATTTGCAGAGACATTGAAGAATTTTCGTTTGGGCTTTTGACATCATACAATGCCTTCGTGTGAGCCTTTTGAATTAAAATTGCGTAATCATACCGATTGCATAAAATTTTACAAGCAGCTTCATAGTTGTCTGAAGTCACAGGAAGATTTTCAATAAGGTTATATGCCTTGCCCGAACGAATACAAGATGTTAAATAAACAAATTTAACTGTTGAATCAATATTAGTTTTATTGTGAATGATATCGCGAAAGACATCCCTAAACGACAACTAATCGCTTTCCGATTCATTAAATATCGGAAGCTTAAGTTCTGGTAGCTTTATTGATATAGCCCTTTTTCAACCAAGAAAACAAAAAATCGGCTCAGTTTTAGTCCAACCCACACAAATGTGTGAGTAAAAAACCATAGTATGTAATGGCGTTGTTGATAAAAAATTTCGCTTGATTTGAAGAAAAACCAACACAATTGTGTGTATAGATATAGTGTTTTTTTCGGACGAAAATAAGTTAAAAAGGAATTCACAAATGTGTAAGTTGGTTCAAAAAACATACAAAACTAAATTTTTGACATGGTACTTTTGCCCTACCTGCACAATTGTGTTAGTAAATCACTAAAGGGATAGACGGGATGCTTTGTTCCATCATAGTGCTGTTGGTCGAAGATTCAAAGTTAACCGCTTCGTTGGATTGATTTTCAAGTTTTTTTTTCAGTTCGTGAAGTTTATTCATAAGCGTACTTTCTACATATTCGTATTCCTCTTTGAATGTCACCCGTTCAGATGTGCACGACGTTGGCGCTTCAGTAATTCTAGTTCCCTTTTCGAAGATGCTTCACTACCTAATTGGTTTTCAGTATCAGACATTTTGTAGTTCTAATGGCTTAAACGCTCACGAAAAAATTGATAAATACAGTATTTTACCAAAGAAAAACCCGTTTAAATTAACGAAAGATGAAAATTCAATTTAGGGAATGAAAATTTAAATGGTTTCAGAATGCAGCAAAATAACATTTACTCTAAATTGAGGCAAAAATTTTGAAGAACTTAAATTAATTAAAAATTTAAAATTAATAATCTGAATATGTACCTTAAGCTAAATTGTTAGCTACTCCATATGTGGTTGTTGGGTTGACTGTATCCAACTTTATAATCCAAAATCTAACTAATTTTGCATTCCCGTAATGATTATCGAT
Organism: Nephrotoma appendiculata; assembly: GCA_947310385.1. Taxonomy (NCBI): domain Eukaryota; kingdom Metazoa; phylum Arthropoda; class Insecta; order Diptera; family Tipulidae; genus Nephrotoma; species Nephrotoma appendiculata. The sequence continues at coordinate 280,683,722 of OX371223.1, forward strand.
GTTGAAAATTGCCACTTGTGATTTTGCACCAAACCGTACAGCGTTCATTACCAACGGTACACCAAATAACATACCGCTAAATGGATACCAAACCACGTATCAACTAAAAATCACGTTCTTAGCAATATAATACGATTCACGAAGTAGAACGTAGCCACAAATGGAAATTCGACGAATACAATGTTGACCAAAATAAATGGTAACCGTTGCTTTGCGGTGTTATACTGCTTGAGGTTGAACTGCTATAGCAAGTCATGTATGACCTTGATGAGTTGATTTGACCTTGGTGGTTAATAGATTTGACAATCACCACGTTTTATCGGAAAAATCGTAAAGTTGATTTTATTTTATAGTGTTTGTAGCAGGAAACATATATCGAAGAATCAAAATTATACGCTGCTATTTTAACTGTTTTGCGAAGATGGTTTAAACAACTTTACCATAAATACATAATTGAAGATTCATGTGCAATCTCTGCTGATTGCTATATGCGTCAGCGTACAACGGCACCAACTTGTATATATACCGGAATAACTTCTCACATTTAACAAATAATAACTGAAGTTTGTATGGCATTTAACGAAATAAATTGTTTGTAAACTGCAATAACAAATGATTACTAGTAGTCCGTTAAAATATACGATGAGTGTTGCACTAGTTTGTTTTATTTTGATACCAAACAACGAAGAAAACTAATTAATTTGCTTTTTAAATTTATAAGCACTACTAGCTGAGTTACCCGGCGTTGCACGGGAGGTATATAAGCATGAGTTGTATTTTTGAATATTTTGTAGAAAATGTCTGGATAACTCAGTAGTTCTGGAGACGTAAGCTAGAAGAGGTTCAAGTGGATCATCCAGAGGAAGCAAATTCACTTTTCCATTTGAACAACACATTCCAGGCGATTCATTGTGAAACTTTAAAGCATGACAATACAAACGAATGTTTTCCATTTGCCCAATTAAAACATTGTAATCATAGTCTTTCTCGTAATTGAATGCTGCTAACTTTAAATCACCTCTAAAAGTTTCTATTAATCGTCCATATCGTAAGCGATCGACTTCCAGCCGAGTCTCACGATGTTCAATGGTTTCAGTAGCTCTAGAAGAAGATATCCTGCTTCGGAGATTTTCAAGTCGTTTTTCACGCTGTTCAGTTGTTTCATCAGCTCTTGAAGAAGACATCCTGCTTCGAACGTTTGCAAGTCGTGTTTTGCGCTGTTTAGTTGTTTCATTAGCTCTAGAAGAAGATGTACTGCTTCGAACGTTTGCAAGTCGTGTTTCATACTGTTCGCTTGATTCAGCCACCCTTGCGGCTCTAATCTTCTTCGACTTTGCAGTTACCTGCCAAATTGATCTTGCTTTCGGTAGCATTTTTAAGCAAAAATGAAACGTGTAGCTAATTAATCAGGAATGACGGGCATTCAAAACAGAAATTAGTATTAATTTATCAAAACGATTTTAATGTTCCCTTCGATACGTTTCACCGCGAACTGTGTTTGAAAATGTCGTAACGGATTTTTTTTAAGCAAAATCAAATGTTATCTATAATCAAAAAGTAATCATAGATTAACACGTTTATAAACTGTAAACTTAAATCTAATAAGAATGTATATTCACTTTAAATAATATTTAATACCTGAAAAATAATCACCAACAATTATTTTATTGCAATATAGCTAACTAATCGAGAACAACGGCATCCGAAACACAAATTAATATTAATTTATTCAAAACGATTAAAACTACGCCACTTCGATATTTTTTACCGCGAACTGTGGTTGAAAATGACATTTCGAAAAACAAAAGAAGTTTTTTCAAACTAAGGCAATTTTACACGTACAATAATTTGAATCCAAGGATGTTTCTCGTAGAAGATGATATTTTCAAAAATAAAACGCTGGTACTTTTCAAAGTAAATCAGTTTATACGTACAATATTTTTTAGTACCTTTCCTAGAATTAATTTTATGAAACAATTATTGATTATTTAAGTAATGAACTAAATAAAGTAATAAACTATTGGCGTTTAGTATAAAACTACTATTTTCATTAAAAGCCGCCGGTTGCAATAGTGGATTAAAATAGAATGTTAATTATTTCTGAAGTTATGTGGACTATGGTACATTTCAAAATAGGATATGATAAATAGGATATCACTAAACAGTACATGTCAAACCAGTAAAAATGGATTATTAGTATGGATAACATAAGTGTTCAGAGATTTATCTTCAGTTAAAGTGATGAAAGATGGTCTTAAATTTAAATGAATAAAATTAATTTGGATAATTAAATCAATTATAGTAGAGGTATGATTTGTGTATAACAATCTCACGCTAGATATCCTTTTTGGTGTCTAAATTTGCTGCTTAGGCGCTATTTTGGAACATTTAAATAATTGTATCTATACATGTAAAAATGAATTCTTGATCCAGGGCAGATTTCCGGATTGTGTAACAAATTATAAATAACACGTATAAATTTTGACAAATAAATATCTCATGACCTTAATTAAATCATAAAATTTAAAGGGAGTTGCACACTAACTAATTATTCATAATCCCAACAACAAGTCAAAAACAAAGAAATAAATACAGAAAAATTGGGAAATGAATGTAGAGGTTAAAAGGCTTTTTTGCTGAATGAAATATAATTTTTTCCGTTTTTTTACCAATATATTTATTTCTAGCATTGTACTTTTTTCTATTAGTATTTATGTATATATTGTAGTAAAATATTTACTTGGGTAACGGGGACAAACTTCGCGAATGGCAACAAGTTGGTTCGGCGAGCACCGCTAGGATGAAAGCGAATTTTGGTTGATAATGGTGTTGGACGGGGCTTAGCTTGGAAATCGCGATGGCGAGCAGTTCGCAGTTCAACCAAGAACAAAAAAAAAAATTACAAATAAAAGACATATAAAACATTGAATACTAAATTGAGTGATAATTAATTAATGATTGGTGTAATGATTAAAATTAATAATGTTAAATGTAATAATAATATTGTGATAATATAAATAAGGTGAAATAGTAAAGACAATAAAACTGAAAAAAAAACAGAATTTACGAGAGTGCTCGAAACAAACAAGAAAACTGTTAGTGCACGCTACTTAATAAATTTGATATGTACCAAAAGCTACTGGTGTGTTGCTTTTGTAGTACAAAAAATAGAAACAACAAACATTAATGGTGTTACGTGTTACTATAATACATAAGTACATAGTTTTATAAATAAAAAAACATAAAAACTAATTAAAAGACAAAACTAAACTAAAAGTTATTTGTTGTCAAGTCCGAGTCATCACATAGTCCGTCAACGTGATACATCAACTTCGGCTGAACGGATCCGCAACGGGGCAAAACTTTTTATTATTATTTTTTTTTTTTTATATTTTAGCTTAAGATTCTTATTAATTAAAACAAATTTTCTTTTCTTCTTTTTCTTCTATTTTTAAATTAAGGTAACACACTAACACTAGGATTAGGATGGTGGGGAAGGAAATGGAAACAATTATTGTATAATCGCAACGAATTACGGTTTCATGCAAATAAATAATTTAATGTTTTTTCATAATTTTTGCATTGATTTTTTTTTTGAATTTTGTTGTGTGTGGATTTCTACTCATTTTTGATTCAGGTTTGTTCTTGTGATTTCCTTTTTATTTAGATCTGTTTTCGTGTCATGAGATAAAAAAAATAAATTATGAGTAAGTAAACGTTTTTGCATGGTTTCATTAGAGATGTAATGTGGTGCATTTTAATTCGATGGCGTGGTCTACCCTACAATCTGCAGCAATTCAAGCTCTCCTGGGGTCCAGAAAGAACCACCCCTCAACCACTGTTGCTAGCCGGCTGAGATATGCTGCTCTGGAGCTACCAACAGGAGAGTCTGGAACGGGTTTTGTTGGGAAATCAAATCTCAAGGAAAACCGTTACAATTGGAGTATGTCACTAATTTCATATAACCTCTATCCTCATTCCCGTCAAAAAATCTTAAAAAAATTGAAATTTGAGAAAAAATTCGTACCACAGCCCTAAGACTCCGGAGTCCAGCCCCTTCAAAAGTATCGTGGGCTTGGTCCTGAACATGCAACATATACATGGTAAAAATTTCATGGTGATCGGTAAAGCGGCTAAGGCGTTATTTCAGAACCATCAAATAATTGTATCTTTACATGTAAAAATGAATTTTTAATCCAGGGCTGGACCCCGTGGACTCGAACATGTCAGTAATTTCATATAACCAGTCCCATAAACTCATTTTCATGGAAAAAATTTAAAGAAAGTTAAAGTTTTCGAAAAAATTTGTACCGCAGCCCATAGACCCCGGGGTCCAGCCCCTTCCAAAATATCGTAAGATTGGTCCTAAACATGCAACATTTGCATGGTAAACATTTCATGGCGATCGGTTGAGCGACTGAGAAATCATTTTGGAATAATCAAATATTTGTATCTATAAATGTAAAAATTAATTGTTGATCCAGGGCTGGACCCCTCGGATTCGAACATGTCAGTAATTTCATATAACCAGCCCCATAAACTCATTTTTGTGGAAAAATTTTAAGAATATTAAAATTTTCGAAAAAATTTGTACCGCAGCCCATAGACCCCGGGTTCCAGCCCCTTCCAAGATATCGTAAGGTTGGTTTTGGATATGCAACTTGTACATGGTAAAAGTTTCATGGCGATCGGTTGAGCGGCTGAGAAGTCAATTTGGAATAATCAAATATTTGTATCTATACATGTAAAAATTACTTTTTGATCCAGGGCTGGGCCCCTCGGATTCGAACATGTCAGTAATTTCATATAACCAGTCCCATAAACTCATTTTCGTGGAAAAATTTTAAGAAAGTTAAAGTTTTCGAGAAAATTTGTACCGCAGTTCCTAGACTCCGGGATCCAGCCTCTTCCAAAATATCGTAAGGTTGGTTCTGGATATGCAACTTGTATATGGTAAAAATTTCATGGCGATCGGTTGAACGGTGTTGGAGTGAAACGGTAACATATATATTTATATATAAATATACAAACATCCATTTTTATATAATATATAGATTATTGCTATTGTCGCTAAATTGTGCAAATAATTCTTGTGACTCCTTTTTCAAACATATCAATATCTGCCACAAACTTTTTTAAATTGTTTCTTAAGTAACTGCAGCATCATCTCAAAAGCGCGTAATATGACCTTATAATATATCTAATGATTTTCCGTTTCCCCGCATGTTATGATTTATTTCATTTAAATCAATACTTGAATAATTTAAGTTAGTCAAAAGTATTAACTGCATTAACCAATTGGTATTGGTTAACTCCGGAAATACATTTTTCTTATCTAGCAGTAATAAACGAATTTCATCCAAATAGTGAACTAATATTTCCAATGATAAAGCTCGACTAAGCCAACGAACTTGATTATGCATCAATAAACAGTAGGTGTTAACACTCATCACTCAAAATGAAGCGGTTTTGAATTCGAGGCCGATCTACAAGCCAAGTAGTGGAGAAATAGATGCATTGACACCCGCACACTTCATCATAGGTCAACCGCTTACACTAGTTCCGGAATATGACTTAGCCGATATAAAATTGACCTCGTTACCCCGATGGTCTTTGGTTCAGAAAATGTTACAACACTTCTGGCTACGTTGGCATAACGAATATCTAACCACTTTGCAACAAAGGTCGAAGTGGACTATTAAGATGCCAAATTTAAAAATAGACGACGTAGTCGTTGTGCGAGACGATTAAATGCATCCAGCCAAATGGATGTTAGGAAGGATAACAAACGTATACTCGGAAAGAGATGGCTTTCTAAGAGTTGCCACGGTACGAACGATATCCGGAGAATTCAAGCGACCAATTCACAAGCTTGTATTATTACCTATAAATTGAATCTAGCGATTCAAGGGGCCGGGATGTTGATACGCCGCATTACAATTATTATATGTATATCATTTAATTGAGCCACTGTTTCTGTTCTTTATTTACTTATATATATATTATCATGTTACTTATGTACTTAAATTTTGTAATGCATTTTTATAAAAAAAATGCAATGATTCTCTTGCTCTCGGTACCAAATTATTATACATTTTAAAAAATACAAAACTTTAATTAGTTAGTTGGGTAAAACGAGTGGCTGTTTAATATCTAGTTATATAATAATAAATTATAACGTTTGTGAAGTGACTTTTCTTTATAATTAAAATAATTGAAATCCAGAAAGTGAAATCCAGTGAAGTGAAATCCTGTGTGCTGCGTTTAAATCGCAACCTACTCCAATCAAACCAGCGTGCGGCTTAAATCTAGCCTACTCCAACAAAGCCTAGAGTGCTGCTTAAACCTAGCCTGCACCGACATCACGCATGGTCCTTCGAGCCGGATAAGCCAGAAAGTTGGAAACGTGTCATCATTCAACACTCAACAAAAACCGATAAGTATCACTTATATATACAATTATATTAATTCTCGGGATTAAAAAACTATTTCAAACCCCATGAACATGAACTGATTTGTTCACTTAAGAAAACCTGAGCGCAAAATTAAATAGTTTAGTTGCTATTTATTAAAAGCAAGAGTAATAATTTAGTATAAGTGATTGTGATAAGACATTTTAGTGAAACATAACTAGATTATCTTTGAATTTTTTGCTGAAGTGTTCGTAAACCGCATCGTCAATATTGTAGAAAGTTCTCCACTGTGCAATTTAAAGGTCGTGTAACCATTCAATTCAATTGCTTAGAATCGGTCATACCCAATGAAGCTGATGGCAGGCCATACGCAGATGTTCTGATAGCTGGTCGAAATATGCGAGGGTTGTTGGACAGTGGCGCAAATATTAGTGTGTTGGGTTCAGGTTCTCAGGATTTTCTGAAATGTATCAGCGCGTCGTATAAATTTCATCGTTTATCAGCATACGTTTGCTCCGCTAATGGGCAGAAGAATGTAATACTCGGGCATATTAATCTTCTATCACATATACTTGAAAAAAACTAGAGTTATCCGAATTCATGTTGCACCAGATTTACAACAGAGTTTATACTTGGGTATGGACTTTTGGAGAGAATTCGGGATAGCTCCTTCCATTGTCAATGATTTATATCAGCCTCTCAAAAGTTCCGTAAATAGTAACCAGCATGACCTATCTGACAAGCTTCGGTCCGAACTAAACGAAATAATTGCACTCTTCCCCTCGTCAGACTCACTTGGGTTGGGAAGGACTGCTCTTACTACGCACAATATCGAGGTCGGATCCGCTTCTCCTATCAAGCAACGGTATTACGCCGTCTCGCCAGCTATTCAATCCGACATAGACAAAGAATTAGACCGTATGTTAGATCTGGGAGTGATTGAAGTAAGCGACAGTAGTTGATGTTCCCCCGTCACGCTAATAAAAAAACCCAGTGGTAAAGTGAGACTTTGTCCGGATGCTCGCAAGTTGAATGCCGTAACGGTGAAAGACGCGTATCCATTGCCACTCATTGAAGGACTATTAGGAAGGCTGGACCAGACCAGATTTATATCTAGTTTGGATTTAAAAGATGCCATTTGGCAAATCCCTTTAGATAAGAATACTAGGCAGTATACAGCTTTTACCGTACAAGGGCGACTGCTATACCAGTTTCGCGTAATGCCATTCGGGTTATGCAATGCGCCGCAACGCATGTGTCGTTTGATGCATCAGGTGATACCTTTCCATCTTCAAGATCGAATATTTGTTTATTTGGACGATCTTTTAATTACGTCTGCTAGTATACAGGAGCACTTTTCATTGCTTCGAGAGGTTGCATGGCGGTTAAAGAAAGCTAACCTCACCATCAATATAAACAAAAGTAAGTTTGTTTTGAAACAAATTAAGTACCTCGGCTATATTGTTGGTGACGGTTGCTTAAAGGTTGACCCCAAGAAAATCTCAAGTGACGTCAAAAAATATGTTACTGATTGTGTCATTTGCAAGACCTCTAAGCCAATAAATTATTCAACTCGGCCACACATGGGAGCGTTCACGGAAGTGGTTGAACCCTTTCAATGGCTTTACCTAGATTTTTTGGGTCCCTATCCCAGAACTAAGCGTGGTAATGCTTATATATTGATTGTTTTAGATAAATATTCTCGGTTCGTGTTGCTCCAAGCTTTAAGGAACGCCAATGCCGCAAGTTTGGTTAAATTCATTGAAGGCCAAGTATTTAACTTATTCTCTGTCCCCGAAACCATTTTAACTGATAATGGTAAACAGTTTGTATCCGTTCAGATCCGACATCTAATCTCTAAATACGGTGTAAAACATCTTACTACGCCCAAATATACGCCACAATCCAATGCTTCCGAACGAGTGAATCGGTGTATCTTATCCGCTATTCGCTCATATATAAAGTTGGATCAACGAGATTGGGATATACATCTAGACGTGCACGCCTCTTGTGGGTACTCACCGCACTATTTGGTATTTGGAACACACCAGAAGAATCATGGGTCTGATTATGCCTTGCATAAACTTTTGTCTTCACACGGGGATAATGAACTTTTGATGTTATCAAAACCTAGTAGATTGAACTTAGCTAGAGAATCAGTTTTGTCTCATCTGAGAACCGCCTATGCTAAGAATACCAAACAATACAACCTTCGCAGTCGAGCGCGTCGATTCCTACCGGGTCAACGAGTATTTATAAAGAATTTCGTGCAAAGTGACGCAACTAAAAATTTCAATGCTAAGTTTGCTCCAAAAGCCGTCCCAGCTATTATTTCGCAACCGGTCGGTCAAGTCGCATTTGAATGTACCGATTTAGATGGAAACGTTTTGGGCGTTTATCATCTAAAAGATATATACAATCCCTGAAAAGTTTATTTATACCAAACCAATTCAGAATTTTAAATACTTTGATAGGCCCGGCTTCGTGAGACATCTCAGCGGTGTGGATCGTCCCCATGAGTGTAACAATTCAATTCAATTGGTTTCACCTAATCCAAAATTGGGTTGATCTCCCCTGCATACAATTTATATTTAATAAGCTAATCGTAAATCATATTATTTTTTAATTGTATGAAATATTTTGTCTAGCGGTAAGGTGGTTTGCGCGGGAAAAGAAAGACCATAAAAAATATTTAATTTTTTTTTGGCTGAAGCCCGTTTATTTTGTTGAACAAAAAATCAAATAAGATTTGAGAGCTCGGGCGAAGAGTTGGTTCTTTTTTAATAAAATATGGACAATAATTAATAACAAATATAGTTCATATAAGTGAAAACGAATAATTAATAAAGTTGGCCAAATTGGTTAAAATCTAATAAATATACGTGCCTAGTGAATGCAAATGGCTGGTTCAAAGGTTAATCCTAAAATATTGAAATCGTAATATTGAAATAGTGAAATCGTATTGAAAAACCTTACTTCCCTACATGAACCGTATAATCAAATGATCATACTTAATTAAATTCTACTAATAAAGCCTATGAATAAATTGTATAAGTTTGCTTAAAACTAGAACCAAGTAAATTCGTTAATAAATTGTAATTTTATTATGATATAAAAATTATGTGTGTTATTCATTTTAAAACACCCACGTATTTCCATGGTTAATGGAAACCAAACCGATATAAAAAAAACCTTTGAAACTACCATCGTAATCTCAGTCGTTTGTAAACCATCAGTATCATTGATTCATCGCATGTAATGAGCAAAACATAAAATAATTTATACGCTTGTTACAAATTCGAGGTGTAATTAAACGAGAAGCTGCTTAGGAATATTACCATCAACATTTTGGATATTTTCATTTTCGCCAACCGACCTCCAGTAAGCAATTTTGGACGAACCAGCGCACCCGAGGATTACACACCAACGGGATCATATTGGTAACTGTTTTATTATTTAATTTTTACAAAACCATTTTTTTATGATTTTCTTTGAATTGTTTCTTATTTAAGTTCTATTTAATCTTAATCTTATATAATTAGTATTTAGATTTATTAGTATATTGTTCTTTCTTTTTTTTTTTGCTATCGTGATTATACAGTTTATGTGTTTACTAAGTGTTTTCGCGCTGTTCTTATCGACTAGTTAAAAACATTTTTTTGAACAAGTTAGTTGTGTTTGCTAGCCACCCATCGTGCTACATTATGTTCTAAATATTTCGGGTTGTGAGTGAAGATCAGTGATTAGAGGTAAGGGATGTAATTTTTAAATTTATTTGCACAGCATAACATGTCTAGCAGGATGTCTGAACTTTATGAATCCCCCCGTTTGCCCTGAGTCAGTAGCCGCAAAAGCTGTGCTCAGACATTTTGCTGGATGTTTTTGTTACGTTCGATAAGTCGTTTGCTGAACGATAAGTTGTTTGTTACAGTCGTTTAAAATAACGATAAATCCGTCATAACAAGTTATTATTAAAATAATTGAAGCACATTTTATATTATCTAATTATTACATTTTATTGTTCATTCATAATTTCAAATCGTGTATTATTTAACGTGACATTCTTTACTTAAATTGGCCTAATAAAGGATTGATTGTGTTCTTAAAAATTGCCGAATCAACTTAAAATAAATGCACTAATAAAACATAGAGGTATCATCAAGGGACAATTAACAAAGCTTGTATCATATGCCGAAAATGTAACGGACGGGAACAGTTATGATGAGGTAAAAGCACGACTTGCAAAAGCAACAGAGTTGTTAAATTTGTTTATAGAAACGGAAGATAAAATGTTTGCTATTTCTATTGAAGAAGAATCCGAGCAATTAGATTTTGATGAAAATTATTATCGCGCAACATCAACGTTAAACGAATGGCTTAGACACCATGATATACATAATGTCACTCCAAAGGACGCATCATTGGATATGGACGCATCTGTAGCCTTCGGGAATTCCAACAGTTTTAAATTACCTCGAATCAATATACCTATACCTTCACGGGTGATTACAAAGAATGGCAATCATTCTTTGATTTGTACAATGCTATGGTTCATGAAAATGCTGCGCTTTCAGCTGCCCAAAAGTTTCAGTATCTGAAAGGGCTTCTCAAAGATGAAGCTGCATCGTTGGTAATGCATTTTGCAGTTACTGAGCGAAATTATGTGGAAGCTCTTAAAAAGCTCTGTAAACGATATGACAGGAAAAAAAATATAGTGAATTCCTTCATTCAAACCTTTATGAAACAGGGAGTCATACGTCAACCTACACTCAACCAGTTAATAGAATTTCTAAACGTACGAGCAGATTCTTTAGAAGGAAATCATTTATCAAGTAGAAGAAGCGTGCCTGTAAAACGGTTAGAAGCCCCAAAAAGTTTTGTTGCAGAAACAACCGATTCAGGTTGTCCAGTTTGCCAAAATACCGATCACCATTTGATTGTTAAATGTTCCAAGTTTAAAGGTATGGGAGTCGATGCACGTAGAGAATTTATTAAAACCTCTATTCGCTGTTTTAACTGTTTTGGAAGGAGTCATTCCGTTTACGATTGCCGATCAAAGAAGAGATGTCATGAATGTCATTCTAAGCACCACACTCTAGTCCACAAGGCCCCAGCAATCAACATGCCATCTACTAGCACTGCAACCAACGATTATAACAAAAAAACCACATCAACATACACCACTTCAATCAACGAATCTTCATTAGTAACACACAATCCAGACACTAAAAATCACTTAAGCACAAACGTTCTAAATACAGAGCCCTACACTCAGCACTCAAGTATTAGCCTAAGTCTAGATCATTTAAGTAATCCACAAGTTAAGGCGTTACAAACTTTAAATGTATATTCACAAACACTATTACAAACAGCTCTCGTTTATGTGAAAGATAAATATGGTTGTCTACAAGCATGTCGTGCACTGCTGGACTCTGGATCCCAGAGCCTCTTCGTTACTGAGTCTCTAATGCAAAAATTGCAAATTCCAAGGCAGAACGCCCGCATATCCGTTATCGGCCTTAGCTCTGCTGGAGCTAGTACGTCGAGAGGAAGAACATTTATTGAAATACATTCTCGTATCGATCCATCCATTAAAATAATCGTCAATGCCTTAATTTTACCCAAACTGACGTCCAATTTACCGATTACCAATATAGCTCGCTCAGAATGGATCAACCTAAATGGTATTGAAATGGCCGATCCGTTATTCCATCTTTTGAACCCTATCGATTTCCTAATTGGCGCAAATCAATTTTTTAATATAATCACCAAAGGCCGTATATCTGGAGATAAGGGAATGCCTATTGCTCAACGAACAATTTTGGGATGGATAGTAGCCGGTTAGACACATACGCAGCAAAACTCAAATCCTCGTGATCAAATAACTAGTCTATTCGCTGAAGTAGAGATCCCTTTGCCGACCAAGAAAAATAAAAATTTGGCTCAATTGAAGTACAACCCACACAAATGTGTGAGTAAAAAAACATAGTTTGTAATGGCATTCTTGATAAAAAATTTCGCTTGATTTGAAGTACAACTAACACAATTGTGAATATAGTTATAGTGTTTTTTTTCGGACGAAAATAAGTTAAAAAGGAATACACAAATGTGTAAGTTGGTTCAAAACACATACAGCCATAAATTTTTCACATGATTCGTTTGCCGTACCCACGCAATTGTGTGCGCAGGCCGGTAAAGGGATATTCATCAGACCTTAAAGAGATTTTGGGAGTCTGAAGAAATAAATGCACCTAAAATCCTAACCGAAGAAGAACAAAATTGCCAACATCATTTCGAAAGAAACTTTATGCGTAATTCCGATGGAAGAATCGTAGTAAAACTTCCGTTTAAAATCCCAACTCCAAGCATAGGGAATACGAGAACGAGCGCTATCAAACGACTCCACACCAAGGAACGCAAATTTAGAAATGATGAAAATTTTCGAGAAACTTACGTTGAATTTATGACAGAATACGAAAACCTACGACACATGGAACTAATCCCTGATAGTGAAGTTAATGTCAAATCCGGGTTTTACCTTCCACATCATGGCGTAATAAAGCAGAGCAGCTCAACGACTAAATTACTCGTGGTCTTCGACGCCTCTTGTAAATCAGATTTGGGCACATCATTGAATGATTGCTTGATGGTTGGCCCAAATATTCAATCAAGTTTGGTATCTATTCTACTTCGGTTCAGATGCCATAGATTCGTGTTATCAGCCGATGTAGAAAAAAAGGACCGGCAAGTCTTGGTTGAAAGGTCTGATACAAATTATCAACGAATCGTTTGGCGATCGGCTGAATCTCAACCAGTCAAGCATTACAGGCTTCTCACAGTCACGTATGACACTTCTTCAGCCGCATTTTTGGCTACCAAGGCTCTCCATCAGGTAGCAGTTGACAACAAATATATCTAATGTTTTGAGCTCTGCTGGTTTCAGGCTGCGTAAATGAGCTTCAAATGATTTAAGGTTATTAAAAACCATTCCTGAAGAGGACCAAGAATTAAAAGCGCTAGAAATTACGGAAGAATCAAAATCCGTAAAACTTCTGGGTGTCGAATGGAACCCAAAGAGTGATCATTTAACTTCAGAACTCATTTTGCTGAAAATCCAAAATTAACCGAAAGAAATTTACTATTGGAAATGTCGCAAATGTTTGACCCACTCGGTTGGCTTTCACCGGTCATTGTGAGCGTCAAAATCCTTTTTCAACGTCTATGGTTACATCAGCTAGAATGGGATGATGAGTTGCCTGCATAAATTTCATCGAAATGGACCACAATTCGAAATGAAATGTCCCGGATTAGGGATATTAAGATCCCCAGATGGTTGTTTACTTGCAGTAATCCGGTTGAGCTGCACGGATTTGCTGACGCCTCCGAAAGTACGTCGCTGCAGTAGTTTACTGCCGTGTGAAAACTGAAGATGGAATTGCACCCATAAAAACAATGTCGTTGCCTAGGTTGGAACTCTGTGCAGCAGTACTATTAACTAGATTCCTGAAACTGATAAAAGAATCATTAGAATTTGAAGATATATCTTGGTATATTGTGTTATACCACCATATATGCGTGGACCGATTCAACAGTTGTGTTGGCCTGGCTTTCGGAGCATCCAAGCAAATGGAAAACGTTTATAGCCAATAGGCCCTCGGAAATACTAAATATAACTACTAGAACTCAATGGCGACATGTAACTTCACAATGTAACCCAGAAGATTGCGCTTTTCGAGGCTTAAATCCTCGCGATATTGTCCAATTTCATTTATGGTGGTACGGGCCAACTTGGCTTAAAAAATCAGAGTCTGCATGGCCTAAACAAATTACGGTTACGAAAGATACTCAAGACATCAACCAAGAGATTCGTCCTAGATCAGTTCTAGTACACGTTAGTACGAAAACGTCTAGCTTACTTGATCGCTTTACTATATTGTATTCCTCGCTTTATAAGTGTAGTAAAATACTAGCCTCTGTCACACGATGTAGTAAAATGTTTCAACGGTCACGAAAAAATTATCTGCCAGCCTTCACCCAAAACCTGATAGCTGATGAATTAAAACAAGGCGCTGCTACCCTGATTCGATGGCTTCCAAAGGTATCCTTCCCGGCGGAAATTCTTAAACTAAGTTCCGAATTGCAGTTAGATAAAAATAATAAGCTTTATTCGCTGACACCATTTATACACGATGACGGATTATTACGAGTGGGCGGTCGAATCGAAAATTCAATGGCTTCGTTTGAAACAAAACACCCTATAATATTACTTCCAGACCACATTCTTACAAGACTTATCATCCGAGACGCACAAAACTTATCATCCGGCCATCATTACTAATGAATGACTATTTTGAGACATTGGATAATTGGAGCTAAAAATATGATAAGGCAAATCATATTTCATGGCCTGCCCTATTTTAGAAGAATGAAGATGTCACAAAACAGTTAATGCGTTCGCTTCCTCAACCAAGAGTTACTTTTGAAAGACCTTTTCTAAAAATAGGGGTCAATTACGCGGGACCATTGCAAGTTTGCTTGCGCAAAGGAAGGGGTCAAAGGTCTCAAAAAATCTACATTGCCGTATTTGTGTGCTTAAGTACAAAGGCAGTACACTTTGAATTAGTGAGTGACCTTACCACAGAAGCCTTTGTTGCAGCCATAAAGTGTTTTGTGTCGCGTCGTGGTTTATGTTCGGATGTATACAGTGACAACGACACCAATTTGGTTGGCCCAAAACATTTATTAACTAACCTTTTTTATTTTTTATCAAAAAATTCTAATGCCATTTCCAATTTACTTTTAGTAGACAAAATAACTTGGCATTTGATTCCGCCAGCAGCTCCACACTTTGGTGGCCTCTGGGAGGCGGCAGTTAAATCTATGAAGTATCATCTTAGGCTAGTGGTTGGTAACACTATTTTAACTCTGGAGGAAATTTTAATACTCTAGTGGAGAAATAGATGCATTGACACACGCATACTTCATCATGGGTCAACCGCTTACGCTTCAACCATTAGGGCACCGCATTTGTGTTTAATTCTAATCCAACCAAATCATACATTAAAATCTATGCAAACTGTACAAGTTCAAACATAATTCGTTGAATGAAAAATCCATTAATTATTTAAAACGTGACATTAAACACGTTTATATATAAAAGCACACTCACATTTATTCCAGTTTCAATTATTTTCAGTTTAACTAAAGTGTTTAAGTAATCGTCCAATTGAGAAAGGTATTTACAAATGGGAATTGGATTTCTCCGGAAATCACCAGATCTAACTGAAGCTGATTGCACAATCTATTTGTGTTTCAAACGAGCAATTTATAGTATGCAAACAAAAACTGTAAAATCACCTGAAACTTGAACTTTAATTCAAATTATTTTATTAATAAAATTATTTATTAAAAAAATCTTATGTGTCGGGGTTCTTTACTACAAAATTGTCTACAAAGTTTTTGTAGTACTTAAGTAAATTTGTTTATATATCTGTAAAATATTTTCCAAAATCAAATCCACTTTAGTAGATTCAAAGTATTCTGATTTTATAAACCAATTTCACCTAGCTAAGTACATAACCAAGCGGTCCCTAATATTTGAACTTTCAAATTTTTATTAAATAGTCAGGCCAGTGAAGATGAAGCAAACTCACACTAAATCGTTTATTTTTTAAAACGATTTCATGTGATATGAATAATGTAGGATAACCCTGTAAATTTGTGTGCCACTTAATTTTCAAGAAGTGACGTAATACTTAATAAGCTTATAAGCTTAATAAGCAGTCTTAGCTTGAAACGCAATGTAAAATTTATCAAAATTAACTGACGATCTAAAATCAAATATGATATCAATATGAGATTCTAAACCCAGCAATATTAAGATTCTGAGATATCCACAAATCTGAGGCGCGTGGGCACGCGGGACTTACATAATACACCACAGCAGGAAACAACAACAAAAATGATATTCTAGTTAGTTAACTAGAATATCTTATCAGCAGTTTCGACATAAAGAAAATCATATTCTTTTTAAATGCAAGCATGCAGTTTAATTTAACTAGAATATCAAATAAGAAGTCTACATAAAAATACCAGAGATATTATATATCTAAATCAGCAAACACGTGGAGAAACGGCTAGAATCTACTGCATTAAAGAACAAAATATAGGACACCTAAGGAATAAAGCTTCAGAATTAACTAATAACCGAATAACTAACTACAAACCAAATTTACCGCCTAGAGCGCCAATATATCCCAATTACAACAGATTCCCAATACGACAAAATTTCATTTCATATCAATCACCACAAAATGGTCAACAACCACAATACTATAACCACAGACCATTTACGCAGCAAAATTTAAATTAATTTGGAAACTCACGAGGTTTTCCACCTAAACCAAAGCCTGAACCAATGGACACTTCAAGTATAACTCAATCACCTCGACACCCACTATTTCAACAAAAGAATTCTAATCCGAATCCATATAGGTTTAATACATACGGACCACCAAGGTTCCAATCCAAAGAATTATTTAATATGGATTATAAATTACCATTCGCCTGAAGAATATCCAGAATACGACCAACACACAGATTATTGAAATTCTCAGGAAATCACTGGAAATTACCCTGAACAAGAAGAAATATTAGATTCACGTAATATCCCAAGTATAGAAATCCAAGACGAGGATTTTCACCAAGACGCCTCGGCAATACTTACGGATACTTAAGCTTACATAATAGTCACCAAACAGGTTTTCAACTACCTTATATTAATTTAACCCTTAACGGGAAAGTGTATAAATTGAAGTGTATTAGTTGACACGGGATCTACCAAATCGTTCATAGACCCAAAATTAATCAACCCATACAAAAGTTATGAGATAAAGCCTGTTACTATATCAACCCTTTTCAACAAAACAAATGTGGACAGAGCAGTTACAATCAAGGGGCTTAAAGAATTCCAAACTAACGAAAATTTAGAATTTATCTTATTTAGGTTCCACGACTATTTTAACGGATTAATTGGATACGAAATGATGCAACAGCTACAAATTACGGTAGATGTTGGAAATTCGTGCCTAATTACATCAAACACTAAAATACCATAACAATTTAAACTAAATTTCGTGTCAGCCGTCTACACAATTGCTCCTAGAAGCAAAATGATAGCTAGAGTACTCGTTACGATAACTAACGGAGAAATTTACATGAAACCGGTAATCCTACACGGAAATCTTATTATTCCTGAAGGAATATATATAAGCAACAACAATTATGCTAATGTAGAAGTTATTAATTACAGTCCTCAATCTAAAACCTTCGTAATAGAACATCCTATTGAATGCGAAAAAATGAACGATTACCATTTAGAAGTTAACAATATTGAACCTATAAAAATTAAACAAAATCCAATGAACATTACGAACCTTATTCGGACATCTCACTTAAATAGAGAAGAAAAAAAGCACATCGAAAAACTTTGCATCCAATTCGAGGACATATTCCAAAGAGAAACCGATCAATTAACTTTTACAAATGTTATCAAGCAATGTTTTACAATAAGCCCGTTTTTGTCAAAAATTATCGCTATCCCTATATACATAACCAGGAAGTAGAAAAGCAAATTAATTCTATGTTAAACCAGGGCATAATAAGACCTAGTTTTTCCCCATGGTCCTCACCCATTTGGATTGTTCCAAAAAAAGGACGCCTCAGGTCAAGTGAAATGGCGCATGGTGATTGACTACAGGAAATTAAATGAAAAAACTGTATCAGACCGATACCCTCTCCCTAATATCACTGACATCCTAGATAAATTAGGCAAATGTCTTTACTTTACCACTTTAGATTTAGCCTCTGGGTTTCACCAGATAGAGGTAAATCCTAATGATATTCAAAAAACCGCCTTCACCGTAGAATTCGGGCACTACGAATTTGTACGGATGCCTTTTGGCCTTAAAAATGCTCCCAGCACCTTCCAAAGGGTCATGGACAATGTGCTTGGAGAGCTACAAGGAAAAGTTTGTTTATGTTACATGGATGACATAATCAACTTTTCTACATATCTGCAGGAACACATCGAAAACCTAAAAAAGGTCTTCGAAAGGCTTAAAGCGGCCAATCTTAAGGTTCAATTAGACAAAAGTGAATTCATACACAAGGAAATCGCCTTCTTGGGACACCTCGTTACATCAGAAGGTGTTAAACCAAATCCTGATAAGATCCGAGCCATCCAAAAATTTCCGATACCTCAAACGGAAAGACAGATTAACAGCTTCCTCGGACTAATCGGATACTATCCAAAATGTATACACAATTTCGCACAAATAACCAAGCCGCTGACGGAATGTTTGCGGAAAGATCAGGAAATAATTCTTTCAAAAGGATATATACAATGTTTCGAAAATTGTAAACAATTATTGAGCAATCAACCCATTCTTCAATACCCTGATTTCGAACAACCTTTCATAGTCACATCCGATGCTAGCAATGTAGCTATCGGTGCTGTACTGTCTCAAGGCGTTATAGGTAAAGACCTACCTATATGCTACGCATCACGTACCCTCAAAAGAACTACTCGCTATAGTATGGGCTACGAAGTACTTTCGACCCTACTTGTTCGGAAGGAAGTTTACCATCGTCACTGATCATAGACCATTAACTTGGCTATATAATCTAAAAGAACCGAATTCAAAACTAATCAGATGGAAACTGAAATTAGAAGAATTCGATTATTAGATTCAGTACAAAAAAGGTACATAAAATGCAAACGCCGATGCACTCTCTCGGATCCAAATCGCTGAGGTGAACAATATTGAAACATCATCATCAGAAGATGCATCCAGTATGGTATCAACTCAGACAGATCCTATTCCCACAGCAAAAAACTGTCTAAATATGTTCGAAAACCAAATCATTTTTCAACTTATAGATAGGGAATTATTAGATAACACCACTATAAAAAGAGAAATTATTTTTGAAACTAAAACAAGAGTTACGGTAAAAATGTCGCGAAAATTAGGGATTACATCAACAATCAAAGAGGAACTAAGGAAATTGTTCGGTAGAAATCGAAAACTTACTTGTGTATGTATATGCATCAGATGAATGCTTTACTTATATATTAAAAGCGTACAATGAAATGATTAACACAAAACCCAGGACAACAACACCTAAGGTTAGTCAGATCTAAGACATTTCTAATAGACATCCAACAAGAAGAAGACCAAGATGAAGAAATAAAAAAAACTCACGAGAGGAATCGTAGAAAATTATGACCAAATAAGAAGAAAATATTTCTTTCCTAATATGAAAGAGCTAATCAGAAGATTCGTCAACAATTGTGACATGTCAACAGGAAAAATACGACAGAATTCCACCACAACTTCAATATTCCTTAACGGAAACCCCCAAGCGTCCCATGGAAATAATTCATTTAGATTTGTTCCAACTACAATCACAATCGTTTCTCACCATCATCGATAAATTTAGTAAATTTGCTGCTGCATATTATCTTACCAGTAAAACAGATAAGATTATCCTTTCAAAATTAATTCATTTTGCAAGCCTGCACGACATATCAGGAAAAATGATATTCGACATTTGACAATGAAATATGCTTTGTCAATCGACTAATCAAAAACTTTGCTGAAAAACATCAAATTAAAATTCATACTACTACTCCTTATAACTCCACGGGAAACTCACCTGTTGAAAGGCTTCACTCTACGCTCAAGGAATTGTGTAGCATAATTTCAAGTAAACAACCTACCTTCTCATTAGAAGATATTATGAATCAAGCTATCCTCTCATATAACAATGCTATTCATTCAACAACAAAATTAACTCCATTCGAATTGTTGAAAGGTCATTATGCTAAAATCAAAACAGACTTCACAAGTGAAATAGATTATCTTGCACAGCATACTGAAACCTTTGAACAACTTTGTAACGAAATTTATGAGAACACTTTAACCAAAAAGACCAAATTAATAAATAAACTAAATAGTAAAAGGAAACCTGTGGTAGCCATCCGACCAAACCAATTTGTCTTTGTAAAGAAAAAACGAAGGTCAAAATTAAAACTTCCTTACAGGAAACTAAAAGTCTTAAATGATAAAGGGCTAATAATCAATACACCTGAGGGAAAAGTACACAAGAAAGAGTTCCAACTGACATCCCTCCAGAATAACAAAGGAATACTTATAGCATTCAAAAAAGGAAACGCAAGACTGATAAACGGATACAAAAAATTAATACACCTAATAGACCTAGACCCTTACTCAAAAATGATAACCGACATTAAAACGAAAGTTACAGCACTAGGGAAAACAATATCTTCCTCCGAAGATTACCTCAGTATCCTGAATGACAAGAAAATTATAACGGAATACAAAACAGAATAATTAGAAAAAAAATTTCAAGAAATTCTACCGAGACGATATAAAGGAGGATTAAGTAACGGATTGGGTTCATTTATCAAAGATTTAACAGGCAATTTAGATAACCAGGATTTAATTGACATACAACAGGTAATTGACGAAGTCAATAAAAATCAAGACACATTAAACTCCCAAATCAACAGTTAAATACACATCAATACGCAGATGATCAATAGACTAAACTCCATTCAAACATTTGTAAATGACAATATCAATAGACTACAATACGAATTCAATAGAACCTCCCAAATAACTAATTCAATAGTCTTGACAATTCTACACGACCAACATTTCTTTAAAATTAATCACATCATAGAACAACTATACACACATTTAAAAGACTTATTTGAAATCATAACTCTATCCAAATACCAGACTATATCAAGACACTTACTGTCGGAAAACGAAACTAAATACATTCATGACATACTTGAACAAGACGGAGTAACACTACAGAATTCCCAAGCTATGTATAATCTTCTAGAACTTAAAGGTTTCTATAATAACACACACCTTATATTTGCAATCAAAATTCCAACATTTTACAAGGATACCTTCTTTCATTATCAAATTAAAGTTATTCCTCACATAAAGAAAATCATATATCCAACCCCACCTGAAGAAATTATCCTCAATCCATTCTCATATCAATATATCACGAACCAATGTGACACCACATATGGAACTACGTATTGCAAACTACTCAAATTAGAACCATTAGAGGGGACGTGTATCCCAGCATTATTAGGCCAACTACCAGCTAAATGCAACTTCTGGGAAACATCAAGATATAGAGACATCGATTATATCAAATATGGCAAGTTATTGCTGTGTTTTTTTATTAGCGCCCGATAGCTGTATCCGGAGCAGCCAATTTTCTATGTCAAAACTTAAATTTAGCGCGCTATTATTGCAAATAATTAATTTATTTAACTCTAAACAAAGATTTTTCATTCAACTTTTTAATTAATAATCGATAAAAAAATATCTTGGCTCACTTATTTATCGGGAGCCGCTATCGGGAGCACTATCCCTTTCAGGGGGAAACTTTAAATTTCCCTTGTTTTGTACAACCCTTAAATCAAAGCAAACTTCATTAGTTTTACAAATTTTGACGTATGTCAATTTTTTGTTAAAAAAAAAACAGAAAAAAAAATTAATAAATTTTTAATAATTTAATATATTTTTAATAAGTATTTCACAAAAAGTTTGGAGCATTTGATTTGCGATTTTTTAGGGCAAACTGCAATGTGTTTCACTAGAATGGACCACACGCATGTATAGTTGTGCTGGGATATGATATTCGCACAAAAATAATTTTGGTATGCAGTGCACAATTCGATTGAGTGAACCCTTGTTTAAATTAAAACTTTTAATTGCATAGTTTAATTTAATTTTTTCATTTTTATTTTAAAATTAATAAACTAAAAAACACGATTTTAAATGTTCGTTTTTCCTGAACCGCGTCGAAATCGTTCATTTCGCGCATTGATGAACCCTTTTTAGGCATGGTATACATATTTGTTGTAAGTAATCGTCGGACTGGATTGCGGATCGCGGTAACACTATTTATTAGTTCGATCAAGTGAGCATCTTCGTGGAAAAATAGTATTTGCTCTTCGAAAAATTTATTTGCACATAGACGATATGGAAACTGATCAGTTTCGTCATGTTCATCCAGAAAATATTCGGCTTGGGTCGACGTTTGAGAATCTTCATCTTTTATAAAATACTGATCGAAGCATGTGAGTTTTTCAATTGGTGGATCGTCATCTTCTTCAAGGCGCTCTTCGAGTTCGTCATCCGGTTCGGACGAATTTGAACAATTGTTGGGATTCCTACAGTTACGCGCCACCGTGTTTTCTTGGGTCTCGAATTAAGTGGCGGATCTTGACTGCCCATTTCCGAGCGCTAGAAAAGAATAGTACATTGCATTAAAATCCTCTACCTACCTACAGGATCGAAACAATTCAATAGAACTTACTAATCCTCATTCTTTAGAAATGCGAAATTATGGATCATACGGTTGTTAGGTTGCGAATTATAGCATGAATGGGCGCAACACCATTTCGACATTTTCACACCCATAAATCCATTATCACTATCGCTGTCATCTATATTTATGTTAATATCACCTGCGGTTGATTGCAGCATTCTGAAATTAAAAAGATCGTTATAGAGCAATTTCTTACTTAGATGTTTCCAGCCAAATACGTACTTATTCATGTTGCATGGCTTATAACTAATATTTTATTTCATAAATATTATCCTAATTTTAACAGGCCGTCCAGCTTATTGTAACTCATAAAATAAAATTTCTCATTTTCAACGGGTGTCCTCATTCAGTATAAATTCATTTGTTGTGTTATCCCAGTACGGATTACCGTAATCAAATAAAATTTCCGAATTATTCGATTCCAGCGAATTTAGAAAAGCTTGATTCGAACTATTTATATCGCTTAAATTCGATTTTATATCGACAAATACGGGATCCAAGAAAGGTACCGTATCTAGTTTACCATTTATCGTTCCTTTACATTTTGTTACGGTTGAACTTTGTAGACGTTGCTTTTTGCTTTAGCTTTGGCCTTTGCTTTTGGATCCTGCACATTACTACCCTCAGCAACTGAACTTTCCCTTTCAGTTCCCCTTCATTCTCATTTCCTTTACCGCCAACATTCTTACGACATAAACCACCAGACATTCAAATCACTTCGTTGTGTACGATATCGGCGCGGTAACTACAAATTTTACTCGATGCTTCCAATGCGGCACCAGTTACTTGGAAATTTTTGACATACATATTTACGATGACCAGCAACCGAATTGCTCAATGTAACCATTAAGTTTGAAATGCATTATCTGTGTCGATATTCTACGAATATATAAAACAAATCTTCAAACATCACGACTTACATTATCCATGATTTGTTGCAAACAAACTTTGAACTCTTCATTATCTTCCAGTACCGAAAAAATTACACTACTCGTACTACTGGTCACCGATCTACTTCGTCGCCTTTCATCTTCATCGTCATTCTACAAAAGAAACACAAAACAAATTAGGATATTTAATGAAATTCACGATCAAATCTAGCTCGTTTACAACTGTGGGCAACCGTGTTTTGAATATTAATGACGTTCGAGAGGCTTTCGTTGGAGGAGTAACCATTATATTTTATAACATAGGCACAGCAATCAAATTTTAGATTTAAAAACTTATATTTATTACTGTGTACAACTAAATATTAATAAAATAAATTTTTTTCAAGCAACATAAACACAAAAATAGAACTGTCATTCGACTGAATGAAATGAAGTTAAGTACAATTTAATTTTGATTAGTAGCGACACCAGTGAATAATAGCTGCAGCAGTTTCAGTAGAAAATTTCCCTTCGGCGCCGGATAGTGCTCCAATATTAAAACACAGCATATATGTGCAACCTGCAGAAGAACCGATCATCTACAAATCAACATGCAGACAAACAACAATCAAAATTTACACACAAACATTATTGGAATTCAAGAACTGTTCTATCACTATAGGACTCACAAACATATTCTACGGATGAAATCGAGTATAAAGAAAACTTCGAATTACATATTCCATACAATGACGTTTACACCGGATTCATCATGCCAGAATTAACATTGGAAACATTACACAATCAAACTATATCTAATCTAAATCATACACAAATATTACACAAACATGCAAAATTGCACAGTACTTCAGGACACGGATCTCATACGAAACGACACATTTCATAACAGGATGTGCTAAAACAGGATGTCACAAAACAGGATATCACAAAACAGTACATGGTACGCTACAGTACATGGTACGAAACAGGACCGATTAAAACAGTACATCACAAAACAGTACATGGTACAGTAGAGTACATGGTACGGAAGAGTACATCACAAAACAGTACATATTAAAAGAGAACACCACAAAATAGTTAACAGTCAATTTTACGGTTTTAATAACTAGTTACGGAAAAGTACCATGTCAAAATTTTTTTTTGTATGTTTTTTGAACATACACATTTGTGCATTCCTTTCAAACTTATTTTCGCCCGAAAAAACACTATAACTATACACAATTTTGTTGGTTGTACTTCAAACCAAGCGAAATTTTTTATCAAAAACGCCATTACATACTATGGTTTTTTACTCACACATGTGTGGTTTGGACTTAAATTGAGCCATTTTTTTGGTTAAAAAGGGATATATTTATTTATATATTTATTTAAATTTTTGATCTATTTTGCAACGATCAAGTATTAGCGATTTAAATAAAAATAATGTTATATATTGTTAGGTGAAGGGATATTTTATTATAACTTAAAGCAATTATAATTCTATATAGTATACTGTCTAATTACTCTAGTAGAAGGCAAATATCCACTTGATAATATCCTAATTACTAAACGTAATCAATAAAAAATATTTAACAAATCATTCTGAAAAAATCCTCCAGCTTAATGTTCAGTAAAATGTACTTTAGTGTACCATGTACTGTTTTGTGATGTACTGTTTTCGTCGGTCCTGTTTTGTACGAACTTCGTTGTGTACGATATCGGCACGGTAACTACAAATTTGTATATTGTGTTCGCAACTGGACTTACCATAAAATTCTTTGTAATATTCTGTAATATTTTTGTAAAGTTTTGTAAAATAAATAAAAATTAGAAAGAATTACTCTGGATAATATCCAGAGTTTTAAAAATTATAAAACCTTAATAAACAAGAATATTTCTCGGGCGCGTGGGCAAGAAATAACCATTCTTATTAATTTCGTTTATTGAGGTTTTGCAGTTTTTCAGGATTGGACTATGTGCCTTATGATAGCAACAAACTGAACCAAAAATAATCGATTTTAGTCGAGGTTGTGATTAACTTTATAATTACAAAATAATGTAGAATTCCAAACTCCACAAATATCAGGTTTTCCAATAGGAACATAACAATTTTGTATTTTTATCTGTCAACGTCAAAACGTTAACATTAGTTTTACAGTTTTTCATGGTAAGGTTCACGAAAGCGAAACGGTAGGATATTATAAAAACTACTACTGTAATTCTGAGTCGGTGGTTGCAACTTTAAGAGCGCTTAATCTAATTTTCGAAGCACCGAAAATATCGTAGCTAAGTGCTGCAGTTCAAAATAAATCAACTCAGTCGATTCCACGCCGTTTATAGGAATTGGGATCTCAAACAACATTATGGCGAAGTCTCCAGCGATGAAGCTCATTTTTCGCTTAATGGCTTTGTTAATAAGCAAAATATGCGTTATTGGACAAGAAACTCCTCTTCAAGAGACTCCATTACAACCACAAAAAATGGCCATGAAGTGTGGATTTCGTGCCGCAGATGTGATTGGACCAAATTTTATCTTGCCATGGAAGACTATTTTTGGTCAAAATTTGATGGATTTGATATCAGTGGTACGTGGTTTCAACAAGATGGTGTCACATGCAACACAGCTAGTCAAACAATTGATCTACTGAAGGGGAAATTCGGTAACCTTGTAATCTCGAGAAATGGTCTGGTCGAATGGCCATCTCGCTCATGCCATTTTACGCCGTTAAGGAGATCAGGAGCAATATCGAACGCGAAATTAAAAACATTACGGCCGATATGTATGAAAAAGTGGTAGAAAATTGGCTCCACAGAATCAATGGCTGCAAACCAATGGCTGAATTCCACAGTTAACGGTAACATGTGTTAAATTTCAACCCAATATCTCAATTATTCCGTGTTTTATTTAAATAAAAAATTGTTATGTCCTTATTGAAAAACCCTTTATTTAGTATAATTTAATTTTTTAGACGTGCTTCCAAAGAGTGGGGATAGTAAGGCTATAACTAAGTTTCTACAATTAATACATTTTACGCTATTTGCCGTAGGCACTTGGCGAACACACACTTATACTTAATAAATACATTTTGATTAACCACTTGTTTTTTATTTCACAAAATTTTACGAAATAAAAAACAAGTGTTTAATAAAAATGTGTTTATTAAGTATTCTACAATTAACAAAAACTACTAAATCAGTTTTAGAAAGAAGGTTGTCAGCGAGAGCCCCTTCAGAAAATCAAAGTTGGTTAATTTTCTGTTGCAATAAAGTTTCAAACAGTTAGTAGCGAGGAGTTTAAAAAATTAAGCAAAGCGATCCTATCCTGTTAAGTTATCATATCCTGCATTATAAAATGGTATGCATCTGCATTACCAGACTCAACCGCGAAGCGGATACTTTATTTCCAATGAACTCATGCATTAAACCGAAAATTTTGGCGTCACTCAATTGAACTGTCGACATTTTTTACTAACAGGAAATTATACATTCTCAACCACAAAGTTATGAAGTGCTCACTCTCAACTGCTTCTGTTGCCAAAATATCATCTAATCTATATCTATATCATCATCTAAATCGTATTTCGTGGGTATTCATGACAATACCCCAAAGTATCACAAGCTAGAATAGCTGAATTATCAGGCATATACGATTCTATTATATGAAATGGCTACTGGATGAAGAATCCGGTGATTGAACCGTTTTTCCAATCATAGACACCAATCCAAGCATTTTATTAATTTCGATTGGTATTAGAATGGATTATACGCACTCTAACTTCTTTCGAACCAGCCATCTCTCGACTATAGGCAGGCATTAACTCTAACGATAATATATAATTGTAAAGATCCAATGAGTGATAATGTTCATCTGAATAAATATCTAAGAAACTTGATTTGTTCTCGAACCGCTTTTTTA
Source organism: Nephrotoma appendiculata (assembly GCA_947310385.1). Taxonomy (NCBI): domain Eukaryota; kingdom Metazoa; phylum Arthropoda; class Insecta; order Diptera; family Tipulidae; genus Nephrotoma; species Nephrotoma appendiculata. The sequence continues at coordinate 280,711,366 of OX371223.1, forward strand.
CCAAAAATACAAATACATATACGATATGCTCATATTGGTGGCACATACGGCTGGTGGCACATCCGCTGACAAAAGTCTATAATCGTTTCGCTGAAGGCTAATTCCTCTCCATAACATGTTTGATCTCAACTACTTAGTGCGGATGATTCGATTTATACCGTGATTGTTTCATGCCAGCAGTGCCTGCCACTTTATGCAACAAGTATAGCAACATCAAGTCTCGTATTGTATAATCTGTACGTGAAGTTGCAAGTAATGTCGTCGAAAAACTTAAGATTTCGCCACCTCCCTTACACCAGGCATCAATGTATAACATACAAATCGTTTACCTGTATTATCATTTTGATAAATTAATAAGTCCCGCTAACAAACGATTTTACCGGTCAAAATTTAGTGATTGTAAATGTGTCAAATCGTTAAATCAAAACAAAAACACGTTAATCTAAATCCCATTTTGTTCGTAAAACGGCGGAATACAATGAATTTATTCGACTGAACAATTCTTCATTTGCAGTTCAAAAATCTCCTGCTAACGACTTAACAATGGTTTGCAGTAAAGGAAACTCTTCCATTCTATTAACACACATTTATCCAATTATAACCACTTCATTCAAAATTAACCATACCCTTTGAAAATTAACCAAATATTTCACGCCATATGAGTTTTTTTTAAATAGATCGCTTACAATTAATGCAGACACCACGGCCAAAACACTTTTTCTAATGATGATGGGCTCGAACTACCACATAGTGAACTGTATCGTGTCCTTATGACTAATCATTCATTGAAGACATTTTTTATAAAAGGTGCACAATAATACCGACCTCATTTGAGAGATAATACTTTATGTTTGCTGTGTTCCTACAGAACACCCGGGATTGAATTTTTCAAGACTGAGCAGACCGATTGCGACGAACGAAGCTATTAATGTAGTTTATTTATATTATGCTTTTGGGCCTGGTCTACAAGGCATAAGTAACCACCGTAGGAATTTGGTCATTAGACCTGGTCCTCAAAACGTACTGAAAAAGCGGAACACAAGCACGAACAATGCTGATTTCTCGAATGCAATCTAGGTTCATAAGCAAAGATGATCTCCTCGTATCAACATACAAAACCAGGAAAAGAGCCTGGAAATGCCCACAATGCCAGTTTACGCAGATTTGTGCTATCATCTCTAGAAATAAGTGTTGATGGCCCTTAAGCATCCACAAGACCCACTTTACACTTTTTCATTAGTATTTGCATTTACACTAAAGAACAAAAAATTCCCCGAAGGCCGCAGTGATATGCCGCTTATCATTAAAAATTCTCGAAAGTGTCCCCGAAATGCCAGTACACGCAGATTTGTGCTATCTTCTCTAGAATTAAGTGTTAATTACCCTTATTATATATTCAGGTTCCTTAATTATTTATTTAGGTTCAAAATTTGAATTGAATATTAAGTCAGCAAATTTTAGAAGAATGGACGAAAAGAAAAATCGAACTTGCACACGGAAACGACACCAATATTTTTGTAATATTTTGCTTATTTGAAATTTTTCTCTAGCGAGTTTCCATTTTGCTTGTAAAAACAAATTCTAGTGGGATAAATAACAAATTTAACCCTGCCATAATTTTTTTATGTAGCTCTACACTTTTTGTTGAATTGTGAATCTACACTTTTGATAAATGTTGAAAACATCACACCGGTGGTAGATGCCACGGATGACAACCTGAACATCATGGTAATTGGTGAGGGGTTGAAACACTCTCCGCAGATACGGAAATTTATACTTTAAAGCGACCACTTTGTGAATGTCTGAAGGAATGTCACAGTCAGAGGAGGACTTTGATGCAACTGTGTTGAATGTTGAGAGCAAATCTAATGTTTCGGTTCATGCACATTAACCACCATCACTCCAAGGCAGGTTAGGCTCTGCTCGTGCTCAAACTAAGAGCAGAGGAAATAGACATTGTCCTAGTCTAAGAACCTTGACTCATTGGTAACCGGGTACTTGAACTTGGGAATTCGTCCCTGCATTCTTCCTAAAATTAAACTTAGTATTTTCCTGTTGTCAAATGAAACATATTCATGGTCCCAACTAGCATTTAGATAGACGGTCAAAATCTCTAACTAAAATCAATTTTCCACATGATCGGGAAGATATCCCACCTGTCATTTTAGGAAGCTCTTTAAAAGAAGCCTTAAAACCAAAAAATTAAACCGTAGAAATAGACAGGAAGTCCTAAAAATTACACTTGTCTCAGATACCATTATGGCTAGTTTAAGGAATTGGAAGGTTTCGGAGGATCATTATTTTTCCGGAGACAAAACCTAGCTATATAGAAATAAGAAGAAAACTGACTGGAATATTTTTAAAACTATTCTAAGTAATTCACTACCGGTACCAATTCCTAACCCACTGATTCAACACAAGAGCCTGATGTCCTAGTGAACGAGTTATCTGGCGCCTTTAATAAGGCCATATTATGTGCGCGTCCTTCAAAAGTACTTCAAAACGAATAATTGAAATGCAGGAGGAGCCAAGGAAACTAAACCTGCTAAGGACTAAGACTGGTACTCAAAACATCCAAATACGGATTAAGAAATGCCAGAACAAATGCATAAAGGTTTTATTGTAGTAAAACCCGGAGTCTTGGGACACTTGTAGCTTCAAATCTGCGAGTCAAAGACCTATAAGGATAATAGAGAGTTATAGGCATTGTAAGGCAAGTTATAAGTCTGGAGAAAAATCCTGTGGACTATAAATAGATTTACGCCTAATAAATTGGCTGGACCAAAAAGCATTATACCGGCGGTTGTTCAACAAACAACTGACTAACCTTACCCTGGCTGGAGGTTATTTGCAAGAACAGCCTAGAACACTGTCACATTCCTCGAAAATGGACTGACGTTATAATGTAGTACACCAAATGAAGGCAAAAGCTCTTATTGCAGTCCCAAAGACCTAAGACCTATAAGTTTCGCCTCTTCTCTACTAAATTTTTTAGAAAGACCACCATGTCAGAAGCCCACAATAGGGGTTCGATTGAACCAAATAGCCTATTACAATCTGTGGAAACTGCTCTTCACTTCCTTATTGCTACTATCAAAAACCCCTTGAACTTGAAAAATACTCCATGATAAGTTTTCTCGATATAGAAGGAGCCTTCAATAACGTCAGTCAAGAGCAAATGACGCATCTCTGGGCATGGACGATCAATCAAGAGCTGGGTAGATCAAATGCTTAAAAGCAAAGTCGTGAGGGTGGGCCTGAGTAGGTCCTCCAATAGCTGATTTGTGTTATAACTTACGAACATGGTCCTAAATTACCTGCTTTTAAACTGAAAGGGTAGGGTTCTAAGTTGGTTTATTACGCGATTAATGTCGCCATTGATGTCTTCGATAAATATCAAAGCGCCTTAAGGGAACACATGCAAAGTACGCTTGTTATTCTATCCAGATGTGCTACAGTTGCAGTTTGAATGTGAATCCATACAAAACTGAGTTGCTCCTTTTCTCCAGGAAACACAAACATTTTCCGATCGATGCCTTGGTTAAATGTTATTGAATTTACTAATAAAAGCGAAATATCTGTATCTTATTCAGTGCAGCAAACGAAGCTAGAAACCTTTCATATTAGAAAGAGTAAAGAAAGTTACAATAGCGATTTACATCCTGTAAAAACGCCAATGAAAAAGATGGAGCCTCACATTGTATACATTGGATCCATATTTATACTAGTTACTGTTTGGTGACCAGCCTCAAATATTCTGACCAACCTAAAATCCTTGGTGACAGGACTAGAGATTCTCGTCCATCGCATACCCATAGATATAGTTAAACAAATGACAGCAATCTCAGCTATAAGGCTTAACTCTTTCTCCTCGTGGAACTGTAACTATGTAGGACACTCATCTATTCTAAGCAATAGGATTGTCCCAAATACTTCCTACTATATACTATTCCGTCACAATCTTTTGTGTGAGTGAAGCAATTCTGATTACTGACGGTGTTAATTTCATCACTGATGGTTCAAACATGGATGAGAGTAAGGTTTTCTGTGAAGAATTAAATCTAAACCTCTCTTTTCGTCTCTCGGGCTACTGCAGCGTTTGTCAAGCTGAACTAATCGTGATAAGGGAAACCGTTGATTGAGGTATAACGTAAAATCAGGTTTCAATTAAGACGCTCAAATCATATTTGATTACGTCGAAAGCAGCCCATAATTGTCTCTCATTTCTTAACGAAATGGGAGTACAGTTTAACTAAAAGGCTAAAACAACTCGCTCGACAAGGCACAACCTTCCTAATTTCACCAACCTGGAGGGTTGTTGATATACCACTCGCTTCGTACAAATTACTGCTTCAGATCTGGCTAAAACTAGGCTTGTTAAGACCCTGACAGATGGTATCGCTGCGGCAGTAGCATGTCAGAATGATGGAGGGTGATATTACTGAACACTGTTTCATAGGTAAGCATGCGGATAGAATGGGAGTCCAATCACATGATTACTGTCATAGTTACGAAGATGAAGAGGAGGAAGAAACTGTTCTCCACTTGATTTGCACCTGCCTTCCTTAAGCGCTTAGCAGACTAAAATTCCTGGGAGTCCACCTCCTAAATGACTTGGCATACCTCGCTCAAATTGAGGTTAAAATATCCTCCATTTCGTTGAAACCTTAAAATGATTCGATGTGCAGGTGAGTGGGGAAAACAATGTACCACGGTCACAGACCGGATTGTGTGTATGCCAGTTCTTTAGGACAACCACCCTAACCTAATATAACCTTATATGTCCTGTTTTTTCAGAATTGTGCAATAGTTGCAGAAGTTGTACTTCAAAGTAGGGAGAACCCAAGTGACACCAACCCACCATAATCTCCAATATTTTTCTTATAGTGTGATTCCAAGAGCAATATTGATGAGAAGTCCTTACAACAAAAACATAATCATTTTATTGTAACATATAGACAACCGGGCTGCAACTTGAAATTGCACATCATCACTGGATTTGAGTCGTCAGAATTCCAGGAGTACTGTAATACAAAACCATAACATTAGACGATAATGACCGGTGCCCCAATTCTGAAGACGAGCAAGTAGAATGCATGAAGCACATAACGATTCCATTACTGAATATTTGTATTGATACCCTTGTATTGACATAGGCGAATTTTATGCAAATCAGCAATTTTTTAGCAATTTCTATCAAATGGTAATATTTTTGCAAATTTGGTTGGATATGAAAAATTTTAAAGGAAAATGTTTAAAAAAATTATTATGTTTATTTAATTATCTAAACAATTAGCTATAGTATAAAATTTTGCACATATTCAATTATTTTGAAATAATTGCCAATTAATTGTTTATCTAAATAAATTTTGCACTGATTTACGTCAATCACAATTAATTATTGTATTCTTTTGCACATGTCTAATTATTTCAAATCTAATATTTTTTTCCGGTTTCATTTATTATTATGGCCATGAAATTTATTAAAAACGTTGGAGTGTGTGTGCTTTTGGTACCGCACTAAATATAGAAAAGCGTAAATTAAATTTGGTTAAATATAGAGCCACCGGTGAAAACCAAGTTGTCTACTAAAATTCACATAAAATTTTGAAAAGTTCAAGAATGTAAAGCAATTCGCCATATTTCGGAAAATCTAATAGTTTTGTATAGTGCTATGACTGTGACTGCACCGCTAAACCTCTAATATGCAATTTAGGATATAAAATTTATTGGTACTCATAAATTTAAAAGGTAAAAGTTAACATTTTACTGCTGATGTTAAGCTATGGGTTTCGGATATACACCTTTAATTTTCCTGTCTGACTGTCTTGCCATAACGCAGCGCGCGTAACCAATTGAGAATTTGCACCTATTCCCACTAAAACCAATTTACCGCAGTCTTCTGGACAAACAATTTTTAGCGAACACTCGGAAGTTTTCTTAGCGCTAGAAAAATAAACTTTCCTGGGGATTCCATTTCCATTGAAGCTATAAGCATAGAAAAATAAGTTTAACTAATAAGTTTAGTTTTTTAACTTATTTTTCTATGCTATAAGTTTGAAAATCGGAAAGATCATTTGGAATACTTTGAGAACTTACTCCAAAAATGCCCATTTTTCGCTAACACAAATTCCATGGTAGCAACAAAAAAGTCTAAGAATGGTATCGCTGGAGGAGCTACAATTGGTACTCTTTGAAACCGATAATTACATGACAGACAATTTTTCACTGGATTATATAAACTTTCTAATTAATAAACAATTATTGAATTTAACTTTTTCATTAAAAGCATTGTCGCGAGGATTCAACTATACCTTGGATTATTTGCTTGGATATTTGATTTTTCCACTGCCAAGTCGCTCTAAATAAGTTGAGTTTCGGGATCTATACCGAAGTATACAGACTCTTTCTCTACTGACCTGTGCAATTAATACTTCCGAGGTCGCTTGTGCTATATTTTTTGCATAATTCTACATGCTAACCCTTTTCTATACCAGAAATAGAGGTATAGAGATGCGGATCCGCTTGAAACGCGATATTTTAAAACGCGATATTTCGAAACGAGATATGACAAAACGAGATATGGTACAAAACGCAATATTTCGAAATGCGATATTTCAAAACGCGATATTTCAAAACGCGTTATGGTACAGAATGTGTAGTGCGAAGCGACGGGATTGTAGCGACCCGATTTATACCGATCCTATATACTCTCGCTCCTATCGATTTTTAAATTCCTATAAACTGAAATTAAATTTCTCATTCACCCGACAGATATAACCCGATCCTAAATTCCCGTTTTGTACCATATCGCGTTTTGTACAATATCGTGTTTTGAAATATCGCGTTTTGAAATATCGCGTTTTGTACATATCGCGTTTTGTACCGTATCACGTTTTGAAATATCACGTTTTGAAATATCGCGTTTCGTACCATATCGCGTTTTGTACTCTATCGTGTTTTGTTTATTTTATTTATTTATTTATTTATTTATTTATTTATTTATTTATTTATTTTATTTATTTATTTAACCAATAAAATTTAGCTATAAATTACACACATATTGAGCTACAAAGCTCATTTGTTATGCGACGTGCAATCTATGAAAAATCCAATACTTTAGTGCCTGCCTCCCGGGATCGTGACGTGATAACTACAGAACATCTTCCTCTGTTATATGTTGTTGGTTATACTCTGCTTTTGTTTTATTTTATAGCTTGGTAGTCCTACTAGTTTATCCAACCATCCAAGCTTTACCAATTTTTTGGCTTAGATGCCAAAGGGCTTGGGATGTAAAGCTTCAAAGCATAAATGGGTTAATATCCAAAGTAAAATGCAAAATATAAAACGTTTAATATTACAAAATATGAAAAAAAAAATTTAAAAACAGAAACAACACCGTTCGACGCGAAAGTCAAAGTCCAATAGATCGCAATATCGCATTTTAAAATATCGGGTTTTGATAATTCGCGTTTTAAAATATCGCGTTTCAAATGGGACTCATAGAGATGATAGGCGATCTTAAGTCACAGAATTTTGACTAGATTCCATCAGGCTCAAAATAGCAACTCACTTGAAAATTTAAAATCTTAAGTAAGGTATATTAAGAACTACGTTAATTACCAAATAAAGTACTAAATATAGTAATGCCGCTAAGAAAAATCAAAAGCAAGAAATTAATAAGATATCATCCAAAATTAAACAACTTTATGACCTGATCCAAATTGCTATTCGTGATGTTAATTCAGATAATTTACATGTGCTAAACTCTTGCAGCTTGCATGGAAGAGGTCGTTTACCGAATTTCTAAAGTAGTAGCCACGAAAGCAACTGCTTACATAAAAATTATTCAGATTCTTCAACTATATATACCATTAACGGCGGAGTTTGGCGAAATTAGTAGAAATAATTGTAATCACTTCTATACTGCGATAAAATCTCTCTAAAAGTAGTAGTTAATAACCCTGGAACTTCGAAACTCAGGCGAGAAATCCAATTTTGATCTAATCGGTTTCGCAGTGATAACGTCGTTCAGTATCAAAAACAATTTCTAAATCTACCAACTTTGGCATATTACTATCCTCCGCCACCAAAATAGAATATACATTTTGATAGTACACCGATCGGCATTCACACCAAAAGATTCCTCGTCAGGATTGAACATCTTGCTAAATCGGAATATATCTTAGATTCTCGGCTTATAAATGAACTCTAGCAGGTCTTGTGTGATACACAAGTCGAATGGAACTGGACCACAATAGGGTGTATAAGGACATTACTTAGTCTGAACTTAAATAGATTTGAAGATTGCTGGTCTGATTTTGACATACGAGGGTATATCAAAAAGTCTTGCAATATCATATGAAAAAAAAGAGTGAGTGAGACAACAATATATTTTTCAAAACCATTTTTTGTCGCGATGAAACTTCTAGAAGAACATTTCGATGTAAATTTTACAGTTCGTTTGTTTTTGTCAATTTAGTAACACGTGTTTTGAATTTTTCTTAAAATGAATGAAATTGAATATCGCGCCGTTATTAAATTTTTCTGTAAAGATGGACGAAATGCAATTTATATATTCAACTATATATCAAAAGTTTACGGCGAATCTGCACCATCATATGCCACAGTAACAAAGTGGGTAAAATTATTCAAAAGTGGTCGGGAGTCATTAGAAGACGACAACCGCTCGGGTCGGCCAGCAGATGCTATTAGCCATGAAAACGTAATTTTGGCCGAATCTATTGTATTGGAGGTCCGGCGTATTTCTGTTCCGCGGTTAGCGTGGAGACTTTCTCTTTCATACGGTACCACATATACTATATTACGTGACCACCTTCACATGTCGAAAGTAAGTGCGCGATGGGTTCCCCGTTTGTTGAATGCAGAATAAAAAAAAATGCGTATTCAAACTTCAAAGGCGATTTTAGATATGTACAAAGAAGATCCAGAAAATTTCTTAGATAACATAATAACAGGCGATGAAACATGGCTTCATCACTGGGATCCGGAATCCAAACAAGAATCGATGCAATGGATTAAACGTAGTGAACCACTACCTAAGAAATCCAAAACTCAACCGTCTGCTGGTAAGGTTTTGGCAACAATTTTTTGGGATGCTGAAGGAATTTTGTTAATCGATTATATGCCATCGAAAACCACAACCACAGGCATATATTACGCAGAGGTTTTGCGAAAATTGAAAAAAGCGATCCGGGAAAAACGGCCAAGGAAAGTTAGGAAAAAATTCTTGCTTCTTCACGACAATGCACCAGTGCACAAGGCTAATATTGCTCAAGCTGCATTAAAAGACTGCGGCTTCGTGGAAATTCCGCATCCACCGTACAGTCCAGACTTGGCACCCAGTGACTACTTTCTGTTTCCCAATTTGAAAAAACCACTAAGGGGCCGGAAATTTTCCAGTGACTATGAAGTACAGTCTGTTGTAAATGAATATTTTATGTCGCAAAAGAAATCTTTTTTTTTAGATGGTTTAGGCAAGTTAATTGATCGATGTGACAAATGTATAAACCTTAAAGGAGATTATGTCGGAAAATAAAAATATTGCTGTCTCACTCACTCTTTTTTTTCAAATGATATTGCAAGACTTTTTGATTTGCCCTCGTACGTCATCCAATAAATTCAAAGAAAACAAAGAAATTGAGAAGGTTTCTATGCGATCTAATAAGTCTGTCACTACAACTAGACGCACTACTGTGTGATACCGAAATTATGCGGATGGTCCGATTGACTAAAGTTCACTTTGCTAATGTGGATGAAATGGTTCGTCGTTGCGTTTTATACGAAAATACATAGCACGGCACCGAACTGGTTTCGTTCTAAAGCTAGTCTGTCAAGCAAAACGGTATATAAGTGAATTAAATACCGAAAAAATACTTTATGTTCTCCAATTGAAGAAAGTCCATTGAAAACATATGATTATAATAAGAATAAGGCAAGTATTTCTGGTAACCCTTTAAGTTCACCATTTAAAAATTGATACTGAAATTATTACTGTAACGCCACTTTCATTATGACTGTTCATAACAAAAAATTAACAAATCAAAATTTTCTTGGATTCCGTAACCTACGACCCGGAATTTTACAAGATCCTCCGACGTCCACACGAGAAGCATTAAATAATTGTTCTCGCCACTAAATTCGATTATATGAACAGATCAAAATTATCAAAATCTAGGCCCACGCGCGTTAATAAATTAGAATCAGATCTACACATAAAGAAATTAAATAGATTATTTACCTAACGGCAATTAGTTTTTTTTTTTTTTTTAAGAAGTATTAATTGTCCAGTGGATTTAATGTCCTTTGAAGGTCAATTAATACCCCCCTTTCATTCACGCACAGACCACCCATTCACACAATTACAGTTTACCACCTGCACATTGCAAGCTCCATGTCAACCTGTACACTGACATGGACGGTGGGTCGGCGCTGAATTCTGCACTCCAACAGAGGGTCTTAGTTGTGTTTATTAACATTACCGATCGTAATCGTTGACGAAAATTCGCTTTGCATCCAGCCTCTGATGGGATTCGAACCCAGTACCTCCCGGTCCAAGTGCCGAACATTTTTTGCTACCTAGTATATATTGTGTTCTGTGATTACGTTTTAAGTAAGTACATCCCAAGATTGTGTTACTATAAATAAGTAAGTGCATTTCAAAATAAAGGTACTTTGAAATGGAAGAAGATATACCATTTGAAGAAACTGTTGAACAGAGTGATGTCACCCAAATAACTCAACCTACTGAACAATCCATGGAAATATTATTACAAAAGTGGGGGTTTCCCTCTTTAATTGAGGAATTCCAACGTAAGTGCAAATTCTCATACGAAAACAGCTGTGTTCCAATGGAAACAATTTGCTACTCACAAGTACGTGTGAGTAGATAACCAAAGGAACGGGCAAAATTATGACAGCAACATATTTTGTTGTACAACATCAAATTTGTTTGAATATTTTCAGACAATTTGGTAATACATAATGTCAAAAATTGGACATACCATGAAGGCAAAGCCTTAATCTGTGCGTACGCAGGCAGGAAAGAGGAGTATTGAGGTTCTAATAGTGAAAATGTAAATAAAATTAATTTATATATATTTATTATAAAAATCCACCGCTCTAATAGTCGAATCAATTCCATCAGTTTAATAATTTTAAATATATATATTAGGATATTTATAATTGGATCAATTTAATAATTATAATTAGAAGCTAATTGTAATTTTACAAATTTTATTGCAATTTGATAAGTAATTTTCCACAAAAATCCCTTATTGTCAATCAATCGAATATAAACAAACAAAAAATTGTAATAAATCTGACATTTCAACATAATCAAACCATCACAAAGCCATCTGTTAGATTTTTTGAAACTAATATACCTACCGTCAAATTTATGCGTAACTACTTTCAACATCTACACCACCATTTGAGCATGGGTAGCTGCGAGTAGTTACAAGTACTTGTGAGTAGTTTGCTTTCTCCATTGGAACACAGCTATTATACAGATAAATTAATATTTTTTTTTATAATTTATGCAATTAGAGAAAGGAATCAACATTGAAGTTCTTAAACAATTAAACAGTGACGATTTAAACCGACTGAAAATTTCGAAAAGATCAGTATCAGTGGCAACTAGAAAAGGTACACATATTTTAAAACAACATACATTTTAAATTTTGATATACTTCTGTCGATCAACAGCAGCAACTACAACTGTTGATTCGTGATTAAACTCGCTACCCGTTACGTACATTGAGTCATCTGAACTGCTTACGAAACAATCAGGGCAATCCTCATCTATACCGTGTACGAGTTCATCAAGTAACGATACTCATAATACCGTTATATCATTATTTGTAAGTATTTGTTCACTCAATCTTTGCAATTATAATTTTAATTTATTTTATAAATTGGTTTGCTCTAATTTTACAGGATTTAGAAAACACCTTGTATTGAATAGTGCTACAGGGGTTCTTATTTTAGCTATACTTATAGAAAAACGCATCAATCAACAAAATCTGACCGACAATACATAGTTCAAGTCACTGCAGAATATTTACTATCGAAAAATCGCAGAATTACTAATTTCGCATATAAGGAGGTCTCGCAGAAAATTGTGCAACTGTTCCCCACTGAAGACGAGGTAATATGATATGAATCTGAATGGTATATATATATATATATATATATATATATATATATATATATATATATATATATATATATATATATATATATATATATATATCTGAAATTATTTATAGTGTTTTAGTTTAGATTGAAGAGTAGTGGTTTTAAGAGAAATTTTCTACAATCACACCGAGGTTTCGAGTTAGCTTTTCACCGCGTTCGTTGTGAAAACCACCTATACAACTTTTACCACGTCGGTATATCGAATTGTTCGAAAGATCTAGTTAAAGACGCAATAAGGTCTAGGTTCGGCTTCTACGCCATAAATAATATTGCAAGGGATCATTTAAGTTAAAATCAATTCTCGGATAATCATTTGTAAGTAAAATTTTAGTTTTTAAATTTAACCATTTCATTGAATTTTAATTTCCTGGCTCAATCATAACCTGTGGCAGCCTAAAGGCTTCGTTAGTTTTTCTAACAAACTATACTAGCACTGAATTTAATTTTGCAATTTTATTTTAAGTGATTTTTATCAGTATGGTATACAAATTGCAAATTGCTAAATTGCTAAAATATGAATTATTTAATTAAAATTAATTAGTTTTTAATATTAATCGATTTCAGGCTACATATTTTGAAACTAATAGTCAACGTGGCAAGTTGGCTGAAAAATATTATACGCTTTCAAAAAAATATGTAAAGTCTGGTATAATTGAACGACCAGCAAAACGAAAACTACCAGGAGAAACTAGTGCTCTTCCAAAACAGTTAATTTACAATGAAAAAGATTTTAGTCCAGAAGTATTAGTTACTGAAAAGTGGATTAGCACATATAAACTACGAAGAAGTCATATTCAAGATGTTTCAATCGATAATTTAAGCCAGTGGCCAATTTAAAACTGAAGATCGTTATTTGACTCGTAAGTTTTAAATACTATTATTCTAGATTGCGAGTATGTGTGCTATATCAAAGTATTATTTATTTCAGATGGAACTTGATTTTGAAAGATTGTTTCCACAAAAATCAACAATTCAATCACCACAATCATCACAAATCAATATTATTTTCGAAATGGGATTCTTTTTATCAAAAAATTATACAAATTTTCAATCGCGACATATGAATTGAATTTTAAGTTATAAAACTTTATAATTTAAATTTGTTAAAAATAATATAAATAAATATTTTTTCAATCAAATTAAAGTGTTATTGTATAACAACCATGAATATTTCTAGTTAAGGCTTGTCCTTTTATTGGAAATAATTTCTTAGAGCTTGATGATTTTCTTAATGATCACAATAATATTTCTTTCCATGATGTATCGTATAGAATTGCTGATGACACACTTAACTAGCACATATTATGGTTTAGAATCATACTAGGTCATACCACACATTTCATGAAGCATTGTTATTAAAGTCTTCATTGTAAACGCCTTACCAGAAGGAAGCAATGCAGCTAATTTTAGTAGTTATTTTCCCTAATTTAAATTTCGAAAAGTTATGGTATATCTACTACATTTAATATACAAAACATCTAAGTTTTGTTGACAATTCAGCTAAATTGATATTAGATGAATTAGCAACATTTTTTATATAACTTAAATATATTCTTAGGTGTTTTGAAATTCTAACGTACAAATCGGTTTTAGGTAAAACATCGAAGTTGTCTAGGTAATTTATATAAACTTTTAGTTACTTTGAAAACTATTGTTTATAGAAAAATCTTCTAAAACCCTTTTCACGATTTTACCTAAACCGCTTAGAAGGCTGAAAATCTATTATAATTTTTAGGCAAATCATTGATATTTTTAGACATTTTTTCTAATGTTTTTTCTCTGTGTATATGAAAAAGAATATCAGTATGAATCGATTATAACTGAAGGTGTAGATGCAATTGGCCATGCGTCGAGTCGATTTTAGGATACATACAAGTTACTTTTTACTTAGCTCCAAATCTAACGTAAAAATATAGCTTTATGTTGATTATTAGTCTTCTCAGTTTGCGTTCACCGAACGAACGAAATTTCAGTGAAGCTGTGCCTTTAATTAGCGGTAGCAACCAGCACGTCCTAGGCCAATTTACTGCGATGAATCATAAGCATCTTGTGTAGCTATACCTATAATGTCTTTATCGATTCTGGTTTCTTTAAGATTTATTGAGCTTGGTTTGATAATAAAAGACTTTAAAGTAGGCGACTTTAAGTCAAAGTCCTCGGAATGGGAGGTATAGTTACTAGGAAACAGAGATCAGTTCTTTTCAGATTGGGGTACATCATGTAAGCTCAACATATATCTGCCATTGAAAGGAAGCTTTGAACTTTTTGTTCTGAGAGAACCGTTTAGCGACGGTATCAACAGGAGCTAGAGGGAAGGAAAAATGAATAAGAAAAAATTCGTTGTGCGATACCTTTGACCCCTAATATAACAACGCCAGATTAGTTAGTTGCAGCGGCTAGAGATGGATGGGGTGAGGCATTACAACCAAGAGAACGGAATAGGAAAATAGTTCCTTATATATTGATGGATCTAGGAAATTGCTGAGCTAAGCAGGAGATTCACTCAAGCCAGAAAATATGATAGAGAAAGAATATATATACTAGAGACCAAACAGAAATATTCTCCCGAAAGCGACTAAAACACTTTAGAAACAATTTTGAGGACAGTTACGAACTTATTGTTGTAATATTAAAGACGACTCATGCAAAAGTTCATACAACACCGTAATGAAAGGTTCGGTTGGTGTACCTACCCTGACCGCAAAATTCATTAATTGTTGTGGGCGAAATTTTCCCGAGACATGAATATGTAATTCATGAAGAAATTGAGCCACAACAGAGAGAATCTGAAATCAGAATGTCGCGAAATTAAGACGATAAAGAGCGGCGTACTAATTGGAATCCCGCATCGGAATCTGTGAGAATTGGTTCATAAAAACATGTATATAAAGTGCTGGACGTGATGAATGTGGCACTTATGAACGGGGAATTAAATTCCAACTAAAAATTGACTTGACTGGTTTTATATAAAAAGGAAGGGAATCCAGACAGAAAGCCAATGTTTCATGAAATCAGTTTGGATTCGAAACAGGGCATACTACTATGGGTGCTACACCATTTAACCTACGGGGATTGATCGGAGGAATTTTCTATTTCATGGAGAAAAGGACTAACTCATTGTTGTATGGATTCAACCCGCAACTGGTAGCTCAATTGAAAAGAATGTCCAGCGCACTTTATAATTATTCTTTTAAGGTGCGAGGATATTTACCGAAGACCCCAATCTTATAATCATCCGCATCAACATCCTCCTTAAAGTTGTTACGTTTTCAAGTTTAATAATAGTTTATCATGGAGTATTCCTCAAGTTCAAGGTATTTCTCGATAGGGGCTTCTTTCTGTCTTTGCAAAAGATTTAATAGGGAAGAGGAAAAACATATGTCTTTAGTCTTTGGGACTGCAATGAGAGCTTCTCCCGCCTTAGGTATGAATATTAAATTTACTTCAGTCCATTTACTAGGAATGTGACAGAGTTCTAGGCTGCTCTTGTAGACAACTTACAACCAGGATGAAGTTCAGTCAGTCGTTTTTTGGACATCCGTCACCGGTATAATGTCTTCGTGTCCTGCAGACGTATAAAGACTTCAGAGCTATTTATTGCCCACAGGATTTTTCTAATGCTTATAAACTGGCTTACAATGCTTACGAATCTGTTGTTCTTGTATCTTTGTGACGTAGATTCAAGGCTACCTGGAAAGTGAGTTTCCAGTAGTAGTTCCAACGGTTCTGCACTAGTTACGGCCCATGAACCATCCGGTCGTAGGAGAACACTTGGAGTGGTGAGAGTGGCACTTAAAGATAGTACTTTAGGCGGAATAGATGTCTAAGAGGACTCCTGTACTTAACTACATTATAGCCTCCAGGCATTTGTTTTAGAATTTCTTAATTCGTATTTGGATGTTTTGAGGGCTTCCTTATGGCAGTCCCATTCCATAGAAGCTTACTTGGTTCTTCTGAAGAGCCTTCTGTAGGGAATATGGATGTGTTTAAGTCCTTTCGACCAGCCTGTGGTCGAGGTTTACACAGAGGTGTAATATGAGGACACGCAACTAATACGTCGTTATTAAAAGCATCAGATGGCTGGTTCACTAGCACATCAGCCTGTGTTGAATCAGGGGAGGTGGGGGGCGGGTGAAGCCGGTACTGGTAGCGAATTACTTAGAACAGTTCTAAAAATATCCGTCGGTGATGATCAAGAAGATAATGATCCTCCAACACTGTCTAATTCAACTAAAATTAAGTTTCTGACAAACTAATGACAAAAAACCTTACAACAGCAAAAAAAAGTGTAAATATACACTTTCTCCACTACAGTTGCATCAGTGTCCTCCTCCACAAAGTAATCCCATTTAAGTGGACTACTTCGTGTCTGTAGCGGGTGTTTCTACCCGCTCAACGATTTTCATGATGTTCAAGTTCAGCCGGGGCTTCTGCCCTCAAAATGTCACCTTCATCTGTCACCATCTTCTTATAAATCTTCTGTGTTACTGCGCTGAAACCATAGCTAATTAAACAATAAGTTCTCACCAGCGCAGTTAGGGACTCTATCTATTTAATATGAAAATAGGTTTTCCAATTTAATGCAGGGCTCTATTTGAAAAATATGTTGAAAATTCAATTTAGAATGCCGTACTAATAATTAAATGTTGATTATACCCTAATTAAATGGTACATGAAAAATTCATTTGTTCATTGGGTTTTTCATTTTAAGCTACGAGCAGAACGCAAATCGAATCAAACACAAACTTAAGCAAAATATCATTTAGTGTTATGTAAATAATTAAAGACGGTTTTGATTCGAATTTCGTGTTGGATTCTGCTGCCTTAAGAAACCCCTAAGATTTGCCAAGAACAAATGGAATCCAGTTTTTTAATGAGAATGATCCATTTGATCCTTACCGAGCCTAAATTAATTGTATGACAATTGTATAAATTTTTGAACCGTTTTTCGATTTGGGTTCTGCTAGATTTAGAATGAAAACTCCAATAAATAGAATAGTTAAAGGTTTAAAATATTTTTTGATATACGTCCTGCTAACTTTTTCTGAGGTTGGCAGAACCCTAGTTTTATTGGGGCTAGATGCGGAGCCCAGAATTTATTATATTGCACATAATTAGTAATTATAAGCTAAGTCTGTATCTTTCAAGATGCACTACAATGTTCTTCATGATAGGTTCTACTAGCTTTAGAAATATTAAACACAACCTGGTTAGATAAATTCTGGATATCGTAGGGTTTGCCGAAAAACTTCACTATGTGGAAATGATAGACTTAAAGAGTGACACAACCAACTGAATCTAGTGCCATTTAAAAATGGCATGCTATAGGTATTTTGTTCTCGTGTAACGAAACGATTTTTTGGTTTTTAGTTTAGTTTAGATAAATTCTGGATAACATTTAGTTTGTCGGAAAATTCCACTATGTGGAAATGATAGCCTTAGAGTGACACAATCAATTAAGTGCCATTTTCCAGAGTATGTGTATCCTTCTTTGTCCTCGTCAATCAAGTCAAAACTATTGGTTGGAGTAGTTTCGTTTACATAAATTCTAGATAACGTAGAATTTGTCGAAAAATTTAACAATATGTATATACAAAAAAATCTGTATACAATTTTAAATTATTGGTATTCGGAAATATTACCTAAAAATTATTATAAATTGAAACTCAGCCAAATCAAAAATTATTTTTGTTTTTAGTATATATTTTAGCGACATTTGTGTGTCATATTTATTTTATTTTCGATTTATTTTCAACTTTTCTTTTCATTTTTATATTTTGTAAGTTTAAGTGGGACATGTCTTATGTTTGGTTGTTTTTATACAGGGGACGTTATACATATTATTATTTATAAATATATCATACTATTTTTATGCTTCTTGATATGATTACAATACAATAATAATTAATAGTTTTCTTTTTATATAATAATAGTTTTGTATTTTTGTATCGAAATTTGTTCTGTTTTATAGTTTTATAATAATTATTTAACAATTAATTTTAAACTATATTTATTTATATAAAAACATAATATTAATAATAATTATATATTATTTACAATCAAAATTACAATTTAAAAGTCAAAAATAGTTTTCAAGTTTATCATCATGCTTGTCTAATAATAATTTTTTTTCCTCGTATAACTTTGATACATTTTCAAAATAGATTGTCAAACAATTTTAATTTAAATCCTATAAATATTAGTTTATAAATGTAGCATAACTTGTTAACATAAAAAAAAATATTTTAAAGCAAAAAATCAATAAATTTTTAGCCCCTGAGAAAAAACTTGAAAACTATAAAATATTTATATATAATTTTAAATTAAACGTAATTTCATAATTTCGTGCGTTTTGTTTATAATTTCCTTTCACAAAATTTATTAATAATATTTATTAAGTATCAATTAAAAATTCTAATTTAAATTTAAATATTATATTTATAATTAATATATTTTGTTACAAACACAAAAAACTTATTTTATTTTATTGCGTTATATTGTTTTATTTAGTTTTGTAACTGAACTTCTGACAATATTTTTTATTTATTAATAATTACAAATAGTAAAAGGCAACTTTATTATTTATTTTATTTTATGTTTAAATATATTTTCACATAACAATAGCTTGATGCTTAAAAACAAATAGATAAGGGTTATTAACAATTTAATTTTCCAAAAATATTACATTTATGTATTTTATATAATAAATCACTTTCCTCGACTATCGCGTGATATTGTGTATACCTCATTTTAAGACGTCTCTTTATATGGCAATTCGGCTTTTTCTAATATGACAAATTTTTCAATTTATGGCTTTATATAAAATTATTACATATTTAAAATTTGTTCATGAAAAAGTCATTTCGATTTACGGCTACATTTTTAGAAAACGATCTTGTTCGTACGCGAGGTATGAGTGTATTGTGATAAGCATCAAAAAATTTAAAATCAATTTTCAGCAGTTACAATTCTGTGTTTTTTAAATTTACTATTTACACAATTATTTATAATAGTTATGCTCGTATATACGAATTAAAAGAAAATTCATTGGTTATGCGTTTTTTATAAATTTAAATATTTTGCTTTCTCAATACATTTATAATGACTCAAAATAAACTTGTCTTTCAAATCCCTCGAAAATAAAATTATAAAATAGCTTGCATGCAATATCACCATTCCAAATTAATCGAACTTATTCAAGATTTTTTTCGTTACAGGTTACATAGTCTGCCGGACAAGTGGTGCAGTGGTTAAAGCTTCGGCACTTGGACCGGGAGGTACTGGGTTCGAATCCCATCAGAGAGAGGTAGATGCAAATCGAATTTTTATCATCGATTATAATCGGTGATGTTAATAAACACAACTAACACTCTCTGATGGAGTGTAGAATTCCGCGCCGACCACCCGTCCATGTCAATGTGCAGGTTGACATGGAGCTTGCAATGTGCAGGTGGTATACTGTAGTTGTGTGAATGGGTTAATGATGTGGCG
The DNA here is from genome assembly GCA_947310385.1 of Nephrotoma appendiculata. Classification (NCBI taxonomy): domain Eukaryota; kingdom Metazoa; phylum Arthropoda; class Insecta; order Diptera; family Tipulidae; genus Nephrotoma; species Nephrotoma appendiculata. The sequence goes on from OX371223.1 coordinate 280,731,076, forward strand.
TGAATGCGTCGTATCACAATGGCCAAAAATGGCCTAAGTGTCAACCACTGAAACCTAAAACCTACACAGTCTGCAAAACACAACTAGCAAAACAGGCCCCAAATAAAAATACTAAATCAGAAGCACAAATTGGTACACCGCAGGAAAAATCACAGCTGATTTACAAGAGTGTTTTAGCGTGGTATTTGGTACTTACGATATAAAGCAGTTTGAATAATAGTAAAGAATAGTATTCGATTAGTATGACTTCACTGGTTTGTCTTGAAGGAATCTACAACATTAAGAACCACACCATATATTTTGTAGAAATGGTTAAATAGTGCATCCAACTTAGTTTAAGGAACCAATGGACTCTAATGTACCTTGCTTGTAGCATTTGTTTTTTTGACAATATCGACTAAGTCGATAACAATTATTCTCAATAAAATTTTATTTTGAAAATTTTATAAAATTAAAATTATTAAGCCAATATTTAATATTTAGATGTAATTTTATGAATATTTTATATATTCGGTATATTTGCAACGATATTTGACACATATCCACCTGCAAAAATTTCGCTTTGGGAAAATACAGCAAATTTTCAAGTATCAAATAAAAATCGCAATCGCAAATTGCATAAGGCCAGGTTGGACGCAATTTTTGGAACCATAACATCAATGAATTTTGAGCCCCTCAAAAATTAAAATTTTTTAGAAGGGCATGCCTGCTATTACTGATCTTAACTTGATTCGTAGATTTAAGTTTATTTTTAATTATTTGTTAACTGTTTCAAAGTGATTTTAATCATATAGCTAATTACCGAATTTTACACATTTTAATTGGATTTTAAAAAATTTCTATTTTGATGCACCACGCCCGCCGGTGCACGTGATTTTCGTATTTATTCCGCGTGATTTCCCTATTTTCTGTATTTGATCTCTCTTGCAATTTTGACCCTCCTGATCCGAAAAATTCCTTGCGTAGTCTACTGATTTACTAGTTTTAACGAGGTTTAACCGTCTATGGTACTTTTATAGTATATTTTTATATCTACATTTGATTTCTAGAAGAGTAAGGATACAAGAAAGATACAAAACAGAACGTTGATATAAAATCACAAGGAAAAGTAGGTTCTACAGTGTTGCCTAGTTAAAACTTTCGGTGCTAGATTTAAAACTTTTACAAGTACTTAGCTATTAATATCTGTATTTCTTTGATATTTAAAAATTGTAAACGAGCTTTGGCATGTCAATAATGCTAACAATTTACGATTTCTTTTCGAAAGGAATTAATGTGTAACGATATGGCTTATCTGCAGAAAAATATTAAAATATTGCAAAAATAATGCAGCGGAAAAAATAAAAATATTTGGTTTGCTTAAAAATTGACACTGAAACGCTAGAAACAAACTTATCAATAATCAAATTAAATTAATGCAATATACACAATTACGGCATTGAAGATTTATGGAAATCAGTTTTTCTCGTTTTTATTAGTTTGTTCGTAATATGTTAGGCTTTGAGGTTATCTGCATCTGCCAATGACGTTGAATGTAAATTACGCATAACATAAAGCTATTCTAAGGTTTTTTATATCCTTGATACAAGCAGTCTAACATTCTTAGGAAATTTATTTTTAGGTAATTATTGGGAAATATGGAGCCTGCTTGAAAGCAGCTGAAAGCTTTTTCTACACCCTACACGGCTGCTGATGCCATGCAAAAATCCAACGATTTTACGATTGTAGTTTGGTCGACTGAATATTTAATAATAAATCAATCAACATTTTATTTGTTCGCAACCAGTGATTTTGGTTCGAATTAAATTAATTATAAAAATCTAAAACATTCAATGTTCTGGGGTGTCTGGCGATGCATTTTAGAAATCAAATGAACATCTTAATCCGCATCTGAGGAACGAACATAATTGAAAGTTTAACTATGAAAACAAAAAATCAAATGTAGGTGACATAACGAACACCGCCACTGGATTCTACAACTGGCAAGAAAACTCTTAATGAAGCTCAGCCATCGAAATATCGATTGTAATAAAACTTTGAGCTACCTTACATACTGTGAAACTTCATTAATATCGACATCTTTTCCCACACTAAATGTTTTAAAATGTATCATGTCTAAATTCCTTATAAATTGGTATATAAAGGATTTCATAATAAAAATAAACGGCCAATCCAAATTTTTATTACATAAATTATTTATATTATTTTAAAGTACTAAATTCACCAAATGTAATTACAATTATTGCCCAATTTCTATATTCGCTTTAATAATATTCTATTTTATATAATTTATAATGAATTCAACACTAAAAAATTAATGCAAATTTTAATTATATATTTGATTTCACATGAAAACTTAAAATTTACTATTTACAAATTTTATGCATAGTTTTTGAAATAAATTTAGTTTATATTGAATTTTGATTGTATTTAAGACCAGCTTTAAAATACAACAAATAAAATGGCAAAATAATACTGCAAATTAATATAAAAAAAAAAAAGTTTGCCGATATTTTTTATGTTATGCCAGTTTGAAATAATCATCACAGAATATTGACATTTTAACATTTTAACTAATTAGTTATATTTTAATTATTATATAAATTATTTTTGTCCCTTGTGTTATTTTTTGTGTTTTGTAAAAAATAATTTTTATTCTGGAAATATATTTTTATTTTGCATTTATTAAATATTGTCAGATTTATGTGTATATATTTTGTATAGCCAAAATTTTATTCAGAATGATTATTAATTTCTATCATATCTATTTTAATTTATATTGCTAGTTATAATATTAATTTGTGCAAATCGATCGTTTTTTATTTTTATACATGATTAGAGAGCAAACTTGGACCAAAAATCACTCTGAATAGATTTTAAAAAAATATTTATTTAAGATTTGCTCCGTTTGTATTAATATACAGTTATAATCCAATTACTATTATAGGCCATAACTTTAAATACAAAACAACAACAAAATGATTTATCTACAACACAATACAACCTCTCATTCGCAAAGCGGCCAAAAAACATAAAACTAATACTAATATTGTTTAATATAAAAGGAATCCTAATAATCTAATAACGTATTAAAGTATTCGGGCACTTAAATGATCGTAACTGTATATATTTTTCTTTAAATGTATGTCCTTAATGAGATTAAAATAATAAACAAAACAAATATTTATAATTACTGTTTAATTAAAGAATATATTATGCAAATTATAGTAGTAATAGTAGTAGTATACGCGAACTTCAATCAGGACGATAAATTGGTATTTTTGGTATAAATTCTATAAGAAGTACATATTCCATCATGGAACTAGAATCACATTGTTGTTTATTTAACCGCCAATGTAAACCTAACTTATGAAATAAATGACTATTTTCCCATTCAAGTAATTTATTAAGCGTGTGTTGAGTCTGAAAATATAAAAATAAAGTAAAATATTATTTAAAATTATATTATAAATCAAATGATGCTTTCCAAATTTTATAAATTTTTTAGATATCTTTGAATTCAGATTACTTTATGACATGTAGCAAGTGAAAAAGTGGCACACGAAGACAAACCGCCACAAATGTCTATTAAGTAATCATAATTTTTGACAAAACAGATTTATCGAAACATTCAACAATCTAGACGAGGGTTTAGCATGAGAATCGGCCACTAATATTTAACAGTTATGTAGCTTCCATTTCAGTAGCAGTAAAATTAACACGTTCACGACCACAGGACGCATATATGCGTCCTATGGTTTTCTCCATAAACCAGGGACGCAAGAACACTAGCCGAAATATTCATATCAAACTTCGAGCAAAAACATGTATTCAACGAAAAGAATAGCTTCAAAAAAACATCATTTTTTTCTAAAAGAAAAAGAAAGTATTGAAAATCCAATGGATTTAATGTCCTTTTAAGGTCAATTACTACCCCCCTTTTTCATTCATGCACACATCACATATTCACCTACTCACACATTTGCAGTATACCACCTGCACATTGCAAGCTCCTTGTCAACCTGTAAACTGACATGGACGGTGGATCGGCACTGAATTCTGCACTCCAACAAAATGTCATAGTTGTGTTTATTAACATCATTCATCGTAATCAATGATGAAAATTCGCTTTGCATCCTGCCTCTGATGGGATTCGAACCCAGTACTTCCCGGTTCAAGTGCCGAAGCTTGGTGCCGCTTTACTGCTATCGATACGTCATTGACATCATCACATACATGCATCACAGTGGAATGTAACAGTGGTATATCAAAAGCAATATATGTACATATATAATTTTAAATTGCTGGCATATCCTGTGTACCTGGGCTCAGTGCTGTTGGTGATTCTGATGTTCTGTGTATTTGGACCGTGTTATGGTTTTCCCACATCTTTTACAATGTTCTTTAAAGCGTGTAATATATCCCCGACCTGTTTGTTCGATGCAGAACGCCTCGCACTCTGTATAAGGTACTCAAAAATTATAACTACACTTCTGCATATAAAACAACAAATAAAATCGAAAACCGCCTAAATAATAAAAAAGGAAATAATATAATGGATACAGGCATCTACCAACTAAAATGTAATGAGCGCAAGGCGTTCTGCATCTGACAAACAAGTCGGAGTTTTGTTACACGCTTTAAAGAACACGTAAAAGATGTGGGAAAACCATAACACGGTCCAAATACACAGAACATCCGAATCACACTGAGCACAGGTATACAGGATATGACAGCAGTTTAGAGATGAAAAAAAGGCGATAAAACGAATAGAATAGAGGAGTATAAAATATGTCAACACAGGAACAAACTACAATTTTTGAACGTTAGGATGCCGTACAACGAAATTTACCAATATATAAAGGAAAATTTGTTAACCAAAATTAGAATATAGAAATACATAGTTGACGAATAGCTGACATAAAGAAAAAACTTAATTTTTTATTTAAATTTAAAAATTGAATTTATAGAGCTTAGTTGTAACTAAAAAAGTGATTGAAAGTAAAATTTTGAATGGTATTATTTACGGTAGAGGTGAGAAATATGTTTTTAGTATTTATCAAAATTATTATGAAAAATAAAATTTTGTTTATTTTCCCTAGTTATGGCTGCAAACAAAATAACTGATTCTGAAATAAATGAAAGCGATGGAAGCAGTACAACTGAACCGTTTTCTGACACAGGTAGTGAATATTTTTGTTCAAATCTGGGAAGTACTAGTAATGAATCAATATCGATTGAGGTAGGAGGCTCAGAAATAATTGAAGATGATAATGGAGAACAAATAAATACCGATGAGTCTGAAAATGATGAGGATTGGACTGATTTAGAATTTGAACCAAAGTTTTTCGAATTTATCGGTCTAGAAGGAATTAAAGTACAATTGGAGAGTAATGTGTCACCAGAAAAAATTTTCTGTTTTTTGATGAAAGTTTGCTTTTAAAAATAACAGAATGGGTCAACTTACGAGCTGCAACCAATTTACAATCCGGAAAATTAAAACCCAAATCAAATTTATTGAAATGGAAACCTTTATGTATTCCAGAATTCCAGCAACTTCTTGGATTGTGTATTATAATGGGAAATATCCGTATGCCATATTTACGACACTATTGGATCAAAAACGAAATGTATCATCATCCAGTTTTAGGAAAAATTATGAGCATACTGAGACAAATGACATAAGCCATAGATTTCAGAAAATATCGAACGTTTCCGATCATATACTTGCCAACATAAAAGTGTACTATCCTGTACAACACCTAGCACTGGATGAAGCAATGATGCTGTGGCGTGGACGGTTATCTTTTCGGCAATATATTTCCAATAAAAGGCATAAATATGGATTTAAGTTTTACGAACTTTGTACGCACGATAGGTTACTCCTCAATATGTTAATTTATAGTGGTCAGAATACCGTGGAACCTCGAGTCGAAGGTCATGTTTTCAGTGTTGTTAAAGAGCTAATAAAAGATTACGTTGTTAAAGGTCACACATTGTACATGGATAACTATTACAGTAGTGTTATTTTGACACAACATCTCTTTGAGCAACGTACACATTTATGTGGAACTTTGAGAGTCAACCGAAAACAAAATCCGCCAGATGTAATTACCAAAAACCTTAAAAAAATGAAACTATTTTGAGACGAAGAAATAACATAACTGTGCAGAAATGGAAAGATAAACGGTATGTCTTGATGATATCTTCTTTGCATAAAGCTGGAATGACGGAATATATAAATAAAAGGGGAATTACATCACAAAAACCCATAATGGTTGCAGATTACATTATACACAAGTCAGGTGTAGACCGCAACGACCAGATGACATCTTATTACCCCAGACCGAGAAGGAGTTTGGAATGGTACATAAAAGTTTTCTTCCAATATACTTGATATTTCAGTATGGAACAGCAATTGGTTATTGAACAAACATAAAGGAAGTAAAACATCATATTTAAGTTTTCGTGAAATGCTTGCAATATCTTTATTGAATACACAAGATCTTTCTGATGTATCGTGTTCATCAACACTAAATCCTTCTAGCTGACAATCGAAAACATTTATTCTACCATTAGGCTTCAATTAGCTCATTTCTTGCAAATTTATTATGTGGTTTGTGGCTACCCCTAGCATAAGCACCTCGGTCGTGAATGTGTTAATAAAATATTACAAACATTTTAAACGTGACACAGATTATTGAGCTACTAATGCATTTGATTTAGGTGCCAAATGTACATTTTTATTACTTCATGGGTTGCTTACTCGCCTTCAAAGCAAAGCAGCTGACAACTGGTGGAATATTTTAAGCTTAGAGCCATATGTGATTAAATTCGCAAATTCGTTTGTATTATAAGTTTATATTTTTAGCATTTAATTATAATTCGTTAAACATTATTTATAGTGTTAAATTATTATATGACTAATTGTCTGGTATAGGAGGTGGTGGTGCGTTACTCAAAATTATTGTGAAAATTAAAATTGCTTTCAAATTTGTGGTGCGTTACTCAAAATTATTGTGAAAATTAAAATTGCTTTCAAATTTGTATCATTTGATATACACCAATTTGGAAAATGGTAAATAAATTAAAAAACTTAAATTTAAATAAAGGATGATGCGCAACAAGCAACAGAAGCGAACAGAAAATTTAAGTATTGAGTTCTTCGCATGTGTAAGGATTCAAAATCATAGTTTGAGTATAAATATAGCAAACATTACAACATTTGTAATAAACCAGATAAAAAAAAAATTGTAATTTAAATAGAAAAATTAAAAACTTAAATCGTGAAGAAAATAGATTGAATGAAGTGTCATCTGCCACGGCATCAATAAGTTCCACACTGAGTAGCATTAAAAAACTAATGTTCGGTGCTACTCATTGGGCGCTTTCAGGTCCCCTATCATGATTAGTAAAATCATCGCCAATTTGATTTTAAAATTTCATAGTGCTAAACATTTTCATAGCGTTGGCCGTGATTTTACTCAACATGTTCCCAACTGTTGGGTGCCCTGAAAGCGCCCAATGTCGCAATTCGATAGACCACAAATAAAATAAAACAAACTGCCAGCCTGCTTGATATGCGCATCTATCCACAGCCATCAATGTGAATTGTTTGGAACACTCTGCGCTGCTCGTGTTTCATCTGGAAGTCGTGTTTCACCATGAAACATCTGGCAGAATTATTATAAAGTTGCTGGTACAAATTTAAGTACAGGCCAATCTATTTAAAAAGTGCTTCATTCCTGTTGACAGTATATACGGAACGTGAAGCTGCCAAACGCAATTAGGAACAATTTTTGTGATTAGTTTTGTTGACCTTTGTGCTTGATCAGGTTTAATATTTTGACGACTCAGAAAGTGGACTATTTATGTAGTTTGCCTGAAATGATTAACCTAAAAAATAATATACCTAACGTTAAAAGAACTGAGATTGGAATTAAATGTCATTTATGCTTTACTTCGTCAATTTAACGAAGCTTATGTGATGTTCTTTTGATGCGAAAAATCAATGTTTTTTTGATGTACATCAACTTTTGGGAATCGCAATTTTTTCGTAAATTTTGAAAATGAAATTAAACGTTCACAAGACGGTTCCGGTAGTGTCATTGCAATTTTACGTATACTGTAAATAAGCATTTTCTCTCGCTGCAAGGATTAGATTCAGAGTTGAATGTATTTAATTTATTTCTTCAACATCATTTAATTGAGCGGTTGGATAACACATCTAAAATTGAAATTCTGAAGAAAAAATCTGAAGAAGGTTAATTTTCTGTTAATGAATTTATAGAAGTGTTGCAAACGCGAATAAAACTTTTGAAGGCGATTTGGTGGCGAGAAAATTCTGAGTTTAAGATTAAATGTTACCGACTAAAAACCGTCACGTACGGAACAAGAACTGCACCTTTTTTGGCAAGTCGATGCTTAATGAAACTTGCAGAGGATGAAATTGTACCCAGAAGCCGCACTCGTTTTGCAGCGAGATTTTTACGTCGATGACGTACTTACGGGTGCTAACTCGTTTGAGGAAGCAAGTAAATTAAAAAATGATTTGGTTGAGTTATTGAAAAAAGAGGGTTTTGAATTGCGAAAATTTGAGTCGAATGTAGTGTTTAGGCTAGATTCAGTGTTGCGTTCGTTCGTTCCTTCCTTCGTTCTATTTTTTTTTAAACAAATTTCATTGGTTTAAAAGGACGTTTTTTTCTTGTGAATTTTTTTTGGCGGATTCATTGTTGTAGCTCGTTGTGTTCATTCCGTTCGTTCCGTTCGTTATGCTTTTTTGTAAACCAATAGGATTTGTCGCAAATGACGTTTTATTTCGTCGGTATTTTTTTCATCAAGTTGATCTAACTTTAACTATTTTACCGAAGGAACATGGCAAGGAAGAGACGACATGATATATAGTATAATAGTAGAAACAAACAGACATATTTTCGATATTTTTATTTTGTAGTCAAGTACGTTGTTCATTTTGTGTTTTGATGTTTTGTTTTTTCATCAACAATGAACCTAAAAAATAATACTGCAGAAAAAATACCGAACGAAAGGAACGGAACGAACACAACGAACTACAACAATGAATCCGCCTTAAATCCGCCTTTAGGATCAATGATTAAAAATCATAACGATATTCTCAATGAAAATTTAAAATCAGTGTTGGGAATTCATTGGGACAGCAGGCACGATCACTTCAAAGTCATTTTCGATAAGCTTGATTGTAATGAAGAAAACCTGTGTACAAACCGATTGGTACTGTCAGAAATTGCAAAATTAGTCGGCCCTTTGGGGTTGTGTTCACCAATAATATTCCATGCAAAATTATTTATGCAATCGTTGTGGAGCTTAAAGGAATTAGAGTGGGATTCGGAAATACCGTCACATATGCGTATTGTTTGGAATGAGTTCAAGAAACAATTGATTGCCTTGAAACAGGTATCTATTCCACGATGTGTGGCACCTCGTGAATTTGATGAAATTGAATTGCATGCGTTTGGGGATGCGTCCGAAAATGGTTATGGATGCGTAATTTATATTCGTGTTGTAAATGTATTCAAAGAGGTGAATGTGAGCCTTCTTTGTTCCAAATCTAGAGTTGCTTCAGCTAAAGGACATACAATCCCACATTTAGAATTTTGCGTTGCAATGCTGGTTGCTCAGCTGGTTGAAGGTGTGAAGTCCATTATGTATATAAGTTTTACAGCTATTTATCTGTGGTCTGATTCACAAATCACGTTGATGCGCAAAAAAACTCTCCATCGAAATTTGTAACATTCGTTGATAATCGTATAGCATTAATACAAGAATTGACTTTGTTGGATGATTGGCATTATGTACCAAGTAAAAGCAATCCTGCCGACGTGGTGTCCAGAGGTCTCTCGTCATCCGAACTGCCAGGCTGTGATATTTGGTGGAACGGTCCACAATTTTTATATTCAGTTGAGAAGCAATGTTGGCCGCACGAGTCAAATGATTCTGTTGATGTGGAACTACTTGAACTAAAAAAGAGAGTAAAAATGTTACTTCGTAAAACATGTAACAACTGGGACATATTTGAATGATATTCATCATTAAACAAATTGCCTCATGTTATCGCCTATTGTATTCCTTTTATTGGTAATTGCCGAATTAAATCAAAAACGTTACGGAATTATTCAAAACTTACTGTGTTGGAAATTGAATATGCAACTGAAAGTTTGATCAAACATATTCAGATTGCATTATGCAAATATTTCTCATGATGCTCGACATCAGTTACTCATTCCAGGAACACTTCAGTTTGCACGGCTATTAGTAGAAAGAGAGCATATACGTTTATTACATGCCGGCCCACATGCACTTTTATATAGCATGCGACTTCGGTATTATGGATAGTTAATGAGCGGACATTGTGTCGCTCTGTAGTCAACAATTGTGTAAGATGTTTCCATGCTCCCCCAAGACTTCTAAATCAAATAATGGGTAACTTACCTTATCATCATGTCAATCCGTGCAGACCATTTGAAATTGTTGGTGTCGACTTTTGTGGTCCTTTTCAAACTGTACATTGTTCGTGGTAAAATTACAACGAAAGTTTATTTGGCTGTTTTCATTTGCTTTGCAACTAAGGCAGATCATATTGAGTTAGTTAATGATCTCACAACTCAAGCATTTATTGCAACTCTGCGACGATTTGTTAGGAGGAGAGGTTTATGTCGACACATATATTCAGACAATGCCACAAATTTTGTGGGATCTTGTAACGAACTAATGGAACTACAACGATTATACCACTCTGAGAAATATCAGGAAGAAGTGAATAATTATTGCACTGCACAAGGTATGGAATGGCATATGATACCACCTCGATCACCACATTTTGGAGGGCTGTGGGTGGCCGCTGTGAAGAGCGCGAAACATCACATTTTTCGTACTATTGGTACACTGTCTCATACATTCGAACAATTGCATACATTGGTGATTCAGGTAGAATCTTGTTTGAATTCTTGCCCATTGCCACCAATGTCAAAGGGTCCAAGTGATTTTACTTGTTTGACTTCGGGTCATTTTTTAATCGGGCAACCGCTAGTGGCTATTCCTGACCACGCTTTGCAGCAATTGATTTATAATCGGTTATCTCGTTTCCAAAGAATTCAGTTCGCATTTCAGCAGTTTTGGAAAAGGTGGTCTAAGGAGTACCTATCTGAATTACAGGGTCGGAAAAAATGGCATAATGAGGTAAAAAATATTCGAGTATAGGTTCTATGGTTTTGCTCTATGAAGACCATCTGCATCCTCTGAAATGGATTTTGGGTAGGATTACACACGTGTGGTATGGGAACGATGAAAAGGTTCGAGTTGTGCTAATAAAGACCGCGCATAGTGAGTTTAAACGAGCGGTACAGAAAAATAGTATTCTACCAAAATGTATAATGCAGAATTAGATCAAACTGAGTAAATTGAAATATGTTAACCCCACGATCAGTCTTATTTGAAGACTTAAAATGATATTAATCATATTAAAAAAAAAATATAGAAGTATATAATTAGTTAATAAATTAATGAAGATAACTAAGTAACTGTGTATTGTCAGTCAATCGTTAAAAGGATAAAGGATAAATACCAAAATATTAAATACACTCAAAAAAAATTTAGTGGTAAGATTTACAAAATCGTTTTGTAAAATAGCTTACAAAATTGTTAATTAAATACAAAATTTTCAATTTACACAAAAATTTTGAAAATGTTATTTAAAAAATAATTAATATGATTAAATTTTGTATATTACATAATTTTTTTTTGTTGATTATATAAAACATAAACTTTTTTGATTATTTGAAAAACACAAAATATTTTTGTTAAATTTTTATCCGTTTTGTTTAATTTACATTAATTTTGTTAGTTTTACCTCTATTTAACTTAATTGAATTAAAAATTCTATTTTATCTACAAAATAAGAAATATTCTAAACAAAAGTTTTATTATTATTACTTAGGAAAATGGAGGAAAAAAAAATCATTCTACAAAAAATTTTGTACAGTTTAATCTTGAAAATTTAAGAAATTTTGTTAATAATATAAAATGTTTGTAAAGAATTACTTTGTTTACAATAGTGTTGTTTTTCAGACAAAACTTTTTACTAAATTGATAAAATGATTTTAATCAAATTGATTTTGACTTTTGTCATTTTTGGAAACCTAAATTATGTAATAAACTTATTATCCGTTGTATTTTCCAAATTCCCAAGATGATTTTAAACTTGGTGTACTCACGAGCAAAATTTATTTCGAAAACTAGTATTTGGTTCAAATGTACCTTCCATTTGAAAGATTTCCATTTGCTACAAAATTATTCTTGGAAGAAGCTGAGCTAAGAAGAATGTCTTATGATGGCATTTCAGAAATGTGTCATGCATGTAACTGTAATAAAGGGTGATTTTTTTGTGGTTAGGATTTTCATGCATTAGTATTTGACAGATCACGCGGGATTTCAGACAAGGTGTCAAAGAGAAAGATGCTCAGTATGCTTTGACATTTCATAATGAATAGACTTACTAACGAGCAACGCTTGCAAATAATTGAATTATATTACAAAAATCTGTGTTCGGTTCGAAAAGTGTTTCGCGATTTACGTCCGATTTATGGTCTACATAATCGACCAAGTGAGCAAACAATTAATGCGATTGTGACCAAGTTTCGCACTCAGTTTACTTTATTGGACATTAAACCAACCACACGAATGCGTACAGTGCGTACAGAAGAGAATATTGCGTCTGTTTCTGAGAGTGTTGCTGAAGACCGTGAAATGTCGATTCGTCGCCGTTCGCAGCAATTGGGTTTGTGTTATTCGACGACATGGAAGATTTTACGCAAAGATCTTGGTGTAAAACCGTATAAAATACAGCTCCTGCAAGAACTGAAGCCGAACGATCTGCCACAACGTCGAATTTTCAGTGAATGGGCCCTAGAAAAGTTGGCAGAAAATCCGCTTTTTTATCGACAAATTTTGTTCAGCGATGAGGCTCATTTCTGGTTGAATGGCTACGTAAATAAGCAAAATTGCCGCATTTGGAGTGAAGAGCAACCAGAAGCCGTTCAAGAACTGCCCATGCATCCCGAAAAATGCACTGTTTGGTGTGGTTTGTACGCTGGTGGAATCATTGGACCGTATTTTTTCAAAGATGCTGTTGGACGCAACGTTACGGTGAATGGCGATCGCTATCGTTCGATGCTAACAAACTTTTTGTTGCCAAAAATGGAAGAACTGAACTTAGTTGACATGTGGTTTCAACAAGATGGCGCTACATGCCACACAGCTCGCGATTCTATGGCCATTTTGAGGGAAAACTTCGGAGAACAATTCATCTCAAGAAATGGCCCGGTAAGTTGGCCACCAAGATCATGCGATTTGACGCCTTTAGACTATTTTTTGTGGGGCTACGTCAAATCTAAAGTCTACAGAAATAAGCCAGCAACTATTCCAGTTTTGGAAGACAACATTTCCGAAGAAATTCGGGCTATTCCGGCCGAAATGCTCGAAAAAGTTGCCCAAAATTGGACTTTCCGAATGGACCACCTAAGACGCAGCCGCGGTCAACATTTAAATGAAATTATCTTCAAAAAGTAAATGTCATGGACCAATCTAACGTTTCAAATAAAGAACCGATGAGATTTTGCAAATTTTATGCGTTTTTTTTTAAAAAAAAGTTCTCAAGCTCTTAAAAAATCACCCGTTATAACCATGTAATTAAATTAAATAGTGATAAACAAATCGCTTCTAAGTGCCCTTTGGTACAATACATCCCACTAAACTCAACTATAATCGAATATTTAAACTTTTATATATGACTTTTTTATTATTTTTACTATCTGTTTAAATAACAACATACATTTGTTGATCAAAATAAACCCTGCTTTTGTTTTATTGTACAACCATATCCGTTCTAGTTATTTTTGTTTTGAACTCTTTATTTTTAAAATTAAACTGATTATTTAATTGAACCTATATTTTAATTTTACAAATTTATACATATAAGTTATGGAAATATAAAATATTGTGTAATTCAATATTTTCAATACGATTCTAATCAAAATTTCATACTATTTTATGGAATACTTTTAATCCCAGACAAGAGGCAACCATAATTTTTCATATATAAAGAATATTTTTTTAATTTTGAAAATTTTTATTTCTAATTTTGTTCCCTGTAAATATGGTCATTACAAGACTATGCGTTTAGAATAAATAACGAAGTTTTTATCTAATAAATTCTAATCTCGTAGGTTAACCTTAAAGTAATCTTATTTACGTATTTTAAGGCAAATATGTTAAACTGTTCCTGTTGGCCGAATGGATAAGTTTTTAAATTTTATTAAATTATTGTAGATAATTCAGTATTTTGGTAGAATTTACAAAGAAAATTATCATATTTATTGCGAAATCATTTGTAAAATTTAAAAAAATAAAATACATTTCACAAAAATGATTTTTATGTGTATGCATGGGTTTGTAAATTATACAATTTTTTTTATAGAATAAATAGACTTTTTTGGCATTTACAAATTTGTTGTTATTATTTTAAACTCTTTTGTAAAAGATATAATTATTTTCATGTTTTCTACTATTTTTTTTATTAGTATATATAAATAATAAACTTTAGACGCTAAATGTGAGTTAGTGGCAGTTGATTGGTGAATGACTAAACACCGAATTATAGTGTTTTAATTTGATAATAAGTTAGAACTAAAAAATTGAGTGAAGAGTGTTTTTTCGAGTGCAGTTTTTTTTTTGTTATGGAGCAATTTTTAATAAAAATTGGAATTTCGGCAGAAATAGTAAAAAAATATAACATTGCCAATGCACTAGATGGTAAATTTATAGTTTTATTTTAGTGAATTAATGATAAGTAATACCAATTTAGTGAATTGTAATATCGGTATATCTAACTCAAGCTCTGTGGTATAGAGTTTCCATGTGCATTGAATTTCAATTAAAGTGTTTATTACAACCGTGTTCATTCGAACTAAATAAATGTTTTTATTTTTTATTACAAGCGGTGTTTTATCTGGTTTAAGCCTACATACATATATGTTTTATTTTTATTAAAATTGAAATATGTCATTTTGAATGCAAATTTTAGTGTAATGTCTCGTATTTTTTTATTTCCAAACAATGTGGTTATTTTTAATAATATTTTCGAAGAAACTAACTTGCTCTAATTGTGCAAATAGTTTATTTTTTATAATAATTTTTATATTTAATTTAATTAGTTAATCTATAATTAGAAGTTAATAACACTTGGTTTTTAAGTTTGTCATTTTTCATTTACATGCTTATCATTTTACATGCTATTTACACGATTTAGTAAATCAGTTATTTTTTAGAATCAAACATCGATCTGGAAGCCTTATTTTACATTGAGCCAGAGGATTGGAATATATTTTTTAAGAAACACCTATTATCAATTGGAACCAAAATAAAATTGAAGCATCAAATCAGTATATGGCAAAGAATTAATGTAAGTATAACCTGATTTAATAAATTACTGCAATTTTAATATTTGATGTATTTATAAAATGGCTTAATTATACTTGAAAACGCAACGAAATCTAAATATTTTTCTGCATTTTTCCATAATCAAGTCATTTGTTTAAAAGTCATAAAGTTAATTGAATTTAATATATTTATAGAGTTATTATCACCCAGGGGCGAAGGGTCCATAGAAGCTAGGGAAGCACTGCATCCCTTTCAAAAATCACTATCGTTAAAATAAAATTTCAAATTTGATTTATTTTATGTATAACACGTTTGATTAAAAATATTTTTTTCACAATAATATGCACTATTATGCCTTACAGGTCTGCACATATAGATGTCTAGTTTAATGCAATTAACTTTAAAAATATTTTGTATATTTCTTTCCTACTTTGATTTCTCATTATAATTTATACACATCATCCACCTTCATATTGCATATTATGCATACATAGAACCAAAATAAATACGAATACTCTCGTTAATTTATAGCATGCGTGTTGCATCCAACCAATTATAATCATACGCAACAAAACAGAATAACAAAAAATATTCTCTCTGATTGAAGCGCTTTTAGTTTAGCTTTACCTTACTTCCCTTCACCGTGATATTATTAACAAAATTAATTATCGATGTATATGTGTTTTATCTATTCATAGATTTGTTTATACTCTCACTTGTTACTCTCAGAATACGCTGCAACTTTAGCAGCTTATTAAGAAAATTCTGAAATGAATTATTTTCAATTTTGCACAAATTAACTTCGCATGTTCTCGTGAAGCGACAAGTGATCGGTTTATTGAAAAATTTATTAAAAAAGGTAATAAAGATGTGATTAGGGATAAATTTTAGAGTTTTTAGGAAAAAACTAAAGCTGTCGTGGAAATTGATGAAACGCGATTCTCACTCGAGTGGTGCGAGTGAGAATCACACTCGAAATCATCAAAGATTTAAAAACTTCTCATAGAAAATTATTTTTTGAAATAATTGATCACATTTCAACAGAATTAAGTACTAGATTTCAAAATATTGCTGAGTTCACGTTCTTGGAACTTATAAATTCAAAAAAAAATTCTAAATTTAAATTGAAGTTTCCGGAGCAACAATTTAAAAATCTCCAAGATTTGTATGGCAAACGATTCGATTTTGCAAAATTGAGAAGTGAATTAATTGTTGTGTATAGCGATGAGAACTTTTTGGACAAATCGATATTAGAGATGTTAGAATTTCTAAAGACAATGATTTAATAAGTTCATTCAATGAAGTATCACCCTTATGTCGACTATTCTTAACGATTCCATCTACAAGTGTATCATCCGAAAGAAGCTTTTCTGCTTTAAGTAGAATTAAAACTTATTTAAGAAGTACTATTGGAGATGAACGGCTTTCTTATGTTTTTTTAATTTCTATTGAAAAGAAAGTATTGTCTCAGATTAAAATGTCACCAGATTTCTATAAATTAATTTGTAATGAAAATTTTTGTTTTTAAAAAGAATCGTCGAATTGAATTATATTTTAAATAAATCTTGTAAATAACACATTTTTATGTTGTCAATAAAAATCAGGCTTAATTTAGTTTTCCTAGTTATTGTGTATTTTAGGTATATTTTTTATATTTTAATGTAAGTATAAAAAAATGTGATTATTTCATCAATTTGTCTGATAATTTGGCTCAACAATACTTTTTATTCTAAATTCCAAGAAAATTAAAACACCATTTTTTAACGCAGCTTCCTTTACTCTCCAGTTCACGAGTCGCCTATGTTATCACCGTTGACATAACTCTATTGAAGATTTGACTGGTTATCTAATTTTTTCGGATTACACTCATCTTATGGTTCTTATAAATTACTTGTTCAGTCAGTTTAAAAAATCAAATTTAATTAATTTTTGGTAGGGAATATTTTGGAAATTATTTATTTGACATTATTAATAATGAAATGTTTCATATGTAAATAAACATTTTTATTGCATGAATCACTAATTATGCATTTAAAAGTATTTCATGCTCTTGGGAAAGGTAGTGAATACATATGTTGTGAAGAGAGTTGTAATAGGTATTTTTCAAATTTAGATAATTTTAGGAGACACATGAAAAAACATAATGAAGATAATTCAAACTCTTTACCCAATCTAATAAATAAGACAACCGAAAACACTTCCATACCTACAATTAGCTATCTTAGATATCATTTAAATAAAACTCAAAATATAAGTAGTCCGGCTTGTGCCAGAAAGCCCACCAAAATCTCCAGATGTAACAAGCGAGAAAAAAAATTCAATCAGAGATTCTTTAAATACAATAAATTAGTTGTAAAAATTGTAGTGATTTAATAAGCTTACTAATTTTTATAGATTGAAATAGATTTTAAAAGAATACATAACGCACCAACCATTCAAACTCCGTTTTCGAATTGTTTATTAAAAATAATACCGATGTTGGAGGAAAAGGTCAAAGGGACAGCCGATTTAACTTTACTCTCGATACTAAAATCAGAAGATAATCAGAATTACAATGAAAGTAAGTGTATTAATCAAATCATTCAAATAATTAAATTTTTTTGTATTAATGAAATTGATATATTTATGGTAATTACATTATTTAGGCAAATTATAACATAGAACTAATTGATTATTTAGTAAATGTTATTAGATGGAGGTGCCTAAATAATATAATTATAAAAATACCTAATTGATTTATAATTTATTTGTATCATATTTTCTTAATATTTACAGACGGACAAGCAGCCATACTTTTCCATTTATTACACCATATCAAATATAACCATATTCTACAACCAACATCACAAGAGGTTCGGATTGGATAATAAAAAAATTCACGTCCGATTCAGCGTGCGTGACGCTCAAAACAGTTTTATATTACGCGGAGCGACTGCAGAAGAATTGAAACTAAAGTTACAGTTCCAACTAAACAGACAAAGATCTATTCAGCCATTATTATTAATTACTGGATCGTTGTGTAATCTAACCCAAATTATTGTTTATTTTGATGGTATTCAATTTTAAGTATTTTCATTACTTCGCGGCATTAAAATTTTATTTTATATTTTTAATTTATCTAATTTAAAATATCCGTTAGAATCAGTACAAGTATGGATGTTTATCCAACTTTATTTTTATAAAATAAAAACCAAACATGACGTGCATAACACAGCCGTAAAATTTTTAATTGAACGATTAAATAAATAATTATATTGATTTATAATTTTAATAATTATTTATTTAATCTTATTTAATTATTTTATTTTTATACTTTATTATATTGAAATGTTGTTTATTGTATAATGAAAATTTTTTAGTATTTAATATGTGAATTTTATAAGTACTTATTATAATGTAAGTTTATCTACATAATATTATAGTTTAAATAAAAATGTAATTTTGAATTCAAAGAATGTGTCCTAAATAATTAAATAAATTTGAAAATGTACATACATTGTTTTATTTATTTATGCCTTATTAAAATTTTGTATGTATATATAATACATATTGTAATAATAATTATATATATATATATATATATATATATATATATATATATATATATATATATATATATATATATATATATATATTATATATATAAAGGGTTATCCAATTCAAGCTTGATAAAGTAAACTTAAAAAAAACACACAAAATATTCGGAATGTATTGTAATTTTTATTTCATTTTACAGATTGATCCTTGCCATTTTTAGTTAAACAAGATATCATTCAAATGTCCTCCACGGGACTTCTTACAGGCCTTGATTCTTTTGAGGTAATTTTCAATGACTTTTCGGCACATTTCGGGCGGTATCTCGGCCATTACCTTACGAATATTAGTTTTCAATTCGTCAAGAGTTTGAGGATTGTTTGCGTAAACACGATCTTTCGCGTAGCCCCACAAAAAGAAATCCAAAGGCGTTAAATCACAGGATCTTGGAGGCCAATTGACATCAGCCAATCGCGAAATCAAACGTCCAGGAAATTTCTCTTGCAAAAGATCTCGATTTGCTCGTGTTACGTGGCTCCATCCTGCTGGAACCACATATCGTCAAGATCATAATCTTCGATTTTCGTAAAAAAATAATCGGTTAACATGCGGCCATAGCGCTCAGAATTGACGGTAACGGTTCGTCCATGGTTGTTCTCAAAAAAATACGGCCCAATCACACCACCAGACCACAATGCGCACCAAACAGTGACTTTTTCCGGGTGTAATGGCTTCTCTACAATCAATTGTGGATTTTCTGAGCCCCAAATTCTACAGTTTTGCTTATTAACGTATCCACCAAGCGAAAAATGAGCTTCATCACTGAAGAAAATTTTGTTCGAAAAATCAGCATCGACGGCCTGTTTTTCCAACACCATGCTCCATATTCTTAAATGCTCCATATTCTTAAATGGCAGAATGTCAACTAAATAAATGACAGCGTACTTGACGTTTATCTTTGACAGATGTCGGTATACAGATTTCTACTTTATCAACCTCGAATTGGATAACCCTGTATGGTCTGATACCGGATTCTTTTCAACGATCCCCAAAATACTTTTAGTGAGTAATTTGGTCAAAATTATTGAGAAATTATAATTTTTTCGAATATTCTTGTCTAAAAAATGGCTTTTTATTTCGAGATACCCCACTTTTAACAGTTTTTTTGAGGTTAGAAATTGTTTTATTTTTAAAACACCTAACGGTATCAAAAACTAGACTTTTTGACGAATTTTTTCGTGTGCTCAAAAAATTTTTTCCTCCAAAATTGAAATGGGCAGAGGGGGTGGCCGGTTTGAAAAAGAATTCCCCATATATATATATATATATATATATATATATATATATATATATATATATATATATATATTTTACAAAATTCTTCTGTCGAAATGATATAAATCGTTTGTAAAAATTACAATTTTTGGGTATATTTGGAAAAAACAATTCTTAAAATAAACGAAATGGTTTCAATAAATTATAAAACTTTTATATATTTGATAAAAACAGTTTTCGAAATTGACAATTCGGTTTGTATTGTTTATGCAGTATTTTCTTAATTATATAAAACCCATTATAAAGTTTATAAATTTCTTTTGTAATCTTTTTAAAATTTTTGAAAATTATCCAAAACATTTTGTAATTTATTTAAAAAAGTTTATTCATTTTATAAATTTTAGATTACGTTGAGAAGTATATTTTGTTTATTTAATAAATAATTTAATTAATAAATACAAAATATTTTGTTCAATTGTAGATTGTACAAAAATTTTCATCTGCTGTATATGTTCAAAAATTTTGTTATATTAACCCGTATTTTTATCATTTTTACCTGTTTTTTTCTTTGAGTGAACGTATTTATGAAATGTAAATTATTACCACATGGACGGCGGGTCTGTGCTGATTTCTGCACTTGAACAGAGGGGCTTAGTTGTGCTTATTAACATCACCGATCGTAATCGACGACGAAAATTTGCTTTGCATCTAGCTTCTGGTGGGATTCGAACCCAGTACCTCCCGGTCTAAGTGCCGAAGCTTTAATCACTGCACCACTTGTCCGGTAATAAAATTGTAAATTATGCGATCATTATACTATCCAGAAAAAATAAGTACCAACCTTCAAGCCCCCCAAGTCACACCTAAAATTGTACAATCAGCCAAGAATAAATACCACAGATCGTACCGCTCTAACCATTATTATTACAAACGCATGAATATATAATTTACAATTATAAACGTTTAATTTTAATCGTATGATGAACAGATCAATGTATAATTTATTAATTTAATAAAAGAAGAAGTAATCTTTATCGCGCGATATATAATTTCATTAACAATTTCTTCTCACATTAGAAATACAAGCGAAACATCAATATGTAAGTATTTAAGTTGCAATTAATTAATTAATTGCATTTTTTAATAGAGTGATAATTAAATACATTTATATGTTTGCATTGCTGCCTTGCATTTTTTCATGCTTTGAAGTTGATTCAATACAATTGATTAGATTACATTTATTAAACCAACTATTATTATCTAATGTATATTTTGTCACGATTATACAATTTTCTAAGCGATTTATGCTTAATAAGTAAGTATTCGTACATTATCAATCGTATTACGAAATTAATCATTTTTGTAACACATTTCACTTAGTTTTATTAAACTACCGTATGATATGTAAGTACACAATGTGTACATGTAATACAAGTTCTGCCTATAAAGTTGTTTTATATTGCTTTACTCAATATTGCAATAGGATCTTACCAGCAGGTTTCCGTAGCAAATAACGATAATGCAAATCGATAAAACTTATTATGCTGCAATAAAGTTCTAGACTTGCAAATTATATGTAGGCGTTCGCATTAATTGAGTGTTGATGAAAATTATCAAAATTAACCACATCATACGTACTAAACTGTACAAATATTTGATTTTGCGAATATTATACTCGCATAAAAGAAAGTTTGGCGCAGTTCTATTAATCGATAAATATTCAAATGTATTCATCATTATTGAAAAATGAATTTTTACCAGCTGTATAATTTTATTGATTAATATCCAGATTTCTTTCTAATTTTCACTTACTACACCAAATTCAATTTATCAAGTTTTGGAATTATTTTTATGCCAAACAACACAAGAATACACAGAGCTTGTTTATTTGCTTACTTAAATATTTTACTGAATCATACGTCGAAATTACTTATGATGCTTGTTAACCTTAGTCACCGCAATTAACGATTCCTCAAAACAAATATTTTAGATTATTATGCATTTTTTACAATTTTTGAAGAGGTCTATTATCATATTTATTAGGCTTAGAATTTAATTAGGCAGAAAATTGTTGTACTATAATACAAATTGATTTACTTTAAAGATGATTCCTATATAAGTCTGTATTAAAGTTTTGTTTCGACTGGATAATATTTTTATATTACTTCATAATTTCTTTATAGCTCGTGGATACCTACTAAAATAGATACATTGGGCGAATCTTACTACAATTGCCTATATAGTAGATGAAGAATGAATCAATAGTGCAACCGGCATAAAGACGAGCTGGCGAATTTAGTTCAGCTCGTGAGTAATTAATTGTAGAATCAATTAGTAATCAATTTAGTTTACAATCAGTTAAATTGTTTTTGAATGTGCCGCTCACACAACAAAACTATCAATAATAATTTCAAGGTAAGATTAAGTAACGATAACGTGTGTGTACTTACTTTACGCCTAACAAAGTTTGTGGTAAAAAACAATATATTATTTATGTACAAAAATTGTATAAAATGTGTTATTGAATTCCGCAATATTTTTGTTATTTAGAATTTTTTTAAACTTCAACTTTAATTTAATCATACTTATGAATGAATTCCAGGAAATGGGTAAAGATAATTTGAGCGTATGCAGTAAAATATAAATTTTATTATTTTATTTAACATGACTAATCATATCAAAGTTTCAAATTGGGGATAAATTCAATTTTATAAAATGTATGAGTCCGTTTGAGTATGGTACAAAATTATTAAGGTGTATGCAATAAAAATTGTAAAATGTCTCAAAAGAAATTTTCTGCAAAACCTCTATTAGACTAACCGTTAGCAACCGTAGAACATGTGATACCGAAACCATTTACAATGAAACCATATACGCGTACCTCAAATTACAGAGGTAGTAGCATATTAGAGAATCAAACATTTAATTAATTTATTGGTTTAATTATAAAAAAACATTATTTAAGATCACAAAATGGGGTGCGCTGGTTATACAAGCTCCTCGTGCTGCATCCTGGGTAACGCTAAAAGTATAAACCCGCGGGTACGGGCGCGGTAAAACCCAAGCTACTTGCCTTGAGGGGGAAATACCCATGGCAAATCCTGAAGCGTCTGTTCTCCATGTTAGGGGCGACTATTTCCAGTGTCTGTTCTTCATGTTAGGGGCGGCTGTAAAAAACCTGGCAGTAGGTATAAAATGCAAAGGGAAGGAACCCAGAATCCATATATTCAATGGAGTCAACCAACCAAAACAAAGATACGGTGCAGGGAATCGGATGCTCAGCACCGGCGACTCTCGAGATTGAGCAAGCGGGCTCCCAGTCATCGAGATCTAGCGACCGCAATGATGTAGTGATTCAAAGCTTGGTTACTACACCATATACAGCTAGTCCAGAGCGGACTATTCTCGGACAAACAATTCGGCTTCCGACGTAGCATGTCTACTGAGGACGCGATAGTCCGCCTAACAAACACTATCAAAACCCAAAGTTCAAAATATGTTATGGGTATTTTCTTGGATATAGCTGGAGCATTTGATAACTTAACGTGGCCTAGTGTCATTGCAAGTCTATCAGTTTACAATATACCTGGAAACATCATGAATGTTTTTAAGAGTTACTTTAGCAACCGAACCGCAGAAAACAGAGCCAAATATGGTTCTGTAACAAAACAAGTAACAAAAGGATGCCCTCAGGGGTCAATCCTTGGCCCCCTAATATGGAATATCGTATTTAACACGAGTATGATGAATAACCTGGACGAAATAGCATTTGCAGATGACAAAGTCATTCTGGTGCACGGCAACTCGAGGCTTGAACTTCAACGCCAGGGTCAAATCGCCATAAATAGCATGATACAGTGGTGCGAAACAAATAAAATGTCACTATCTGCAGAAAAAACAGTGATGCTGCAACTAAAAGGCAAATTTGACTCTAGTCGACCACCAACAATATCACTAAACGGTCGAAACATGAAAATGGTCAAGTGCGTTAGATATATTGGAGTTGACCTAGATGAACGAATAACATCTCACGTTCGTAGAGTCTGTGAAAACGCTAAGAAACTATTCCACTCATTGGCGAGAGTGTCAAGAGAGGGATGGGGACTGAATCACAAAACACTTGTATTAATATACAAGGGTGTGGCGGAGGCGCTTTTCACGTACGCAGCAGCTGGTTGGTATGACAGGTTAAACTGTCACCATATCAGATCACTAGTAAGTGCTCAGAGGAATATTTTGCTAGGAGTAACAAAGGCCTACCGAACGGTATCTAAGGACGCCGTTGTGGTTTTGGCCGGAGTGCTCCCGGTAGATATTCTAATCAAAAAGCGAGCGCTCATGTATCACCTAAGAAAAAGAATATACATGTCGCAGATAGTGAACAAATTCAATATAGCAACAAAAATGAAATTGAGCAAATGGCGATTGACCTGTGGCAAAGCAGATGGAATGAATCAGCAGATGGAAGGCATACATTTGCATTCATTCCAAACGTAAAAGATCGTCTAAAAATGAAACTACAACTAACAAGCTCGATTAGTCAAGTAATCTCTGGGCATGGTAAGTTTAAGGCTTACCTCCAGAGATTTAAAATAATAAACCATTGTCGATGTCTATGCGGTTCGGAAGTAGAAGATGTAAACCACCTACTTTTCGAATGTAACGAGGTGACGGTCAAGTCATTAAAACAAAGTTAGTTCCTCTAATTAAAGTAATTAAGAATAATAATTTAGATGAATTTTTAAAAATTAAAAAGAAAAGGAGTAAGGCCTTTATAAATGGGGTATGAACCCAGTAGCTTAGTTAGCTTATCTTTTTATATTTTAGTGTACGAAGCACAAAAGTTTTTGATACTTTTAGGAATAGTTTAATTCTATTAAATATAATGAATGTGGAGAAATGTCCACATAATTTACCCTATCAAGGTAGTCCTTTTTCAGGCAATTCATTAACATTTATTGTAAGATTTGATAATCACGGAATTTAATGAATTTTAATTTTTGTTTTTAATTAGGTAACATAATTTAGTATATATAATATATATATATATGTATTTAATAAATAATTTATTAATATATATATATCTATATAAATAAAATAAAATTAAATTAATTATTAATAATTTAATATTTAATAATTTTATTTAATATAGATCTATATATATATATAAATATTTTATTATATATATATTATTTATTTAGGTATATTATTTATATAAATAGGCATTATTTTATAATGGAAATATTAATATCTTATGAATTATTTATTATTTTTATAAATGTATATATAATTATATCTTTAAATGTTTAACAATATCTATATTAATAATAATTATTTATTAATTGTATATATAACCGAAATTGGAATTAATTATTAAATCATTTATACATTTGGTAGGCATCTATATAAATTAAACTTAAAAAAGAAGAAATTATTAATAATTTTATAGAAATAGTAAATTATTAACATATTATTTAATAAATAATTTATTAATATATATATATCTATATAAATAAAATAAAATTAAATTAATTATTAATAATTTAATATTTAATAATTTTATTTAATATAGATCTATATATATATAAATATTTTATTATATATATATATTATTTATTTAGGTATATTATTTATATAAATAGGCATTATTTTATAATGGAAATATTAATATTTTATGAATTATTTATTATTTTTATAAATGTATATATAATTATATCTTTAAATGTTTAACAATATCTATATTAATAATAATTATTTATTAATTGTATATATAACCGAAATTGGAATTAATTATTAAATCATTTATACATTTGGTAGGCATCTATATAAATTAAACTTAAAAAAGAAGAAATTATTAATAATTTTATAGAAATAGTAAATTATTAACATATTATTTAATAAATAATTTATTAATATATATATATCTATATAAATAAAATAAAATTAAATTAATTATTAATAATTTAATATTTAATAATTTTATTTAATATAGATCTATATATATATATAAATATTTTATTATATATATATTATTTATTTGCTTGCTAATTTATCAACAATGCAATTATTGCAAAATGATGCTTGTGACCTGATATATATTTAAAAATTCTTAGTTTAAGGTTATACTTAGGTATAAGAATTAATGTAAATTTTACGGAAATGTTGACTACGACGGATAATGAATGAATGAACCATATACAGCTACAAGCAATACCACTGAAATTGCCGGTCTGGTGGGTGGTTCATCCAGTACGGCTGACGGAAGTAAAAGGACCTTTATAGAATTGAAAAATCCTTTCTTAATAAGAGGTATGGTGACAAGATCACCTATAAAACACTCTACCTCAAGTTCTGTTAAACGATCATTTTCAACTTCAATGTTGAATATGGAACCAGAAGTGGTAGACGACCCGATAAATATACTCCCAGAAATACACAGTAGCGACACAAGCCTTAAAGAGAGCACTAAACGCAATGTTTAATTGACACAATCTGGCATCGATCGCTATATTACAGTAAAACGGAAAAGAGATAGTCCAAAAGCAGAAAAACTACTGATAAGTACGAAATCGAACGTCGAAAAATTCAAAATACCGCCAGACAACCGATTTGAAATGTTCATCGAAAAGGATGCGGAAGAGAGGCAAATTGTAAATTCAAATACTCAAGAACAGGCAAATTGAAACTACAAGCCACCTCCAATCTACTTACGTAGTGCAAGAACTCAAATCAAGCGTGCTAACAAATGGAAAAACATTTCAGGTAACAAATTTACTTCGAGGCAATATACCCGAAGTAAAAATTCAAACACATGTGGTCAACGACTATAGAGAGGTCGTTAATTTTTACGATGCTCACAACAGAAATTATTATACATACCGATTGAAGTCTTCAAAGGGTCTTTCAGTCGTTATTAAAGGCATCGATGTCCAAGTTGAAACAACCGAAATCCAGGCTGCGCTTGTTGAAGATGGATTTAAGATACAGAATGTATATAGAATCATGAACCGCTTGAAGCAACCACAACCAATGGTCAAAGTTGAACTGGATCCATCCGAAAGCATTTTGAAAAAGGGAGAAGTTCATCCAATATATAAACTAAAGTACCTCATACACAGACGCATAACTGTTGAAGAACCAAAGAAAAAGTCCGGACCAATACAATGTTTAAACTGTCAAGAATATGGGCACTCAAGGACATATTGCAAGTTGATATCAGTATGCGACATATGCGGTGAACTACACCAAACCAAAAGTTGCCCAAAACCAAAGAACTCTACAACTGAAAGGAAATGCAGCAATTGCGGTGGAAACCACACTGCAAACTACCGAGGATGCCCAGTCTACATAAATATTAGTCAATTGTTACATCCCAGGAGGCAGCATAAAACAACAGCAGATGAGCAGAATAATATACCTCCGCATACGCCAAATGACTCTCGTTCGCACAGAACACCATCCAGCAAACCAACATACGCAAGCGTTCTTCAAGGTGAATCCTCAAATGTTGAACCTACCCTGAATAACTGCATGCAAATGATGATGCAATTAATAACAACAATGCAAA
This sequence comes from Nephrotoma appendiculata, assembly GCA_947310385.1. Classification (NCBI taxonomy): domain Eukaryota; kingdom Metazoa; phylum Arthropoda; class Insecta; order Diptera; family Tipulidae; genus Nephrotoma; species Nephrotoma appendiculata. The sequence goes on from OX371223.1 coordinate 280,758,923, forward strand.
ATATACTACAAGCAATGCTAGAAAATCAAACCATTATGATCCAGAAACTATGTCTCCGATAAACTATCTGAATATATGCTATATTGGAACGCAAACGGTATAAGCCAACACAAACTTGAATTAGAACATTTCCTAGCTAAACACGAAATTGATCTTATGTAAGTTTCTGAAACCCACTTAGCCGATAAACACAATTTCAAAATTAATGGTTACGAAGTTTATGATACAAAACATCCCTTGAGCAGAAGTCGAGGAGGAACTGCTATAATTATAAAAAAGTGGATTTGCCATTATGTTCTAAATGAATATAGCACTGAGGAAATTCAAGCAACCTCTGTGTGTGTTGACCTCGACAAAGAAAGCTTAGTCATCGCTTCAATATATTGCCCTCCAAATAATAACGTTTCGGCAGATATCTACAAACGATTTTTTGCAACCTTGGATCAACGTTTAATGGTCGCCGGCGACTTTAATGCCAAACATACGTACTGCGGTTCAAGATTGACTACTCCAAGGGGACGTCAATTAATGAATGTTATTCAAGAAAACCAGTACGATGTTGCATCGTGTGGCCATCCAACTTATTGGCCTACTGATCATAGAAAAATCCCTGACGTCCTAGATTTTGCAGTCACAAGTAAAATAAACCGAGAAATAATCCAAGCTAAACCACTTTTAGAATTATCTTCTGACCGCTCTCCGGTCTTACTACAATACTGGGCCGACAAAAGCCATGTTCTACAAATAACTATCTAACGAACACCTTCACTAACTGGTTGAAATTCAAGATGTACATCAGTCCGAAAAATCGACCTAACGTCTACACTGCAGACGACGAACGATATATCCATTGCTATGGAAAACTTTAATGATCTACTAGTCAACGCAGTTATATTTCGGCCTCGCCTAAACCAAAGAGCAAACATACAAGACACACCATAACATCCGTTGAAATAGAAAAGATGTTAACAGAGAAACGTAGCTTAAGACGTATCTGGCAAATTAATCGATCACCAGATGTTTAACATAACTTTAATCAGACAAAAAGAAAACTACAAAGTCTACTACAAAAAAACAAGATGGATTATTTGCAAAATTATCTTAAAGAATTATCTCCCTATTCGGACACAAACTATTCATTATGGAAGGCCACTAAATACCTTAAACGGCCTCAGCAACCAAATCCGGCAGTTCGTCTTTCAAACGGTAAATGGGCTAGAAGTGATGAAGAAAAAACTATCGCCTTTGCTGATGACCTTGAAAGTGTATTCACTCCAAACCTTGTATGATCGGTGGATCAGACAGAAAATATAGCAATCAGACCTGTGAAGAAATTTAAGATAAAGAAACCACTGGTAAAGTTTATTATTGCACATCAAATTCAATTAAAGAAAGCCCCTGGGTATGATCGAATAACAGGTTAAATGCTTAAACAACTGCCTGAGTGTACCTTTGGACGACTGGCTCAAATATTCAATTCAATTTACGAATCAGGATATATCCCTGAGTGCTGGAAATTATCAACTATAAAAATGATCCCGAAGCCTGGCAAGGAACCAAAGTCTCGTCATATAGACCAATAAGCCTACTACCAATCGTCTCGAAAGTATTCGAAAAACTATTATCGAAAATATTAAACCGGAACTACGAAATATCATCCCTATAGTCATCAATTTGGTTTCAGAGCCGAGCATGGAACCATTGAGCAAGTGCACCGAGTAACTACAGAAATAAGGTCAGCATACGAAGATAAAACATACTACTCCGCCGTATTCTTGGATGTTGCCCAAGCATTCGATAAAGTTTGGCACGAGAATCTGCTTCATAAAATAAATCTTAAATTGCCAGAAATTTACTAACTTATGAAGTCGTATTTGTCAAATCGCAGATATTATGTCAAATACAACACCTCTGAATCGAACGAGAAAAACATTCTGGCTGGAGTACCTCAAGGTAGTGTGCTTGACCCAACATTATATTTAATTTTCACTTCAGATCTACCAACGTCTTCGCAAATTCTGACGTCTACTTTTGCAGATGTTACGGCAATCGTATGTAGCCATAAAAATCCAAAAACGGCGTCTGAAATTCTGCAACAACATATTTATGATATCGAAATATGGCTAAAGAAATGGAAGATAAAGGTCAATGAAGAGAAATCGAACCACGTAACATTCACTCTAAATAAGCTTACTTGTCCGCCTGTCACAACGAACGGAATACCAATCCCTCAATCAAATGGAGCAAAATATCTAGGCGTCCATCTAGATCGACGGTTAACTTAGCGAAAACATATTGAAATGAAACGAGACCATATCAAATTAAAAATTGATAAAATGCACTGGTTGATGGGGAAATATTGAACTATTGAGCTAGAATACAAACTTCTTCTGTATAATACAACACCCTGGTTCGTAAAAAAACAAAAATATACATAAGGACCTTAGCATCCTAACTGTCAAAGACGAATTGAAAAAGATGCGAATCAGCTATGCAGGGAAACTGGTATCTCATCCGAATCTGCTGGCGCGAAACCTACTAGATATACCTACGTCTTCGCGATTAAAGAAGAAAACGATGGCTGTAATAGCATAAATTATAAAATTATTAAGTTTACTTATTGGAAAGAAGTAGATTCTGCTCCCGCAGATTTACATAATTATCTTAGTTATTAAGATTTGAAAACTTATTGTTATTTTCATGATTGAAAGATTCAATAAATAAAGAAAAACAGAATAAAATCATAATGGAAACAAGACACATTTTGATTTCAGAGTAAGTACCTATCCTGGAAAATTATTGATAATACGTAGAAAATATCTTATTCCATTATAAAACAAAAATAATTTACTTTTATTTCACTGGCAATATATCACATGTAGGGATTTGGCCGCGTCAATGAGGTTACATTTTCATGTTATATTCAGATTAATGGTTGATTAGTTCATTAAATCCTAGCTAGGTCTCAGGGTTGCTGGATGAGGCATACTGCTGCTGTATATAGGTATATTGGCTGCTGGGGGGATTATCTCGTTTCCTTCCATTTTACAATTTCTTTATACTCGCAGCGCTCTCAAAATAATGAAAATTAAAACCAAAAATAATGTTAGATTTTAATTTTCAACTTGCTTTTGGAATCTACCGCAAAAATTTAGTAATTCATTATTAACCACTAAAGATTTAAAAATGTATAGAAAATTTAATACGATAATTTTAATAATTTTCGGCTTAATCATAAAACAATGCAAACCAGGTAGATTTTCAATGAAAGCTGGATGAAGTTGAAATGTTCTTATCTCAAATAAAAATTACATTCATACTTAATTTACCTTCTAAAATGTGGGAAACAATTAGATAGTGCATAATTTGAGCAATTCATGAGCCCTAGAAATTTGCAAACATTTTGAGAGCGGTTTGCAAACTAGGAATTTAAGTAAGTAAAGTCGATGGGTCAATGTTGACTCAATTAGGACAAACACTTTTGAATTAAGGGTCCGTTATGAGCTATAAATCTGAGATACGAGGGCAAATCAAAAAGTCTTGCAATATCATATGAAAAAAAAGAGTGAGTGAGACAGCAATATTTTTATTTTTCGACATAATCTCCTTTAAGGTTTATACATTTGTCACATCGATCAATTAACTTGCCTAAACCCTCTAAAAACAAAGATTTCTTTTGCTCCATAAAATATCCATTTACAACAGACTGTACTTCATAGTCACTGGAAAATTTCCGGCCCCTAATTTTTTTTTTCAAATTGGGTAACAGAAATTAGTCACTGGGTGCCAAGTCTGAACTGTACGGTGGATGCGGAATTTCCACGAAGCCGCAGTCCTTTAATGCAGCTTGAGCAACATTAGCCTTGTGCACTGGTGCATTGTCGTGAAGAAGCAAGATTTTTTTTCTAACTTTCCTTGGCCGTTTTTCTCGGATCGCTTTTTTCAATTTTCGCAAAACCGCTGCGTAATATATGCCTGTGATTGTGGTTTTCGGTGGCATATAATCGATTATCAAAATTTCTTCAGCATCCCAAAAAATTGTTGCCAAAACCTTACCAGCAGACAGTTGAGTTTTGAATTTCTTTGGTGGTGGTTCGCTACGTTTAATCCATTGCATCGATTCTTGTTTGGATTCCGGACCCCAGTGATGAAGCCATGTTTCATCGCCTGTTATTATGTTATCCAAGAAATTTTCTGGATCTTCTTTGTACATATCTAAAATCGCCTTTGAAGTTTGAACACGCATTTTTTTTGTTCTGCATTCAACAAACGGGGAACCCATCGTGCACTTACTTTCGACATGTGAAGGTGGTCATGTAATATAGTATATGTGGTACCGTATGAAAGAGAAAGTCTCCACGCTAACCGCGGAATAGAAATACGCCGGTCTTCCAATACAATAGATTCGGCCAAAATTACGTTTTCATGGCTAATAGCATCAGCTGGCCGACCCGAGCAGTTGTCGTCTTCTAATGATGCCCGACCACTTTTGAATAATTTTACCCACCTTGTTACTGTGGCATATGATGGTGCAGATTCGCAGTAAACTTTTGATATATAGTTGAATATATAAATTGCATTTCGGTCATCTTTACAGAAAAATTTAATAACGGCGCGATATTCAATTTCATTCATTTTAAGAAAAATTCAAAACACGTGTTACTAAATTGACAAAAACAAACGAACTGTAAAATTTACATCGAAATGTTCTTCTAGAAGTTTCATCGCGACAAAAAATGGTTTTGAAAAATATATTGTTGTCTCACTCACTCTTTTTTTTCATATGATATTGCAAGACTTTTTGATATACCCTCGTAAGTTCGATTTTTAAAATCATCCTTATATCCAAATCCTTTAGTTTAATTAGGCAAATTATTTAAAATTACAGAAATTAAATATTTCGTTGTGGGTGTATTCGCTTGGAGCTGTGATTTAACTGCCATCTTGCGCCTACATAAAGTAGGCCATTTTTATATTTGACAGCTACAAACTTTTAAATAGTAAAAAAACATCTTGTAACACGGCTTTCTCGAATAATTTAATGTTTATTATAACACGTAATATAACTTGAATAAATTTGGGGTAAGCCAAGTGTGCGGCAGCTTGCAGAAGAGAAATATAGTATTCTAAGGGAAAATACTTCTATGAATTGTATTAAGAAACCGAAACCCGCTCCCATTAAATGTCATATTTCAGAATTAACTGATGGATCTCCTTTACGATCAATGATGCTTGAATCAGCCAAAGGTTACAATTAACAATTTAACAAATACTGAGACATATTTAAAAATTATGTAGGCACTTCTATTTCCTATATAGACATCAAATGAAATTTATAAAATGTCCTATTTATTTCCAAATTTCGACACGGCAAGCAGTACCTGTATTTTTGTTCTCCCTTCCACACAAACGCTCTATAAGCGAATATGAATCGATTTATGAGCTTGAAATATTTAATCACGATACCAACACAAAAAAGTTGGATATTCATATTTGCTTGTAATCCTATGGCACAAAAACTATTCCAAAGCTTACAACCCAACTCAAACTAAAATTCCCACAAATTTAAAAATTTGAAAAATGATATAATAAGACAGTTCCGTAAAATTTCACGTTGGTACTTAGCAAATGTGAGGGTGGTATTCGATCTAAGGAGTAGCAGCTCAAAAATTAAATGGTAATCAAAATATTTATTTTTGCCATTTTAAAAGAATTTTTCATTTGAACTTGAGAAATTCAGGGTGGATTTCGCGCTAAGGGAGACAAGTTCAAACATTTAACTGCTCGCATATTGTAAGCTTAAAAAGCGGACATCGAAATATTTAATTGTAGCAATTTTGAAATAATTTGGCGTTTCAACTTGAAGTTGGGGGTGGTTTGCAGCTCCTACTCCTTGCAGCTCAACATTTTCTACTTATGAATTTCAAGAGCTCGTAATAGTTTACATTTTAATATTTGATACATGTTCACCACACACACACACAAAACACACAAAAACAACTTCAGCTTTCGTAGCTCAAGCTTCAATCGTTCCGGATCACTATTTTTTCGGAATGTCGAGAATTCAACCATTGGCATCGGTTTTGCGGTTGTCGTATGTGTACGTTGCCGGTTTGTCATCCCATCACAGAATCCAATTAAAACCTTCACGGCTGAATTAGTGTAGAATCTTGGATTCCATTATTTTGTAACTCGTTAAACTCGTGTGAAACAGATTGGCGTCTGCTGCGCTTACCGAGTTTGAACGATTGACGAGCAATTGAGATGACATAAATAAACGCTAGCATTTTATTCAAATTAATAAACGAAATATTTGATTTCGTACATTGTAGTACCTAGTTACCTATTTCAATCGCTAATTCTTTCAGAAAAAAGTAACGGCAAGAATTTTATCTTAATAATTTTTTTTTTAAGCTCGAAACAATTTATTTTGACGTGGGGAGGATTCTGATAATCAAATGATGTTGCATTGGATTGCCTAAACTTTGGGTTAACAAAAACTCACGAAAAATTGTCTATTGATCAGAACTAATGTCGTCTTACGAAAATCACTTAGTAATTTTAAAAGAAAGTGAAATATTACCCAAATATATTATAATACAACGATGAAATTCGGGTGGTCTTATTTTAGATAGCGTGCGTTTACCAATTACGTAATGAACGTTACATAAATTTTTTTAGGGATGAAATACATAAACATGAAATACACAATATTTAATTTTGATTCGCAAATTTATTATTGCAAGACGAAACAGCTGATACATTAATATCATAAGATTCAATAAATTATTGTAACACCGTAACGGAAAAACTATTTGTAATTATCGCCGATCGTAGGTCAAATAAGCAAACTTTAATCTATATTACATATTTGCCGATCTGGAATAATGTCGAATCAACTACGATTAATTTAAACTTATATAAATAATTCTTATAAGAATAATCGGCAATCTAACATTTCCTATATATTCAATTAAAATGATGTTTAGAAAATTATATTGCCATTGTTTTATCTACCCCACTGGTAGTTGCGATAATCGTGTAATGGCAGTCCAGAAAAATATCTTAGTATTTAAAAATTCACGATTACCTATAGTTTATATCTGCCTATTTGTATAGTTTGTAATTGAAAATTGAAACGTGAGTATCTGCAAATTTTCTTCAAATAGACAAATACAAACATAAAAGGGGGGTTGTTGTTAGGTTCAATCGGTTATGTTTTCTTAAATTTGGCAATCGTTAATTTCACTCGGATAAATATGAATTACATAAAACAATAATATTATACAAATAAGATTTCTAACTGTTATTAGACTTTAGTTTATTTATAAAACACTGTCGATGATATTTTGAAAATAAATAAAATCTTAAACCTTTAGATCCAGTGAGAGAAAAATGAGATAATTTATTCGGCTTTACACCAATTGCCGTGCAAATTTCATAATCCAATTCCATTAAATTAACGTCATTTAGACCAATCAACATTTAGACGAATGAGAAGGAAATTAGAAATTTAGAAATCCCAAATCACCAGAATTCGAGCCACGTTGTTGATCATTTCAAACTTATTTGCAACTCATCGATGGTTCTAAGGCTGTGTCCCAAACTTAAGGTAAAAGTCAATTTTAAGTAAATTTTTCGGTAAATTCATTTATTTTTCAAAAACTCTATGGCAAACTGATCGAAAAATCTGTTCTAAATCCGATTTTTACCATAGTAAACGATTCACCCGATTATTGGCCCGCAGCAATCTCAAACATAACTGACATAAAATATTCGTAAAAAGTCGTCCAATTAAATTTGAAATTCAAGTCTAATTTTCGAATTCCAGTAAAAAAAACTTTAGTTTCGAAATAAACAGCAACCACCATTAAATGTTGCTTAGGCCGCTTACCAAATACAATTCAGACAAAAGTGCTATGAAAATATTTTTCCCAATTCCCTCCCAGGGAAAGCCAGACTGTGGCACTAGTTAGCCATAAAGTTTGTGAAAAATAATTAAATTTAACAAAAAAATTACCAAAGATCGATTTCTACCCAACAATTGGTACGTAGGCTTAGTGTAAAAATATGAAACGGAATTTCGTATTCGGTAGTAAGAAATTTACGAATTCTAATTAAACAAGAGATTAAACCGAGATCAAGATATCGAAAAGCTAACCAACTATAGGCGAAATGAATGCTCTCAACATGTTGTAACTGTCTCGTTTTCGACGAGAAACGGTGTTCCCTTTTGAAGAAAGTATTAGAAAAAAGAAAGAATATTTGTATTTGTGTAGTGTCTTGGTTGTGTGTGTAGAAGCAAAGGTTTTTCGGTGAATCGCGTATTCTACAGCATCCACAAACCTCCAAACTAGAAAGTAACACAAGCTTTTAAGAAAGAGATCATTTTTCTTTAGCGGCAGGGTAACTAAAAAAAACTTTTAGAATCATGTTACGGAAGTATCTGTGCCCAACAAATAATATTGGATGAATTTGTAAATATCGACCAGAAAACAAAGATAATTAAATGTAAAATAAACACAAAATTTATGCATCCTTAAGCAATATATTTACAACACATCCGGCATTTCAAAACCACTAATCAGTGATCGTGAAATATGTAAAAAGCGAGTTGTAAAAGCCTGGCTTGCGTACTAATAGAGACACCACTTTATAAACTTTACAATGTTAAAGTGGATTTATATTAACGTTGCAAGTTAACGTTTGATGTCATGGCCCCGCTAGAGCACGATAATATAAGCGAGGAGGTTTTAATAGACGATAGTCTACATGCACAGCAACAGACATTGCTTTGGATCGGGAAAAATTTTCTGCAAATAGCGCCAAATGAAGGCTGTTTGCCCCAGAGTATTCTTTTTGATGAGCGTAGTGAAGAACTATCGTTTCCAGCGATCTATCTCGGCCAGTTTCGAGAATTTAAAAACGGAGTAAAAGTCACCCCATGATGGCTACCAGTGAACTGAGGCGTGCTGACAGAAGCGGCGTTACTCCCATTTATTGTACATGGCGATGAAGATAATGCGACTTCATGTACGCTATTCTCTGACTATTAAATATATCGGCTTAATACCTCATTTACTCGGGAGCAAGTTGAATCGATAAATTTCATCATTTGTATAAACTACAGAATCCAAATGGGAGCATGCTGAGTGATGTGACTTTGAAAGAGATGCACTTCAATACCAAAGCTTCCTTAGTGAATGAAGATCCAGTGACTTGTGCTCTCTATTTCAAGAAGCTGGTAGACACTGTAATGATGATTTTGCAGTCTAAGCAGCATTGCCCTTTTGGATGTAATCGGGCGGTGCATTACTTTAAAATGATCGAGTTTCAGCATCGCAGACGTCCACACGCGCACATATTGTTGTGGCTGGAAAGCACACCTTTGGATGCTATAGGTTTCGATACTCAATCGGCCTGTGATATGACTGATCGCCTCATTAGCGTTTCGGAAAAACCAGCTTCGGCCTATTCTAAACTGTCGCTTTGGAGCTCCGTTTATGCATATGCGTCACACAGCTATTCTGCTGCCTATGCCTGAGAGCGACAATCGTAGAGTCTGTTAAGCGGAGAATTATTAGAAATACTGGCAACACTTAAAAGACAACAATCATGCTGATATCGACGCCTTTTTTAAGGCAAACGAAATTCAATCGGGTGTTTACTATGAAAATATGCTCAGATCAAGTATAACTAAACCAAAGGTCTTCATACAGCAAACGCCATCAGAGAAATGGATGAATCCATTTAATAAGTTTATCTTCAGATTGCTTGGCTCTAATATCAATATTCAGTTTATAATTGATAAGTATTCCTGCGCTGCTTATGTAGTCAGATATGTGAATCCAGGCTATGAAGGAGCATCCGGAGTTTGAAATAATCGAAAATACAAGGAAATTGAGTATCGATCTTTTAAGTTCTGTTAAAAATTCCAGCTAAGAAGCGGCTTAGTACTTACTTCGTCTATCTATGTCGGAAAGCTAGGTAGTTATACAGCATCTGCCTACTTGCTGGCCAATAGAGCGACAGAGAGTTAAAAAATCCAAGGAGCAACTGGATGAGGAGGAGGCTGTTGGTGATTCCACGGATATATGAAAGGATAGTTGGTTCGACAAGTACAAGACGCGTCTACCCGAGTTTACGGAGCTAACATTGTTGACTGAGGTCGCTGCGTACTACATCATGACGTCACAGTTTGACGAATAAGCAAAATATAAGCAGATACTTATATGACGAGAACGAGAATATTATTCTACAACGCCGTCGAGAATTTAAGTCCGATTTAAACATCTGAAAACCGATGGAAATTTTTATTTTAAACAACTGTGTTTTAAACAACTGTGGAAATCAAATTCTGTTATGAATTCCGATTTACTTCTGGCTACACTGAATAAACTGGGCCCGATTGAAAAGAAACGGGCTAATATAATGGAGAAGGAAGAATTCAACCGCCTCATGCGTATTACTAATGATCGCCAAAAGGGTTTATTAATTCATGTTATCGGAGTTCTGCTTGACAAACAACAAGCCGAACCCATTCAAATTTTCTTTACGGGACCTGCTGGTTGTGTAAAAACATTTGTCATCTATTTATTGATGGAAATTTACAATAGGTTCACAAATACCGATGGCTACTGCAATGCTTACATTTGCAGTAGTTTCATTGGTAAAGCAACCATCGCGATCGTATTCCACTGTGCATACTGCTCTAAAAATATCAATATCAAAAAATTTGACTCTATCTTGTGAATACGCTTAGTAATATCGCACACTATTTAAGTATATGTGTGGTCTCATCGTCGACGAGGTCAGCATGATTGGAGCTGAGTTGCTGCAGCAAATCGATGCCAGATTCAAACAAATTACAGGTACGTCGTTTAACTTTGGAGGAAAAAATATTTTTTTAGTGAGCGACCTCTGACAACTCCGGTCTACTCCGATTTATTATCAACTCAAGAACTCCTTGGCCGGTCCAACTTTGTGGCGGAGTTTAAAATTTTACGAGCTGACGGAAGTAATGCGACAAGCCAATCAAGAATTTTCCAAGGTTTTAACAGGCATATGAACCGGCGATGTACTGGATGAACCTGGACAACGATTAATCGAAGCTCGCTTTGTGTACAAAGAGTTTGCTCAAAAAGAGTCCCAAATGCTATCAGGCTCTTTCTTCGAAACGCATCAGTAAATAATTACAACATGTCTGTGCTCAACGCATCTAGCATAAAGTGATTCCCATTGCTGCCAATGAATTTGTAGGCTTCAACAAATTGCTCAAGTGCGGTAGTTATTACACAAGATGTCTGTGTTCGAAAGAGGCGGACTGCTCTTTGAGTTGGTACTTTTGATTGATAAGCCGTATATTAATTCCACCAATATTGATGTAGCAGACGGTTTGGCTAACGGTGCACTCGGTTACGTAGGACATATTGAATTTGAAAAATACACCATTAAGCGGTTTTGGATCAGGTTTCCCATCTCCAACCGTACGGATCAGGACCTTATACCTATCGCCAAAAGAAACGCATCTGTATCCCTTAATCCAAACAGGACTATGTTGGTAAAGCGCCGTCAATTTCCTTTAGTCCCTGCTTGTGCAGTGACCATACACAAGGCTCACAGTGTATCTTTCGATGCAGTCGTTTACGAACATGAGAAGAATCACAGATTCACTTCATTTGAAGGGCTTTATTTAATCTCAAAGAATGGGAACGGTATTTTTCTTCACGGATTAAGAACAACACATTCCACGATTGCCTTGCGCAACGAACTGAGTAGATTAGCTGCCAACCAACTAATTACAGCCCAAGACAATATTGTTCAACTTTTGCACAGTAAAGATATGACGTTCCTCATGTTCAATTATCAAAGTTTCAGGTCACGTTGGGAAGATCTGGTAGATTTAGTTACGCGGAGCTGCACTATACTCATGCTTGCCGAGACGTGGCTCAATAATGACGACCAGATAGAAATACCATTTTTTAATTGGTGCGTCCAATTCAAACGGAAATATCTACGAGCTGGTGGGGTCGCCTTGTACCAAAAAAAACAGGAATAGCTCACGTAATCACGCCGCATATGGAAATCCTGACGAGAAACTAGTGGTCTCGGAGTTGCAGTTAAACAGGTTGGAAATATTTGCTCGGTCAAATGTTTAATGGCATACGGTCAAAATCTATTCTTAGTCATCATCATCATATGCATTTCTCCAAACCAGAAAATAATAATACCGCCCCGGTGGCAAAGTGGGAAGCATGCTTGCTCCAGCGACCGGAGGTCCCGGGTCCGATTCCCGGTGGTGACAAAGAAAAAAAAAATCACGGCTGGTTTTAAGATCAATGACCTAATCACTAGTTATCCGAAATGAAAATATGATTATGAAACTTCATTTGAGGCGGTCAAATCCCTTGATGGGATATAGTGCCAGAGAGAGATAAAGAGAGAGAGAGAGAAAGAGAGAAAAAATAATTGGCATAATCAAGTTTATCTAGGTACTTTGTTTTGCTGCCTTAAAGTAATTCTATTCTTCTTGGCGAATTGAATCATCTTATCCCAATGATAGTATCGGGCGTCTTCAACTCAAAGTAAACTTCTCAAAACTCGAAGCGGAAGAACTAATTGATTTACGTGCTTGATTTAGTACGTTCAAGTTAGAATTAAATACTCGGCGAAACGTAGCAACCACGCAACACGGCGCGCCTTGGTTGCAGCTAAAACGAAAACCGCACCACTTACACCATTATCAATTCCTCGACTTGAGTTACAAGCGGCGGTACTCAGCGCCCGACTAGCTAATAGCACTGGCGATTCCCACTCCATTCACATTCAAGAGCGCATTCACGAACGGCCCTCTGCTGGTTACAATCCGATCATCGCAAATATCATCAGTTCGTGGCACATTGTGTTGGTGAAATAATGGAAACCACGAAATTAAAGGAATGGAGATTGCTTCCCACCAAAAATAATGTAGCGGATGATGGCACAAAATGGAAGAAACTACCAGATTTGAATTCATCTAGTCGATGGCTGAACGGGCCTGAATTTCTTCGACTAGCTGAACCATGGTTGCCCGACCAACCCCAAGTCGTCTACGAAGCTCCCATTGAGGAACGAGGTCCTTACTACATGCATACGGTCAAATATTATCCATCGGCAATCAAGGTGGAGCGATTTTTCAGTTGGCAACGCCTTCTTCGTGTGCAAGCATTTACATTGAGGTATGTAAATAATCTAAGATGTAGAGTTCATAATACTGCCGTACGTAACCGTAGGACCTATCACTCAAACCGAGTTTGTGAAAGAAAACACCGAACTGTACCGTCGAGCCCAGTTCGATGCCTATCAAACGGAGCTAGAAATATTGTTACGACACCAATCGCTTCCAATAGATGAACAAGTAAACGTTTCGAAAACCAGCCTTATTTATAGGAGTTCACCATATTTAGACAACGTTGGCATTTTAAGGATGAAAGGGAGGATTGATGCTTCGGAAGATGCAAGTATCAATCAAAAGCTATCAATATTGCTACCGAAATGTCATAGGGTGACTTATTAGTTAGTCATGTCATATCATCGAAAATACCACCACCATAACCATGAAACCGTTATTAACGAGCTCCGTCAGCAATACGTAATACCGGGCGTAAGGCAGTTATTGAAAAGAGTACGATCTTCATGCCAGAGATGTAAAAACCAGAATGCTCTCCCTCAAGAGCCACATATGGCGGAATTACCTACAGCTCGGCTTGCATCCTTCACTCGACCGTTCTCTTATGTGAGCATAGACTACTTTGGACCGATTAATGTTTCGGTTGGACGTCATACGGAGAATAGGTGGAGAGTCCTGTTTACTTGCTTGACGACACGGACAGTACATATTGAAACAACGCATAATTTAACCACCGATTCAAGCATAAGGTGTATTCGCAATTTCGAATCGAGCGGAAGCCGAAATGCGTCGCACACTAACTGAAATCGATCAGAGTCGACTTCATGCAGAATTTACAACCCCGGGATCCAGATGACTGTTTAATCCGCCCGCGTCACCACATATGGGTAGCAGCTGGGAACGTTTGGTGCGCTCAATCAAGAATACCTTATACTATATTATGCCTCAGCACAACCCAGGTGATGAATTGCTTCGAAACTTGTTAATATAGATTGAAAGCATTATCAATTCTCGTCCGCTAACGTTCGTTTCCAGTTTGAGGGCATCGATTCTGAAGCCTTGACACCAAACCATTTTTTGCTGGGATCATCAAGCGGTACAAAACCCCCTGGTGATTTCAACGATAAGGACCTGATACTCAGAAAGAACTGGCGGAAGTCGCATAATTTAGCGAACTTATTTTGGAAGCGATGCTTATCCGAGTTTTTGCCCACGCTGACAAAGCGAACGAAATGGTTCATGCCTGTAAAACCGATTGAAAAGGGCGCTGTGGTCATTATCGTTGATAATAATTTACCACGAAATTTGTGGCCGAAGGGATTGCTAATCGAAACAAACCTCGCCACGGATGGGCAGGTGAAAAGTGCTGTCGTACAAACTCCTAGTGGCATCTACGTAAGGCCGGCCGTGAAACTGGCAGTGTTGGATGTGCAACCGGAAAAGCTGGGTAATCCTACATCACCGAGAGATGCGAGTCAACTTACCGGGTTGGAGGATGTTGCACAAGGTTAAATCAAGTAGGCTGTTCGTGACATAAAAAATAAAATAAAAAAGAGAAGTGAAAAAAATTATGGTTTAGAATCGAAGAGTCGAGACACAAAAAATAATATAAAAAATTTAAAAAAGATTGAATAAAAGAAAAATAGTAATTTGTACTGCGAATACTAAATATTCGAGCTGACAAATAATGTTTGATTTTAATTGGACCAGAAACGTCACAAGAAGCGTCGATCCATAAATTGCGATAAACGGGTCTCATACGAAACGACACATTTCACAACAGGATGTGCTAAAACAGGATGTCACAAAACAGGATATCACAAAACAGTACATGGTACACTAAAGTACATGGTACGAAACAGGACCGATTAAAACAGTACATCACAAAACAGTACATGGTACAGTAGAGTACATGGTACGGAACAGGACCGATTAAAACAGTACATCACAAAACAGGACATGGTACACTAAAGTACATGGTACGGAAGAGTACATCGCAAAACAGTACATATTAAAAGAGAACACCACAAAATAGTTAATAGTCAATTTTATTTTACGGTTTTAATAACTAGTTGTGTGGGTACGGAAAAGTACCATGTCAAAAATTTATTTTTGTATGTTTTTTGAACCAACATACCGCCATTACATACTATGGTTTTTTACTCACACATTTGTGTGGTTTGGACTTAAATTGAGCCATTTTTTTTGGTTAAAAAAGCGATATATTTATTTATATATTTATTTAAATTTTTGATCTATTTTGCAACCATCAAGTATTAGCGATTTAAATAAAAATAATGTTATATATTGTTAGGTGAAGGGATATTTTATTATAACTTAAAGCAATTATAATTCTATATAGTATACTGTCTAATTACTCTAGGTGAAGGCAAATATCCACTTGATAATACCCTAATTACTAAACGTATTCAATAAAAAATATTTAACAAATCAAGCTGAAAAAATCCTCCAGCTTAACGTTCAGTAAAATGTACTTTAGTGTACCATGTACTGTTTTGTGATGTACTCTTTTTATCGGTCCTGTTTCGTACCATGTACTGTAGCGTACCATGTACTGTTTTGTGATGTACTGTTTTTATCGGTCCTGTTCCGTACCATGTACTGTTTTGTGATGTCCTGTTTTATTACATCCTGTTTTGAAATGTGCCATAGTGAGCGGCTTCGGCGATAAACTACGCTCACCCGGTTAACAAGTAAGTCGAAAATGTTCAAAATGTTAGTCGTATGACTGTGGTTGATTCTGAAGTTATTAAAATGACTTCTGTGCCTTTTCATTGTATATCTATAAGGAACGCAAATGTACAGTTTGTGTTTTATTCTTTAATGTTAGAAATATAACTAAAACGGGTCATTTCATGAAAATCTGACTTGGAAGTCAACCTTACAATAAGATGAAATGATTTTTTTAGAATGTCAGCTTGCAATTCAATCATTTGACGTTCAAAGACACTAGGTACAGAACTTTGGGTTGGGCGTTCGTTAAATATCAATGTTTGGTATTGGAGTACAGAATACTGACGTAATCGACATATGAAAAAAGAACTCAAAAGTGATCTACAAAAATTTGACTTTAATGTTCAATACTAAGGATGAATATTGAGGGCAGATACAAATAAAATAACAACTAATCTAAACATTGGTTTTGGAGACAGTCATATGACAAAAATCGAAGTAAATGACGAGAAACTGACATAGTCGCCCTCTCATTCAACGAACTCCGAGGTTAGTCAAATTCAGAAAACTGTAAAAATATGCTGAACGTTGACTTCAGGGTCGAAAAAGTATCAAATTGTAGGCTTAAATGTCACTCCTAAAATAGACATACATAGTGAGAATTTCCAGAAATTACTGATTTTGTGATATAATTCGCCAAATCGATAATTTCTTGCTTTGTATTATAAGTACTTAGCAAGAGTTAAATTTTGGTCGTTGCGACTTGATGAGTAGACTAACTTTTTATCAGTACGAAACCAAGCTGCCAAGAAGCGACCTAAGGAAGTTCTCATTTTTGTAAGGGTTTGTGTATCTTTGTGTACACAAGTACCCTGGGGTTAAAAATGGGAGGAGTGCACATTTCTACTTTTTGTGGTAGATATATTAAGTGTAAATGGTGTCTGTTTATTTTCTATGACTAGAAAAGTCATACAATTTTATAAATGCTATTAAAAATACACCACAATTCCTATAGTCGTATCACGTCACTTCAAGTGACTATAGTCACGTCGTCTACATTATCTTATTCTCATAGTCGCAAGTTACGACTATACCAATGCCTCCTAAACTACAGGCCTCGTACTACTCTCATTTTTTGCACATGACGTCAATTTATGTCTAAACCGAGACTGCGCAATAATAATTTTAAGATTTTTACACTAACAAAACAACTAGAGAAAGCAACAACAACGTATACATAGCGTGTCGTCATCATTTGGTGTATGCTGCCTGTAGTTTAGGATGCATTGACTATAGTCACTTCATGTGACGTTCTGTCACAACTTTTTGAAGTGACAGGAATATTTTTTGTCGAATTCATCAGAATTAAATAACATTTTTATTATTGAATTACGACGAGCCTAAATATAGTTTTAGTTTGTGTTTTTAAACCATTTAACCCGCGTCACTTGAAGCGACTACAAGAATATGAATGTTCATCTCACGTGACACGACTATTGTCACTTCACATGAAGTGACACGACTATGGGAATTGGGCTGATAATGTTTTGTCCGAAAAAATATAACACGTTATCGTCTATTTTAGGAGTGACTTTAAGCCTACAATTTGATACTTTTTCGCGTTGGTATTTTGTGTACTGTTAAACTTCATCTAAAGTCAGACATGAACGATTTGGCGTCAAGACCGGATATTTAATTATTTTTGAAGTTAGGAGTTAGTATACTATTAACTTTGTCTAAAGTCAGACTTTGGAGTCAGAAATATAACACAATTAACGTTTTAGTTTGGTCAAGCAGTTGATTGCCATCAAAGTGACTTCTTGCACTGGTGAAAGTCTGTTATACGAATGGAGCTGGCCTGCTTTTAATATATCCTTATATATGGCGTGTCTGTATCATGTTCCGATTTCGTTCGTCGACAATTGATATTTCAGGTTTTCGAATATCTCGGCGATAAATGGCTTTTGGTTTACCGGGCTGCTACCACTCGAAGAGAAATTACCCAAACATCCCATCCTTATTGCGCCATCTCGCAATAACGGCGAAACAAGTCTATTACTTCATCAAAATTCAAAGAAATTTTTTAAGAATTGAAAACAAACAGAAGATTATTTTCCTAACATAAGAATATTCCTAATGCATACATTTCCATAAATCTTGTCAAAGTAATCCGTTGTTATCGACTAATTTCACTCCAAGGCCAACCTAACGATAATCGTTTTGTACATCTTCTTACGAGAAAATGCAAGATAACAGAATATAGTTATTTTCGTATTACAATATTTTGTGACCAAGGTTGAATATTGCTCATCAGATCATTTTCAACGATTTACATTGCGTCATACCAAAAAACTTATTAGATTAACTTGTCTCTTGCACTCTCAAGGGCATAACGTGCTTACATCTTTGGCGCGCTACACAGCTCACGTCACATAATAATTTCACTTTTAAAATTAAGTCAAGTTACGCTTTTCGCCTTCGTCACAGTTCACTGCCCAGCATTATGTACTTTATTGAGATAGGTTTTTTTGTTCAATATTCAAGACTTATGTATATAAAAGCAACGAGACAGGGTTTTATATGTTTGCCATTTAAACATGCATAATTTCAAGCAGAGTATGGGAGTTTATTTTATTAAGGTTATATAAACTTAATATAAAATTAAATAAATCGGATTTTATGTATGTAAATATAAATATAACAGTCAAATCAAGTACATACATTTTTTTTACGTATGTACAAAACGTATGGATTAAGAGTAGAGTAGGTCATTCAGTAGTAATGTATACGATTTGTCATTGACTTACCCTTTTACTTAAACATATCACAGGCCATAGTGAACATCCTAATGTACAGCAACAGCACACACAACCGCAAAACAACCATTTTACATTAACGGGAAGGGTTTTCTTCAGCACGCCATTTATTCGTTGAATTGTCGCTTGAAATTCTTCTGGCGCAACACGTGAAACTAATCCAGATGGAAATTCTGTATTAAATCGATTACTTAAACCAAAACTGTAACACAAAGAAATATTTTTGTTTAGATATTGCGAAAGGGTTTTTTATGTGGTGAAAGGAAACACGAAAAATAATTACTTACACTGTCATATTCCCAGCACCCCGAATTACGATCGGATCTGGAACAAATGCAACATGTGGATCATCAACAATTTCATCAATGATTTCCTCTTCGTAGATTGCATCGAAATCAGCCATGTTTAGCACAACTTTTTAATAAATTAAATTTTATTTTTATTTTAAATACAAAACACACACAACTTTTACTTTTTTTATGTGTTGTTGGTGTAGTATATGGTGTGGTGCAAAATAGGATTTTCGATTTGTTTGCTGCTTGCAATTTTCTTATACATACAAATTTCTCGCGATTGGTTTCGTTTTTAATTCACAAAAACAAAAACAACATAAAATAAAAATTCAAAACAAAAACACAAAAAGATACTTTTTTGTTGCTGTTTTAATTAGATTCATAACAGTGTAGTGTCGTTTTATTCATTTTTCTATTATTCAATTTTACTTCTTATTTTTTTCGTCTTGCACCTCACAGATTTTATATTTTTAATAAATGTTTAATATTCATCTTAATATTTTTATAAAATACTTCACAACACTTCACAATTACTAATTCACTTATTAAAATAAAAAATATAAAAGATTTGATTGAATTTTGTTGCGAATTTATTTATTGTTTGGCGACTGAAAATCTTGTATGACTTTTCCTTTATTTCAATTTTACTTTTTTGACAATAGAAAGTTATTTTTGTTCGTGCAATGAAATAAAAATTAGTTTAGTTTTTGTTATGTTGGTGCTTGGGTAAGAAACAGCAATGAAAAGATGTTGAACAGCAGGGAGCGTTCAATGAAGTTTTACACAAATTTGTGTAGTTGGTGTAACAGATAATGCAAGATAGTATTGATTTAGTAACACCATATACTTACATTGTAGCGGTTATTTATATAATTAAAAGAAATAAAACTTTTAGTGAATTTACACACATAAATTTTAATTATTTTTTTAGTTTCACTAGCTCAGGGTTACAATACTTTTGTCTTATTTCATTCAGAGCGCATTGTCAACTAAAACTAAAAACGTGTATTATAACAGCAGGGATGATATTTCTATGATATCAAAAGTACTGAATTTTTAAGAAACATATATAGTAGGTACTGAATCTAATTTGAAAGTAATTTCCGCACATTTATCTACTTCACCAATAATTGACTAACTAAACAAACAAATTTCAAGACAAATTCAATTCAATCTGTTTTGACGCACATCAAAATAACATTTTGTAGGAGCTGAAAGAAAAAATTCATGTAATTCTTTCGTATTTGCGCGTAATTTGATTTCTACTGGTATATTTCAATTCAAAGATAGTCTCATCATGTTTTTATATACAGAAAAGTAGTAATTAACCAGTATGATATGAATGGCTGAGTGCCTCTCGTGGACTTAATTAGTCTCAACAAGAGCATTAAAACTGCAGCAATTCTAACGCTCGATTTTGAGAAATTGAACTGTATCTGTTTATTAGATAGATCTCTACCATTAGTATCACTAATATTTCTAAGCCTGGAACTTTGGATTACACGTAACTATTTGATTATTTTGGATAAAAGAAAATTTCAATCAAAGTTGAAAAATAGGAACAAAAAAATATAAATATGAGATTTGTTTACCAAATGAAACGATTTGGCTGGTTGATTCCACTCTCCTTCAATATTCTCCACTTTGAAGTTATCAAAGGCTTTCATCCCGCGATTTGAAAAATAGTACCACTAGCAGCGTAAGTGTTAGAAAGCTCATCACAGATTTTTCACTTTTATCATTATAATAAGAGTATCATTCTTTTTTTTTGTCATCCAATACTTTTTTGAATTTCTCATCCCATACTGTTTGTTTTTATTCGTAACAATATTTGGTTTGAAAGCTGATTTTTTATAAATGAACTCCTTTGGAAGAAAGAAATTTTACTGTTAAAATCTAAAGAGAGTCGACTAATTTTTCAGCAGGATTGTGTTCTGAACCTTTATTGGTGTCTTGAGCCCAAGTGATGGGTTCCGTTGGTCGTGGAACTAACCATAATTCAACTGTGCCAAAGGAATTAAAGGATCCGCAGATTTGTTCATTTTTATAAAGCCTAGATTCCTATGGCCATCCACCGTACGAGTGTGGGGCTCCACTAATCATGGGAATTCCAGATATGTAAATTTGAGTGTCAGTTCAACGTCCGCAGAATTGTCTTTGCCAGTAGTTGCTGTACTCTGTTGGCCAGTTTATGACGAAACATGAAGTTTTACTGATCGTGAACATTCTCGCACGGTCGATTGCAATAGGAGTTTAGAACTTATCTAAGTTAATTAAATTACGGATAATTGCTCTTTTTCAACGAAACCGATACGCTTCCCGTGTAGATGGACATTGGAGTCTAGAAGTGGTCTAAATTAGCAAATTTGCGGACCTTTTAAATTCTTGGGCGGAAGAATTTTTTATTTGTAAACGGTACAAGTGCGTTTCCCTTGTCAAGTTTATTTGAATGGTGATAAGACAGCCAGAAGGGTGTAGCACACAATCTTACTCTTCAAAATATTGCTTTCAATGGGAATATCAATTGTGGGATGAGAAAGTCAAGGGAGAGGGGATGATGGGAAATCGTGGGTTATGAAATCTGTATGATCTATCTATAATTTGTAGAGTCCCGTATGAGTTTTTTAACGCTGGTAGTATATTTTTTTTTTAAATCGTAGGATGAAAGTCTGGAATAACTTGAAGGCAGACTAAAATACTCTATCGTTGTAACAAATCTACCCCTTCACACGTTTCGTGTTCCCCTGTGCAATAAAAAAATGTTTACATCGCTTAAAATTTTGACACAGAGATACAAACTCATGATTAAATTTATTTATTTTGTCCAATAAGGAAAATTTTGCGTATTATTTTTTTGATATTTACTATTTTTTACAAAAATTCCAATTTTGTCTTGAGTGTTCGTTTCAGAGTAATAAATATCATAACGATTATCAGCTTACTTCATTTCTAGGTGTGCCTAGATTTTCCCGACAATCTACTCAACCAAAACGTTATACTTTCCCTTCGAACGAAACATGTTCCCCTTTGAATTAAAATATGTTTCTTTCGACAAATGCTGCTGCAGGGATGCAAATTCACAAAACAATAATTGTAAACCCTTTGTGATTATTATGACAAATCTCAGCCAACTTTACTTCAAAGTACGACAAACTCTACCGGAGAATTCTGATGCACGTAACGGTAACATAAATTTGGCTTTAGCGTTAACTGATATTTCGGATTTAGCGTTAACTTATTTTAATAAGTAAATGCTTAATTGTGAAAATTTAGTTGGCGCACCTAGCACACCTAGAATGGAAGCTTGTTGTCGCAACAAGAATAATATTGATCACTTTATTTGGTGATTGCACAGACCAAAGTACCGGGCAAATAAAACCGAACAATAAAAAGCATTTTTATTGGTACATTTTGGCAAATGTCGCCCCCACCCTCAAGCATTACAAGTATTTAATTTAATTAATCTTGAAGCAATTTTTCCGAAAATAAATTAGTTTCAACATTTCCGAAAAAATGGAGCAATGATGCCGCCTGTCAAATGCGACAATTTTGCTTGTTGACGTAACGTCCGAAGTGAAAATGAGCTTCGTCAGAAAAAAATGGTTTTTCGGTAAAAATGCTCATTTTCTTTCAAGCGTTCCACAGCCTAATTAGCGAACCGAAAACGTTGCGGATGGTCATTTTGCTTTAGCTTCTGCACTAATTGAGCATTGTGAATCTTTATAACCGAGGACTTTATGCGAAATTCCCATTACAGAACTGCGTGAAATGTTCGATTCTTGAACAAGAGTTGATGATGATGATGCTCAGACAGATTCTGAGCAACAGCTTCAATGTTCTTGGCTGTACGAGCTGTAAATGCACGCACACGTGTTGGTTTATCCAATAAAAATTCAGTTTCACGAACTT
Source organism: Nephrotoma appendiculata (assembly GCA_947310385.1). Taxonomy (NCBI): domain Eukaryota; kingdom Metazoa; phylum Arthropoda; class Insecta; order Diptera; family Tipulidae; genus Nephrotoma; species Nephrotoma appendiculata. The sequence goes on from OX371223.1 coordinate 280,781,803, forward strand.
GCATTTCATTTCTACTGAATTTTTAACGTAGATTTCTTACAGTTTGGATAGAAGACTCACCACTTTGAAAGAAAGTTTTCAATATTTTCCAAATTTGTTCAAGCGTAAGGCGACCCATTTCGTAAACACTATACTAATTTTCTATCATAACACGAACGACGTGTGTTGCCACACTCGAAATAACCGGTAGTTGAAATTGCAAACGCTAAATGAATGACTCGTTACTAGGCGAAATCCCAAAGATTACATTTTGTTATTCTTTTCTTCTGCAAAAGATGTCAAACGAATTACGAGTGATAATTTTTGAATTTTTTCAAAAGTACTGAAAACGGCACGAAAGTATCTAAGTGTCTTTTATACAGCCTGAGTATCGAAAAAAAACTATAGTATCGGCAATATCATCCCTGATTAACAGAATGAAAAAAATGGAAAAGAAAGAAAGGTAAACAGGGTTTCCGCTACACTCCCCGTTTTAAACTTTAAAACGGTTCGTTAAAGTTTAAACATAAACGTTTTTTTCATTGTTGTTGTGGTCGTCCTCTACGTCGTATAGGATTGGTAGGTAATGCACTGTTGTGACTAGAGTACAATTTTAGAGCCGAAACATGGTACTTTCTTATTAGAGTTTTGTCTCGGTCGGTTGTTTCTATTTCATAAGTGGTAGAGTTGACGACTTTACAGATGCGATATGGTCCATTACGTCTCGGAGCTAATTTTCGACTAAATCCTTTTGTTGAATTGCTTTGTATATGAGAAGTGATCAACACCAGGTGGCCCACTTTAAATAGTCGATGTTGGCGTCGCGTGTCGGCATATTCTTTTCGCCGATCTTGTTCGTAGACCGTTCGTTGACTTCACGTGCATCTTTCATTACCCCTTGTAATTTCCACAAATACGGGGAAATTTGTGGGACAAAATTCTCCGTTTGAATTATTTCACGAATGTCGTTCGTGACATCCTCGAGCGTTCGCAACTTCCGTCCAAAAGTTAGGTATATGCGGGGGTTTTTATCGGTGGACTCGCATTTGGTAGTATTCATCGCAAATCTGATACTAGGCAAATATTTCGGCCACTCAGTATGAAGATACTCAACTAAAATTCCCAACTGCGTTTTCAAGTCCCTGTTACATTGCACCACTGGGTTGGCTTGAGGATAATACAACGGTATCAGATTTTGTTCGATTCCAAAGCAACATGTAGTATGTTGAATTATTTCACTAACAAACTGTGATTCTTTGTTAGAAACGAGTAGTCTCAATCAAGAGCGGTCGCGAAGACGAGGGGGAACAGTTCTACCCATCGAGTAGCAAAATCCTCGACGATCATTATGTGTCGGTAACCGCCATCAGCCAGGCAACAGTCCAAATAAGTCAACAGCCATAACTTCCATTCGTTGTGCCATTATTGGTGTTTTCAATAACCCACTTCGTTTCAGGTTTAATACCTTATATTTTTGGCAGTCCTCGCAATTACGACAAAACGCAACAATGAAACGTCGCATTCCAGACCAGAAATATTTCGCCTCAATCTTTGACAGAGTCCTATCAATACCGTTATGTCCAGCGGATAACGCCGCAGGAATGATCGCGAAGAGAAGTGGGTACCACCTGTTGAGCTTCCTCGATTTCATCGTTAGTATAACGATAAAGTACCCCTCGCTCCATAAGATATCCACGTGAAATATAATTTTCACAATTTGAGTCATCGTGCTTCTCGAGACTACTAATAATCCTAGATACCTCGTCATCCTGCAATTGCAATAACCTCAAATCCGTTGGTCCCCTCTGTGGAAAATCGTTCTCGAAAGCACATGTTTCGATAACAAACTCCTCGGTGGTAGGTGGCCGGGACAGGGTGTCCGCTACTACATTCGATTTTCCTGCGGTATAAATAATTTTTACATTAAATGATTGAATTAACATAACTCACCTGGCTAAACGGCCGATGGATGACTTTGTAGTCAGGAGCCATTTCAATGGTTGATGATCAGTTTGAACTACGATATCAGCACCCTCTATATAGCCTCGGAAGTTGTTTAGAGCCCAAACCACTAAGAGTGCTTCCCGCTCAGTGGTACTGTAGTTTCTCTCAGCGGCAGTAAGTAGACGGCTCGCATATTCGATTGGTCTCTCATCATGTCCATCACCCTGCAGTAGCGCAGCACCCAAAGCGTAACGACTTGCGTCAGTCATTAGGATGAATGGCTTTTCAGGGTCCATTTGACGCAAAATTGGTGCATTCGTCAATAAAGACTTCAATTGTTGATAAGCAGAACTTTCAGTGTCACTCCAAGTTCACGGTGCGTTTTTCTTTGTTAAATTGGACAATGAACTGGCGACATTAGAAAAGCCGTCGATAAACTTTCCATACCAGGAACAGGTTTGCATAAAAGGTGCGAACTTGTGAAACATTCACGGGCGGTTTCATTTTCAAAATCGCAGATATTTTATTCGGGTCCTTTATCCCATCGTGCGTGATAACGTGTCCCAAGTACTGCACTTGCTGTTGGAAAAAGTGACTTTTTTCCCTATTTGCCCGTAAGTTAAACAGCTTTAGCCGTTTGAAAACTATCTCAAGATCATTCAAATGCTGATCGAAACCTGTTGAAATCACTATTATGTCATCAAGGTATACGTTAGGATGGTAACATTAGGAACGCCAGCTCGAAAACGGTTGATGAGCCGCTGGAATATCGTGGGGCATTTTTTAATCCGAACGGCATCCTCTTGAACCGATAAAGACCAAATGGCGTGATAAATTCCATTTTATCACGATCTTCACTGCTGACCTTGACCTGCCAGTAACTGAAACGTAAATCAATCATTGACATAAATAAGAACTGCTTGGCCAAATGCAAAAACTCGTCGATTCTGGGTAATGCATAGCAATCCGTTATGGTAACTGAATTTAGACCCCTGTAGTCCACGCACACACGCACTTCTTTATTTTTTAGGAATCATCACCAAAGGTGCCGGCCACGGTGATTCACACTCTTCGATTATTTCATAATCAAGAATTTTATCAATTTCTCGTTTCAAAATGCGAGGCCCAGACATTTGGTAAGGTGGGACGGCCACAGCAAGCTGGTTCGGATCTATCATCTTGATGGTATGTTCAAAGAATTCAGTTGGATCTCCCCTTGCGGCTCAAAAATATCAGAAAAAGTCGTTAGTAAATGTTCCACTCGAACCTTTCCCTCTGCTGTTATTTCAGTGGCCTCATCTGGTCGGAGCTCGATAGTTGCAAAATCTATCGAAACATGTTGTTGATAGGTTTCAAAATTAATCGAATGCTTGTTGTTAGGATCGTGGTTAAACCAGAACATTCTCTTTCCGGAGTCGATAACAATTCCAGCAACCATGATAAAATCTATCCCCAGAATTTTATGCTGCACTTCATCGTCGGGGAAGATAACAAAAGTTGTAGGCACAGTTTTAAACCCAATTGGTATCGAAACATCCAACTGGGAATAGAAAACACGTTTTCCTCTTTGACAAAATCCATCCGCCAACTTAACATCAAGATTTTCAAAAAGTTTAAAAAATCACTCGATCGATTTCAACTTGTTAGGTCGCCATCAGGAGTATCTACTGATTTGTATTAGTAAAAATTTTGTTATATAGTAGAAAAAAGCAAAATATAAATAAAAAAAAGGAGGGACAAAAAATAAGCAATAAAAATTAATCTACGGATCGCACAGGTAGGCGATGAGTCATAGGTTGAGTAACAAAATTCAAGGTATATTATTGCGTACGTGAGAATACAAAAGAGCGGGGTCTGTAATTGGTGAGAACCGGATTTTTCTTTGTTCGTTAAGGATATTTTGGTCAAGAAATATTGATTTTCTAATTTCGTAAGATTCTAAGGTATCTAAACGTCTGCCTTTGGGTTGTATATGTAATATGTCTAAATTGTTCAAGCTAGCTGTTTGATTTTCTGAAGTTAAATGGTTATGGAAAGTTGATTGATTGCAACCAGATAAATGTTCTTTAGCTCTAACTCCAAAATTGCGCCTAGTCTGACCAATATAGGAGAAACTACAATCATTGCAATTGATCCTATAGACACCAGATTTGGAAAGGCGATCAACTCTAGGTTTATTGTTAAAAATCATTTTCTTTATTGTGTTATTATTATAAAAAGCAAAACTAATATTGGTATAATTGGACACGATGTTGCTAATCCGTTGGTTCGTTTTTGCTATATACTCTAAGCGACGCCAAATTTCCCGCGTTGGACTATCCGGTGCATAAATACCCGTTAGAGTTCTACGCTTTAGCTTTTTATTCAATAACTTTAATATAGTCCTAGTTGCAAATCCGTTATTTGTTGCTATTTGAAGAATTATGTTAAGCTCAGTGTTATAATTTGAATTTGACAGAGGGATGTTTATTAGTCTACTCGTATCTATGAGTGAGTGGAAAGCTGACATTTTAATATTATGGGGATGGTTTGAAGAACTAGGGATAACAGCGTCTGTATACGTGGGTTTCCGATAAATTTTGAAGTCTAAAGTAGAATTAATCCTGGTTATTGTTATATCTAGAAAATTAATACATTTATTTTCTTATTTCTCTAACGTAAAATCAATGGTGGGATATTGAGAATTTAACCAAGTAAGGTAAGAGTCTAACAGTCTATCAGTTCCATTCCATAGACATAATATGTCATCAACATATCTATACCAAAAGATTATATGACGAAAATACGGATTGTTATTTGATATGATCATTTGTTCGAAGAAATTCATGAAAATTTCAGCCAACAAAGGTGACAAGACTTCCTTATGGATTTTTGGTAAACCATAAAGGATCGGGGTAGATGGATTCATGACAGAGTATTTCCAACCAGTTCCATCAAATAACTTCTGGCATTGGTTGATACACTTACTAACCGAAGTCTTGAAAGACTTAGTTGGATCTCTGCCAAGCTCTATTGCTTTGTTTTCTGTAATAAAATCAGAGATTTTATTGCAGTAATCGACTTTTGTGAGCACGGTAATTGTATTGCCTTTATACGCTTTACACGCTATCAGGTCATGGTCACGTAGTTTTTTCTTTATCGCACCAATCACTTTGAGGTTAGTATTAGAAGCAGCAGAAGAAGAAGAGAAACACTAGCTATGGATGCGCGTGACGTTGTGTCTATAAGACCACTTCCATTGTTGCCTAACAGAGCTGTCTTTAAAATAGGTCTGTCCCGGGATTTCAATCCGGTTGCACAAGTGTCTAAACTGTTGAAATTCAATGGACTGGCCGAGGTCGTAGATTTTTGTTTACATTTTGGGCAATTCGTTCGCACTACTCCAAGTGCACCACACCCATAGCACTTTATTACGGATGATGATGGTTTCTCAAACGACGCACTTTGACGTTTATTTAACCGAGGACAATTTTCTTTTATGTGACCCACGGTCTTGCAATAATTGCACCAATCCTTGCGTGATGGTACTGATTTGACCTTTACTCGTTCCACTTTAGATTTGATTTCGCTTATGTTCGCTAATTTCCCTTCATTAATAAAAAGTTCTTCAGCTCGGGCCAGTTCCAATAATTTATCATAAGTTCCAAAACTGGTTCGTTTAACTCGTTCACGAATTTTGCGTGGCAGTTGACCGTATGTCATGTCCAATTGCGTTTCCATCGTGACATCAAGTTTTGCAAACCAAGCATGCACTTTTGCAATAAACAGGTCAGTTCAATTGCAGCATAGTTTTGCATAAGTTTAGAAAGTGAGGTTAAAGTAAATTTATTGTGTGCTGTGTAATATCACATATAATGGAAAAACAATTGATGGATTTCATTAAAATGCAGTCGGAGATGATGGAGAAAATGGTAACACAGCTCAGTAAATATATCCGTTGACCCTAAAGATGCAGATGTAGTAGTTTCCAACAATATACCGTGGCCACCTCTTTTGAATGTTGAATTTGGAGATAGTCGGGAAAATTTCGAGACTTTTGAGTCAAGTTGGAACGACGAAATAGACAAAAAACAAGCACTATGCTTTCCGCGATTGGTGTTAAAGCCAAAGAAAAATTCATGGAATTTGGTTTGACAGATGCTGACAAAGAGTCGGATATTATTGCTCTCGCGGCATTTAGAAAGTATTTAATTGCCAATTCAAATGTGATATACGATAGATATATTTTCAATACGTCTATTCAAATGGAGAATGAGAGCTTCGACACTTATCTCATTCGAATAAAACGACTCATTAAATTATGTAACTATCCGACGAACATGTCAGATGAGTTGCTGAGGGATCGCATCGTTGTCGGCATTCGAAATGGGTCAGTGATGAAAAATTTAATGAAAAAAGGTGATTTGACTTTACAACATGCCATTGACACAGAATCAGCGAATCTACTCAGTGCAGAGTAAAAAATATGACGTCAGAAACCAATATACAAACGGATGTTCAGTAAATAAAATTTCGAACACAAGGGGGCAAGCAGTTTCAAGTAACGTTCTTAAAAAATGTCGGTTTTGTGGTTCGAAACACAAGTTTGAAAAAGGATGTTGTCCAGCGTTGGACCATGTTTGTGACATATGCAAATATAAGCGCCATTTTGAATCGTGCTGTAAACGTAGAAATAAAGAATCGGATAAAAATCCAACAATCCATCGGTCTAATAAAGTTAACCAAATTGACTGCGATGAAGAGGAAGAACAATTCACATCGAGTGATGAAAGCTTCAAAATATACAAAGTGACGATATCATTCAGTAAAATAAAGTTACGACAATTCTGAGTTTAAAATTTAATTCAGTTTGGAAAAACGTCGAATGCATGCTGGATACAGGATCTAATGCGTGTCTCATGGGCTGGCAACAATATTCTAAGCTCATAAATAAACTTAACCCAAAAACTTTTCCAACACAACAAGGACTGATAGATTTCAATGGAAATCCTATACCATCAATTGGAGAGGTGCATATTCCATGTAAAATCGATAACCGAACAGTTTCTATAGTTTTTCAAATCATAAAACGTAACCGCTAACAATTATTACCTTCAAACGCTTGTTCAGCTCTTAAACTGATTACAAATAGTTCTGAGGTGAAAAATTTTCCAGTACCATCGGTAGCTGATTACCTCATTGAATCGGTATCAACTACTACAGTGGAAAGAACTGCAGACATTCATAGGTCAAAAGCGAATGCGGAGCGAATAGTGAACAAATATTCAGATAAAATAAAGTTGGAAATTGACGAAAGCATTAAACTCGTCGTTCAACATGCGCGCCGTATTCCAGTGATGTATGCTCGCCGTATTCCAGTGAAGTTCTTTGGACACGTATTAAGTAGTGAAGGTTTAAAAGTCGATGAATCCAAAATTATAGCGATCAGATACGAAATCATCTTAAAATAAAAATGACCTACAAAGATTTATTGGTATGGTTACCTATTTATCCATATATATATAAGAGATTTAAGTACCCAGTTTACACTATTACGTGAACTTATCCATGAAAACACTCCATGGAAGTGGACACAGTCGGAGGAAGACCAATATCAGAAGATTAAATCATTAGTGTCAGACATAAAAACTTTAGGCTATTTCGACAATACAAAGCGAATAATAATTGAATACGACTCTAGCAATACTGGTTTGGGCGCTGCAATGTTCCAGAAAGACAAGGTTATCTTTTATGCTTCCAGAACACTAACGGCTACAGAAAGAAACTATGCATAGATAGAAAAAGAACTGCTTGCGATCGTTTTCGCGTGTATGAGATACGACCAGATGATTGTTGGTCATATTTGCATAGTCAGAACGGATCATAAGCCGTTAATAAATATATTCAATAAAACGCTACTTAAATCACCAGACTGCAATTAATGCGTATGATACTGCAGCGTTATTCTTTGAAACTTGAGTTCATAGAAGGTTAAAACAACATTATTGCGGATACTCTATCAAGAGCAAATTATGAAGAGGATCCGGATGAAAACCAACAAATAAATATTTTGTCAAAATCAAAATTTTGCCGAATAGATGTAGCTCAAGTATCAGATGCCGAAAGACTGGTACAAATGGTCAAAATAGTTAGCAATCTCGGTATCTCAACAGGTGTTCTCAACATCATTAGAGAAGAAACGGCAAAAGATGTAAGTTTCCAAAATATAATTACATTAATAAACAAGTGGACAAAAAATATACGCGATATACCAAGAATGCGGATTACTTTTACGGAATGATAAAGTCGTGATTCCGTATAGTCTTCGTGGATTAATGGTTGAAAAGGTACATATCAGTCATAATGGCATCGAAGAAACAGTAAATCTTGCTAAGCAAAGCATATTTTGGCCGCGAATGACATCCGAAATAACAGATAAAGTGAAAGATTGTTACATATGTGTCAAATATTCCAATTCCAAAATAAAGCCTTCAATGCTTACATATGAAGTTCCAAACTATCCATTCCAAATAGTATCAATGGATGTTTTCTTCAAACACATCAGAGGTAAGGCGCACAAATTTCTAATAACCGTCGACCATTATTCAGATTTTTTTTTAAATAAACAAGTTAGATGAAAACAATAAATTTCAGTCGACATGGCATTCCAGAGACGGTACTAACAGATAATGGAACAAATATTGTATCAAATGAATTCAGAGAATTTAAAAAAATGGGGTTTTTCGCATATAACATCCGCGCTTTACCATCAACAGGCTAACGGCAAAGCAGGTGCCGCGGTTAAAATCGCAAAACGAATCATAAAAAAATTAAATGAAACAGGAGAAGACTTTTGGTATGCTCTATTACATTTTCGGAATATTCCCAACAAAATAGGTTCCAGTCTTGCTCAACGACTGTTTGCAAGAAAAACACGTACCGGAATTCCATCAACCATCAAAAATCTTCAACCAGAAGTCGTTCCAAATGTTTCAGATAAAATAATAAATCAACTACAAATAAATAAGTATCATTACGATAAAAAAATAGTTACCACTTCTTGAAGTAAGACAGCCTGTCGTAGTCCAAATACACCCAACAAAAGATAAGTTGTGGTCAAGGGGAACTGTACAGTAAAAGCTCTCAGATAGATCGTTCGTAGTTAATGTGAATGGATCTGCTTATCGTCGAGATCGTGTGAATATTATACCACACCCTTCTGAAGATCATAAGCAATCAACTTCAGTTTCCAAACTGCTGCTTCCGAAGAATCCGAAATCCTATTTGCTGAACAGCCTCAGCAAATATCATTTCGGATTCTTCTCGGAAGGAGGAAGGAGATACAGTACATGGAAGTAATCAACAAATGTCTCCTGAAGTTGACCAACCATCATTGGTGGTCAATATGGAAACAACACAGACTTCTTTAAATCGTCCTCGGAGGGAAGTTAAACCACCATCCCGTTTCAAGATTTTTGTTTTAACTAAATGATTTTAACTCGAATTAATTTGTTAATGTATAATTTAAATTTTGTTTTATATAATTTGATCTATAAACAGGATAGATTGTTGAAATGTAAAAGAGGGAGGATGTTGTAGATAAGCTTACATCACGGACTGTACGAACGGTATGTAGGGAAAAGGGATATCAACATCAATCCGCTAGATGATGAAGAACACATGTAGAATGAAAGACATGAATATAGAACATAATCTAAAATATATTGTGTTATTAATAAACATAAAACAACGTCCAAGAAGTGAAATCCACGAAACGGTTTCTAATTTACTTTAGACTATAAAACTCAGAGCTTCTGCAATTAAAAAAACTTAAAGGCAGTATTACAGTCCGTACTGCACTCAATTACAATTTAACTTAAAGAAACAAATCAACTGATCTGCGGAATTAATTATGTTATTAAATTATACTATAATATTATTGATATTAAAGTTTTTAGAATTAGTTGGTTCAAAAATTAACGTTTATCTTCATTCTACACTACACTTTTCAACTGTAGAGATCAACTAAAGTTTTCGTAAAATAAAGGTACTGAAAATTAAGAAAGTGTAACTAACTTCAATTCTCTTTATGTAGCGAAACGATTTATGTTTTTCATGTTGTCAACCTGCACTACGAGCTGAGTTAAAACGTCAAACAGAACAGTTTTTGTGTCAATTTTTTTTTTGTTTCACCATAGTGTGATGAAAAATTGATTTTTTATTAAAACGAAATTATAAAATACATTTTCTGTTTATATTCCAAAGTTCAGAGTAGTAAATAAATAATCGATAATATAGTTTGTGTGTAAAAAGAAAGATTCGTTAGTTTACTTCGAATCAACACAAGCGAAACATGTCAATAATTACAAAACTGCAAGACGACAATATTCCATTGGCTGATGATGATCCACAAGGTAAATGTCCTCGAAAATTTGTTTTTGTTGTGTTTAGTGGAAAACAGTGTTAATGTGTAATTTTCCTACTGGTTTTTTCTAGCTATAATTACAGATGATAATGATAATATTGGCCATATGAAAAATGGGCGTTCTATGGACTCAATTCCAAGTTCATATACAAATGGTAGCTCAAGCCCAGGCCCCCCACATAGTCTCGAGCCCGATATAAGCCCGGACGAGCACGAAGAAAAAGCTCGTCTTATTTCACAGGTGCTAGAATTACAGAATACGCTCGATGATCTGTCACGACGTGTTGATTGTGTTAAGGAAGAGAATCTTAAGCTACGTTCGGAAAATCAAGTTTTGGGTCAGTACATTGAAAATTTGATGTCTGCCTCGTCGGTATTCCAATCAACCAGCCCGAATACAAAAAAGAAATAGATGAAATATTTTATTATACTCGTAATTTTGGAGCGAACAAAACGTAGATTTCGTGCTTATAAAAATTATTCACCAAAGAAAAAAATTTCGTAGAATCTTTCTTGAGTTTTTCACTCGATTGTCGCATTTGGAATTTCCATATGATATTTTCTCTATTTCTCTTTTGATTTGTAATTAATTATTTTACATATACATATATATATTTACATATATTTATATTTATTAAGCTTTATTTGTTTTAACTCAAATATTTTTGTATATTTTATAATTATTTTTTAAAATCACGCTTATAAAAATATAAAAATTAAACAATTTAAATAAAGTGATGAAAATTTAAAAGCTTAATTTTTTCTTTAGTTTTATTCCAGTGACATCTGTATTTGGTGGATGTATTTTCGAATATTGTACTACTCTATCGGGGAATAGAAAAACGTGTGCCGTATACTCATGTTTTTAGTTTTAGTATTTCTATTCATCGCTAGATGTCAATCAGTTAAAACAAATTTTTATTTCAAATCAGTAAAAAGGTCCTCCTGCTGCTGTATGGCAAGCGACTATTCTTTTACTGAAATTTTTTCAATTTCTTACCATTGCCTATGTACAAAATAAACAATTTCGGGATGTTCGTAAGTTGATGTTTCCAAGATAACACGTGGTTGATTTTCGAAGCTTGGACACAATAAAACTGCCTAATTTTATCTAAGAGATGGAGCGTACAGTACCATATTGAACTTTTCTTCAAATTGTATCATTCATAATTTTAATAGTTTATCATGCGTTGTGGTATTATATTTTTGTAATCCCGTTAAAGCAATGGCAGTCAGTTGTGAAACTGCGTCGGAGATAAATTTGGTTTTGAAAGTTCTCATCATATAAATCCGTAAGGCTATTTTTAGTGACAAAATCAAATAGGAGTTGATTATCGGTCCCTAAAACATCACGTTGATGCTGGAATAATGAGCAAATAAAGTATTGGAAGCATGGTACGTCCATCGCTAGTTCGAACATGGTTCGAATCAAACGTCGATTAAACCGAAACGAAGCAATATCGTAGCACAACTTAAACGGTGATCGTTTCAAAATTTCCAATTATTTCGATAATGATCGAAAATTTATCAATCTAAGACAAACAAATTTTCATCGTCAAAATCCGCAAGGCAAACCATCAGATAAATTTGCAAAATCACTTTGAGTATTTTTAGTGATCAAATTAAATGGGATTTGATTATCGGTTCCTAAAACATCACGTTGATGCTGGAATAATGAGCAAGTAACGTATTGCAAGCATGGTACAACCACCGATAGTTCGAACATGTTTCGAATCAAACGTCGATTAAACCGAATCGACACAATATATTAACCCGTTATTCGAACTCTGTATGGTCTGATAATGGCTAATTAAATGCTCTGTTAAATTTTTTGAGCTTTATCCCTTCCAACTGAAACACGGGTTCTGCTAGCTTTAGAAAAAGTTAGCAGAACCATATCAGAAAAACGATTTAAAAACAATTGGAAAATTAAAGGTTAATTTTAGTCTAATTAAGGGCCCTATCTAATTTGTTTTTGTTCTGCTAGTTCAAGGAAAAGCATAAGGCTTTATAACTTAAAAGCTATAGCAGAACCCGAATCGAAAATCGAAACAAAATTCAAATTAGAACGCAAAACGCGATCAATTGACAAACAAATAATTTTAGACTCATAATGGCCTATATTCGAATCCCTTATTAAAAAATTTTGGGCTCCAGTCGTTCTTGACCAAACTTCAGGTCATTTAATCTAAAGCCAGCAGAACCCAAATCGAAAATCAGACCAAAATGCTAGAATTGACATCAGTTTTCGCCACGATCCACTCCAATTCACGAACCAATTCTTTGTTTTGTTTTCTATTGACTGAAAACGGGTGTCTCGAAGTGGTAATTTGAGTTTCAGAAAAAAGTCAGCCGAAGCCATATCAGGTGAGGAATAAATTTGTCAATTGATCTTGTTGTTTTGTGTTCTAATTTCGGTTTGATTCGATTTTCCATTTGGGTTCTGCTAGCTTTGAAGTGATAAAGCCTTATCACTTCAAACGCTTTTCCTTGAACTAGCAGAACAAAAAAAATTTAAATAGGACATTTAATTAGACTAAAATTAACCTTTAGTTTTCCAATTGTTTTTAAATCGTTTTTCTGATATGGTTCTGCTAACTTTTTCTAAAGCTAGCAGAACCCGCGTTTTAGTTGGAAGATATGGAGCCCATTTTTTTTTAATTTAGCATTTAATTAGCCTATTATTAGCCTATAATTATCCATACTGTTACGGTGAAACCTAGATTAGAATAGAATAAGTTATTCAATAATTGTTCAATTGTATTTGTGATTTGGGTCAACATTTAGGCGTCATTTGTATACTAACATATTTGCTCGATTCTTAGAGCGCATTCAGGATTGTTCTAGAAACAAATATTTTGGTATATAAAGGCGTACATTGACGTGGAATGCTTAGTCTTATTTCAAACGCGATATAGTGAAGGTTAAATAGAGTGATTATTAAGGTGATTATTAAAGCGATTATTAAAGCGATTATTAAAGCGATTATTAAAGCGATTATTAAAGTGATAATTAAATAGTGTGTTATAATTGGAATAATTAATTGTTAATTTTGTGTTGTATAATTATTGTGTTGTGGAAATAAATTTGTGAGTTCAAATTTGAAGCAGTCGTATTTATTTATTCACAACCCAGTGATTCGAACATTGAGTGACAAGGCAAAAACGTAACAATTGGTGACAGCGGTGCGATTGTGAATAATAAGGAAAATGATTCTCTACGAATTAATTGAGCAATTAAAGGAGCAACTAAAGGAGCGAGGTTTGGCCAGTGAAGGCACAAAACCTAGTTTGGCGGAGTGGCTACATGAGACCATGGAGAAGGCAGGTTTAAATCCAGACGTGTATGATTTCGAGGATTAAAAAAAAGATGAGATCAGTGTGAACAAGAAAGAAGACGACGTACAAACGGTGGCCGGAACAACACAAAACCCATCTGGAAGTTTTGATTTATCGCAGTTGATGGCTGCTATAAATCAAATGATGGGACAACAATTAGTTCAACAAGGGGCGGATATTAAACATCAAATGAAACAGCAGATGGAGCAACAAGGGGTGGACATTAAACATCAAATGAAACAGCAGATGGAGCAACAAGGGGCGAACATGGAAACACCAAATAGAAGTTGGCCAAAAGAAAATGGACGAGAGGTTTCTGGAGTTATCTTCTACATTACTCGGTAAAGTGGAAAAACTGCAAACATAAGTACACACAGAAATTCAAAATGTTAAACAAGATCTACAAACGGAAGTTCAACGTCTCGAGAAGGAGCTTCAAGATGTCAAGGCGAATGGAACAACACGTCAAGTGATCCAGACGGTTAACGCAGTTAAGTTAAAACCACCAACATTGATGGAACAACATCCTTCAGTATTTGTAAGTTCCAATTTGAAGCGGCGATTAAGCAAAATCAGTGGAATGAAGAACAACGTGTTGGAGCGTTAATTATGGCTCTTAAAGGCGAAGCGGCGGAAACACTACAAATGATTCCCGAGCAGGAATGGAACGTTTACATCGGAATTATGAAGGCGTTAGATCGAAAATACGGAAGTGACTACAAGCGAGAAATCTATCGCATAGAATTGAAGGGTCGATACCAAAGAGGAGGAGAATTGCTACAGGAATTTTCATCGGCAATTGAGCGGCTCGCGCATTTAGCACATTCAAATATGGCCGATTACATGGAGCAAAGTAAAATCATAAAGCAAAATATATATAAGAGGAACCATGTAGAGATTCCGAGGTAAATCTATTTTACTTTTGGCAATCTGTATAGGCCTAACAAGAACAATAACAACTATAAAATAACTATGCCGATATGTTTATAAGATACGTATATATGGATTAAATATAGAAAAAGATTAAATTTGTGTATATAAATATATTAAAACTATAAAATAAAATTAACCTCGGAAAAACCTGCCCATAAAATTTGCACTACTTGATTTCTCTTATATATTTATTGCTTGATGGTAAAATAGATGCATTCATTGACGGTATTTGAGATCCTGAGACACGCAGAGCGGTGATGTTGTCACCTAAGGCAACTTTTACGGAAACCATCGCTTGTACGTTAACAAACGAAACTGCTCAGGCCATCATCAAACCAGCAATAAAAATTCGCCGAGTGGAGATTGATTCCAGAATGAACATAGAGCGGGCTACGCCAAGGTTCAGATGTGGAAGTGGCAAGATTAAATGCTGGGTGTGTGATAGGATGGGTCACATCTCACGGGACTGCTGGGAGATTAAGAAGAAATGAAGAAGGTCGCCATCTCCTATGAAGCGTAGACCAAACGAGGAGCAGATAGAATCCAGAAAGGAGGGTCAGACGACGGTGGAGTCGTTAAACTAAAAAGAGTCATCTTGAAGGGGCATAAGCTAACTACCACAACCGATTGCCCCATAATATCCATCCATGTTTCGAGAGTAGCAAGATGCGGTGACAGCTTCACAATTGAAGCCGATGTTGATGGGAAGAAATGCATGATTACGCTGGATACGGAAGCAACTCATACGAGGGTATATCAAAAAGTCTTGCAATATCATATGAAAAAACAGAGTGAGTGAGACAACAATATATTTTTCAAAACCATTTTTTCTCGCGATGAAACTTCTAGAAGAACATTTCGATGTAAATTTTACAGTTCGTTTGTTTTTGTCAATTTAGTAACACGTGTTTTGAATTTTTCTTAAAATGAATGAAATTGAATATCGCGCCGTTATTAAATTTTTCTATAAAGATGGACGAAATGCAATTTATATATTCAACTATATATCAAAAGTTTATGGCGAATCTGCACCATCATATGCCACAGTAACAAGGTGGGTAAAATTATTCAAAAGTGGTCGGGAGTCATTAGAAGACGACAACCGCTCGGGTCGGCCAGCAGATGCTATTAGCCATGAAAACGTAATTTTGGCCGAATCTATTGTATCGGAGGACCGGCGTATTTCTGTTCCGCAGTTAGCGTGGAGACTTTCTCTTTCATACGGTACCACATATACTATATTACATGACCACCTTCACATGTCGAAAGTAAGTGCGCGATGGGTTCCCCGTTTGTTGAATGCAGTACAAAAAAAAGGCGTGTTCAAACTTCAAATGCGATTTTAGATATGTACAAAGAAGTTCCAGAAAATTTCTTGGATAACATAATAACAGGCGATGAAACATGGCTTCATCACTGGGATCCGGAATCCAAACAAGAATCGATGCAATGGATTAAACGTAGTGAACCACCACCAAAGAAATTCAAAACTCAACCGTCTGCTGGTAAGGTTTTGGCAACAATTTTTTGGGATGCTGAAGGAATTTTGATAATCGATTATATGCCAACGAAAACCACAATCACAGGCATATATTACGCAGAGATTTTGCGAAAATTGAAAAAAGCGATCCGGAAAAAACGGCCAAGGAAAGTTAGAAAAAAAATCTTGCTTCTTCACGACAATGCACCCGTGCACAAGTCTAATATTGCTCAAGCTGCATTAAAAGACTGCGGCTTCGTGGAAATTCCGCATCCACCGTCAAATCTAGACTTGGCACCCAGTGACTACTTTCTGTTTCCCAATTTGAAAAAAACACTAAGGGGCAGGAAATTTTCCAGTGACTATGAAGTACAGTCTGTTGTAAATGAATATTTTATGGAGCAAAAGAAATCTTTTTTTAGAGGGTTTAGGCAAGTTAATTGATCGATGTGACAAATGTATAAACCTTAAAGGAGATTCTGTCGAAAAATAAAAATATTGCTGTCTCACTCACTCTTTTTTTTCATATGATATTGCAAGACTTTTTGATTTGCCCTCGTACGATTGTTCGTGAGGATATTATCGATGGAATTATAAAACCAGCTAATGGAATGAAATTACGAACGGCGACTGGAGAAAATTCAGCAATAAAAGCGAAAAAAGTCGTAAATTAAGGATTGGGCGAAATCACTTTCAACATACGAGGTGCTGGTTGCAGATATTGTAGACGAAGTCATCTTGGGAATGGACTTCATGAGAACGAATGGCTTCGTGGTGGATGTTAGAGGGGGTGTATTAACCTACGATAATATCGAGTTGCCATTTCATGTTAGCGCTATAGGAGAAACGACCAGCCAAATTATAATGGATCATCGGGAGAAGCTGCCACCGAACTCGGAAACAATAGTTTTGGGCAAGATTGGAGGGAGATTCTGGGTCACCCAGGTTATGGATTGTGGAAGCCAATGAAGCGGAGAGCGGAGCCAGAGAAATTATGATCGGGAAAGTTTTGGTGCGAGCAGAAAAATCCGATTAATACTGCTAACTCGCAAGAGCAGGAAGAGGTTGTAGAACAACTCATGGAGAAATGGACCAAAGATCTTACCATGGAACAGAAAAATTTGGCAAAACAATTGTTCGAGGGGTACATGCCAATTTTCTGTAGTACATCAGACAATAATGGGAGAACCACAATGGTAAAACATCGAATAGATACAGAGGAGCCGAAACCGATTCGCCAACCACCCAGGAGATTACCATTGGCAAAGCAAGGAGAAGTGGATCAAATGGTAAGAGATATGCAAGCAGCAGGGCTAATCGAAACATCAAGCAGTCCGTGGAGTTCACCAGTGGTGTAAGTCGAGAAAAAGTATGGTATCATGAGATTCTTCGTGGATTACCGAAAATTAAATGCTGTGACGAAAAAGGATAGCTACCCAGTGCCAAGGATTGATGACACGTTAGATACATTATCGGGTGCTTGAATATTTTCGACATTAGAACTGCAAAGCGGCTATTGGCAAGTGGTAGTCCAGGAGGAAGATCGCGAGAAAACGGCATTCAGTGTGGGTAACAGATTATGGCAATTTAACGTTATGCCATTCGGATTATGTAACGCCCCTGCGACTTTTGAACGGCTAATGGAGCGCGTACTAAAGGGATTACATTGGAGGACGTGCCTCGTATATTTGGGCGACATCATCGTCATGTGCAAGGATTTCGACGAGCATTTAAGGAATTTAGCAGAGGTTTTGGATCGAGTACAGGCCACCGGATTAAAGCTAAGCCCAAAGAAATGTAAACTATTTACTACGGAAGTAAAATATTTGGGTCATAAGGTAACAACTAATGGAATCCATGCCGATGAAGATAAGATCGCCGCAGTGAAGGAATGGCCACGACCTAAAAACTTACATGAAGTACGGAGCTTCCTTGGATTGTGCACCTATTATAGACGATTCGTGCTAGGATTCGCCAGTATCGCAAAGAGTTTACACGAGCTAATCAGGTAGAACAAGGTATTCGAATGAAAGGATGACCAGAAAGAGGCATTTGTGGAACTAAGACGTTGATAATGCGAAGCACTAATCCTCGCATACCCTATACCCAACGTTAAATTCATTTTGGACACCGTTGCAAGTAGTGATGGTATAGAAGATGTTATCAAAACCGGAACGAAATTGTGTAACACGGAAAGAGTTGTTGGCTATAGTGGAATGTGTTAAGCACTTCCATAAGTACCTTTATGGCCAAAAATTTCTTTTACGGACGGATCATGGAGCTTTGCGCTGTTTGTTACAACTCAAAAATGCAGAGGGACCACGTTGGATCGAACGTTTGCAAAGCTACGATTTCCAAATTGAACATCGGAAGAGAAGCGCACATGAAAATGCTGACGCATTATCATGAAGGCCATGTCCCGTGGAATGCAAGCATTGTGGACGTGTTTGGGGTATGGAAAACATCATCGATATTCGGCTTATGCAAGTGCTACCTGATGAGGAATGGACTGATGAAATGATCAAGAAGGAGCAATTACGGGATGCTGACCTGTCATTCATCATCAAACATAAGGAAAAGGAATACCGGCCCACATGGAGTGAGATAGCCGACAAAACTCCCTTTGTAAAAGCTTATTGGGTTCAATGGGATAGCCTCCACATAGAAAATGGATGTCTAAAAAGAATTTGGGAAAGCACGGATGGTAAAGTAAAACAATTGTTGGTAGTGGTGCCAAAAGGTCGGATAGCGGAAATCCTCAAGGAGTATCATGGAGGAGCAAGTGGAGCTCACCTCGGGATTAATAAAACACTTGCCAAAATTCGCCAACGTTTCTACTGGACCGGATGTAGACAGTCAGCAGTAGAATGGTGTCGAAGATGTGACCAATGTGCGGCAGTAAACGACCAGCACGAAAAAGCCGTGGAACCATGAAACAATATAATGTCGGGCACCATTTGAGAGAATTGCAATGGATGTGGCGGGGCCATTTCCCACCAAAGAGAGCGGAAATAAATATGTGCTAATAATAATGGATTATTTCAGCAAATGGCCGTAAGTGTATTCCATACCCAATCAGGAGACAACAACAATAGCTGATGCCGTGGTCAACAATTGGATTAGCAGATTTGGTGTACCGATGGAAATTCGCACGGATCAATGAAGGAATTCCGAATCGGCGGTATTTCAGGAAATATGTCAGATGCTTGGTATCAATAAAACAAGAACGACGCCTTTACACCCGCTGTCGGATGGTATGGTGTAAAGATACAATGGCACATTGGAGGAATATCTAGCAAAGCTTGTGGAAAGGAACCAACGCAACTGGGATCGACATATACCGATGTTCCTGATGGCCTACGGATCAGCGGTACATGACACAACAGGAGTGACACCAGCTAAAACCATATTTGGGAACAATCTGCGATTACCGGAAGATTTAAAGTTTGGAGCTGTTCCATCAGCAGCTCTATGCGGACAGGATTACGTTGACCGGATGACAGAGGAACTCAACGAAATACATCAATTTGTACGGGAGAAAATTCGAATATCAAGTGATCGAATGAAAGCTCGATATGACATACGAGCAAATAATCAAAGCTTCGAGGAAGGGCAATTGGTATGGCTTCACAACCCGCAACGGCAGAAGGGATTATCACCGAAGTTGCAACCCACATGGGAAGGATCTTACACTATCATTAAAAGGTTGAACGACGTGGTTTATCGCATACAGAAAGGACGAAAAGGTAAACCAAAGGTGGTGCATTTAGTGCGCTCGGCGCTCTGCAGAGGAGGTGATCTGGATCCTGTTCGGCAGGCTTATGTGGAGGGGGGGGGGGGGGGGGGGGGTAGTGTTACGGTGACAGAACTAGTTATGCAATAATTGTTCAATTGTGTTTGTGATTTGGGTCAACATTTAGGCGTCATTTGTATACTAATATATTTACTCGATTCTCGGAGAGCATTCAGGATTATTCTAGAAACAAATATTTGGGTATATAAAGGCGTACATTGATGTGGAATGCTGAGTCTTAGTTCAAACATGATATAGTGAAGGTTAAATAGAGTGATTATTAAAGTGATTATTAAAGCGATTATTAAAGCGATTATTAAGGCGATTATTAAAGCGATTATTAAAGTGATAATTAAATAGTGTGTTATAATTGGAATAATTAATTGTTAATTTTGTGTTGTATAATTATTGTGTTGTGGAAATAAATTTGTGAGAGTACAAATTTGAAGCAGTTGTGTTTATTCACAATCCAGCGATTCGAACCTTGAGTGACAAGGCAAAAACGTAACAATACTATCTTGTAATGTTCTACTGTATGGGTTCTGCTAGCTTAAGGGACGTGAGACACAGCAACTTCTCGGAGGCAGCGATATCATTGTATTCATTAAACCCAACCGGCTACGTAACAAGTTCCTCACAACAACGAATGATTAGTGTTCCAGTAAAAACCAGACCGTGTACGTCTTAGAGGAAGGCTGCGACTGCGCAGGCGTGACGTCATCGAAAAAGTTATTCGGACAATATTATGTCGAAATTGGAGGGCAGCGGCCTCAAGTGCAGGTGGCAAAATCCCTACATGGGACGTGATAGCTAGAGGGAGAGAGACAGGGAGATAGATTTTTATAAAAATAACTCATTTCAAATAATTTTACACTAATTAATAATATTGATTTATTACAATTAATTTCCACTATTATTTTAATTAACAATTAAATAAAACATAAAATTAATTCGTGTACAAACAGACGTAAACAATTATTTATTATGATCAAAATCATAAATTTGTAAATAGACTGTTTATACAATACGAGTACTCGATGGCTATATAACAAATACAAAATACCCAAACTAATTAATAAATTAATTTTTATCTATTTCAAAATCATTTGAAAATATTTGTTAAAGGGTTATTCTCTATATTTTACAAATACCTTTTTTATTATACGAGTATACCATCTGTACACATAACGTATTCATATACTCGTACTAATAAAAAAGGTACAAGGATAGTACTCGTATAGGAAGTACATGCAGTAGTATTTATCGTATATGACTACATTACCTGTATATTTTCATTAATAAAATCTCATATCTAAATTACATATAGGAGGTACTCATTCTCGGGATGATGTCGAAGGTGATGATAGAATTTTCCACCCCACTCCCATAAGGAAAAACTTAATAATAATTTACAATATTTTTTCTACGGATAATAAACAAATAATAAAAAAAAATCGACTAAATATTTAGATAAATATCAAAATTGAACCATATTTACATAAAAATGTTTGTACCTTTTTGTTGTTGGTATATATATATATATATATATATATATATATATATGTTTGGTTGCGAAAACTGCTTTTTAACATGAATTATATCTCCGCCCAATTACAAAACTTACAAAAAAATAGAAATTTTCATTAACAAAAGAATTTTCTTTTTATTTCAACTGGGTTTTGATGTGGGTACGACCGAAATCGATCAGGGTTGGGAAATTTACTTTCGAGACAAGAATTTACAACTTTTCATATGTTCTATGGCTACTATTATTTTATACTCAGCCCTAGATGCTATGTGTGCATGATGCTTTTCATTCCACAGTGACTATAACGATTTACTTGTTCTTTTCTTTTACAAAGTTTTGTTTTTTGGTATAGCATCCGAAAAATGGTTATATAAGTTCTGCCTGGTATACAAAATGTAAAATATGTACTTCATTTATGTTTGGACAATATTGATATAAGGTTTTTAGTTTTTAATTAAAGGAGATTTTAAGAAAATTAATTTTTTCCCCTTGTTCGACCATTTCACTATGTAGTATGTATTGGTATATGACTATTGTATTAAAATAAAATGTTTCATGCTGCCATAATTTTCAAGACAATGCAGCGGGGAATTCCATAAACGTGGAAATACTAAATGGTTGTTGGATTGCAAGATCGAAAATTTCAAATTTATTAAGATTGCTCAAGAGCCCACGGTAGTTATTAAAATTGTATTTAATTAATTAAAAAGGTGACCAAACTGGAATCATGTCGTAACTGCTTGTCGTAAGTAACTATTTGTCGTAAGATTTAACCTGATATAATTATTCTACGGTTGTTTAACTGAAGATGAAAAGCCAAATATCCCCACATATATTCCAGACCGTATTAATGGTAGATTCGAAGGGTTTTTTAAGCAGGAGCTGTATCGACAGTTAAAATAGATAATAGATCGCTGAATTTTGGCTTGAAATTTCACCATAGGCCACTATACATAGACCGATGAATTTTCTGGACATTCACTTGACTAACCGCTTCACTGGAAACGGAAGGTTTAAGTTTTGTGCCTAAGAAAGCGAACTATCTGTAGTAATATCGGAAGTCGGTTTGGGCCGGGTATATATAGCTGTTATATAGTAAGACGAGAACATAACATCTCTCAATTTATTTTCTGCAGTATTTAATTATTCTAGTATCTTTTCTTTTTAGTTCTTTATGGTTTCAAATTGAGGTTTTCTATACGCATTGTATAATTTATTTTGGGTATCAACCATAAACTTTAGGTTTCTGTGTTAAATTACTACATATTATTTGTATCACTTTATTTATATTTCTTTCTTTTTTTTCAATTTTACTGTCGTGAGGTTCGAACGTAAAATAAAACAAGCGAAAAGTGCAGTGTTAGTGCTTTTTATTTTGTTATATCGATTTTTTCAATCGTGTGAATGGTTTTATAATTAAATACACACGGTGCAAAAAAACTAATATAAAAGTGTAACTTGATAAGTGATTAAGTGATGATGTAAACATGAAGGGGCTATTTTCCCCAAAAAAGACTTCTTCCAACATCGGACGCCGAACACAATCTACAACAAACTTGAACCAGTCTCATGTAGAAAATATTGCAAGTGCAAGTGCATATCAAGTGGGCAAAGTTCAACACAGCCCAAAGAAATCACCTATGTCTATGATTAAAAGTGCTTCTTCAACAGAACTAATTATACCGCAGTTTAAAAATAAAAATCAAAACCGCGAAGAAATTAATGTATCAGCGAATTTAACAATGCTAAATGAAAGCAATAGCAATGAACTCAGTGCGACGAACTCTAGTGACCGTGGTCAGTGTGAAAATAATCTAGTGCAAACGGGATTGGATAGATATATCACTGTTCAATCTAAAAGAAAACGTAGCCCGAGATCTGCCCAGTTTGCTGGCAGGAGGAGAAACCGCCTCCGATTTATTTAAGGGAAGCATCTAATAATGATCTGGTTAATAACATCGCAACATTAACAGATTCTAAATTTTATATTGCCCCGCTCAAAAGAGGTAACATAAATGAAACAAAGATTCAAACACTCGAAATCGCTGGCTTCAGAGCCCTAGTTAAACATTTTGATGAAGTTGGTAAAAAATATTACACATACCAGCTAAAAAGTCAAAAAGGGCTGACTGTTGTGCTAAGAGGAATTGAAAGCTACGTAGATGTTAGCGACATACAAGCTGCGCTTGCTGCGGAAGGTTTCCATATCAAATCTATTGGTAATATAGTAAACCGCGAGAAGGTACCTCAAACAATGTTCCGTTTGGAACTAGAGCCAGAGGAAGAAAAGTCAAAAGGAGTTCACAAGATTTACAAATTAAAATATTTGTTACATCGTAAAATAGTAATTGAGAACCTAAGAAGAGGTCTGGACTAGTCCAATGCATAAAGTGCCAAGAATATGGACACACGAAAGCATACTGCACCTTAAATGAAGTTTGTGTTATTTGCGGTGAACTCCACGACTCCAAACAGTGTGACAAGTCTCGCAATGACCCATCTGTGTTACGTTGTAATAACTGCGGCGAAAATCATACTGCAAACTATAGGGGTTGCGCAGTGTATCTGAACTTAAAACGAAAAATAAACCCTAAAATGAGAGCTGAGCAACGAATGCTCAACATGCAATTTAATCAGAGGGCCGTGTTTCCAAAAAATACAATAGTCACCAAACCAACGAATGCAAACACACAAAATGATAACTTGGAGACGTTTGCCAGCAGTTTTGCACAGCCAGGTGTTTCTTACGCAAGTATTCTAAAAGGTAACAAACCGAAACCAAAAGTTCATGTTAATGAAGAGAAACTTAACATTCATACCATGGTAAATAAATTAACCGAGACCATTCAAAGTTTCATGATGATGATGGAAAGACAAATGAGCATGATGATGCAAAATATGAATACGCTTATGCAAATTATAGTCAAAAATAATCAAAAATGACATTTCTAAAAATAGCTATTTGGAATGCCAACGGGCTCTCGCAACATAAAGCTGAGGTACAAACCTTTCTTATCGAACAAAATATAGACATCATGTTAATATCTGAAACACACTCCACAAAGCAAATTTTTTTTAATATTACCGGCTATTCCGTTTATGACACCAAACATCCCGATGGAAAAGCACACGGCGGCACTGCAGTCTTAATAAAAAGAAGATTAAAGCTCTACGAGCTCCAGAAATATGCTAAAGACCACATTCAAGCTACAACTATCAGTTTGGAAGAATGGTCTGGGAAATTTTTAATATCGGCTGTCTACTGCCCACCGAAACACGCAATTAAAAAACAACAATTTATCGATTACTTCAATCAGTTAGGATTCAAATTTCTAGCAGGGGGTGATTACAACGCTAAACATGTGCAATGGGGTTCGAGGTTGACGTCACCCAAGGGCAAGCAACTTTACGAAGCAATAAACGAGAAAAACCTAGATTATTTATCATCTGGACATCCCACATATTGGCCTACAGATAGAAAGAAAATTCCTGATTTAGTAGATTTCTGTGTAATACGAGGAATAGCACGCAACAATGCTCAAGTCGTTGACTGTTATGATTTATCATCAAATCACTCACCAATAATAGTAACACTAAGTACCCAAGCATTAAAAACTGAACCACCCCAACGTTTAACAAACAAACTAACGAAATGGGTTCTCTATAGAAACATAGTAAATGTGAATTGTCATCTCAATGTTCCACTTCGCACACCAGAAGACATTGATCCCGCGATAGAAAACTTAAGTCAACTAATGGAAATGGCTGCAAAAAAAGCTACTCCAGTGAACAAAAATTCCGAAAATAATACAAGGCTTTCAAGTAACATTCAAAAGTTATTGGCAGAGAAGCGGGCAATTCGGCGGTTGTGGCAGCTTCACTGATCTCCTTTGCATAAATGGAAATTAAATAGAGCTATTAAAGCTCTGAGAGAAGCAATACGGGAAGAACAAAATTTAGGAATACAGAATTACCTAAGTGAGCTCACAGCAACAGAAAAAACCGATTACTCACTGTGGAAGGCAGCAAGAAATTTAAAAAGGCCAGAGATATCGAACCCACCGATAGGTTAGGTTAGGTTAGGTTGGAGTGGCTGCTATCGAACACTTAGGCCAGTATTGGCCCATTGTGATACCACAGGATCCTATCTCCCCTTTACTCCTGCTGAAACCATCCAGAGCTACTTATGTAGCATAAAATATCTCGTATTCCACAGCCCGCGAGTGTCGAAAGGCTGTCCATGCCGTACACACCTAAATACTTATGCCTTCTGTATGATAGTGCCGGACACGAGCATAGGAAGTGATCTAGCGTCTCTTCCTCCTCTTCGTCTAAACAACTTCTACAGAAGTCATTCGTCTGTAGACCCAGCCTTCTTGCATGTTCCCCAAAAAGGCAGTGTCCTGTCAGTATCCCTACGACCAATCCTAACTCTCGTTTTCCCAGGGATACTAGTGCTTTGGAGCGCCGCAAGTCCAGTTTTGGCCAAACCAGTTTTGCTACTCTGCACGTGAGGGTGTTGGTCCACCTCTAATTTGTCAAGGCGATTGCCTTTTTACTGAGCGCCGATCTAAGCGCTGCTATAGGCCTCCACAGACCTGCCCTTTCCGGTTGCATCTGGAGAGTCGTACCGTACCTAGCTAGTTCGTCCGCCCTACAGTTTCCCGTGATGTCCGAGTGACCAGGGACCCAGATTATCTGGATACTGAAATACTCGCTCATCTCCTTAAGAGAAGATCGGCAATCCAGCGTCACCCGTGACTTCAGACAAACTGCCTCTAGCGATCTGACCGCCGCCTGACTGTCCACATAAATCGCGATATCCCTAACGGATACCACGTTATGCTTCAACCATGTCCCGACTTCGCCTATCGCCACCACTTCAGCCTGGTACACGCTGCAGTAGTCAGGGAGACGAACGGAAATATTAACATTAAGCTTCTCACAGAAGACTCCGGCTCCTACTTTGCCGTCTAGCTTAGAACCGTCCGTGAAAAATTGCAGTGCCTCGTTTTCCAGTATTGATCCATTCCTCCAGGATTCTCTCGAAGGACAGATGGTCCGGAAAACTTTATCGAAGCACAACGTTGGTTTAATATAATCTAGATTCGCCAGTTCTTCCCTTAGCGATCTAACTATCGTTGAGTGTCCCGCCTGAAGACACTTCCACTAAGAGACAGCCGAGAGCCTTGTAGCCACATTGGCTGCCATCTGCTTACCAAAAAATTCGATAGGAATAAGGTGGAACATAACCTCTAAAGCGCGTGTAGGTGTTGACCTAAGCGCCCCACTTATAATCATGCAGGCCGTTCTTTGCACCTTCTCCAACATCTTCCTATATGTTACCTTCTCCAGAGCTGGCCACCACACACCCACCCCGTACATCAGCACAGGTCTTACCACAGCGGTATAGAGCCAGTGTACCAGCTCTGGTTTTAGACCCCATCTCTTCCCTATGGCGTTCTTACACGAGTAAATGGCTGCATTAGCCTTATTCACCGTTTTTACAATGTTAGGCTTCCAGCTTAGCTTACTGTCCAAGATTATGCCCAGAAATCTCGCTATGTCAGCAAAAGCCAGTCTAGTGCCGTTCACGGTAGGAGGACTAACTACCGGAATTTTATATTTCTTAGTAAATAGTACCAGCTCTGTCTTGGAGGGGTTAATCCCTAATCCACATTTGCTGGCCCATTTCGTAACGATTAGGAGTGCATTCTGCATAACATCCCTAATCGTATCCAGATATTTGCCTGAGACAGCTATCGCTACATCATCCGCATACGCTACAACCCCTATCCCCTCTCCCTCCAGTTCCAAGAGCAATCCATTCATCACAACACTCCAAAGAAAGGGGGACATTACACCTCCTTGCGGGGTTCCTCTAACCACCCACCTTCTGATGGTGGCCTCCTCCAGTTTCGAAATAATAATCCTGCTTACCAGCATCTGATTTATCAACCTACATATGGGGTAGTCCACGTTCAAAAATAGCAATCCTTCCATGATCGCCTCCGTTTTAACATTATTAAAGGCACCCTCAATGTCGAGAAATGCTACCATACAGAACTCTTGCGAGTAAATTGACTTCTCAATCATGCGTACTAGATCGTGCAGAGCTGTGTCCATTGACTTCCCCTTACAGTACGCATGCTGCGACATTGCCCAACTCCTGGGCTCAATTTTTGATCGAATACCTATATCTACCAACCTTTCCAAGGTTTTCAACAGAAAGGATGATAGAGTTATAGGTCTCAGATCCTTTGGATAGGCAGCCGAGCTTTTTCCCGATTTCAGGATAAAGACCACTCTGACCTCCGTCCATTTTTTAGGAATATATACCAGTTTCAGACATCCCATGAAGATACCTTCCAGCCAGGGGAGGATGACTGCTGAGTTTCTCTGGATCTCTGCTGGTATAATCCGATCCGGGCCCGCCGATTTACAAGGTTTAAACCCGTTCAGCGCCCAACGGATTCGCTCCCTATCCGCGATGCCCTCCATCACTATTGATGGTGTTACTCGATTAGCTCCAAGCTCTGTCGAGTTTTCAAAGCTACCCGGAAAATGGGTCTCGATGAGGAGCTCCAATGATTCCGCACTTGAAGTTGTCCATGACCCGTCTGGTCTAATTAAATAACTAGGACTGGTTGGGTTAGTAGCTAGAATTTTCCTAAGGCGAGAAGTCTCAGAGACCTCTTCCATTCTACAACAGAAGAGTCTCCAAGACCCCCTTTGTGTCTTCCTCAACTCTTTTTTGTACTTTCTGAGGTCCTCCTTATAGGAGTCCCAATACCGAACCTCCCTTGTGTTCTTAGCTTTATTAAAAGCTCTCCTACACACACTCCGATATGTTCCCAACTCTTTGGTCCACCATATCGGTTTCTGCCTACCCCTAGGCTTTATTAGGGGGCACGCAGCATTAAATGAAAGATTGCATGTCTTTGTGACAATATCAACCATGCCATCTAATTCCTCTACTGTCGCCGGAAGTCCAGGAACCTCCAGCGGCAGTAGTTCCTTCAACACCTCTCCATATTTGTTTCAGTTTGTCCTTCTGGGATTCCTGAAGGATTTCCGGGTAACAGGTTTAATGTCGAGGTTATAAATTACATATCGATGATCAGAGAATGAGTGCTCTTTCGCCACTCTCCACCCTCTGATCATATGACTATCATATAACTATCAGTATATACAAGATAATTTTTAATGTAATTTTAATTCGTTGTATACCTTAGAAGATGGGGGCTGCCGGCCCCAAACCCCCGCTTTTCCACAATTTATACAATTCTTCAAATGTC
The DNA here is from genome assembly GCA_947310385.1 of Nephrotoma appendiculata. NCBI lineage: Eukaryota > Metazoa > Arthropoda > Insecta > Diptera > Tipulidae > Nephrotoma > Nephrotoma appendiculata. The sequence continues at coordinate 280,810,500 of OX371223.1, forward strand.
ATACTAAATAAAATAAAAATTCGAAAACATTTCAAAAATTTCCTGGAATAATTGCCAAATTTAGATTTATTGCTCTAATTAAGTATTAGTATACATAAAAATGTATAGTATTGCCATAAGCAACTTTTTCAATTTTCGGGGATAGAAAATTGGGCTATCTTCACAGAGGTCTAATAGAAAAATTCTAACATAATTTCAAAATTATTTGAATCACCAAAACTAAAGCTGTTACTTCGATCATAAAATAAATCACGTACAATTTCAAAACATAATCGGGGATTGGTAAATAATTAATATAATTTTTTTGTCTTGGGCCCGAAAATTTTTCTGTTTCCATATTATCATGAAAAAACAACATTTTTACTCTCAGCCCCGAAAAAGTTTGTGTCGTGATAGTTTTCGATGTCATGACAGTAAATATTTTCTGGGCTGAGAGTAAAAATGTCGAACTTTTCGGGGCTGATAGTCAAAAATGTCATGATATGTGGAGATTTTTTGGGCTGAGAGTAAAAAAATGTCATGATGGCAACAATTAGTGTTGCCATCGCATTTTTAGGGGATGGAATTTGGGCTATCTTCGCATACATATTTTTTTTTTTATTTTTATTTTTAAAAAAGGAAGTATTAATCGTCCAGTGGATTAATTGTCCTTTGACAATTAATCCGTCAATTAATACCCCCCGTTCATTCACGTACAGACCCATTCACACAATTACAGTATACCACCTGCACATTGCAAGCTCCATGTCAACCTGTAAACTGACATGGACGGTGGGTCGGCGCTGAATTCTGCACTCCAACAGAGGGTCTTAGTAGTGTTTATTATTACCGATCGTAATCGCGATGACGAAAATTCGCTTTGCATCCAGCCTCTGATGGGATTCGAACCCAGTACCTCCCGGTCCAAGTGCCGAAGCTTTAACCACTGCACCACTTGTCCGGTCCACATATTCTAAACCAAATATCTTGTATAATTGTTATATTTAACTAATTCTGAATTTTCAAACACTATGATTTTTATTAGTTATACATGTCTATCGTCTTACACCAATTTTTGGCGGATTAGTTTAAATATACCTTAACAATAAACCACCATGTTAAGTTATCAATGCGGTTTATTTGGTATTAATTTCATATAGTTAATTTGTATACCTTGGTATATACTAACACTGAACGTACTTGCTTTTACAACTTATCACGTCATGTCATAACAATTATTCGGTATGCATTTATTATTTGGTCCCGAAAACACTTTTCATATTTTTTCTTTTGTGTTAAAATTTCTTATATTGTATTGAACCGAGCACTTTGATTTTAAAATAATATTTAGTATATGAACTATATAATATAGTTGATAGTTTAACTAGGCGGCATTGCTCATCGAACCAATCATTGCGGGGTCTTGGAGGTCTTGACTGTACAGTGTGCCACTGCTGATGAATGTTAGAAGGAGCTTCTTCGTTGTTGTTGAGCCGCTCTATATAGTAAGTGACAGCTGATTCGTAAATCTGCAGTGGCGCTTGGTCTTTTAGAGCATCAACATTCCATCGAACGGTCTTTTGTGCTTGTATATTGAACGTAGATGACAGTTTGCACTTATATTTAAATATGACAGCACATGATCGGTGTCCATGTCTGCAGCCCTGTAAGATCTAACGTCAGATATGCTGGTGAAGTGTCTCTTAGACACCATGACGTGATCGATTTGGTTTTCCGTTCTTCCAACATTCGATCTACACGTTACTTTTTGGATTCTCTTATGTGGGAAAAACGTACTTGATACAATTAAGTTGTACGTTATTTCCAGGTAAGTGACGCGTTGGCCGTGGTTATTACTAGTTAGAGGCAGGCTATTAGGACCGACGTGCGATGTATTTTCTGAACCCCTACTGATTTTTGCAATAAAGTCGCCCACGATGATTTTAATGTCCTGGTGCGGTATGTTATTGATGACTTCCTCCAAAGAAGAGATCTTTGTTGTCATCTGATTTATCTTCGGTGGGTACATGCACATCAACGATCGATGCACATTAACGAGGCGATGGATGAGGAAGCCAACTCCAAATTCTCCTTCGGTCTGATGGCCGCTGCAATGAAGAGTGTAACCATTGGTGGTGTCATGGATCCCACTCCCAGACCATCTAAGCTCTTGTAGTGCAAGCACTTCTAATGTTTTATTCATTGCTTTGTTCGAAATGTTCTGGAGATCTCCAGGTCTTAAGAGGCTATAAGCATGTTCCTTGTTCCCATTTTTAAAGCGTTGTCATTGTACAATTTCCGAGGTCGAGTTCGTAATAAATCCGATATGGTAATCTTAGGCCTTTGTTTCGGGTTCATAACTTAAATATTTTTATGAGGGAAGGTTGTTGGCCTGCCGCTCAACCCGCTTGTTACGTATGTGGGTCACGTACTGGTGAGAATCTTAAGTCATCCAGTCCTACCTTGCACCCATTTATATAGCGAGCCACTTCATACAAGACAGACGCCCGCTTCAGCCGCTCCTAACCTGGGGAACAGATGCTGGTTTGCTATTGGTTTTAGGGCGCCAATAACCCGCCCTGACATGTAGTGTCCATGACTATAAACAGGATTTCCCCTGCCCGTCTCCACTAGACCACCTATGATTCATTTAGCGTTACCCAGAGAGCACCGACAAGAAGGTATGGATCTCGGACTTCGCCCCCGGTATTATCTGCGCGTTTGAAATAATTTCAGAAGTGATCGCTTTAATACTTCTTTTGTTTGAACACTGTTTTGAAATGAAAATTTCGAACGAATACAAGAAAAAATTTTAATAAGAAAAAGCTCCACATAAACTAGAAGAGGACTAGAAGATTAAATTAATTCAAAGAAGGAAATAATTTTTGAGGAGTACGATGCCGCCAAAAAGCGGGCATCTGGTCAGCTAAGAAATTCAATACAAGTGAATAAAAATAAACTAGGACAATTTGAAGCCAATAGGTTTTAGAATAAAGTTAATAGGAGATAATTTGCTCCCAATAATATATAATCTGCAATCAATCAAATATATTATATCGAGTACATAATATATGATGACTGCTGACAAGACATCGTTACACTCTACCTACATATGCCTGTTGTTGTATAGCAATATAGCACGATTATCTAATAATCATAATCATAATAATAAATAATAATATCTTTATTTATAGAAATCGAAATACAAGTCGGGAAAACGCTATTCAAAAAACTATTAAAAATACGACAGCATAAGAGCTCCATAGTATCATCATCCTGCCTCTAGACAGCGCATGCAATGAATGAACGCCACATTTCATCATCAATTTTAGATTATTACGATTATGGCATGTATTTTATTGCTTCGACATTTTCCAATATATGTGAGGGGAAAACCATATTACAAAATTTTCATTGTAATTTTCCGATGTCACGCATACTCAGTATCTAAATTTAAATTTAATTTAATTTATGACATGATTTAGATTATTTTTTTATGCTCGATGAATGCAATTTAATTTTAAAACAAGTTTCGTTTAAAATTAATGTCTCTTAATAGTTAAGAGTAATTTAAAGTATTTGTATTTAATTTTGTTTATGGTTTGTCTTATATGTGTAACGACATCAAGAGGGAGTGAATATTAGACGAATGTTTGTTCAAGAATATTAAGAAAAGGACAAGTGCGTGTTAATGGAATTGTTTGTTAACATAAATTATTTAGATTTTGTTTTAGCTGTATATGTATGTAATAATGTGGGAGGTGAAAATATTTACCACAAAAAATTCCCAAAATCCATTAATCTTATAGATATTATGTACAAGAGGCTTCATATATAAATTGACGTAGACATAAAATGCATTGCGTTAGTTCGATCCTGGAAAAAAATTCAAATAATAAAACCATAAATTGCCAGACGTACTATGGACAATGTGTTGTGGTTTATTCAATACAAATTAATTTTTAAAATATTCAAAGTTTTTTATTCTTAACATTTCTTAGTCGAACGAAAAGATTGATTGTGTTTCTCCAAAGTTGAAGTTAACTAATGACCGACAATAATTTTTATGTATCCTTTAACAAATATAATTTTTCTTATTATACCTGTACCGAACAACGTATATAGTTCTAATCTTGAAAACACTTTGTTTAAATGGATTGAACAGTTTAATTATGTTGTTGATGAGTAATGATCGATTTATTTGTGAGTTATTGATTTCGTCAATAAATACATCGATGACTAAATTAACAATTTAAATGCAGAGATTCGAGTATTTAGAGATGTTTATAGAGATTTATTTATTTAAAGAAATTGATTTTGTAAAATTACCTTTAAGATTTCAAAATTAAAAAATAAGAGTAGAAGCAATTGACACCTAACAATACGCATCCCATACTCCCACTCGCGCAACTCGATTTTAAATAAAATACCAACATCGGAATACACTTTTTCGTAGGTGTCAAAATCGTCATGTCTGCATGTGGATTATTTCCCACTTACCTTCGATCGGGTAACACGGCACGAACAATCAATAATAAATATTTTTTTATTATTCACAATAAAATTCGAGCCGCATCATCGAGGGAAGAGGTTGTGCTTCAACTACCTGCGCAAAGGCCACACCAATTCCAATTGTAAATCCTGTATGTGCCGGGTTTGCAACAAAAGACACCACACACTATTCCAGAACTTGAAAAGAAAATACAAACTCCGATCAATACGAATCATGTCGCATCGCTATAGTGAATTCAGATTAGTGTGAAGACTAGCCGCATTCACGATCAGTGGAATCTGTGCGAGTGAGGTGCCCACGTCGCGTTCAGTTGCCTAATTCATACTACACTCCCGAATCGAATGAACCAAACGATGCGCATCAGTGACCATACTTGAAGCAACAAGATAGATATTTTACTCGGAACCGATGTCATTGGCTCACCATTCGCACAAAACATGAAATTTGGTTACATCGCTAGTTAGATTATGATATCATCGTTATTTTGAGAAATCAAGGATGTTGGTTAATCTCGAGAATTAACGCATGATGAGTAAGAATGTAAACGGCACTACGAATCGACATACTATCGCAATGCAAGATACACCGTATTCCTGGTCATTCAATGAGAACTCACTACTCTTGGGAAGGACACGGGAGAATATAGTTCTCCGACTTCTACAAGAAGTGTCAGAAGATTAGAAAAATTCACCAGCCCAGACGTGCTATACCTTCCATATCACGGTGTAAAGCAATACAAATTTCGCATGGTATTCCACGCAACGCACACAACAAGAACCGGCATACCATTTAACCAGAAGCTTTGCATTGGTACAAAGCTTCAACAGAACATCTTCAAAATACTAATTCGAGTCCGAGACGAATAAGAGAAATACCGAAATGCTGTATAAGTCGCATCCAGAGACCTATATGTTGACGACCAGATGACCGGCTCAGACAACAATGGAGATTTAATCAAGGTCCAGATGCAAATGATGCAACCACTCAACCGGTAACGGCTTCGAACTGCGGAGGTGGTCCTCAAACAGTCGGCATCTTCTAAATGAGATATTAATCGAATTCCGCAAACATCAGATTCAACTTGAGCTAAACTGGGAATATTCAGACAAAACACTTTGTCCTCTTCGGCCAATTGTTATGGATTGGACATCATCGTGCAACAACCAAAAGAAAAATACTGTCGCAGGCATCAAAGATATTCGATCCTCTCGACTGGGTATCTCCTGTCACAAGGAAGCGGTCTCAAAACCAATGGCTCAAAGATGACTCACTTATCGAGATAGTTTGAAGTTAGACGACTCGCAATCGCTTTAGATCCAGCGGTTATTGTGAGACAAGTGATATCCTCTGCGCTGCCCTGGTTGTGATCAGCTTATATTTACGGACCCTTGTACGAAGGTGTTGATGGGCATGCATCAGAATTTTCCTGCAAAAATGTTGGTCCCGTCCACCAGATCGAGCCTTGTGAGGTGATGGTGGCCGCTGCTAATCCTCTTGTTGCTAAATCAGCTGGGTTTATGTTTGTTGGATTACGTACCATTGTAGCTGAGGTAAATTACCTTTAATCTGAGATACCCGATTGGCTACAAAGGTTTCTAACTTCGTGATATCAACTCTTTTCCAGCTTAAAACTAAGGTGGAATCCGTCCAGGCGAACATCTTTACATCCTGGATGTTCATGGTATTTTAGCGTATCTTAGAAGCCTAGATCACAGACGCGCTGCATTTAGTTCCAGCTTCGGAACTGTCAGTTTTGTTTTAATTGGAGCAACTATGGTTTTTGCTACTAGCAAACTGGTTGTGACTTGCTCGAACGAATTCTTGGTTCTTAAATAAACCACCGCTGCATATGCTTGTTGTGAAGCATCTGCAAATCCATGTAACTCTGATTTTTGCGTTGACGTTGTTTCAACCCATCTTGGTACCTTTATTTTGCTTAATTCATCTAATTCGATCTTATACTTTTTCCATTTCAATTGCTTCTGGTAGCTTGTCATCCCACTGTGTGTCAGCTCTCCAAATGTCTTACATTAACAGCTTTGCTATTATCGTTATTGGTGATAGCCAGCCGACAGGATCAAATAATTTTGAAGAGTCGGACAACAGTAGACGTTTCGTTGGTCGAAAATATTTATCCTGGTCAGGTCAAATTCAAATGTATCATCCTCAGGACTATAAGGAATCCCTAGTGTTTTTATTATGTGAATGATTTTTAAATTAATCATTCCTTTTGCTCGTAGGTGCTCAGGAACGTTAGTCATGTCTTCAGCTGAATTCGACGCCCATTTGTGTAATGGAAATCCTCCGCTTCGTGAAAGTCTTGCCATCTATTGTTGAATGGTTACGACCTCCTCAACGCTGTCACCCCCAGTCAGTAGATCATCCACGTAATAGTCTCTTTCCATGATCTTTGCAGCTGTCGGATAGTTATTCTTTTCATCATGCCAATTGCATTAATGTTCTTACAGCAAGAAACGTTGCTGTCGTTGTTCCTTAGGTAACCGGTATTCTCCTATTGGTTGTGATTGATTTTTTGCCCCAATATGCGTTGTAAGTTCTGGTGGCCATGATGCATCCCGATTTGCCGGAACATCTTTTCTGCATCTGCTATTAGCACGAATTTGTGTGTTTGCCACCTCAAGATGATGTCAATTAGGTCACTTTGAATTTTGGGGCCGTTCATTATGTCATTAACGATAATCCCGAAGTAGTTTTGCACGATGCATCGAATACTACTCTTAGCAATGTGGTAGTACTTTTGGGGTTGATCACTCCATGATGTGGTATATACACTCATGGAAATTACTATAAGAACAAAATTTGTTACTATCTCTTTCCTGAATTTACCGTAATCAAAATATTTTTGTATTTTTTTTAACATGTTTCGACAAGTTTGTTAAAATTCGTGTGAAGTTTTTTTTGTTTCTTGTGCTACATTTTAGTAGCTCATCAAACTCGATAAGAGCGATTGGAAATAATTATAAGAACAAAATTTATTTTGTTGTGAAATAATTATAAGAACAAAATTTATTATATCGAAAAAATTATAATTAAAATTAAATTAAGGTAAATATATTAAATTAATTACTTTTAAATAAACTAAAAATATCTACATCTTCGGATGAATAAATTTAAATGTTATTCGCTGTTATGTTATAAAAAATATGTACGTGTTTTTTATGTAGATATGCCTAAGGGAAAAGCTTTAACGCCAATTGAACAAGGAAAAATACAAGTTTATCATGCCCAGGGCAAAACTTTTCGAGAAATAGTTCAACTTATGAATAAAAGTGTTTGTGTTGTGCACAACTGTATAAGATTGAGGTCAAATTATGGACAGAATAAACGATCCGGACGAACGCCCATTATCACTGAGCGGTGCAAAAGAGAAATTAAGCGACTTGCAGTCAACAAGACCCTTTCATCGAGTGCCATAGTGCGTGAAATTCGTTTGCCGGTAACCAGTCGTCGTGTTCGTCAAATTCTTAATGCGGATTTAAACATAAAATACTCAAAACGGATGGCCCTTCCACGACTTCTATTGCGGCATAAAACAGCAAGACTTGCATTTGCTGAAAAATACCAATTTTGGGATGAAGAATGGAAAAAAGTCGTCTTTAGTGACGAAAAAAAGTTTAATTTAGACGGACCTGATGCCTGCCAGAGATATTGGGCCGATAAGCGATCAGAGAGACAAACTCGTAAATCTCGAAATTTTGGTGGAGGGTCGCTGATGATTTGAGCCGCCTTCAGCTATACGGGAAGGTCACCAATATGTATAATTTCCACAAAAATGATGTCCAATAAATACGTTGAATTGTTAGACGATGTTTTAATCACATTTGGAGACGATTACATGCCTGAAGACTGGATTTTTCAACAGGACAATGCGTCCATCCACAGTGCCAATACGACAAAAACATTTTTGAGTGAACGAAACATACCGATGTTGGATTGGCCAGCATGCAGTCCCGATCTCAATTCAATTGAGAACGTTTGGGGGCTGCTTGCACAACGGGTGTTTGCAAATTTGCGACAGCTCGACACAGTTTTAGAATTAAAGAATGTAATTAACTTGGAATGGTCAAAAATAGACGAAACTACCTTAAAAAGGTACATTGATTCAATGCCACGAAGATTGCAGCAGGTGATAATAAAAAATGGAGGAAACACTACGTATTAAAGGAAAAAAAAACATTTTTCATTTATAAACTAACTGTGTTCTTATATATATTTCCTTCGAACTATTTTTGTTTTGCTTTAAATATGATACTGAAATCAAATGTTCCTATTATTTATTATTTTATGATTTATGAATACATTAAATACTGAATCAAATTATTTTTATTGGTTTTATATTATAAACTTATATAATACATTCATTGATTTCTTGTTCTTATAGTTATTTCCATGAGTGTAGTATACTGGATTCTCATCTCGATCATCGTTTACCAATTGCATATGTCCCTGCGCTAGATAGTCTTCCATAAATTCGTGTTATAATTTAGCGAATAGTTTATCTTTCAGAAATTTTCTTTCGATTTGCAGTAATCGTGCTACTGCTTTTTTCTGGATTCTCTTAGCATAGATGGTTCTACTTTGAACGGTAAATGTGCCATGTATTTCCCATCTGGTATTCGCGTTGTGCTTTCTGCATATAGCTTTTCGGCGATTGTTTTCTTCTGGGTATGTGTTTTTTCTTGCCGAATGGCATCATTTTCTATTAATAATTCTAGCTGTTGCTTAATTGTTTTGGTTGTGACCATCTACAACATTTTATCTTCCTGGTTTATCTTGCCTGTGCTGTCCATTATGATCCAACCAAGCTCGGTTTCTTGGGCAATTGGATCTTGTGGGCGTTGTTCTGGTTTCTGTTTACAATTAGAGGATAGTAGTCAACCCCGATTATTACATCAATGCTATTGGACTTGTTGTATAATAGATCTGCAAGTGGTAGTTGCTGCAAATGTGCCCATTTGTTGGTATCAAAGTCGATTCGACTTTGTGACTGCACACTCCGGCTTCCTATCCTCCCATTACTCACTAAGATTTTGGTGTTGACTTGTTTCTGCCTTGCCTTAAAAAGATTTGCTGCCTTTGTGGATATTAATGACGCCTGAGAGCTTGGGTCAATTAATGCTCTGAAGAGCGTTCATTTTCCCTTGCTTGTTATTAATGCGATTAGAGCTCTAGGTAATATCGCAGGACCTAATTGTGTTGTTAAATAACTTTAAGATACTCGTTGCATAACTGCGTTGGAATCAATATGCAGTTCCGTATTATGCTATCCATTGCATATGTTACATTAGTTTTCTGCTTGCATACATATGTTTCATGTTCTGCTGATAAACAGTTTCTGCATAATTTATGAGCATTACAATTTACGATCTTTCACTGGAATTTAATTTCATAAATCCTCCACATTCATTAATTTACGTCCCTCAGGGCAGTAGACACAGATATTTGTTGTTGTTAAGAGGGTATTTTTAATTATTTGGCCTTTTTTTCACGTGAGGCATTTGTTGGTTGGCTTAATGGCTTTTGGTTGCCATTGGCCTCTAAAAATTTAAACCTTCCTTCCAAAAATTTTAAAAATTCCGTTGTTGTTTGGAACATCCTTGGATTTTCAAAGGAGATCTAATAGAGTCGCCTTGACTCATTGTCTAGTTTTTTAGTAAAGGTGAAAATTATTATTGAGTTCCACGATTCAATGTTTACCCCTGCGTTACGTATTCCTTACAAACATTCAATTGTTGTATCGTGAAAATTACTCAATGTCGCTGCAGACTCGATGTTTATATTTACTTGACTGCTTAACGTATTTAAATATGTTGAAATCAGTAGTCTTCTGTTGTTATATCTGTTATTCAAAATTTCCCAGGCGGCTTGGTAATTTTCTTCTGTTGGTTAGAGGTGGTTGATTAACTTGGCCGCAGTACCCTCCAACTGACCCTTTAGATAGTTAATTTTATGTGTATCACTGATCTGCCTATACTCATGGATGAGTTTGGTGAATGTGTCACGAAATCCAGTCCACTTCTGGTAATACCCCACCAAATATTGTGATTTCCGATGGTCCGTTGTTTGGTTTGTTGGTATAATTTATTCGTTTTCTTCTATCCTTGTTGTTATTTGAAGGATTGCTGCTTGATACTTGTTATCAATGTTCTCAAAGTACTGTTTTGCGAAGTACTTTATACGTTGTTCTTCCTCATCAGTAATGAGCATGCAAATTTCCTCATGGAGTTGAGCTATTTGTTCCATGAGTTTTTGCATCACTCAAAGTGACAGTTTCATTGCCGGTTTTGGTCCAGTCACAACAAGGTCTTCGGTCAAATCAATCATCAATCTTCCTGTAGAGACTCCTCGTCCGAATGGTCTGTCGTTTTATTTAATGCTGCAATTCTGGATTCATTGTTTTCAAACCTGAATTTTTGTTGTTAGAACTCTGGTTGTTAGATCTGGGATTTTGCACGCATTATATTAATAAATTTATTATATTTTTCCACTACACGTGTTACCATTTTAAAGTATGGGTGCTCTAAGTTGACATCTTTCAGCTCCCTTATTTTGTCATCTGTTTCTTGAAATTTTGTATAGAGCTCTTTTAATTGTTGTATTCGGTTGGTGAGGTAGGTTTTTGTTTTCCTCTCTGCGGGCCATCCTTCTTATAATTACTATAAATTTTATCAATCTGAGTCGCAAGCTCTTCTTGATTGAGCAAGCGTTTCCATTTTTGAATTTTGGCAGTTCTCGTTCGCCAGTTGATTAATTTTTGCGTGTTACTTGTTGTAATGTAGAATTCGTGTTTGTTTTCGCCTGTTCTTAATGGCTCGAAGGACCACTGTTTAATTCAGTCTCAGCTTGAACTAATTTAATACTTTTAATACACTTTTAATTCCGAGCTTTTCACTGGTGAGGGCTAATACCGAAATATTATATTAAAAGCAAATAGTAGAGTTTGATTAGAAATGTTTGAAAGATTAAGCCAATGTAACCATTGTTGTTAATACCAGAGCTAGTGGAATGGTGCTCAAGGTTCAATATTCGGTGATAACTATAGTTTCCTTCTCGGAAAATGAAGTGGAAGATGGTATAAAATAACACGCTGGGCACCCGGGGGATAAACCTAATTCAAGTATGCTGAATTCAATGATGCTCGTCCCGTTTCAAAGTTAGTCTCCATTTTTGAGATATCGCGAGTCAAAAATTTGTCAAAATATACACTCATTTTTACGTTGATAGCTCTTAACCATTGAGATTTTCGTTTTGCTTTCTTCAGCAAAGTTGTTGTGCAAACCAAAATAAACCACTTTGCCGAACATATCAAGACGGAAAAACCACAACTACATTCACTACATTCAACTAGTCAAACTGTCCCCAAAATTTATACCAAGATCTTGGTTAAACGATTTGTCCTATTTGATCAGCATGTTTAGTGAAGAATCACTGTTATTTAAACTTCCTCAACGTTGACAGAAGTCACGATCGCAACAAACCAAAACTTAATTAAAAAAGTGTAGTCAGCATTATTGAAATTAAAATGAAAATTAATAGAAAATGGAATAGAATTCCTATTTTCATCATTTTTCATTTTTCAAGTGTTACTTGTCCGGTTTACACCGCGCACTTAGTTGGATGCCAGGGCAATAAATAATGATAACAATTCTATTGAATACAAAATATGAACACATTTGACTTAAAATCAAACTAAAAGGAAGATTAAAGACGTACGAAAATTTCGAATTGATCTTGGGTCAAACAAAAGACATCACCGCCCAAAAATCGTGAAAATATTTAAACTCAAAGCTCACAACAAAATAAAGTTTTTATACCCAAATACTAAGGCAGGGCTGAATTCAGCCTTTTAAGGGAACTTCTTAATTAATCTTTGAAATACAGGATTCTCACACTGTTGTTCGAATCCTAAAAAAAAAAAAATAAAAAATTGAAACACGTTTTATCGTACAGTGTCCTGAAAAATTCCATCTACATATAGCAAATCTAATTTTATTTATTTATTAAACAACCAACTGTAAACTCTCAAGTTCATAAATTTAAAGTTCAATAAATTCATTCCAGCAGTTTAACCATTAAACGTTGATAATTTAGAAAATCGGATTTATGTTTCCATTGTGATGACAATTTTTACCATTACTGCGACGCTTTATATAGCAGAATTAAGATGCTGAATTTGCAAAAAAATATAAATTTAAATTTTCTTATCACCACAATGAATTACTTAAAAAAAGATTTGTAACCAAACCCAACTTCTATTATTCTAATACCGCACACCATACACATTTCAGCCCTTTCTCTGTATATAGAAACACGAATAATAATTTCAACTGATTTGTTATAATTTTTTTTTTTGTCTCTTGTCTAAGATTTTAATCGTGACACCGAAGCCGAAAAACGGGAACTCTAACAATATATACGAATCGTATAATACCTCTTAAATTTCCCATTTGGAAAACTATACACACACAGTGTTTTTCTATGGTGTAGTTTTGGTTGAGGGTTGGTTGATCTTTGGTTAGCAAAAAAAATTTTTACAAATTTGTGGTTTCAATATGAAAATAGTTAGAGGGTTGAAGAATGTTAATATGCAACCCTTGCTCTATTTTTGGTAAGTTTTAAATTTAAATGTTTTTTTTCGTACATCGTCGTCGTACTCATAGATATTCTTATTTCACAACATTTCTTATCTTTAGAGGATTTTTATTTTATTTGTGGCTCTTTGTTTTTGTTGGAATTCTAAAATATGTTTAGAAGGATAAAGGATTAACTTAAATTATATGCTTTAGTTCGTTTCTCTATTCGTATTATGTGGTGGTGTTTGATAATGAATGGTTACCGATTACATCTGATTAAATGTGTGCAGAATATATACTTAATGATTAGTCTAACCGGGGTAAAACATATCAGATTAATGTCTCACGAAATTTATTAATCTTTTTATTGTTCGTGAATTATTTCCTAATTACGATCTTTGCTTTATTTCGCCGCTTATTTACTTCACACATTCTCGCTAGCTTTCACATCCCGTGAAGGGATTTTGCCACTTGCACTGTGGTCTTCCACCCACCTCGATCGACCTCCTATCCTCGGGGACCTTACAACGCTGAGTCACGTTGTAACTCGATGATATTTGATGAATCTGATGATATTGCTGCCTCCTAGAAACTGATTTATCTCGTGGCTCATACAAATCCGATATTTATTTTGCACAAATTAAATTGAATAAAAGATGGAACGAATGGCCATCATACAGTCATTAAAGGTCGGGTCCTTTAGCCAGCACAAGTCTTATAAGTGCTTTCTTTATAAAGAGTGGGCTTGCACAACCGCGATAGATGTTTAGAACGCAATTACCTTGCTTGGTCGTAGTGCCCCGGAGTTATTTGGGCTTTTATTTCTTCAGATGTTCTCAATTTACAAAGAGAAACGAGATTCCAGAACTACTTCTAAAACTTATTTAAGAATCCCATTTTCATCCAACATACCAAATCATATCATAATCGGTTAAGAATTGATCGAGTTCTGTTCCAGGTGGCCATAATCCAGAAATGCTGCCAATAATATTGGACTTTTTTTTCTAAAATGGCCTCCGAGTAGAAGGTTGTGTATTGAAGCTGAGTGCAAAAATTATATTTTTTTTACTAACGTAACATCGTTCTAAAAAATCAGTTTGAATTGATTGAATGTGAAAAACTTCTTGCAAAGTTTTAATTTTATTGTGAAATATTTTTGCATATAATCGGGACTTTGAAAAACATTTCTATTTAATTAAAACTTGTAGTGCTAATCGGATGGTGGCTTTTCTCATAATAATTAACTAAATGACATAAATTTGTAAGTTAAACTATTTGGTTTAACTCCAGTGATACAATATAATACAACGTGCTAATAAACATAACTTTATGCTTTTTATTTTGTATAAATACTGCCGTTTCCAAAAACGAATAATTAAATTTTGCATATACAGTGTATAAACATTATATAAAGCTTCTGAATTTTACTAGATACACGATCTACAGTTAAAAAACTACAAGAAACTACAAACATCATGAAACTCAATTGAAACGCATTGATGTAAAAGTCAACTCACTATAGAGCAGCAACAATATAATAATGACATCATAATCGGTGATCCGTTTACCGAAAATTGTGATATTAGCCTCGTCCTCACCAGAATAGCAGATGTGCTGAAGTTTGATAAAGATAAAATACGATCATGGAACAAATTTATTACTGGACAAAATAAAAAGATTATCTTAATCTGTCTGAATATGGGACAATACGAATTCAAAAGTAAAATTTTATCTACAGTCCAAAATGGGTCCAATCAAATGTGCTCAATTGGGACTGAAGCCTGATGATCCTGCAGCTAAAATATAAATAAATCCTCGAATGTCAGCATACAATTCCTAATTATGCGGTACCAAACAGCAACGATGTTAACCATTGCAGTACTCATCATCATTTATGCGTACAAGCAAATTTGTATTTTTGAACTTTATAGTATCGTATCCTTCATTTTTTGTAAGTGGCAACAGTTAATACATTTTTTTTCAAATTTATTTAGCTTTTATTTAGTGAAATAATTAACTATCTATTTCTTTTTAGACAAATTAATTACATAATATTTTAATAATAATTTAACTAAATTATAATAAATTTTGCTGCAGTGGTTGTAATTGTTCGTGTCTATTCATTTTGTGTTTATTATGGATGAAATTTTAGGAAACTCGGCCAGAACCAAGGATGGGCGGGCAGTTTACGTAAGGTAATCTAGGTAGTTGTCGACACGTAATCTAGCACGTAGATTACATACCTTTTTTTTGCTTTCCAGACGTCAACAACGTAGACAACGTCGATAACTAAGAAAATGATATAAAAAACTTAATTTTTAATTATTTTTCGTTTACCGCACTATTAAAATTTGTGAAAAATTACTTAAATCTAATTCTGACAGTTTTACAAGCATTTGATAAATTACAAATAAATTTAATATCTCTGAACTAAAGACACCTATCTAAAACTGTTGAATATTTCAAATATTTCAATAGATTTAGGCTTTACGCGCCCTCTTCTCAAGTCATCTTGATGTCTGTATACAAATTTATTTATTTTAGTTATAATAATAATTTAAACATATAGCTATATTTAATTTATCTAGCTTATTAATTTTATTGCAGTTGGCTGAATTCATAACCGCCGATATAATTCTATATCGAAACCATCCGTAGCCGTACATTGTAACTTTGTAAGTGCCTTTGATTAAATATTCTCTTAGAAATTTATTAGTTTTGGTTTTTGTAGTTATTGTTAGCCAAAGACGAAATATCACGTGTACGATTATATGCACTCGATACATTAACCGCCTATCTATGCATGGTAAATGAATTGCCACGCTGCGATGTTAACGTTTTCCCAGAATATGTTTTACCTGCAATAGCGCCTCTTGCAACGGACGCTTCGACAATTGTAAAAGTACCATTCGCTAAAAATTTGCTGAAACAGCCATATCTTCGTCCAGAAAATTAACGGTAGAATTCGTAGAAGTTTTGTCAACATCACCATTATCTAGGAGTATTCCAAAATTACATTGGATTCTAACTTACAATGATTTCTAAAATATAAATTCATAGTTATAGCATTGACCAGTAAATACGTATGAAAGTCATTAAAATTACATGTGTGCTTCAAGTTTTCATGCAGCCGTATTTTTTAAAGATTTTTTGCACACTTCGCCTCATATTTATTATTAATTCATTTGGTTAACAATTTTTAAACAAAACTAATAAATTACTAAGCGAATATTTAATCAAAGGCACTTACAATGTACAGCTACGGAGAGATTTGAAATACAGTTATATCGGCGGTTGTAAATTCGGCCAAATACAATAAAATTTATAAGCTAGACAACTTCGAGCTACAGAGATGTAATCCTCGAATACATAAAGAAATATGTGTAATCGGCCGGATTATTTTCGGGCAGATAGGTCGGTTGACGGTTTGAACTGTGGTAAGATTCCTTTGGCCACTTTCTCTCGTGCCCGCTTGAGTTGCTATTGCAGGTAAAACATATTCTGGGAAAATGTTAAAATCACTGCGTGGCCATTTACCACTACCACGCAAAGACAGGCGGATAATGAATCAAGTGCACATACTCAAGTGCACATACTCGTAATAAATTTTTAAGCGAACATTTAATCAAAGGCAATTAATATTTGCGGAGGGGTTCGATCTAGAATAATATCGGCGGTTGTGAATTCAGCCAACTGCAATAAAATCTATAAACGAGTCAACTTCCAGCTACAGAGATGCAAAAGATTGCTGATCACATGCACATCACCAAGAACTTTATTTTAATACTTAAATCGTTGAGTGCTTAACACAGAAAAAATCTGTCAATATTTTGACATTACTTTCACTGTTATAATAATATTTTTTTTAAAGTTTCTTAAAATTTAATAAAAGTTGTCACTAAAATGAAATTTTTAACTAAATAGTGTCTTTTATTTATTAATTTATATATATGTGTAGACGAGTAATTAATCTTATTCGAAGTTACTACAATAAAGCAAAATTATAAAAATTATATAAACCGTCATTTTAAATCATAAATTAACTATTCATTCACTGAACTATACTTCGTATAGTTATGAATGGCAGAAGCTTGAAAATTGCATACGAGCTAAATCACAATACTCAAATTTTATTAAAATTCGCAAATTTAACTTTTTGCGATTGTCAAACAATGTTTTATCGATAATGGATAATTATCAATTTATTACGCAATTTATGGCATGAATATTAGATGTATGTGAAGATAGCCCAAATTCCGTCCCCGAAAAATGCGATGGCAACATTAATTGTTGCTATCATGACATTTTTTTACTCTCAGCCCAAAACATCTCCACATATCATGACATTTTTGACTATCAGCCCCGAAAAGTTCGACATTTTTACTCTCAGCCCAGAAAATATTTACTGTCATGACATCGAAAACTATCACGACACAAACTTTTTCGGGGCTGAGAGTAAAAATGTTGTTTTTTCATGATAATATGGAAACAGAAAAATTTTCGGGGCCAAGACAAAAAAATTATATTAATTATTTACCAATCCCCGATTATGTTTTTAAGAAATTGTACGTGATTTATTTTATGATCGAAGTAACAGCTTTAGTTTTGGTGATTCAAATAATTTTGAAATTATGTTAGAATATTTCTATTAGACCTCTGTGAAGATAGCCCAATTTTCTATCCCCGAAAATTGAAAAAGTTGCTTATGGCAATACTATACATTTTTATGTATACTAATACTTAATTAGAGCAATAAATCTAAATTTGGCAATTATTCCAGGAATTTTTTGAAATGTTTTCATTTTTTTTTTTATTTAGTTTGACATTTGAAGAATTGTATAAATTGTGGAAAAGCGGGGGTTTGGGGCCGGAAGTCCATCTTCTAAGGTATACAACGAATTAAAATTACATGAAAAATTATCTTGTATATACTGATAGTTGATTTTTTTTAACATTTGTGGCACTATTAGAAGAAGCGATAAGAGCGATAAAAACTCTTATTGGAAAAATGAAAACGTGAACAATTTTCCCTCCTAAAAACTGATAGGAATCAATCCTGCATTTAAAAATTTATACTCCTTCCGTGATTTTCTCGATGTATACGTAAACTAAAATTACGCCAAATACCGACAGCGAAAATCAAGAATAAATTTAAATATTCCTCCTTCACCAAAATGCAAAATTTTTACTCTCAGCCGAGAAAAATATTAGCGTCATGATACTTTTAGCTGTCATGACAGTAAATTTTCGGGGCTGACAGTAAAAATGTCATGATTTTTGGGCTGAGAGTAAAAAAAATGTCATGACAGCAATAATTAGTGTTGCCATCGCATTTTTGGGGGATGGAATTTGGGCTATCTTCACATACTAGGATGCTACATCAGATGAAAAAGGAACATTTAACGTATTTGAAATAATTTTTTGAGAATTTTTGTATGTTTAGTATTCGAGATATAGTCCATTGAGCTCAGAAAGTATTCGTTGGTCGGGCTAGTGGGTTACATCGGGTGAAAGAGGAGCATTTAATAGTTTCTGAGTTCAATGAACTATATCTCGAATACTAAACATACAAAAATTCTCAAAAAATTATTTCAAACACGTTAAATGCCCCTCTTTCACCCGATGTAACCCACTAGTCCGGCCAACGAATACTTTCTGAGTTCAATGGACTATATCTCGAATACTCAACATGCATAAATATTGCATTTCGGTGAAGGATGAATATTTAAAGTAATTTTTCATTTTCACTGTCAGTATATTTTTTGGATAATAGAATTTAGTGCCGGCCCGGTGGCAAAGTGGTCAACATGCTTGCTCACCGGAGGTCAAGAATCAGTGAAGGATCAATGAATTAGGATCAATGAATTAATCACTCATTATCCGAAATGAAAGTATGATTATGAAACCTCATTTGAGGCGGCCAAATCCCTTTATGGGATGTATAGTGCCAGAGAGAGAGAGAATTTAGTAGTTTTTTTGTTTATTTACGCGTTTTATAACTTTTTATTGTTTTTATTAAACTCTTAACATTTTTATTTATTATTTAGCTGTTATTCAGAAATATTTATACCCGAATTTACATTTAATGGTATACTTGTTAATTAAATGTCGCAATAGTATACATATACACATGTATAGTATTGCCATAAGCAACTTTTTCGATTTTCTGAGATAGAAATTTGGGCTATCTTCACAGAGGTGAATATTAGCCACAGTATGTTTCATAAATAAAGTGTCAGCTATCACTCAGTAGTATACAGACAGTTCATGCTGAGTTTTATTATAAGTTTCGATAGATGGCGTAAATTAATTTATCAAGCAGTTCTCGACGTTGTCGACGAGTTGTCGATGTTGTCAACGAGTAGTCGACGTTGTCCACGAGTTGCCTACGAAATCATGTAAAAACTAGTAGTCGACGCAAAATCGCCCATACCTGGCCAGAACTTCATACCTTTTAAATGAACATATTAATGCTCGGAGTGTTCGTAATAAACTGGATATCCTGGAACAAACTTTTATAGGCTATGACAAAGAACCCGATATAGTTGTTATAAGTGAGAGTTGGATAGCTAAACATAAAGTGGATATTTATAATCTGCCGAGTTTTAGTTCCTTCCACAGCACTCGTGAATCCAAAAGAGGTGGTGGTGTGTCAATATTTGTGAGATCGAGCATTATAGCTAATGTAGGAAAACGAGAAATAAACTTCGATAAAGTATTGTGATGGTAGAACATGTCAGCACTGGCCATATTATCAAGCAGGCTGTAGAAACACTGCTTAGTCATAGTGTTACTGGTAGCTACAGTGTTTTTCCAATATTTTTCTTATGTTGACTACCTCCGAGAGATGACTAGAAACTCGTTTGTTTATACAGAACTAAGACAGAATAGTCTACACTACGATTAGTCAAGGTTCAGGTTTCAGGAGACAGGTTTGCGCTCGAATTTTTTCTTGATAATCATTTTCATTCGTGTTCTACAAGTGAGTCTATATAACGGTAAATAATCGAGTATGCAAATTCTTAGATTGTATAGTCCTCGTCATAGCAACATAGCTATGCTGCATAATTTAGTAATTGAGTCAGCATTAATTCCTGAGTATTCCTTCTGTTAGATTTTTGATATTAAAAAATGCGCATGTTTGTTGAAAATTCAATTTTTTTTTAATTTTTTTATTACCAATGAAAGTTGGTTCTATGCCATTTATATATCGATGAACGATCAACAACATCGTTCATTATACACTGATTGGATCACCACTCATCAAAATTTTTGATGACTTTTTCCAATAAAATCAGTTCAACGGCTTTAAATTCCGCTCGAATGTTGTTTTAAAATCTTTAATTGTTTGCTGGTTAAAAAAAACCCATAGAAAATAATTTAACGGTATGTCAAATTGCATGATCTTGGTGACCAATTGACATAAGCATTTTTTTGATGAATAATGCTCATTTTGTGCGAGCATTAAAACTAACAGAACGCCAACGTTGCTGACGGTCAGCTGGCTTCAATTGTTAAGTTATTTGAATTTTGTTAGGAAGCATGTGTAAACCAACGTGTAAAATTCGACGTTAAGTGTTTACCGACACGTTTAATTGTTGTAAATGACACCTCAAAGATAGGTTCCTCTTCTCACGAGCATTTTCACTTATACATCTGTTACTGCTTCACGGGTACGAACAAGACGATGGTGTTCTATTTGCACGACCTACGATCTGCAACTGATCCAGTTTCGTTCAACAATTTTACGAATTCGTAATAAGTTTGGATAACCAAAAAGTGTTGCTGTTTTGTAAATGAACAGTTGACTAAAAATTACACAGTTTGACTTTTCATTAATCAAAAAAAAAAAATGGATATTTTTTGAGGTTAAAAAAATCAACAGATTGAACATCCTTTATTTCATCCTTTTGTCGAAACGATATATCTCTATTATTAATAACTCCAAAAACCAAGTGAGACCCTAAACCATGTTGACTTTGTGAATCGTGAGTTCTTGAATGAATTGCATGTTACTAGCTCAAAAAGCTTCGGAGTTTATAAAATGGCCGATTTGAATTTTTGACTTATAGATGGCAAATAAGTAAGAATCTCAACAATTAGTTTCGAACGGTTTGTATTATTGAAAACAGACCAATAAACGGAACAATCACACTAACACCATTACAAAATCGAAAAAAAAACAAAGTCCAATAAATTGACGATGTACCTCTATAACATGAAATATCTTTCCGTGTTACGCAGTTTTGAATATTTTGGTGTTACTCTTGTTATTTTCCACTTCTGGAATTGATTGAAAAGAAGGAACAGAGGAGTTACCAAATTTGGGAAGTCCTTTAATAATGAGGCTGGTACTTCATCCGGGCCGCATCCATCCTTAAAGTTTCTAGAGCGTGGTGTATATGTTCCCCTTCAATTTGTGGAACTTTTTGAATAATTTGACGGTGCCATATGGTTTTTTGCATTTATTGATGCCGTCTGGCTTATACACTGATTGGAAAAAATGGGCGAAATGTCATAACCGTTAATATCACGCTTTGTTTGAAAGTTGGTCCAAAAGTATTTTGGATTATTATTTATTTTATCTTGAAGACAAGAGATTTAACTTTTGAATTTCGTTTGGTAGTAGCTTTCGTATTGTTGCATGTTATGAATTTATGTTTAGCCTCGGAGTAACATTTTAGTTTCACTTTATAAGATTTGTCATCCATTCCGTAATAGAGCAGTTTAGAATTTATCTGCATTTACATCACGCTGTTGCTGTATAATTGTTGATGTTTTTAAAATATAAATCCAAGTTCATTCTGTCCGCTCTACTGTAGTTGTAATATGGCTTGTTACAATATGAATATTGTTCCTAATTTTGGTGTTTGTTTGAAGTCTAAAACTAATACTGTGCAAAATTCTACTTTAGTTTCTTTTAGCAAAACGTAGTTAACAAAATTTTCGGTTTAATATTTTTGGAATCTCTTAGCCTTCGAAAATTCTAAAAATTTGTTTGTCGAAAAAAATGGGAGTCTGAAAATTAAAGTAAAACGAACGATACCGATTCTGAAGAATAGTGTTTTAAAAGAAAATAATTTTTTTTGTTGAGTAATTGTGGTAAATGTGCCAGTATTTTTTTTTTGATTTCCAAACAAATATAGAAATAATAATAAAAATAACTATAAGTGACTGAAAAGTGTTATATGCTAAATAGTTATATATTATAAATAGTTATAGATACTATCGGGAATATCGTGAATTTTTTTTTTTATCAGTTATACATATATATATACGTACATATGTGCATATATCTTATAAAGGAGCATATAAAAGAACAATACATAATATACATTTATATAAATATTTAATAAAAAAAAAATTGTGATTTTTTTTTTCATTTGTGATTGCTGAAATGAAAATGTTTAAAATATAAATATGTAAAGATTGTAAGTATTATAAAAAAAAAACATATTTAATTAATAAAAAAATAATTGTATAAATATAAAAGTATTAAAAAAACAATTTGCGAAAATTGCGTGTTCAATCATTTAATTTTGGTGGCAGTGTGGTTATGGTTAACTACAATGATGTTTTGCTGAGCAAGAGTAGAGATGTACAAAAAAAAAACAACTATTTTTCAACTTAGATTGGTTTTATGTGGCAGTATATGGTTGGTAAAGGAATCGTGTACCAGCTAAATTTTGATTACGTGTACCTGATGTCACGGTTTTGGCTGAACAGGAGGAGGACAGTACAATCAAGTACATAATTACAAGTAATATTTTTTTTATTGTCAATTTTTTGTTTTGTTTTAAAAATAATTTTTTTTGTTTAATTATACTTAATTTTAATAATATTTATTTAAATTTAAAAAAAAAAGAATTTGTAACACAATTTTTTTTTGTGTATTAAAATATAATATAAAGTGTATATTTTTGTTTTTGGATTTACGTATGCATATAATTAATATATAAGTTTTTTTTTTGTCGTCTGATATAAATGTTCAAATAAATCTTTAAAATTATTTGTGTGGTTGTTGCTGAGTTATTGTGTTAGTTTCACACAGGATCAAAATTTTCTAAATTTTATTGTTAAATGCCAAACAACTCCACACCCTGATCTGAACTACCGGAGTGGTAAACTAGTTGTAGTATGTAACAATATGGCGCCCAAATACGGTTTATTTGTAAATATGAAAATTTCAAAATTTATTTTAAATTCCAATGTTTCTTTAAATTTTCATTTAGGTTTCTGATTGTAATTTTTTTTTAATTTCTCTAATTTGGATCGACATTAAATCAAATTTAATCATTGATGCCGGTGTTTTATAAAGAAACAATATTAATTTTAATAAATTAAATAAACAATTTTTTTGAAACGTCTTATATCTTTGGAATTTTTTTCTTCAAATTGATGTTTAAGATATGTTTTGATAAGGTTTTTATTTGATTTTTTTTTCTCTATAGTGTAGTACTTATATGCTATCTCGGATATTGATCATATATATGTATACTGTATTTAAATAATTTCAAGTTTCGCAAATTTACTTTCGGTTTTATAATTTATTTTATTTTTGGATAGAGGCTAGGTCAGCAACAACCACACACTTCATTCAGTTTACGGAAAATTTTTATCAAATTTTATTAAACAACGTTCGTTTAAAAATATTTGTCACTTATTTTGTGTTCTGGTCTAACGACAATATTCATATTGTAAATTTCTGGGGTCAGATTTTAATATTACGAGTGTATTATAGTATTTTAGCGTATAAATTAGGTTAATTTCGTGGTTACCTTTAGTTAAGGTTTTCTTCGTTTTTATAATTATAAAATAATTTTGATTGATTACAATATTTGTTTTTATGGTTTAGGTTTAGTTAATTTTCAGTTAGGTATATATTTTTTTTTTATTTTTTTTTTATTTAGGTTAATTTTAATTTTAGTTTTATATCTAATTTTTTTGGTGTGTTAAAATAATAAATTTAATTTATCATGGAACGTGTAGTCATTAATATTAATTAAGGCCAGATGCATTTTTGGTTGAGTGCGAGGTTCGCAATTTAGAAGGCACTCCTATTGAAAAATTAAATTTGTTAGCGTCATCTGTAGATAATGAATTTAAAAATTCCATTCTCCAACCTCATAAGCCGCACAGACAGGCTTGTAAAAATCCGGATCGTGAGATCAGGAAATGCAGTGGAAAAACTAACGACTTGCTTCTATGGTTTATTAATTTAAATAACGAAGATGTGGAAACTATGAATTTATCAATTGAGTGTTCTCGGTTAATTCATGTAATTGATAGGTTAACACGTTTAACAAATACAACAAAACGTTACAAATCAAAATGTTTGGACACGTTAAAATTCGCCAATATTTTATTTGATAATATTAAGGGTGTTTCAGAAAATAAATCTTTATTAAGTCAATCAATTAAGGATGTTAAAGGTCAGGTTTCAATTATCGAAATATCTTCTTCTGAAGAGTGTGTATCGGATGTTGAATCGGTTTCTTCTGCGAAAACCTTGATCGAAAAAACTAATAAGGCAGAAAATACCATTATGACTATACTAAAATTGAGGAATCAAAATGATAGCACTGATAATCAAATTTGTAGCAATTTTCAAAATTCGCCTGCAATAAGTGATTTAGGTTCCCAATTTCAAAATTTAAATATTCATTCGGTCAATTTACCAAACCAAATAAACAATTTTCAAAATTCTGTTTTTAATACATCATTTTTTAATTTGCCAACTTATTCGAATAATAATCCAGATCAAAATTTTAACATTCCTTTTCCGGAACAAAATTTACAATATTTACAAAACTATCAGCCTCATTCTATTCTTCAAACACAACAACAACCAAGTTTCCCAAATCAATTTAATCAGTATCCAAATCAGTCGCAAACGTTACCAGTGTTTTCATCTCGGCCAATTACATCATTTGGATCTAACAGTAATCAACATACACTTTCCAAATGGAAAATTGAATTCGATGGGTCTGCTGGTGGAATATCAATTGAGCGTTTCATTTTCAGAGTTGAGCACCTTGCCCAAACTTATCAAGTTAATGAAAACAGTTTACGAAACGAATTTAGTGTTTTATTGAAAGGTGTAGCGTCCAATTGGTATTGGTGCTATATAGAACGCAATCCATCTTCAACTTGGATTGAATTGAAAGCTGCGTTAATTGAAAGATTCCAGGACAGACGTACAGATGATGACATAAGACGATTAATTGATTCAAGAAGACAAAAACCGAATGAATCTTTCATTGAATTTTATAATGAAATCTTGGTTTTAACTTTGCAGTTTCGAAAACCTATAACGGACGCAGATATTTTACGAATTTTGAGATATAACATGCGTATCGACCTTCAAAATCATTTGGCAGATCAAGAATTTCAAAATATTGGGACATTGGTTAGGAAATGTGTAGCGTTAGAAGATACGTGGAAGCGTAATAATAAAAGTTATGACAACACATTCAGAAATTATAACAAATTTATTAATGAACTTTCACCTGATTTAGAAACACATTTTCCAAATTCTACATTACCAAATTCAAATGTTTGTTCTAATTTCGATAAATTATATGGAAATTTTAATGGCAATCAACAACAACAAATTCAAAATGTACAACCAACTTTTAATTTTAATTTAAATCATAATACACCTTACCAAATTGATGAATATAAATTACAACAAAATTCTATTTCTAATGATTCCAATATTCGAGTATGTTGGAATTGTTTCGATATTGGACATAAATTTTATAAGTGTGATAAATCTCTTCGACTTTTTTGTTTCGGCTGTGGTACTGATGGTGTGCTTAAAACAAATTGTCCAAAATGTTCATCGGGAAATGGCAAGCCGAGGAATCAAACAGCTGCACCAAGAATTTCTCGGAACAAAGAGCAGCAACAGCCACCACACATTTCGAACATGGCACCAAACCATTATCGTCCAAACCAAATCTTCAAGAGACCATAAATTTAGATTCGATTAAAATTCAAAATGAAAATCCATTAGAATTGCCAGGTGCTCTTTCTTCTATTTCTCCAGTAAAGGTGAGAAACAGATCTATTTTCGCTTCTTTACGTACTAAAAGGTACTGGCAGAAGCTGAAGAACATCAAAAGTGATATCTCCGAAACTTTTATAACCGATGAAGTGGATGAAAGACCATTTGCCAAAGTAAATATTAATGGCGTTTCTTATGTTGGGTTAATGGATAGTGGAGCATCAATAACTGCTTTAGGAAAAGGATGTGAAAGCTATTTCACTAATTCAAATTTTAAAGTGTACAATATTAATAGTAAAATTAAAACGGCCAATGGATATTCTGAGCGAGTTTTTGGTTTTATTTGGGCAAATGTTCGATTTAATGGAATTGATAAATTTATGAAAATTTATTTGGTTCCTGGTCTAAAACAAGTTTTATATTTAGGCATAGATTTGTGGAAATTATTTAATATAGTTCCGAAAACCATTTCAGAAATTAGTCCAGAAATGCCAAATTCTAGTTATACCCATGTACTTTCATTGGAACAACAAATTAAACTAAATCTTATTATAAAAAAATGTCCGTCTAGTAATAAGCAAGGTTTAGGTAAAACAACAATATTATCTCATCATATTGATGTTCAAGGAGCTAATCCTATAAAACAAAGATTTTACCCGGTATCTCCGATTAAGCAAGCAGCCATGTATGAAGAGTTGGATCGGATGATGTCTTTGGGAGTGATTGAAGTGTCCAAAAGTTCTTGGAGTTCACCTGTGACATTAGTAACTAAGGCAAATGGCAAAGCTCGTCTTTGTTTAGATGCCAGACGTGTAAACGAAGTAACGAAAAGGGACGCGTATCCGTTGCCTATAATCGACGGACTCTTGAGCCAGTTGGAGGACACCAAATTCATTTCAAGTTTAGATTTGAAGGATGCTTTTTGGCAAATCCCGCTGGATCAAGAGTCTCGCGATAAGACAGCGTTTACCGTCCCTGGTCGTCCGTTATACCAGTTCACAGTGATGCCATTTGGTCTTTGCAACGCACCACAAACAATGTGCCGGTTAATGGATCAGGTGATACCCCACGAGCTTCACGAACGTATATTTGTATATCTTGACGACCTTCTAATCACTTCCAAAACATTTGAGGAACATCTTGAATTACTTTCGTTGGTGGCTAATAAATTGTCTGCGGCTTGTTTAAAGGTTAATATCGAGAAAGTCATTTTCTTTTAAAAAGAATAAATTATCTGGGATATGTGATAGGAGATGGAATTTTGGCGACAAATTCGGAAAAGATTAAGGCAATTCAAGAGTACCCTGTGCCATCCACTCTCAAACAGTTACGTTGGTTTTTGAAAATGGCCGGGTGGTATCGAAGATTTATATGCTCATTTGCATCGTTAGTGTCACCGCTTACAGATTTGACTAGGAAGCAGAGCAAATTTATTTGGACCAATAAGGCTCAGGAAGCATTTGAAAAGGTGAAAATCGCTTTGACAAATGCTCCTGTACTTGTTCATCCGAATTTTGGTAAACCTTTTGTGATCCAGTGTGATGCCAGTACTACTGGAGTCGGAAGTGTGTTGCTTCAAAAAGGAGATGACGGAGAGGATCATCCAATAGCATATATGTCGCAGAAATTGAACGCTGCTCAGCGCAATTATTCTATCACTGAATTAGAATGTTTTGCTGCTGTGTTGAGCGTAAAGAGGTTTCGGGCATATGTTGAGGGATATCCTTTCGTAATTGTAACCAACCACGCTAGCTTTAAATGGCTTATGAGTCAAAAAGAGCTCACAGGCAGGTTGGCGCGGTGGAGTTTGAAGTTGCAGGCTTTCGATTTCACAATACAGCATCGCAGTGGATCGCAAATGGTAGTATCAGATGCACTGTCTCGTGTGTTTATGGAAGAATTGATACTTCATCAGTGCGGTTTTGACATAAACCTTGATTCAGTGGCATTTAAATCTTTGAATTATTTAAATTTGATTGATAAAATTCAAAACAATTTGGCCTCATTTTCAAATTTTTGTGTTTCTGATGGTAAAATTCTTATGAATACGACAAATCAAAATTTGACTATTTCGGCAACTGATCTTCCTAAATTTAAATTATATGTGCCCCAACCTTTGGTTTTACACATTCTTAATCAAGCTCACAACCCTCCAACGTCTGCACATTTTGGAACAAATAAAATGCTAGAACGAATTCAACGGTACTTTTATTGGCCAAAAATGGCACTGGATGTAAAAGAATTCGTAAACTCATGTAAAATATGTAAAGAAACCAAACCGGTCAATTACATAACTAGAACCGGAATGGGTGAACAGAGGATGGTTGTGCGACCTATGCAACGTTTATTTGTTGATTTTCTCGGACCTTATCCGAGATCTAAGAATGGAAATTGTTATTTATTTATCGTTTTAGATCACTATTCAAAACTTATTTTTCTTAAACCGTTTCGAAAAGCACTTGCTATTGATGTTGTTAAATTTCTAGAAAATGAAGTTTTTTTGGCCTTTTCTGTTCCGGAATATGTTGTTTCCGATAATGGCGTACAGTTTACCTCTAAATTATTTCAAAATTTAATGTCAAAATTCAATGTGAAACATTCTTTAATTCCACGTTATTGTCCACAAGCTAACGCTTCGGAACGAGTAAACCGATCAATTATTTGTGCTTTAAGGGCATATATTTCAGAATCACAAGTAACATGGGACCAACATATTTTCGAAATAACAGCAGCATTAAGAAATGTTGTTCATAGTTCCACGAAGTATTCGCCACATTTTTTAATGTTTGGACAACATTTAATCACAAATGGTAAGGAGTACGAGTTGTTAAAATTGTTGAATTTGGAAGGAGAAGTGAATATTTCACCCGAAACAAAAGCGAATAATTTAAGTATTTGCCAACAAAGTGTTTTAAAACATTTAAAAGAAGCTCATGATAGATCTTCACAAAATTATAATCTCAGAAGCAAAGTTCGAAATTTAATTGTTGGGCAAACAGTTTTTGTAAAGAATTATGTACAAAGCAGTGCTGTTAATAAATTTTCGGCAAAACTGGCTCGTAAATTTTTGGATGCACAATATTGCGAAAAGTAGGAAATACTGCTTATGAGGTTGTGAGAAAAGATGGGAAAAATTTAGGAATTTATCACATTAAAGATATCCGTACGTAATTTTAAATATTATTTTAGTATATTTATGTTTAGTATTATATAATTAATTTAATAATTTTGTTAATAATATATAATATTATTATTATTATTTTTTTTTGTAAAATGAATGTTTTTTTTTTATTGTTTTTGTGTTATTCATTTATGTGTAATTCAAATTAATTTAGTTTAGGCCCGGCTTGGATGAGACCTCAGGGCGTGCGGTACGTCCCCACGATTGTTACAATATGAATATTGTTCCTAATTTTGGTGTTTGTTTGAAGTCTAAAACTAATACTGTGCAAAATTCTACTTTAGTTTCTTTTAGCAAAACGTAGTTAACAAAATTTTCGGTTTAATATTTTTGGAATCTCTTAGCCTTCGAAAATTCTAAAAATTTGTTTGTCGAAAAAAATGGGAGTCTGAAAATTAAAGTAAAACGAACGATACCGATTCTGAAGAATAGTGTTTTAAAAGAAAATAATTTTTTTTGTTGAGTAATTGTGGTAAATGTGCCAGTATTTTTTTTTGATTTCCAAACAAATATAGAAATAATAATAAAAATAACTATAAGTGACTGAAAAGTGTTATATGCTAAATAGTTATATATTATAAATAGTTATAGATACTATCGGGAATATCGTGAATTTTTTTTTTATCAGTTATACATATATATATACGTACATATATGCATATATCTTATAAAGGAGCATATAAAAGAACAATACATATATACATTTATATAAATATTTAATAAAAAAAAAAATGTGATTTTTTTTTTTCATTTGTGATTGCTGAAATGAAAATGTTTAAAATATAAATATGTAAAGATTGTAAATATTATAAAAAAAAAAAAACATATTTAATTAATAAAAAAATAATTGTATAAATATAAAAGTATTAAAAAAAACAATTTGCGAAAATTGCGTGTTCAATCATTTAATTTTGGTGGCATTGTGGTTATGGTTAACTACAATGATGTTTTGCTGAGCAAGAGTAGAGATGTACAAAAAAAAAAAACAACTATTTTTCAACTTAGATTGGTTTTATGTGGCAGTATATGGTTGGTAAAGGAATCGTGTACCAGCTAAATTTTGATTACGTGTACCTGATGTCACGGTTTTGGCTGAACAGGAGGAGGACAGTACAATCAAGTACATAATTACAAGTAATATTTTTTTTATTGTCAATTTTTTGTTTTGTTTTAAAAATAATTTTTTTTGTTTAATTATACTTAATTTTAATAATATTTATTTAAATTTATAAAAAAAAAGAATTTGTAACACAATTTTTTTTGTGTATTAAAATATAATATAAAGTGTATATTTTTGTTTTTGGATTTACGTATGCATATAATTAATATATAAGTTTTTTTTTGTCGTCTGATATAAATGTTCAAATAAATCTTTAAAATTATTTGTGTGGTTGTTGCTGAGTTATTGTGTTAGTTTCACAGGATCAAAATTTTCTAAATTTTATTGTTAAATGCCAAACAACTCCACACCCTGATCACTGAGGTACCGGAGTGGTAAACTAGTTGTAGCATGTAACAGGCTTTTCGTTCAAAAATCCTAAAATTCTATAAAAACGTCTAAGCCTTTGTCATTTAATATATCGGATGACTTAGTTTAAAAACGTATATGGACGGGTATTTAATTTCCGAAGACATATTGGTCGGTATAAACACGAGAGTTTCATCATCAGAGGTCTAACGAAGTGATGGCAAATTAAAATTACACATTATTAGAGCTGTTGACTTGCTTGTTGATTTCTACGATATCATAGTAGCACGAAGTATACGATATTAATGGAGCGTAAGGTGGAATATATACAACATAGATAAATAATGACATCTTATTGATCGTTGCTTTATAACACATCTTTGCTGGGTGGAAAAGTTGGGTAAATCAATCCATTGATTAGGAATTGATTTTTCAGTCGCTATCAGTATACCACTGCCTGATTTTTTGTTGCTGGTTAGTTGCGAGCACATCTATACACTACGTATTGGGCTGAAAAGAATTCGGAGCCGCGGATCTTTTCGCTCAAGGACGTCACACATGGTATGTAAACCGGAGACAAAGCCCTTACCACATAATAGTGAAATTGTGATGCTTTTGGGAGGAGTGAGCTTTCAGGCTTTAGAACTTTTTAGACGAATAACCTGAAATCAATTAAACTGGATGTACTGAACATACTGATCAAGTTTCATGATCGTCTTTCCCTACTCTCTATTGGTATGTTCAGTACAACCAGTATAGAAATTTGCAAAAGTTGGGATTTCGAGAAATTACTTATACAAAATGTTTCCAATTTAATTTTTTGAAATAATGGTTGGTAAAGGGTTTTCTAAGGCCAATTCTGACCGGGGGTGCGCACAAACATGAAACTTTTCAGTTAAATTGAGTATACTCAGTTTAAAAGGTTTCATTAATAAAAGATGAGATTATTAAAAATCACTCATACAAAACTATTAAAAAGACTGTTTGAAATTTTAGTTGAAATAATGGTTTTCTATGGGTGATTCTTGCCGATGGGGAGTAGGCATGGTGGTAACAGTAACCATGAAACTTGATCAGTAAGAAATCACCGAGTGATTGTGGCCGATCGGGAGTAGGCACAATCACGAAACGTATACTGATCAACAGTTGGGTACATCCAGTTCAAGTTATTTCATTATTAAAGGGTGGAGTTTCCAGAAATCACCCATGTTCAATACAAATCACCCTGTATGTTTAACACAATCAGTTTAAGTATTTTCATTATCAAAAAGTAATTTTTTTTAAATCACCAGGTGATTCTGGCTGATTGGGAGTAGGCACAGTTATGAAACGTGATTAGTTTATTCAGTACATCCAGTTTAGGAGATTTAATTAATAACACAAATTAAAAAAATGATTTTTGTGATATGGGTTGAAACAATGGTTTTCTACGAGCCATTCTGGCTGATGTGGAGTATTTAAAAATTAATGAACTTGGTTAGTATATTCAGTTTATATAGCTTAGCTGATTTCATTAATGAAAGTGATAATGTCTAGAATCCAACTACACAAAATCTAAAAAAAAATATTTTTAATTTAAACAATTTAGGGTTGAAATAACCGGGTTCTAAGGCCGATTTTGACCGATATGGGGAGTAGGAATAATCATGAAACCTGGTTAGTATATATTCAATACATCGATCGAATTATTTTGGAATATTTTTTAAATTATCTTGGATTCACCTGGCGCATTTTTCACTTGGTTTGGTAAACGGTAGGTGCACAATTTTTGAACGATAACGTTTATAATACGAATTGCTGTTATCTAATCGCACAAATTGGTTATTTATTTTCAATTTATATCACCAAATTCCTTATCAGCAAAATTTTTTCGTATTCGGCTTAGTTCTCGAACACGTCTTCAATTGAAATGACAATAACTGCTGTTGTTTATTTTTGATATACTAAAGTGTTAAATTGAAATGTTTATATTGTATAAAATCGTCTTAAGTTGTGTGATATTAGGGATTAAATTTGATGTTGTATTCGGTAGAAGCGATCCAAGCATGTTTATCTGTGTCGAAAATCATAAACGTAATTTATTTTTCAACGATCGGGAAAA
Organism: Nephrotoma appendiculata; assembly: GCA_947310385.1. Lineage (NCBI taxonomy): Eukaryota > Metazoa > Arthropoda > Insecta > Diptera > Tipulidae > Nephrotoma > Nephrotoma appendiculata. The sequence goes on from OX371223.1 coordinate 280,843,345, forward strand.
CTGTACACTGTCTAATTTTCAATTTTTAACAAAGGGCGATTTTAAATTACGCCAGCAGCATGATGAAGAAGCTCCAACGATTAGTAAATTAGTATTTGAAAATTCAATCATTTTATATATGCCACGGAAATTGTTTACGGAATTGGAAAATCTAAGAGTTTTATATATGCCTCGATCTAATCTCATGGAATTAAAAAAATATGATTTTAAAGATGCAGCCAACTTACAAATGATAACGCTGTCTGATAATAATTTAGAGAGCCTACCAGATTCTGTATTTTATGGTGCCGATCAATTGGGAATGATCGATTTGTCACGGAATAAAATTACTACAATAGCTAGTGGTGCTTTTAAGTTCTTGAATAAATTATACTTGCTGGAAATCTCGGCCAACAAAATAAAAATATTACCTGATAATTTATTTGCGAATAATCCGCGTATTGATTATCTAAATTTAAGTGAAAACTTCTTGAAAATTTTACCCCGAAAATTAACCGCCCATTTAAAACTTAACATATTAAGTGTCAACAAAAATGAATTGGAATATTTAGAAATTGATAATAATGTTGGTGTGTTAGATGCGAGCGATAATAAATTAACAAACAATAAACTGCATATAGCTGGAAATAGTATTAATGGATACGTAAAATTAGAAATATTAAACGTATCTAGAAATCGTTTGACCAACTTGGATTTTATAAAAACTTTAACAAATATAAACGAATTAGATATATCCGGTAACCGATTAACCAATGGAACAATTCCAGACGATACATTCACTAACTTAACACAACTGCAACGTTTACATTTAAGTGCGATCAATATGTTACGATTAAATTTTCGTATATTTTCTACTTTACAAAATTTAGTAGAATTAGATATATCGAATAATCGTAAACTAAATGATATCAATTTTGAAAGCGATAGCGGCATGCACAAGTTGAAGAAATTATATTTAAACGGTTTGAACGTCAATAATATCGCGGCCACAAATTTTGAATATTTATTCCCCGAGCTGCGTTTCATCGATATTTCGGATAATGCGTGGTCTTGTTCTGATTTACGAGCGATGTTAAATGCACTAAACCGACTAAATATCGAACTAACCACACAACCACATGAAGAATTTATAGAACTTGGTGAAGATAAAATTCGTGGAATTTATTGTTACTCGAATGAGGATGCATCAGAAAAACCATTTTCTGAAAATTTAAATAGTGGCAGGTATTTCATGCGAGTGAACGATGAATTAGTCGCTGTACGAAATCGATTGGATAGACTGGAGATGCATTTGGATTTAGCCATTCTACACTCAGACCATAGACCCTTTGGACATGTACACATAAAAATATTGTTTGTGTTGGCACTCACTGGGTTTGCAGTTATGTTTTTTGTGATTAAATTTGTTTTACGGCGATGTCAACGGAATCATGATGTTTCTGATGATACTGCACTTTTAAACGTATAGCTTGGTATTTGTAAATAGAAAATGTATCAAATAATGTTTTGTTTAATTTATTAAAAAATTATCATTAAGCGCTATTAAATTTAAGAAATTTTATTCATAGGGTTTTATGTCACAAAAAAAATTATGTCCTTTACTTCTTACTACGAAATTTTTTTTAACTTCAGTGCATTATAACTAGATTTGATTTTACATCCCATCATTAAAAAAATATAGTGTCTAGCATGAAGTAGTGGCCACATGGAACTAAAAAAAGTAACTCTTCTATGCAAGCTGGAAAGTAGGTGTGTAATGGGCCACTGCCATGACGTAGTGTAGGCCATTTGAAATTCAAAAAATGTAGTTGTATTTCTATACAAGATGGGATGAAATTTCGTGCCCGTATCAATATGTAACGATTTTCAATAACGAAATTACTAAATTCTTTTCTGTCGCTGTTTTCTCAGAGAAAACACGAGACTTTGGCCACTGTCACAAAGTATAGTAGGCCATTTAGAATTGAGAAACTGTACCTCCAATTCTATACCACCTGGAAAAAAGTTTAGGGCCGGACTCACTATATGTAACGATTTTCAGCAAAAACTTACTGAGAAATTTGTTGTAATGCGGTTTTCGCAGAGATTGCCTAAGACTTTGGCCAATGTCATGAAGTAGCGTAGGCCGTGTAGTAAAACCGCAACAGAAGAAAATTTTTTAGTACATATTTTGTTGAACGTCGTTGCATTCTTACACTCAGTCTGCCACGAAACTTCTTTCCATCTCGTCTAGAATTGGGGCTGCAGTTTTTAAATTCCAGATGGTCTACATATTATTTCATGAAATCTATCGAACTGGCCGGTAAGCTTTGTAAATTCTATGTTGAAAATTATAACATACTGGTTTGTTACATCGTTATAGTTTTTAAATTCCAGTAGGCCTAAACTACTTCGTGACAGTGACCGAACTCTCTGTAAAAACCGCCCGAGGGAGAAAATTTCTTAGTATTTTTTTTTTTTTGAAAATTTAAGTCTGATACGAACCTTTTATCCAGTCAAAGTTTAAAGCAATTCTTGTGAAAACCGCACAAACTTCCTTTAAAACTGGTATGATAATAAGGCCTCGGGAATAGGGAACTGGAAAAAGAATCGTTATGTAATTTCTGTTCAAATATTTTTTAGCTAGGCTATACTGAGGAGAAAAGTTTGATATAATTATTTATAAATTGGGAATATATAAATTGGCAATACTTTCCTCAGTAGAAACCAAAACATGCTCACATTATACTACAATCATACAATCCAGTCTACTGCATCAACAGATATAGATTTTATTTTCATCGACGAATTTCCCAGCTTCCTTGATTATCCATTCGATATCAAAATTTGACTAAACGGTTATGTTTCCTTTATCTTTGGCTGATGTTTGCGTATAGTGAAAATATCGTTTAAAAAATACCCCAATTTGTGAATACCACTACTGCTGATGGGGAAATCCAGTCAAATCTAATTTCAATATTCTAATATGAATGATTGTTCATTCCCATTCTATAAGTATGGACCATTCATGTTGTACCGTGGGAAATGCAGGAAATGTCGTGCTTCAAAAAATAAATCTAGCCGTAAAACATTAGCAGCAGACACAACGATGGAAAATCCGGTACAAGTAAGAACAAGGGTCATTGAAGATATGCCTGCTGCAGTGCAAGATATTTTTCCAAGTGGCAATACTATGCGCAGAAATACTAAAGAAGGAGAGTTAGTAATTTAAGAGCGCCAGCTAATCCAGAATCCCGCGAAATCATTAATACACCTGATGAATATACACGTTACGAGTGTAGCCCGATCAATTCTTAACATTTCTTATTAGGGGATTCAGGTAGAGATCAACCAAACCCGCAACGTATGCTGGTATTTTGAAGAAAATATCACTCAACGTGGAGTGAACATATCAAGGAGTTATATATGGATGGCACTTTTTGCTCTCCTGCTGTTTTATCAAATTTTTGATATACTTTCTAGAAAGAATAGAAGTACAATTTAACCTGTACTGTTTTGCTTGTTGTCGGATCAATGAGCTGAAACAAATAACAACATTATTATACATGTTACACGATATTTGGTTTCTAATTAATCCAAAAGGTATATAGTACATGTGGATTACGAGCTAGCAACTAATCAAGCCATACGAACAGTATTTCCAGAAACCAATATTAATGGTTGCTTATTTCACCTATGTACTGGGTATTCCCTAGAATGTCCTAAGAATTAAAATATTAAATCAAATTTAAACTTCAAATGAAACGAAATCCTTTGACGTAAACTTCACTAACAAAAAGGTCAACTAGAACTGATAACATTTGTCCTGGAAAAAACAGCCGATTATTTTAAACTGATTACACGAAAACTAGACGTTGTTTTGGCTCAATTTAAACGGATTATTATTCAAAATTAAATTACCTTTCATAATTGGTACGACATTCCATGATTTGGAACAAAAAATTTTTTTTCTGCATTTGTCGTGGTAAAAAACAGCCGATTATTTTAAACCGATTACAACCGATCTCTTATCAAATTTTTTATGTAAACCCGGCAAAATATCTCGGTATTACTCTAGACGGGAAACTAAAATTAAAATCAAATATAAGACAATCATTAAATCCAAAAAGCGGATTGCTCTTGGGGAGAAATTCTGAGCTAACCTTAAATATTAAATTACTTTTATAGCGGGAAATTCTAAAATCTGTGTGAAATTACGGTATTCAGCTCTGGGGCTGTATAAAGAAAACGACAATACCTTCTAGTCATCCCAAAGTAAAGTTCTACGTGAAATAGAAAACTCACCGTGGTACATAAAAAATGTCAACCTCCATAGAGAACAAAGCAAATTCGCGGGAATACGTCGTAAATATGTTGAATGAGGCAAGTTCAGTACGACGGCTGCAAAGAAAGACACCATTTAATCTACTAGATTCAACCTGGATCGGTTAAAATATAGTAGAACTTTAAAGGAGACTAGCCAAAGAGCTACAACCCAACAAACGAGAATTTAACTAGTGAATTATGAAATAAATAAATATAATCAAACTAAATTAAATTTATTAAATAAATTTCTGGAAGCACATCTATTAAATGACATGCCTGACCTTAGTGTGGTAGATGTTAAGCCAATTTTAAGTTCCACTGAAAGCTCTTAGTTGTTCAGGAGAGCCATATATGGTGGCGCTAATGCTCAAATGTGTATATATCAGACTATGAGAACAACCACAGTTGGAACATGCAAGGTTAGTGCAGTGGAAACGCTTTACCCGAGTTTCGGGATGGATTTGTACTCGATTTTGCAAATAAACACAATAAGCAATTTAAATTATAAACTTTTTTACCCAACACCTTCAATTTTTTCAGTAATTCACTAATTTCACTCTTTATAACTGTTCACTAATTCAATTTTATTATTTACTTTCGCGGTTCACTACTTCTCGCACTGTTTGTTGCTTTACTAGATGCTCGAGATTATTCCTTTTATTGCATCTAGCGATGCTTGCTGAAAATCACACATGTTCACTTCGTGTATTTAATAATAACTTTATATACAAACTGTTAAACATTTATATCACAGACTATATTCAGCATTACAATATAACATCGATGCATTCGTGTTTTCAAAAGAAATCGATGCATTGTGAATTCCGATTTTTTACTTTTTCAATTCTGCCTCTAACAGAAACCTATTGGCTTCTGACTTGTATAAATTTAATGATAGTTAAATTTGTTTAACAATTGGAATAAATTCAATTATATAGCAAAAAACATATAAAATATGTTATTACTTATTTTGTTTGTTATTATTTAAATAATTTTGATAATGAACTCCAATATTCACTTCGTGCCTGTAGATATGGTTAATAAATCCATAATATGTAGATTTTAGACTATATTTATCATACTACAACGTAACATCCTTGTATTTGTATTTTAAAACGCAATTGTTAGATTTAAACAAAAAATGTGTTCACTTCGTGCATGTAATGGTTTTGTTATGAGTATATTTCTTTTCAAAATGTAATAAAATCGATCAATTAGTTTAAAATGTTAAAAACCACCTCTCTATACTGACCACCTCCTTAAATAGGCCACTTTTCTACAGTCCCAACACATTAACCATACAAATTTGTTCTAAAAATTCTCTTTAACTTGACCACCTCCCTATTCTGTTTAGCGACCAGTGTATTTGGGGTCATGCGAATTAAATCAACTCCTTTAATATGACCAAAAATATTTTATTTTTAAATGTAAACAGAGAAACGATTCACGGCCTCCATTCCATGACTCCGGAAGTTACTTTCCGTCCCAATGTACGCCTGATGTAAACTTGAAAATCGTTTTAACTGATGCTGCTATTTCTACTCTGTTTGTTTCACGATGACGAATCAGTTTTGTTCGATTTAAAACGAGTTCATCAATAAAATGCCCAATACTTTCGGCAACGAAACTGATTAGATGCAGTGCTGCACGAACAGTAACCTTCCACTTACCCAAAGCTGACAATATTCAAGGAGTACTGAAACATGGGCACCTAGAAGAGGCTCTTTCGTCGCTCCGCACGGGCAAATCGATATTTTCCAAACTCATGTCATTATCAGATATGCTTTCGCTATCTCTTTCCGATGACGAAAATAATGCTTGTGAGTCTATTGGAATTGATTTACTTGTTTCTACAAGATATTTTCGTTTACGATTTGTTTCTGCCTCCATACCTTCCGATTTCCGCTTTTCTTTTTCAATTTCAGATTCTCTGGCTCCAGGAAATATCCGGGACGCCCTTTCTTACGTTACGTCAAGAGGAATCGCTTGTCGTCTTCACTGGTCATCATGGACAATCGGTATATGCGATATCGAAAATATCATCCAGTTTACTATTAAAGTCGTTTTCTCTTTCAAAGAAAATTTTGAAGGTTCAGTTTTATTCTTTAAAAGATGTTTCCACTCATCATGCAATTTTTCCAATTTTCAATAGAATGTTGTTTCTTTTGACCAAAAAATGAACACTTTCTGGATTGTCAGAGGTGCACTTTCACGAATAGTTAATTTTACAGTACGTGATGGTAAAAAAGAGACACATCACTTGCTTTTTTGAGTGTAACTTAGCATCAACAATTTGACAGTACTCATGGCCAAGAAGATAAATTTCTGTAGTGGACCGTAGAAAATCTTCCATATTGTCAACTTTAGTAGCACTTTCTTTAAAAGATTAATGAAACTGTTTAACGAACTAAATTTAGTTTTTCAAAATTTCAAATTTGTGTCCTTTTCTCGAGAGATTTGGATTTAAACTGAAATTAATTTGCATTTCTCTTGTTTATATAGTATATGATACAACGAAACATATTGGCCATATCAGGTCATAATTAATGCGGTAGGTGGATTTAAATACAATAACTAATGAGACGAATGATAATGACATCATTAACACAACTATGTCAAGTTCTTATGACTCATATGGTTTTTTCATCATCAGGATCTAAAAAAAGCCTTTTACTATTTGGGTTTTTATTAGTTTCGGAAATTGGCAATAAATAAGTCATTATTTGTTAACCGATTTTTAATATTTTTGACGTTTTGGAAAGAGAGTTATTTCCTCTATTCATCACAATTTTTATTTAGGCTGAGAAAATTTATTTAATAATTTTTCTGTTTGTTTGAAAGCCTCTAAACCATCTTTCATTGACCCAATATTTTTCTGTTTAAGATTTTAGCATTACCTCAAATTTTCAGGGGATACTCCGTTAGGGTACATATTTTCCGCCCAATACAAACAAGGACCACCCTAATGTACATACATACGTTTCTTTTATTTACCATTTGTCAAAACTTCTATAAAAAGACCAAACTCCAGAAATATAATTTTGGTCACTATTCAGAGAAGTTTCTTCATACCGACCACCTCTGTAAAATGACCAGAAATTTACAGTCCCGTAAGTGGTCGCTTTTGGGAGGTTTCACTGTACTTATTTTACAAATGGTTATTTAACATAATTTTGATAAAGACCACCAATATTCACTTCGTGCATGTAATAATTACATTATTTATCAAAATAATAAATTTTAATTCCGCAGTAAAACTGTAATGCAATTATTATTTAAATGCAACCGAAGCATTTTGTATTTTTATTTAAACTTTAAAATTTTTTTGTCTGCAACAAGAACAATTTTTACTTCCTGCTTGCACTAATTTTGTTCTAGTTGCATTTATCTCAGCAGTGTACTAAATTAAATCATTTATTCATTACATCATAATTTAATTGAATAATAATATTCATCTAGTGCCTGTCTATCTTAGTGTCAGTAACGAGACAAGTATTTACTTTAATATTTTTTATAAAATATTTATTTGCAAGAAATGTATTCACTTTTTGCAAGTAATAGTTTTATGTTAATTATTTTTGTTGGTAATAATTTCAATTAATTAGGCAAAACGTTAATTAATATGAAATTTCTCATTTTGTTTGTGGTTAAATTACGTTTAGAAATGTTTTTCTTGTCAAAAAGATAAATGGCCGGTTTGTGGTAGAATATTGATAAAATTATTTGGAAAGTACAAAGTTACTAAACCTGATCTAAAATAATTAAAATAATTATTTATATATCGAATTTCATGTAAAACTTCTCAAAAATAGTTTTTATTTTCAAAATGACAATTTTCGATTTGGTATTGAGAAACCTCAGTATTAATTGAATTATTTCAATAAATTTAATCGTTTAGGCAAAATAGATATTAAAAATGTGTAAATAATAATTAATTTGGTTGTTGTTATTTGACTTAATTTTATAATCAGCGTTATACAATATAACAGGCCATTTAAATTTTAAAACGGTATCAAAACATTTTGATTTAAATTTTAAAAGTTATTTGACTGTAACAAAATAAAATATTCACTTCCACTTCACTATTACAAATTTAAAATACTTCGTCTATAACATAATTATTACATTTATGTTATAGACGAAGTATTTTAAATTTGTAATAAAATCAATGATTTATGAAAATATTTAAATGTATGCTAATTTTACTTAGCTTTGCTAAAGATCACACATATGCAGTTCGAGCATTTTATAATGCAAATTATTAAGCATTTATATCTCACACTATATTCACGGACTTCCGACGTAAGCAGTCGATGAATTTTGTATTTCAATTTTTATTTTTACATTCCTGACTTTAATAATAAAAGTTTTCACTTCGCGCATGTAAAAATTTTATAATAGTTTTATTTGTTTTAAAATATTCATTTGTTTAGAAAAAATGAACACCAATATTCATTTCGTGTGTGTGATTTGATTAATAATCCGATTTTATATTTAAAATTTAACTATGAAACTTAACTAACTTCAGAAAAAAAAAATGTTTACTTCTTGGATGTAATGATTTTGTTATGTCTACATTTCTTTAAAATTTGTAATAAATTCGAACGTTTACGTAAAACTTAATAGACTTTAGAAAAATTGTTTTTAGAAGTAGCTACACCTTTATTTACTTGGTGCATGCAATAATAATTTTTTACTACAACATTGATGCACTTTTATTTTAAAACGCCATCAATGCTTTTATATTTTTATTTTAACTTTACAATTTATTTGTATGCAACGATAGATGTGTTTATTTACTACAAGCAATAATTTTTTTCTAATTTTATTTGTTTTACAATTGTTAATCACTTGCATTCAGTTGCATTTTCGGACATTCCACGCCATCAATTCCACTGTCATGATGATTAACATCGTTGTTAATTCCTTTTTTTTAGTTTATGGGCTTGAAATAGAGGTAGTCCTAATCGAAACCTAAAAACATACTAACATTCTTGATAAACATCAGAAAACTACTCCCTAAGGGCCGGGATAAAACTATACTCATATTTGTTTCGTTTAAGCTTACTTTGGAGGGAAGTGTCGTAGTAAAACTTTTGTCACCTACTTTTTGGCTAAAGGGTGGCTTAGTTCGAAGTTTTTGTACTGTAATTTTTCTTTTTGCGGAGAAGACCAACAAAAATATTGCAAATATTGCCATCACAGTGAATTATATATTGAAAATCATAATTCATTCACCATTTCGAACCTTCATAATATCAGTTATGTATTGTATTAAATTTTTCAAGTTGTATACCTTGCTTTCTAATTTTTTTGTATTTTATGTCTTTCACTAATTCTATTCTCAATCTGGACTCATTGCCGGAATGCTTATTTTCAAATAAAAATATGATTGTGAAACGAGATAGATGTGTTAATTTTGGGTTTATTAATACCAAAAGTCGATTTTGCCATATCAATAAACTGAGAATATTTATCGATTCCAAAGACCTCGACGTATTTTGTGTCGTGGAAAGATAGCTTACAAATACTTTTATACGATGTCTTACGAATCTGTCTCACTAAATGGCCACAGTATCTTGAGATTTGACAGAATGCATACAAAAGGGTGAGGTGTTTGCATTTACTATAAAAAATACTTTGTACTTAAGGCTATTCATTCATCCATTTATGGTAAAACTGAAGTTTTGATGGCAGAAGTGATATTACCATCTATAACTGTATTGATTGTAGTTTGCTACAATCCATCAACCCCATTGCGATCTGATTTCGATGATTTTAATTCCTATTCTCACCTATACTCATTACCGTACATGGCTCACAACACACTTTTCCTGACATTTCTGACCATGATTTTCTGACCAATTATTATTCATTTTTGTGTTAAGATCAGACCAAAGCGTGTTGGACTATAAGCTTATCCACGACTATTAAAGTTAGTTAGATTCTCAAAAGATAATGAATTATACTTTTCTGGCATTAACTGAAGCTTTTTGCATGCGTCTGATAATGTCAATTTCCTTTTCAAATCCTTTTATTATTTTTTAGGCATAATATTCATAACAATTGTGTGCCAACTAAAAAAATAGTTAATTGACAATCGGCTGTCCCATGGTTTAATTGTAATATTGCTAAAAGTATGCTTGCGAGGGATCATGCGTGTATGCAAAGTAAAAGAACAGGCGATGTGAGAAACGTCATTGTAAATGGAAAATAATTAGTTCCTGAGCATATACATGTAGATGTATTTCAAGGACCTATACTGGCCCAGCTCAGTTTTTTTTATTAATGACTTACCACAAGCAATAAAATACTGCAAATATAACATGTATGATCGTCATGTTTATCTTGGTGGTTCTAGTGAAAATATATTGAAACCTTTAACAATATTAATTTGGTTCTATCCAATGTATTAACTTGGTCCAAGTCTAATGGTATCTCACTGAACATCGCTAAAACGCAAGCAATTCTGATTTCAAAAAGAAGTTTCCCAGTGACACTTTTAATGATGGTGTGAAGAATAAGTTTTCGAATCATGTTAATAATCTGTGAATTTGTATAAATGACAGGTTCACCTGGGAGTCACTTGTATGGTTTGAAGCTTCATAAAAATATCTCACCTAAAAATATTTGAATTTTGTTGGTTAGATCATTAGAAATTTTCCGCACACCTATATTGCGAATTTCTTTTTTTAAGTTGTGATTTTACCTCAAGTGCCATGCTGCAAGTTACTTTGATTAACTTCGATAGAAATGTTAATGGACTGAGAAAATTTGACCACATATCAGCTAAGTTTAGACAATTTTTTGGTTGTAATATCATTCAGTTCTTCTACTTTAGAGCGTTATTACTTTTATGTAAATGAGAAAATAAAATTTGGGTCTAATCGAAATGGTAAAATAATACTGCCTGTTAACCGATCTCATATTTACAACAAATCGCTTCAGTTTATCTCCTTCACAATTTGGAATGAGGTTCCGATTGAGATTAGACGTGAGAAACCTTTTACTAAATTTAAAAAGTTATTGTTTGATTTTAGGAAAAATACATACATTTTAATATATGTTTTAGTTTACTTTTTGTATACTTGTTATTACTAGTTTGTATGGATAGAAAAGCTATGCTTTATCCTTTATGCTGAATAAATAAATAAAAAAATAAATAAATAAACATATTAAGTCTCGAGATATTCAATTTCTTACGAAAATCCTAAACTCTTTAATTAAAACTTCTAGTTATTTATTATAGATTGAAATTGGAATTACAATAGTTTACAAATTCAATATATTGCCTAAATGACATTCTTGTTTTATTTTTTAAACCATCCATACAAATTTTCTTTTGTTTTTGTTGGTTAGTATTAATAACCTCTTTCCGACGGCTACCAGAATTCGTTAAAATTTTTGAACGCCTTTTCAATCAGGTTATGCACGTGTTCGTTACATTTTAAACAAATCAAAGTGGTGTGTTTATGACACTCTCTACAAGTCTTCACCGTCGGGTTCTTGCTTCCATGCTTTTAGGTAATGACGTATTCTCCTGTAACGATGGAAGATTTTTGGTTGATTTGATTCAGCGGCACGTCTATCGGGTTGTTCTTGTACCGTTTCATCCGATGTAAGGAGTAATCTTTCGGTTACCTGAACTTTGAAATAAATCTATTTGAGGCATTACGCACGCATAAGTGCAATATCCAATCCGCTAACCCAGCATGGCCTCCACGGCTTTTTATCGGATTGCAACACGACTCCTCTCGTTATAATTGGAAATAATCTTAAACCTTAGCAACAGTGATATTTTTATGTTCCGGTGTATCATCGGTTGCACAAAAACGAGGTTAGTACATGTTGTGACTTCCTTATTATCACACCAACGGACAGATGGAATGTGGTTCATGGTATCAAAAACGTGGTCTGTTTTGGTGTAGGTGTCGTTTAATGGTTTTTAATTTCGACCGCGACCTTGCTGGTTTTACTATGCTTACTTCTAATTAAGGTCAATTGCTCTGGTAATCGTCAATAGATTGAAGCTTGTGGTATCCTGACAGTAAGAAGATTCCTATGATTCGTCCTAACCCCACATGTGAGACCACGTTTTGAACATTCGGATTATTTCCATATTTTCTTGTTTCAACTAATATATGCTGAAAAAGTTCGTCGTCACAAAATCTCTGAAATAATTAGATAGGGCCCAAATGCTTCATTTCAGCTTCGTGATTTGCTTCCCCGGTATATTGAACATTGCCTCTTTATAACTTTCGATTTTCAAAATCCTCAATTGTTTTATACACTTCGTCAACTATATTAGTAGGTGAACAGGAGTCCGATGTAGTAGTTAATGAACCAGTGCCAGGTGCGGCATAGTCATTGGTTTTTATTGTGCGCACTTCAATTAAATATAACCAGCAATTCAACATAATCGCCAACCTCGCGCAAACCACCTGGACCAATAGCTGGAATTTCGTCGTCATTAATGTCTTTTTGAGATAAATAATGAAAAAATTCGATATCTTTTACTTATTACGACAAAGGTAAAAACGTTATGGAAATGTGAAGAAGTTCGAGTCAAGTATCTGTTAGAATTATTGGTTAACAAAAATAAAAAAATCTTCTAATGGTTCTTCTTCCCTGACGAGACGGAAGAAAGTTGTGCTGCAAGAAAAGAGCGACCCTCACTGTGCAGAGTATAATCTCTTTGCACAGGATGTGAATATCAGCATTGACAGTTATATTGAAATATATAGTTGCAGTTCATGACAATCATATTTGTAAATCTCTAAACAACTATTTAACATAGGGACGACACAGTCAAATGACGTTAAGCTCATTATGGTTAAAATAAAACACTTGCTCTAAGGATAGGAGGTAATCAGATCTACTTTCACCATATATACATTTCTATAATAATACCAAACTTGTATGTTATTATCGCCGATAATTCCATTACATAATGTCGTGTTTATATAGAAAATATTTAACAACATTTTAACATACAACACACAGTATAATGGTGTAATAACGACACCAAAAACAATATGCAACTTATTTTTTAAAAACTTATATACAAATAGTGCTTCTTCCTATATACATATTACATACCTACATAGACAATATTCTCATTTCTATAAATTTTCATATCATCGTAATGCTTAAATTGGGTAGATTTACATACATATAACATAAGAAAATTGTCTATATATTTTGTAATGACCTCAAAATGGTGACCTGTACTTAAAATATAACAAAACAAAAAAAACTTTTAAATAAATTATGTGGATATATTCTGTCTACTGTGCACTCGTATTTAGACATAAAATGGTTGGGTTGTTATTTAGATGGGAAGCCATAAATAGATTTTCATAATTATTCGAAATGGATTCATGAATATTATAAGCAAAAGCAATCAAATATTTTAGTACAATGACTTTTCACTTTTTTAGTAACTATAACGACATAAGTTAGGTTTTAAATCCATCAGTATGAGAATCCAGTAAAGCAAAGAGTTAGTTGATTGTGAGTATATAATTGATTGCATTGCAGAGCAAAGTGACTTTGCGACTCTCTCCTACTTTGAAAAATATTGTTCCAGATAAGTATCTTGAACTACGGAGTTCAATGTTTATATAAGTTGGAGCTCTCTTCCTTGGATATTGGAAGTACGCATAATTTATTAATATAGGCCACATTATTTCTCCGGATTTTGTTTTAACTGTGACGTCGTAATTAAATCATCGGATCCATGGGTGTACTTTAACAATCGTTCGCAGAGGCCATTGATTTACGAATGTATTATTGCCTTTCAAGACAACTATGTCGTTGACCTTTATCAGAGTCTATTTTTTTCTCGATTTCTAGATCGATTGCAGTGTAATGAGGTTTTCTACAAACCAGCGTCACCAGAAATGATGGGTCGCTGAACCATTTTCCACCGCGTCAAATAATCTGGTTTTAAATTTGTGATATTGGCCTTAGGAATTTTTGAAACCGCGATGGTGTAAGTATATATTGGCGTCTGCCTAATTAATAGCGAACAGAGTAACCATTTTTTCACACTTCGAGGGTGATATTTTGTTGCCTTTACATCTGCCCTGCAGATGCCGCCAAAATGCGGTGCCACAGGAAGAACGAGTTGGCAAACGAACTTGTTTGGGAGCTTTATACAGAATCGTCATTCGAGAGTCCTAATTTTATTAGGGTTAATTAAATATTTTAAATGCAGCTTTGAAAAATTAGATACTCTAACTAAATCGTTCATAAACAAAAAAAAGTTACATAACAAAATATTAACATTTATTGTTTAGTTTTTTAGTATCTAAAAACAGTAAAACCAAAAAAATTTCAAATCGATTTCCTTAAAAAAACGTCCCTGAAGCTAGCAACACCCATACAGCAGAACATTACAAGATAGTATACATAATTATAGGCTAATTAAATGCCGCATTAAAAATTTTTGGGCTCCATCCCTTTCAACTAAAACGCGGGTTCTGCTAGCTTTAGAAAAAGTTAGCAGAACCCATATCAAAAACTGATTTAAAAACAATTGGAAAATTAAAGGTTAATTTTAGGCTAATTAAATGTCCTATTTAAATTTTTTTATTCTGCTCGATCTAGAAAATAGAAAAAGCTTTATCATTTCAAAGCTAGCAGAACCCAAAACGAAAATCGGTCCAAAACCGAAATTAGAACACGTGCCATGCCGCTGGTCAAAAACGGGAGGAGCTTAAAATTGTTTAATGGGGCATTTGATTAGCCCATAGTGAGCCTGAAATTATTTGATTGTAAATAGATCTTGTTTTGCGTTCTAATTTCAGTTTTGGTCCGATTTTCGATTTGGGTCAAGGTGGCTTTAGATTAAATGATCTGAAGTCTGGTCAAAAACGGGTGGAGCCAAAAATTTTTCAATGGGGCATTTGATTAGCCCATACTGAGCCTAAAATTATTGGTTTATCAATAGATCTTGATTTGCGTTCTAATTTCGGTTTTGGTACGATTTTCGATTTGGGTTCTGCTGGCTTTAGATTAAATGACCTGAAGTCTGGTCAAAAACGGGTGGAACACAAAATTTTTCAATGGGCCATTTGATTAGCCCATAGTGAGCTTAAAATTATTTGTTTATCAATAGATCTTGTTTTGCGTTCTAATTTTTGTACTCTCAAAATTTCGCTTCAAGCCTAAATATTTTACTCTGACACTAACGAAAAGACACGTTAATTACAAAAAGGTTAATCAGTCCTTTGAATATTTTTTAATGATTACCGTATTTGACGTCAGAAATCCTGAATCTACTCTTGAACGGATTTTTGATATGTATAATAAACTTGTTCTACAGTTTTCCGTATGGAAGGAAGTAAATGTAAAAACTAAAAATGCAAATGTTTGTCCTTGGATGACTCTTGATCTCTGGGATTTAATTAAACTTAAAAACCGTACATTGAAACGTTTTAAAAGGAACAGTACTAATTTAGCACTGAAACATGAATTAGATTTGCTAAATAGGAAGATCAAAAACGGAAAATATTTTGCATAGAAGCGTTATTTTAACAATTTATTTAATAATTTGAGCCAAAAAGAAATCTGGAAACAGTTAAATCATTTCATGGAAAATAACTTTAATAATAGGATCGACTCCGTTATTTCTAATGATGTTGAGTATCATGATCTGGTTGCTATTGTTAATATATTTAATCGCAGTTTTGTTAACTTTGTTGATTCTTCTGTACCAGCAAATAGTTCTAGCCCAGACTCAGATGATTTAAATAAATTTCACACTATGGAGCCTAGTATTAATTCATGTTTCTTTTCGCCCGAATTTAATTTCAACTTTCAGTAATACAAAGGGTGGTGGTTACGATAACATTCGTAATGTGGTTCTAAAGAATTATTCACCATTTTTTTCACAATTACTAGCTGATCTATTTAATATAGTTTTGGAAACCGGTGTTGACCCCGATTGGAAATTCCAAAATAGTTAATAATTATCGTCCAATTTCGGTTTTGTCGGTATTTGACAAAATTTTAGAAAAAATTATTGCTAACCGGATGATCGATTTTCTAAATAAATCTAATTTTTTCTATTCTCGTCAGTATGGATTTCGACAAGGTTCTGGTACAGATTTGGCCCTAACAGACATTACTGATTTGATCTATCGTAATTTTGACAGGCAAAACTATATATCTGGCTTAGTTTTTGATCTCCGTAAAACTTTTGATTGTATAGATCACAGTTAACTTCTTCAGAAATTACAAACTTATTGCTTCCGGGGCCTATCACACAAACTTTTAGAAAGCTACCTTAGTAATCGAAAGCAATTTGTGATTTTAAATGGTGTAAAAAGCTCCACTTTAGGTGTGAACTGTGGTGTTCCTCAAGACAGTGTCCTTGGTCCTGTGCTATTCTTAATCTACGTAATTGATATGGCCAATTTACCGCTTACGGGTGATATTAGAATGTTTGCTGACGATACGGCCCTCTTTAATGAATCCAGGGATTGTCAGGTAGCAATGTCAAAAATGAGGGATGATATTATTTTACTTTTAGATTTTCTGAATCTGAACAAAATATCAGTAAATTTTAACAAAACGAAATATATAATTTTTCGCTCCCCACGCCTACGGCACATTGATTTACCACCACTTCAAGTTGCAAATTGTACCATAGAGCGAGTAGACCAATTCAAGTACCTTAGCGTAACACTCGATAAGCATATGACGCGGGATGACCATATTAATTCTATTTGTATTAAAGTTTGCCCTTTTATTTTCTTGATTAGAAAACTGGCTGATTTTGTTCCAGAACATGTGTTAAAAAAAATTCGAATTCTCATTTATTCATACTCGATTCTCATACGCCTCTTCTACCTTTGGCTCAGCCGTTAAAAACACTGAATAAATAGCAGATTTTACAAAATAGGTGCTGTAAAGCAATGTTTAAACTACCTCACATGTTTCCTACTGTAGAGCTCTATCGAACTGTTGCTATAGGCATTCTTCCAATTAAAGCAATTTTTGAGATGTATGAGTCGATCTACATGTTTAAGTGTCTGCACATCCCATCTTTACTTCCGTCTATACAATTCGAATTTTGAGGTCATGGCTATTCAACCAGAGGTTCTTGTCAGTTGAAGTGCCCCCAAATTAAAACGGAATATGGCAGAAAATCATTAACATTTATTGAGCCATATATTTATAATAAATTACCTGAAAATATTAGGAATGCTGTACATATTTTTATGTTTAAACGAATGATAAAATCTCATCTGCTATATCATCAGTTAAAGATTATTTGTGATTAATAGAACCAATCACATTAATTAATTAAATTTAATTATATTGTTATATATTTGTATTTTATTGTTTATTATGCGTAATGTAGTTTTAGTCACTACGACACTATATGTTGTATATGTTTTGTACCATACATAAGTGTCAATGACGAACTTTTAAAGGACATTAAATCCATTAGTTGTCATTTACACTTTTATGATTATTATTAAAAAAAATAAATATTAAAAAATATAAATAAATTTTGATTTTGGTCCGATTTTCGATTTGGGCTCTGCTTGCTTTAGATTAAGTCTGGTCCTGAAGTCCGGTCTAAAACGGATGGCGCCCAAAATTTTTCAATGGGGCGTTTGGTTAGCCCTAAGTGAGCCTAAAATTATTTGTTAATCAATATATCTTGTTTTGCGTTCTAATTTCGGTAAAATCGGTTTTTTGTCGTTATTTGCGGTTGAATGTTTGTTATTTGCGGTATATTTAGTTAGTGTTGTACCTTTTCTGTGTTTTTATTTGCGTTGTGCGTTTCTTTTTACTGTGTCACGATGTTTTGAGTTCCGCTATTGTCGCATTCGTTTCTTTTAGCATATTTTTTAATTCATCGTTTTCTGCATTTAGAGTTTTGATTTTTTCATGGGTGATGGGCATTACTTTCTTTATTTTGATGTAAATAACTTATTAAAATAATTGGTTGAACCGAGCATAGTTTCAATTACAATTTTGTTCCAACATTAGACTCGAAATTTTTGTATAAGTTGATGACGGAGACTTTTTTGTCTTTCTTACAAATATTCAAAACAAAACTGATGATTTAATTTGGTATTAATGACGGCAGGTGAAGGTTAAAAGTAACGTGTTCACTTCCAAATTGCTTATTTTTCGACCTTTTAAAAACATATGTTTTTTAACAAACGTTTTCGTTTTAAATTAAACGAAATTTGGCCTAACTAAATCAGTATAGAAAAAGCTAAGTTCCGATTAAATTAATAATTTTAAAGGCTAATACTTCATATTGGGTGTTATCTGCAATCTCAACCGAACTTAAATATTAGAATTCCGTTTGTGGCATCCAAAGATGAGAGACATGGTGTAATTTTATACAAAATGACCATTTCAAGGAGCGATTTTAGAACCGTCAAACTTATCTTAAAAGCTTAATTTTTAAAAATTGATCATTCTTATATAATCCAATTACTACTTATTTTCATCTAGTTCGAATTTCATCCTTATCCCGTAGAAACTATGATTGGATCTAATTTTCATGATATATAGGTATACCATGTTGCAGCACGACAGGCTTGGGACTTGTCTAGTCTCATTAAAATTTGCACATTCAAATTTTCAAGCCAAGCAAGCAGGCTTACCCCGAATATTGTGTATTGCAAAGATTTAGCACTATTTTTTTTTCTTTGCTCAATCTTCGCTCACGTTTATTTCATAGTAAAATTTATAGAACCAAGTATGCACGGTGAAGTCACAGTTCACAAATGAAATCGCATTGCGTAGAATAAAATTGCTCAAATTGATTAAAATGACGTGAAGTATTTTTTGACAGCACAGGGCCTCCTCGGGTTGAATTAAAAGATAGGCCCATTCGTATCCTTTCTTCATCATAAAAACCGAGTTTTATTTGAAATGATTTTGAAATAATTTAATTCACGTCAAATTGTTAATTTTTTTGTACTCTACTTATGTCCTCACTCATTGCCCATTTTCTAGAATCCCTGTTTTGTGCCATTCACGTAAGTTTACACTTAGTTTACATTCAGAACCACAATTTACTTACCTTCACCTTAGTAACCCGACCGTTACCAACAAATCGTCTCTCGTGTGGGTTGTACTTCGGCCAGGGCGTGTATTCTTCAAATCGGTGGATATTACTGTCTGTGGATTATAATTTGCTTTAAAATTCTTTATATTATTCTAATTTTTCGTTGGCTACTTTAATCATATTTTCAAATTTGATTGCAAGTCTTCTATTATTTATTTCACTATTAAACAAAAATCGGTGGAAATTTCCGACTGGGTAAATCAATGCGGATTTATTCCCCCAAACAATAGAAAACTTGCAAGCCAATTTGAAAAACGATTAAAGTAGCAAACGAAAAATTCGAATAATATAAAAAAAATTAATGCAAATTATATTGCACATGCGGAAATATCACCCGATTTCCAGAATCCGCGCCCAGTGGCACTATTCTGGGTTTCCCTGGAAATAGGGAATTGGGAAAAATATTTTCATAGTATTTTTGTCTAAATTGTATTTTTCTGGCCTACTGAGGAAATAAGTTTGGTGTAAATATTTTTGAAACAAAGTTAAATGGGAAAATATTTTTCCCTATAAATATTTTATGGAACAAAAGTTTCCTAATTAACTTTGTATTGAAATTTTTTATACTAAACTTATTCCTTTAGTAGGCCAGAAATATACAATTTGTTTAAAAATGCTATGAAAATATTTTTCCCAATTCCCTATTCCCAGAGAAGGCCAGAATAGTGCCACAGGACATCAACAATAACCAATTCGTAAATAAAGGAGCTGTTTAATTTCACTCAACCAAAGAATATAAAACTACATAGAAGTGTCACGACGAACAAACAGCAAGAAATTTTCTTAGGGAGCTATCGCTGTGCTAAAGGGAACAATCGCAACGTAAACCTCACAAATCTAAACCTTCCATATAAATTGCAATTGAAATAGAAATTATGTTCTCAATTGCTCTCTTTGTTTTTCGTAAAATTATACGAATTTATCATTTTACGTGAAACTAAAATTTATACATAATACACATAGAAAATAACATTTTTTATATAAAATCAACGATCAGTATGCAAACAGAAAAAAACCAAAATGCACATAATATAAAAAACAAAATATGTAAAAGTTTACGTAAGGGTTATGAGTAAAAAAATTAAATTACATTTTGTTCTTATGTCCCTTTTCCGGCCAGAAAAATTGTTTTATATTTTTTCATGATTCTCTTTATAATACGATTTATAATACGTACACAATTATGATCGTTGATCTGATAAGGGATATACATTGTTAGCTACTCTCTTGTCTTTATTTGTATCTCATAACAAAACCAATTCTAGTTTTGAATGTATTGTATAGACCTTTATATATATATATATATATATATATATATATATATATATATATATATATATCTATCTATATATATATATATATATATATATATATATATATATATATATATATATATATATATCTATCTATATATATATATATATATATATATATATATATATATATATATATATATATATATATATATATATATATATACATATATATATTTTTGTGTCACAGGCATGTGGCAACTCAATTATTCATTTGATTTTTACTTTTAACGAGAAAAGATCGTTTTGCGGTTAGCGGTTACTATATTGTTGAATATTAAAGTATAAATTGTTATTTGCTAACTTTTCATTGATTATTTCGTTACATATATCCAACCGTTTTTATTGTTTTAGTTCGTACAATTTTTATTGTTTTTTTGTTGTAGTACAATTTTAGAACGGAAAATTCTGGACTATTATGTGCGGTTAGCTCGTGTAAATCATCTCGAAGGAAAAATCCGGAGAGAAAATTTTTTATATTTCCATCAGACCAAGGCATGTTTAAAGTGTGGCTTAACAAATGTGGATTAAGTGAATGGAATGTACCAAAACGATTACACATTTGCGACAAACATTTTAATCCTGACTGTATAGGCAAAAGAAGGTTAAAGCGAAATTCGTTTCCTTTATTTGACGTATCCGGATTTAAAGTTAAACCAAGAAATTCCGTTAAGATACCAACATATTAAAACGTATAGCAATAAAATTGTTCCTTTACATGAAGACATGTCTCTAGTCGAGTGTATTGAGCAAAGCAATGACTTACAGTTGCCACTTCAAGATAATAATAGTGATGGCCCATCTTGCATTAGTTGCGAAACTCACATAAAAAATGCGTATTTTTATAAGCAAAAATATGTAAATGCTTTACAAAAAATTACATCTCTGAAACGTAGCATCAAGGATTTACATAGAAATGTGACAAATATTAAAAAACGATTGAAGATCAGCCAGCAAAATAGGAAAATAGTGTCTGTGTCCAAACCAAAATCTCTTTGCGATTGTATCGATAAATTATCCTTCATAAGTCGAGAAGCCAAGGAGTTTATAAAAATGTTGATCAACGTACCAAAGCAGTGGCCCTTAGAGCACAAAAATTTAGCACAAAAAATTTATTTTAAATCACCTAGCTGTTACAATTTTCTCAGAGAAAATTTAAAATTGCGCCTACTCTCAAAATCCTCACTTTGTCGATGGACCTTAATAAAAAATTTGAAACCCGGCTTAAATACTTTTCTACTCAATAGTCTAAAAGATGAAGTTTGTGAGATGAGTGAAACTGATAAAAATGTCGTGTTGTTGTTTGATGAGATATCTATACGGCCTGATTTGGAGTATGATCCAGTAAATGACGTAATTGACAGTTTTTCGCAAATTAACAAAAATAGAAACTCAACAATTGCTTAGTACATTAACGTGTTTATGATTCGAGGTTTATTTAAGCAATATAAATACGCATTTGCTTATCACGCAACTGAAAAAAGTATGAACGGTGAGGTTACCAAAGAGGTTTTAATGGAAGCCATTAAAGCATTATTTGATGTTGGATTCAAAGTTCAAGCAGTAGTGTGCGATCAAGGGCCTAACAATCGTAAATGCTTTCGTTTATTAAACGTGTCAAAAGAAAATCCATTCTTTTTTTATGAAAATTATAAAATTTTTGCATTATATGATTCGCCTCACTTGTTCAAATCAGCCAGGAATAATTTACTTTCCTGTAATTTAGATACTCCTGATGGAACTGCTACTTGGAAAGTTCCTACTGAAATATTTGAAAGTGAAAAATTCAAAACCACTAAACTTTGTCTGAAAATAACGGCGCAACATATTTATCCCAACAATTTTCAAAAAATGAGAGTAAAATATGCAACTCAAATATTTAGCAGAACTGTTGCCGCGGGTATAAAAACAATGATGGATTTTAACATATTTTCGGATGAAGCTAAATCAAATGCAGCATCAACAGCTAGTTTTTTCGAAAAATTTGACCGCCTGTTTGACAATTTAAACAGTAAATTACTTTACGATCCAAATCCTCAGAAATCTGCATTAAAGAAATGTAATGTTGTTCATGTGAACTTAAATTTTATGCTACAATATCTTGACACAGTTAAATCCAATCCTAAAAAACTATGTATTGTTTTAATGGTTTGATCCAAACAATTAGAGGAATTTTATTGTTATTGGATTCTATTCAGGAGCAAAATACAAAAATGGATTTTATTCTAACATCAAGGCTTAATCAGGACCCGTTGGAATTTTTTTTTTCGATTATCAGACAAAGTGGTGGAAATAACCATAATCTATCAGTGCATGAATTTTCCAAAACAATTTTAAAATTAACGACAATGAAATTTTTGGACAACTCACCCTCAGCAAATTGTGAAAATGACAATGATTAATTATTAATGTCGATTATTTCAACTTACTCGCCTAGTGAAGCTGATAGCAATAATGAGGAAAACATTTCGAATAAGAATGATAGTGCAAAAAAAATCAACGATGAATTAGATTTGGTTATTATGGCCATCGATCAAGACTATGATGAATCTTTAGATGATGCTTCCATTAGGTATTTCACAGGCTACGTCGCCCATAAAATTTTAAAAACTAATAACTGCTGTTCTTGTAGAAATAATTTGATTAAATTGGACGATAGAATTGAAATGAAAAGTGAAAACTTTCTATTTTATAAAAATTATACCAAAAATAGCCAGTTCGGTTCGTTTCACGCACCAACTGATTTTTTTTTTTTAATTTCAAAACTACATATTGATATTTTCTCCAATATATTTAAAAATCAACCAGAAATTTATAACATCAAGCAATACATAAGTGAAGTGTGTATAATGCGCACAAATGCATGTGAATCATTTAACTCGTGGTTTAGCAAGGGCAATCCTTGCTATGAACATAATTGCAAAATACTGGATTTTACGATTTTAGTTTTTTTAAGAAAACATTGCAAATGGCGTACAAAAAAATTAATTGGTTTGAAAATGCCGTATATTAAAAAGTAAATTTAATATATGTATATCGAAGCTACATACATTAATTTTTGTATTATGTATATTTTTAAGAATTTACATTACAAAAAATAAAAAATAAAAATTAAATAAAATAATTTAAAAAATCAAAAAAAAATAAAAAAAAAAAAATAAAATTCACTGGGATCTACGATTTTTTTATTTTATATTTTGTTTTAATTGGGTGCAGGGCGGACTTTTAGACTGTCCTTGGTCCTTGTAACTGTCAGAGCTCCTGCACCCAATGCGCAATCCTTCAAGTAAAGGTTGATAGTTACCTTAAGTTACTGGATTTTATAATCCAACCAAATTCGAACCCGGTTAGTGAATTCCATTTCTGCGATGTTAGATAGATAAATACTCGCTTGGCTTTCCCACGTCGGGGTTTCGGCAGCTACACTCTCAACCTGCAGGCATTGGCCATTCCTCTCATTACTCTTCCTGTGGTACTATTCTAGCTTTGCTTGGAAATTGGGAAAAACATTTTCATATCATTTTTCTCCAAATTGTATTTTTCTGGCCTACTGAAGGAATAAGTTTAGTGGAAAAATTTTCAAAACAGATTTAATTGGGAAACTTTTGTTTCACAAAATTTTTATTATTAAGAAATTTTAAATTGGTCTGTATTACTTTAACAATTTTCGGCGTTTTATAGACAAATATTATTTTCTATGACATTTACAATATTTGAGACCTTTCGGGCCACCAAAAAAATGTTTTGTAAAGGGTTGTGTGGCTTTGAACACACAAGTACCCTTGGGGTTAAAATGGGGGGGGGGGGGGGGGGGGGGGGGCAAGGTGAGTGAATTTTCTACGTTGTGGTTGAGATATTGTAAGTAAATGACCTCTTTTTTTGGTGGCCCGCAAGGTCTCAAACATTGTGAATATCATAGAAAATAATATTTGTCTATAAAAAGCCGAAAATTGTTAAAATTTTTATCGGGAAAAATATTTTCCCATTAACTTTGCTTCGAAAATATAAGAGAAACACCAAACTTCTTTCCTCAGTAGGCCAGAAAAAAACAAATTAGACAAAAATACTATGAAAATATTTTTCCCAATTCGCTATTCCCACGGAAAACCAGAATAGTGCCACTGGCGTAATTAATGGTGATATTTTCTTCTCTAGTTCTGCAGAACATTTACCATGCATTAATTTGTAGAACATGCAGAGTTCTGCACCATTTCTGCGGTGTTGTAGGCTGTCTTGATCTTTTGTAGGTCAGAGGTTGCGTATTATTCGGATAGCACGGTGCTGAATCTTATACAGTTACTGGAGGGCATTACCATATGCTCCGCCCCAAACATGGCAGCAATACTCTATACATGGTCTGATAAAGGTCTAATATATTTGGAGAACTTGATGCGACTTAAAAAACCTTTTGCATCTATTGAGGAACCCCAGTTTTCGTGAAGCTGACTTGGACAATGAAACAATGTATTCATTCCATTTTAAGTTGTTGCTAATTTGAAAACCAAGTAGACGAAGTGAGCCACAAGCCACGAGCACATGGTCTTTTACCACAAAAGGGTATTTCTTGTGACTTATTTTACTCGAGAAATTAATCAAAAAACCTTAAATATGAAATTTCATACCGATCGGATAATCCATTTGAGCTGTGGAGAACCCACACGCTTTCTGACGGATCTGATCAACCAAAAATACAACTTCCCGTAGACCAATTTCACTGGGATCTTCGGATTTATAGGAAGAGCTTAAATATGAAATTTCATCCCGATCAGTCTATTCGCCTGTGCGTGAAAGATGCTACAAAACTTCATATTAAAGGTTTTTCTCCAAATTAAGAGATCTATACGAAATGTGGTGGCCGTCCATATACCAGAAGTGGCACCTTCCGTAGGAGCCGGGTTTCTTCTAGACACATTGATAAGAAGATTGCATCAGTAGGAGATTGCGCAAAGTTACGTGCAAGCTATTGTAATTCGTATTTAAGTTTTGATGACTTCTTGCCAAATTACTTCCCGCAAACTGAAAAATATCTCAGTCGACACGTTCCTTCCTCTTTCCACTTTTTGTGATGCAGATTGAATTTTTAACATGTGTTGACCTTATTCGTTTTGTGAAATTTTAGCTGGAATAATGATTTTAAATTATACAAGACAATTTTGATCACAAATCCGATAGGGAAAATAAATCTTTAGAAATTAAGTGTGTGGTGTATTCGATATAGGTACATCTATATTTGACGTTAAAGAAAGTCGGTTGTTATGCCACAACATTATACACCTCTCCATTTTTTGTGTTATACTTAGAAGACCATTTGATCTAACTTATTCGATTTAAAAAAAATAAATATTTATTTTAAATTGGCGCAAAATGCTATCGCGAAGGCGAACATGACGCTATTGTTTTTCGGAAAAATGAACAGAAAGATATAATATACCATTCTTTAAAACTGTTATATGAAATTTCTGGCGACATAGGCCCCTATTACGATTTTATCCTCACCTAAAATAACTTTGCAAATGTGACTATAGATCGCTAGGAATTTATAGATTTGTTTGAAGTTACCAGAAAAAATACGCCATGCATTAAAATTAATATTTTGTCAAATAAAATTGGCAAGGAATTGAGTTTGGATATTTGAGATATTTATTAAAACTAAAACGCGCTTCGTGATTCCATCAATATAGCAGGAATTCGTCCTATTTCTACTGAGGAATTCGACAATGCAATTGTTGTTGTACATTGGCAAATAGAATTCAACTAAACTTTTTATTTAAAAGCACGGAATACCACTTTGTTATTATAAAGTATAAAGAACACGTGAAAATTATAAAATTTAAATTCCGGCCTGACAAACACAACATTTAAAAATTCAAATGACCGATTTGATTTCTATATGTACAAATTACAAATAAAATATGAATATAAAAAATAAAATAAAAATCTATAAATTGGATTTTAAAACTTTGTATATGTATTGTATGTGTGCTATATGTATTGTATGTGAATGCGATAGTTAGTTGAGAGAAAATAAAAATGTTAAGAGAAAAATCAAAATATGTATCTATATTATAATATTAACAAAGTTATAATTATTGAAGTTTTACTGTACGAACAAGGAATTCTACCACATACCGATTTTGTGGCACATGCAATTTCTATGTAGTTTTATATTCTTTGACTCAACATTTTAATGCTTCGAAGAAACAAAAATAACGAAAACGTGGAACTTTTTTAGGGTCAAAACAATTTGGAAGATGCAAAAAAAATTATAATCTTTGCTTTTATCCAGCAGACGGACCAAAATCGGTTTAAGTTTGCAAGAACCGACACTTCAATCTACTCTTAGCTTGATTATCAGCTAACCATGTGGAGAATTGACATCTGCTTATTTATTCAAGTAATAAATAATAAGACAAGGCAAAAAAACGAAGCACCTTTGATAATGTATATATTGTAGTCCAAAATCCGATTAGGAAGCGCTTTATTACTCACACATTTTGTGTATACTTGAATGAATTTAGTATACAAAGTTTGTTGATAAAACGTGTTATCAAAGAAATACACATTCAGTCAACCTTAACACAATATAAATTTATTCATTTTTGGAAAAATCTATTTGATGCGAGATAAGTAAAGTTGTTGACTCTTGATGATCATATTTCGAAGATGTATTATATGAATTATATACAACTAAAGCAAGGTAAAGATTCCGGGAGCGAAGTTCCTTTTTACCCAATTAATTTTGCAAGTGTGCACCTGTGGTTTAATAAATATAAATTCTGTTCCTCGACAAAAATTTTCCAAAAACTTCTCAGTAATAATACGGTCGCGTGTTAAATATTTGGTTTTCTGTTGTTTCCTTGATGGGTGACCTTTACGATCACACCCACTTAAATTTTCCATTTTCTTTTTTTTTTTGGATTGTAATTATAGTTTTTTTTTCGTATATGGGTTTAAATAAAACACGTGTTCCCTATAAATTGATAATTTCCATTTTCTCATTTTTCCTTCATTTTAACCTTTGTGTAGTATAAGTTTTCCGTTTTCGACTTTTTCATGTATATAAGTACAAACACACGTTTTTATATTCTATACGTAACTGTTTTTCTAGTAAATATTTTGGTTTGTGTTCGGTTAGTAATTTCACCCTAAAGTTAAAGTTGTTCAGTTTATAGTTTATAGTTTTCATGATAATCAAAAAATTTTTGGTTTAACGAAATGTCAAGAATGCAATATTATTAAATCGTAAGTACTTGAGGTAAAGGGGAATGCAGATAAGTGAATAGAGTTGAACTACAGTCTTCGAGAATATTCTACTCCTCAACAGTGGCAAACATTAGCACTTTGCCTGCCACTTTGCATGTTGAAAGTGGAGAACGAAAGCGATGGAACGAGAGGGATGTAGGACCATAGTGCAGGTGGGAAAATCTCTTGGAATCAAAATTTGAAAGCTAGAAAGAGAAAGAGAGATTTATAAGTTTATCAAACAGTTACAATTAGCAGTAGTGCAATAATTTGTGTCATGAATTATGTAACATAATTCATGATCACCTCCCCACTAAAATACAGAGTTAAATATAATCAACTTGAAACCAAAATTTTATCATCTGCTAACATTTTGAAACTCCTCTATGAATAATGTATATACACTGCAGATGCAGTAATTACAAGTTTGGTTCATTAAAATCAATTAAATTTGATTTACTTGACTTGTAAGTTAACACATACCCAAAAAAAACCTCTAAACCCACCTATTGATTAGCTTAATAGCACATAGTTATATGGTAACCCAAAATAACAGTGAGATGAACAATACAAATGGCCTCAAGGTACTCGTATAAAATATATAATAGACGGTAAAGAACTACTTGAAATATATACACCACACACATAAAGATCTCGGTAAACATAAAAGTCACGTGCTGTGCAATTTATATAATGTTAGATGACTTGAAAATGATATACTATACATTATTAAGTATTATGACGGTTAATCATCAAAATTTTAGTAAAGAGTATTATTGTTATAAATAATTACCAAAATGTTTATTTGAAAAACTAATTTTTTTAACTCATTCCAATCGAGTAATTTTTTCACTATGGTAATGCTTATAATATGATGATGGACGAATGAAAATGAAAATTGTATAGAAAAATGAAATGGAAAATATTCATCGATCGGAAAAGTATAAAGGCAACACACAAAACAAATCCCATCTGGTCGTTTTTATTTTGTTTTGTTTTCTTCATTTCCATTCATATTTTCATTATGTGCACTAATATGTAAATAAAATACAGCGTGGGTTGGCTGCGGCTGCTGCTGGTCGATTAGTTAGTTAGTGGTTAGAGTATTTAGTTTTGTGTGTTTTGTTATAGCTTTTTGTTAAATAGAATCATCATAAAAAAAATAGCTACCTACACTGGCTACTGCTGGCAGTATGATGAATATAAAGAACATTCATCTTTTTGTTTGTATTCAGCTCTGTACTCGGATGATGATGGTGAAATGAAGTGGTTTTTGTAATAATAATTATTAATATGTATAGTGGTTTGATGGTCATTTTGTATATACGGTTTATAAAAATTGTTCATATGCTTGTCTTGTATAATTTGATTTAATCAATTTTGACAGAGCATGATGTAGTATTATTGATGCGTAAACTTCGACGCGTGATGTTTGCGTTTTGATTTTTTAAATTATAAACGTTTATAATAAAACGTGCCTTTCAATAAAGTTCGATCTCGAAGATCTTTTAAAGGAAATCTTTGAAACTTTTTATATATTAAGTAAGCAAGTAGAGACTCGGCTCTGAAGTTACTTGAACGCATACATAGCTTATTCGTTGCTGTTTTAATCACATAAGTTTCAGTTTACAATCTGTCGTTCCGTGTGCATCAATTTTAAGAGATGGATGTCGATAAGCGACCTAAAAATCCTGAGTAAAAATTGTGTATTTGTATTAGTGATTATACACTAAAATAGAAAACATTTTGGCGCAACTACATTTAAAATATAAAAAGATTAAAATATTTGTTAATTTGTTAATATCAATGAAAAATCAAATAACATGATTTAAATTATATTTTAAAATTAATAATATAACATAAATTTAATATACGTGATCAACTTAAACTTAAAATTAAAATAAGGCTAAATTTTTTTCCGAATTCATGGGAATACTCGCCGAGATTTTGTGAAATGATCATCGATGTCACTATGTTTTTATGTTAGATCTATCAAATACCCGTATCCAAGACGATTTTCAGAATTTTGTCACTGTTTCACCATTCTACATGGCCCAGAAGCATATCATTACTGTTTTTACGACTCCAACGAAACACTAACCGCAAAATCTCGATTTGTATTCCAATGAAGTTGTAAAAACTCTGTAAATAGTAATGATATGTTTCTGGGTCATGCTTGGCCATTCCACAACTTTGATAAAATTCTGAAAATCGTTATGGATATGGGCATTTGATAGATCTAACAAAATAACATACTGAGAACGATGACTACTTAGCAAAATCTCGACTAGTATTCCGATGAAGTAATAAAAACTCTTTAAACAGTAATGATATGCTTCTGGGCCATTCCACAAGAAAAATTGAACTTCAAAATATTTTTTTTATTTTTGTTTTACTGTGCAATCGCAAAAATAAACAAAAATTTTACGAAAAATATAATTTGAAATTCATATTTTCTTGGTTAAATTAATTAAGTAGCCAGGTTTTCGACTTGCAAATTGCTTCCTTGCTATAGTCCAGTATGTGAAGGAGTCAACCTTTAAGTTGTTAGTTGCGATCTACATTTTCTGTTGATAAGTGGTATTTAGTACCTCATTAAAAATGAGAACGAGTTTTCAAGAAAACATTCTGTTGTAAGGGGAGAAAATGGCCCCAAAAGACCTGGAAAATCGATTTTCTGCAAATATCTCCTAAAATAAAGCAATTAGAAATTTTTTGTGCAGATAAACATTGAAGATCAGTTAATTCTCCACAAAAATGGTCCTTATGTTTTTTTCCAAAAAATTAACCGTTTCCGAGATATACTTAGCGCACTTAGAATATTGAGTTTCTGTGTTTTTTGCCGGAGAGTACAGTCCGTGCATTTACACATGAGCGGCGGACAAAATGCATATTTTCTCATGATTCAAAGTTCATGTGAAAGAAGAAATTTGCCGCGTATTATTTTCATACCCTGTGACTTGAGTCACGTTTTGACTTTTTGGTCATATTGGAAAAACGGATCAAACTTTCTGCTCCCGTGTAATTTTGACCTAGCCAGGAATTTGTTTCTATTTTTTTTGTATTGCACTAATTTGCTCCAAATTTTTTTGATTATGGGTCCTCAGAAGGTCTTTGTCATCGGTGACATTTATATAGTCTAGTTTTCTTCCATTTTGATTAACGGTAACAGTTAACGGTAACAGTTGCAACCCATTGTGTGCCAGAATTAGGTAATTTTATGGAAACCGATCGGACCCGTTAACGACTCGGTCCCCGGTAACAACAAGGTTTTTTTATGGTTCTAAATTTGAAATTGTTTGTCGGGGTCATTGGGTACCAAATCACGACTATATAGCTGATGACCCGCCATTAATTCAATGGTTTGATCCCTAAAAAATTCAGTTGTTTACGCCATTGTGTGAGAGCTCGCATTTTCATCAAACATTTGCTTCGTGCGAGAAACACTTTTGGCGGTTTTGGCTCATATTGGAACAACCATACCATCATCAACTGCTGTTTGGTTTCGGGCTGATACGCTTAGATCTTTTGAGTTTATTGAGTTTAAAAATACAAATGTATATCAATGTGATATTGTGAAATGATGTTTATAGTCCCTAAACCAAAAATTTATATTTTATTAAATAAAGTCAGGAAGTGAATTTTACTGTTCTATTTGCAAAGTTCTGTAACGTAAGCACAAACAAGATGAGAAGTGACATACTTTTCAAGTTTTGCTTAAACACCTGAAATCAATATCATTTTAAAATAAATTTAACTAAAATAAAATATTTACATGCAGGAAGTTAATACTTTCTCCATGTTACAGATAACCCAGTTTTAAAGATTTAATTAAATTATTAAATGCATTTTTTGGTTTTAAAAATAAAAATGCATCACTCTGGTATGATGAATATAGTCTGTATTCTAAAAGTTTATAGTTTTGTCGAAAAACGTTATTATTTATGTCATTAACGAAGTAAATTATGTGAATAATTCAGCAAAGCTATATAAAATAACACAAGCAAGACGATATTATTATATAAGTTTTGCTCAAATAACTGAAATTAATCCAGTTTTTGTATAAATATAATTGGCTCAAACTATTTAGATGCAGGAAGTGAATATACTTTTATTCTTCTTCTTGCTAAAATAAGGTAAAAAGCAATAATTAAATTCTAAAATTCATTTTGGGTTTAAAATATAAATATATAAAATGATTTTTATAGGCTCTAATTAAAATAATTATTGTTTTACTAAAAAAAGTTAATATTACATGCAGGAAGTGAATTTCACTATTCAATTCAAAATTCAGTAACAGAACTACAAACAAGACGAGAAATTTTATCCTTTACAAGTTTCGCTTAAACACATGAAATTTATACAATTTTAAAAGAAATATAACTACTGTAAAATATTTACATGCAGGAAGTGAATACTTTCTCCATGTTACAGGTTATCCAGTTGTAAAGATTTAATTTTATTATTAAATGCATCTTTTGATTTTAAAAATAGAAATGTATCGAAGTGATACTGCGGTTTGATGAATATAGCCGGTAATCTAAAAATGTATTATTTTGTCTAAAAAAGTTGTTATTACATGCGCGAAGTAAATATTGTAGATAATTTAGCAAAGTTGTATAAATTAACACAAGCAAGATGATATTATACAAGTTTCGTTCAAATAACTAAAATTATTACCATTTTAAGCAAATATAATTAGCTCAAAATATTTACAAGTAGGAAGTTTATATTTTCCTTCTTGTTACTGGCAAAAACAGATTAGTTTTAATTAAAATATATAATTCATTTATTGGGTTTCAAAATACAAATGTATCAATGTGAGGTTGTGAAATGATGTTTATGGCCCCTAATCAAAAAATTTATAATTTCATTATTTAGTCAATATTACATGCAGGAAGTGAATTTTACTATTCAATTTGCAAAGTTTTGTAACGTAACCGCAAAAAAGATGAGAAGTTACATTCTTTTCAAGTTTTGCTTTAACACATGAAATTAATACAAATTTAAAATAAATATAACTAGGGTAAAATAATTACATGCACGAAGTGAATACTTTTTTCGATGTTAGAGATAATCCAGTTTTAAAGTTTTAATTAAATTATAAAATTCAGCAATTGGTTTTAAAAATAGAAATGCATCGATGTAATATTGTGGTATGATGAATGTTGCCTGTAATCTAAAATTTCATAATTTTGTCATAGCATGCACGAACTAAATATTAGAAGTAATTAAACAAAGTTGTATAAAATAACACAAGCAAGATGATATTGTTAAGCTCAAATAATTGAAATTAATATCATTTTTAAATTAATATAATTAGCTCGAAATATGTATTTACAAGCAAGAAGTGAATACTTTTGTTTTTTGTTCCTAGCAAAAACAGACTAAAACCTTTAATTAAATTTTAAAATTCATTTATTTGGTTTTAAAATACAAAAAACTCAATATGATATTATGGAATGAGCTATAAACCTCATTCCATAATATCATATTGAGTTTTTTGTATTTTTAAACCCAACAAATGAATTTTAATATAGCATTATTTTATTTTTTCAATATGATATTATGGAATGAGGTTTATAGTCCCTTATCAAAAAATTGATTGTTTTATTAAATAAAGTCAATATTACATGCAGGAAGTGAATTTTGCTATTCAATTTGCAAAATTTCGAAACATTATTATTTTTATTATTATTATTTTTATCTTTATTTCATTCAAAATCATAAATGTAACATTATAGAATGCCATAAAATACATAAGTAGAAATGATGTAAAGCTCCCTAATTGAGGAAGTACCAATGCTGGAGCACAATTAAGTTGAAGCAAGTTAATTCTTATTTTCTCGTATCTCTTGCTTAACAAATGAAAACTAGTTAATGACAATTATTAAAACATTAATATTACAAGCTCGGGTACTAAACTTGAAGTTTATTATTACATGTTTAAAAAATAATATTAACTTTACAAGCTTGAATAATATTTAGAAAAGGAAAAATATGTAGAGCTATAGTTAGAGCTCAATATCATTTATATTAGACAGCCAAATTTTTAATTCACATTTAAATTGGCATTTGCGCTCAGTTGTTTGTGCCGATGTGTGAGAGCTTGCATTGTCATCGATAATTTGCTTCGCAGTGCTGATAGTCACACGAAAATATTCACGGTTAAGTTTCGGTTTTGCACTGAAATTAAATATTGAAATCAGTGTAACACAAAATAACGTATTAATGTATTTCGGAGCAGTGTTGTGCCGAATTGTTTTATGCGACTGAGCAGTTATTTATTTTTCTGAACGTGTAGACAATGTATGTAGATAAGTTGGAAATTGGCATAGACTATGTAGAGAATGTATTGTTCCCGTTCGACGATGTCGAAAATTATTATTTCTATGATAGCAATTAGCAAAATGTTTATTCTTACTAAGCATTTGACAAATTAGAACCCAAGTTTTTATATAGTACCTACTGTACTGAAATAAATGTGCAGTCGAAACTGTGCAAGTTGGACACTCGCGAGGTGCCGTAAAAAACGACAAACTTATAAAGGTGTCCAACATAAAAAGGTTTTGAACAAAAATCAAAATTAACAGCTTTAGGGCGTCCATGCAATCAATTTTTGGTTGGAAGTAATTAAAAATACAAGACAAAATTGAACGATTTAGCCAGGTGACCAACATAAAAATGAGTCCAACCTAACAGGTTTGACTGTATGTGAAATGTGCCAATATACTCGGCTAAAACATACAGCTAAAACATAAAAATGTTAATGTTTTACCAAAACTTCCTCACCACGCAATAAACATTTAAGCACAAAAGTTTCTCAGCCAAGTAAATAGTTAATGATCATTGATCATAG
The DNA here is from genome assembly GCA_947310385.1 of Nephrotoma appendiculata. Lineage (NCBI taxonomy): Eukaryota > Metazoa > Arthropoda > Insecta > Diptera > Tipulidae > Nephrotoma > Nephrotoma appendiculata. Next base: position 280,878,170 of record OX371223.1, read on the forward strand.
TTCATCGGTTCATAAATGCGAAAGTTTTATAGCAAGCTTTTCATATGTAAGAAACTGTTGCCCAAGCTATGTAATTAATTATTTCGACTGAACTGAAAATCCATGTCAAACTCAAAAAAAGCTTGCAGATTAGTTAAGAGTTATTCACCAAACAATATTACTTCGATGGCATGCAATGGGAAAAATACAGAAGGAAGGAAAATGTGTTCTTCATAAACTGACCGAAGAAAGCAGAAACCAAAGAGTTGACATTTGTATGAATTTGCTTTATCGGTAGAAAAGAAATTTTTTTTGCACAAAATGACGGGTAAGAAAAAGTGTATTTTTTACGATAATCGTCAATGCAGAAAACCATGGGTTGAATGAATAATTCATGCCAAGTAATTAGTGTTACTGTGTGCCCGGTGGGATTGGGAAAGACGTAATTTACTACGACCTTCTGCAACATGGTCAAACTGTTACAGCTGAACGTTACCAGGCCCAATTGTTCAAATAAAGGATCGATATCTTGGATTTATGGAACAACGGAAAGGACGGGGACATGCGAGATTTGAAATAAATAATTCTTAAACAATATTTTTGAGCAACTACAATATTTTTACATTAGAGATATAAGCACCACCCCAACGGCAGAAAGCGAGAATTTTTAGAGCACTGATTGAATTAAAATGTTATGGTTTAACAAAATTAATTCAAAGAAGACATTATAGTGTATTGAATTTCGAACAGATTATTCCGCGGCTATAGTAATTTGCCTCGTATACGTGTAGACTATAACATTCTTAACTCTTATATTCGTAGGAAATTTTACGTTTTGAAGATAAGTACAACTTGGTCTAAAACCAAACTTTCAAAAATTTCGCCCACCTGTGTATAATACCTAGTTCAGATATGTGACGAATTGTCTGATAAATGGTTGCGTCAATTACAATTTCGATCGATGATACTGTGAACCGATCCCGGCCGGCTCCTATTCAACTAACTAGCTCTGAGTCTTAAGTTACTAAGTTCATAGTAGAACCAACTGGCTTCAAATAACGTTCAAGTATAAATTAGGCCAATTCATTTTATAGGTATTTAGCTCTTTGTGTTCCCTTGTGAGAGTTTTGGTAATTTATTGTTAAAAGTAATATTGGCTTCCGTCAACTTCCTATGAATATATACAGCTTTAAACTCTATATTCTGTTTTTTTTAATATTCTCATTAATATTCAACCCGTTCCAACATCAGAAATGCCAAATAAACGTATTTTTTAAAAGCTGCCAGTAAGATGCCCATAATAAATCCGATTTCTCACAATATTAAAATTTTCATAAGACAATAATAAATTGTTATATTAATTCCGAATAATGAAATCCTTTGATGTCTCTGTTATAAACATAACACAATAACTGCATATCTAAATATGACTTTTATTTTCGATTTTAATTAAAATCAAAAGTTGAATTAAAATACAAAAATCAATTAAATTGATATTAACTTGATAAACTAAAATGTTGGTCTAAAGGAAACCAAAAGTCAAAGGAAAATTTACTCCATCTCTTGCGCGCACCCAATATTTCAAATTAATATTAAAAATTAAACGAAAATCCTTTTACCAAACATCCTTTATGCAATTTTCCTCTTTTTTATCTCATTCAATTGTGCGCCTGTTTTACATACATACATACGAATATACATTTTACTGTTAATGTTTTCCAACTGACGAACCGGAAAAAATAACAAAGTCAAAAATAAAAAAATTCGACATGATTCGTAATGGATGGTTGGCGCAGATAAAGACGTCAATGCGTTTTCCATTTAATGAATTTTCTATTCAAAAGATAAGTCGGGTAAATCCTTTGATGTTTATTTTTTATTTTTTTTGTATACACATATGCAACGGGCTTTGTTGAGTGATATATGAAAATCATTTTTATTGTTTTGTGGTTTTGCTAGATTTAAGCGGTAGTGTTTTGCTTTATTAAAAGGTAGATCAACTTAATTTTACGATATTTTACTGTAATACGACAAAAATATATTCGGGAGGAAGAAATATTGAAATAATGTCGAGTGTGGGTAAACTGAGTGAAATTATTCTAATGTCGATAACGTAAAGAAATTACACAAATCAATCAATTAACTACAACATTGTGCAAAAGAGCAGTACCCACAAAATATATAACTTTCTTAAATTAATTAAAAGTAAATAAATAACGGTCTCAATTTCTTTCTAATCTCGAAATTAGCGTAATAAACCGGCAACGATACTTGGAAACATCAACATTGATGAATTATTTATTGTTAATTATTGATTATTGTCAAAAATAGTTGTTGTTTATGAAAATCGGTAAAGGCAACCGACAAAGATACTGGTAATTTTTGAAAATTCAAATTAAAAGTTAATTAATTAAAATATATTTAAAATTAATATGCATATACTAAATTAGAAATCAGCCATTATAAATTGTTGTTGATCTCTGTCAAAATGTTAATCTGGAAGTAAGTTAAAATAGGTTATAATATACTGAGAGACTTTGAATGAATAATAATATCACTGTAGGTCTATTTCAGCTAATTTCAGATTTATATTTTGATTAAAACAACTGTTTTGACAATAAAAACGTTTGTTAAAAAAATTGTAAAAAATTATTATTTGTATACTGAATTTTAACTCCGTCATTGATGATCTTATTGTATCAAAAATATTGGTTATTCTCAAAATGTTAAACTGGAAATTAACAGCAATAAACCGGCAATGATACTAGGAAACTTTGAGAGTACAAACAAATTCAAAGTTTATAAATTAAAATATACTAAATAAAACAAATTAAATATATTATACAGGGTGTCCCAAAAGTGGACGGCCAAACGAAGAAGGGTGATAGAGGAGATTCTTTCCAACAAAAAAGTCAGCTAAATTTTTTTCGATTTGTTGATGGTTAAAAAGTTATTCCACTTTTAGTGTTTTTGGGTGAAATCGTATACATATGCACTAAAAAATTAATTTAAAAAAAGCTAACAGTTCATTTGTTTATCTTACTTTTTCAATATGATCTTGTAACGTGTACCTCTCAAATAAAGTAATTTTTGTTAACTTTGATATCTTGAGTCAAATTAAAACCATGGTTTTGTGAAGCCATTTTGTTTCAAACAAAATTTGTACTGATATTTAAGTAATTCTGGTGGGAAAAAAATTTACCTTGGAAACTTGACCAACTATAAAAAAACTTGCGGCATTAATGTAGATTCTAAAATGGTATAACACATATGAATATTCGAAACATACTGGTTTTTATCAATTGTTTTATAAAATAAGTCATGTTTATTAAGGAATGCAATTCACAAAATTTCGAGTGCTGAAATAGATGCTTTGGGAGAAAAAAACAAAATTACATCTACATTTAACTTTTTTTTATTCTAAATGTTATAACAAGTGTTCAAAGTGTCTACCATTTGCCATAATACATAATCGACATCGTCTAACAAAAGTTTGTTTAAGCCGTCGAAACGCACTTTCCTTATGTTTGATAATATTTGTCGCTTCGAATATTCGCTGCCGCATCTGCTTCTCGGTTTGAATTTCTTTTTCATAGATCAGCTCTTTTAAATAACCCCATAAAAAAGTCCAAAGGATTTAGATCAGGAGAGCGTAGTAGCCAGGCAATGGTCCCTTCCCTTCCAATCCACCGATTATTATAATTCATGTTGAGGTGTTGTCGCACTACTTGTGCATAGTGCGGAGGGGCTCCATCGTGCTGCAGTCACATATTGTGACGCGCTTGCAAAGACACGTCTTCGAGTAAGTTATTTAATTCATTTTGAAGGAAACTTAAATACACCGACCCAGTGATACGAATACAACGTGGTAGTTCAAATGGACCAATTAATTTTCGATCAACTATTTCAGCCCACATGTTCACTCCAAATTGATGCTGAAATTTACTACGTCGCACAACTTTTGGATTCACACGGGCCCAATAATGCAAATTGTGGATGTTAAATATTCCCCCTCTTCTAATGCATGCTTCATCACTCCATAAGATACTGTCAAAAAATTGCGAACTTTCTTGGTTGCGACGAAGCATTTCTCGACAAAATCGCAATCTTTTTTCGTGGTCAGCTGGTAACAGGTCTTGTACACGTTGCACATGATAAGGGTGAAATTGGTTCCTTTTTAAAATACGATGCACCGTGGACCGTGACACTCCTGATCGCCTTGATAAACGACGAACAGTTATCTGCCACTGTTTCAATTATATTCTCTTCATTGTTATGAAACTGCTTAATTAATGTTAGTAATTTTTTTTTCTCCCCAAAGCAGCTATTTCAGCACTCGAAATTTTGTAAATTGTATTCTTTAATAAACATGACTTGTTTTATAGTTCTATTATAGTTGGTCAACTTTCCATAGTACATTTTTTTCCCACCAGACTTACTTAAATATCAGTAAAAATTTTGTTTGAAACGAAATGGCTTCACAAAACCATGGTTTTAATTTGACTCAAGATATCGAAGTTAACAAAAATAGCTTTATTTGAGAGGCATACGTTCCAAGATCATATTGAAAAAGTAAGATAAACAAATGAACTGTTAGGTTTTTTTAAATAAATTTTTTACTGCATATGTATACGATTTCACCAAAAAACACTAAAAGTGGAATAACTTTTTAACCATCAACAAATCGAAAAAAATTTAGTTGGCTTTTTTTGTTGGAAAAGATCTCCTCTATCATCCTGTTTCATTTGGCTCTTCATTTTTGGGACACCCTCTATATGTTCTGAATTTCAACCTAGCATTAATAAATATTGTTGTTGTTAAACATAAATGTTGCGTGTAAACTATATGGAGAGTTGGAACAACTTCAAAATTAATGAGTAAAATTGTTTAAATTAAATTATTTATGTACCTTACTTCACCTCAGTCATTAATAAACGTTCTTGTTGCCCAAAAAAACTGCTAAATCTGGGAAATAGCTGGGACAGACCGAAAATGAGACTAGGAAACTTTCGGAGTATGAACAAACAAGAAATCAACGAATGGAAATCAATTAAGATTTATGTTTTTGTATGCTGAATATAATCATAGCAAATAATAAATGTTGTTGTTGTCAATATGGTTTTTGCTGTCAACATGTAAATCTAGAAATTAGCTCGAATAGACTAACAAAGATACTAAGAAATTTTGAGATTTCAAACTAGTTAAAAATCAAAATCTATTTAAAATTAATATTTTTTTAATGAACTTCAACCAAGCAAATAAATGTTGTTGTTGTTGAAAATAGTTGTTGTTGTCAAATTGTTAATCTGCATTTTTTTTTGAAAGTTAAGAAAATTTATATGGTAATACAGAAAATTGTATTTAAAACTATTAATGGTAACTGAATTTAAACTCAGCCATTGATAAATGTTGTTGTTGCCAAAAATAGTTGTTGTTGTCAAAATTTTAATCTGGATATTAGCTCGAATAGACATAAATGTTCAAACAAATTAAAATTTACAAAATTAAATTCCTTTTAAAATTATTATTTGTAGGTGAATTTCAACTCAGTCAATTATAAATGTTATTGTTTGTTGTTGTCAAAGATACTAGGAAACTTTGAGAGTACAAACAAATAAACAGTTTTTAGAATAAAATCTATTTTAAATTATTTTTTATACTGAATTTCAACCCAGCCATTAAAAATGTTGTTGTTGTCAACAATAGTTGTTGTTGTCAAATTATAAATCTGGAAATTTGATTAAATACGTCGTCAATGATAATAAGGGACTTTGATAGTTAAAAAAAATTAAAAGTTAATGCATTAAATTTGATTTAAAACTATTATTTGTAACCGAATTTCAATTCAATTAGTTATAAATGTTGTTGTTGTCAAAATGTAAAACTCTCAAAATCAACTCGATGATACCGACAAAGATAGTAGGAAACTTCTTGAGTGCAAGCAAATAAATATTATTAAAGTAAAATCTATTTAAAATTATTATTTATATATTGAATGTCAACCCAGCCATTAAAGAATGTTGTTGTGGTCAAAAATAGTTGTTGTTGTCAAATGGTAAATCTGGATTTTTTTTTTGAGAGTTAAAACAATTTAAAAGTTAATGCACAAAATTGTATTTAAAATTATTAATTGTAACTGGTATTTAAACTCAGCCATTGATAAATGTTGTTGTTGTCAAAAATAGTTGTTGTTGTCAAAATGGTGATCGGGATATTAGCTCGAATAGACACCATGATACTTAGCAATTTTAAATGTTCAAATAAATTAAAAATTACAAAATTAATTTTTTTTTAAAATTATTATTTGTAGGTGAATTACAACTCAATCATTTATTAATGTTGTTCTTGACAAAAATTTGTTGTTACTAAAATGTTTATCTCAAAATTGACTCAATACCGTCAAAGATACTAGGAAACTTTGAAAGTGCAAACAAATAAAAAGTTTTTAGAATAAAATCTATTTTAAATTATTTTTTATATTGAATTTCAACCCAGCCATTAAAAATGTTGTTGTCAACAAGAGTTGTCAAATTGTAAATCTGGAAATTTGATTAAATACGCCGTCAATGATAATAGGGGACATTGACAGTTAAAAAAAATTAAAAGTTAATGCATTAAATTGAATTTAAAATTATTATTTGTAACCGAATTTCAACTCAATCAATTATAAATGTTGTTGTTCTCAAAATATAAACCTCAGAAAAAAGGAATAATAAAATTTTGAAAATGCAAACAAACAAATGTTATTTTTTTCAATTTTTTTATTTTATTTTTAATTTATAAAGAAAGTATTAATTTTCCAGTGGATTTAATGTCTCTTGAAGGTCAATTAATACTCAGTTTTTCATTCACGCACACACCATCCCACCACCCAGTCAACCTGTACATTGACATGAACTGTGGGTTGGTGCTGAATTGTGCGGTCTAAGTTGTGTTTATTAACCTCACCGATCGTAATCGATGACGAAAATTCGCTTTTTGCATTCAGTCTCTGGTGCGATTCGAACCCAGTACCTCTCGGTCCAAGTGCCTAAGCTTTAAAACCATTGCACCAATTTTCCGGTGATGTCATTAAAATAAAATCAATTTAAAATTATTATTTTATTTATATGTTGAATGTCTTAACCCAGCCATTGAAAAATGTTGTTGTTGTCGTAAATTGTTGTGGTTGTCAATTTGTAAATTTGGAAATTAGTTTGCATGCACCGGCAATGATATACTAGGCCACTCTGAGGAAAACAATTAAAAGTTAATAATTAAAAATTATTATTTAAAACTGAATTTAAACTCGGCTACAAAGATACTACGTTACTTTGAGAGTTAGAGCAACTTAAAAGTTAATGAATTAAAATCTATTTAAAATTAATGTTTTTATACTGAATTTTAACCCACGTTAGTTATTCTTCATCCGTAAAAAGAGCACCTTAAAAAGTTTTTTGTTTACACAGCACCAAAGTTATACAGCTACTTTATATTATCAACGCAAACACCATAATAAAATCTTGCCGGCAGTCAAAGGAATTGTTGTTTATAACATTCCTAATATGAAAATTTTATTTATTACGTTAAGTAAAAAAAAATTACTGCTAATTTTACCATTGTTTGCGTATGGAAAATTGTTTACGAATGGATCGTAATTTTAATTGTTTATGAAAATTATAATATACATAAAAACATATTGTATTCTAAAAATTGTAACTTTTAATTTGGTTTTGTTAGTGAATCGTGATTCCGACTCTATTTTATATAAAATGTTTTGGATAGTATTATTGATGTTTATTCTAGAATTAACATCAATAATGAAGAAAATTGAATTTTTTTCCTTGCGCATAGTTGAGAACGGCTGAACCGATTTGGCTCAATCTTTTTTGCTGTGTTAACAATTTCCAGGAGATGTTTCTTACAAAAGAAAATTGGAAAATCCACTGGAAAAGTCGGAAAATCGAAAAATTATGTTTTTGTACGGTATTTCGCACGTATCCGATCCAGATGCTCTTTTAGAAGAGAAAAATTGGAAAATCTGAGTGAAAAAATTGGGAACTTCCGGAAAAACCCGAAGAAAAAAAGGCGGAAAATCGAAAAAATGTTGTACGGAATTTCGCACGTTTCCGATCCATATGGTCTTTTAGAAGAGAAAAATTTAAAATGTGAGTGAAAAACTCAGAAACTTCCAGAAAACCCGAAGAAAATGGATTTTTTTTTTCTTGCTCATAGTGTAGAACGGCTGAACCGTTCAATCTTTTTTGCTGTGTTAACAACTCCCAGGAGATGGTTCTTACGAAAGAAAATCGAAAAATGATGTTTTTGATGTTAGTATCGGATGCAGATGGTCTTTTAGAAGAGAACAATTTTAAAATCTGACTGGAAAACTCGAAAACTTCCCGAAAAACCCGAAAAAGAAAATTGAGTTTTTCATTTCATGCGCATCAGTTGAGAACGGTTGAACCGATTAGACTCAATTTTTTTTTGTTGTATTCGCAATTGCCAGGAGATGGTTGATATGAGAGATTGCATTGATATGTATGTTAAGATTGAAACGAAACGTTATAATTACATCCACTTCGATCATTTGAAACTATGTTCCGAGCAGTACAATCATCTGCGCAATGCCATCGCTTTGGGCGGGGATGCAACCAACGTCGGTCAATTGACCATTTTTCCAGAAACGTATGTTGGCAGCCCATGGCATGTGCATAAATATGCGCAGAATGGTATGACGTATGATGCGGCATTACGGAGAGCCAGATTTGTTCATCACGTTCACATGCAATCCAAAATGGCCTGAAATTACCGGTAATCTACTGTCAGCACAAACTTGCAGCGATCGCCACCACATCACCGCACGCGTGTTTAAACAAAAACTCAGAACGCTAATGAACTTCATCGTTAAACAGGTGGTTTTTGAAGAGCCACGTTGTTAGATGTGCTCGGTAGAGTGGTAGAAGCGTGGATTACCACATGCACACATTCTGCTATTGTTAATTGAGAAAATCAGACCAGATCAACACGATTAAATCGTGAGCGCCGAAATACCAGATCCAGAAGCAGACCCGGAGTTGTTCGCGGTAGTCGTAACAAACATGATTCACGATCCGTGCGGAGATCATGATCCAGATTCATCGTGTATGGCCGATGGGAAATGCACAAATACACAAACCAATATCCGCGTCCGTTGGTGATATACACAATTAGTGGAAACGTCGGTTATCCAATATATCAGCATCGTTCACCCGAAGATGGTGGCACAACAGTCACAATGAGGTAATAGGAAAAGATATCGTGATCGATAATCACTGGACCGTCCCGTGTTGCATCTATCGAAAATATTTGCAACACACAGCAATGTTGAGTACTGTAATTCCATTTAATTTGCCTAGAAATACGTGAACAAAGGCAGCAACCTGGTAGTGTTTGGAATTGCTGCTCTGGATGTAAATGACGAAGTGTTAAGATTCCAATTGGGCCGTTATGTCAGTTGCAATGAGGCGTTTTGGTGTATTTTCTCATTTGCATTAATGAATGTCATCCCACTCTTCAAAATTTGTGGGTGCACTTGGAGAATGGACAAAGTGTCTATTTCACGAAAGCTAAGGCAGCACAACGAGCAGAGCGACCATCAGCTACAACACTCACGAATTTCTTCGTTTCTCAGCATTGTTTCACTGGGAAATGCCGCATTATAATACTTGGAACCAGTTGACGAACAAGTTTCAACGACGAAGGAAAGGTGAATTGTTACAGGATACGTCGATGTGTATTCGACTGATGCGCTTAGCCGTGTGTACGCCGTTCATCCACGACAAGGCGAAGGCTTCTATCTTCCGTTTGCTTTTGTTCCATGTTCGTGGTCCTTCTTCGTTCGAATCGCTTCGTACTATAAGAATGTGTGTTGTGCGTTACTTATCGGGAAGCTTGAGAATCTCTGAATTGGCTGGAAAACGACTCACATTGGGACCAAACACTTGCCGATGCCACTGTTTCTGCGCCGGCAAATCAAATTCGTACATTGTTCGCGATGGCATTGGAATTGTGGAACGCATTGGAATTGTGGAACGCATTGGAATTGTGGAACAAATACAAGGACCAGATGGCTGATAACATTTTGCATCGAGTTCGCACTGCAACATCGAATTATGAGCTTGAAATGAACGAAGAGATACGCAACGAAGCTTTGATCATGCTAAGAGACAGGCGCGTGCTTATGTGCGGCAGCTGTTTGTCGAAATTGGGCATGCCAGCACGAATTTGTTCGATGCACGATGCATTTAATCTTGAATTGCAACGAGAGCAAGTGTACAATCGAAATTCAATGAGCCAAATAGTACAAACGAATGTTCGCTTTTGAATGCAGAGCAAAAGAACGAGTACGAAGCATTTGTGAAGGCAGTTCACGCTCGAGATGGCACATTTGGCACATTCTGCGTTCAAGTTGCCGATGAATATCCACACGAAAGACAAGTCAGTGTGCTCAATTGCCAAGAATGGCGATGGCCATGGTATTCCAAGAATTCAAAATCACCATCTGGGACGAATGCACGATGGTACATAAACGATCATTGGAATCGTTCAATCGAACGTTGAAGGATTTACAAAGTGACTCAAGACGTTTTGTTGGTGCGATGATTCTGCTGGCCAGCGATTTTCGTTAAATGTTACCAAACGTCATTCCGAGATCAAAAGCTGCGGATGAACTAAATGCATGAAATCGTCAAGTTTGTGGCGCTATATGAAGAAGTTGCAGTTGACCACGAACATGAGAGTCGCGTTACAGAACGACTCATTAACTGCTGATTTTTCCAAACAACTGTTGGTGCTTAACAATGGCTAAATTCCTGTTGATGTTTTGACAGGATTGGTTTCTATCGAATTTTTGCGTTTTTACGACGTCGAAGGAAGAGCTTATCACGAATCTGTTTCCGCACATTTACTGAAATTGTTTATGAATCATGATTGGCTCAGCAAACGAGCGATTTTGGCAGCGAAGAACAAGGAACAGTCTGAATTACTTAATTCAAAACCAAATTGCTGGGGAAATGCATTGTTTTCGAAGTCTACGTAATCTGAACCATCCCAGATTTGTAACGAAACGTGATTGGCTGAGAATAAACTGATGAACAACGTGATTCAAGCGACGATCATCATTGGCAAATTCAAAGGAGGAGATGTTCTAATTCCGAGAATTCTTCTGAGTCCAACTGACATTTCGTTCGACTTCAAAAGCATACAGTACCCATTCGTTTGGCGTTCGCTATATGATTAACAAATCACAAGGTCAATCGTTTGGCGTGTGCGGAATAAATCTGGAATTTCCGTGTTTTTTTCATGGTCAATGAATGGAAAAATATTTTTTACCACAATGCATTGTATTGATTCCATTTATTTTCACTTGAATAAAATACATTGAATTATTTTGAATTCCAACTGACTTCAATTCATTTCCACACTGAGAGATAAAATCGAAAAAACAACTGAAATTTCTATATAGATGCCTGAGTTTGAATCGACATTTTATTCTTTTTTCAATACATTATGTCGTCTTTATGGTTGCGTCCGTTCGTTGATTCTGATAATTTTTGCGACCAATCATATTGCTCAAAAATGATGATTTTTTTTCTCTTAGATTTTTCCAGAAGAAATGATTGGTCGAAAAAACGACGGAACGAACGAATGAACGCAATATAAACTTGCCTTAAGTGTTGAATTCGATGAAAATATAATGGAATGTCACTCAACTCAATCTTCTATTGTGAATTGAGTTGAGTTGTTTGATTTTATCTCTCATCAAAATCAATTTTCGTGAAGCACAAAATTATTTGCTCGGAGCGAAAAAATTTGGGGCGAAACGAGGTTCGCCGGGTCAGCTAGTTTTTAATAATTTCTAAACGCTGTTCAACTGTGTATCTATCCTTGGTTATTTTCCAATCAATTGGTTCCGCTGGTCACAATTGGTTCATTATCAAACTTTTTCTCTGCAACAAATGTTTAAACTGTTATATTTAAATAATGAATTTAACATGCCAATTCTGGCACACAATTACTGACTAAAATCTAGCTCTAGTTAAGCTTTTTTCTTTGTTTCAAGATTCGTCTAAATGAAGACATTTTTTGTAATCTGCTCGTAGTGTTTGTTGCCATTAGTATTAAAACGATTGTTTGGCATAAGACTTACTTAATTGATGAAATGTCAAAAAGTTGGCCTACTTTTATCGCACCTGCAGATAAAAATGCAGTGAAAAATGTGTGTAGAGTTAAGGCGGTGATTCATGTATAAATTTTATCTGACAGACATAAATAACAATCACTCTGATTGGTTGAATGTCGGCCATATTTTTTTATCGTACGAACATTGCTCAATTTTGTATAAGATTTGACGGCAGTGAGAACAAAAGAATACATAATAAAATAAAAATTCTAAACAAACAAAAGTAAAAACACTTTTTAGGTTGCTTGCTTTGTTACAGGCTGGCTACTGCCAACCTGCAGATTTCACTAAGCGCATGCAGAGGCCTCCACGGTGATATTTTGCCGACGGGTCGTGCGGTTTGCGAAGGGTCGTGGGGTTTGAGGCATGCATGGCTCCTGGCCTACACCGTGATGATACAGATAATTAAAAAAAAATGAAAAGCAAATAATAAATAATAATAACCCGAATGTTCCGCCGAAATTCGTCGGCCGGAACCTGAGGAACGAACAACTTAACAATTATAAAAGGGAGTGAGGTGCCCTGGTGCGCGCATCCATTCGAACTCAAACAAGGTCGAGCCCTGGTTACGAAATTGGATGCGGGCACCAAGGGACCGCAAACACTATGCCGACACAGAGGGAGTCTCCGCTCCCATCACACCACACCAAAAAATTTAATAATTCATTTTTTTATTTATTTACCTAATTTAGACAAAATAAAAAAAAACCCAACTTCCCACGCGAAACAAAAGAAGAAGGAGTTAGAACGAGAGACAGAGAGAGCAATACGCATCGAGCGTGCACCGTGTTTAAATAAAAATTTAAAGAAAAATACCAAAAATGAAATAAGCAAAAAAAAAAAATAAAAAAAAATCGTACCTTAACAATACAAAAACTGTTGCGGCCTTGCGCGGCCGTCATGCCACAGGCAGACCACACCCGGACCGTTGCGGCGTTCTGTGCCGTACACCACCGATGCGGCCTTGGTGCCGTTGTTGGGCGACTCCCCGCCTTGCGCTCGAGCGCTTGCCTGGTTGGGCACTATGTTGCGGGGCCTCTCCCCGATAACTCGTTCAAAAATGTTGGGCAATAAATTTAGCTTCGCCTGGCCGCCGTAATAAATTGGGCGTTGTCTCGCCAACCATAAACAAAACTGAATGGCCACGATGTTGGCCACCCGTATGTTCCGGGGCCTCTCCCCGATACCACAAAAATAGAAATAAACGAGGTGCAAATTGGCCACCCGTACCAACATAGATTGGGAATCAATCGCTTCGATAATGCGACTCCCGTTATTAAATTTTCAGCATTCGTTGTAATTTGGTGTACACTTTAAAATATTTTCTGCCTCCGTTATAATTTGGTATACACGTTAAAATACGGTACCCTAATCCTCCGGATACAATGGTCGAGAGCCTAGGCCACGCCACCCGTAAAATGTAGTGGCGCACACCGAACGGTCTTTTCGCGACCGCAGCTGCACAAACCAAATCTCAATAGGTGGTTTGGTTTCCCAATTATATGGTGGCAAATCTATTTACAATTCACTTTCCTTGCCAGCGCGGAATATATACTTAGCCAGCGAAGGTCAAAACGGCATAATTATCACTCAACACGATATCGCATTTTCAAACTGATTTTATTAAATGAACGGAATACAACTTTTATTATTTTATTCTAGTAATTTATTATTACCACTTAAGATATCTTAATTACAAACAAACTGAACTAAAATAATTTTTAATGTTTTTCTTTGTAATTTTTAATCAAACTCGAGTTTTTACATAATCAATTAAAACTCGACTGACCTCCGAACAAACCCAAAAAAAAAAAAAAAATGACTTTTAATTTCCTCTATCACACAACACTCTACTTCAATTTTCTACTAAAACCCAAAACTCAAAATATATCAAACAAACTTGACTATCTCAAAATCACTACTCGACTTCATTTAACAAAATCCCAAACTCAATCACAACAAGAAAAAAAATTCTTGCGCCGCACAACTCGTAAAACGTTCTAGAAGAAATTAATCTCTCTTCTCTGTCTCTCCTTTACATCAATTTTCGTTGATATAAAAGAGAGAGACATATAAGAAAAACATTTCTTCCAAAACGTTTTACTTTGCACACACTCGATGCGCACTGTTCTCTCTTTCCCTCATTACTTCATATGAATCTGAAAATTTCCAGAAATTTAGTTCTAAATTAATATTTTTGGGCTTCCTAAATAATATAAACATTAATTAATTTAATCCTTCGGCAACTCCACAATTTAGAAGAGAATTTTCTTAAACCATAGTTTTTTGAATTATATAAAAAATACTCTAAAATCCATTAGTACCTTGAATTGGTCAACCATGAATTAGTAAAAGGCAATGACATGGTTCCTGCAAAACTATCAATGTTATCCAAGTCAGGTCAAATTAACTATACCAGATTAGATATTTCAAATAAATTCACCAAAGAATATTCGTTTAGTTACCAAGTATAATTATACTGCACAGGACATTTATGCCATGCTCAATGGAACTTTACCATTCCTCAACCAGTAACTGTCAATTATGGTATGCAGAATTGGATTGACACTCTTGCATAACGATCAATAGAACTAGGTCACCTCTCAACAAATGCTGATCGGATTCGTTGTGCAAAGCCGAATTTGACGAAATTTTGGGATTCGGCTATAATAAATGGAACCCGGCCGTTTTCCAACCGATAATCTTCCAATTCGGTTTGTAGAGCTGAATGTGTATCTAATAAACTAGGGCCAACTTGTATTGGGATTTTAACGTGTCTTTTTGATAAAGTTTTACAATTCGACCATTCTGAATGGAGCTTGGCCATATTCCAACCAATTATTGTAAAATTTAGGTACGCAGAATTGGATGGGGATTTAAAAATGTATTTTAGAGAAGTTCTGGAATTCAGCCGTGCTAGGCAATTTCTTAACTAATTAGGTTCGGATGAAGTTCTGGATTTGTCTATAAAATAAATTTGAAAATTATTCAATTCCTCCACTTACCGCTCAAGACAACCCGCTGAGAGATGACCCATTAAAATTCAGCCTCGCACCAAAACTAAAATTTTCTAGAATTCCGATTCAGTCCAAAACTAATTTTATGCATCTTCCGCAGTATATTGCCTAGAAACAGATTACGGAACAATTCCGCATAGCATAAGTGGTGCATGAGCAAGTCGCTTAATAACGAAGAGGTAAAATGATTTAAAGTAAATAAATTAAAATAATAACTAAAATAACTTCTCTGAATAAGTATAAGATCAAAATCATTATTTACCTACATATCTAACATTATAACTCTTTTGAACATAAATTGATCTGCTTATCTCAATATTATTTAACCATTTTAATTAAATTTTACAAAAATTATTTATTTTGCTCTTATAGAATTGTCTCGAATATATTCTTTAAGATTGTTACAGAGAACTATACAAAAAACTTAATTTCGACATGAAAATCATTTATCAACCCAAACTATATATTATTGTGTTAATCAACACATATAACAATAACTAAAATTGTAAGAAAACCAACACAAAATAATTCTTCAGTTTTAACTGAAGAACAACTACAGAAATTCTTTCGATTTTTTTTTTGTTACAAATATTTTTAAAAATTTTTTTTTTTTTAAACTCTCGAGAGATTAAGTTATGGTATATAGTGAATACTTCAACTTTATGGTTTTGTACAGATTTGTTTATACAAGCAGCAAAAAATGTCTTAAATAAATCACAAAAGCATAAAACATTTCCAATCCGCACAAATTGAAATAAGGGGATGAAAATTAGATAACAGTGTTAATGGTTAAAAATATCATATTATCACATCAATCCACTTTTCTTTTAATTTTCTTGATTTGTATTTCCTCCCGTTTTGAGGGTTCTTCTGCTCATTGTTATTTTGTTTTTGTTTTTCAGCTTATGTCAATTTTTTATCTAGTCTCAAATGACTTTCGAAAGCTTATAAACGTATACAACTGTGTATGGTGCAAAAAAAAATCTACTTTGACATGTTACATTCAATGATATTATTGTCTCAATTTATTATATTGTATATAAAATGTAGTGAGAGTATCAGAATGAAAATTGGGAAATTTATATTTTAAGTGTGGTGGATTAGAATAACAATATTCTAGAGAGGTAATTCATCACCGTATCTTGTAAAAGATTTCGCTTAATTTTTTACACGTTTTGCCAATTTGTATTTTGGCAAGATGAAAATGTATAAAACGGTAACTCTCTTGACATTGTTTCATTCTAGTTACATAATCGGCTGTTTTATTATAAAACACCTTCTATATACCACCTATATGAATATCTCGCTCATAAATAATAATAAGATGTAAGTGATTTTGATTTTATTTCCGATAAAGGGAGTTTATGTACTCAAGGTTTAGTAAAATTTCTAGCATATCGTCTCCTTGTTTTGAAATGTTTGAATGATCTTCACCGTAGTTTTCCTTGCGCAGCCCCACAGCTGAATACCATACGTCCAGATAGGTTTTAGGATTTGTTTATATAACAGCAGCTTGTTGTGCGTTGTCAGTTCGAAGTTTCTTCCCATAAGCCAGTGCATTTTTCTGAATTTTAAATTCAGTTCTTGCCTTTTCTTTTTAACATGCGCTTTACACCTGAGTTTAGAGTCTAGCGTCATGCCGAGGTACTCAGCATTATTTAAATATGGAATTTGTTGTGAATTCAGTCTAATCGGAATATATTCTATTTTCGTATTTGTAAAGTTGATATGTGGTGATTTTGATTCGTCAAGTGTTACTCTCCATTTTTTTGTCCAGTTATTCACTATATTAACAACATTTTGTAGTTTTCTTGTGGACCTAACTATATTAGCATCGGTGGTCGTAACAGCTGTCTCATCAGCAAATGTTTCTATTCTAACTTCTTCTATGTTTGGTAGATCATTTGTATACACGAGGTATATAATACGAGACCTAGAACACTGCCTTGTGAAACGAACCCCTGCCAAAATTTTCTTTAGTTTTGAGTATTCCCCTTCCTGTCTCACTCGGAAGTAACGGTCGTTGATGTAAGAAGTTTTTTTTTGGCTGTCAACAGTCTGATCATACAGACGCGTTTTTAAGATAAAACAAAATAAAAATTCCTATATCTTATTAGAGTCGAAAAATGAAGATTTAGAATAAATACAATAATAATATATAAAGCTGAACAAAATAAAACAAGAATAATATCTGTTTCGTACCTAAAAACCGTTGTGTCATACGACACTGTATTGTGGAGGCAAGTAAAATGCCTTGTTTTGAGTGTCTGAAAAAAAAATCCAAATTACGAATGAATATTAACATGCTCGGCTGAAAATTGTCGAAGAGCAATTTTGCAAAAGCAACAGATGTTCGAGTGCAGCTATTGCAACAAAAGTTTTCATTCTTCTTGCAAAGGAATCTATGGGCAACACATCGCCATCAAAGCTGCTGAAAAGCAATGGTTTTGCTCCGAAGGTTGCGAGAATTCCATGTCTTTGGTACCTGAACCTAATGCTTACAAAATAGAGGGTGGTATGGAGCAAATTCTAAATTAGCTGAACAAGTATGCAGCAGATTTTTCTGAAATAAATTCGATGATTGAGAGTGTCCAAGTATCTCAAGCATTTATATCCAAAGAGTTTGAAACCCTTCGCAACTATTTCGAAAAGATATCTCAATCAAACATGAAAGTAATGGTTAGAGTGCCAAAAATTAGAGGACATACAAAGGAAGCAGATGGAAGATACACGATTTAGAGTCGAAACTTGATCTAGTTAATCAGGCCCAAGTTTCAAATGATTTAATTATCGCTGGGATCCTAAATAATGAAATACAAACTAGCATTATAGTTAAAAGGATGTTTGAAGTCCTTGGCTAGGTCGAGTCATCTGCAAGTATATCAGTAATTGAATATATACCAAACTATATCCGGGCGAAACAAACATCAAATATGACAGACCCTAGGTACTTTTTTATAAATGAATTAGGTAAGAAATATGTAACCCGAACTAAGAACTCGATTGGCATGGTCGTTATACACCACATTTTATCCGATTATATTTATTTACAAGTACGATTTAAATATTTCTGATACACCACTATCGGATCAAAAAAGCTAGAACCTAGTAATTTTCGAGTACTAAATTATAACAGCGTGATTTCGGATCCAGCTTGGTCACACTTATTAACTATTTTAAATTGTAATGATTTCTTACACCAGCTCCCCCCGGAGTTATATCTCGAAATAAGAAAACATTACAAAAATACTTAATAAATGGACATGAAATGGGGTTAACCAGTGATATCAAAGATTTCTCTTGTTGTCTCTCATTCTTTACAGCTCTTTCGCTACCTCGTAGCCTCTGTAATTTGTTTGATGATGATTACACCAGTGTATGCATTTCATTGGTTTGTTCTTACTTTTGTTGCATTCTTTTGATATATCTTTCCCAGCGCATTTTATGCATCTCGGCTCCCTATTACAGTATTTGCGTGTGTGGTTATACGCCTGACCATAAAGTGGCATTCTATTAGTGTTTTTTTAATGCCTCAATCTTAACTTTCATACTAAGGATTGCTTTGATTCCATAAACCTCAATGCTCTGAGTGTTGCCAAATGTTATCATGAAAATGGAGAGGCCAACTTTGGTTTTTTCTCATTCATCGTTTGCGTTCTCTTTAATATGTTCACAGCGTTTAGAATTTTGAATCCTTTCTGGCTAAGTTCCTCAATTATTTCTTCGTTTGGGCATGTATGATGTAGCTCTCTGGTCGTGGCTTTAATTGGTTGCTCAGCTTTGTTTTCATAGGTGAACCATTCGATGCTTAGAGCGGTGATTGCATTTGATAACATTCTGCAGGTTTCTGGATCAAGTGCATTCACTTTCCAAACGTCAGTTATTCAGTGCAGTGATTTTATATTTATCGTTTGGACCTAGCCTCATTATTTTTTAAAATTGTTTCGTATTCACTAACATTAATGGGTATGTTAATGGGTTGAGGTGGTATCTCTTTATGTGATGGTTTATTTTCCTGCATTTCCCCTTGGTTGATTACGTTGGATGTATTAACTGGTTGTAGCGGTCTCCCTTTCGGTAGCAGTGATACGTTCTTATGTACCTTCACTAGATACATGCCTGACTGTTCAGGTCGTTGGTGTTGATCTAGAGATAGTTGTGCCTGGTATAAATGGGTTTGGCAATGGTTGGCTCTTCTCAGAATCCGTTGAGTCTGCCTCGTTTAAGAGTGAATTGGCCAACTGTACAGTTGACGTACCACCTGGGGTATAAATACCGTTTTGTTGTACACTCATTGCTTTAATGATTAGTTTATTGTTCGGGGCCCTTCTCCTACCCAGATTTGGTCCGAAGATGGTATTTTATTTATCACTTATACCCTCCGGCAAACCGGTTAAAGAGCATTCTCCTGTCCGCACCTAGGGACGCGCCACGATGTGGTTTCGGCATCTCCACACGGGTTCGTAAAAATTATTTACTTCTGGTTAGGCTCCAACTAGATTAGTTTGTTCTCACAGTAAATGAAGCATGTGAAGTTATCCCAGTTTTTCATCCCAGGATTTTTTTTTTATTATTACTTACACGCAACTATTATATTCCATCCCAGTTTTTTCATTTAACACCTCTATAAGACGATTTAAATTATAAACACAACAACAAAATATCCCATCCCAGTTTTCTCGTTTATTAGTTTGTTGTTCATGTAAAACAAATACTTGGAAATAATGTATTGTGTTTTGGCAATAGTAATTCTGTATATTTTAAGTTCGAAATAAAAATACGCCATATTATAAGTTTAAAATATTAAGGGTAACTTATAATGAGCTCCCCAGTGCCAGCCGTATGGTAGGATTGGCACAATCTTCCAGCTTCGATATGGCCCCATATAAATTTATATGAAAATCGTCTATAACTTCCAAAACCTTCCTGGGCCGGAAATAGCGAATGATGTTTTGAGATGGTACGTACTTAAGTAATTGCAGATCAAGTGGTCAGCACCAGCCATATGTTCAAATTTGAGAAAATGGCCAAGTTCCAAAATCTTAGGTTAAGTTAAATAAAAATTTGTATCTTTTAAGAACTTCCTAGGCCTGAAATGGTTGTTTATGTTTTGAGTTGGTAAAGATAGGGGCAAACTATGGTGAGCTCCCCAGTGCCAGCCGTATGTTAGGATTGGCACAATGTTCCAGCTTTGATATGGCCTCATATAAATTTATATGAAAATCGTCTATAACTTCCAAAACTTCATTTCGACGTCTAAAAAATTGAGACAGGTTCGCAGTGTTTTTAAAAATTTCGGACCGTTAAACCATATTTACTCCGTTATAGATACAAGGATTATACCTCTCGTTGACTTATCCGCAGGGTTCTCGTTACTAGGTATAAAATGTCATAATTTTTTTGTCAGTTGCTGAAGACTCCGCACTGAAGGTTGGTAGATCCAGTTTTGGGAGATTAATGTCAACTTGGTGTTCGATGCTAGATTATTCTTTATTGATTTTTTTTGCTTAGCAACCCTTTCTGGTCATCGATTTTGTTCGATACATCTCTGTATTTATCAGGCCATTCTACGAAATTTGATATGATGTTATCATGCGCTCCGATAAATTGGAGAACTTTTTCTTGTGTTTCTGCTCAAACAACTGTGCCTATTATTTGAGAAGTGAGCCTAAAATATGTGGCTAACCAATCCTCTCATTTAAATGCTTCGGATGTTTTTTTAATATGTTGTTAATGAGCTGAACCTATCTTCTGTTTCTAACAGGTCATCTTGTATTTGGATTTTCTCGATCATTATTTAAATCTCATAAATCTCTCGTATCAAGCCCTTCTGCTCTCTGATGATGACGTAAGCGTCTATTTGGTTACATTCAAAGCCTTCGTTGGGCGATTTGACATTTTTATGTAGTAAAACAAAGTATAGTAATCATGAAGAAGTTTAACCTCGAGGATTTTGCAGATTTACCATTCACCAAGTCAAAAAATTTGCGTTTAAAAAATAGGTGTGTGTAAATGGTATCGTTCAAACAAATATCTGTGGTTTCTCTACAACTCAGACGAGTTGACTGATCGGGATAAAATTTCATACTTGAGCTTTCCTTATTAACTTATCTCATTGAGTTTTGGCTAAAATCGGTCCACAGGAAGTGTCAATTTCCATAGGATCTATTTCATTTATAACAAATATTATGAAAAGTATATTATTTATGAGAAAAACGATTATGAACTAAAATAAAAATGCGGAAATTAAAATTTGTGACAAAAAATGTTTTTTAACCTAACCGTTTGAGTCCCAGGGGGTATTGAAAAAACACTGTCGAAGAATCCCAAATAGGGTGACCGCGCTTTCTCTAAATGAGAGAAGGAAGATGAAATGAATGATATGAAAAGGCAATCTATTGAGACATAAAATATTGTAAAATGTACTATTAACAATAAAAGGAACTATGTTTGATGTACTTGTTTCATTAAATCTGAGCGCGCGACTTCGACAATCGGTAACGCACCGTCGTGTTCGAAATGTGCTGGGTTTTCTCGACATAAAATTTCAACAGTGCCATTGAGCTTTTTGTGACTCAAACGGTTAAATGAAAACCATATACGTTTTTTTCCATAAATTATGATGTTTTAGTGATTATTGGAAATTAGTTCACCGAAAATGGTAGCTTCCACCGAATTTATTGTTTTTGAAAATTTGGAATAAAAAGATAATACCTTTTTATTCCAAATTTCTTAAATGAAAACGTCGTTTCTATAATCGAAGATTGGTGTTTTAATATAGGCGAATGAAGAAATTTCAAACTTTCCATACATAATATGACGTACGAACTCCGGATACGGTACATAATTTTTTATGCCGTCTTAAGGCGATGATTCAAGTATAAATTTTGTTTGACAGACATAAACAATAATCGCTCTGATTGGTTGAAGGTCGGCCATACTTTTTTATCCGACAAAAATAGAAAATTGAACATGGCTCAATTTGGCATAAGATTTGACGGCAGTGAGAACAAAAAAAGCCTAAATTCCGTTAAAATAAAATACAATTTTTTTCCACAAATCTAGCAAGCTTTATGTTTTTTCCCCGGATTTTACCCGGTCATTTTTTTTAGCAATATTTAAGATACCGATAGTCCAGGTGCATTGCCTATTTGGAATCAAACTTCATACTTTAAGCTTTTCAATTAATTGGGAGATCCTTGCGAGATTTGGTGGAAATCGGTGTACAGAATATTCAACTAAAGTATAATTTGTTTCGAGGCAGGAAGTCCAATACCATAGCGTAATGGTATTATGACACTGGCTATTTTTCAGTGTCTGAAAAATCCAAATGAAGTGAGAAAAATAATACGTATACATAATTTTAATGAAAGTGAGTGTATACACAGTAGCCATGACAAAAAAAAATCAAATGTCAGAAAAAAGTTATTGCTCAATACTTTCTAGCAGTTAATCGAGCAAGAAGAATAAATTTTGATTCTTTTTTTTGACATCTCCGACTTTTTTTTAACAAATACAGTCAAAACGAATATTTTTTTGCAAATTAAACAAAAATATTGTATTCTAAAACTATTTGAAGTGATTTGATAACCGTTTCAGATAATTTTTAACATTTTTATTGGTACACAAAATGTTTGTTTACCAACAAAATGAACATGACATTTAAAAAATTGTGTTGTCTCATTCGTTTTAGTTGTTTCTGTCCTAGTTACCGTTTACTTTTTTTACTGCACTTTTTTCAAGCCAGTGTCATAATACATTAGCATAGAACTGATGAAATAGCCGTTTTATTGTACAGATAATTCGTATAGTATGCGCTTTCTTTTATGTCTGTCTATACATTAGTTGAAGACAAAAAATCTGATCAATGTTTTAAATCTGTGTATACGTAAAGTTTTGGCGGTCAATTAAGTTCAAAATATCCCAGGGGCTGTGGAACTTTTATAAGTACTAAGTTTGCGTGGAGCTCAAATACTTAAAGTACTGGCATTTAAAGAAAAGCATTCAAAATGTTTGGATCTTTATCAGGTTCCTGCATTTATCACAGAACCACATACAATTTTAACAGTCCAAAACCATATAATGGGGTAGATACTAGGGTTTTCAGTCCCGGATATCGGGTACCCAGATACTCGGGTATTTTTGTTATGATTCTACTACTTGAATACCCGGGTAATTGCTTCGAGTATTCGAGTACTATATACAAAATAATATATAGCACTTCGGAAGTATAGTAGTATTCAAATCTCGCTGGAATTCTGACCGTATTTGCGCATAAAAAATATGGCGGAAACACAGTGATGTATTAAGTATTATAATTCATGTTTATAGTTTACATTTATATGTTGTGTATTTGTATTTAAATGGAATAGGCATTTTGGGATACTATTAAAACACGAAGTTTAGGCTTTATAAATTAAATTGTGTTTAATTAAAATATTTTTTTATTTGTGCCGAAAATAAAGTTTGCATTATATACATATTTCATAATAATTATGGTCTAAATAATCTAATTTAATTACATAAATATCAAAAAGTAAATAAAATCACATAATATACAAAAAAATATTCTACATGATATTCAATATTAATTGTAATTTAAAAAAGTTAATTAATTTTCTAATATCACAAAAAGTACAATCACTTTATATAAAAAAACTAATTCTAAACTAAAATTATATTTCTTAATTGCTTGAAGTGTCTGTGGTGGTTGTTCCGTTGATGCTTACTATTATCTCGTCGATTATGTTGTCCATTACGTGTTCTTGTTGAATACATTTATTTTCTTGGTCCCAAATGTGGTGACACGTATTTCTCCATTCTTCGGATGACACCTTATCAAATTCGTCCTTGATAATTTGTTCAATTTTCGATGGTGTAAATTCAACGTTTGCTAGCGCAATACGATTTTTAACTATACCCCATATATTTTCTATTGGGTTTAGTTCCGGGTGATAAGGCGGTAATCTAATAAACAAACAAAACATTAAATTTCCGTATATATTTTATTTTTGAAATGTGTTACCTCAGTACTCGATGGCAATGTTGCTTCATTAATCTATCCAGCTTGAACTCCGTATATTTTTCCTTATTTGCTTTAATAATTTCGTAAAGCTCAGACTTTAAAATATTTTCTGGGTATTGAATCCTTTTGTCGTGAATTCGAGTTTGGCACTGGATTTAGCTTTACATTATGGTATGGTGCGTTATCTATCACCAATACAGTCTTTCGTTTTAGAATTGGAATAAGTTGTGTTGTGATCCATCGTAAAAATATCTCGCTATTCATATCGCCGTGGTAATCTCCCGATTTTTTTCCAGATTTAAAACAAACGAAAGCTTTCTTAACGAATCTTCTGAACCGGCGTGTACTATGATGAAACGTTGGCCTTTTGACATAGGATGTACAATATCTAAAATTTTTAAGTCAACAAATAAGTATTGTAAGATAAAAACTTAAAATTGTCGCAAATCAAATACTCACTCCTGTTGCTATTATCGCACCCTCGTTTGTTAGCATGGTGGGTCGTGTGGACGTATGTCTCATCCGTATAAATGATAGAGTATCCCTTTTCTCGAAACTGCGCTATTCGTCCTAAATATTGTACCCTATTCAATCGAATGGGCTCTTGTTCCATAAGGATTCCTCGGTTGTCCTTTGCAGTTTTCCATTTAAACCCGAGCTTCTTAATGATTCGTCTTACGCTACTTACAGAACCTTTAAAGCACAAATCAGATTTTAGTTTCTCGTGTTAATTCTTCAAGATAATATTCGATTTGTCCGATAAATGAAAACTATATGAATTATCCGTCGAATAGCTCCAAGGTCCAAGTCATCCAGGTTAGTGATAGTGCTGCATCTTGGTTTGGCTCGTTTTCTGGGTGATTCAAATTGAACTGCAGTGGTATATGTTGATCGCTGGTCATTTGGTGTGGCATATTCCACTACATCATCCTGCATCTGAACAGCGGCTTCTTTTAAAATATTGTACACAGTGCTACGGGAAACACCTGTAGAGAATATGTTCTTTTAATAATAATAATATGGCAAACAAAATTTAATTTTATTAACTAACCCGTCGCACATGACACATATAGTTTTAATTCGGTTTCACCGCAATCCTTCAAGCAAACAACATCCGATTGTATTTTTGAAAAAAAATTTGCAACTTTAAAGACACATTCGCGCACTTGACTGCGGTTTGCTTTTCGCATTTTGTTTGTCTTTTATTTCACTTACAACAGAAATTTTCACACTTGTTTACTGTATACGACTGTTTGATAGTACACACTTTTAATCAAAAAATGTTTTTATAATTTAACTTTATAAGATTAACTGACACTTGAAATTAATATTTAATTCGATACGCAAAGAAAATATTCAAAATTCTATTAAATTGAAAGCTGATTTTGATTTTTTATGTTGCTGAGGTTTTGTTCGATATGAATGACATTTGGTGATTTATTTTCTCTAGTCCGTGCCAAAATTACATGTTTACTTTGTTTCCAAAAGGCGTACAATTTTTTTTATACCTATCAATTTTCACTTGAAATATGGTTGTAATAACAGAAATACATAATCATTTTGAATGTTTTGTGTGTTAAAACTGAAATATGAATCTTTTTAATGGTTATTTATTATTTTATTTAGGTTTACTATCTAAGATAAATGCGACCCATCAAAATTTTTATAAAAAAATTTTCTACATCACTGAAAGCTGCGCCGACCAATTAAATTTTTTTTTTAAGATCCGAATAGGACTATACTTGAAAGAAATCGTTTACAAGAATAAGGAATTCAACTGAATAAGAATATAATTGCTTGAACCCATGATGGTGCTAACGTTATGGTTAAATACGGAATGCAGTCGGCTAGTACATGAAAATTTATACAACGATGGAAATTTGCTGTTAGAAGAAATATCGGAACATGAAGCCTTTTCTCTAACATGAAACATCAAGCCAACTTTAGCAGTCTAAGCGATATTTTATCAAAGTATGTAGTACAACAAGAAGGAAAAGACCTTACACTAATTTTGGACTGCAATTCCCGATGGAATACACTAATTTTTGCAGTTAATCGATTTTTAAAATAAATAAACTGTATTAACTCAGCATTAAATGAATTGGGTTCGGAAAAGTTGCTCTCACGTTTTAACGAAAGTTTCTTTAGTATTGAAACCTTTAATGGTTGGTTGCTGTTGAAGAACCTAGGGAATATGCCAATATTATAACTGCTAAAGGACGCCTTAAATATATTCAAAAAACTAAAAGAACTTAATGCGCCCCTTCACAGGATATAATTGGACATTTACAAATTGAAGTTGAGGAACGACGACATCCAGTCAGGCATCCAAAAAATACCAATTTTTTAAGTTACTCATCAAAAACAACAATAAAACTACTTGCTACACAATTAATAAATCCAGATCAAATCCAGAACAAAATATCGAAATCGGATAGCTGCAGTTCCTCTGATGATACGGACCGCGATTGTGAAAAAACAACCTACTACGAATTTGAAGTCCTTTTCAATATTTGCACTCGAAGCTGTAAATTTTGTGAATTTTGTTGAAGTAAATGAAGTAAAGGACTTCTGCATTAATTCATTTACATCAACAAAATTCACAAAATTTACAGTTTCGAGTGCAAATATTGAAAAGGCGCTCCTAATAAAGCGCTCCTAACAATAAACCTTTCAATGGCATGCGAACGGGTCTTTTTTGTTGCCGGGAATATAATAACAAAACTCCGGTCGTACTCGTTTATCTGAAGATACTTTTAATGGACTGCTATTCTTAAAATTTTATTTTATAAGTACCTAATTAATTAAAAATTGATTATATTTAACATATCTAAAAATTTTGTTCCAATATAAACTTAAAGTATCAATAACTTATTTGAAAATTTTAAAACTTGCAATGAATAATGAATTTTAACATGATTGAATTCTTTCTTCACCATTTTTGTTATATATAAAATATGTAAATGAATTTTGTATTTATTTGTCTTTTTTTAGGGTTACCCGGGTAGTTTAAAGAATATCTACCCGATACCCAAGTATTTAATTTTCGGGTATTTTGGAAACAGTAGTAGTAGATACTTGATTGGTTAGCAAGCAAGCAATTTGCAAGCCGAAATCCTGGCTACTCGATCAATATTACCAAGGAAATTAGTATTTCAAATTATATTTTTGCCATAAAATTTTTGATTATTTTTGCAAATCCACAGTAAAATTTGCGGCTTCAAAAATTTGAAAGCAAATTTTTGTGGTGTTTTATTGTGGAATTGCAAAAATAAACAAAAATTTTACGAAAAATATAATTTAAAATTCAGATTTACTTGGTAAAATTGATCGAGTAGCCAGGATTTCGGCACGCAAATTGTGTACTAGCTAACTACTTGATTTAACTGCCATCTTGCGCCTACATAAAGTAGGCCTTTATATATTTGATAGCTACAAACTTTTAAATAGTAAAAAACATCTTGTAACACGGCTTTCTCGAATAATTTAACGTTTATTATAAAACGTAATAGAACTTGAATAAATTTGGGGTAAGCCAAGTGTGCGATTTCGGAGGACACCATAGTTTAAATGCATTATATGTATCTTTATTATGTTTGACATGATTTATTGCGTGTAATAGACATGTAGGGGAGATGCCGTAACGGTTCAAACATCGCAAAGCGCCGGTATTTTCCTCGCCTCTTACCTCCACGCCAACTAACATACTTTCAGAGTTAAATAGCAACAATTTTATGTGCGGCTTTTGTGCCACATTTTTATAAATTACGTTTTCCCATTCCTTCCGGAAGCACCAAAAATTAAACGAAAATAATTGTCCACATCGATAAACAAGTGCCACACTTGACTTTTAGCGTGGAACGGCAAGTGCGGCATGAATTTTGTTTGAGCACGCAATTTGCGACCGATTAGTCTGACATATCCTTTCAAAACTTTCAGGCATGTCGTTTAATCAAGATTTGAATCATTGACATTCATACAATAATTTGCAAAAAGCTAAGTTAACATTCTGAGTAGCATAATTATTATTATTTTTGATATACAAATTGGTATCATCGTTTTGAAGCAATTCATGATAGTAATCCCAAAATAAGCCACAATCGTAATCTTTACAAAATAAAAAAAATTCTAAGACAGATGCTATTTTTTTTATCTTAATGAGTAAAAAAACAAATAAATATTTAAAATATTGTCATAAGTACATAAATTATGTACATTTCTAATTATATAATCTCTGTCGTTTATAGAGATGTACGTAACTACTTAAATGTTGTCAAAAAATATCTTTAAAAATAGAAACCGACAAACTAGAAATTTTAATTTAATAATTTCCATTTTATGTTACGCACACACACGGTCCACAGTACATTTGAGAGGGATTTTCTAATTTTCTGCTGTTTATTTAAAATATTTTCCTAAAATTATCACGTTTAATTAGTTATGATTATTTTCGTAAAAAAAAATACAAAAACAACCATTTCTAAATACATTAAGAAAAGTTGAAAGGTTATGTTTTAAAATAAACATAAAATGATTTTTTTTATGAACATTTATTTCTGAAAGGAACTGTTTAACGGTATTCTTGTATTATGAGCAATTAAATCTTAGTTTCTATACATATTCATACATAGCGGAGTGATTTACGTTTGTTGTTTGTTGTTAATCACAAGATATCTGCGTCCAATATTCTATTATTATACATAGCATCGTGTGTAAATTCGTATGCAGAAACTATATATTGAAATGTATACATATATGTATGTGGTATATATACACTTGCAGCCGGTTTCTTAACAAATACTGTAGTTTGGTAATGCATTCCGCAATAGAATTGTGATAAGCAGCAATTAAGTAAACAGTTTCTATATAAAGGCGAATAGAGATTTTAACTAAACCGATAAACAGTACTAACTTAAATTTTACTAATTTTTTCCTTGGATTGATAAGAAAAACTTACCATTGAACGGAAAAATTGATCTGAGTACTATAAAACCTAGATTTAACGGACCACAATTCGGTAAAATTGAAGCGTCTATTAAATGATTACACCCCCCATATTACATAGGGGTGTAGTCATTTAATAGATGCTTCAATTTTACCAAATTCTGGTTCGTTAAATCGTTTTATCTGTAGCTATACACTTACACAAGTGGGTCAATATAACAATGATTATTTTGCGAAATTGTCAATTAAAAGTAAAAAATATTTTGTTTGATTTTGCATTATAATAATAAGTTTAACTCTTTCGAGGCCCGTATCCATAACTCTGTGGGTAAAATACGACAGTGACAGAGATTTACATCAATAGAAATTTTTTGTATTAGTTTAAGTTCAACGCACATATTTTTGTATATTACACGAAATTATGACGATAAATAAAGTTCAACGTCCAAAATTATGTAGGTCAATCGTATGATGCATGTACGTTCAATGGAAATAAAAATTAGTATCATTTAATTTTTTGCTAACTAACTCAAAATTAGTTAAAAATAACTAATTTCAACAAATTATGGTAACATAAATGGTTTCTGTTAGTAAATAGGCACCCACAAATGTGTGTATCTGGACCTTAAACTCATATACTCTGCGACATTTGATTACTTCCATTTAAAATTTTTCCATAAAACCTAAGATAATGCGCCTAATTATTTGAAATGTTGTCATCACCTTGGTTTCTATCTTACCTAGCTTTCCAATGACTAATACGCATACATGCATACAATGCTAAGTGGAAAATCCCCAATTCGATTTTTTTTACTTATTTATTCTGCGACCCTTGATTACTCTCATCATTTTTTTTTGACGTCGAACGCATAAGGTGTGTGTAAATAAATCAAGTTGTGTTCAGTTTAATAGTTTTTCATTAATTTATCAAGTGACAACAGAACGGCAGCATAGAGATTTTTTACGCGAAGCTTCAAATTCGGTGCTATCTGCAAAAAAAATTAAGCAGAAAATTGGAGTCTCGGCCTGTGTCCATACTGTTCAGAGGATAATAAAAAAGTGTTCACATCTCCGGCGACAAAAATTTACGAAAAAAACACGTTGGCTCCAATAACATAGCAGGTCACGATTGGAATATTGCCGTGAACATCTGCATTGGAAGGAAGAATGGTTCCAGGTAATTTTTTCGGACGAGAAAAAGTTTGATTTAGATGGACCAGATGGGTTTAGATATTACTTCTATGATTTGAGGAAATCGGAGCTATTCTTGTCTCACCGCCGCGCCACACCAGTGTTGATTCCATCATGGTATGGGCAACAATTTCTTTTCACAGTGCTATTGATTTGGTAGTCCTGTGGCCCTATTCTGTCTTTTCCTGGGAATAAGGAGTTGGGAAAAATATTTTCATAGCATTTTTGTCTAAATTGTATTTTTCTGGCCTACTGAGGGAACATGTTTAGTGTTAATATTTTTGAAACAAAGTGAAATGGGAAAATATTTTTCCCAACAAAAATTTTGTGGGACAAAAGTTTCCCAATTCACTTTGTTTAGAAAATTTTTGCACTAAACTTTTTCTTTAAGTAGGCCAGAAAAATACAATTTAGACAAAAATGCTATTCAAATATTTTTCCCAATTCCCCATTCCCAGGGAAAGACAGAATAGGGCCACTGGAGGGCCGATAAAACTCGCAAAGCTACATCGAGCTCTTAGAAGTGCAAAAAATCAATTTTGACGAAATGTTTGAAGGCCAACGCTGGATTTTCCAACAAGATAATGCGGCAATACACACAGCCGCATGAGTGAAACAGTGGTTTGAAGACAATAACGTGGAAGTTTTGAATTGGCCGGCTTTGTCTCCGGATTTAAATATTATTGAAAATCTTTGGGGATGGTTATCGGGACAAATTTATTCGAATGGAAAATACGAATGCCGGAATGACCTTATCGCAGCTGTTTATGATGCTCTCGAGAAAGTGCCGATAGAATTGATACAAAATCTTTATAGATCTTTGCCTAATAGAATTTATGATGTTGTAAAGAACAATGGAGGACACACTAAATATTAAATAAAGCAAAATATCAAAAAATAAAACACAAAGGGTTTTATTACTTAATTTCACAGATGAGAGTAATCAAGTGTCGCAGTTTAAATAAACAAAAGAACCGAATTGGGGATTTTCCACTTAGCATTGTATGCATATATGTGTATTAGTTATTGGAAAGTTAGGTAAGATAGAAACCAAGCTTTCAAGTGAGAGTAATCAAGTATCGCAGGGTGTATATGTATAAAGTTAAAGAAAAGACCATTTTAATAAAAAAAAACTAAGAATTGGTACTTTTTATTTCACCAAAGTATCACACATGAAATTGTTTAAAACAATTTCGTTCGCCCGTAAGGCACAAATAAATGTTGCACTTCTCGCAACGACAACGAGAGCGATTTTTACAAAATTCATAACGGCAGTGTCGGTAGTAGTTTAGGCGGTCAACTTATCGGTAACTTTGTGATTCATCTTCACTGGTGCTTTCTCGTCTATTTCGATTGACGGTTGCAATTAAGGACCCACCAAGATCTAATTTAAACGATAAAAACTCCATACACCTGCTTTTTGATACACCGCACGCCAAGCAGTCCTGACGGTACTCCATCCAGGCATTTACTACAGCTAAATCTATTAAATGGTGGACAGTTTTGAGTGTCCATTTTCTTGTTTTTATAAATGTGTGGTAATATTCCATCATTTAGTCAACAAAGTTGACATCCGCCCATATTTTGATTATATAATGAATGATTTTTTGGCATACAACCGGTTGATGCGATTTAGTAGCGTTATTCCAGCGGTTAACCGTATTAGTAGGAATAGTACAGGCAATAGTAGAAAGAGCCGTGACACATTTCGTTTTCAAGTAATTCAAACAATAGTGGGACCGTTGTAAAATATCGGTCAAAATAAATAAAGCTACCTCTCGGTATTGCATTCACAAGCCGCAAAACGACAGCCGGACCTAAACCCAATGACCGATTTCCAAGTTTCGTCTTTTCCCCTTGATACAGTTCAAAATCCATCATGAGACTCTTGTTTTTGCCAAGACACTTGAAATATGTTCTATGCGAAAACCTTTTTGCCAATACAATTCTAGTCGTGGATAGGAAACGCATCCCATTAGCATAAAAACACCATACAACTTTTTTAATTTTTGAGCACTCGTTTTTAGATCACTGTTTTTGGTTGCCAAATAGTACATATTAGTGTATGTTACGGCTTCGCTAAGATGTTGCTCATTGAAATACGATTGAAAATACTCGGCAGAAGTTTTTATGATAATTGGATCAGTAGATTCATTATTAACTGGTAACAATTTTTCTTCAAATTCCTCGGAATACCACACGTTTTTTTTGTGTAAGAACTTCCATCGCTTGTGGAAAAATTTCTGCATCGTGCTCATCCAATTCGTAATTTTCTTCGAAGGAAGGTTCCGATTCTTCGTGATTTAGAATGATTGGATCTATTTCATCTTTTGTATCGGATCCTGATCCTTCTAAATTTTTTTGAATTTCATCAATTCCAACTAGCCATTGACCATCTTTTAATAAAACAACTAAAAATCAAAAACAAAACAAATTTACACATTTTACGTTCATCGTACAAGCTTCTGTATGTGCATTTTTAATCGGATTTTTTGGGTTAATTTAAATATATTAATTAGTTATTTCATAATATTAATAGAAAAAATTATTATGAAATATAATTAAATACTTAAATTTTTCTAAACAATTTTTGTACTTACTTTTATGTTGCGCGCTCATTTTGGAATGGTCTATTTTGAGGTTAGAATTTTGATTGATAAAATGTATTACCCACAAAGCATTTTATCGATTACTCTTAGTAGATTATTTTTCTTACAGATGGTAGGTTAATTAATAAAAAATTAATATGTATATAATGAAGCAAATCAAAGGGATTTTATTAATGCTTTCCGTACATACAGATGTCTGTACGTTGAACCGAAATTAACAATTCGTCTTTGAAAAACATTTGCGCCATTTCTAGTATACAGAATTATGTGGTTTGAGTTTTGGTTAAGGCGGAATTTGAAAAAATAAAATCTCCTTAAAGTTTATAAATTTACCTACACGATTTTGGATTTTGAACTTTAATCTCTACAAAAATAAAATAATGTTTGAACTCGAAAGTGAGCACACAACACAATTTAGATTAAATTAAAAAAAATTTAATAATTTTAATCCAAAATATCGTATTACAATAAAAATCAGGTTTTTTTAAATTATCATAACTTAACATTTTTACAATAACATAACAAAAATACAATAAAATAGTAATACAATAAATAATATTAAATAATTACAATGTCAATTCCCCAATAGAATTTCTGCCCTTTAAATTGAATAATTAATATTATGTACAACCTGTATAAGTTGACCACCCAGAAATTAGAAGTTTATGGTCAACTTAGAGAGGTGGTCATGTTAAATTTTTTTTTTATGAAATTTTAAGGGAATTTTTTTTTAATTTTGAAACGGCATCCCTAGCTTCATTTTCAGTCACGTTTTCTGGTTCTTCTATGATTTCCTCATCTGAGTCACTTGTTACAGTCAACATTTCATCCTTGTCTCAATGGATAAATTGTCCAATTTTGGGTGTGCTGGACAATTATTGATTGTTAATAAAAATTTTCTATTTTTTCTTCGCATTTGGGAGTTGATTATTTTGACAAAATTCACTGAATAATCTGTTTGGCTACAACACAATAAAATTGTTAGGCCTTCTTTCGATTTTTAGCCGCTTTTGCAAACATCACCTTTCTCAACTAGACTCCAGTCTGGCATCATTTTAAAACATAAAGCACATTCGTTTGCATTAAAGATATAATATCCATATCGTAGTATTTTGCTATGTCTTTAAATTTTCCAATGAACGTTTCTACTGCATGGCTTGTTACTACATTTTCTTCTCCACTCAGGATTTTTTGGCTAATGTTGTTGTGAGTTTTAAAGCTGTCGAGCCATCCAATTGATGCTTGAAAATTTGTTACTCTAAATTCTTCAGCAAATTTTTTTGCGGCCTCCTGCATTATTGGACCGGATATTCTGGCAATTATCAGTCTAATTTTCCGAAACCATTTAAGTGTGGATTCATCAGAAAATTCAGTTTTTTTTCGTTTTCTCTTTAGTTCATCATTTTCCGAATTATAACGAACAAAAAGTTCTGTCCTATTTTTAGAAATGTTTGCAATAGCTTTTTTACAAATTCTAAATTTGGCTACCACGCTACGTTAACAGTTTTTCTAAATTTTCAAAAACTTCAGAACTTCAATTTTTTTTAAGGTTTAGTTCCTTTAACGGTTTTCTTTTAGCCATTTTACATCTGTTTCTAGAATTACTGTAAATTAGAAGTAAAAAAATGGCAATAAATATACGTTGATGTTCGACCATACTCATTAAGATACTGAAATCATTACTTACTTGAGCTTGTTCTACTATAAACGACTGACCCACCAAAACGACCAGGTCTTGAATGACCACCGAAAAAGAAATTTGGTTACTTACATAATAAAACGTAATAAGTTCTATTATGTAATTTGAAACTTATTGTAATTTATTATTTATTATGTAATGCATGCACATGCCCAACGCATCATGAATTAAATGGCAATGAACATACATGATCGAAACAAATTTTACTGAGAGTCTAACGAAAATAGGATTAAAAACAAGAGAAAAAAATTCAATTCATACCAAACAATTATACGAACATTTAGCGATTTTTTTTTGTTGGTGAAAAGAGAAGAGAGAAAAATTTCTTTCTTTCCAGACATTATTATCGATTTGGTTTGGCCAACTTACGCAGATTATAATATTCGAAACTAAAACTTATTTCGTCGATTTACTGGTAAACATAATATAAGTTATAAAAGTGGTCAACTTGTGGAGGTGTTTTTATACGAAAATATTTTGAATATCTTATGGTTTTAGAAACCAACAAAAGTTAGGGACGTGGTCAACCTGCAGAGGTGGTTTACTGTTCCGGTTGTACTGTAATATAATCATATTTCTCATACATGCGTCAGTAATAAGCATATCTAAGCTATATAATTTAAGGCATGTAATTATTTACCAATTCTCTATAGTAGATCTTTAATGGTTTTTTGAATTGATGAATAATCATTACGGTTTTCAATGATTCAGATAATTTATTGTAAATTGAAGGACCGGAAAATTGGATTGATCTGCTTCCAAATTCGTTTGTAATAGATCCCCATGATATGTTATTAGCAAATCTGGTTCAATATTTATGGTTACATTTACTAAATTCTAAATTAGATAGGTAGAAGAAAGACTGAATGTCTTTATTAAAAAAAATAATAAAAACAAAAATGTTCTTAACATATTATCTGTGGTCACAACCAATAGCTGCTAAAGTCGACTTAAATCAATTTATTTGTTTTGATGAAATTTTTCAGGTTTTAGAAATTTTTATATTGTCCTAAAACGCGACTGTATTTATGCTTCAAACAATTCCTGTACATTTACCTATTATTTGACAGTTCCTTATTGGCAAAACTGCTTTGGAAAATAAACTGGATTTAAGCCGTTTTTTGGTTGTGACCAAAGATATATCTGTGAAAATTTAACCCAACCACTTAAATCGAGATAAGTGTTTATGTTGAACTATATTCTAATCGAATGTAGTTCCCGTTTTGTCTTTCCATACAATTTTTCATCAAAATCCGACTATTTTGACCGATATATAAGCAAAAAACAAAACCACTTATGTTTGTTATTGGTGTTTGGTATTTCATCAAAACCACTTAATTGATAATTTGTGATATTGTAGCATGAAATAAGTGATAATTAAAACAATAGTTTTATTTGTAAATTCTGAAATAAATTTAGAATAAACATTTATCTTGAATTAAGTTTTTACTTTGAATTTAATTTTGCGGTTGGTTATAAAAATATAAGCGTTTTTTTCTAAATGCTAATTAAACATTTTGGGGATTTTCGGTGGACCCAGGACAGGTAACAAGTGCTTGAAGGTGTCAATAAACGTATAGTTACCATGCATCCAGAAATAGTTTAGATATGTCCCATAATATTTTTACAAATTAATTTAAAATTTAAATTTGGTCCCCTCAAAAGTAGCTAAAACATAGATCATTTCACTCTTTTGTTTTGCATGATTTGGAGAGGGTTAAATTTGCTCCGGCTTGCCGTTCCGTAAACAATAATTCCATAAAGAATTCTGGGATGAATAAAAGCAAAGTATTTCAATCTCAATACATAACTATCAACAAAATATGACAGTTTTCTTAGCAATCCTACCAACGGAGCCAATTTACTACATACGGATTTAATGTGTTCAACCCAAGACATGAGCATATCAAAAGTAACTCCTTAGTACTTGAAATATACTCAACTCTATCAACAACGGGGTTCTTTATTTTAATATATGGCAAATCAATTGGACTTTTTTGTGATAAATGAAAAATCTTACATCTTGTTTTATTTAAATTCAATGAGATTACGTTCGATTTGAAGTATTCTAGTAAGATGTTCATATCATGCTACATGCTATTCTGTATTGTAAAAAGGACTTTCGTTTTCATAAAATATTGTAGTATCGTCTGCAAAAATTTGAATTTTGCCAATCAAATGCAAATTCGATTATCAATTTTTAAGTTACTCCATGAAATCCATAACCGTATAATTCATCGAGAAGCAGCTTGTGATTAATAGTATCAAAAGCTTTTTTTTGATCAAGAAAGAGGGCTGCAACATACTCCTTGCAATCTAAAGCATTATAAATCATGTTTTTCATTTCAGCAAAAACCACATCGGTACCCGACCCTTCTGTAATTCCATACTGATATGCGTAGAAAAAGTTCGATTCCTATAAGAAAATCCTGAATCGAGAATTTATATAAGTTTTTCAATGATTTTATCGAATACAGATGGAGTAGTAATAGGTCTATAGTTAGAAATTAGATTTTGTCACCACTTTTAAATACTGGGACAACTTTAGCAATTTTTAATTGGTTATAGGATATTCACCAATTTGAAAAATTGTATTTAATAATTTCGCTATAATTTCAGGGAAGAAGGATACATTACGCTTCAGAACCTGATTACGAATATTATCTGGTCCACCACTATCCATAACTCAAATAAAATTACAGATCTCCGCAGGAGTAGTGGGCGATAGAAATATTAAAGCAAGAGACGCATTAATGGGTTGGGAAAATATATTTCCATTATTTTTTCGTTAGATAACTTAAGTGGCATATATCTCGTGATGTATTTGTCCCAGTGTACTATATACTTGAACTCGTTGGAAAGGGGGATTCTTGTGATAAAAATATTCTTTGATAATTTACAATTTTGCTTCGTTAAAGATGCACCACGCACTGGAAGGTCTATCTTCGAAAATGTCAATAAAATCCTGGATTTATCAAAGTTAACCTTGATGTTTTGGTGCCACACGAGTTTATGCATACAAACTTAATGGACTGTGTTTCCATGTGCAAATCCTTGGCCAAACGGAACGAAATCGAGCGAATCTTCTATGTATCAGTGAATTGTGTCTGGTGGCAAGAAATGGGTTACACACGACAGTGTCAAGCGAAAACAATCATCGTCGAAAACCGGTGCAGCGGCTCAAATGGGGCCAAACTAGGATGGACAGCCAGGAAGGTTTTGCTGTGTGTTTCAAGGGATTGAGAGGGAATAATCTACTATGAGCTGCTGCCTTGAAGACAGCAAACGACTAGAAGCAGCCAGAATTAGCTAAAAGGTGAGGCGTTGTGTTCCAAAAGGACAACACACGTTCATGCTAGAGGCTTCTGGATTATTTTTCTGGAAATTAACTAATTATTTTCTCTATTCTTAATAGCAATTTGAAATTACAAGTCAGATTGAAATATGGCAATATTTTGATTCGATCTGAAAAGTTTGCCTAGTATACTGATTCATATTCAGATCAGATTTAACTTTCAGGTCGGAATACACGGTAGACCTCCTATGGTACTAAACGATTTTAATTTTTTTTGTCCCATAGCAAACACACTTGGTGGTGTAAAATTGGCCTCAAGAGAGGCTTGTGAAAACTGGTCGTCTCAATTTTTTGCTAAATAAGGCGGGATATAAGGAGTTTTGGGTAACAGCACAATGAAAGTGTAAAGCCCCGAACTATCGTAAAAATGATGAAAATATATTTCCCCAACCTATAATACATTCATCGAATTATCGATAAAAAACATAAACTAGCACGTTGCAATATAATTTGATCATTTTTATTGGACGTCTTAACCAAAATTGCAAAAAAAATATTGTGTCTTATAGCTAAATTAAAAAAAATTAAAATTTAAATTCATAAATGATGAAATTTTTAACCAACATTTTATACTATGCAAGTGAAATAATCTGAACTCAAAACATTTCAATTTTTTTTTTTACTAATTTCTAATAAGAATTATAACAAGTTCTTCAATAATATTTAAGTATTATAAGAAATAATAAAATTCCAGGGACTTTACTAGAGATTTTCTACTTTAAAATGTAAATAATAAGTGTTAAAAGAACATCAGTATAGCGAGACTTGAATCACGTTCTCCAGGAATGGTCGATAATAACCATCCAGTATAAAAATTTAGTATAAAATAACAAACAAGTACAAAAATTTATAAATGTGCAAGGTATAAAAATGGACAGCAAAACTTCTGAAGTGACCAACTTCATTTAAATGGATGTGACAGCCATCCAACCTGGAGTAAAAGTGCAATTAAAATACGTAGATGTACTATACTAGCCAGCCACTTCAGCAACCCTGAATAACAATCTCCGGGAATGACCGATAATGGTAATCCAAATAATCGCCATGCAAATATGGGTAAAAATCAAATAAACAGACCTGTAATATAAAAATTCGTAGCCGTCCTTCAGTTCCTGAAGTCGAGTATTACTAGAGGTAGGCGGTTTTAGTTGCACAATTGACCAACCAATAGCCAAACTTCATGTATTAGCCAGATTTGAATCACGATCTAAGGGAATGACCTTCCAAATTTGAATAAACTTGCCATAAATATACACTTCGAAAATCAAAACTATAGTGGCAAAAAATTTAAAATCGTGCATTATTAGGTAGGTGGTTTTAGTTTGATGCCTCAATGATGAAATGCATGCACTAGCAAGACCTGAATCACCTGAAACTTTATCTCCGGAGATGGCCATCCAAATTTGAGTTATACCAAAATTAGTAGTGCAAATAGAAGATCAAAATTCGTAATAAAATAAAATCGAAATCGTGCATTATTTGATTTTGAGAGGTTTAGTTAGGTGGCTCAGTGACCAACTTCATGTACTAGACAGACCTGAACCACGGTCTCTGGTTCTCAAACTAGAGTTAAAATGCCATCAGTACACACCTATAACATCAAAGAAGAAAGAAACCAGAAGTCGTCCACTGCGGTTTTAGTTAGGCATTGAGCTTAAACAATATTATTATAAGTCGTGCATTATTGGAACAAGGTGGTTTTATGTAGACGTCTCTATGTCCAACGTCCTGATCTGACCTCTGAATCACGATCTCTGGGAATGACTGTTCATGTAAATTTGTGCTTAATTGACATCACTTTAAACCTAAAAGAACAAAAGTCATACAAAAACCCCGAAGTCGTGCATTATTAGCGCTATATGATTTAAATTAGATGACTGAATGAACACCTTCATGTACTAGACCGATCTGAATCACGATCAACGGAAATGGCCTGTTAAAAATCTGCATCTATCTAAACTTTCTAAAATACCCATTACCATTAGTGATTAGAAAAAAATAAACTGGTCATGGTCCTTCGATCGGGATCGCTACACCTAACATAGTGGTTAAAACTTTTCTAACCATAAAATAAGTTCGAAGTAAAAGCGATAGACATCTTCAAAAAATAATGTTTTTGTGAAGAAACTCGTGAACTGATGAAATTCAAAGTTAAACTTGGTTAAATATTCGTTTAAATTATTGCGCAATCAACGAAGGCCACGCCATATATTAATAAAATCAAAAGTTCGGGATGGTTAGGTTCTATAAATAGTAATACCCTAATCCATGATTTTTCGGATTCCAGTGGAAAGGCGTACACCGCGGCAGTTTACATTACAAATTAATGGAGTCTTAACAGCACAATTAGTCATCTCAAAAACCAAAGTGTCGGCTGCTATACGGTAACAGCGGTGTGGCTTGAACTTTGTGGCACCTTATTAATTACAATATTGATGAAACATCGAACTGACGATTTTTGAAATATACTAAGGAAGAGTATGGTAGAATGGACGGACTCAAGCATAATATTAGCCTGGTTATCTGATACTCCAAAACGGTCAAAAACTTATGTTGCAGTCCCAATAGCATGATATTAAACGTGATCCCCACAAGCTCCTAGTAGCACAATCCTCCAAATCCGATAGATGAACGTAAATGTCTGTTAAATGATCTACCAAGATGAGGTAGTAAACTCTGAAAGATATTTCCGTTTGTCCAGATTTTCCATACAATTTAAATCTGGAGACTGAACTCATCGAGATAGCAAATTGATATCACTACACCCATTTATCGACGATCTTGGGCTGCTACGAATAGCAGGTCGAATCGAAAATGCCCCAATTTCTTATGTGCATCCGATTGTGATAGAAAGCATCATGATAAAAGAAATAATTAATCGGGCAACATGTATAAATCGTCATTGTTGTCCATATCGGATTCATTTCAAATTAGGATCATCCAAAGTGAATCAATCAGTTCAAGGGAGCTGATATGTTAATGCCGATATATACGAAAACCTTCAAAAACTAGCAATAACATTTTCGTGCCAATAATTTGGTTCCATTCGTTAGTTCAGAACATAAAATCTATACGATATTGAAGTTCACCAAACAGCCCTGCAATAGGGAAATTATTCTGGCTCTTTTCGCAACTGTTATCACAATAGAATTAAATGCCCACATTAATTTTTACACTCACAAATCATGTGTCGGATCTCGACATAACCATTTTCAATGTTGTATACTAAATGAAATCTCTTATCAGTATTTCGTATTTTTTATTATTTTTAATGTTTCTTATAATTTTAAAAATAAATCATAACAAAAATATATCTTGGGATTTCTTTAATTACACACAGAAATAAATGTAAATAAAGAAGAAATGATAAAAGGTTATCAGTTGGTAGACCTCATGAAAATAAGAACAAACCATGTGTTGATATTTTGTTTTGTATTTCAGAATGGTAATTTCTTATAAGTAATTTCATCATACAGCGTTAGATAATTCCTAATGGCATCTTTTTATAAAGCTGATAATTATTTGGTTCTCGTCAAAATAAAACACGAGTGTTGATTACCTTCCTATTTACAAACACCACATTAGCCAAATTACATTATCTTAAATAATTAGAGTACGCCTGACTACAATATGACCTTTAAATGATAATTGGTGTATACCATGCTTAGTTATGATCTCGTGTGATAGTGAACCCATTAGACCGAATTTAATTTTTTTTTGTTATTGTGGACAAAATTTGAGCGCGTGTACCAATCACACTGAACCGCAACGACTTGGTCGGGCGATAATTTAGTATTACTTGTTTTATATATAACGCGTTTAAATGTATATATGTCGACGCAGATTGATTTCATCCCCAACCGGATACAAATCATTGCGGCTGGTAATAGTAATCATAATAATAATAATGATGATGTCATCCATAAACCAGTCGCATAAAATATACACACCCCTACAATTTTTATATATTTGATTCGACAATCATTTCCTTCCTTTGACATGTTATACACTTATCGTTGATAATTTATAGTCATTCGCGACGTCTTCGAATAAGAAATTTCGGATTCACATGCGGTCAATGATAACGACCTTCTTCACTATATTTTCACCAAAACCAAATAACATGTTCGTATCCATAATCAATATCCAGAGCGGAAAAACAATAAAAAATTAAATAGAAAAAAATTGTTTATCTGTGAACATTTATCATGAAAATTGAGATAATGATAAAAGAAAATATCGTATTTCCAATACATGTAACATGCGATATTGTTTTTTAAGTGCAGAGGGGTTCGAGCATTTTTTACCACAAAAAAAAAACGCTTGAGATAAAATAAAATGTCTTATGGGACAAACGTCCATTTTTTATATTTTCCGATATTCCTTTATGATAAACGACCGACGAAAATAGTTTTTTGCGTTAACTTATTGTATATATGAACTGAAAATATTATCAAGCTTGGTCGGGATACGCGGTCTTTCTATATATTATATAGAAATTGGGGTTAGGGTGTATGTTACTTTGGAGGTATTTCAGTTCGAAATTAGGTGCTATTTCCTAATTTTAGGATAAATGTCTGTGTCTACTATGTATGTATACGAGATGAGATGATACTCATATTATGTTTGCATCCATTAAGAATCGAGACTACGAATTGTAAAAATTGACCATCCACACAAGTTTTGAGTAGTCTCAACTTTAAGTCTAATATTTAAAAGTACTGATTTAGGGGTAACGTTAATCTTATTCGACCTGTTTTGCTTGTACGGTCTTTGTA
The DNA here is from genome assembly GCA_947310385.1 of Nephrotoma appendiculata. Lineage (NCBI taxonomy): Eukaryota > Metazoa > Arthropoda > Insecta > Diptera > Tipulidae > Nephrotoma > Nephrotoma appendiculata. The sequence continues at coordinate 280,920,969 of OX371223.1, forward strand.
GATCAAGATGATCAAGTATGTGCAATCTTCATCTAAATCACTCATCACTTGAGAACCTGTATATCGATTTTGTCCCGTGAGTTACTCATTTAACATGAGTGAAGAAAAAATTATCGAATACGCACACAGCGTATTATACACAATTATGTCTTTGTATTTGTATTTTTTTTTTGTTCGTATTTGTGTCATTTTTACGATGAGCAGTCCCAAAATAACGCGATCCGGCGAATCGGTTTAATTGTTACGGTGCTTATTTCCTTTTCTCAGCACATTACGTGTCCTCTCGAGCTGTGGAGTGTCATTATTTAACATGATAATATATTTTATATTTAATACTTTTTTAATCATAAAATAATTTATTAATTTATTAAATAACATATTAATTTACTAAATATAAAATATGTTCATCAAACCCTCCATTTAACGGACTAATTGGGAAATCCGTTAAATCCGATTGTCCATTAAATCCGAATGTTTTAAATTTAATCGATTCGATCGAATTTATCCTGGGACGGGCATTTATTAGCCGATTATGTTGGGATTATATTTTTCTGGAATAAGGCTTCCTGCGACGGAACTCGATCAATTCTTAACCAATTATGATGTGATTCTTAAACGATTTTTGGAAGCAATTCTGGAATATGGCCACTTGGGACGGAACTCGATCAATGCTTAATCGATTATGATAGGATTAGGTATACTTAATGGAAATGGGATTCTTAAATAGCTCGCCATAATCGGTTAAGAATTAACCGAGTTTCGTCTCAGTTGGTTATACTCCAGAATTTCTTCCCAAAATCATTTGGAAATCCCATTTCCATCCAGTATCTACCCAATCCCCTCATAATCGGTTAAAAATTGATCAAGTTCCTTCCCAGGTAGCCATATTCTAGAATTTCTTCCATAAATCATTTAAGAGTCCCATTTCCTTTCAACATACCCAATCCTATCATAATCGGTAACCGAAAATTTTTAAATAAAAATTGTCAGTTAAATCGAGGGTCTGTTAAATCGATGGTCCGGTAAATCGATGTCCGCTTAATCGAGGGTTTACTATAAATCGACATAAAAAATTGACATAAAAAAGTAACACTGTATTGTAAACAACTCTAAAATATAGCATTTACAATGAATAATAGAATAAACAAAAACAACAACACGTCACATCCATGTGTAGTAAAGTAAAACAAACATACGCGCGTCACTAATAAACGAAACACCAACACCACTACTATATCTTCCCCGCTAACGCTACATTTCGTTTCACACATTTTGGGACAAAATCGATATACTGGTACCCATAAAGACCTTGTTGTTAGTTGTATTATGGGAGTATAACTATTTAAATGCAAAATATAAATGGACAATCATTCCTTGCGTTCAAAACATCAGCCACAAATAAAGCCGCACCAAAACATAATAAAATATGTCTTGGGATTTGGTGCTGCCGAGTAAATTTTCTTTGAATTTTTTCTTTTCGTTCAATATGTGCATTATAATAAAGAGCCTACACGACTATAAAATATAATTTGCAAAATTTAGAATATAATTTGACCGAATCATTGATGAATATGAAATTTGATCTCAATTTCAGTCTCAATTTCAAATTCAATCTCAATTTTAATTTCACTCTCACTTTCAATGTCAATTTCAATTTCAATGTCAATTTCAATTTCAATTTCAATTTTAATCTCAATCTTAATTTCATTTTCAAACACGCAGTTTCAATTTCAATTTCTTTTCAATTTCAAACTCGCAGTTTTAATCTCAATTTCAATTCCATTCTGAATTTCATTCTCAATTTCAATTTGAATTTCAATTTGCAAAATGGCTGTAAATTGTAGTAAAATGGGTCCTTTGGTTGGGCTTTAACGTCATAATGAAACAATAAGTTAAAGCAGCAGACATATTGTGTAAAGCTAAAAACTGTATATATTTACCTTAAGGAACTACAGGCTCATATTATCTGTTTAAGAACTGGAATATAGAGCTCAATGCTGTTTATGGCTCTAACAAATGTTACTAATTGGGTCAATTTCAATTTCAATTTCAATTTCAATTTCAATTTCAATTTCAATTTCAATTTCAATTTCAATTTCAATTTCAATTTCAATTTCAATTTCAATTTCAATTTCAATTTCAATTTCAATTTCAATTTCAATTTCAATTTCAATTTCAATTTCAATTTCAATTTCAATTTCAATTTCAATTTCAATTTCAATTTCAATTTCAATTTCAATTTCAATTTCAATTTCAATTTCAATTTCAATTTCAATTTCAATTTCAATTTCAATTTCAATTTCAATTTCAATTTCAATTTCAATTTCAATTTCAATTTCTTCACAAATTTCTAATTATTTACACAAGGTGCAGTACACAAGGTTTAATCTTATTTTTGAGTTTGTATAGGTATATTTATAAACGTAGAGTATAGAGGCTTTAAAGTAATCAGAACTTCCGAGTAAAACTTGAAAAAATTTGAGTATCGTCATAAAAATCAGACCTACCAGAATTCCTCAAAGAATTTTTGAATATCCCTGCGCCCGGCAATAAATTTAAAATAAATGGAAAATAGTGAAAATTCCTAAATTCAGCTTACATTAGTAATAATCGTCATAATAGACCATACAAGAGCTAGCAAGATAGTCAGAAATTTGAACTATTCATCATAACTCACTATACTCATAGGGATTTGACTGATCTACCTGACCATGTATTTTTGGAGGATATTTATTATTTGATTGTTTTTACAAAGAATCGGGTTCGTAGCTTATTTGGGAATGTCAATTGGGTAAAAAAAATCCTATTGGAGAAAATGCCAAAAGTTCCAATTGAGAAAAAAAAATTAAAAAGAAGAAGTTTTAAATTTTCAAAATCATCATTCGTGTCCTATTTTCTCAATATTGATAAAAAAACTGACCTATTCGAATATACGGAAGAGATCCCGTGAACATTTCTGGTATATGGGATATAACCGTAAACGTAAAAATGTCTCTTTACAAGTTAAAAATCATCATAATTAGATCCCATTCACCACACTCATAGGATTTTGACTGGCCTATCTCGGTAGGTGAGACCCCGTGAACATCTCTAGGATCGGTGAAATAAAATTAGAAAATTTTTTCAAATTCATGGAAGTAAATCGATTTACGATTTTCTCGTGTTTATTTTAAATCGTCAGAAAATTATTCGATCTTTACATCGACACTTTTAGGGACTTAAAAATGTTTCAATTTCACCACAAAACAAATCTAATTGGAATAATTTTAAATTTAACAGTGTAATTTTTTGGTATTATTTTTGGAATGTATTTCACAATCATATTCATCGCACCCTGTTCCGAAATGTTTAAATTCTTATAACAATTCAGTTTGATTCAAAAAATTATGCATCTCACCATTATATTCCGCATCAAAGTTTACTTAATATCGATACATTTTTATTTTTTAACCGAATATAGAATGTCCTACTTTGCTTTCCGTATATCACAAAATTGAAACATTGGGAAAAAATTGATCAATATTTTTTAATATTCATTACAATTATTTTCGATTAATTGTTTCATTCTTTTGCACATTTGATTGTTCGATGAATTGTTCGGTGTAGAATATTTTCCTTGTAAAATTGTCTGCGTATTAAAATTATTCTTCGCTTACTTTATTTCTAACAATTATTTGTCGCACTTTTGTGATGGTGTTAAATAGTGTTCCTCGTATAACTTTTGGGTTGCTATTACGTTAGGGGGTAAGTTTAATAATTTTCAATATTTTTGAAGTTTGGTCACTGCAGTCTGATGAGACGATCGAATTTTTTAATTTAAATAATTCAATGTTTCATTAGTTATTAGTTAACATTATTATGTGATTAAGATAAATACATCGAGGTGAGGTTGAAAGTTAGGTTTCACTAACTTTCAACCTCACCTCGATGTATTTATCTTAATCACATAATAATGTTTTAGTTAGTGTAATGTATATAAATAGAACAAATTGAAGTTACAGATAGGGAGAGCACTAGTATCCTTGAAATGTTGGAGAATGAAGGGTTGGTTACTCAAGGGTAATCTCAAAGTTTTTTCTCAAATTACAGCTCTACAAAGTTGCAACATATTTTCGGGCATCTTGTAATTTTTTTATTCCACAAACTTCCGATCTAATTGGTCTTACAAGCGTTCAATCAAGTTTAGATCGGAAGAATGTGCTGGTCAATTCATTAAGTTCAGTTTTCGATAGCGATATTGTTGATCCATATAAGTTTTATGTACTTAAACATAATATATTTCAGATCTACCTATGTCAATTGTAACGGAAATCCTCTTCTGATAATTTTTAGCCCAGATGGCCCACCCTAGTCATCTAAAATTGATAACAGAAGTGATCAATTCATCTCTTAATTTTAACCAAATCACTTACCTTGCTATCTGCAGAACAACCCCCATATCATCACTGAACCACCTCCCTGCTTAACAGTGGGGATGAGACAGTCTGGAATCATTTTCTCGCCGAAACGACGACAAACATAAATTTATTTTTCAACTTAAAAAATTGAAATTTCGACTAGTTTATCAAAGAACGTTTTTCCATTGAGAAATTTACAGTTTCTGGTGATACTTTACCCAATTTATCCATTTTGTGCCGTTTTTGGTCGAAAGCAATGATTTCTTCACATCAATTCTCTTAGTCTTTTAGATCTCTCATTCTCCTTTTAACGGTTGTCAAGGACAATTTCTTTTTCCGAGTTACGAGTAGGTTTGCTACTCCCTTGTGTATTGATTGCACTGTAGATTTGAAAGTTTTGATTTTACTATAAATTTCAGAGTGTGAGTACCCTTCCTTACACAAGATTATCACCTTGCACGTGTTCAACGCACAATTCGTAGTTTCTGTCCATATTTTGTTTTATTTTAAAAACTTTTTTCTCAAAAAGTAATTATAAAAATAATATGAATTTTGAAAAATGGAACAAATTCTTAGTAGATAGATCATATATGCAATTAAAATGCTTACTATTAACAGCAAAATATGAAAATTTTAATTATTTAAATATTTACGTACAGATGTCTATTTATTTATGAAAATAAAGAAGTTTTCTATCAGGACAAGATTTTCGGTTTTACTATTTTGGTGAACCCCCTAATAATAGAAGGTGAAATATATGAAGTTTATGATGCTACTGAGCCAGCAGAAAATTTTCGCCGAAAAAAAATTTCGATTATAAATAAAAATTGATCACAAATAATTCACATGTTTAAAGGACTAGCGAGCAACGAATTTAAGTTGTAGCACTAACAGTGAACACCTTTATGTAGCACCCTAGTCAAATAAATTAAAAGCTCGACGCATATTTAGTGGTAATTTGAACTGGGTGAAGTTACGAGTTGGTCTAACCTTACCCATAATAAATTATTAAAATATTTAAACAGGTGTCTAGATTTGAATTTATATGACTACGATCCCAGCAAGATTTTTACGATAACTTTTCATGGGAGTCCTGTCTCACGAAAGCATAACTGCCGGTTCATACGATGGATAAAAATCTCGGATTTTTCTATCCCAGATTTTTGTTTAGTTTTTTTCAACTTTTTTGTATGAAAAGAGGCGTGTCTGTTGTATAATTTACGTGATGTAATTGGTTTAAACGATGGGATAGAAAAATCCGAGATTTTTATCCTTCGTATGAACTCGGTTTCAATGCGATACGCTATTCGTAATGTGTATAGCAGTAGTATTTGGTTCGTTGGACAGCCAACATCGAAAAATGATTGTGAGCATAAATAAAAGAAATAAAATTTAATTGAAAGTAAACGTTAATTACAAAATAAGTAATGGAGTGTGCAAGTTGGGAGTGTGTTAGTAAGAGTAGAACTGAAATACTAGAAGTAGCTTGTGGAGGTTTCTGTAATAAGAGATACCATAGGAAATGTGTGCAATTGATAGAATATGACGTAACATTAATTTAAAAAAATAAATATGTGAAATATGTTTGTGCTGAATGTTCGAATAATTGTAATGTATTAAAAAGTGCTTACGAAAACATTTTGAAAGAAACATTTGGATGATAAGTTAAACAATGTGTTGGATGGTATGAATAAATTGATTGAGAGAAGAATGGAGGAAGTGGTTCAAAAGGCAATAGATGGGTTGAAACGTAAGTTGGAAGTAATAAAAGGAAATGTGATAAACAAGAGTGACGGTAAAAGTAAAGAAAGTTATGCGGATGTGTTGCAAGTGCGTGAGGATACTCCAGCACTGAGCAGGAAACTTCTTCGGAGAATACTAAAAAGAAGCTAAAGGAGGGAGTGGACATTGTGAGCTTGGGTATTGAGATAGAAAAGGTGGAGAGTATAAGTAAAGGTGGGATAGTAGTGGAATGTAAAGGTCAGGAAGATGTACAGAAATTAAAGGAGACGGCGGAGGAATCAGTGAAAAGCAAGTTCGGGTTGGAGATACCGCGAGCTAAAAATCCAATGATAGAGTTACAGCAAATAAAGGAGGAAGCTGATGTGAATCAGGCAGATCTTGTTGAGGCGGATTTTGCTTAAGAATAGTAAAGATGGTGGAGAATAAAAGATTTCGAGACAAAGACTTGGTTCTGGAAGTAGATCCGGAGAAGCACAAATGGATGTTGAGTAAGGGCGAGGTATGCTGCAAGTGGAGCTGTGCCAAGGTGAAGGACTATGTGTTTGTGAGCAGGTGCTATAATTGTTTGAGTCTAAAACATATAGCCAGAGAAAGCCCCAGTAAAGGAAAGGCATTGTGTTGGAGAAGAGGATCACTTGGCTAGTAATTGTAACAGGGAGCCATGAAGTTAAATGTAGACTTCAAATACTCAGCATGGGATGAAAAGTGTCCAGCGTATGTAGAGAGAATAAGGGGAGTAGTGAAGCGGGCGGCAAAATTAGATTGACGTGGGAGTATGAAGGCAAGTGGGCAGGTAATGTTTGTAAATGCGGCGGCCATATTAAGTAGATTGGATGAGATTGTAGAGGTTGTGAGAGATTTAAAATATCTGTGTTGTGTGCAATAGAAACCCATGTTTTAACAGATGATGGAGATGGTATTTTGCGAATTGAAGGATATACTCATTACAGATGTGACTCTAGCTCCAGGTACACAGGTGGAGTTCATGTGTATGTGACCGAGAAACTAGGGAGTAGGCTGATAAGTCAAGTTAGTAAGCCGATGGAGTACTGGATGCTAGCGGTAAAAGTAGGACGAGCAAAGAGGATTGATGATATGGGAATTATAATATGCTGTTACAGGTGAAGATAATAATTATGGGTGATTTCAATCTAGACTGGGAAAGATCGGAAGAACATTATGTTAAGTGTCTTAAAGAAATTACGGAATCTTTTGGGCTTAAACAGTTCGTGAAGGAACATACCAGAGTAACGGATGCATCAAGAACGACAATTGATTTAGTATTATCAAATAAGGACGTGAATTGTATTGTTGTGGATACCCCAAAAATTACAGACGATATGCTTATAATGATCAAGGGGGAGATGTAAATGGGAAAAAGGTGATCAAAGGAAAGATAGATCTAAATGTTGTAGAAGAGGAACTTATAAGAACAGAGGATGGTGTACGAGAAGTCACTGGGGGCATTGAGGAGGAGTGTGGGAAATTAATTTTATGGGTGGAAGAAGCAGTGAAAAGAGGAACAGGCGAGTTAAGGATAGTGGACATAGCTAAAAGTTGTCAATGGTTCACCAACAGAGTGAAGGAGGTAAGGAAGGCAATAGATGATTTGTATAAGAAATTTAGAGTGATGAAGGAGAGAGAGGGAGAGTTGGGGACTGAGACAGTTAAGGAAGGTTGGGTGGAGTATTAAAGGAAAAGAAACAGATTTGTTGCTGTGATTAGGAGTGAGAGGATATTGTACTCTGAGAGAAACATTGATCAGTGCAGAAGCAACCCGGAAACAATGTGGAAAACATTAAATGATGAGATGTGGAAAATATTAAACAAGTATTTTGTAGATAGTGTAGAGGATATTATAAGGAAGATACCGGAGGAGCAAGACAATCTTAATATAGCATATGATGGAGGAGTAATTGAGCATGTGGGCATGGTGCAGGACGACTACCTAGATAAAATAGTTAAAACGTTAAAATTGGCAGGATGTGAGGGGTGTTAGGCTGTAAAATGTTTAAGGATTTATGGAGAGTTCAAAGAGGATATGTGAGCCGCATAGTAAATTTTTCGTTGGAATATGCAGTAGTTCCTACAAGTTTGAAAGTATCATGTGTGTCGGATGTCAGATTATCGTCCTATAAATCTTTTGCTAACCTTGGACAAGATATTGGAGTCAATAATTTTGGATAAGCTGCTCGGGCACATCGCTGAGAATAATATTCTATCTGGGCACAAATCTGTTTTTAGAGAGCAGAAGCAGAAGAGCAGGAGAGCAGAGCACTCTACAGAAACAGCTGTTCAGATGGTGGTGGAGGATTGTAAGAGGGAAAGGGAGGATGGAAAATCGACGGTAGCAGTTTTCCTTGATTTTAAAAGGGCATTTGAAACAATAGATAGGGCAAGGCTGCTAGGAAAATTAAACAAATATGGGGTGTGAGGGGCGAATTGTTAAGTTGGTTGGATAGTTATTTAAGTAATAGAAAGCACTAAATCAGTATGTAAAAATAAACGATATATGCTCTGATCCTGTAGATGTAAAGTATGGCGTGCCACAAGGAAGTAAGCTGGTACCATTGCTATTTATAGTATATATAAATGATATGCCACAGATTCGTAATAGATGCAAAATCCACATGTTTGCTGATGATACGAAATTACTGTATTTGTCGGGCAGTGATGTGGGCGAGATCATAAGTAGTATGAATGAAGAGTTAGGTGAAGTGGCAAAATGGCTTCGTATAAATAGGTTAATGTTAAATGTAAACAAAATAAAATGTATGTATATAGGGAATTATTTAGTAAATGGAAATATTGTTATAGATAATGCCCCAGGAAACCACAAATCATATAAGTAGTGAATAAATCGATCATATATAAGTTTATATGATTTGTTTTATGATGTTTAGTCATATAACAAAATCATATAAACATCATAATTTACTAGTTTATGATGTTTGTGTGATCAAAATGCGGTCATACAATGGTTGTACAAGAATCATATTGACGTCTATTTAAAGTTTTTAGTCATATAAGAAGTCATACTCTTATATGACTAAAAACTTTAAATCAACCTTGTTATGACTGATATGAGATTTATTGCGACAAATTAATGATCAATTTAAGACAGGTCATATATCACACTTTTACATGAAAGATATGGTACAAGTATTATTTCGGTCTTATAAATGATCTAAATATGACTTTAAAATATATATAATATAATTGTAAAAATTTTATTTGTTAACACACAACTCCCAGAGACTTCCGACTTACATATATTTTTTAACCTTTTCCAGTTTTATTTAATCAATACGCACATATTTTAAATCGGTGTTATTTGTAATTAATTTTTAATACTTATTTATTTAATTTGATTATTTACTTACTTTCACAAGACGGCTGCAACTAGGATTCGAACTCTTTCATTTTTGCGGGATCTCATACAAACGTAGCGCACTAACCATTCAAGCTACTCATGCTCTATGTTATAATTGATTGTTTTTGTAATATAAAATATGATAATCATTTTAATATGATCTATATAATGTTTTAATATGACCAATATGTTACTATAGACAAAGAAAATATTTAGTAATCAAATGCAATATGTTAGAGGGAAATCCATATTATATTAAATGGGGATTAGTTGGTTTTTATGATTAATATAAAGTGAATATACTCGTATGACACGAAACGTGAATCAACATGCAAGTTGTCAAGTTTTAACCTCAAAACTCAATGTAATCAAAATTGTATTACAAATAAGTTTAAACAGGTATAAAATTAAGTTTTAACTATATTTTTTATCAACAAGATTTTAGAGTAAAGTATGTTGTAGCGGTATAAACACACCATGGGCTTTCTCATATTTTATTGCACCTATAACTAGCACAGTATTGAATTAATCGGGTGCAATTCACTTATACTAAATTTCGTACAATCTATAGTATAAAATACATTAATATTAGAAAATTCTGTGGAGTTCACGAAAAAATCATCACGGTATTATATTTTGTGGCCGCAAATGAAGTGGTTTCCATTTAGCTCAACCGCATATTCTATTGCAATAATATTTTTGTTCAGGTTTAAAAACCTGCTATTTTCATATGTATTTTTAAAACTAAATTATTTCTTAGTTTTACACACAAAAATGTATTGCAGTTCGGTTCAGGTTTTAAAGGGATATGTAAATGGGTAATTCTTTTTGGAAACCACGGGTACGACACGTTTCCTAGCTTCACTAAGTCGATTTACTAATTGAACCAGTGGCAACCGCCCATTCTTTATTTTTCTCTTAATCTGGTAAAACGCATTCTCAAAAGGATCCAAACCGCTCAAACTCATTCGCTAAATGGCAAACGTTATTAGGATTTGAAGTCATGTTCTCCGGATCAAGGAACGTATAGTTGTCAACGAAATTTTCTGGAAAATATCTTAATAAAGGCCAGTATATTTTATAATAATTCGAAGAGAAAATTGCAGCAATGCAGAATAGTACAATAAAATTGTAATAATCGTCCACCGGTAAATGATATTTCAGGACTACGATACCTACATAGTTCAGGAAAGCGGCAAACTAGCTCCCTTTCCAAAATGCAAGAACGTCTAGTCCTCAAACCCCGCGATGTATTTCATCGGGCAATTAATTTAATCTTTAACAATTTTTCGTTTTTGCTTTGAATTGTTTTGGAGTCCCATGTCGTACCGTATCCTAAGCGGCCTTCCTTAAACCCCGCACCTAATATCTGTGATTAGAGATGTAAAATATGTAGGGTATCGCCAACGATAAAATCTTGTATCATATCCAATGATTGAAACTAAATTATTTCTTAGTTTTACACACAAAATTTTATTGCAGTTCGGTTCAGGTTTTAAAGGGATATCGTAGTAATGGAGTTGTGATTGGTTCTAATTTAGTTCGACAAATAGGTCCTTCGGTTACTTTTGTTTTATAACTGTTATGATGTAAGCCATACATTCTGGAACGAAAACCTTCATCTGCCCTAAGAAGAGCATGTTGGTTGTGAAAAATTGTTGTGTTTGAAGAATGAGAAAACTCTCCCACTATAGTACACTTTAAGCATCCATGTTTTCCGTTGAATTATGATGTTCCTTTTATATATGATCGTGCCGGCGTGTCATGAAGTAACGTATTTTCACTGTAAGTTTATTATTGTTTATTTCTATTCCATTATCTATAATTCAAATTATTTCGTCTACAAATGGCGATACAAATTCTTTGGTTTTGTTATTCCATAAAATACCCCGATTACCATAGGTTCAAATTCTGGTATTTCATGAATATTAAAAAGAATCGGCCAAAATCCGGCTTTTGAGCTTTGAAAAATTGATAATCCATCTACATTTATGTTTAAAGATATCGAAATAGTATCTTTAAGATTTATAAAGTATGATCTTAAACATTCCTCAAGTCCCTGATGCCAATATCCCCACCTTCTATTTTGATTAACCTTTGGCCTTTGTTACGAGGAGTTTGCATTATAGTTCTTAGGTCGCTTTGAAGTTTTGTTTGAAAATTTGTATTTAAATAATTTATTAAAGATTTTAATGCAGCTTGGTTTATATTATATTAATGTGTCCAGAATTTCAAAAATTTATTCAACGGTATATTTTTTCAGTACTGACGAGTGAATTAGAGAAGACGTTATTTGTTTCAGTATTTTTAAGTCCATCGTCTGTAATACTTTCATTTGAATTAAAATAACTATCGTAACAAGTTGTGCTATCTGCATCACTAATCGTGCTATCGCTGCCACAATCACCATTAGAAAAATTCGTGTGATTATTCACATGGCCTGAGTCATTAATTAAATGTATTGATGTTGGCTGATTGGACATTTTACTTAACCACGATGTTGTAGGACGATGGTTTGATGAGATTTCACTTTACAAATTGCATTGCTTTTGACTCTGATTTTGATTAACATTAGATTCAAACCTTTTGTTGAATATTTTCAATATTTTCGCAGATAATTTTCTGAAGCGTCATCGATAGGTATCACTTTGTTTTAATTTTTTCCAATTAAATAAATATTTTGAGATTTATCCATTTGATCAAGTGTGAAATATTACAAATATAGTGAACAATCAAATTTAAAATTCTAGGACATTAAATTACAATAAACCATATTTTGATCACATATTAGACACCGAAAATAAAACAAATGAATAAATCAAATTAATTGTTTATAATTTAAAAAGTTGATATATGGTTCACTATGACTATGTATCAAGAACAAAACCAATACACGACTTTTAAAATTATACCAACCAGTATAATGACCACTTTGTGACTTTCGAAACATTTATTGAATAATCTTATTCGAAACTAAAAAATCTAATTTTTATATAGTCATAAAAAAAATCAATGTATGAGTCCTTATGACTTCGTGTCACACGAAAATCTAATTTATGATGTTTGCTAGGTAGTGGTCAACCTGGTGATCGAATTGTGATGTCAAACCTCCAAAGTGACTAACTTAGGACCGATATATGATGAAACAAAAAATAATATATGACTTATGGTTTACTGGGCACCGTAATAGGATGGGTAGATAGTTTTAAGTACTTAGGCATTATAATTGGATAACAAGCAAAATTTTAAAGAACATGCTAGTTATGTTACAAAGAAGTTATAGCAATGAAAGTTGTTGTATTAGCTTGGTATAAAAATTTGTTATCGGTAAAAGAGCATTGAGGATTTTGTTAAATAGAGATAGACATACAAGAATCTGTGATATGTTGCTGGAGTTAGAGTTGTTAACAGTGAAAAATAAATTGTACATGAACGTAATGACTTTTATTTTTAGGCTTGATAAAAATTTGTTACCACAATATTTATGACAGTTGTTGTATATAGGAGACAGGATGTGCATAGTCATGATACTAGGCCTAAGGATAAGTTTTATTTAGAGTTTAAAAGACAACCTAGAAGTAAAAAATCGATATTTGACAAAGGTATATCGATGTATAATGAGTTACGGGAAAATATAAGAAATTGTAGAAGCATAAAGGATTTTAGGGCAGAACTGTCAAAAGAAATTTCATAATTATTAAGTAGATGATGTATATATATATATATATATATTGTACTGTAAACTGGAAAATTAGTTTAAACGCTATTTGAAAAATAAAATAAATAAATAAATATCCGCATTGCGGCAGATCCTCAGAAAATGTACGCAATTCAATTGATATTGATCTCTTTGCGTTCAAAGAAATGACGATAAAAACAAAATTAGTGTGGAATCCTTTTTGTGATATGTCTACCGAAAGCATAAATGCGAAATGCTATTCGCAATGAGTTTTAAAAAATAACGCTCTGTGATATTTTATTAGAAATTGTGCTCAATGCGATTGAAATGAATCGGTTTTTGAAGGGGTTGATAATTGCGTAGCGATTCATTAAAATTCGCTAAGGCATTACGATCATATACTTTGAATATAAATTCTAAGTATTTTTAATATTTTTGAGCGGTTTGGTTACTGCATCTGACGATTTTTTAATATAAAGAATTCAATGTTTCATTAGTTCGAAATCAAACTTCCAACGTCTTGGTAACCTCATCTTGATTTGATGAAAAAACACTATCTAGCTGTATTATCCAGAATAACCCAAAATTTCATAATTAAATTTTATTAGTTGTTCCTGAGTAGGGTTAAAAGTAATCTAGCGACAACATTTGAGAGTTATTTGCGATACACGGGCGAGTATATGCAAGTTATTCTCCGAAGTTACAAAAGTTTCGCTCTAGGATGTACCAGCGATATGCTATTTATCATTGTCATATTCGTTAACGTTAATCTGGAGATAACGATTGAGAATTATATGCAACATACTGACGAATACGTGCAGGTTGTCCTTTAGGTTTACGAAACTTGTATTCTAGGTTGTACTACCGATGTTCGACCGATTATCTTTAGGTCATCCCGAACATATTTAAAGAAGATAAGCGCAAAATAATGTAAAGATAAATTTCATAGTGTTTCTTGCGTGTGGTCAAAGTTATTCATGCGATATTATTTGCAAATTATATAGGCGATATTCGATTAGTCGCTCGATAGTATTGTACAGATATTCTACCGATAATTTGCGACCTCGCTGAGGATGCTACATTCAGATCCGCTCTGAGCTACAGTTGTAAGCACCATACAAGAAAGATAATAAAATTAATCTTATAACATTCTTTTAGTAAAAAGCCATCCTATCCTGATACAAAACATCGAGAATGTGGTAATATCGAAATTTAATATTTCTGCTGCGGTCTGTTTACCAAAAAGTTGAACATAAATATAAAGCAATAATCATATTTGTCATATGCCATTCGGGGAACCCTCGAACTACATATAGACAACATGCTAAATTATAATATCCTATTTCTATATTCAAATCTCGTTCAAACATATTCAAATCAACCCTCTCTCTCTACTCGTACGCTCGATACCATAATTTACCATAAAAAAAAACTATCATAAAGAAAAATTTTTATTCAATAAATGAAAATAGAAAGAAAAGACATCGAAAAGGTACAAATTACATTGTGACAACTGGTGAAGTGTTACTTTATTTAATTTTTTATTTTTTTTATTAAAATGTAAGAAGTTTTTTTTGTGTTATACTTATATTTAAGAAAGATATAGAATTTCATTTTCGTGAAATAAAAAACACTATAAACGGGAAAAATATGTGAATGCGGTATAAATTTTTACGTGCGGTATATACGTTCGAGCGACTATACAACGACGGCATTGTGAAGGAAAAAAGGGGTGAACATAAGAACATAACACGCTTAAAAATGAGAAAATATTAAGATAACTTTGGTGTGTTTCTTAAGAAAATTTATTGGTTTTTTATTTCTATACTATAATTTCATCCTGATTGTAAATAGAAACCGCATGTTGTGATTATATAAAAATAAATAAAAAATAAAATAACGAAAGAGTTAAGTTGGTTTTTTTTTATTTTGGTAATTTATGATGATAATTTGAAATTTATTTTGGTTTGAAATAAGTAAATGTTTCTTGTTTGGTATTCTGTTATTTTTTTCGGTTTTTGAAAGAATATAAATTAAAGTGGAACAGAACTTGAACAGTATCAAATTTTTATTGAAATTTAATGAAATTTTAATTTTGGTTATAAATTTTAAGAGAAGCAGTTTACATTTTTTGTGTGTAACAGCTTTGTTTTTCTAATACATAAAGGAGAATTAAGACAAGTGTTATGATTTTGAGTTAATCTTTTTTATTTTTATTTTTTTGATATTGATACTGTTCTTGATGATAAAATTTGTCTTATGTCATTAATAGGTTTCAAGATAAATAAAATATGTTAATAAATTGTGTTGCCAATGACGCGAACAAAATTGGAACACACTTTATATATTTCTTTATTATATCATGAAAGGCTAGTTCACGAGATTCAAATCTACGGTGTGTCAATGCTTGACAGAAATCGGCTACAGTTTTGAATTGTTTTTAAATTTTTTTATACTTTTCGAATTATACCGCGGATGATTAATATACGATGCACCAGCGGCACGCGTAGTGTGACCAAGTCAAAATTTCTAAATTGGTGTACTCTTAAATTAGAGTTTTTTTTTCCAAACTAAGCAAAAAGATTGGTTAAAAACCCCAAAAATTGGCAAAGCGTGCAATTATTGGATTAGTTTTAAGGGTAAACTTTCTTTTGTAGGTTAAGAAAAGTAAGTGTAGTTATGTGACAGCATGGTTTTCGATGTGGTTTCTGCCTGTGTGCCGATCTGTGTTTTCTCTGTCAGGTGGGTTGACTGTTTAGGATAGAACTTCATATTTGGAAGTTTTTGTTAGGTTGGGTGAGGTGGGAACTTCTTTTGAACCTTTTTCGTTTTTGATAGTATTTTGGTATATCATTTGCGAGAGGCTCGATTAAGAATGGATCGATTCTAGGTTGAAGTTATTGCAAGGCTGGTTCGGATCATTTTCCGGATCATTATTCACAGGGTTTTGTTATGTGAGCTTCATTTCAGATGCGGGGAGTCTAACAATTCTTTGGTCCCTTTTAGTCGCTTTTGTATTCAAGTGTGGTGGCGATTAGCGTATATTTGAGGTGAGGGAGCGTCGAATGTTAGCCAGAACATCATTACTTTTGGTAAGCGACAAAATATAACTTTTTCTTGTTGGACAATTTATACTGGCGTTCATTAGCTAGATCAAGCTTAAGTCATTATACCAAATCTTTGTATTGAGGATAACTAAGGCTGCGGGCCAATAGTCGGGTAAAAGTCAATTTTAAGTAAATTTTTCGGTAAATTCATTTATTTTTGAAAAACTCTTGTCATAGACTGATACAAAAATCTGTTCTAAATCTGATTTTTACCATAGTAAACGATTTACCAAATTATTGGCCTGCAGCCTAAGAAGCAGATTTCAAACAATTATTTAATGTGTATTGGGCTAAGTTTTGATTGTAAAGTACAAAAAATGATAAAAACAAAACATAACCTAAAAGTTTATTTTTAGTTTAGTATTTAGTTTATTTGTTCCAGTGTTTTATTAAATTTTTAATAAAAAAAAATATCTATATCGGAATTTTATTAGCGCTTCACATATAACATTGAATTATATTTTTGACAGAAGAATATTACAAACAATTACCTATAGCTAACAAAATTATCGTATCTACTTTCAACTATACTCATAATAAAAAGGTAGGACAGTTGTGAGTAGGTAATTTACCATAGGCAAAAAGCTTAAGTGCTTAAGTGCAGGTACCTGCGGTGGTTGCAACGGTCGGTGAAAGCAACTAATGTCGCATATCGTTTGGAGTGGTCAATATAACCGATTGAACATTTTTAAATGCTTTGTAAGTTTAAATGTACAAAAGCATTAAAATGCAAATATTGATCGTGTTGTGGTATTTTTCCTTATTATTTGTGAGAAAAGGGGTATAATATCCCAGAAAGGTCTACGTCTGGCCACCCTAGGCGCGCGTGAACTGGCCTTATCTTAGTAAAGTTAAGTTAGTAAAATATTACACAAACACCAATTATATTAATATATTAAAAAAGGAAAAAAGTTTTGCACCACTTAGCTTTTACTAAGTGGAAATATTCTGATAGTACTCGTATTGGATTCAATCTTTGATTGGTGTAAATCTTTTGAATAATCTCACACCCTAATATCAAACCATTTTGTGACGGGAGATTTTAATCACAATATACTATCTAACCATCCTAGAGTTTTAAATTTCTGCAATGTAGTTAATAATTTTTCCTTGACAATTTTCAGTAATAATGCCGCGACCCAGTTCTCTACTAATTCTAGTTCCTGTTAGATTTATTATTACTAATCTCAATAGCATATCATTTTTCAATACCTGGAATAACAGACAACGACTTAATTTTCTTCTCAGTGGATTCAGCTTATCGACTGTGGAAATACAATCGTACTACTGAAAATTGGAACTGCTATCGCACGCTCAGGGATCATGTGACTAAGACCATAAGGATTTCTAAGTCATCATTCCTTCAAACTAAATGACCAAAATCCACCAAATCTACCATCCAAAGTATTATGGAATAATTTAAAACATCTTGGTGTTGGAATTGCTAACCGCAAACCATTTCATATTCGCCATCTGATCTAAATAGTTTCTTTGTCAATTCATCCAAGCTATACATACTAGTCAACGGAATTTTTCAAATCCAGCCATTTTCCCAACTGCTCCAGATTCTGAAGGTACATTCAAATTCTATTCAGTTTCTGAAGACGAGCTTCACTCAACTATATTTCAGGTTAAGTTAATGGCGATTGGTTTGGATAGTTTGAATCTTAGATTCATCAAAATTCTACTCCCTCATATAACTCAGTTTATTCAACATATTTTTAATACAATAATTGGTACATCTTGTTTCCCAAAGGTCTGGAAATTGGCAAAAATCATCCCTTTAGCCAAGTGTAAAAATCCAAAAACAGAAGCCAAATTCAGATCTATCAGCATCTCGCCGTCACGTTCAAAAGTTTTCGAAATTGTTGTATATAACCAACTCGTGAAATTCTTGGATAATAACAGTCTTCTTTGTCGTTTCCAGTCGGGCTTTAGGGAAGGACATAGTACTACTGCCGCTCTAGTTAAAATTCTAAATGATGTTACGCATAATATTGACAAAAGATGAATGACGATTATAGTGCTTTTGGACTTTTCTAAAGCTTTTGATAGCATCGACCATCAATTGCTTTCTTATAAGCTTTCTAATAAATTTATGTTCTCTGAATCGGCTGAGAGGTTTTTTTCAGTTATTTGAGGGGTGGGTCTCAAGTTGTCGCAAATTCTTTTTATCACCTTTTTGCGGATGACCTCCAAATTACTGATAATGGTAATTGTGCGAAGAGCATAAATGAAGATCTGTGTCGTGTACAGGAGTGGGCAGTTGAAAACAAATTAGTATTAAATCCGAAAAAGTCGCATGCAATTGTGATATATAAGAATTCAATTGATACCGATAGTATGCCCAAAGTAGCTTTGTGTAACTCTTCCCTAGAATATGTAAATTGTATCCATAATTTGGGGCTTATTATAAACAAAACACTGACATGGGATGACCATATTAAGGTTGTCAGATGTGGAGTACATATATGGTATTTTGGGATTACTTTGGTCTGTCACAAATTTCGCTGGATTCGAACTCAAAAGAAAAATTTTCATATCGGGAATCTTTCCCCATTTTCTATAGTGCAATGTTGTTATGTTTGTGAACACAAATATATTCTTCTTTTTAATGCGTGTGTTCGTTACGTTTATGGTCTAAGAAAGTTCGATCGCATATCCCACGTCTCAAACAATCTATTGGGTTGTATAGCCCAACATATTTCAAATATCCAGTTGTGGTGTTTCTATTCAAACTAATTAAATATAAAAAGCCTGTGTATCCTTTTGATATTCTGTCATTCGCTAGATCAAGTAGAACTATGAATTTGAACATAACACCTAATTTGTCAGTCCATATCAATTCATCGTTATTCTTCTCGGGAGTAATGCCGTGGAATTCACTGAATTTGTCGCTATAAAATCAGCAGCATCGGTTTCAATGGTTTTGTTCGGGAGATATTCACGTTTTTGAGGGATCAGTAGTGGGGTTTGTGGGTGAGATATTGTGATCTTGGGTCTGTCTAAACTTTGATTCTTATTTTTTAATTTTAATTGTAATTTTTAATTAGGAATTATGTTTGAAATCAAACATCAAATACTGAATTTATATGTACAACACTCTCGTGGAAATGTAATGAGCCTAATGGCTCAAATTTCTTTTTTAAATAAACAAATACAAATATGTAAATGATATAGTTAATAATAATGTTATAAAGATTATAGCTTAAATTAAATTAAAATTTTGGCTAACAGTGTCATCGCTGCGATAACTTTAGTTGTGTTACGTTGTAGAAACCTCAAAGGAATTTTTATAACAATTGGGAATGCTTACTCGTTTTATCACATACCTAAATTTAATTTTAAAGATACTAATACTTTTAAACATCTAGTTTTCGAACTTAGTTTCCAGAAACCTACTTTTTAGACTTTTCTCTTATTTGACCCATTCACTCCCATACAATTTGGCCGGTATTGCTTTTTGGTAACTCCTATTTTTTCGGTACAACAGAGCTTCTATAATTTCCGACACTCTCCTAAATTTGAAATATGGTTCTCATATTCGACCATCCCATATTTATTGATACATTTTCTGACTATTGGTGTATCTCAAGTTTTTGTATAACCAACTTTGAAATGATCATTACAATTTTTCTATCCATGCTGACATGAAAGGAGGAGTTTTGACACACTGGATGCTCTTGGTTATATAACCATTTAATTAGAACTACCAAAATCTAACTAGCAGATTAAATACCTCAATTTGTGTTTTTATATGAATGACATTTTTCGATCTGCAAATTGTGACTTGTGATTTTTTGATAGAATAAATATCTTTGATGAACTGAATTCTTTACGTTATTAGGACCTTCTCAAATTATTTGTTTGCTCCAAAAATGTCCATATAGTGAAAGTTACTATAAATGCAACCTCCTGTGTTAACTTATTTTACTCCAGTTGCTCCAGAATTTTGGGGGATAAATAAATTTTTGTCCCAAAAAGACAAACTGATCATTCTGTTAAATCTAAACCATCTGCGGAATGTGAAATTTACGCATCTTTTGATAAACCAAAACAATGTTTAGAGCAAATTTTGAAATTTTTAAGTGATTGCAAATCATAGTTATACTAATTGCAATAAGTGATAGAGAAAACGAAGAATGTCGAGCAATTGAATATCAGTAGCAGTATACGATTGACGGTAATGGTTATGAACAGTATTAGCAAAGCAACAACCGTATTACACATATCAATGTAAGAAATCTACTCGGGCTACATTGAAATAACGACAATCTATCAATATAGTAGAAGATCGAGCGTGCGGTTAACGATGATGCAGATGACGGTATAGGATAAGTAAAACGCGATTAGTTAAACTAAATCATTCATAAATCTAATCTATCATAAATTAACTTACGTGTAAGGCAATGTTATGAGTTTTTCTAATCGTTGTGCAACTATAAAATATTTTAGTAGCACATCTAGATCATGGTTTATCGTTATAAGTCATTTAACAAATAAAACAAAAGTAGAAATTTGAACTTTAGTTAAGATTCTACTATAATCCATAGCCCATCAGTGGTATACTAGTCAAGAAGGACCAACAAACAAAAGGCTTATTCAAACCTATGTTAAAGTTTATAGTAAATGAAAGTATGGCTCTCGATGGCTTCGGATTATGTAGTGCTTTTAATTCTGATGTGAGGAGCTTTAATTTTAGAACACGTTTACAATACTGGTTGATATACTATAACAAAAGATTTCACTTAGAAGGGAAAAACGGATTTATAAAGCTCACCACACTCGAAGAGGTTCGGACGAATAATGAGTTGTACAAGGAGGAATACCAAGCTAAAAGAATTGAGATTGGTGAAAAATTATGTTTAAGATCGAACAATGATCAGTCAGCCGGAATCGACTATTGACAACTTGCAGTTCATAGGAAGAGTACTGAGCGTGGCCCGTCAGTGTATTTGAATATTAAGTGGAAAGAAGAAAATATTTTGGAGTTGCTGCACACTATGCAAAGGATCTCATTATATCAAGTTAGTTTTTTAGACTGCAGGAGGAATGGGCGGACAACATCATGGATATGAATTAGCTAGAGTGTTCTTTAAAATAATATGAGAAACACCAATTATTGAAAAGTATACGGGAAATGGAATAATACGGAAGTTATCTTTCTATTTACTACGATTTATTAAATGCGATTTGACATACATTTAAAAGTTGAAATAAACGAAACATGTTGCGTATGTTGTCAATAAAGAGTAAGATAATCTAGCTTGGCTGTATGCAAATGACGCTAATGGTTGTAGTGTTTCGAGTAAAGGGAAGGATTCAACAAATAATCAAATATTAAAGAGGAAACAACGTGGGCCAGCGAATGTGATGACATAACTTTAAACGGAATAAAAGTTCAGTCAGGAGAATAATAGATTCTCTAAAAACGCGACACTTTTCTCCCATAATTAAAGAATAAGATATAAGCAGGTTTGGGATTTTAATCCAATACTGCTTAATTTCTTGAACCATTCTGAGAAAAATTATCGTATGTTAAGTAAGAGTGAAGAAAGTGTTGAAAAATGTGGTTTAGAAAAGAAATGCAAACAGTTATTAAATTAGAACACCCAAAATAATTAAATTATGCAGGAGCAAACGACGAAGAATCCAATTCTACAAATCTGAAAATGATCTGTGCTAAATGAGATGATTTTATGAGAAACCTTGACAAACGGAAGTATACTATAATGAAGCTTTAACTCCTGTTCCGTATAATTTTCACTATTTTGGCTCAAGAAAACGTTAGTCAAGGAGCTGAAAAAAATCGGTTTGCTAAGAGGGACTTCTATCTCATTTCCATTCTTTATAGTACCCAAAATATTTTAAATGAATTCGGTAGTTGAGTATAAGCAACGAGTTACAATGAAAGCATAAAACACATCTTCCAATCAAGCTCTTAACAATGATCTACTATGATGTAAGTAAACACAATGATAATTCCCTTTCAGAGGAAAGAACTCATATTCCAATTATCTTAAAAGGCATGACAGCTACCATGGAACTATGCAACTCGCATTTGGTTTAGCTTAAAGCGCACCTTGAATTGTATGTCCTCGAAGTGGCTACTGCGTAAAGTATGGCGTGAAAAAAAAAACTTTGAAGGAGTAGGTGTTCTTAGAACCCAGAACAAATTGCAAAGATAATTATAAATAAATATAGTATAGAAATCTTGGTTTTGTAGTGCATTTGTAGAAATAGTGCGTTTGAAAGTCGGCAACATTAATTTGTTATTAGTGATATTAATTTGTTTAAGACTTTATTCGGCTTTTTGGACAAATTATTGAACTGCATTCTCGTTGTGAATGAGCTTTGATGCTCAAAATAGGGTGTGCGGTTTTGCAAAATTATAAATTGTATAAAAATAAATAAATAAATAAATTATTATTTTTAATGGACACCCATACAAACCCATACAATGTTTACAATTTTTTTAGTGGTAGAAAACAAAGAGGCAATTTACTCTTAATATTTGTACCATAGAAGTAACCCCAGGACACTTGGGTATACAAAGATATACAAACCTTTACAAAAAAGAGAACTCTTTTAGGTCTCTTTTTAGCAGCTTGGTTTCGTACTGATAAAAAGTTGGTCTACTCATCAGGCTGCAACGACCAAACTTCAAAAATTCAACTCTTGTGTTGTACCGATAGTTCAAAATAATAACTTATCGATTTAGCGAATTATATCACAAATCTGAAGCTTCAGTAAATTCTCACTATGTATGTGTACTAAGCCAACACATATAATTAAGAAGTATTTCATAACCGTAGAAAGCAAAGAGGCCATTTACTCACAATATTTCTATCATATTACTGAAAACAGAGTGTTTGAATAAACGTTTATTGCAGATATAGGAGCTATATATGTATATGAGCGTCAATTCTTATCTTCGATTTTTGATTTCACTATATTAAAACCATAAACAGCCCCTTATGTGGTTTTCATCAATCGTGTATATTGTTATCTTTAAATATTAGAAAAACTAAATATTTCAATGTTTGTACGATGTACCGATTGACGAGCTCACGAAATACGTGCAGTTTCAATTTTGTGCTGCTTGTCCTTAGTAAGAATGCCACCCTTGATCTATCAAGTTCGAATGATAAATTCTTTTATATTGCAAAAATTAAATATTTCAATGTTGGCTTTAATGTACCGAATTATCAGCACACGAATACGTAGAGTTTAGATGAGCTCATGAAATACGTGCAATTAGAGCGTTATTCTGCTAGAGAAGTTGTTTGTCGATCCACATGGCTATACAAATTTATTATTTGTATGAAAAGTTAGCCAATTGCCTTGCCATGCCAACAAGTGTCTTGAGTCGAAAAAAACAATTAATCCTTTGCACTCGGCACCATTTCGGACGTTACCTACCAGCAACTCGACGCCACTTTTTAACGAAAACGTACATCCTAGAAACGTGATATTATACAGTATAATTTTAGAACCAAGTAAGGAATTGTAATGAAATTTGTTTTATATGAATTTGTGGACATTGAAGAACACATATTTACAAAAAAAAATCAAAATTTATTTTTTATAATTTTATACAGTATGGTAAAGTTTAAAGCAATTCCCAACATGCATAGCGGGTTGATTTGTACATGTTTCACAATAAAATGTTGTTTGCCGCCTTCCGCCTGGTGTTTTTCTGTCAGAATGGACAATACAATCCCATTTTCTTTCTCCCACATTTGGAATATGCTTATTATTCAGTATATTGTCCGACAACGATGTAGATGGACGTGATCGAGATTCTCGAAAATCACCTCTCATCTGCTTTACAAGACTTTTTACAAACTGGTGGTGTGTCATTGGTTTTTGTTGTTTTCGTTCTTCTGAGATTCGGTAAAGTGTGAAGGAATTTATAACGCTCATTTGCAGTTCCCAAAAAAATTAATTTTCTCCACCATTTCAAAGATTTCCGCAGAAAACAATACGTGGAGGCGTATTGATCTGCAAGATCGATACTGCCCATATTTGCGGTATAATCGAGAACCATTTGAGGCTTATCAATAGATATAATATTTCCACCACGTAACGTTCTGAGGGTTGATTGCATTCCTGTGTTGTTATAATTACTTAGCATTGTGACTGTTCTTTTATCCTTCCATGCAAGAAATGTAATATTTTTTTTGTATTTCATACTGTCTTTTTTGATGAAAATTTTTGTTTACGAATTACCATGGGTATGCCTTTTCGATTTACTTTTACTGTGCCGGTAAGATTACATTTCATCTTTAGCAATTCTTCTGCTAAAGAAATACTGGTATAATACCTATCAGTGTACATATGGTATCCTTGTGCATCAGGAACCTTGTCTATCAACTTTTTATATAAATGCAATGGAATTCTCGTGCTTTCAAAAAGATGTGGCCGGGAAATGCTATCGGATGTGATGCTGCCAAAATAAGGAAGAATTGAAAATAAATATCCAGTTTTTGCATCGGCTAGTGCATAGATGAGTATACCCCATTTGGTCGGCTTATTTGGATTATATGTTATAAACGATATTCTGCCTTTGAATTTTATCACGGATTCATCGACAGAAATTGCTTTGTATGGTATGAAATATTCACTAAATTTAGAATCTATATATTCTAAATAATTGCTGGCCTTTTGAATACGAGTTTTGATTGTGTTATGAAGCATCCAAAAGATTTGTAGAAATGTGTCCCTAGTGAAAGTTTCAGAAAAAAAGGAATTTTACTAATGGAATCAGTAGACCAATATTCTTGGAGATTTGGCAATGCAATGCTGCATAATACTTTTGGATCAATAAACTTGCACTTCCGGAGGTAAAATTTCTATGAAAATTAGAAATTTCGAGATATTTTATGGAAAGGTTATTTTGTTTTGACTAAAGCCTATGATGATTGCAAACAAAGTGAACTGAATTGTAAGTCCGATCGCCAAACCATCATTTAAGAGAAAACTTATGTTCCATTTACCTGATCTATCAAACACTATACCCACACTTTGGCATGATGAGGCAAATAAAAATGCTATTGTCTCTGATGAAAGGATTTCCACAATCTGTTTCAACTGTTGATACTCGTTCATTATGGCGCGATATAATTTCGCGAAATTCAAATCTCTAATAGAGAGAGTTGTCTCTAAAGCTTGTTGTCTTGAATGAAATTTTCACAATGAACCGACATGGAGCATTCTTGGTAAAGAATTTCTACGAAATAGTGCTCACAAAGTTCTCCTCGGACGATCTATGACGTTTTTATTCGGTTAGTGCTTTGAGTTCTTATACCTAGGCAACTGGTTCATTTTCGTTGGATTAGAAATTGATCATTTAGAAAAACACTCATTATATATATATAGATCTCAATATTTTTCGGTGGAAGTTTAATGTAATTTTGGACATTATGAGAGTATCGAGGAGCAGGTTGTGATAATAATTTGATTTGCTATGTAATCAAGTCTTTAGAGGTTCCAGGGCTGGATTTACCTAATCCACTCACAGAAATTACACAGATATTATTTAAATAGAAAGGATCCCACTTTTCGTGGGAAGTTAGAAGGAATTTTTTCATGACACATTGTATATATTATAGAAAAGTTTTTGTCGATAAACTTATTGCAATAAGGTATAAATCAGCAAGGAATCACAAGTTTCACGAAGATTGCCAAGCATTTGTAAGTTCATTTAACTTCAACGAAAGTATCCATATTTTATATTGGAGGCCGTGCATTAGTATATCTACCGTCTCTTTCATAAATGTTCGAATGAACGTGTCGATAAGGTGTTCCATTCGATTATATCTCTGTTTAGCTTGTTGAGTGCTCTAATGTAGTTCTTCTTTGGGCCTAATTAAGCTACCGAAATTTCAAAGTACAATAATATTAATATTAATTTTAAATTTGTAAAAATTATAGAAGTTTGCAATTGGATCAAATATTACTGTCGGGAATGGAATCCGTCCATGAGGGGTTCCAAACGACTTGTACTGCTCTATTGGAATCGTAAAATAACATAAAAATTTTGCCAAGTACGGCATATTTCTTCCAAAGGTATAATCATCTATTAGAAAGGTGAATCATCTATTAGAGTGCAATACATTATTTGAACACAGTAACACTTTTCAGAATTTAGCTACACTTTTTGTAAAACTTTACTTCGATTATCATTTTTACAATTACGGTATATTCCTAATTCATTTGGTAGTTTATGAGGTACATGGAGAGCCTAATGCTTCACAAATCGTCACCGCCTCCAGGTTGTCAATCTTGGTAAAAGGAATGGGTGAAACAAGTAACCTAGGTGTGGGGCGGGTCACGCTAAATGATGGCGGATGGGTCGGATCAAGGTGTTACGCGAACCGTGCCAATGATCAGCTAGGCTGGGAACGCATCTTAAAATAATTGCCCAGTCATGAACGGAGCGTTCTGGATACCTGGCGACCTGCAGTTGTATGTAGCCTTACCCGTGTACACGGATTTTGCACGGGCGGACCATCATTTCTCCGTTACTCGTGGGAATTAAATGGAATCCAATACAAAAAATAATAAAGAAGTGGCCAGCACTTCCAAACTGCTGGGTAAGACGGGGAAGGAAGGGTCTAAGACTCCAGCCGTCGGTGTAGCTAAGACTGGTTCCGAGGCTTGCAAACCGGGAACCAGGAGCAGCGGTAAAAAGGAGAGAGTTGTTGCTCCTTCGGTTCGGAGATACACAGCTAGGCATTCGGCCTTCCGTGTCTTGGATAGACTGGCTACAGTCCCGGAGGAGCAATAGACGGAGGAACAGAGGCAATCGGTTCAGTGGGTGAAGAATCGAATTACCGATGTGAACAAGGGAAAAATGAAGGATCTTGGGCCTAAAAGACAGAGGTGGAGCGAGGAGGAGCGTGGAGATTTGGGTGCCGATAAGAAATGGGCCAAGCTTCAGGTAGAACAACAGTCGCAAACAGGCCATAAGCTCTTCAGCGACGTTGTGAAGGAGGGGAGGTGGTGCTAGCCGTCGTGGACAAGAGCCACTAAGATGAGGGCATCATCGGGGAAAAATGGAGGTTGGTGTTTAAGGCACTTAACCTAGTTTTCCTTAAAGTCCTTGGACAATATCCGGGACCACCGCCAATTTGTAGAAGCGCGGAATGGTATCAGCGACGGCTGAAGCTGATCGCGTGCTCAGACCAGCGATCATCCTTCTTATATAGAAAGGCGATTGAGGAGGTAGACGAGATATGGCCATGAGCTAAGCTCAGGGCAGTTCCCAAGAAGAAAATACCTAGCAGGCCTAGGGCAATGGTCTGGATTCCCACGGAGCTGGCAAACTTGGAATCCGCAAGAAATTGGAGGGATCACTGAGGATTATCCAGGTTTGTAATCTGCGCTGCCCAAAAAGGGGGAGGAAGAGATCCAGCCTGAAGAAGGTAGTGCGATGAGTGGTACATCTTCAGAGGAGACAAAGCTAGTGCCACCCCTAATGAGCAGCTGACTAGCCAACTCCACGACCGAGTATTTGTTTGCAGCGGGAAGGATGACCTCTTTAATGAGATGGAGGATACCGTCGACTCCATCGGGTTCAATAAATCATTGTAGCACTGCTGTCGTAATAAGTTAAGTGAACTCTGTCAACAATGATAAGGTTTTTGCAGATAAATTTACATCATACAAAGGCTGCATCGGCGGCGTTACTTCTCCTTCTTGTTAAGTCAGGGCAGGAAATAGTTTTAATCCAAGAACTTTGGATAAAAAATAACAAGATCTGTGGTCGAAGAAGGGGTACACCCTATTTTACGCTCGTGGGACTGAAAAGAGCAGATCATGTATACTGGTGGTTAATAATACAAATGCTTATTTACTTCCACTGTATTGCAATGGGGACATAACTGCGGTCTGAATAGAGTCGAAGAGGAGGAGATTCTGGCTTGCAGCCGCATACATGGACCGAGAAAAGCCAGTGCATCCAAATATACTGGGGCACTTGTCAGTGACGCGGAAAGAAGGAAGGTGGGAGCTATCCTGGGATGAGACGCGAATGCGCACCATACCATCTGGAGCCGCTCGAACATCAATGATAGGGGTGAGTTACTTTTCGAATATCTTTTAAGAACTAACCTCACTATTAGTAATATAGGTCAGGAAGCCACTTTTATTATTAGTAATAGACAGAAGGTTCTGGATGTTACTCTGGTCTCTGAATTTATTTCTCCGATGATCAGAGAATGAAGGGTGGCGAAGGAGCATTTCTTCTCCGACCATCGTTACTTAACTTTTAAGCTTAATCTCCAAATTACAAATCAATACGTGTTCAGAAATCCTAGGAGGACAGTATGGCGTGTATTATAGAGAGGGATTGGAGGGCATCGTTTCATCTCGAGTTCCAGGACTCCCGACACGGGTCGGGAACTTGGCTCAATTGTAAATACTATTACTAGGGCTGCAATATCTCTATGAGGGAAGCTTGCCCATGAAGAAAGCTAAGGGGAAAGCAAAAACCTGTTTGGTGGACCTCGGCACTTGCGGAGCGCCAGAAAGGTTGCGGGTCTGCTTTTAATAGCGCGAAAAGATCTAGAGAAATTCAAGGCTGGTACTTCTATAAGGAAGGCCTCAGAGTTTACAAAAGGGAAGTAAGGAAGGCGCAAAGGAAGTCGTGGAGGCGCTTCTGTGATAGAATGGAAGGGTTCTCGGAAACCTCGCGCTTAAGAAAGATTCTCTTCACTAGTCCAGTTGTTCCAGGCTATCTGATAAAACAAGATGGCGAATGGACGTTGTCTAATGAATAAACTCTTAATCTTTTGATGGAAACTCACTTCCCTGGAAGTGAGGAAGTATCAACTGCGGGGCCTTTGAATGACTGCGGGCCTAGAAATGACTGCCGGGTCCATCTGTTAGGTACAGTGGATTTTCTGAATACATGGAAGATAAAATGGGCTATTAAAGGGTTTAAGCTGGTTCGGGGAATTGAGAAGTCACTGAAAACAACCACCACTAGTGCCCTAGAGGTTATGCTGTACCTTCTCCCGTTGGATATCCTTGGTAAGCAACTGGTGGTCAATACGACTGCCTGGCTATCAGCGACTTTGGGGTGGAAGTGCCTGCAAAAAGGACACTCAACAATAGTCAATTCAGTGAGGCATGACGTGGCGAATTTGGACTATATAACATCCCTGCTGTGTTTTGGCAAGATTTTTAAGGTGATTCTCTCCTCTAGGGAGGATTGGAATAGTGGTCTCATTTAAGACAGCTTAATTCTTCACCAATGACTCCAAGCTCGTTGATATAGTGGGAGCGGGTGTATTTTGTGCAAAATTAAATGTTATTTTATCTTTTCGTCTGCCTCAGCGATTGAAGAGGTCATGAACTCGTTAATTGATATCATTGTCTATGTGGACTGTCAGGCGGCCATTCTTTCGTTGGATTAAATTTCCTGGAGTCAAGGGTAGCGTTGAGTTGTCACACATCTCTTTACGAGATGTGTGAACATTTCAATATCCAGTTGATCTGGGTTCCGTGTCATTCTGACGTTGAGGGAAATTGCATTGCAGACGAGTTAGCAAGGTACGGTACGATTCTCCACCTGGAATCAGGGAGAGAATGTGTAGGTAGGCCTATGTCTGTGCTGAAAGCAGCAACCCATAGGGAAGCAGTTGCATTGACAAAAGCTAGGTGGATCGCCAGTTCAACTGGCAGGGTAGCGAAGCAAGTATGGCCTGAGATAAATTTGAATCGCTCTGAGATCTTAATTATACTAAGAAATCGTGATTTAGGTAGAATTGTGAGGATAATTAATGGGCACTGCCTTTTTGAAGAACATGCAAGAAAGCTGGGTCTGGATGCAAATGACGTCTGCAACAGCTGCATGGACGAGGAAGAGGAGGAGACTCTTGCTCACTGCCTCTGCTCGTGTCCTGCCCTAGCTGGCAGAAGACATGATCACTTGGGCAAATACACTATGAGATTAGTGCGAGATCTTTTACGCTATATTAATAGTACTAAATGGGTTTAAGGAGGTTTATGATGTCGGATCCTGTGATATCACAATCGGCCATAATTGGCCTAAATGTGCGATAGCAATCACTGAAACCTAACCTAACCGTACCTTCTGAGGTACATTCTTTGCGAAAAACTTACTCCATTATTTGTTCAATACTGTAATATTATGATATGCAACCGACCAAGATACACGTTTCTGGCATACATTCATAATTAATGGACTCCCATAAAGTTTCATAATTTATGATTTAAATTTATTTTGAAAATTTAAAATACTCACAAAAATAAACAAACAAATCAAGATTAATTTGTAACAGATGAATGAAAATTAATGTACGAACGCATGAAAATTGTACCAACAACAAGTATATATAGTGAGAGCTGTGCGAGTAAATTAATTTATGATCTGCGGCACATAAAACGTGTGTAGCATATTTGTAAGTCTATTAAAAAATTTATTTAAGGAAGTTGTTAGAAATCCATTAAAATCCGATCAAATTTTTTTTTATTTTCAAAACTATGTTCGAATGAACGAGTTGAAATGAAATTTTCGAAATTATTAGTTAATAAAGTATTTGTCAAAACGGTTCTGTGTCGCTTCTTTTATTGTTCTAATTTAGGAATCGATTTAACAAATTTTTGATCACGTGCTTAAAATTTTAAGGCACTTCCTCTAAACAAAGTATGTACTATAAATGTTATAATTGAGATATTTAACCGGTCGTTAAAACTATATATATTTTATATGGCTTGTCACGAAGATCAATGTAACAACGTCAACATCATCATCCTCGTCAACATAATAAAATGCATATAAAATAATCGGAAGAGCATATCATGTTACTCAACAATACATAACTTATGCCAACCCAATCCTTTTTGTAAATTTTATATCATCATGTTTTTTATGTAAAAGAAAAAAAAATTACCACCGAATATAATTTTTATTTTATTGAACTTACATCACAAACCAATAAATTACATGAAACCAATAAAATCCAAATAAAGGCAAATATCTACGAACATCTCAGAAATTTTAAAAATTTTTGCGCAATAAAATTAAAGCGAGCGTACACGAAACACTAAACGAAATTTTTAATCTTATCAGTTACAGATTTACATGAAAATAAATTCAATTTTTATTGCCAGCGCTATATACATATTGGAAATCATTTTAATCGAAATCGATTTGCTGTTTAAACCGAATAAATTGGTAATTCGGAATATATTCATTTTCGACGAGTATCAATATAAGATTTACACCTATATAGTATAAGAACAAACCATATAAACCGCATTCCGTTTCTTAAATCCATCATGATTGTTATAATTTAAACGAAGAGTTTGGAAAGAGGTTTATGGAAAGAGCACGATATACTCTAGTAATTGATGACTTAATTTTGTTATTGTTTGAGATTCCTTTTTATTGTTAGACTGTATATAGAGCTAATCATTTTCGGAAATTAGCGCATGGTTTAAGTTAAAATTTATGGTTAATTACCATGCAGGATTATGTGATCATCTGTATTCGTTCGTTCTTTTTATTTGCGTGAAATTTAGTTTGATAGGTTAATGGTGGTATTAATGGAGGGCCTAATGGTTTATGAAGAAATTTAAAAATATTTAAAAAATTTTGGCACACCAAATTATAAATTAATTCATGAATAAAATGGTTGATCAACTTGCATAGACTGGAATCGGTGTGTATCTAACCTATATGATCTGTTTACTATAATTCGATTTACCATCCGGAAATTTCTGTTTAAAATTTTGTTCGTAATTTCCAAAGCGTAAGATCCAATGAAATATCTTTACTGTAATGTTCAAATCGAGCATAACGCGCATATTACATTAATAACGATTTCCTCATGATTCATGAGTATATCATAACCAAAATAAAATTACGGAAATCCAAAACTTAATTAATTTAACTCATTTAAAATAAGCCTAAATAATTATTGTATCTTACGTAACCAATCATAACGAACTTTTAAAGAAATATCACACATTCTCGTGCATTTTGTGTATTACAAGTTCTGGATATTTATATGATCGGTGTTTGATATATTCGTGCTCGTTTCATGTTATATACCTGCAGCAGCCACATCTGCAAATATCTGTGTGGATTAAATGGTTTAGAAAATGTGACAATCATCTCAAGCAGTGATGAATGATGTAGAAACTGGTAACTACATTCGGAGGCAGCAGTGCTACCTTACTTTATGCTCTATGAACCACTGACGGATGAATATGACCACTGTAATAAACATCATAAGAATAATACGATGGTTTAGGCCCCTTCCAAGGCATGAATAACCTTGAGTGGGGTGCTATTCCATATGCGATAAGCGACACTTTTCACGCATCGTTAGATTTTATCAAGAAGATCAAATTTGGATGGTTTGAAGGATACATTCATATCCTTCAAATGAACGAAAACCAACCAGCTTTGTTACTCGTGCAGCGATGATGCGGGAATTAGTGACTGAGACACTTGAACAACCTAAATATTTCTCGCTACTATGGCAATTAAATTAAAACCAACTGAATATGGATGAGATTTTTATTCATTTTGCTAAACTGATTCAAGATGTTCCCACTGACAAACAAAACCCAATGGAAAAGGAACGTGTCGCTATTTGTGATTCTGGATACGAAGTTATTTAATTAAAACATTTTAGCAGCGTATGCTCTATATTTTGATATTTTATTTGAGATTGACGCAAGGCCTATCTTGGCAGCTACTTAACACAAAGAAATCTTGAACTAGTCAGGGATGACATCCTTATATTTGAGAATTCGTTCCCCTCGAGTATGAGACAACTGGCTCTTTTTACGTAGAAACGTAGAATTTATTATTTAATATTTTATTATTACGTAGAAGTACATATAAAAGGATGTGTTACGCCAATGGACGATTTTTTAGTTTATAGCTAATTAATGAAGAATTTGAGCCAGTTCATGAAGATATGCCGCAATATTTTCAACCTATCGACTGTGAACACCCGAATGTCGAGAACGTGTTACACGAGATCGAGAATATTCATGTGGTTAGGCGTAAAAATAACAGCTGCATCATGAACGTGGATCCTTTCAGGAGAGACCCGATTTCAGCGAAACGCTTAATTCTTATATGCACTTGCGATGTTCGAATTCAAGAATTCGATGATGGATGGTTTGTGGACCTTAACCTCTACTCGCGGGATTTGCTTGGACCCGCGTTATAATGGAGGACCTTTCTGAATGAGCTGGTTGCTGAAATTTGATTCCTTGGACCACCAACGAGGTTCATTACATTTAAATGCAACGAAGATAATCCTAGCAAAATTAGCATAGATGAGATGTAACACTCATGAGTCTACTCAAAAGAGTAAGGAGATTCTTTGCTGCAAAATTAAAGATTTCTTGCTACAAATTCCAGAACAGATGCGCTCATTTCTGTAGCGACACCAAATCCATCTATCTATTCACACACATACGCATACAACTTGTAAGTATGCCGTGTCGGCTTCATTTAAAATTTTAGGTGAATTCATCCGAATTAATTAACGAATTTCCATTTTGAAACGAAGAGTCGAAACTAAGTGGGTGAACTGCTGCCGCTCAATTTTAGACTTATGTTGTGCAAATGAGACGATCGTCTACTACATTGCTAAGTACATTTCCAATTTGGAACCGAGTGTGAATGAGAGCGTCATACATGCCATCAACAAATCCGTCGACAAAATAGTAATAATATCTAAAGGAAATCGATCAGGGTATTATATTTATATACAGCTGATTATTGAAGGGTACCACTTCCTGCATGCAATAATTTTAATTTTTTTTTATTTGTATAATAAAGAAATAAAATAAATTATTTTTGTATTTTAAATATAACTTTAATTTTTGAATATCATATTCATCTTAAATATATATTCACTTCGTGCATGTAATAATGTAATCTTATTTATTTTTTCTACATAATGAGGAAAATCATAGTACAAAACTTTATTTGATATAATCTAGTAATTTGTAATAACATTTATTAACTTTTACAAGCTGAACATTAATATTCACTTCGTGCATGTAATAGTTTTTTTGCCCAATAAGCCAAAACATATTAAGATAATTTAAAATATACAGCATTTTATATTAAACTTGCTTTAAATTAAGATATAAAATAAATCCTTTTTGTATTTTAATTGATATATGTATTCAAAAAAATCAGATAAAATGGAATAATTTACTTCCTGCATGTAAAAACGGTAAGCTTATTTTATTTATGTAAATACCACAATATGTAGGTATACCCTTCCTAAATGTAATTATATTACTATATACTCCTTAATAAAAAATAATATTCACTTCGCGCATGTAATATTTTGTTTATTTAATAAGCCAAACAATATTTACATCATTCTCAAAATTTGTCATTTTTAAGTACACTATATGAAATAAGCACATTTTGTTATTAAATTTAAGCATTAATTAATAAATATCTAATGTCATGAAATGATTCACTTCCTGCATGTAATAATTTTCATATTATTAAATTTTTGTAAATATTGTGGTAAATGATTGAGTGATATTTTATTATATCTGAATCTTTTTCTAAATGTGCTTATTTTACTAAATTTTGTTTAAAGAACATTAATATGTATTTAATTTAACGATTTTATCATAAATAATCTTAAAAGTTATATAAAATAAATGTACAATGTAATATATAATAAAAATAAATGATAAATGTACAATGTAATTGATACTAATATTTTAAACTATGGAATGTGACACTTAGTGCATGTAATTATTGTAGTCTAATTTTATTTCTGTAATTTTATATAGTTTTTTCAATCAGTCTATAACTATGCATTAAAATCCTCTTTTATTCTGAAGGAGTATGCCGACATTTTAACAATTCCGTTATGTTATTAAACTTAATCAACCATTTCTTAAGCACTGGCGGGTTCACCGAAAATTGGATAATTTCAAAAATTACATTATTTTTTAAATCGGGTAAACGAGCAGACATCACATGCTGCAGAAATTTTCCTAAATTGTTTGAAATTGCGACATATAGTATAGGCAACAATTTTAAATCCACAATTGCACATCATATATCATTAAATCAGCATGGATTTATGCCTGGCCAATCCACTTCGACTGATCTGAATAAGAAACTTCGACTAATCGAAATAAGAAATCAAACGTTATTAGACTTACGTCTGGTATTCCCCAAGGATCACACATTGGTCCCTGGGTTTTAATTGTTTTCATAGACCGACAAAACGTGTGATTGATTTATTAATTAAAATTTACTAGTCCATGAAAATGTAGCCTGATTACCTCCGCACTCAAGAGGATGCACGGGTTACAAAATATGCACGCTTGAAAATAAACGAATTCTCTTTGGCACGGCTTTTATTGGTAACATTTTTCTTGGTCATATTGATTCAGTTTACATTTTGTGAAACATCAATTTATGTGCCATACAGAACATTTTGAAACCTTGCACACCACAAGACCATGCTACAAACTAGAGTGAAACCTCCATATAACGGACCCCGATATATCGGACAGTTCGTTTTGTACTCGAAAAAGTTTTATTTTTTTATTCAATCGAATAAATTTTTCAAAAATTAACTCCGCTTAAAAGGATAAATAATTTTAAATATCCAAACAGAAATTATTTCAAACAGATTAATTTTATTTTCTAAATTTTGTGTAAAAAATAGTTGTATTACTTTAGATAACTCATTTCACCTTTTTTGTATTAAACGAGCCTTATTGGATTGTGGAAAAACATATTTTGGATTTATTAGAGAACACCTGTTGGAGTTTCTATTTCGTCACATGGACGAATCTTCTTTAGCCCTCGGTTTTATAGCGAATTCTTGCAGTTTAATCATAAGAAATTATTTTGGGTGTAACAAAATACACCGTTAAGAGGTTTTGCATATCTTCTGAAAATTTGTACATATATGGTGTATTCTAGACTGAAGCAAATTAGCGATGAATACGACACAGACGTATGTACAAAATAGTTTGACATTGCATGAGATTACATACAAAATGGGGTTATACATGTACATATCGCCTTAAAAATTAAAAAACTCATTTAGAATTGTAATACAATTTTAGGAAATGTTTTCCTGATTAATTCATTATACAAAAACCGAAGATACATCCACATTATCCAAATTTTGCAGCTGGGTGATGTTTCACTGGAGTAGTGATTTGTCTGATGAAGAAATATATTATTTTAGTCTATTTTTAAATATTCTCTCCACAACTTATAATTTTACGCCTATAACAACGGATTGAGACCTATTTAAAGAATTTGCACCGTAATTTGGGTTTGTTTAAAATAATATTGGTTGTGGTATAGCATGCCATAACATTAGATTATTATGATGGAAGAAGATTTCATCTTTTTAAGCAACGAGCCTAAATTTACCATCTAGAATACGAATAAGATGGTTTAATGGTTGTTAGATGCCGTTCTGCAATAATATATTGCGAAAGGTGCAAGAGGAAATCTTTCAAGTTCAATCATTAACATTTACAATCATACAACATTTTTAATTAATTTAAGGTGGACTTTACAATATGACTAAGTTGAATGAAACTGCTTTAATTTTGTTTTGTCTCTAATGAGCATTTTAAATCAAATAATGCACTGAAGTATTCCTTTTAAACTTAATACATCCAACAAATCAAACAATCGGCATAAAATGTTTCTGCTCATCGTAATATAATTTGGCTATTTCAGATCGGAAACAGCGTAATATAAGACTATTTTGGATAAACTTTGAACATAAATTGATTTACCAATGAATATAAATTCAAGCGCCATATGAGTTCGAAAAAATGTTAACTTTTGATTCACAATTATATAGACGTATCCCTTCGGTTTAAATAAATACTCCATTTAGAGTTTCTTTAATATTTTAGAATTATTCCTTTTAAATTTTACAAAGAACACCATTTGGAGTTTTTTTTAATTCGAACTGAATAAAAATATACACTACCGCTCAAAAGTGTTTAGGCACCCCTTTTTTCATGTATTATTGATACAGTATTATGAATTTGAATTAAATGAAATACTTATCTGAAACGCAGTTTCATTATATGTATAACCTCCAACGATATAGGGTTAATTTTACTACCCTCTACCTGCGCTTGGTTGGGTTGTCGTAAACTGTTTATTACGGTACAATTACAATAATAGTCTGTAGGAATTTCCAGAAAAATTTATCAGTCTGGTTTATTCTAGGTAATGATGTGTAAATTGATTTTTTGAAAACATTTCAGTGAAATGAGTCAAATAGGATCAGTTGCAGTCCGATATTTACACTGTTAACATCGTAAGCGAAATATCGAGTGACAAATATTTAAAATGCCTCCAAGAAAAGAACCAAGTACTAGTAATTAACAGATTGCCAAAAAAAATGGAATTAGACCACGCTACGGTCGATTGTAATGTTAAAAAATATCGGGAAAGTGACAGTTTTTTTAATAAAAGACGTAGTGAAAGACCAAGAGCGACAACTTCTGTAGATAATCATAGAATAGTGATTACTAGCAAGACGAATAGACACAAAACAGTCCTGGAAATAACCGCAGAATTAAATGTTGGTCGCCCAAAACTAGTTAGTGTTTCTACGGTTAATCGTCCTCTACAGGAATCCGGGTGTTGATAGTAAAAACCTTTACTAGTAAACAAAATAAGCAAAAGCGACTTAAATGAGCCCGTGAACATCAACATTGGACGATAGAATATTGCAACAAGGTTTTATGGACGGATGAGTCAAACTTGAATTTTCGGTACCCGAAGACTAATATTCGTGCGATGATATTTTTGTGAACGTGCCAGTAAAGAATGTGTTGCCGCTACCGTAAAGCATGTATAGGCTTTTCAGTGATGATTTAAGACTATTTTGCTGGTCTTAGTGTAGGCGATGTTGTGAAAATAGACGGAATACTAAGAAAAGAAGGGTACCGACAAATTTTGGAGCACCACTCAATACCTTCAGGAATTCGACTTTTGAGTCAAAATTTTATCTTTCATCAAGATAAATATCTAAAACATTCATGTAAATTATAAAAAGGCTATTTTCACCATTTAGAGGATGAAGGAACAATTAAAATTATGGAATAGCCTTCCCAGAGCATTGACTTGAACCCTATTGAGTTACTATAGGAAGAATTAGACCGGGAAGACAGCAATCAGCTCCAACATCAGCTACTGTTATGTGGAACAAACCTCAATCAATTTGGAACTCAATAACGCCAGAAACTCTGGAAAAAACTTATTGCGAGAATGACTCGACTGCGATTGTTCAATATTGGGAGGCCACATAAATGAAAGCAAAATTTAAATTGAGCATTTTTATTTTGACATTTAATTAGTATATTGCCATTAATAAATGAGTGTATGTATCTAAAAAATACATATTTTTATATTTTTACTGAGTTTTTATATGTTTTATGCTGTTCTTGACAGTGCCTAAACACTTTTGAGCGGTAGTGTACATATACATCTTCGTTTAGCACAGTGAGAGTAAAACGAATGTATTTTAGATATCGGCTCACCGGATTTTCAATTCGTTTTTATTTCAAAGAAATTCTGTCGGATTAATTCAACTTCACCATTCGGAGTTTTTAAGTTGGATTTTATTAAAAGCTCCGTTTGAATAATCAAAATTAATACATAAGATGAGTAATATTGAAATAGTTTACATTGTTTCTTAATAGTTTCGTAATTCCAAATAAAAGACCAAGATTCCCGGGTCATTTAGCTTTTGATTATCATTTTATTATAATAAGTTTAATATTTCCTTTCCAGATTGACCAAGACTATGACCTGGTGTATGGAGAAAATTGGTCGAACATAAAAAACAAAGTTTTGGAAATCGGTCATCATCGGCAAATTAAACTGTATGAGGAATGTATTCTAGAATATGAAAGTAATATAAGTTTAAAAATTTTATGAAACTATGTTAAGTTTACTAATTTATGTGAAATTATATTTTCAGAGTTTGATGATAATATTAATGCTCTATTAACATTGAAGACCTTTTGCTGGACTTATCGAAAAGCATCGCCGAATACTGGAAACTAATATAAGTCATATTCGTTCTACGTGTTCGAAAAAATAAGTTGTATACTGAACTCGACAACTATATTTTATATTTAGTAAAATATTGTTATTTTAATGAAATAATTCGACTTTTTTATCAGACTGGAACCACACCAGATGACAAAATCAGCCAGCCGTATTTCATGTTACGGG
The DNA here is from genome assembly GCA_947310385.1 of Nephrotoma appendiculata. Lineage (NCBI taxonomy): Eukaryota > Metazoa > Arthropoda > Insecta > Diptera > Tipulidae > Nephrotoma > Nephrotoma appendiculata. The sequence continues at coordinate 280,960,540 of OX371223.1, forward strand.
GGAAAGTCGGAGATATTTTCCTGCCGAACAAAATTGGATGACTAGCAAATAGCAAGTATTAGTACACAACTAAGACCCTCTGTTGGAGTGCAGAATTCAGCGCCGACCCACCGTCCATGTCAGTTTACAGGTTGACATGGAGCTTGCAATGTGCAGGTGGTATACTGTAATTGTGTGAATGGGTGGTCTGTGCGTGAATGAAAGGGGGGTATTAATTGACCTTCAAAGGACATTAAATCCACTGGACAATTAATACTTCCTTATAAAAAAAAAAAAAAAAAAAATAAAAAAAAAAAAAAAAAAAAAAAAGTATTGATCTACAAGTATTGAGGCTTTTGTAACCTTAGTCAAAACCTACGATTTCAATTGTCAGAATTCGGAAGATATTTTTATTGCAAAACAACATTTGTTGACGCATTATGTCAGAGTAATTCGTATGATGGGTATTTTAACAAACTTATGGACAATGCGCTTCGAAGGTAAACACGAAAAATTTTAAAAAATTGCACAGTCTACATTTGGCATACTTGCATTTGGCTACATTGAAAACAATAACAATCCATTTATAATACCAAAATTAGAATTACTTTAATTGTGATCAATTGATTGAATTTATGTATAGTTTAGTTGAAGATTATGATTGGATCCGTAAGAGTAGAACCATCCGATTGTAGAACCATGAAATGGTTTGGTGTAAATTTTACTTTCTTATCAGATTTTTTAAAACATACGATTTACACCTAAAATCGGGGTAAATTGCTAATAACACCAGAAATGTTCAAAAATTTATCTAATTTATCGTAAATTAATTTATCCAGAAATGTTTTTTAGCACTTTATTTCTAAAACCCTATTGGATGTAATTTATGTTTATCCAAACGGTTGAATGCTATGTAACACCGATTCGGTGTTGTGGTAACCTTTTATTTTTTAGGATGAACCAATAAACGAATATAAACCCCAAAAATCAAATAAAAATCTACTTAGATCGGCAGGTGTACCTCGATATCCCGAAAGACAGAATCTCGATTGACCAAATCACGAAAGACATAATCCAGATAAGACAAAATCCAGACTAGACAAAATCCAGAGTAGACAAAATCCAGACTGGACTTAATCCAGACAGGATATAATCCAGACAGGACATAATCCAGTTAGAAAATCCACACAAATGTTAAACGCGCGCGCGTTTAAAATTTGTCTGGATTTTCTGTCTGGATTACTATCCTCCGTTCGGTTCATAACTCACATAACCAGGAAAACCCAAAAAACTTAAATGTGGTAATAAAACTGTACATGCCACGTGTGATTATTTCTTTAATGCATTTATTTCAAAAACTTTACGATTCTTGCAATATAAAATGGGAAATCACTAAAATGTAATGAAACAAAAATGAAAATTGAGTTTTATGTTAATGGAGTAATGGCCGGTTGCACAGAAAAATGACTAACGATTGGTTAGTTGTGCGCCAGATAAATTTTTTATATGAAATGTGGTTTTGCAATCAGGAAAAAATCAACTCATAGCGCACAACTAACCGATCGTTAGTCATTTTTCTGTGCAACCGGCCATTAGTCAAATAGTGGTCTGGTAAGATAAATCATACTTATACGTATTATATATCTATGGGTAGTGTTTCTTAAAATTGAGTTGTTAAGTAATAAATAAAACATATTAAAATAATAAATAAATTTGTGGTTTTGTGCACATAATTACAGGTAAGTAATTATAATATAGATTAGAGCAAAATTATGCACGAAAAAATTAAATTTCAGTATAAATTTAGATATGGATATGGACATACAAATATTGAAAACTAACAAAAGTGGATTGAAACTAAAGTTAACTGGATTTCTATATCATGTAGATAAAAAGCGAAATCTAAAAGTGTACTGGATTTGTGAAAAACAGAAATCGCACTACTATAAAGGAAGCACAATCACGATGCACACGTCGTTAAAGCTAATACCTCCATTAAGAAAAACGCAAGCGCGACCGTAATAAAATCATGCCAAATAATATCCTCTGTGACTGCGGAAAGTAATCCTCTTTGTAGAAAATATTTGCCTTCTTCATCTGCACAGCAGAAAAAAATATATAGACAGAGACAAAAACTGCAGTTGAAGCAGCCCAAATCTATAGAAGACATCGAAATCCCTGAACAATTGCAATACATCGATAGGAAATTCTTTTTACTTTCTATTAAAAAATTTGAAGGTCAATGTATTATTATCCTGGGTACCATTGAGAATATCCACCTGTTATCAAAGTCCAAGTTTTGGATTATGGATGGTACTTTCAAAGTAGTACCATCATTGCTACGACAGATGCATGCAGTGAAATAGTTCCTCTTGTTTATTGGTTAATGTCCGTAAAAAGCGATCGTTGCTATAATGAATTTGTATATGAACTTAGGAGCATTGCTTGTGATAATGAAATCTGTTTAAACCCCAGTCATATTATTCCAGATTTCGAAAGAGCAAGTACTAACATATTTAAATCGTATTTCCCAGAAACACAATTTAAAGGGTGTTTCTTTCACCTCGGTCAAATTACATGGCGTAGAATTCAAAAGCAAAAACTTGAAAAAAATATGGAACCAATGAAGAATTTTCACTACAAATAAGAAAACTGAAAGCTCTTGCTTTTGTGCCAGCTAATGAGATTTGTGATTACTATGAAGCCATCAAAACTGGAAACCGAATTTTTTTGAAAATAGCAACATTTTTAGAAGATAATTATATTTATGGTAAGCGGTCAAAACGAGGGAAACATCTCCCCATGTACCTTCTTTCTGGTCAGTATATGATAATATCATGTTTAACCTTCCACGTACACAAAATAAAATCGAGGCCTGGCATAGAAGGTTATCATCTTTAATAGAGTCTAAACACACAAATATTTACAATTTAATTTCAAATTTAATTAAAGAACAAATAGTGGTAGAAACAAAGTTAGAAAAAGTCAATGCCGGGGAAAATCAACCAAAAAGGCGCTGTTACGCAAAGAAGGAAGAATGCATTAAAATAATAATTGGTGAAAGAAAAAATTATTCTAAAGATGACTTTTTGGAAAACATTGCCACACATCTATCTCTAATATAAGGCAATTTTGTTAAATTTATTCTTGTTTTATTTTTTTTAATTGGGATACTAATTTTTTATTATTTCCAAAAAGGCATTTTTTTGAATTAATGTTATTTGCGTTTCAGTTCTTAAGTTAACATGAAAATGAAGAAATTAAACAAAATTTCTCAATTTTTTTTTTTAATTATTTAGTGTTCATAAATTTTTATATATCTGGATTTTTCCCTGTAGGGATTTTATCTTGTCCGTATTTTGTTTAATCTGAAATTTGTAATGTCCTTATTTTACGCTGTCTGGATTATGTCTAATCTGGATTTTTAAGAAATGTCGGGATTTTGTCCTGTCGGGATATTGAAAGTCTGAATTACGGGGTGCTTCCAAATCGGCATATATTTTTCAGGACGTATGTGATATAAAAAGGAAAATCACATAATATAACACAACAATATCAAAGACAAAAACAACTAAAATAATTTAGAAAAAAAGCATTGATGTTGCATTTTTAAAAACTAGTGAATCTATCCATTTCTCTGTATACTTAAAACACAGTGAATTTGTATCATCTAAAATATAGATAAGGGACTTGTGTTACACTTACCCTACAATAAAAATTAACCGTTATAGAAAAGTTGGAGTCGGAGGTGTCAATTAAAAATGAAATGCTGTTACACTCACAAACTTGCATGGCGATCTGTTTCATCGCATTTGTACTAGCGCATCAAGACACGTAGACACAATACGAGAAACACCTGTCATTGTTGGTAGAGCACGCAATCCTAGAGTTTTTAAAAGAATAATGCATCGCCTGCCCGTATTATATTATAATTATAAGAATTCATCGTTCACAGGACCAATTTTCCAAGATCGGTTCCTAAAAAAATTTGTTCCTGCAGTCCGATCGTTTCAAAAAACGGAGCTTGGAATAGAACGAGAAGAAATAAAATGGTATTTGCTTCTGGACAATGCATCTGCTCATCCATCGGCGGTAACAGTTAAAAAAATTATTTTTATATAACGGACAATCAGTTATAACGGATTGCCCTCGTCTGAATTAGTCCGTTATATCGAGATTTTTAACGTAAAACTGTTCCTTCATGTAAATCTGAATTTGGGTTTATTGAACAATGAGTTACCGACAAAAAAGACATGGTTCTGGGAAATGAGAACTTATTACTATGCGACAATATCTAGAACGTATAAATGCAGTTTCTGACACGAATCCGATGTTATGCCGAAGGTATTGTGAACCGAAAATAACCTATGCCTGTGATTGTCATGTTCATGCCGATACTCATACTGACACCATTTGTTTGTCAAGGTACGGAATTGAGTTCTAGTCACTATTCAGAACTGAGTAAAAAATAATTTTTAGTGTCCCAGTGCCGTCTGAAAAAATTTCCGAAAAACCGGACAACTAACATCGGATTGACGGTACTATCAGATCAACGATACAGCACAGTACTAAATTAAAAGTTAGATTCAGTCTTTTCAAATATGTAATGAAATTTTCGACATTATCGACATATTGTCTACATTCTCTACATTGTCGGCATCATAGTTTAAATTGTCTACAAACATTAACTACATTATCTATAGACAATATGGCACAACATTGCTGCGGATATATTGAACGCACCCTTGTAATTTTTATGTTTTAATTAACGTTGAATCGTGCAAATAAACTATTAGAGATTCGTGAACATCTTAATTGTTTTTTTACAGCTACATAGGTAATATACAAAACGAAGTCGATATGATTTTATTGTATAGTGAATATAAAAAAAATAAATTAAAACGTAAATCTTAATCAGTTTATAATTTATTCCTTATAACATAATAATTCGAATAATAAATTTACCGTAGCAAATTTAATAAATTTGAAATATTAATTATATATCGTTTCTATTTTATTTATGTAAATTAATGTAGAAAAATTATTGATTGACTTTTGCGGAATGAATTTATATACATAATTAAGACGCGCGCGGAACCGTGAAAGATTTTTACATTGTTGAGATGAAAAGAATGGAAAATATAGAAATAGAACTGATTTTGTTCTTTATATCAATGTGTTCCTTCTCTTTTATATACACATTCTGACAGTTTAATTAAGCTTTTATTTGAAAGCTCGTTAACATATTCAAACTATCAGCATAATATAAAGATGTTTTCGTCTGTATAATTAGTCAAAAAATATTTAGATGGTTGAATGAAGATGAATTCCCCGCGGTGTGTTTGTGTGGCTGGGTATGTACACACACACGGTTCTAGTTAATTGCTTTCACACGGTAGTGCACTAAATTGTATATATATCGTATTTTGAATGGCCTTTGTTATATTTAGAGACAGTAGTTTGATGACTTTTGATCGTTAATTATCCCCTTTATTATGACCTTAACACTGCAACGCTATTATATGATGCCGGTCGATTGATACGCATAAAATGAATGAAGCCCGTTAACATCTGGAACTATTATTCGTTTTGCATAAAAAGTATAATAAAATTACCGAACATAGCCATAGGCCAATCTATATTATATGCTTACCAACTTACCACTAAATCGAAGTGATTTTAATTAACTAATTTATTCCGATTGATTAAATTACGTACATGCGTTACAAACCACCGCGTTGAGTGATTTGTGAAATGTTAACCGATGAAAATGGAATAAAATAGATCGATCCCTTGTGTGATCTGTACTACGTAATTTTTGAATTCAATCCCTTTATTACAGATGCATACGTATTACCATTGAATAAAGGGAATTATGCGGTGCGGTTGAGATTTTTTTTTTGTGTAAGGGTGGAAATATTTTATTTCTCTAATATTTTAGGGGAAATTTTGTTGTGTGCGGTTTGGTTTGGCGGTTTTATGGATATTGCACTCGTTGATGTCGTACGGTGTATATGGGAAATGGGTTAAAAACAAATTATGAAATTTAATAAGATACTACTTTACCTCTCGACGTTTTGTTTGTATGTGCCTGGCTTATGATGGATCTATTTATATACACTTGCTTATTTACTCTAATTGAAATGATGAATTATTATTATTATTCATTCCGTTCGTTCTGTATAGTATAGATATATAGTATATTTAGAAGGGGGTGATAATGGTTTTGTACTATTTTGAAAGAAATTATGGTATATGGTTCGGTTTTGTTGATTTGATTAGAAATAATTTGAATAATTTTTAATTTCTCTTTCGGGTTCTACAGCCACCTGATGTAATTCAAAATTAGCAAGAAGAGGTCACTAAATTGCATGAGAACAAGTTTATTTCAATGATGGGAATGCTGTTTCATGGCGAGTTTAGAATACCCTTTTTACGAATTTAGAAATCCGAGTATTACTGAATCTGGATTTTCTTAAACCAAATCTCAGTTTTATTTTGAGTAGAAATCAAAAATGTTCTTTAAATTGCCCGTCAATGTCGCTTTATTTATTTTTCATATTTATTCTTCTATTAGGTATTTAGTTTAAACTTCTATTACCACAGTTTCGAAATGGCGGAGTTTTTACATTGCAGCTCTGATGAATAACATTGACAGATTTCATTACGCTTAAGTGAATATTAACCACTTTTAGCTTAAGAGAAGATTTGTTAGTTAATGTGTTAATTACTGATTTCTACTAAAAATAAATCGTTTTCAGCAATTGTAGACCCAATATCAAGTGTACGGTGATTGGGCAGGCAAGAAAACTAAAATTTTAGGTTCTTTATTAAAGGGAGGCAAAGTTATTAGATCCATACCGTCCCGCAGTGCCTCCCGGGTAATTCAAAATTAATCAAGCCGTGTAGAGAAGATGAGCAGAGGAAATTTCAGAAGTCACCAAATCAAAGTATCTTCCCCAGGTTAGGGGTGGCTGAAGTGGGTGTCTCTCTTGTAGTTAGTGGCTCGCTTTATAAACGTGTTTCAGTTCTCGGATTGGTTTATTAGATTCATCGGAACAACGACCTCGGAAAATATACACAGACAACGCAATAAAAATGGAAACCCAAAGACATTTTCGAACTAGATGGAAAAGTACACATCAAACGAACTTGTACTTTAAGGGTTGCTTTACATAATGCGACGTGTAACGTGTGACGGGAGCTTGTTGCCAACCACAGACTAATATTTTGACATTCGTCACACGGCACACGCCGCATGTCGAGAGATGGTTTAATTTTATCATTTCGGACAGCGGGCGCACAAACTCTACTACTGATACTGTACGATCATCATGTGACTTATCGTGTGATCGAAGTATCCTTGGACGTAGTGGGACCAGCTTACATTCAATATTGCAAAGAGATCTGTTGGCGTTGGATCCCGCATAATTTGATAAATGCCCAAAAAAACGCCCAAAAAGAAGAGGTTGAAAGAAATGCACCAACATTATAATTGTGGTGCTCCAAAACATCTGTATTACGACGTGATAAGTGACAACTATTGGATCTATGTGTATCAGCTCTAAACCAAACAGCAGTTGATAGTATGGCTGTTGTAATGTGAGCTAAAAAAACAATAGCTGTTCTCGCGCGAAGGACTGCGAAGAAAATGGTCGAATGAAGGTGAATAGCAAATTTGGCTGTCTAATATCAATGATAGTGAGCAATATTTTTAACAATAGCTCTACATATGTTTTCTTCTTACAGACTTGCTACAAACACAAAATCATTAATTTTTAGATTATAAGCAATATTCATCATACCACAGTATTACATCGGGGCATTTCTGTTTCAAGAACCAATATCTTTACCATGGAACAAGTATTCACTTCCTGCATGTCATTATTTTACCCCAGTTATATTTATTTTAGAATTATATTAATTTCATATTTTTAAGCAATGCTTGAACAGTATGTAACTTCTCATTTTGTTTGTGGTTACGTTACTTCCTGCATGTAATATAGATTTTATTTAATAAAATAATACATTTTTTGATTAGAGACTATAAACATCATTACACAATATAACATTGTTTCATTTGTTTTAGCCAGTAACACGAAGGAAAATATTCTTCCTGGTTGTTTATGTTTTGAGTTAATTATATTTGTTTAAAAATGGTATTAATTCCAGTTATTTGAGCGAAACTTATATAATATCATCTGAGACAACCTAAAACAGATATTTCATCCTATGTAAACGTAAAAATTTAAACTGCGATTTCATCACAGAAAAAAAGAGAAATCACAGATACAATGATAACATTATCAGAAGTTTGTTTTGTTTTCATTTATTAGTTCAAATGAAAAATCTTGCTTTTGTAAATTTATACAACTTTGCTAAATTATTCCCAATATCTACTTCGTGCATGTAATAACAAGTTTTTTCGACAAAATAATACATTTTTAAATTACAGGGTATATTCATCATACCACAGTAACACTTTGATGCACTTATATATTTAGAACCAATAGATGCATTTATTAATTTAATTAAATTGGATGATTAGAAAAAAAGTATTTTTATAATTTTAATAAAGCTTTTAACCTGTTTTTGCTAGTTACAAGAAAAAAATTATTCACTTCCTGCTTGTAAATCTACTGAGCTAATTATATTTTGATAATTTCGGTACAAATTCCTGTTATTTGAGCGAAACTTAAATTGTTTCATCTTGCTTGTGTTAATTTATACAATACAACTTTGCCAAAATATCTTCAATATTTAGTACGTGCTTGTAATTATAAATCTATTCGACAAAATAAATTTTAAGATTAGAGGCAATATTCATTATACCACTGAATTACATCAATATCTTGCCTTTTTTAAAACGGATTTATGGATTTTAAAATATAATTAAAGCTATAAAACTGGGTAATTAGTACAATGGAAAAAGTATTCACTTCCTGCATGTAAAGATTTTACCGTAGTTATATTTATTTTAAAATTATATTAATTTCTTGTGTTTAAGCAAAACTTTTTAAGAATGAATTTGTCATCTTGTTTGCGGTTATGTTACTAAATTTTTCTAATTGAATTGAAAATGCCCTTTCTGCATGTAATTTTAACTTTTTTTTAATAAAACAATAATTTTTTTGATTAGAGATTATTAAAATCATTTTTCAATATCACATTGATACATTTGTAATACCAATAAATTAATTTAATAATTTTAATAAAGCTTTAAAGCTGTTTTTGCGAGGAACAAGATAAAAAGTATTCACTTCCTGCTTGTAATTATTCTGAGCTCATTACATTTATTTAAAAATGGCATTAATTTCTGTTATTTGTGCGAAACTTATATAATATCCTCTTGCTTGTGTTATTTAATACAGCTTTGCCAAATTACTTACTATATTTCCTTCGTGCATGTAATAACAAGTTGTTTGACAAAATAATACATTTTTAGATTAGAGGCTATATACATACATATATACATATATACCACTGTATTACATCGATGCATTTTTATTTTTAAAACCAAGAGATGTATTTAATAATTTGATTTTTAAAACTGGTTTATCTGTAACATGGAGTAAGTATTCACTTCTTGCATGTAATATTTTATTGTAGTTGTATTTGTTTTAAAATTGTATTAATTTCATGTATTTAAGCAAAACTTGAAAACTATATAATTTCTAAACTTTTTGTTGTTACTTTACAAAATTTCGCATATTGAATTATAAAATTCCCTTCCTGCATTAAAAAACATTAAATTTTTTGATTAGAGACTATAAAATTCATATCACAATATCACTTTGATACGTTTGTAACACCACTAAATGAATGTTTACAATACATTTGTAACATCAATAAATGAAACCTGTTTTTGCCAGTAACAAGAAGAAAAGTATTGGCTTCATGCTTATAAATATTTTGGGATCATTATATTTGTCTAAAAATTGTATTAATTTTAATTATTTGGATGAAACTTATATAAGATGATCTTGTTTGTGTTATTTTATACAACTTTGTTAGATTATTTCTATTCTTACTTCGTGCATGTAATAATAAGTTTATTCGACAAAATAATAAATTTTTAGATTACTACCTATATTCATCACACCACAATAGTGGCATCGATGCATTTCTACTTTTAAAACCAATTGATGCATTTTATAATTTAACTAAAGCTCTAAGATTGGATTATTTGTAACATGGATCAAGTATCCACTTGCTGCATATAAATATTTTAACACCAGTTATATTAATTTAAAAATTATTAATTTGATGTGCTTAAGCAAAACTTGAAAGTATGTAGTTTTTCAACTTGTTTTTTGTTCTGTTACTAAGTATCGCAAATTGGTTAGCAAAATTTACTTCCTGCATGTTAAATGACTATATTTAATAATACAATATTTTTTTTTTATTAAAGACTATATAAATCATTCCAAAATTGCACATTGATGCATTTGCAATTTTAAACCTAATAAATGAATTTTATAATTTCGTCAAAGCTTTTAACCTGTTTTTTAGTAGTAACAAAAAGGAAAATATTCACTTCCTGCTTGTAATTATTTTGAGGTAATTATATTTGTTTAAAAATTGCAATAATTTTAATTATTTGAGCGAAACTTATATAAGATCATCTTGCTTGTGTTATTTTACACAACTTTGCTTAATTATTTCCAATATTAACTTCGTGCATGTAATATAAAATTTATTCGACAAAATAGTACAATTTTAGGTTACTGGCTATATTCAACATTCTACAATATTACATTGATATGTTGCCGTTTCTAAAACCAATAGATCCATTTCATTATTTAATTAAAACTGTAAAATTAGATTATCTGTAACACGGAGCAAGTATCCACTTCTTGCATGTAAATATTTTACCCTAGTTATATTTATTTTAAAATTGTATTATGTTCATGGAAAAAACTTATGAAAACTATGAAGTTACTCATCTTGTTTGTGGTACTAAACCACATTTCTACTAAATATTGCAAAATTGTTAGAAAATTTCACATTCTGCATGTAAAATGACTTTATTTAATAAAAGAATGTTTTTTTTTTTAATTCGAGAGTATTAACATTATTCCACCATATCCGATTGGTATGTTTGTATTTTTAAACACAATATTAAATTTAATAATGTAATTAAAGCTTTTAATCTGTTTGTGCTAGTAACAAGAAGAAAAGTATTCACTTCCTGCTTGTAAATATTTTGGGATAATTATACTTGTTTAAAATTTTTATTAATTTCAGTTATTTGAGCGAAAATTGTATAAGATCATCTCGCTTGTGTTATTTTATACAATGTTGCTCAAATTTTTTCAATATTTACTTCGTGCATGTTATAACAAGTTTATTGGACAAAGAAATACATTTTTAGATTACAGGCTATATTCATTATACCTCAATTTTACAACGATACGTTTCAATTTTAAAACTAACAGATGCATTTTATAATTTAAATAAAGCTTTAAAATTGAATTGACTGTAACACGGATTAAGTATCCACTTAAACAGAACAAAAACAGAATATTTTTTTTTTGATTTTACTATAAACTTTATTCCTATAGCACATTGATGTATTTGTATTTTTAAACCCAATAATGACTTTAATAATTAAATTAAACCTTTTAACCTGTTCTTGCTATTAACACAAAGAAAAGTATTCACTTCCTGCTTGTAAAAATTTGGAGATAATTATATTTGTTTCAAAATTTAATTTATTTCTGATATTTGAGCGAAACTTATATAAAATCACTTCGCTTGTGTTATTTTATACAACTTTGCTAAATAATTTTCAATATTTACTTCGTGCATGTAATAACAAGTTTATTCGACAAAACAATACATTTTTAGATTACAGGCTATATTCAAAAAACCACACTATTGCATCGATGCATTTCCATTTTTAAAACAAATAGACGTTTTTAGTAATTTAATTAAAGCTTTAAAATTGGATATTCTGTAACAAGGAGCAGGTATTAAGTTCCTGCAATTAAATATTTTACCAATATTTTTTAGTTATATTTATTTTAAAATTGTATTAATTTCATATGCTTAAGCAAAACTTGAAAAGTACTAAGTTTTTCATCAAGTTTATGGTTGTGTTACTAAAAATTGATTAGCAAAATTTACTTCCTGCATATAAAATGATTTTATTTTAATAAAACAATATTAATTTTCTTTTGATTAAAGACTGTAAATATCATCCCACAATAGCACGTTGATTCATTTTTATTTTTAAACTCAATAAATATTTAAAATTTTTATTAAAGCGTTTCACCTGTTTTTGCCAGTAACAAGAAGAAAAGTATTCACTTCCTGCTTGTAAATATTTTGGGATAATTAAATTTATTTAAAACTTGCATAAATTTCTGATATTTGAGCGAAACTTATATTAGATCATTTTGCTTGTGTTATTTTATACAACTTTGCTAATTTTTTTTCAATGTTTCGTCGTGCATGTAATAACAAGTTTATTCGACAAAATAATAAATTTTTATTCGTGTGAAGTTTGTCCTAAATTATCCTAAAGCAACAACAAATTTTAGGACAAATTTATTACAAACTTCATAAAACTATATAATCACGTGAAGTTTATCGCACGCTAGGTAGATAGACATATGAGTCCAAAATTTATATGGTTCAATAAATTGGCGGACCTTTTACACCCTAAGGCTTAAGATTTTTTCTTCTTTTCAACACAACCAATACTTTTCCCGTGTCACGTATATTCGAATAGCGGGAATTCCCACGAGCAGTGGGTCATCACACTCGCTTGGTAGATAGACATAGGAGTCCGGAACTTATATAGATCAATAAATTGGCGGACCTTTTAAACCCTAAGGCTAAAATTTTTTTCTTCTTTTCAACGGAACCAATACTTTTCTCGTCCCACGAATATTCAAATAGCGGGAATTTTCACGATCGGCGAAACTTTCTATTTCGTTATAAAATGACTAATAGGGTACATAAACTATTAGCAGTGACAAATTGGTGGACATTTTAATAGAAGTACCAGTCCCAGACTAATTTTCATTGCTCTAATACGTGCACTCAAATTACACGGTTAAATTTAAATATAAACATTATTGTTGGTTTAAGGACTATTAAGGTCAAATGCGTATATTTTTAGATTACAGGCTATATTCAATATATCACAATATTACATCAATGCATTTACATTTTTAAAACCAATAGATGCATTTTATAATTTAATTAAGTTTTAAAATTGGATTATCTGTAACATGGAGCTGGTATCCACCTCCTGCATGTAAATATTTTACTATAATAATATTTATTTTAAAATTGTATTAATTTCATGTGCAAAGCTTGAAAATTATTAAGTGTGTCATCTTGTTTATGTTCTGTTACAAAATATCCCAAATTGATTAACTATTATTTTTTCACTTACTGCATGTAAAATGACATTATTATATTTATTTTTTTACTGCATGTAAAATGACTTTATTATATTTTATTTTATATTTTTTTTTTGATTGGAATCTATAAACATCATTTCCATCGCACATGCATTTGTATTTTTAAACCCAATATTGAATTTAATAATTAAATTTAAGCTTTTAACCTGTTTTTGCCAGTAACAAGAAGAAAAGTATTCACTTCCTGCTTGTAATTTTTTTGAGGTTATTATATTTGTATTAAAGTTGTATTATTTTGAGTTATTTGAGCGAAACTTATATAATATCATCTTGTTTGTTTTGTTTTATATAACTTTGTTGATTTATTCTAATACTTCGTGCTTGTAAATTACAAAATTTTTTGACAAAACAATAAATTTTTAGATTAAATGCATTATTCATAATACCACTGTATCACATCAATATATTTCTATTTTTTAATTCAAAGGATGACTTTTATAATTTAATTAAATCTTTAAAACTGGATTATCTATAGCATGGAAAAAGTATTCACTTCCTGCAATTAAATATTTAACCATAGATATATTTATATTAAAATTGTATTAATTTCATGTGTTTAAGCAAAACTTGGTTTGCTAGATAAATAGCAAAACTCACTTCCTGCATGTAATTTTAATTTTTTTTAATAAAACCAATACATTTTTTGATTAGAGGCTTTACAAATCATTTCACAATATCACATTGATACATCTGTAGTACCAATAAATGAATTTAATAATTTTCATAAAGCTTTTAACCTGTTTTTGCGAGGAACGAGAAGAAAAATATTCACTTCCTGCTTGTAATTATTTTGAGCTAACTATATTTGTATAAAAATGACATTAATTTCAATTATTTGAGTGTGACTTATATCATCTTGCTGGTTTTATCTTATGTAACTCTGCAGATTTTTTCCCATAATATACTTGGTGTATGTTTGACAAAACAATAAATTTTTAGATTACCGGCTATGTTCGTTATATCACAGTATCACATCGATACATTTTTATTTTTAAAACTAATAAATGTATTTAATAATTTAATTAAATCTTAAAACCGGTTTATCTGTAATTTGGATAAAGTATTCACTTCCTGCATGTAATATTTTACCATAGTTATATTTATTTTAAAATTGTATTAATTTCATGTGTTTAAGCAAAACTTAAAATTATGTAGTTTCTCAGCTTGTTGTGGTTCTGTTGCTAGATTATGCAAATTGAATAGCACAATTCACTTCCTGCATGTAATTTTAACTTTTTTTAATAAAATCATATATTTTTTGATTAGAGACTATAAAGTTCATTTTACAATATCACTTTGATTCATTTGTAATACAAAAAAATGAATTTAATAATTTTAATAAAGCTTATGATCTGTTTTTGCGAGAAAAGTGTACAATTTCTACAAGTAATTTTAATTATTTAGAGCTAATAATATTTGTTTAAAATGGTAGTAATTTCAGTAATTTGAGCGAAACTTATACAATATCTTTTTGCTTGTGTTATTTCATATAACTTTGCCTAATTATCGCCTTAATTTTCTTCTTGCATGTAATAAAAAGTTTGTTTGACAAAATAATAAATTTCTAGGATACAGGCTATATTCATCATACCATAGTATTACATCGGTTTTATTTTTATTTTTAAAACCAATAGATGCATTAAATAATTTAATTCATGTTTTAAAACTGGATTATCTGAAACATGAAGCAATTATTTACTTCCTGCTTGTAATATTTTACTTTAGTTATATTAATTTTCAAATTTTATTAATTACATGTGTTGAAGCAAAACTTGAAAAGTATTTAACTTCTCTTTATCTAGTTTATAGTTACGTATTTGTTTAAAAATGTTAATTCCTTTTTGAGCGAAACTTATATAATATATTCTTGCTTGTGTTATTTTATACAACTTTGCTATAGTATTCCCAATACTTACTTCTTGCATGTAATAAAGTATTTTTGACAAAATAACCAATTTTTAGATTCCAGGCTATAATCATCACAGTATTTTATCGATGTATTTTTATTTTTAAAACCAATAGATGTATTTAATAATTTAACTCAAGCTTTAAAACTGCATTATCTGTAACATGGAGAAAGTATTCACTTCCTGCATGTAAATATTCAACCAAAGTAATATTTATTTTAAAATTGTATTAATTTTATGTGTTTAAGCAAAACTTGAAAAGTAATACTTAAAAATAATCTTATTAAATTTACTCATATTATAGTCAACAGGTTTTAGATCGTGAAAACTGTTAACGAAACAAAATTGAAAAAAATAAGTACATGAGATAGTTTAATGAATCCATGAAGGGATCCATCCTCCTGAATTAAATTAACAAACGATTTTTAGATTCGGACAGTCAGAGTACTTGTAGGTTATTTAATTTAATGAATATGCCAAATGTCAGGTTATTATCAATTGCGATTTAATAGTGAACTACTCACCTTTTTGGAATCATGTTCTCTCATAGAAGGCCCTGTGAATTTTAATTGATCTTAAACTCATTTAGTTGGAATTTATAATACAAAGTCTGTTTAAGATAATAATTTAGTTATATTTCTATTAATATCAAAATCAATCGAGTTTCTTACGAACATTGTAATTTCTTAGTGCAATTTCCCCTAAAATTGTACTACTAATTGGGCCAGTTTGATTAACCAATTTTCTTAAATGACCATCTGCATTTGAAAGTAATATATGTGGATGATCAAATTCCACAATTCTCCCATCGTCCAAAACTAGAATACGATCACTATCGATAACTGTATTTAAACGATGCGCGATCGTAATTACGGTATAATTCGCAAATTTTTCACGAATCGTACGTTGAATTAAATTATCTGTTTCTAAATCAATGTTTGCGGTGGCCTCGTCAAGTATTAAGATTTTATTATTCGTTAAAATGGCACGGGCTAGGCAAATTAATTGTTTTTGTCCAGTGCTAAAATTAGATCCATCATCTGAGACTTTAGCTTCTAGTTGTTCTGCCATATTTGTAATGAATTTTTTCATTTCAACTTTTTCGAGGGCTTCGTAAATTTCTAAATCCGACTTGGTGCCAAAGGGATCTAAATTCATTCGAATCGTACCCGAAAATAATACCGGATTTTGTGGTATGATTGCCAGTTTACTGCGCAGATCGTGCAATCCCAGTATGTTAACGTTAATATCATCAATTTTTATGGTGCCACGAATTTCGGCTAGTCGGAATAATGCCTGAACGATACTCGATTTTCCAGCCCCGGTTCGTCCAACAATACCAATTTTTTCCTATCGCATAAAACAATATTGTAATTTAAACTTGGTGAAAACTAAAATTTATTTACATACCTGAGGAAGCACTATAAAATCTAGATCTTTTAAGACATACTCTCCATCTGGTGAGTAGCGAAAATATAAATGTTCGAATTCGATTTTACCTTCGGTTGGCCACGATGATGGTGGTTTTTTGATCGATTCCAATGGCGGTTCTGATGGTAATTCTATATATTCATTAACACGTTCAACTCCAATTAGTTTTAGTTCTAATTCTGCGACACGTCCCATTCCCCACTGGCTTAAGCCAAGTAATTTTATCGATCCAATTATTGCTGCACCAACGCTACCACCCAAAAACGCTCCAATATCTTCGAATATAAGAAAGCTGAGTGTAACAATTCCAATATTAAGAATACAAATTATATTCAGCCAAAATGCAAACGCGATTGCGGCTGTGCTGCACATAAAACATGTTGAAGTATTTATATCCTGTATTTTATCAAATTCGTACGCGATTTTTTCTCCTGCATTTTGGGATCGTATAGTTGATAGACCCTGTAGTGTTGCATTGGTGTGTGCCAGTACAGGACTATGAGCTAAAATATAAAGAAAAATATTTACGATTGCGTTAAACGAAAATAAAATTTGCCGAAATACGCACTTAAGGCAGTTAACCTCGTTATAGAACGCGAGGTTTTAATATAAATTTGCCTAATTATTCCTAAACCGAAGCACATAATCACCGCAGGAATTAATAACCAGTAATTAATCATTACTACAACAACTATGATAGCGACTGCCTCCATTACGAACTAAAATGTCTGAAGTTATTAAAATCAGGTAATGATTTTTTTAGGTACAAGTGTTACTTACCACAGATGTGTCTATTAAGCTTAGCGGCAAATCTATATCCACGATGGTTACATCACGAGAAAATCTATTTAAAATCCTCCCTGATGAATTGTTATTGAAAAAGGTCATTGCAGACCGGATTACTCCGTTAAACATTTTATCGTGTAAATTTCGTGATGCCCTCAATGCTAAGTTGAAATACCCGCTAAATCCAATCACAGTCAGAATAATTAGAATTACTATTAAAGCTGTATACGCATTTAAGTAATTACTTCTTTTAACGTTTAACACCTCGCTGGCGATTGTTTCATTAAAATATTGATTAGATTTATGAAGTTCTTCCCAGTTGACCCATTCAGACAAGAAATAATCTAGGCCACGAAAAAGGAATTTACTCGTAAGTATTATGCCAACCGTGGTCATGAGCAACCAAGTGCGATTCATTGCATTAAAATAAATGTTAAAAAGTTTTAACGAAACGCTGCCTTTTTTAAAATGTTCTGCTTTTTGATCGACATTAATTGTTGTATCCTTAATGAGACCATTTTCTACAATTTTGTCCGGGACTTCATTTAGTTTCTCAGCATGTTCATGTAAATTTAATATTTCGTCTAATTTTAAATGTGCAATCGACGTATAATCACCTTGTGATTCGATTCGCCCCCCGTTCATATAAATGATGTGCTGTATATTCTGAATTAGCTGCAGTTGATGAGTTACCAAAATCACGCATTTTGGTTTTAAGTATTTTTCAATGCATTCAACGAATATATGTCGTCCAACATTAACATCTACTGCTGAAAATGGATCGTCGATTAGGTAGATGTCAGCATTTTTATATATCGTGCGGGCAAGACTTACACGAGCTTTTTGACCACCGCTAAGGATCACGCCGCGTTCGCCAACGAAACAACCGTCACCGTCCGGTAACAATTCAAAATCTCGTTCGAGGGCACAAACACGGCACACCTCTTTATAACGAGTTTCATCAAATTTGTCAACAAACACTATATTTTGTCGGATTGTGCCATCAAATAGCCATGGTTCTTGTGCAGCATAACTTATTTGGCCATTTATCTCAACTGAGCCTTCATTTAATTCTAGTTCGCCCAGTATCGTGTTAATCAAAGTAGATTTACCCGATCCTACTTTACCAATAATCGCCGTTAGACTATTCGATCGCGCCATTAAATCTATAAAAAATATTCCGCTTTCTTTCGTTTCGGTATTCCAAAAAGCGGTTACGTTTTTAAGCACAATCCCTTTATCGGTGGCGTTCCGATTTTGAATTCGTTGGGTTGTTAACAGTTTGATGTTTTCTTGTGACGCTCCAATCGTATCGATTTTTTCATGACGTAACAGGAATGTTTTGATACGCGTCATTGCCACATAAAATTCAACAAACGATTTAATTGCCCTTGGCCAAAACAGTATCATCTGTAAATCGAGTATACTAAAAATGACCGACGTCACGAAAACTTTTCGTGCATCCAGCGTATTATCCAATTTAACGTAACAAAATAGCGATACAAACAGTGCTAATTTGCCTACAATAGTTACTGTGTAATGTATCGTCATCAAATTGTATCGTTTGCGAATCGCACTAATTTCGTCTTTTCGTACTTTATCAACAATTTTGCTAAATGAATATTCCCACGCGTACATTTTGATTACTTGAATCCCGTGAATAATTTCGTTCATAAAACGTACCCGATTATCAGTCCGTTTTGATAAATTAATTGTGTATTTTGCTAGCATTTTACCAAGCCATACTTGAAGTGGTATGAAACTTAGTATGAAACCAATTCCGACCAAGGCCGATGGGCCAATTTCACGGTAGACAAAATATCCCAGAAGACCTAATTCAAATGGTCCTTTCCACAGGTCATGTATATAACCGATTATGTCGAGGCGGGCCACATCATTCGTCATTAGATTTATAACGTGGCCATTCATTCCGTCGTATCCTTGAGATTTTGTTAGTTTTAGACACTGAAACAAATTTTTATTGGTACGGGTTATTTATTACAATTAAAATAGTAAATTGTTTTACCTTACGATAAATTAATGCACGTACGCCCATCTTTAGTTTTAATGATACTTGTTGCAGATGTAAGTTGAATGGGTGAAGAGTAATTAGTGGATGGATGCTGCATAATATGATTCCTATTGCATATGAATATGCTTCAGTTTTACTAATTTCCGTTTGGGCTGGCGTGAAATATGATAACAGGCCGCCTAAACATAGTGGGTTTATAATTCTGAAAAGTAATATAAAACAGGTTAGTAGAAATTATAATTTAAGTGTTCATGACTTTGATGTAGAATGAGATAAACCTGTAAAGATGGGTAGGCACACCTCATTGTAAACTCTACATTAAATTACAAGCGGGAAGAAAAACTACACACAACTAAAAAAACAGATTTAAGTATTGTGCCGAAACAGGCTGTCGGAATAGGACTGGCGTTGCCAGGCAACTTGGTCTTTTTTGACCCTACAGTTTAATCAATTAATCAATCCGAATTTTACTTACAAGCTAGGTACATTAACCAAACCCTAAAACCACGTTAAAAAAAATTAAAACTGGTCGATAACGCTACTGACTTTTAGTGTGCTGAGCCACAACTGACCGTCTGGTCGTCTTCTTTAGCCTGGGTCACTATAGTCTAAGAGACTCAAATTGATTCTGCTTTCAAATCGAATTTCCACGTTCATTTTGTTTTTATGTATTTCCAAATGCGTTATACCGCATTCACTTGCACTGTCGCTGGTTTATCGAAATGTCGATTTGTATTGCCAACAGCAATACTGATGTCTGGTAGTATTGCCACAGCCAAATACAGAAAATTGATTTCTTCAGCCAGAGAAGGAGATGTGCCAAAATTAACGTTTATTTTCAGGCCAAAGGCAAATATTTCTAAAAAAATGCATCGAAATGTTAACGAACCTTTGGAATGAATGTCTCATTCTCGAAGGAAACTATGTTGATGAATAAAGTCGAATTTTGCAAAAAAAATAAATGTTTCTTTAGTAGCTAGTCTCAGTTTTTATTGACCGACGAATGCGAGTTTTATTCTTCTTTTGTTAATAGGTTGAAGTGATCTACTTGTTTGTTGATAAAGCAAGTTGACTAGTCAAATAAAACAAAGCATTCGTTTATAAGATTTCAGTTATCATCTTGAATGTGCCGGGAATGAAATACTATAGTAGATACTGTTAAAGTTTGCCGATACGCTCCAGCCGAAAAATGTCGATAATGCAGATTCAGCTCTAACAACTAAAATTGTTCACCGAAAACTTTCGGCAATGTAGATTCAAAAACATAATGGAATGTCCGCCTGTAGACTCGGTAATGTAGATTCGTATAAATATAAAACCGAAAAATGTCGATAAATCATATACGTAAATGTAATGTTAAACTATTCAAAAATGCAAATGCTTCAAGCAAAACTTGAAAATTTCTAACAGTTTACAGTCTACAGTTTAAAAGGTTTTAGTAATGTTCACGGGTAGAAAAATTTTCAGGTCAATTTTTTTGTTGCTGTCTAGGAAAATTCATTTGAATATATCGCACACAAAAGGTTTGCAAATTTACCACAATTGAACGTTTATAGTGTCATAGCCGGAAATGAATTAAAATGAAAGGCCTTATTGATAGTCACCTTTGTAAAAAAAAAAATCAGGCCGATTTTCATGTCGGTAGCTTTGGAAAATTCGGTTCAAAAACACATTAAAATTGGTAAGGAAACCTTCAAAAATACCAAGCCCTAAAATGCCGATAATGCAAAAGAAAATTGACCTGAGATTTTTTCCAGGTGTGATCATCATTAAGACCTTGCATTTGAATCTATTTCCACGATGACACTTTAAACGGTAAATATTTAGAAATTTTAAATTTTTTTTATGCGATAATTCAAAAAAAAGTTCCCACTCCTCACAAGAAAACTTACTTGACATTTTTTCTGGTATTGAGCATCATTAACAACTATTCTGAATCTTCTTCTAGCCATAACACTTTGCACGGCCAATTTTCAGAAATTTTCAAATTTTGTGTATGCGTTATATTCAATCAAGTTTTCCCGGACTTCCCACAAGAAAATTGATCTGAAACTCTTAGCAGGTGTGAACATCATTAAGACCATTCTTCTGAATCTACTTCCAGCCATGCCACTTTAAACATCCAATTTTCAGAAATTTCAAATTTTGTGTGCGATATATTAAAAAAAAGCTTCCCAGGCTCCCCCAAGCAAATTGACTTACAATATGTTCCTGGTAAGAGCATCAATAAGAACAATTTAAACTTTAGAACTTAGAAATTTTCAAATTTTGTCTGTGTGATATATTCAATCGAGTTTTCTTGAATTCTCTACAAAAAAATTGACTTGCAATTTTTTTCCCACGAGTGATCGTCATTTAGACCTTTCACTAGAATCTTCTTCCAGCCATAACACTTTCAAATTTTAGATATTTTCCAATTTTGTGTGTACGATATATTCTATCGAGTTTTCCCAGACTCCCTACAATAAATTTAACTGAAATTTTTTCCAGGTGAGAGCATCAACATTGAATCTACTTTTAACTGTGACTCTTTAGACGGTCAATTTGCAGAAATTTTAAAACTTTGTGTGTGCGATATGTTCAAAAAAATTTTCTCAGACTCCTCACAATAAACATGACGTGAGATTTTTTGCTGTTGTGAGCATCAATTAGATCTTTTATTTGAATTTTATCGCAGCCATGATACTTTAAACAGGTAATTTTTAGAAATTTACAAATTTTGTGTATGCGATATATTTAAACAAGTTTCCCGGACGGAAGCATATTGACCTGAATTTTTTCAGGTTTGACCATTATTAAAATCTTTCATTTGAAACTATTTCCAGCCATGCCACTTTAAAAAATAAATTTTTAAAAATTTTCAAATTTTGTGTGCGTTTTCTTATTAAAAAAACGAAATTCCCACACTCCCTACAAGAAAATTGGTCTGAAATCTTTTTCTGGTTGAACACCTGGCTGAACGCATCATAAAGAACTTTTATTAGAATTTCATTGCAGCTACAGTACATGGCCATTGAATTATCAACTTTTGATTTTCTAAAATTCCACTATTAATACAAGCAATTTCTGGAAAATTTTATCTTTATTCTATACTGCCGTAATAAACATAATTGCCTTACCTGCATTTTTGGCCAAACTGAGTTTATGGTGCCATTCGATAGCTATTATTAAACTCTATCGTTATAATTATCAAAATTAATTTTTTAAAAACCCAAACACTTGTAATTTAGAAATTATTATTTCAAACTAACAAAAAAATGATGCATATACTAAGCAAGAATGACTTAAGTGCACAATTTTAAACATAATCAGCTTAACTACGTTGCAGATAAGGCACTTTTATTCCAATCGTGTTAGTTAAGTCATTATTGCTTCATTTGCTATTTTTTTTTTCTTCATGACGATGGTGGCGAAATTCAAAATGTTTGCCAAACATTTTTTTTGACAACTTTGGGATACCAAAGAAGTAACAACTCAATATTAAAAAACATACATATTGATAAAAATGTTCCAAATGTCGAAAATAGAGGAAAATATTTAAGATCAATAGATTATAAAGAGGACATAAAAGCACATATTGAATCGTTTAACCCGGTCTTATCTCACTATCGTCACGAACATGCTCTTAATAGAAGATATTTACCGTCAGAAGTAACAATACGAACCATGTTTGATTCATTTCATGAAATGAATTCCACAATCGTGTATTCCTATGACACTTACCAAACCGTAGTGAAGGAAATGAACATCAGCTTCGCCGCTCTTGGGAATGAAGAATGTGAAATATATAACATGATCCGAAATGAACACCAAAACTGCGGGAGTTGTTGTGTAACGTGTCTAGAATACGAACTTCATAAGAAAGCGAGATCTGCGTTTCAATTGACCTTCAGAAAATAATTATGTTACCTCGCATAGATATGTTTAAACAGATAATATTTTCGAACCGGTTAGTTGCATTCAACGAATCTTTCGTTCCTGTTGGTAAACTAAATTCCACGAAAAAACGAATGGCTGTAATTTGGCATCAAGCAATGTCAGGGCATAAAAAAGAAGATATTATTTCAACATTTTATAAGTTCTTCTTATACTATCGAGACGTCAAAAAATTCAAATTATGGCTAGACAATTGTGTTATCACAAAATAAAAAATTGAGCCTTGTTTTCATTTATGGTGACAGCCATAAATTGTCAAGTGGAATTAAGCCGTAAAAACAAAAAAAAACTTATGATTTTGACGATTTTAAAAATGCTGTTAAATCTGCCAACAAGCGCAATGTAATTGTTGAAACGATGACCGAGCTGGATTTTTTTGTTGTTGGAAAGATAATTCATCACAAATCAAAATTAAAATGGCAATTCTTCGACCTTATATTAGAGATATGGTTAAAATAAAATTTAAATGAGGCAGTAATAACTTA
Organism: Nephrotoma appendiculata; assembly: GCA_947310385.1. Classification (NCBI taxonomy): domain Eukaryota; kingdom Metazoa; phylum Arthropoda; class Insecta; order Diptera; family Tipulidae; genus Nephrotoma; species Nephrotoma appendiculata. The sequence continues at coordinate 280,984,532 of OX371223.1, forward strand.
TTTTATTCGGTAAATTACGACGGCGATGATTTTAAAGAGGTAGCATTTTTAAAATCTGCTTGCGATAGAAACGGTGGAATTATCTCTGATAGAAAGGACAGTCCTAAGGGGATAAGTCAACAGCACTATGACAAAATACTGAAAGAGTATTACCAATAATAATAGCGTCTTCTTGTCCCGGTATACTACAATTTAGAATCTAGTTTAAATACTATTGAAAATTCTATTTCTGTTCTATTTTTTACATGTGAAATTTTTTTATGTGGTCAAATATTTAATTTATAATCTATAATTTTTAATACATTTGTAAGTTTGTTGTATTTAATTAGTATTTGTGGCTTACCACTGGTGAGGGCACACAAATATATTACGAGGTTCTTGTTTTACAACTGAATCTTTATTATAATTTCTACGGTTTTTATTCATAAATTTAGTTTACTAAGCATATTATTATGAATGAATATAGTACAGCACATACGATGAGCGTATATTAGTTGACTAAGCAAGTTATTATACTTGAAACTAAAGTACATACGATATTATGCACCTTGTTGAGTATCAACATTCTCCCGGGCCTGACCCCCTAACCTGTAGGCGAAGACGATTATGCCAAAGGCAATAATCGCATAGAGAACAGAGTATTGATGAATGTCATGATGTGATACTGCGATTTCTTCTCCTTGCAAGTGTTGTATTCGCTTGTGCAGCTCAGTTATCTCATACCCTTAAGGTTGAGTTTTCCAAATCGATTGAGATGTTTGTAGGCCTTTTAATCCACTGCATCGATAAGTTGACTTTTGGGAGATATGATGAATTAATTACAGTTTCTTTGAAGATTTTATGTGTTGTTAAAAGAATTGACCCTTTTTTAACGTGGATCCGTTTTCAAGTGAAATTATTCCGTTGTGCGGCAGTTGTACTGCCACGAAGTCCCCATCGCAAAATATGGTAGCTTGCCGTTCTTGTCGGATTGAGAAAATCCACTTATTGCCTTTCAATTTTATCCATGTATCTTGTTTATTTTGTGATACTCCTTTTACAATATGACAGTTGGATGGTTGTTGTGACGCTAATAAATTTAACTCGCATATAGAATTATTTGCATATACGGAATAAATAGGATGGATCAACATACAAATATACTAAACTCGTCGTTTGACATCATGTAGTATTCATCACGATGTATCGAGGAAACTAAATAGTCCATTGGTGATTGAATGATGATGTCTTCGATTGTAGGAAGTGGTATTGGTTTAAATATTTGATACCTCGCTGTGTTCATCAATGGAATCTTCAACTCAAAGATCATATATTGACCACTTATTTTACCTCTGCATGACATTATTTGATACAAGCTCAATAGTTCATAGTTTTCATTTTGCGAGGGCAGCAGTACGTCAGGAGGCATATGATGTTTTATATCTTCCAGAGCCTTGCTGAGTTGATTTGGAGGTAATATTGATGTGCTCACTGCCTTATTGTGTGTGTTTAAAAGGACATCAATTAGTTTTTGTTGAGTGTCTTTGAAGTCGAGCATTAGAAGCAGTGCATGCAGGGTTAAAGATGTCAACCTTTCGGTATTGTTAATGTCATTTAACGTAGCGCCTATTTGTTTATTAATAGCTTGCCAATGACGTCTATTGTCTTCATCAGCACGTTTTAAAATGTTTAGGGTTGCATCAGCAATCGAAGTTTGGTTCTTGGCTATCATTAAAAGGTGTTGTTGATTTAGTTTGATTTTTTGTATTTCCTCTTCATAGTGCTTCGCATCACGGTCGTCAAGAACTCCAAATAAGTGACTTGCCAAGTTGCCCACAATATTTAGGATTCCTCGTTTTCTTCTCCTTTCTCTGTAGTGAAGTATTGCGTTCTTGTCCTCGATTTCAGTTAGAATGTGCATAAGCTGATTGTTAATTGCGGAGCATAGCTGATGATTATCTTCAGCTGTTTCCGTACATAGTTGATCCATGTTCCTTGCCAGACTTCTGTATGACGCCAAATCTGAGTAATAGGATGTGTGGTTAAAATAAACTACTATTTTCCACTGCTGGTTGGTGAATCGGAGGTTTCCTAGGTTTTCTAGATACATTCCAGGTTGATGATTAAAGGTGGTGATGTTGTACTTCGGCAGTTCGGCCGAGGTTACTTGATTAGGCAATGCAGTGAATGTTATTAAGCTTAGTAGAATCAATGGTAAAACCAACTTGGTGATCCTAGGAAACCTTTTGGTGCGGGACTCGCTCACAAACTCACTCACTGACTCATTTTGCGTCCTCTCGGTGTCGAGAGGTAAGACACTTATTTTGGTGATGGGTCTTTTGAACACAGAACCGTTACCAGCTTTTACTGTGACTACCCTTGTCAAACCATCGCTGCCGGGATGTAGGTCGATGATCCTTCCCAAGGGCCAGTTTGTTGGCGGTAAGTTGTTGTCCTTTATTAAAACAATGTCGTCTACTTTGACCATTGGTTGTTTTCCCGTCCACTTAGTTCTTTGTTGTTATTCGGTGATGTAATCATTTGACCAACGCTTCCAAAAATCTTGAACCAGTTTTTGTAGTAATCTCCAACGATTACTGACGGAAATATTTTCATCCAACAGGTTCGATTCTGGGATAGTAATTAACGAATCACCAACTAAAAAGTGTGCCGGTGTTAATATCAATGCAGTTGGGTCGGATGATACTGTTGTAAGCGGCCTTGAATTGAGACATGCTTCTATCTGCGATGTGACAGTTGCTAATTCTTCATATGTGAGCATTGTATCTCCAATTACCCGTTTTAGGTGGAATTTTAAAGACTTCACTGCCGCTTCCCAAAGTCCCCCGAAGTGCGGAGCAGATGGTGGTATGAATTGCCATTGAATCCCAATATCAGCTAGCATTCGTTGGATCTCATGATTTGCTTGTTGTATAGCTTGCTGTTTATCCTTTTCTAGCAATGACCGGGCTCCAACAAAATTGGTTCCATTATCACAGTAAATCCGTTGGCAAAGCCCTCTTCGAGAGATGAACCTCTTAACGGCCGCGATAAAGGCTGGGGTAGTCATATCACTGACAACCTCTATGTGTACAGCTTTAGTAGCAAGGCATACGAATAATGCGATGTATCCTTTGTATGACTTATTCCCACGTCCTTTCGAAACTCTTACTGATATAGGTCCAGCGTAGTCAACTCCTGTGTTGGTAAACGGACGTGATGGCGTGACTCGTTCTTTGGGTAAGCTGGCCATTATTTGGTGTTTTGTTGATGCGTTGAATCTAAAACACGTGATGCATTCTGCTATTTCAGAACGTATGTTGCTTCTGCCGTTGGTAATCCAATATTTGTTTCTAAGATGTGACAACGTTAGCTGGATTCCCCCATCCAAAGTTTTCGTATAAGCATCTTTGATTAATAGCTTAGTGAATCTATGTTTTGGTGGCAATATTTTTGGATGTCGAGTATCATAGCTCAGGTTGCAATTAGTTATTCTTCCTCCTACTCTCAACATGTTATGTTCATCGATAAATGGATTGAGGGAAACGAGGTTGCTTTTTGTTGATACTGAGCCTGCTTTGATAATCTGCATGATTTCTTTCTGGAACTCCGCGTGTTGAATCATTCTAATCAGCTCATTACCGGCATCATTAAGTTCTTCGGCAGATAATAAAATTGAAGACCCAATATCCTGTTTTTTTAAACATTTGTTTATAAATCGTCGACAGAGGCCAACAACACGGATTATTTTGTTCACTTTTGAAAATCGATCTATGATCTCCATAAATGGATTAACTATTGCTGATGTTGTCACTGTTACTATCTTGTTTTCTTTAGTTTCCACGTTAGGTTCACTTAGAGTAGCAGTTTGTTGTGGCCAATGTTCGGCTACAAATAGCAACCAATTTGGACCTGTCCACCATAACTGGTTATTTTTTGATTCCCTTGGACTGGTGCCTCTTGATGCGCAGTCTGCTGGATTATCGGTTGACCTTACATGATGCCATTGACCTGGACTTGAGTATGCTTGAATTTCTGATATTCGATTGGCCACGAATGTTTTATATTTATGAGGGCGTCCTCGAATCCAACACAGCGTGATCATTGAGTCGGTCCAAAAGTGCGAAGTTATTTCCGAAATCTGCATTGCTTCTTTAACTTGATACATTAGTTTAGTGAGCAGCAACGCTCCACAAAGCTCAAGGCGTGGTAGCGAAAGTAAGTTTTTAATTGGAGCAACTTTTGTTTTTGATGTAAGAAGTCTTACATTACTTATGCCAACTGAGTTTGTACATTTAATGTAAATGACGGCAGCATAGGCCTTTTCTGAGGCATCGCAGAAACCGTGCAATTCTGTTTTGTCGTTCTTTTCAAATTGAATCCAGCGTGGAATAGCTATTTCTTCCAGAAGCGGCAATGAGTTTTTAAATTCCTCCCATCTTGTTGACATGTGTGGGGGAAGTTGTTCGTCCCAAGAGAGGCCTGCTAGCCAAATTTCTTGCATCATAAGCTTGGCTACAATTGTTATTGGTGCCAGCCAGCCTAATGGATCAAACAGTTTAGCACTATCCGAAAGCAGGTTTCGTTTAGTGAACTTGCCGATATCAGACGTAGATCGGATGACAATAAAGCCGAATGTGTCTGTTCCTGGATTCCAGTGTAGTCCAAGTGTTTTAATTGCATTGTCAAGCTTAAATTCCAAACGATTTTGATTTCTTAGATGTTCTGGTATGGATTCCGAAAGGACAGCGTTGTTTGTTGCCCATTTTCTTAAGGTAAATCCTCCGCTATTTAGTAAGCCAATGATTTGTTTTTGGATGAGTGAGGCTTCTTCCAATGTGTTTTGTCCAGAAATCAGGTCATCGACGTAGAAATCGTTTAAAACTATGTTGGATGCAAGAGGATATTTCTTTTGTTCATCGATGGCAAGCTGACGTAGTGACTTGACTGCTAAATAAGTAGCTGCTGCTGTACCATACGTCACGGTGGTTAACTTATACTCCCGAATCTCTTGATTCGGGGATTGTCTCCATAATATACGTTGATAGTTCTGATCATCTTCAACAATGATTATTTGTCTAAACATTTTTTCAATGTCAGCGGTATGGACGTACTTGTGCTTCCGCCACCTTAATAATATGGATGATAGATCCTGTTGCAGAGTAGGACCCGTTAACATTACATCATTTAATGATATCCCAGTTGATGTTTTGGCTGACCCATCGAAAACTACCCTAAGTTTTGTAGTTGTACTCGAAGATTTCAGAACTGCATGATGCGGTAGGAAATAGTAACCAGATTCATTGGTTGTATCAGCAACCTCCATGTGTCCCAAGGCGATATATTCATCCATGAAGTTTCTGTACTGCGTTGCTAGTTGTGGATTTTTAGCAAGGCGTTTTTCTACCTGAAGTAAGCGTGCCATTGCTAATTTACGCGAGCAGCCCAAAGGCTTGGAATAAAACAGCTCGGAGTTAAACGGTATTTTTACCACGTAGCGGCCAGCATTGTTACGTTGATGGCTGATTTCATATAACTTTTCACATTCTAATTCTTCTTTAGTAAATGCTCGCTTGCACGGGATTTCTTCTATTTCCCAAAATGTTTTAAGTTGTTTATCGATATCTACTGCCTCCACTGTCAATGTCTGGGTTACCAGGATGTTGCAATCAACTGAAGTTCGTCCCATAAATATCCAGCCTAATTTTGTATGTTGTGCAATCGGTTCTTCGGATGATGGTTTTAAAATATTATTCAACAGAATGTCTCCATAATAATCGGCACCAAGTAAAATGTCGATTGGACCAGGGGTGTGGAATGTAGGATCAGCCCACAAAATGTTTTTGGTGTGTTTCCATTTCCAAGGATCTAGATGCTGCTCTGGCATGTCCCGGGTCAAAGTTTTGAAAACTAGCGCTTTGATTTTTATATTGAAATTGGATGTGAATCTGGGACTTATTGTAAGCTCAACGACTGAACTTGCTGTTCCGGCTTCTGTTTTTCCCATTCCAATGATGTCTGCGTGCGCATTGAACTTTGTTAGTTTTAGCTTGTCGCAAGCCTCTTCTGTTATGAATGTAGCCTGTGATCCAGGGTCAACTAAAACGCGAAGAAGCTCTTCGGAAGTGTTAGAAGATGCTTTTACCATAGCAGTGCCTAACAATATGCAATTACGGTTCCACGTATGTCCTGACTGTATAGCCGGTTGTGTTGGTGGTTGAGATTTACCGACTCCCTTTGGATTGTCGTTTCAATGAAGCAGGCTGTGATGAGCACCCTTACATAGGTCACAGCTTTTGAAGCATGGATTTTTGTGCCTTGGAAGCAGACAGTGCCGACATAATGGTTGATAATAAATTGCCTTGGTTCTCTCGGTGTGTGGCAAGTTCTGAAATTTCTTGCATTCTGGTACATTGTGTTCTTCATAGCAATAACTGCATTTCGCTTGTTTTTTGGCCACTATGACATTTGCTGCCTTCCGAACTGGAGTAGATTGCTGATCTCTTTTTTTGTTGACGTTTTCTCTGGATAGTACTCCAAGTGATTGGAAGCGTAATTGAAGAAAGTTCAGGAAGTCTTTCACTGTTTGAATATCCTTTGGATTTTTAAGTGATGTTTCATACAGCTCTCTATCCAGTTCTCTATCCAACTTCCGTGTCAAAATGATTATGAGTATTGCATCCCACGAATCTGTGTTTATTCCTTGATTCTTTAGGGCATGCAGACATTCTATGACTGTGTCATGTAGCGTTCTTAAGTGATTTGCAGATTCTATCTGAATGACAGGTAATTCCATAATCGTATCAAAGGTGTTTGTTATAAGTCTTTTATCCTCGTATCTAGAGAATAAAATATTCCAAGCGGTAGAGTAATTTTCTTTTGATACGGTGAGGTGACTTATGAGTTTGGCTGCATCACCTCGGATTACTGAGAGTAAGTAATGCATTTTCTCCTCACTGGATAACTCTTTGTTGCAGTGAATCATTTTAGCGAATAAGTTTTGAAAGCTTGGCCATTGCTTACAGTTCCCATAGAAATACGCTATTTCTATCCGAGGGAGTTTTATCCTGGAATGGGTATTATCAGTTCCTTCCTTGCTGATACTTTCCAGTTGATCTTGAAGATGAATGTTCGCGAATTCATACTCTTGTTGAAGTATCTCGTAAGTTTTCTCACCAAAATATTTATTGCCGAGTTCTTCTTCGGTTGCGTTGCTCAATATTTCTTCGTGGTTGTTTGTGAAGGTAATCCAGGAAATATTTAATAATTTCATTTTCATCTCATAAAATGATTTGCTGCGTGGTTCAGTGCTAATAATGAATTCCATTATTCCATTTATGTTGGTGCGTAGCATATTTGCTTTTATGTTTTGGATCTTGTATCGCTTTCGTTGTTCTTGGTTGGCGACGTCAATTTCCGGGAACACCTCAGTATCGTCATCATCGTTGTCTTCTAGAACGTATGAAGAAGTATCTGCCGCCTTTTTGTTCATCTCATCATTTGTGTCAGATGAATTAGCTGGCATAGCCTTGTCTCGGGCATCTTTGAGGGTTGTTTTAGTTTCTTCATATGCAGTTTTGACTTGATCGAAGAATTTTTCGACTACATACGGATGATTTTTGTCGAGTGTATGTACCAAAGCAGCATCCACAGTTGAAAATTTGTCAAAGAGCAGCTGTATATTTGTGAGTCTTTCATCACAATATTTAACAGTTTTTCTAACAGCTGAATCTTTTTTAACGTTTGTTCTTATTTTGTTTTTTAATTTTCCAGTTTGTGTTTGCTCACACAAAGCTTTGATAGTATCCATCTTCGATGTTATGTTGGTTTTTTAGAAATGTATTTCCAAGCGTGGTTCTTATTTATAACTCGAAGGACCAAATGTAAGTTTGTTGTATTTAATTAATATTTGTGGCTTACCACTGGTGAGGGCACACAAATATGGTGGTCCCATTTATTATGTTCGTAAACTAAACATAAACACCTTAAATGGTAGATAAGGTGATCATGTTTCATTTGCGAAAAGTTTGTTACGTTTCGTTTTGAAGTAAATATGCCTTATTGATAAACAAGTCATTATTGCTAAGTATTCGGCTATATTTTATACAGTAGATTTTAAACAAAAACTTATTATATGCATTTTTCTGAAAATTAAATAAAAATAATTCGTTTTTGTTTGTTAATTACACTATGTGTTGTGAGTGTTTATTTGTTAATAATTTGGCAAAAAAAAATTTAAAAAAAATTAAACTAAAATAATTTTGTAAGAAACTTATGTAAAACTAGTTTCAAATGTTTAGCATTGATTATCTCAAAACTCATTTTTTGCAGTTAAGGGAAATATGATTAGTACGGCAGTATGGCACCTGCATATCTATCATTGTTTATGACGCATACAATTATTAACATTTATTTCTCTTGAATTTGGTTTTGAATATTTTATTTTTTGTACTTCGCAATACGAGCGATTGATGAACAACATGTAACATTACTATTCAAATAGTGTAATAAATGAGGAGTAATTATTTTTTTATGAAGTATTGTGTTAGTGGTTCTGTATTGGTGCTATAGTTTATAATATTCAATTGTGTTTAGTAAGTGATTTTTGAGAGTTTCGCGATACTGTCATTATGGCGCGAAAAACAGATATTACATTGACAAAAAAACAGCGTATTGCTGATTTATTGGAACATTCATCATTAAAACAATATGAAATTGCCAGAATAGTTGGAACCAATAAATATGTTCTGTTTAGAAACAGAAGATCTGATTAAGAAATCACTCCAAAATGGCGAAGTCGTGGCTCCACCGCACATGGAAAATTGCAGAAAACAAAGGAAAACATCCGAAGGGGAAGACAGAATCATCTTAAAATTAACTTTGCAGAATCGTAAACCATCAACGACTTCAATAAATGACATTTTAAAGAAATACGACATTAACATTTCGAAGAGAACATTGCAACGCCGCTTTAAGAAATTTGGACTAAAACAATGCCGTCCGAATATTAAAGAAAAATTAACGCACAACATGATACTTAAACGAATTGCATATGGACGGAAATATAATCACTTCTCAGATTGGTCTAATATTAGTAAAAATTCCGGTTTCCTATTTCATTTTTACAAATTTTCTAAAACGAACAAATTTTCTTGTTTGTTTCTCGGATGAATCGTTTGCCCAAATTACTGCCAGTGGAAATATTTTTATTAAACGCCGCTCACATGAACATTTCAACAAAGACTATGTTGCACAAAAGGTTTAACATCCAACATCTGTCATGGTCTGGGGATATATCACCGCAAAAGGTCATGGACCATTTCATGTAGTAGAATTATGAATGCTGATAACCAATAGAAAATGTTTGGACTGTTATAAAGAAGCAGTTATTAGAAAAACATATCACAGACAAACAAACATTGATTAAGGAAATTAAAATCATAAGGTTCAACGACCCACTTATTAAAAAAAAAATAATAAACTCGTTCCATACTATGCCACAAAGAGTCGAAACGTTGCTTAAGAATAAAGGAATGTGGACTAAATATTGAATAGTAACTCTATTAAACTTTTATTTAATTTTTTTATATTCATTAACTCTTAATTTAATAAATGAATTGATAATGATTCGTTAAATGAATTTTGTTGATACTGAATCCCCGAAAAACTAAATTTTATAAAAGTTGCTAATTCAATGGCCACCTACTCTATGACACTTTTAACGGCTAATTTTAAGAAATTTTCAAGTTTCGTCTGTGCGGTATATTCAATCGACTTTTTTTGGACTCTGAAGCAATATTAAGACCTTTCATTTGAATCTACTTCCGGCTAAGGGCATAATTCCAGGAGCATCATTAAGACCATTCATTTCAGTCATCTTCCAGCCATGACACTTTAAAAAATTATAAATTATAAAAAAAAAAAATAAAAAAGAAAAAAATTATAGAAATTTTCAAATTTTGTGTTTGCGAAATATTCAATCGAATTTTCTTGGACTCCACACAAGAAAATTGATGTACAATTTTTTCGTTGTGTGTGCATCATTAAAACCTATTATTTGAATCCTTTTCCAGCCATGACACTCTTATCGGTCAATTTTTAGAAATTTAAAAATTTTTGTGTGCAGTATATTCAAATGAGTATTCTGAACTTGCGAAATTAAAATTGACCTGACATTTTTTAAATGATAATCATTCGAAGATAGATATATAGATGAATTGCACATCTTATACCTCCTTACATATAATAAATCACTTACAAAAATTTTGTGTGGTATATTAGTTTTAAATGTTTCGAATGAAAAATACTTATTTTAATTATTTTAGTTGTTGATTAGGAACAGCAAACTAAAAATTTCTAATAATGTATAAATAAGCACTTTCCGACATAAATTTTGTATCTGCGCACTATCGACATCTTTACCGACAATTTTTGGCTGTCATTTTTGTTTTAGTTTGTATCTGCTTTATCGACATTTTTCGGCTGGAATATTCAGCTAACTTTAATAGAGTATATCGTATGCTCCAAAAACTCCAGGGTATTTGGGAACCAAGCCTATACTAATATGTTTTTCAACTATATTTTTTTTTACACCCGAACTTAATATTTTCGTAATTGATTTTCCAAGTAAAATTATGTAAAACGGAAATTCGTTCAATTAACCAACAATGAATTATTTCTTAATGCAACGTAAAGATATAATCATATAAAAACGTAAAATTATATCAAATCTAATTCAGATAATACTTTATGTGAATTTAATCGTGCAGTAAAATAATTATATAATCTGCAGCAAATTGCTTTGAAATTATTTCAGTTAAATATCGCAATTTTAAATATTTTATTGATACTAAAATTAAAGGCTTGAAGTGCTACATTAGCGATATATGATATAGTGTAATAAAAAAGGTGCAATTCGAATTTGCTGATCGTAATTGCTTACCGATTAAATATTTTTAATGAACTATTTAACAACAACCATTTTTAAATTTTCACTTTCATTACAGAAATAAATCTATTTCAATATTACCTTATTGCGGTATCCGCTATCGCTATTATAAATCCTAATATAAATAAACTCCTATAGTACAATTTTGAGATAAATCTTATTAAACTGGGCGATCGGTGATTCAATTTTTCACGTTCCCAATATTTTTCAAATTTTGCTGTAACCCTAGAACTTTGATGTGCCTCTAGAGTTTCATAAACATCATCAAGCGTAATAGTTCGAGTTAGACCAGTTTTGAATAAATCTTTTAGATACCTGCAAAAAACATGTAATTTTGTCAGGTAAACCAATTGATCAATGAAAGGTTAAATACTTACCAATAAGTAAATTTCGAAAATATTGATGAGTTTACATATGGATTTGGTTTTCTATTAGTTGGATTCGGCTTATACATTTTAATTGGACGGACAATTGTTGCCAACCAATATTGCTATCAGAGTTTAATCACGTACACCATGCAGAAATACCTATAGTTCTCTAATATATTTATCACAGACCGGTTTAAGTCATTTCGCATCCGACGATTGCAGAACAACGACTAACGTATAATTTGTAAATTTTTTTATAATCATTTTGATTAGGGCGAACGACACACTTATCTTAATGCTTATCTTTATATAAAACCAACAAGTTTATATGTATTTTACAATTATTATTTGTATTAGATAAAGATATATGTTCGTACATATGAGCAAGTTGAAATATGTATCATAATTATACCAAGTTGACTGTATAAATTATCTCCAAATTTTGAATCTTAGCTTATTTATTTTGTATGCGTAAATGATATTGCTAATTTTCGTAATTTTGGAAAAAGATAAGATTAAAATCTTATCATTATTGATAGGTATATTATTGACGATGGCCAGTATTGATATACCAAAACCATAATTTGAGGTCGATAACCTATATTAACGTTAACACCTACACGTTTAATTTAAATGCGAATCGTGCAAAAGTGTAGGGAACATCAGAAGCGCTTCACTTTATATCGGGAAAAGAGTATTCCAAATGTATTGGAATGTACGTCGAATGCCTTTCTTCCGAAGCAACTATGGACTTACGTGGTGGTAAAAAGCTGTTTCACGTAATTCGAAGTATCTTATGTTTTAAAAGTACCAAAATTCTGCTGGAGTTTGCTCTTACATATAAGTGGAGGGTCAAATACCAGAAAAATTAGTGTCCATTTTTGAAATAAGGAGGACATAATCGAGGGTTATTTACAACCTCTTATATTAGATTTGCGCCTTGTCATTTCATTGTCGTTCTTTGAGTTTTCTCTGTTGCAAAGTGTGTGATTCGTTCTTTTCATTCAATACAGAAAAACGAGAAACTATACCATACTACTGACTCTCGATCGATAGATTCAGGCAGCATTTCTCAGCCGGCTAGCTTCAGTGACCGAGAGTCGGTTCCAAAACCTTTTTGGAAAAATTTCAGATTAAAATATATCGACTCCGAAGCTTTCTTAACACGGCTATATATTACTGATCGAGTTATCTGTGTCTATGAAAGAATAAGGAAGAAATTGAGTTTTCATATTAGTTCTGAGATTTGTTTGGTTTAGTACCAGCATTAATAAATGAATTAGATTGTGAATAAACGTTTCCTGATCTCAACAACTAACACTCCATAGTTTGTTAGGCGTTATTAAAGAACGCTATAGCTCTTGGTCCTCCCCTGTTACTGTTGGACGGAGGGGAAAGGGTAAAGTACGGTTGTGTTTAGATGCCCGTTTATAAAGTTACAGTAAAATACACATATCCGCTGCCATTGATTGAGGGATTATTAAGTCGCTTGGTTCAAATCAAGTACATTTCAACCATCGCCTTAAAAAACACCTTCTGGTAAATGCCTGGCAATGAAGCTTCCAGAGACAAAAATGCATTTACTGTTCCAGGTCGCATCCTTTACTATTTTACAGCCATGCCTTTCGGCTTGTGAAATGTGCCGCAAACATTATGCAGATTACAAAATTAAAATAACAGTTATTTAGCTCTTTTATTGTTTTTATTTATTAGTACTTAAGCTTTCGGAACCATTTCGGTTCCATTCTCAAAAGTATGACATACTTTTGAGAATGGAACCGAAATGGTTCCGAAAGCTTAAGTACTAATAAATAAAAACAATAAAAGAGCTAAATAACTGTTATTTTAATTTTGTAAACTTATAAGCTCATTAAACAATTTAATTTATTATGCAGATTGATTGATAAAGTATTTCCTCATCCTATAACTATGGCTTGCGATATTAAAGAGTGCAACATTTATAAACAAATAAAAGCGACTAATTTTAGTACTCAGCATACGGTAACACCAAATTGGTTACCTACGCGAAACGCAACCACTGCTGCATTACCTTGATTCTCAAAGAATCGAATGTTTAATATCCTTGGAATTGCGGAATGCGATAACGGTAACAGTTTAAATCAGTCGCATCGAAGAGGGACAACCATATACCATTAGTTCAGCCACAAGAGCTTATGCCAATGATGATCATAAGCAATGAGACTCTAATCTTCATGAAATCAACAGCGCCCTACTAAATGCCATTCATAGCTGAACAGGGTATTCCCCATTCTTCTAGACCTTTGATCAACATATGATTTTACATAAGTAGGCTTTGGTCACGGATATTAATCATCGCTTGTCTGCGGCTCAAGAACTGGTTTTAACACATCTTCGAAATGCTTATCATCGAAATGTGATTATCTATAATCTGTGTATTAAACCTCGGATTTTTCAACCAGCGCAAATTGTGTTTGTTAGAAATTTCGTCCAGAGCAATGCTGGTGTAAATATTGCAGCTAAATTAGCCCCCAAGTTTATTCAAGCTAAAAATACTTCAACGGGTCGGTAGCTTTGCTTTGAAATTGTGAATTCGAAAGGAAAAAGTTTAGAAATTTATTATGTGAAAGATTTTCGGTTAATGTTGACTTATACAATTTCTCAAGTGCGCCAGGTCTTCCCTACGATTGTTATGAATTTTATTGGCATGCCAAACGTTGATTTGTTTGGTTGAAGTTAATTTTGCATTCTCTTGGCTACTGTATTTCTTTCTAATTAGTCAATAACTACTTTTAATTATATTATTGTATAAGTGCATATTGGAATGAATAAAAATGATAAATTATGATTAAGACAAACAACCGCTTACCTCATTTTAGTGAATGGGGCAATATATTCAAGGATTTTTTAATTACCAAGGATTTCGTTCTGACTTTAATGCAATAATTGTTGCGTTGTTGCGACTGGCTAGAAAATTTTCGACCCAGAAGTCGTCTATCGAAAGTAGATGTGTACCGCAAATGAGATGCTCGTATGAAGATACAACATAACATTTCGACCTGGAGAGGTGTTTTTTGTGTCGCCATTCTTCAGGAAATCGCCAAATTACGATAAATAGGTGATAGCAGTTCGGTCAAACATGGTATACAAATTTATTTATTTAGCCAACATGGTATATTATTGTGCATCTATGGTATATACAAAATTCAATTCAATTTTATGTATTTCAAATTTGTACATATACACTTGAATCTCGATTATCCGGGATGAGCGGGACCGGAGGTCTCCCGGATAATCAAAAATCCCGGTTAATCGAATTAATCGTTATTATAGACTTAAAACACAAGAGTTTTTGCACTTATCGCAGTTTTGCACTTATATTTTATATTTTAATAATAAATATCAAAATCACGTTAATTACATTATTATAAAAAATATGTAATATAAAATCAAAATATGTAATTACGAATTTATATACATATGTATGTAAATACCATTTCATTTATAAATTCTGTTTGAAACGATAAAAAATTAAAATACTATCACAAAAAATTAGCTTTCATCAGCTACGGCATAGACAAATTTAAATTTTACTGAAAAATTCCCGGTTAATCAGATGAAATCCCGGTTAACCAAAAGACTAGAAAAATTGGATGCGTACGAAAAATCCCGGATAATAGAGGTTCACGGATAATCGGATCCCGGATAATCGAGATTCAAGTGTATAATAAAAATTTTTATAATTCTTTTAAATTCGTCTATACTCAAATTAAATTCAAGCACATCAGAAACATTATTAGATACCCGAATTGGTTTAAATTTAGGGTCCGACATACCAATTTTAACCCATGGAAGTGCTGTCGCTCTGATTTATCCGCATTTCCGAAACACAAATAAAAATACACAAATTACATATTAAAAACATTTTTTATACTTTATTTCTATTTCAAAATTTTCCACTTGAATGATTAATTTTGACTGTGTCTTTTTATATATCTTTTTACCTTTTTTCGTATTTCTACTCAGCAGTTTTTTGTACGTTGCACTCAGGTCGTGCACGTTTGCATTCTTACACTTTTCCAAAAATGGAAATTAAATACTTTATTGTATTACCTTGTATTCAATTTTTGGAAAGTGCAATGTACTTTTTAATATGTTAATGCTGCTTATTATAATATTTTACCACAGGGTAGTACCTACAGTACACCCCTGGTATTTTAGGGGAAATATATATATTTATAATATATATATATGTATATATTTATACATATGTATATTTTTTTTAAATTTTTTTTTATATATTTTATATATATATTAAAACTAATTACTTAACTAATTTAATTCCCAATGCCATATATTTTTGGCTTATTATTTATTCTATTTTGTCTTTTTTACTATATTATTGTTTTATTCTATTTTATTTATTTTTGTTTCTAATAATATAACTAGTGCATTACATAATATATAAAATTTTTAATCTTTCTTACAATTATAAGGTTTTAGTCGATCTTTATGTATTACTTTTTACGCTATTGGCCGTAGGCACTTGGCGAAACACACTAATACTTAATAAAGACATTTTTATTAATCACTTGTTTTTTGTTTCGCAGTTATTTTGAATAATTTTCAAAAAGTTTAAAAAATCACTCGATCGATTTCGACTTGTTAGGTCATCATTAGGAGTATCTACTGATTTGTGTTAGTAAAAAATTTTGTTATATAGTAGAAAAAAGCAAAATATAAATAAAAGAAGGAGGGCAAAAAAAAAAAAAATAAAAATAAAAAATAAGCAATAAAAGCAAAATATAAATAAAAGAAGTAGGGCAAAAAAAAAATAAAAAATAAGCAATAAAAATTAATCTACGGATCGCGCAGGTGTGCGATGAGTCATAGGCTGAGTAACAAAATTCAAGGTATATTATTGCGTACGTGAGAATAGAAAAGGGCGGGATCTGTAATTGGTGAGAACCGGATTTCTCTCTGTTCGTTAAGGATATTTTGGTTAAGAAATATTGATTTTCTAATTTCGTAAGATTCTAAGGTATCTAAACGTCTGCCTTTGGGTTGTATATGTAATATATCTAAATTGTTCAAGCTAGCTGTATGATTTTCTGACGTTAAATGGTTATGGAAAGTTGATTGGTTGCAACCAGATAAATGTTCTTTAGCTCTAACTCCAAAATTGCGCCCAGTCTGACCAATATAGGAGAAACTACAATCATTGCAATTGATCCTATAGACACCAGATTTGGAAAGGCGATCAACTCTAGGTTTATTGTTAAAAATCATTTTCTTTATTGTGTTGTTATTATAAAAAGCAAAACTAATATTGGTATAATTGGACACGATGTTGCTAATCCGTTGGCTCGTTTTTCCTATATACTCTAAGCGACGCCAATTTTCCCGCGTTGGACTATCCGGTGGATAAATACCCGTTAGAGTTTTACGCTTTAGCTTTTTATTCAATAACTTTAATATAGTCCTAGTTGCATATCCGTTATTCGTTGCTATTTGAAGAATTATGTTAAGCTCAGTGTTATAGTTTGAATTTGACAGAGGGATGTTTATTAGTCTATCTATGAGTGAGTGGAAAGCTGACATTTTAATATTATGGGGATGGTTTGAAGAACTAGGGATAACAGCGTCTGTATACGTGGGTTTCCGATAAATTTTGAAGTCTAAAGTAGAATTAATCCTGGTTATTGTTATATCTAGAAAATTAATACATTTATTTTCTTCTTTTTCTAACGTAAAATCAATGGTGGGATATTGAGAATTTAACCAAGTTAGGAAAGAGTCTAACAGTCTATCAGTTCCATTCCATAGACATAATATGTCATCAACATATCTATACCAAAAGATTATATGACGAAAATAAGGATTGTTGTTTGATATGATCATTTGTTCGAAGAAATTCATGAAAATTTCAGCCAACAAAGGTGACAGAAAGGAGCCCATGGGTAGACCATCAGCAAATTTGAAATATGTATTATCAAAACAGAAATAATTTTGTTTAATACAAGTCTCAAAAACTAACTTCAGTTCACGACGTAAGCTCTCATCTACAACATCCCTATCTAAGTAATTACAAACTATTTGGGACAAAGTATTAATCGGAATAGAAGTGAAAAGACTGGCAACGTCAAATGAAACTAGTTTTGAATGTAAAGGAATGTCGACGTCTTGAATTTTGTTAATCAATTCTACCGAGTTCTTAACCGAGTAAGCTGAAAAGAAATTAGTATGACAATTGAAAAAATTTATGAAACCCTTACATAGCTTGTAGGCGGGAGCATTGCAATACGCTACTATTGGTCTAATCGGAATGCCTTCCTTATGGATTTTTGGTAAACCATAAAGGATCGGGGCAGACGGATTCATGACAGAGTACTTCCAACCAGTTCCATCAAATAACTTCTGGCATTGGTTGATACACTTGTGTCGTGTGTCGTGTGTCGTGGTATAAACTTATTACTTCGTTTATTTCATCATTATTACTCAATAACTTCGGTGCTTCATATAGTACTATTTTTAAAACGTGACTGCGATTATTTAATTTTTTGCACACGTTTTCATACAATTTTTTAAATTTTTTGCGCGATATGTAGCTGAAAATGTTATCATTAATATTCATTGATTATTCGTTTACATGGTTCCTACCCATTGATTCAATGAACTTCTCGAATACCAAATCTAGTTTTAGTAGAGTTTCGTCAATTGTAATCAGTAATTCATTATTTTTATATAGCACCTTGGTTGAACCCTTTTTTATATTAAATTTTAGTGTTTTTAAATTGTTCACTTCATTATATGATGTGCATTCCCAGATATGAAGTTGATCACGCTTCTCAATCTAGGTCACTTTTTCTACACTTACGTTCGAGTTATTTTCGGCTTTATTTGCCATTGACCTCATTATAACTTTTATTTCAGCGTCTCTGGGTATCAATGCCTTGAGCATGTCAGAGTCCCACTTCATGCGTGATAACGCGTCCGCGTTATCCGCGTTATGGTTTTTTGTCCTTAAATAAACTTACTAGCGGCCTGTGGTCCGTTATGACTTTAAACCTCCTACCGTACAGGTATGGCCTAAAGTAATTAATTGCCCAATGAATGGCCAAAAGTTCTTTTTGTAAAATATCTTTGTTTATTTCGCTCTTATCAAGATTTTTACTGGCATAGGCAATCGGAGGATCTTTACCAATCTCTCCTTGTGACAACACTGCACCGTATTCGTAATTACTTGTATCGGTTGTTAATATGAATTCTTTGTCCCAATTGGGATATTGTAATACTGGATCATTTATTAATTTTTGTTTTAAATCTTTGAATGCAATTTCACATTCCGTTGACCAATTGAATGGAACTTTCTTCCTTTGAAGAGAATATAAAGGTTTTGCAATTTTAGCAAAATTTGGTACGAATTTGCGATAATAGTTGCATAGTGATGTAAAGCGATGCACTTCGTCTGTATTCTTTGGGACTGGATAGTGTTCTATTTTGTTAAATTTAGAGGGATCAGTTTTAACAACTTTATCCGTTATCAAATGTCCTAAATACAGAACTTCACTTTTTAGGAAATTGCATTTCTTAGGGTTTAGTTTGAGATTGTGCTCTCTTAAACATTTAAAAGTTGATACTAAGTTTTTGTTGTGATGGTTAATCGAGCATCCATGTACTATAATATCATCTACATAGAGAAATGCTTGATTTTTTAAACCGGAGAGAGCAATTGACAGCATTCTTTGAAAAGAATTAGAAGAGATTTTTAATCCAAAAGGAAGTCTTTTGAATTGATAATGACCCTGGTCGCTCGAAAAAGCTCTTAGTGGTCTTGATTCTTTATTAAGTTCGATTTGATGAAAGGAATTGGACAAATCGAGTGTAGTAAAATATTTAGCTCTTCCTAATTGGTCTAATATATCCTCCAATCGGGTAAGTGGAAATTTATCGTTAATCACAACATTATTAAGTTTTCTAAAATCAACTACCAGTCTTCATTGTTTTGTGTGGTCCTGGTCTTTTTTGGGTACAAGTAAAACAAGAGAATTATATGGACTCACTGACGGTTCTATTATATCGTTTTGTATTAGTTTCGATATTTGTGAGTCTATTTCACCCTTTTGACTAAAAGGTTGTCTATAGTTTTTAATATAGACTGGAGTATGCTCAGTTGTTACAATATTTTGTTTATAGAAATTATTCACCGTTAACACATCCCCTTCCAGGAAAAACTATCGTTATATTTTTTGCAAATTTGTAATACTTTTTCAATCGCATTCTTATCTAAACCATCTATTTTTAATATTTTCTCGAGGTCACTATTCCTATTAATTGTATATTGTTTAGAGGAGTTTGATTTTTCATTTTTGTGTATTTTAAAGGTTTTTGGTTCAAATTTTTTTATTATAACATCTTTTTCTGTTGTATTTAAAAATCTGGCATGTGCTATACCCTTTCTTGGTATCATTTCACTGCCTACGAAAATTCCTGGTTTCAATTCTTCATTTTCAACCACTAAATCTGTGTCCCTGACAATATTAATGGCGCAGATGACCTCGCATCTTGCCGAAATGTGAATATCCCTATTACTTGATTCACATATTATTGGCGGTACTTCTATCAGATCTTCATTAAATGTGGTTGACACTACATAATTTTCTAAATCTATTTTAAAGCAAAATTTTTCTAAGAAATCTCTGCCTAATATTCCATCTGTGGGGATTGGGAATTCGTCGGATACAACGTGTATCTCATGATCGAATTGATTATTATCTAAGTATAAACTGGTGTATATTGTACCTAGAGTATTGTTTTCACCATCAGTGATGCCTGTTATTCTACATTTCCTTTTTTGATTGATGTTGTGATTTTCATCACATTTGTTTAATTTTAGGAGCGGTATGTCTGACCCTGTATCGATCAGAAACATAAGTTTTAACGTTGAGTTATTTGGTGAAGTATATACTTCAATGTAATTACTTAGTTTATTGGGAAATGTGAAAGATTCTTCATGGCTTCTGGTTTTAACTTGGAGATTTTGGAATTCCTGTATGAATTCTTGTTGAGCATCCCCTTGCGAAGGGGGGGGGGGGGTGTGCTCGTTTTTTGCTCCGTTGGCAACAATATAATTCACTCTATTATTATATTAATGTGCTGAGAAAAGGAAGTAAGCACCATAAAAATTAAACCGATTCGCCCGGATCGCGTTATTTTGGTACTGTTCATCATACAAATGACACAAATACGAACAAAAGAAAAATACAAATACAAAGAGATATTTGTGTATTATACACTGTGTACGTATTTGATTCTATTTGCTTCACTCATTTTAAATGAGTAACTCACGAGACAAAATCGATATACAGGTCTTTTGGTGCCTTGCTGATTATTTCTATTAAAATTTGTAAAATTGCTGTAATAAGGTTTTCTGTATTGCACGTTATTTTGAAACTGTTGATTGTTTTTGTGTCCATTGTATTTTTTGTTTAAGTAATTGACACATTTAGAAGAGGTTGCTTGGATAGCTGCCTCCATTTCTTTTGCAATCTTTGTTGCATCCCCAAAATTTGTTGGTCTTGCAGCCACCACAAATGATTTCAGAGGTTCTTGAAGACCCTCATTAAAAACGTTGAGCGCTAATTGCTCATTTAATTTTTCGATAGTAGTGGCATCACCATCCACTATCGTCTCTTTATTTAACATGTTTAGCTTTGAGATAGTTGTCTCAATTTTAGCCACATATTCCTCTAATGTTGAGCCAGTTTGACTAATTCGAGTTAGTTGGCTGTGTAATGTTTGCACTGTATTCTTGTTTGGATATGTGTCCTTAAGATTTTTCTTTAATTCTATTAGAGTTTTTGGGGCTACTGTGTTCATCAGTTTTATTTTGGCACTCGCCTCGATTTTTATGAGCCATATGAAATTTATCAACTTTAATTTCTCTGCATCATTTGCTAGAGATTCGTGCACCAATTCAATTATGTTTAAAATTTGATCAATTTCGTTGTGCTTCTCCTTAAAATCAGGTACAATTTTCATTGTCTGATATAAATCGAAGTTGGCCATTTTATGTTTTATTGACAGGTTCTTCAATTTCAGAATCAAGATCTACATCGGTGCTTTTTTCTAATATTTCTGCCTGTTTAATTTTTAATATTTCTTTAGTGTTTTATATAGACTTATATATGCCTCATTCAATATTTTCAGTTCACTATTGTCTCTGTCTATTTTATTTATAATATACGAGTACCTACTGTTGCCGCCCCGGTGGCAAAGTGGTTAGCATACTTGCTCCAGCGACCGGAGGTCCTGGGTTCGATTCCCGGTGGTGTCAAGGAAAAAATTTCACGGTTGGTTTAGGATCAATGAATTAATCACTCATTATCCGAAATGAAAATATGATTATGAAACCTCATTTGAGGCGGCTATATCCCTTGATGGGATATAGTGCCAGAGAGAGAGGGAGTACCTACTGTGCATGTCCATAAATATTCTATTTGGATTTTTTGTAAAACTGTCCCGTCTTGTTTTTAATGTTTTGATTAGCCCTTTCAGCTCTTCCATGTAAAATTCTTAACACATTTTATTCTTAATTATTATTATTATTTTTACTCAATTAACTAATACAATAAATTTAATAAGGCCTACGAAGCTTTTGATTATAACTTGTCGAGTGATTCATTTAAGAAAGCTTTATATAATCTTTTGTAGTCGAGCTTATGTAATTTAATTTTTTACCAATTGTTTTGTTGTGTCTATTGTAGTTACTGAAGGCACCATTTATAAATAATAAATAATCTATATCTATAAAAATGGTCCAAAAAATGTATGTAGTGGAGAACGGCTGAACCGATTTGGCTCAATCTTTTTGTATTGTGTTCGCAATTACCAGGAGATGGTTCTTTCGAAAGAAAATTTTGAAAAAATTCACCGGAAAAGTCTAAAAACCCGAAAAATCGAATAAAGAGCCATTTTCATATGAATTTTGTGTGTACAATTTTTATGAGACAGGTGGTGCAGTGGTTAAAGCATTGGCGCTTGGATTCGTAGGTACTGAATTCGATTCCCACCGAAGGCTACATCCAAACTGCTATTTTGTTTTTTATCCAAAATCCAAAATCCGTAAACACGAAAAAAATCGAAACCAAATGGAAAACCGAAAAATCAAAAAAAAAAAAATCGGAAAGTCCAAAATTGCGTTTTGTAAAGGAATTTACCGACCAAATGGTACAAGGGATAAAGCTTTGGCGTTTGGATCGGGAGGTACCGGGTTCGAATCCCGATAGGGGCAGGATGCAAAGTGAAATTTCATCAACAGATTTCGATCTGTGGTGAAATGTAACACATCTATGACCCCCTGTCGGTGTGGAAAACCCATGGGCCGACCCATCTTCCATGCTCGTATAGGCTGGCATGGAGCTTGCAATGTGCAGATGGTCTTAAATCGGTCCTATAGCCATACGTCCTCGAGTTGGCCGCAAGGCGTAAAGTAAGGACGTTAAAAGCATAACCGCGGAAGAGCAGGGTGAGCCTTGAGCCCCAAAACAGATCGCATAGTTACCAATAAAAAAAAAAAAAAAAAAAAAAAGGAATTTTGTATGGAAATACACTTAACACCACCGATGAAAATTGTATTTTGACAATGATCATTCATTTAAATAGCCACTTCAGATTATTTTCAATAAATGGCGTTGGTTGCGGACTACTACAAATATAAGTTGTGTAGAATTTTGACAATCTTATCTATATCTATAAAAATGGTGTAAAAACAAGTGCATTCAGTTCCCCGTTCTTTTGGGCGTTCGCTATGACGATTAACAAATTACAAAGTCAATTTGCAAAAAACAACTAAATTTTCGATAGATGCCTAAGTTTAAATCGACCTTTTAATCACTTTTCAATACATTATGCCGCCTTTATGGTTGCGTTCGTTCGCTCATTCTGACAATTTTTTCCACCAATCATATTGCTCAAAATTGACGATTATGGATTTTTGTACAAAAGATGATTGGTCGAACAAATGACCGAACGAACGAACGCAACCATAAATCTACCTTTAGTGTTGAATTCGATGAAAAAGTGAATGGAATGGCCACTCAATCATCTAACTCAAACGTCTATTGAGAATTGTGTTTAGTTGTTTGATTTTTCTCTCATTAAATTCAATTTTCGTGAAGGTGAAAAGTGTTTGCTCGGACGAAGTAATTTAGGGCGAGACAAAGTTCGCCGGGTCAGCTAGTATTTAATAATAAATAATATTCATATAAAGAAAATAATGCGCAAAATCAAAATGATTACGCCAAATCAAATATTTTAGTTTTAATTTTAATTTTAATATTTTTTTAAATCATCTGCATATTTATTATCTATATAATATAATTTAAATTTAATTATTCTCATTTTGAGTTTAATTATTTACAGCTTTTTGTACTTTTTATATAATAAACACTATCTTGATTTTTGATTAAAATTTTTGACTTCTAATGATCTCTTTTAATTTAAGTATGTACATACATAATAATGTAAGAATATTTTCAAAATTTTAGACGAATTTATATAATTTATAGGCCTTCGGCCGTATTTCTAGCTATTTTCTTTACGTTATACATATGTTTATGTATATGTCGTTATACATATGTCCTGTCACGGTCGCCATGTCGCGGTGATTTATCCGCATTTCCGAAGCACAAATAAAAATACACAAATTACATATTAAAAACATTTTTTATACTTTATTTCTATTTCAAACTTTTCCACTAGAATGATTAATTTTGACTGTGTCTTTTTATATATCTTTTTACCTTTTTTCTTATTTCTATACTCAGCAGTTTTTTGTACGTTGCACTCAAAAATCG
Source organism: Nephrotoma appendiculata (assembly GCA_947310385.1). NCBI lineage: Eukaryota > Metazoa > Arthropoda > Insecta > Diptera > Tipulidae > Nephrotoma > Nephrotoma appendiculata. The sequence goes on from OX371223.1 coordinate 281,008,663, forward strand.
AAATTAAATACTTTATTGTATTACCTTGTATTCAATTTTTGGAAAGTGCAATGTACTTTTTAATATGTTAATGCTGCTTATTATAATATTTTACCACCTACAAGGTGGTAGTACCTACACTACAGTGCAGATCCATCGCAAAAATGGAAAATGATGGTAGAAGAGAAAATTCAATTCGGCCCAATATAATGTCGCACACGAAAACTGCGCAAGATACCTATCAACAACAACCTAAATATGGCGGTAGCATATACTTAAAAGCGTTTAGCTCAAAAAGGAGCCACCTTAATCCAAACAGCAGAAACCGAACTTTTGAGTTGATTCTACAAGACTAGAGGAACGCTATAGCTTACGTTAAAGGAAATATGGTCAGCCAGTATTTGACTGAAACGATTATTTCTTTAATTTACTAAAAAGCTTCTATACTACCCCAATATTGGTAACAAATCGAAATATAATTTTTCTATACTTGTTTCGTGTTTTAGAAAAATAGTTTATAATGATTAATAATATTTGGACTATTTTTAAATAAGAAATAATGTCAGCTAACTCTCGCTTTATAACAGTCAAAGTTGATGTCACAACTTTCGTTTGAAATTTTATTAAGAACCATTTTTTCGAAAAAATTTTACGCTTTACAACATATTTGTAAAAAACGGAAACCTCTTATGGAAGCTACCACATTCTTTGACTTTCTGATATATGGAAAAAAGCTTAAGTATGAGATTTCATCCCGAGAAAACAGCTGTAGCTTTTTGAAGTTTACTTTCAAAGTGAAGCCCCCTGGAAAGTTGATTGCCTAAGTTAACGGCAAGATGTTTGACTGCATCGAACCTGGCGACTGTTTAACTAAAATGAGTAGGGCCGTTCATCGATACGGCCGTTCATCCATCTAGTAAAGACCAGTAAGCTCGAATTAGAAAGATTATCACGCAAATCATTCTCAAGACAACTAATCTTATGCGCTGCACTAAGTTAGATAGCCAAATTAAATCTTTATATGTGAAGCAGTGTTAACCGCCGTAGTTTAACCAGTAAGTTATCAAAACCCTTCAGCCACAACAGGAGTGACAAACAACCTGCCAATTAAACATTTGGAGCCTTAAACAAGGACTGAAAGCCAATCGAGTTTGACCTCAGCATTGCAGGACCTGAGCATGAATGTTATCCAAACAACGATGGTTTCGTTAGTGAGAACACTAGTGCAGACCTCGATAATGGTAAAGTAGTCGCAATTTCTTATTATTCTGTCGACAATTCTCTCAAGAGCTTGTATAACGATTGACTCGTTATATATTTGTTTGGCAAATTTTTTTTGCCCCCCCCCCACATTATGCGTCCATTGCACTGTGGAATACCACCGTTGCACTGCTATAGTGGCAGTCAACCTATTTGAGCTATTCGGTAATAGATGGCAGGGATGCTCGTTCAACAGTTCAAATTCATAGTGGAGATTATTAATAAATAATCTGTCGACTGCGGTTGCGCAGGTTTTTTTTTCTTGTCCTTTATTTACAGGTCGGTGGGAACCAGCGAGCTCGAGGGTATTCACCGGGGTGGTTGTATTCGTCGAGTCAAGAGCAAAAAAAACTTGTTGGTTCGATACAATTCTTTATATTAATGTCTATATGGAATTTAGATCCACAATTATTAATGTAACCATCATAATTTCAATCAATACGTATAATGGAATATATATAGTTTGTTAAAATGGGTACAATTAGAAAAATGTTTTAATTTTAATCAGTAGGACCGGTATGTGTGTTTGTGTGCGAAATGAGGTGAGTAATTTTTCTTAATTGCAGCAACAAGACTGAGGAAGGACACCATCACAACCCCACGCCAGACTGCGCGATAGCCGGACAATTACTGGTGGTGGTGACTCTTGGGCATCTGCTATAACGAGCGATTCCAAGGCGGGTCGTTCGTTACAAGCTTTGATAAAGGTTGAGGACAGACTAATAAGCCTAAGTGATTTATGGTCAATTTTAGAAGAAGCCCCAGGTTTAGAAATGAAAATAACTTTGGATTTATTCCAAGATTGGGTGAAAAATCCGAAAGCAACCCAAAATATAAAAGTTGCACTATGTGCTCTCGGTTGCTTCCTGTATAGCGTTGTGTTCTCCGGAATCAACAAATTCAGAGTTAATAATGTTGCAATAACAGTTAAGATTTCCAGTCTGCAAGAATGATCTTAAACTTTTTTATATTGCTGTTAAAAATAAACCACAATCCTTGTAAAGGTTACATCTTTTGGCTCTTTCGTTTCCCTGTAGTTTTCCTTATAGTTTATTAAGATTGGAACACGAAATGGCTTAAACGGAGTATTTAACAATGCAATATCGTCAGCCTAGCGTATCTGTATCACCGAGAGAAATTAACAGAAGTTGGAGGTCAAAAGACAATGTTTCCCAGTTTGTTAATTTCATATTACGGTAAGGTGTAAGAGACGGTCTTTTAAGGTTTATGCTAAACGCGATACATCTATGTTCTAAAGAAAAAATATAATTTGTTATTTTCAAGTTGGATACCAAATCAATAATTGATGTAGAGCACTAACTAATTTCAATTAATTATCTCCTTATAGAATTCACGAAAGTTGCCTAACACCGTTTATTGAGGATTTCAATTTCATAAGTACTTATATAGCTAAGCAAAGGCGATCCTCTTTTGTTCGTCATATATTTGGTCTGCCTCATAGCACTTAATGATCATTACAAACGCAGCTTTATCTAAACGATGCTCTATCATGTATTTGCATGCAATCGATGATTTGGGGTGACAACCATGCCCGTAACGTAAGCTATGGTTACACTTATAGATAAAAGTTGCATTGATAATATGAAAATTTAAAGACCAAGCGCATCCTCTCCGTCCGGCTAATGGTGTAGTTTAATACATAGACAGTACCAACAAATGGTTTTGCTGAATAAGGAGGACAACTGTATCTGATACAGGGATCAACGACCTAATCTTAAGAGTAACCGCTTTGCTATGATTCAAGTTAATCTGTTTAAAAGCGACTATGGAATCATTTGATTACCACCCGAAAAGTGAAATAATAAAAATAATTGCAACTCTAAAATGACCATTAATTGGATCTTTTCAAGGACGTATTGAAAAGCGGATTTGTACGACGCGGTTATGTATTCAGAGGATTTACGGTTAAACCTGTAAACAAATGATTGGCGGTTAGATTCACATTTGAAACAATCGAATTCATCAGACCAATGTTAGTTATAACATCGTTTTGTATCTCAAGGGCCCCGAAACACAAGTGTGTATCCAAACGTGTCTTGACTTGTTGCTAAAGAAACAGATCAGTGATAAACAATGATGAAAACTTAAACTTAAAGAATTTTAAATTACGATATATCATGGCAGTTTGAATAATTTATTGGTAATCGATGAACAGATTACCAATAAGTTATTCACATTTTCTTTTAAACAAGGTAAAATCCTCAATTTGCAACACAATTAAGGATAATAAAAAAATGTATAATTGTTTTTTTTAATTACTTATTAAAAATGTTAGCTAAATTCTGATAATTAACTTTCAGATATACCAAATTTTATTAATTAATTTATAATTAATTTTTATTAAAGACATTTATATATCTATAACAACACACCTTAAACCAATTTTAGCATATTTATCTAAACTTCACACACCAACATAAAGGTTGCAATGTCTTAATTTACATGTACAGTTGAACTTCACCTTTTAAATAAGAAAATCATCTAAATAACAATTATCGTTAAGTTATTGGAACATAAATTTATATACGCTAAGCCTAATCCTGCGTATCAAATCAATTTTATTGCATAACGGATCAAAATTATATATAATTAAATGAAATCGAGTAATGAAGATATCAAAATATGTATTTGTGAGACTCACCTAAATAAAGTATTAGAGTTTATTTCAAGAACACAACAAAAAAATATTAAAAAACCCAATCAAAACTAATTAGCATGATAAATGTATAAATTTTAGGGATAATTAATCATTTTTTCTATTTGTGTGTACAGGCATACTTCGTATAACGCCACCACTAAACAGTGTATGCATTCATCTCATGTTTTCCATTAAATTCAGATACAAATATCTTAGAGATTAATGCCTGGTTCTGAAAATTTTTGTGATATGGCATTCAAGTTGCAATTTGCTGTGAAATTTGATATTCTATTATTTTAGTAGACACAGAAGTTCAGCAAATTTGTCTTTAAAATGGAGTTGGTAAAACAGCTGTGGAGATAGCTTAAATGATAAAAAATGCAAGATTTTATCACTAAATTTTTTTATTATTATTATTATTATCTTTATTTCAGTTTAAATATAAAATAGTTTATACATATAATTGATCGTATAATGAAACAAAGTAAAGCTCCTTTAGATTACAATCTGTGGTGGAGCAACAAGAAAATATTTTTTAAAACTATGTAATACAAAATCTTTAGTTGACAAAATTTACAATATCACATATTTACTAAATATATTAAACTTACACACTATATCTTAAAATTATTGATTTGTCTCTATAACTAAATATATTGAATTATTAAAAGTATTGTTCAATGTTTTCTATGGTGAGCATCCAGGATCGAAGTTCGCGCTTAAATTTGTGTTTACGTACAGGGTTGATACCTTTGTTGTCGTGTGGTAGCATGTGAAAAAAGAACGGTGCCATATAAAGATAAAATCTTCTAAATTTCTCGCTATAACAACGAACATTGGCAAAGTTATTAAGGTTCCTCGTGTTGTATATATGTACAGTGCGATTATGAAAACTGTCACTTCGAATAAAAAATATTTTGAGGACTTGATAAACATAAAGATATCTAAATGGTAGTAAGTTTAGCTCACGAAACAATGGAACTGTTGGTGTTGTATGAGGGCGTTTGTAGATTAATTTAATAATTCTTTTTTGTGCAATATACAGGTCCTCTATGTTAGTAAAATATGTACCACCCCAACTGGATATGCCATACATTACTATTGATTCTATTAGGGCATGGTATAGTTTCCTTAGTGTAGTTCTAGGGCAGACTTTTCTAAGGTTATAAAATTTATGTATGGCCCAAGTTACACTCTTCCTTGTGGTATTGATATGAGACTTCCAATTGAGTTTCGAATCCATTATTAAGCCCAAATATTTAAATTCTTGTACAGACTCAAGCACAAAACACTGAGCCGTGCATGGATTTCTATTGCATTTATACATGTGATACGTTTATGGTTGCACTAATCTAGTATTCTGTCGCCCAAAATACATGATTTTTGATTTATCGCTGATCATGAGACGATTATGATAAAACCATTGGCTTAAAGTATGAAGATCCTTTTCAAGAACGAGACTGATGTCATAAGTAATATCAGTCGCTGGCATTCCATAACTTAGGGCTAAATCCTCAGCAAAAGCAGTCGGATATCCTATGAGATTAATTTCAAAAATCGAATTAAAGTAAATCAAAAATAATAACGGGCCCAAAACTGATCCTTGGGGAAGGCCATATTTTACAGTGCACGGGTCACTTAAAGTTTCACCTATTCTAACAATCTGATGCCGATTTTGAAGGTAACTTCTAAACAAACCTAAAATTTTACCTCGTATACCAATATTACGTAGCTAAGTAAGCATTATTCCAGTGTCAACTGAATCAAAAGCTTTACAAATGTCAACAAATAATGCTGTAGGCTTCTGTGAACTGTTCATCGCTGTGTGTATCTGACTGAGGAAATCAATCAGTGCTTCTTCAGTGGATTTACCAGCAGTAAATCCATATTGTTTATTGTGCAAAAAATCAATTTTATCAAGATAACACACTAATCGTCGTTTTATTAGTTTCTCAAAGATTTTAGATACGGTGCTTAGTAGAGAAATCGGTCTGTAATTGTTTAATTGTAATTCATCGCCTTTTTTAAAAATTGGAATTACAATGGCTAATTTTAGAATATTTGGAAAAACCCCATTGTCTAGGCTCAGGTTATACAAAAATTTTAAAATATCTACTAAGTACCAAGCGCAGTTTTTAACAACAAAGTTATCAATTCCGTCCGAACCTTTAGATCTTTTGTTTTTTAACTTATGAATTTCATTAAGAATTTCCGCAGTAGTTATAGGTTCAAAATAACATGATGAAACATAATTTTTTGTCAGAGACCCAAAGATAAATTTGTTATGTTCAGTAATTTCATTATTTACCATACTAAATTTAGAATTTATTTCTTGGGATACGTTTATAAAAAAGTTATTAAATTCGTTGGAAATGGACTTTGAACACGTAAGGATATTTTAAGTTCGCAATTGATATATTTGAGTTATGTGCTTATTATGAGAAATACGTCCTAACACTTCATCCACTATTTTCCAAGTAGCCTTGGAATCATTAATGGATGAATCAAATTTGTTCTTGTAGAAGAGATGTTTTGCAGTACGAACATCAATTTTTACCTGCTTTGATAGATTGACTACATATTCTTTCAGTCTCGTATTGTCAGGATATGGTTTGAGCTTCCTGGAGAATTTATTCAATTTATTCATCTTATGCAAAAGATTATTATTAATCCAAAAATAAAAAAGGATATTCATCCAAGGTTTGCGGATTTTTATTTTTGGATTTTCAGTGATGGAAGTGGATGATTACATGTGAGATCTTTGAATATTGATAAAGTTTTCAAAAGCCGCATTGCAATCAGATTGGGAATACACAGAATCCCAATTTTCAAACTTTAAAAGATCATTTAGTTTAGTGTTATTAACATGTGATAAATTTGACCTATAGTTGACAGTAACTGAACTAGATGGAGATATATGGAGTTTAATCAAATTATGGTCAGAAAATTGAATAGGAAGGTTGCTAATATTAATGTTAAATATTTGTTCACTTTTGAGAAATACATGGTTTAAACAAGCTTGCATTCTAGTTGGTTCGTTTAAAAAGCTGATTAAACCATATGAAGCCAACATTGTCTGGTAACCGTACGATTCATTGATATCTAGCAGGTTTAGGTTAAGATCTCCAAGTATAGCTACGTTATCGTTTGAAAGTGTACGCAATAAAATTTCCAAATCATCACAAAAGGCATTAATTGACCAAATTGGTATGAGATTTTCTCGATCTGGCTATTCCACCGTTTTGGCTGATCACGTAATGTTCAAGCGAGTTTTTGAGGCGAAATGTAACTTAAGATGAAAGACGGACCAATTAATAAAATTTCAGAAATTTGTAGGATGCTCCCCGAAAATAGTAAAAACGGTTTTCGTTGCCAAGACAGACCATGGTCACTGTTTGGTAGACTTCATGGGCAGAAGTTACGAAATTGAATAACTTGTAATTTTTTTAAGGGTCAAATTACTTGAAAAAGTACTGAGTAAAATATATCGAGCTAAAAACCATTTATCTTTGTAGCAATATTAGAATGATCCAAATAAAATCCAGATTTCATTTGTCATGAGTTTTTAGCGATAATGGAAAGCTGTATAGTCGGTTTTGTTAAAAAAATCACAAATATCGACTTTTCTTACAGCTATAGTAAGACAAAAAGTTCGTCATTTAGTTAGTGGATATTAAATACCGAGATCGTGACTAAAAAATTCGTCTACCATCTTATCATGTAGTATGAGACAATGATCAACATACAATTATGTCTTTTGGTGAATTAATTGTTCAGACTTCAACTAGGTTTGAGGCGAGTATGTCTTTACAGCGTTTCGACTGCATAATGGTTTGGTTTACATTCATTTTTATCACTATCTCCATTAATGACGTATACTAGCTTTTTCCCAAACCTTAATGAACGTTTCAAGGTTGGTATCGAAAAAAACGTTCCTTCCAACGAAATCCAAATTCCCTCCAACCCTAAAAAAATCTCCGTCCAAAATTACGATCCCGTGCACCATGCAAAATTCTTATCTGCTTCCTTCTCAACAGCAGCATTGGAAGAGCATCCCTCTTACATGATATATGAGACATTTAGTGCCATTTAACTGTTGATATTTGCAATTTTTCTAATTTGTTCATAAGGACTAGTTTGAAAAAGCTGTTTCGAATCTGGTAGAAAAATGAGACGAGTCACGACCGAGAAATTGCTATTTTCCTAACCATCCTATATCTGTTGAAACCCATGGTATACAGACTGTTGCTTTTCTACTTCATAAACTACATTTTCACTCAGAACTCCTTTTTTCAGATCAAACCAGATATCTTAAATAGATATGATATGAAAGGGCCGAAGGTCGAAGGGCCGAATTTCGAATGGCGGAATTTCAAAGGGCCGAATGTGTCGAAGGGCCCCGAATGTGTCGAAGGGCCGAATGTGTCGAAGGGCTGAATGTGTCGAAGGGCCGAATGTCGAAATTTTTGTTTTGTTTTTAGAAATATAATTTTTTAAATTTGTTGTTTTATGGAATATTTTGTAATTTTTTTTTATTAAACATAAATGAATTTCTTATGAATTTATGTATTTTAATATTTTTCATGTTTGAATATTTATGAAATTCCACGTATCCAGTCAGCGAGACATTTTGGTCAAGTAAAATTTTGTCATGCGCCACCAGAGACATTCGGCCCTATGTGTCAGCCTTCTGATAATAGGTATATGGTACAAAAAAAAAATAATTAAGTTTAATAATTAAATTAAATAAAAAAAATATAAAAAAGGAACAGCTTTAGTATCGCCGTCAAATTTTTTTAACAGTCTGAGCGACGGTGGCGCCATTTTGATCAAAAGCGGATTTTTTATAACAAAAAATATGTTGCTTAGCACTTTCTGTGTCTCAAGCTAACTTCATCTATCGGAATAAAAATGAACAAAAATTTAAAATTTTACGTTAAGCCGTGATAAAATAATGTTTAATAAATTAAACAACAATTAAACAATTAAAAGTTTCAAAATTTGTTTTAGGTGAAGGCAAATCTCTGCTTGACAATATTGAAATTACCGTATATTTGATTTAAATTTGTTTATGCTTCGTCAACCTTGCAGACACAGATAAAATAGATACTATCGCGCTTATCGCTTTTTCAGATAGATGTACCACAAATGTTAGCTTAATTCGTTGTGTAAGTCCCTATATTATTTCAAATTATTTTGCATACAAAAATTCCTTGGGGTGAAGGGTGAACCGTCTCAAAAATGAAGAATATTTAATAATAATCTCATGTGACTTAATAAAATTTATTTTATTTATAAACCATATATTTAAATTTTGATTTTAAATTAATTTTTTAAAATTATTTATTTTACTAAACATTTAAAAATAGTTCATATGTTACAAATTCAAATTTATTTTATTTATAAAAATATCTCTAAGATGGCAGTCAATAATAACAATTTTTTAGTTAAAATTAAAACCACCTAAAAAAAAATGTAGAAAAATTTAATCCAAAAGCGGAAAAAATTATAAATATTATATAAAAAATTGAAATTTATCTAAGATGGCGTCTAATATGTTTACATTTTTAGTTAAAATTATGACCATTTTGAAAAAAAGGTCACGACAGTCAATTTTGACTTAGATACTAAAGGTTAACCAAAAAAAATATATTTCTAAAAACAAAAAAAACATCGGCCCTTCGAACCATTCGGCCCTTCGACATTCGGCCCTTCGACATTCGGCCCTTCGGACCCATTCGGTCTTTCGACATTCGGCCCTTCGACATTTGGCCCTTCGACACATTCGGCCCTTTGAAATTCGGCCCTTCGACATTCGACCCTTTTATATCATACTGTTTAACCAACTTGCGGTTCGTGTTTATTCAGGACATAGACATTTAAATATGATACAAAAATTGTATTGTGTTGAATTATCCCAAAACATTGCAATCAATTTGTAAAAAATTCAATAACTAGAAATGTGACAAAGTTCGAGATTGATTTTGAATATATATCATTTCTTGCAAGAGTGACATAATCTAAAATTAAAATTTATCAGTACAGCAATTTGAAAATATCACTCAAAATTGTTTGTAAAAAAAGGAATTTTTTAAAAGTAAATAAAAATACATTAGGATTAGTAAAATATATTTTCAATTCAATATCATCTTCTTTCATATTTTGCAAATTTTCTTAGAATAGTTTCCAATATCATAAAATGTTAATTTCTTTCGCCGAAATGACCTAACATTTTTTATATGGAATTTTACCTAATTTGCTAGAAATAACTAAATAAGAGAGTATATTTTGATACAAAATAATAAACAAATTATTTATCGGAAATTTTGATTCGAGTATCCTTTAGATCAGGGAATTTTGATTTCTGTCACTGTTGCAACAAATGAGCGAATTACTTTTAAGACAGTAACCTGTCGTGGTTCATGATTCTTTGGCGCAATTTTGGAGCAGCCATAAAGTGAGCTTCCATCAGCTGCTTAAACAGTTCCGGGTCATCAACCAAAATCTATTGGATCGCTAAACACTACTTGGGGTGGCATGACTGATAGCTAGTTCTTTACGTAGTATGTACTTTCGAACACTCGAGAATTTTAATTAAAATGTAGCTACAATCCGTTTGTTCTGACACTTTTTAGTTTGAATGTATGTATCGTTCGAGAGCTTTATAATTATTTCGACCAGTAAAGCGGCTAAGGCCTACCCAAAGATCTATTAATGAGACATGCATTTACAATATCTTTAACATGTGTATAGGCTTGTTTTTTGCCAGTGCAACCACCGATTCTATACTTATTGCGATAGCGGTGACTCGCATTCGACTTTTAGTACTTCTAATTTGACTTGTATAAATAAAGGATATGTCTCGCCAAGATAGTCGCTAATATGAAAATAATTTAAGGAGATTTGTAGCCCTTGTTCAACAAGACTATTGAGCGTTAGTTGTACAGTTTAATCTACTTCTGTTTTTGGGGATTGGACGGATATAGGTACAAACTGCTTATACTTATCTAGGACTTTCAAGCTAAACAAATATTTTATTAAAGCTTATATTATAATACACGGAATAATTGTATTATTATAAATTTATATCCAGGATTTAAGAACGGCTGAGAAGATTTTCATAATATTTGCTAAAAGATGGTTTAAGAGTTTCAAAATATGATTGCGATGGGACATGATTAAGTAAAATTCGTTTAGAGAACAGTCCGGTGCGGTCGGTGGTTTTTTTCATATATTATTATCAGGTTAAACGACTTTGATGAAAATTACTGAAAGGTAGTTTTCTAGTACCTGGAATCGATTGCGATGGATACCGATTTGGGGATATTTCGTTTCGGTTTAGAAGATTTTCCGGACGTTGGTCTCATTTTTTTCATTTTGTTCAGGTCGATTAATTTTTCTAAAAAATTAATGAGGGTCGTTTTCGAGCGCCAGGAGTCGATTGCGAGGAGACCTGAATTTGTGAAAATCGATAGTACTTTCACAAACTTTAGGGTCCAGTTTGACCGTATTGTTGAGTATTGGTCAACAACAATTCTTAGTCATTTCTCTATGGAGATAAAACTTAGATTATATGACGAAAATTGGAATCTAATATAATTTTTGGACGTTTCTGTGGAAAATTGGCAAAATAAATGGACCAAAGCCATTGCATAACCGATCGGAATAAAACTCCCCTTCTCTCTCTTTTTCCTTTCTTTCTCTCTCTACCTTTCACATCCTATAAAAGGGATTGCCGCCTGCACAGTGGTCTTCCATCCATCTCAAACTATTTTCCTCGTCTAACAGTTTCGAGATCCTATGCGTTGTTCTTTTTAGATGTCGTCGCGCCAGTGCAGTAGATGTTTTACTCTACGACGTATATGTTGGCTTATGTTGAAACATTTTATTTAACATGCGATGCTATGGGGACTTAGCAACGTGGCCTCGTCATCTAAATCTTTGGAATTGGATGAATCCAATAATATCGTTGCCTCTAAGAAGTGGCTTTATCTCGTGGTTTATATACGAGCCCGATATTCGTTTTTCACAACTTTATTTTGACCAAATATGGAACGAATAAACTTCCTTTCAAACCTTATGTAGCTTTTAATAGTCATTAGAGATCAGGGTCGATCTCTCACTTGCGAAAGGCTGACATGCGGTGACTGTTATGTTAAATTTTTTAGTGGGGAGCCTAACCGTGCATATCCACGTAATTAATTAAACGAAAGTCGATGATATGTTGCTTTATGGATGAAAAAAGTCTACTTGTTCGTGTACAATTTGTGAGGTCGAGTTTGTGATTTATTCGATATTGTAATTCGAAGCCTTTATGTAAAGTTCAAAAGTTGTTGTTTTTATGAGAGGAAATTATTAGCCCTCCATTCAACAAACTTATTACTTGTGATCACCTCCACCCTACCGTTTGATTCATTAAGAGTTACCCAAAGAGCATAACGGGGGAGTCAAACAAACTCTCTTTGTATATATGCTCATAAATTTAAAATAAACCAGAAAACTATCTTCCACATTTTAAGGCGAGTGTTGTCTGTTTTCGTTTCAAATTATCGGGAATATTGTGGGTATCGATGTTTTGTACCGGGTTTTTAGGTCCATCATAATTTTGAATATTTATTTTGAATGTACTTTACCTTCATTTATACTCGCTTTGTAAAATCATTGATTTTATGATTTTCCTCTAAATCTGAAGTAAGGGTCAATGACTATCTTCCCCGATATTGTCCTCCGATACTGGTTACAATTAGAATTCTGCAGGAACATTAAATAAGGAGGGCAATATGCCATAACGGTTTTGATGAGGAATTTCGCTCTAATTAAACTTTATATGTTTAATAAAATATCATTATACAGCTTTTTTTTTTAATGGTGAAGTATAATTACATTTACAAAGAAATACGGTTTCAGTGTCCCATACTTAATATTAAACCCAATTTTTAATACCCTACTCCTGTAAACTCATTCCGCGTTAATCGAGATAGATCTGTTTGAGTACATTTTATTCATATCCGCGTTCAACTAAATATTTTAACAGTAAGAAACTAATTTTTTGTATTATCTTGATTCTTTCTTCAAAGTCCGCACCATCCCAATACTTTATCTTGAATTTGTGTTGTTCGGCTTTGTAATCAAATACCATTTCCTATCAATCAAAATCCGTTATGATTAATATTGTGTTAGTTTTTTCAAGCCACTCCGCTATCTCACGATACACTAATTATAATTTTATTTTTATAAAGTATTCAATCACATTTTATGAACAAATATTATCTCGTCCTACTTCCACAAATTTTATAAGGTAATCCCATTTGGACTCTGTGCGAGGAAATTACTTAGGGATGATTTTTGAGGAGACCTCTTACTGTACTCTAATTTTTAATTAAGATATTAAAAAAAAACACTTTTGTATAGCAGATATATTTTAGGGTTTACGGTTGTGTAATTTGATCAAAACAATGAGATAAGACATGATTGAAATTACTTTAGGGTATAATTAGCCAACGCGTGTTTGATTACAAAATGTTACAACGAAACATTTTTCGCCAATTTGACTGATTACTCGAGTAGTTGTCACAATTCCCAATTGAAATATTTTTTGCTATGAGGTATAGATAGCTATACATATTCCATCAAATATTAAATTGACACATCAATTTCCCCCCAAAGTCGATATATACATTTTTTAAAATCAACCCCATCTTTTATTTATTGGTATGACAACAAGTTGAGGAAAAGTTTTTATTTTAAAATGTCACAGCGATGGAAATATGAAAATAAATAAATAGAGATGATATTTGATGATATGTCAGAATGTTACATGTACTCGTCTGTGTACTAAGTGTAATAATAATCAACATCATGTGTGTAAGCATGTCACCCTTTTCCTTGTTGATTTGTGCGGGAAATTTTCTAACAAAAATGACTCGTGTCTTCCTTATGTGTAATACATTTATAGTGTTTACAACATATTGGAGGAGTACACAAACTTTGTTACAAAATTTTTTATTTACTTTAAAATTTTCAATTACAAAGATAAACATTTATCAAAGATGTTACATTGTAAAGCTGATAGATGTAGGTTATTGATAACAATTTATTTCGAATTTTTTGTGATGGTGTTTGACGCCACGATTATTAATTTTTATGGTGTGTTGAAAATTAGCTTGACAGTGGGTGCTTTCTTAAACTGGAAAATATTTAACTAAAAGAGTGTTAAATGTAGATTGTGTTTAAGATACAATATTTATATAATTTTTTTATTAAGGACATATGAAATACGATACTCGAACCATAACATTTACAAATTCTTAATTTTAAATTATCTAAATAACATACGTTGGAGTAAACATGTACTGGTATTGGAAAATCACTTGGAGTAACTCAGATAACCATAAACTATTTTGTTGAAAAAACGCGTTTTATAAGGATTTGCTTAAAATTCGGTATAAATGACGATTTTAACTAAATTGTTGGTTCTTTCAAGAATTCCAAGTATCGATAATAGCGTATTAGCAACTATTATCGACAACTACCACAGTTTTCACGAAAAGTGCATTTCTCAACCATTTGCCTAAATCTGGAATTTAAATATCAATTTAAATGATTTTAATTAGTTGTTGATCCTTTAGAGCAGTGATTCTTAACAGGGGCCCCTGGGGGTCCGAAGAAGTTTGTAAGGGGGCCACCTCTGGGGGTTTGTAAAATTTACTTTAGAATATAAAAAAAAAATGGATGTACTATATAAGGTAAATGTACCAATTACCGACAGTATAAGAATCTCGTTGAGGTTTTGTTAAGATATTTTTCTCGGGTTCCAATTTTTTTTTATATACTTTACGTATAAATATAGTTTATAACATGAATAATATTATAAAACTTAAGTTTCAATGATTCTTTCATATTAATCATAAAAATTAAATAATTTCATTGCATTAAGTCTATGTTCTCTTATTCGTATTATCGGCACTGTAAAGTTTAAGCGGAAGATATTCAAAGCGGAAACAACAAAATCTTAATTTTCAATAAAAGAAACTTTTATTTTTCATATTCTTTATTAAACGTTAAGTATTATAAACAAATTATGTCCTTCTAATTCACAACTAGGATATTAACTTTAGAAAATCAAGCAACTAATAATAAAACTAGACGATAACAAAAAAAAATCATGTAATCATCTTACAATATAATAAAGATAAGTAATAATTTTACAAAAATTAATTAAAATTATTCTTTTGGAAAGCTTCGATTTCAGGAACAGCATAAATTCCTCTGGCATTTAATAGAGAAGGTAGGCTGATAACACTACATACTTCTTCCTTTTTATACCAAATAGCGTTGTCCTTTCTCGGCCATTTCCAGTTTTGACACTCATTTGCATTGTATATTTAATTTTCTTTTACTTCCAGTACAGACCCAGGGAAATACTCTCCTTCGTATGCAACTATGACATAATCGCCAGGACATGTTTTTTTAATTTCTTTTACACTCGATCCGGTATCTGTTTGAAAATTAGTTTAATGATCATGGTTGAAATTTCGTTTTATAAACTGTTCCGTTCTTTTCTCTTTTGCTTCTTTCAGTTTTTTCTTTTCCTCTCTCTTTCTGGCCCACGCCAATTTTTCAGATACTGGCTTTTGTTTATCCATTACAATTCTCTATAAGTGTTCAAATTATTTATTTGATGTAATTGCATCAGGAGTAGTTTTCCTTTTGACAATTTTCTACTTTTCAGTTGGAGACTCCGGATAATAAAAAGATTTTTTGAATGGGGTGGGAAAATCCTCTTTAAACGACAAATAAGAGCAACTCGGTTGCTGCGTTTTCCTATTGTTTTGATCAGCAATATTTTTAATTGGCACTGGATGTAATTTGGGATTCAGGAACATTCTCCAAACCAAGATTTTCGTAAGGACGTACCGAGCCATTATTATTCACAATGCAATTCAATACTTGATTTTCCGGCCATAAATTTACGTTTAGCGTTGTTCCATTGTCAATCATGATTGAACTTTGCTTGTGTCTCCGCCTACGAAATGTATTTCTTTTTTTCATTTTCATCTTATATATCACCAGCCCACACATCACGACTTTACTAATGATGATGATTAAGAGTATTTTATTCAAAGTATTGCCCATCTATATATATAAAAATTGTTGCAAGTGTGTTGTGACTTTATAACTCACGAACGGTCAAACCGAATGCGATCAAATTTTTAGGGTTTGTTCGTATGGTCGTGCAGATGGTTTATCTTAAGTTTGCAGGAAATCGGTCGACGCGTTCGTGATTTATCATTTATCATGTCAACATGTGATTTTGTTCATATAAAAAAAACAACAAGAAATACGTAGGTGCCTATGATTTCAGCAAAAAAACATTTTTATATGTATTGTTTTCAAATAACAACTAACGAATGACGAATAATTAGTTGTGACACAATTAAAAAGATATCAGTTGAAATTTGAAATCAAAAAATTCCAAATATAAAATATCTAATAAAAAATTATTTGCTATTTGAATAAAAATTTATTGAATAACGCTCAACACTGCTTCATACACACGGTAAATACACGTTGTAGCGCATACAGTCAGTGTCAGTGATTGATCATTTTAAGGTTCTTTTTCATCGAACTCGCATTGTGGACAGACGTAATCGGTAAGAGTCGCATTTGATTTTTTTGTTTTTTCATATGTTCAGCTATACATCATCAAACAATTCATTTTGGTTTTGTTTAAGCGTTTGAATACAAACAGACAGCAGTGTACACCTAATTCTGTTTTTACGCGATAGATACGTTCTCAGAAAATTCGCGCAAAAAAAAAATCGCGCAAAAAAAGAAATGGCTTCCATATAAAAGTAAAGGATTGGTTCTACATTTGTGAAATCAACTAAATTAGAGATAGATTAGAGTACACAAAATCCCATTTTTTACATGCTTTACACATTATTTTATTTAAATGCTTATTAGATATCTTTATGAGAATAATATTTATTTAGAATAACAAATAAAAACACATTTAATTAAAAATATTAATTAATTTTATTAAAAACAATCTTAATTTTAAAAAAACAACGAAAAAAATTCATTTTAATAAAAAAAGATTGCAAATTAACTATATCATAAAATATATTTTTAAGTGCTTTCATCACTGGCTGATGGAACTGATGGAATGCGCACTCGTTTATGTGACACTTGAAACTCACTTTCTTCACTAGAAATATTTTCCACTACATTTCCATTGCTGCGTAGTGGTGGTGTTTCAGTAGTTTTCGTAAAAAAATCCATTATCAATGGTTGTTTCCCAGTTGTGATAAGACTGTTATGTAATTCTCGATAATTACTCATTAATAATTTTAGGTCACTTTAGGAAACTTCTCAACTCTTTCCCCAATAGGATCATGCTTGTCAAAATGATCGCTCAATTTAGCAGCTATTTGAAGTCCTTCTTTAATTAGGTCTACGGTGAAGGTAGGAACTTCTTCGTCAGCGACACTGGATTCTTTTATCACTCAAATAACGCCGAACTTCTGGGACACAATTTTTAATGAACCATCTCCTAAAAGTTTCAGTTGCCACCCTATTTCTATTTGCCGTCTAGTGGACTGGTAATGTTCTAAAATCTACGCCTTTCATTGACCGTGGTTTTAGAGCTCTATTTACAAGTAAGGGTTTCAGCATCCGATCACCTGAAGCGTTAGAGCAAAATAAAAAGGTCACACGATCCCTGGCCTTAAATCCACTTGCAATTTTCTGGGATTGAAAGGCCCGTTTCATCAGCATTCCATACCTGATCCTAACTATAGCCACCATCTTTAACTATTTTGGCTAATTTTGAAGGAAATACTTTAGCTACCTCCTCATCTGCAGATGCGATTTCACCCTTATTTTTTACATTATGAAGCGCGTGCCTTTGTAAAAATAACACCTGTCATCCAACCTGTATTTGCAGAAAATTCAAATTTTTTAACTTTCTGGCCTGAGGGTTGTGGTTAATCTTCTTTCACCTCTTTGTAAATTCGTATTGCCATCTGCTTGATGATATTTCCATCAACTGGTATTCGTTTCTGTGAGCAATCCTCTATCCATATTACAAGAGCCTTCTCCATTTTCTCTTTTACTATGCCTCTTGTGTATGATGATGTATGAACACTTATACTTGTTCCAGCAATCACGGATTTTCTAATACCTTCTTCATTTTGTTTTATGGTTTTTACGGTAGATTTCGTTAAACTGAAATATTTCCCTACAGAAGTAGCACCGTTTCCGATGGCTAGTCTCTTGATTTTAACTTCCAAAGAAATAGCTTTTATTTTCGTTTGTTTTTCAGCTGATAATGTTAATTGTACCATGAGCTCTCCTATAAAAATAATTCGTTTGCCCGTAATAAATGAATGCAGTTAAAATTATAATTCACATACCGTTTATTGAAATTTGAAAAATTCATAAATTGCTTGTTATAATCTCACACGCAAATGATACCAAATTTGCCACTTTACATATTAATATCACACTGAAAACCCGCACTATACTTTTATCAAAACTAATAAGGGATAATTAGGCAAATTTCCTGCAGTTGTGTCGTAGATTCTACACGCGGATTTTACACGTTCACCTTCATCTGTCGGTAATTCTATTGTTAGAATGACTGACATATGGCAGTGAACGAGGTTTAAATCATGTACAAAGATGTTTGATTTTGCTAAAAATTTAATCGCGTTAAATCAAATAAAATCGCGTAAAAAAGGAAACAAAATGTTTTGTAGAATCGCGTTAAATCAAATTCGCGCAAAAAAAGTTCGCGTAAAAACAGAATTAGGTGTATATACACTTTTCATTTGAATTTGCTGGTTGAATTGCTATCGGATTTTAAATGCCACGTGCAAGACGTTCAAATATTGGTAGACGTACACGTCATTCAACAGTTGTTTCAACCAATCGAAGATCACAAAGTGAACAAGATCGTAATCAACAAAATGCATCACAGAGGGAACGACGTAGACGTATAAACCAATCGATTGATAGTGCAAACACGGTTGAAGGTGCAAGGTCAATAAATGGACGTACGCGTCCCTCAATTCAAATCATACGACAAATGGAATTGACGGCTTAATTATGATAGCACAATTGATTACAGTATGCATTTTTATATTTTACAAATGAATAAACAATGTGTGCATTGTAAAGCAGTCAAATTTATTAACGAAACGCCTGGCATGTGCTGTGCTGGTGGGAAAGTTAAATTGCCTGTATTAGAACCTCCACCAGACCCTTTGCACTCATTAATTTATGACAATTCACCAGCGTCAAAGCATTTTTTAAGAAATATTCAAAAGTACAATTCATGCTTCCAAATGACATCTTTTGGAGCTACAAATATTATAAGAGATGGATTTATGCTGACTTTTAAGGTAATTACTTCGCATGGAATAAATGATATGACATTCCATTTATGTGCTGTCTCTGATGTCTTCAAAAATTCAGATTCGTCATCTAAATCTATTTCAAAAACATTACAGATTCAAGGACGACAGATATACCACAGAGCTGGGTCATTGTTGCTATTCCCAGATGCTGACCATCAGTTTTTGCAAATATATTTCATTGGTAATGAGAACAGCGAATTAAATCAGCGCTGTGCAATTGCTTCAAATACAAGTCGAGAAATCTTGAGTGAGCTGCAAAGATTTTTACATCAGCACAATGAATTGGTCAAATTATTCAAGATTGCACTGGATCAGATGCCCACGGATGACCATAAAATAATAATACGTGCCGACAGAACACCACTCGGACAACATGGCAGGCGATTTAATGCACCAACAATCGATGAAGTGGCAATCGTAATAGTTGGTGAACAATTTCGGCCAAGAGATATTGTTTTGTACCGTAGGAATGAGCAACTAAATCGTATTTCTGAACTCCATCGTTGTTATGACGCATTGCAATACCCGATTTTATTCTGGAGAGGAGATGATGGTTATCATATAAATATACCGATGATAAATCCAACGACTGGTAAAAAAAAAATATGATTTTTGATTAGGAAAGAAAATAAAAATAAAAGAATAATTTTTATTATTTTCAGGTGCAGAAACAACGAAAAAAGTTAATGCGATGAATTTTTATTCG
Organism: Nephrotoma appendiculata; assembly: GCA_947310385.1. Taxonomy (NCBI): domain Eukaryota; kingdom Metazoa; phylum Arthropoda; class Insecta; order Diptera; family Tipulidae; genus Nephrotoma; species Nephrotoma appendiculata. Next base: position 281,028,689 of record OX371223.1, read on the forward strand.
TATCGATTGATGATTCGTGATCAAGAGGACAATTACATTTTGCGATGCAATAAACTTTTCCATCAATACATTGTGGACATGTATGCTAAAGTCGAGAGCGAACGATTGAATTTCATCCGTCATAATCAAGCCCGATTGAGATCTGAAGAGTACATACATTTACGTGATGCACTATTGAATGATGTGGATGTGAATGACATTGGACGTTTGATGATATTACCATCGTCATATACCGGAAGCCCACGTCATATGCACGAGTATACACAAGATGCCATGTCATATGTTCGTCATTACGGCCGTCCAGATTTGTTCATCACATTTACTTGCAACCCAAAATGGGCTGATGTGTATGATTACTTATTTGATGGTCAGGTGCCAACAGATCGACACGATATAACCGCTCGCATATTCCACCAAAAATTGAAAAAGTTGATGGATCTGATTGTCAAGCTCCGTGTATTTGGAGAAGTGCGCTGCTATATGTATACAATTGAATGGCAAAAGAGAGGCTTGCCGCACGCTCACATTTTGATATGGTTGGTACAGAAAATAACACCAGATATGATTGATAGTGTTATATCGGCCGAAATTTCAGATCAAACCATCGATCAACAATTATTCGCAGTTGTCACGAAAAATGATACACGGTCCCTGCGGTGAAATCAATCCAATTTCACCATGTATGATCGACGGCAAATGTTCAAAGCGTTTTTCAAGACAATTGATTGCTGAAACAACACACGGTGATGATGGATATCACAAGTATCGTCGACGATCAGCTCAAAATAATGGTAAAACTACTACCGTTAAAATCCGGAACCAAGACTTTGAAGTTGATAATCGCTGGATAGTGCCGTATTCACCGTTGTTATAAAAAATTTTCAATGCTCATATAAATGTCGAATACTGCAATTCAGTCAAATCAATAAAATACATTTGCAAGTATGTTAATAAAGGTAGCGATATGGCTGTTTTCGGAGTGGCTAATGAAAATAGAAATGATGAAATTTTGCAGTACCAAATGGGAAGATATATTAGTACTAACTAAGCTATTTGGCGAATTTTATCATTCCCAATACATGACAGACACCCTGTTGTTATACACTTAGCAGTCCATCTTGAAAATGGCCAACGTGTTTATTTTACTGATGCAAATGCCGCACAAAGAGCAGTACAGCCTCCAGCAACTACACTGACAGCTTTTTTCAAGTTATGTGAAACGGATGAATTTGCAAGAACACTATTATATTCGGAAGCACCACGATATTTCACTTGGAACGCATCAACAAAAAAATTTCAACGCCGCAAACAAGGTACTCCTGTTGATGGCTACCGAGTTGTTTTTTCAACGGATGCTTTAGGCCGCATTTATACAGTTAGTCCAAATAATGTTGAATGTTTTTATTTGCGGTTGTTGTTGGTGAACGTACGTGGGCCACAGTCATTTCAGAATTTAAGAACTGTTGATGGTGAATTGTGTGTAAAATATCGTGATGCATGCCAACGGTTGCGTTTGCTTGAAGATGATACAAATTGGGATGCTACGCTTAATGATGCATCAGTTTCAGCTCACCCAAATCAAATACGTATGTTATTCGCAATAATAATATCAACATGCTATCCATCAAACCCACTTGAATTGTGGAATAAATATAAAGATTTCATGGCTGAAGACATTTTGATTCGACTTTAACATCGTTCGATGGATCCCGAATTGGTAGATACATTAGAAATTTATAATGAGGTTTTGATATTGATTGAAGATATTTGCCTTATGATTGCAAATAAAGCATTAGGACAATTATGCATGATCGCACCTAATCGTCCAATGTATGATTTATTTCAGCGAGAATTGCAACGCGAACAGCTGTTTGAATGCGTGATGAATTGCGTGCGTTTATGCAAACACACATTCCACAATTGAATGTTCAGCAAAAGAATGCATACGATAGAATTATGCATGCGGTCACTAACAACATTGGTGGATTATATTTTTTGGACCCTCCTGGTGGCACTGGAAAAACATTTCTCATTTCATTAATCTTAGCAACAATTAGATCCGAACGAAAAATTGCATTGGCACTTGCTTCTTCAGGTATTGCAGCTACATTATTGGATGGTGGCCAAACTGCACATTCCGCTTTAAAATTGCCATTAAACATGCAAACGGTTGAGATTCCAACGTGTTATATTTCAAGAAATTCTGGAATGGCCAAAGCTTTGCAACAAGCAGCAATTATTTTATGAGATGAATGTCCGATGGCCCATAAAAATCTTTGGAAGCATTGAATCGAACATTACCGGATCTACGTAGAAATCAACAGTTGTTCGGAGGTGCATTAATATTGCTATCTGGTGGTTTTCGACAAACGTTGCCCATCATTCCCAGATCGACTCCATGTGATGAAATTAATGCATGTTTGAAAAGTTCGTTTCTTTGGGGAAATGTACAGAAGTTATTGCTCAACATAAATATGCGTGTGCGTCTTCCAAATGATCCAGCAGCACGTGAGTTTTCGAAGCAACTGCTACAGATTGGCGATGACAAAATTGCAAGTGATTTAAATGGCTTTATCACGTTACCAAACAACTTTTGCACAATTATGCCATCAAAAGAAGAACTAATTGATCGCGTTTTTCCAAACATTGTTCAAAACTATAAAAATCTTGATTGGTTAAGAGAACGCGCAATTTTAGCACCAAAAAATGCAAATGTTAATGAAATAAATTTTCAAATTCAACAGAAATTGCCAGGTGACTTGGTATAATACAAATCCATTGATACTGCTACGAATGAAGAAGACGCAGTAAATTATCCGGTTGAATTTTTGAATTCTTTGGAACCACCCGGTATGCCACCGCATCATTTACATTTGAAAATTGGTTCATCGATCATACTTCTTCGAAATCTCAATTCACCAAAACTCTGCAATGGAACGAGACTTTCCGTGAAAAAATTAATGCCAAATTTGATAGAAGCAACAATTCTCACTAGCAAATCAAAAGAAGAAGTTGTACTAATACCACGGATTCCATTAATACCAACAGTGCGTTTATCCTTTGCTATAACCGTTAATAAAGCTCAAGAACAAACGCTTCAAGTGTGTGGTGTGAATTTGGAGGAACCGTGCTTTTCTCACGGACAATTATACGTCGCATGTTCCAGAGTGGGAGCATCAACAAATTTATTTATTCATGCACCAAAAAATCAAACAAAAAATATTGTATACACTATTGTATTGAATTGACTTTGCTTTTTTTTCATTATTTCCAAAAAATAAATAAATAAAAGAAACCAATGAATTTGATTCAATGTTAATATTCATGCGCAGCAAAGCACGTCGGATGTGTTGGCGTGTGTTTGTGACAGCATAACTAAAGAACGGAGTGACGGATTTCGCTGATTCCTTTTTTATTTTGTTCACTGTTGACTCCGAATGGTATGTAGAGATCTTTAAAGAGTAAAGGATCTTTACAGTCTGATGGTTTCAGAAAGAGTCGATCCCCCATCAACTCAATTGGACAACCACTGAATTCTACAAACTCCCAGCCCCCCCTTAAAGAGTAAATAATTTCATAAATACTTTTGTGGGCAGAACGAAGTCTTTCGGGTCCGCTAGTTAGTTATACATTTACCCCATTTTGCAGGCAATGCGTGGATAGTATTCCAAAAAAACTGTTCTTCTTCTGAGGCAAACCATAGTTATCGATACATTTTGTACATTTTCGTAGGAAGTAAAGTGCTCCTCAGCAAGCCGCATTTGAAAGTATTTCCCAATTAAGAGGTTCCAACGTTTCCATACCCGGTTTAGCTTTGGGTGATGGTGCATTATCATGAAGCAACATAACTTTGTGTTGCCTTGTATCATATTCTGGTCGTTTTTCACACCAAGATCTATTCAAATTGATCATTTGTTGTTGGTAGCGTTCAATAATTACGGTTTCGAGAGGTTTTAGCAGCTCAAAAAATTTTACACTCTTCTCATCCCACCAAATACAGAGCATTGTTTTTCGTCCGAAGAGATTAGGCCTTGCAGTCGATGTCGATGGTTGTCCTGGATCAACTCAAGACATTGGCGCTTTGGATTCTGAATATAGATTCATTTTTCATCGCCAGTCACAATTCGATGGAGAAATAGAGCAATTTTCGCTCGCCAGGTATGAGCAACATTTCGCAAATGGTTTTTCTATTTTCCTCTGGCCTTTCATTCAATTGATGAGGAACCCATTTTCCCAGCTTTTGGATCTTTCATATGGCTTTTAAACGTATGGAGACGGCTTCTCGTGACATATTCAATTGATCTGCGAGTTGATTTTGCGTTTGAGCGTCATCCAAATCCAACAATACTTGCAATTCACAGCCTTCAACCTGTTTTGGTGATCTTCCACGTTCTTCATTTTTACCGCCAAAATCACCACTTTTGAATTTATTAAACCAAGATCATGCTCACCGTAAGTTTTGACAAACATTTTATGTGATTCTGCAGCAGGGTTCTCCAAATGATAACAAAAAATCAATTAAGGCCCCCAAATCGTAATAATATGTTGACAAACAACTCGACATTTTTAACACGTAAAAAACATAATAATGAGTGAAACTTGTAAGGTTATAAATTGGATGTTGTGGACAGATGTCAAAAGAAAACAGTGGCATCGATGACGTGGTTTGTCGAAAGGTACATTGACTGGTGGCATCATTTAATGGCAAATTCCGGTTTCATATTTCCACACCTGGTATTATAGATAACTTAACAAATATAAATTATTATTAAAAAAATGGGGACCACAAAAAAATTATGAAATATTTGGTGGACCGCGAGTAAAAAAAGATTAAGAACCACTGTGTTTAGAGGAAACCAAATAGAAGTAAAGACGTATTCTATTTGCGCAATAGCACTTTTTTACAACAACAAATATTTTAATAAAAAACATACTTTTATCTTTTACGAAAAAAATTCTGTACTTAACCCATTTGACCCCAAAGTTATTAATTTTCGAAATCTTAAATAAACCATTGAAATAATCGTTGGTCCTAATTATTTGAACTAAAATTTCCAAGCGAAGAGGTTAAATTTTTCTTCAGTTTGAAAAAATTCAGGAAAATTACAATGACCGAAAAAAGCTGGGGTTTGCAAAAGGTTAAACACAAAATAGAGAAATCTAGAAAGATTTACAAAATAGAGAAATCTCACATGATAAGCTTTTTCAGTTGTTCTAGGTCCATGTTCAGCAAAGGTTTAATTAAATTAGACCCGCTTTGACGGGCTGGAACATTCCTTATTGATTTGGGAAGCACACAGGTTTGTGTCGGACTTACACCAAATTCGTTCGACAAAACCGTATGTCCAAAACATTATGTCCATCCGATTAAAACTCCCCTCTTTGAAATTTTATAGTTACTTGTGTTAATGGTACTTAGCCACAACAGTGCTCCCTAACTGTGCCAGTACCTCCATAATCCAGAGCAGAAAGTATGTAGATTATTGGAGGATTAGTGAAAAGTTTATCAAAAAAAGGGATATTACCAAATTTTGATAATTGTTTTTCAGAACATTTGCAAAGTTCATTATAACTGATTCATCTAATGGTAATCTAGTTCAGTTTGCAATGTTTTTACACTGATAGAATTGGTTTGCTCCGCATAAATTGTTTGCATCCATCACGCCCGAAATATGGAATCATTGAAACATCAATTGCTAATCGATTAACGAGAGGTGCATATTTGAAATATATTTTATTCATTTCTTCTATCAAAGGCAATATTTTTTCAAATTTGTCATTTTGTGGTAGATTTGCATTATCTACAAAGTGAAGTGAACTAGAAATCTAATCAAAATGATCCTCAATGTATTGAAAATAAGCTCATTCTTGCAGTCATGAATTCAAGCCCAGTACATTTTTCGACGATGATTTTTATTGTACCACGAATTTATTACACGATTCCTATAAAAGCATAACTCACGTTGTCTTTTAAATTTAAAGCTTTATTTTTATTTTGGGTTGAAATTTTATTCGTAAAATCGACTATCATTTGCATAATTCCTTCGTTAAAAAACTGCTCGAAGAATTGTACCGGATGAGAATCATCTGTTGCAGGTAAATCTGGTAAGACTTAACATTAGCTGTCCAACTTGTTCGAAATATTTATATCAAAATCAATTGATGTATGAGTTTATTGTTTCTCTCTAATCCCAATAAGCTCAGCCCTGGTTCCTGAACTACTTCCGCTGCTTCATTTTCACATATATTATTTATAATGAAGCTCTCGCCGTGCGGTCTAATTCAGCTCCGTCCGATACAAACTCTACTTTGGTCCTTAGCATTGAGCTCGCCAAACAGTTTTCGTTTGCTATTTCTTCATCACCAGAGTCCTCATAAGTTTCGGCATATTTGTTGTCTGGCGGCAAAATATTTATGTAGAGAGGGAGGTAAATCAATTTCCGAGTCAGATTTTTCCAACTCCACAAGAACTTCGGCAAACGTGAACTTCTTTTTCCTAAAAAAAATATGTCGTTAGAGTTTCACAATAGATTAAAATCGCCCATCCTTTTAAAGATTCCAAGTATCGGTAATCACGTATCACGTGTAACGGAGTGTTTTTGACAACAACAACAAATTGAGTGAAAACCGCATTTCTCAATGCGGTTTGCTTAAAATTCGGTATTTAAATATGAATTTAAATGATTTTAAATGCAGTTTTTTAATCCTTTTGATAATTTTAAATTTTATTATTTGCTAAATTGCGTTTTTGACAAGAACAAATAATATTTTGATAAAGAAAAACATTGTGGATTTGCGACAATTCGGAATTCAAATGACAGTTTATATTTTAATAAGTTGTTTATGCTTTCGATTAATAGTTAATAATTTTTGACAAAAACAATTATTATTGGTAATAACAACACTTTTGATAAAAACTGATTTTTTCAACGATTTCATTAAAAATTTTAAATGTCAATTTTAATAATTTTAACTAAATTTTAAGCATTTCGAGGATCCTAAATATCAGTAATGACTGGATATTATTTACCATATAACAACAAAAACAACTATTTTTGATAAAAGGCACATGATCATCAAGCACATGATCAGGCGTAAATTCTCCAGAGTAAATTATTTATGCATCTTATTGGATGCAGCTTTCTTTATGCATCCTACCGGTAGTTTCGAGCTCAACGTGTTGTATACTGTACCTATAATCATTTTGAACCGGAATTTCAACAAAAAAAAGTTTTAAATTTTTTGCGAAAAAACTTTTTTTGAACGGATAAAATTCATAGTCACGGATTCCGAATGTTTCATTTTTTGATTATTAGTGTAATTATGAGTAGTTCAACGTTTGGTTTGCTTCAATTTGTTACCTCGTTTGCCTGCAATCCAGGTTCGAAGCACAATGTGACCGAATTTCAAAATATGAAACTTCCAACAACCACTGCTTTCTTTATGCATCCTACCGGTAGTTTCGAGCTCAACGTGTTGTATACTGTACCTATAATCATTTTGAACCGGAATTTCAACAAAAAAAGTTTTCAATTTTTTGCGAAAAAACGTGATGGTTGTTAGCCTTACTTTTTTTGAACGAATAAAATTCATAGTCACGGATTCCGAATGTTTCATTTATTTTTGATTATCAGTGTAATTATGAGTAGTTGAACGTTTGGTTTGCTTCAATTTGTTGCCTCGTTCGCGTGCAATCCAGGTTCGAAGCACAATGTGACCGAATTTCAAAATATGAAACTTCCAACAACCACTGCTTTCTTTATGCATCCTACCAGTAGTTTCGAGCTCAACGTGTTGTATACTGTACCTATAATCATTTTGAACCGGAATTTCAACAAAAAAAGTTTTCAATTTTTTGCGAAAAAACGTGATGGTTAGCCTTACTTTTTTTGAACGAATAAAATTCATAGTCACGGATTCCGAATGTTTCATTTATTTTTGATTATCAGTGTAATTATGAGTAGTTCAACGTTTGGTTTGCTTCAATTTGTTGCCTCGTTCGCGTGCAATCCAGGTTCGAAGCACAATGTGACCGAATTTCAAAATATGAAACTTCCAACAACCACTGCTTTCTTTATGCATCCTACCGGTAGTTTCGAGCTCAACGTGTTGTATACTGTACCTATAATCATTTTGAACCGGAATTTCAACAAAAAAAGTTTTCAATTTTTTGCGAAAAAACGTGATGGTTAGCCTTACTTTTTTTGAACGAATAAAATTCATAGTCACGGATTCCGAATGTTTCATTTATTTTTGATTATCAGTGTAATTATGAGTAGTTCAACGTTTGGTTTGCTTCAATTTGTTGCCTCGTTCGCGTGCAATCCAGGTTCGAAGCACAATGTGACCGAATTTCAAAATATGAAACTTCCAACAACCACTGCTTTCTTTATGCATCCTACCGGTAGTTTCGAGCTCAACGTGTTGTATACTGTACCTATAATCATTTTGAACCGGAATTTCAACAAAAAAAGTTTTCAATTTTTTGCGAAAAAACGTGATGGTTAGCCTTACTTTTTTTGAACGGATAAAATTCATAGTCACGGATTCCGAATGTTTCATTTATTTTTGATTATCAGTGTAATTATGAGTAGTTCAACGTTTGGTTTGCTTCAATTTGTTGCCTCGTTCGCGTGCAATCCAGGTTCGAAGCACAATGTGACCGAATTTCAAAATATGAAACTTCCAACAACCACTGCTTTCTTTATGCATCCTACCGGTAGTTTCGAGCTCAACGTGTTGTATACTGTACCTATAATCATTTTGAACCGGAATTTCAACAAAAAAAGTTTTCAATTTTTTGCGAAAAAACGTGATGGTTAGCCTTACTTTTTTTGAACGGATAAAATTCATAGTCACGGATTCCGAATGTTTCATTTATTTTTGATTATCAGTGTAATTATGAGTAGTTCAACGTTTGGTTTGCTTCAATTTGTTGCCTCGTTCGCGTGCAATCCAGGTTCGAAGCACAATGTGACCGAATTTCAAAATATGAAACTTCCAACAACCACTGCTTTCTTTATGCATCCTACCGGTAGTTTCGAGCTCAACGTGTTGTATACTGTACCTATAATCATTTTGAACCGGAATTTCAACAAAAAAGTTTTCAATTTTTTGCGAAAAAACGTGATGGTTAGCCTTACTTTTTTTGAACGAATAAAATTCATAGTCACGGATTCCGAATGTTTCATTTATTTTTGATTATCAGTGTAATTATGAGTAGTTCAACGTTTGGTTTGCTTCAATTTGTTGCCTCGTTCGCGTGCAATCCAGGTTCGAAGCACAATGTGACCGAATTTCAAAATATGAAACTTCCAACAACCACTGCTTTCTTTATGCATCCTACCGGTAGTTTCGAGCTCAACGTGTTGTATACTGTACCTATAATCATTTTGAACCGGAGTTTCAACAAAAAAGTTTTCAATTTTTTGCGAAAAAACGTGATGGTTAGCCTTACTTTTTTTGAACGAATAAAATTCATAGTCACGGATTCCGAATGTTTCATTTATTTTTGATTATCAGTGTAATTATGAGTAGTTCAACGTTTGGTTTGCTTCAATTTGTTGCCTCGTTCGCGTGCAATCCAGGTTCGAAGCACAATGTGACCGAATTTCAAAATATGAAACTTCCAACAACCACTGCTTTCTTTATGCATCCTACTGGTAGTTTCGAGCTCAACGTGTTGTATACTGTACCTATAATCATTTTGAACCGGAGTTTCAACAAAAAAGTTTTCAATTTTTTGCGAAAAAACGTGATGGTTAGCCTTACTTTTTTTGAACGAATAAAATTCATAGTCACGGATTCCGAATGTTTCATTTATTTTTGATTATCAGTGTAATTATGAGTAGTTCAACGTTTGGTTTGCTTCAATTTGTTGCCTCGTTCGCGTGCAATCCAGGTTCGAAGCACAATGTGACCGAATTTCAAAATATGAAACTTCCAACAACCACTGCTTTCTTTATGCATCCTACCGGTAGTTTCGAGCTCAACGTGTTGTATACTGTACCTATAATCATTTTGAACCGGAATTTCAACAAAAAAAGTTTTCAATTTTTTGCGAAAAAACGTGATGGTAAGCCTTACTTTTTTTGAACGAATAAAATTCATAGTCACGGATTCCGAATGTTTCATTTATTTTTGATTATCAGTGTAATTATGAGTAGTTCAACGTTTGGTTTGCTTCAATTTGTTGCCTCGTTCGCGTGCAATCCAGGTTCGAAGCACAATGTGACCGAATTTCAAAATATGAAACTTCCAACAACCACTGCTTTCTTTATGCATCCTACTGGTAGTTTCGAGCTCAACGTGTTGTATACTGTACCTATAATCATTTTGAACCGGAATTTCAACAAAAAAAGTTTTCAATTTTTTGCGAAAAAACGTGATGGTTAGCCTTACTTTTTTTGAACGAATAAAATTCATAGTCACGGATTCCGAATGTTTCATTTATTTTTGATTATCAGTGTAATTATGAGTAGTTCAACGTTTGGTTTGCTTCAATTTGTTGCCTCGTTCGCGTGCAATCCAGGTTCGAAGCACAATGTGACCGAATTTCAAAATATGAAACTTCCAACAACCACTGCTTTCTTTATGCATCCTACCGGTAGTTTCGAGCTCAACGTGTTGTATACTGTACCTATAATCATTTTGAACCGGAATTTCAACAAAAAAAGTTTTCAATTTTTTGCGAAAAAACGTGATGGTAAGCCTTACTTTTTTTGAACGAATAAAATTCATAGTCACGGATTCCGAATGTTTCATTTATTTTTGATTATCAGTGTAATTATGAGTAGTTCAACGTTTGGTTTGCTTCAATTTGTTGCCTCGTTCGCGTGCAATCCAGGTTCGAAGCACAATGTGACCGAATTTCAAAATATGAAACTTCCAACAACCACTGCTTTCTTTATGCATCCTACCGGTAGTTTCGAGCTCAACGTGTTGTATACTGTACCTATAATCATTTTGAACCGGAATTTCAACAAAAAAGTTTTCAATTTTTTGCGAAAAAACGTGATGGTTAGCCTTACTTTTTTTGAACGAATAAAATTCATAGTCACGGATTCCGAATGTTTCATTATTTTTGATTATCAGTGTAATTATGAGTAGTTCAACGTTTGGTTTGCTTCAATTTGTTGCCTCGTTCGCGTGCAATCCAGGTTCGAAGCACAATGTGACCGATTTCAAAATATGAAACTTCCAACAACCACTGCTTTCTTTATGCATCCTACCGGTAGTTTCGAGCTCAACGTGTTGTATACTGTACCTATAATCATTTTGAACCGGAATTTCAACAAAAAAAGTTTTCAATTTTTTGCGAAAAAACGTGATGGTTAGCCTTACTTTTTTTGAACGAATAAAATTCATAGTCACGGATTCCGAATGTTTCATTTATTTTTGATTATCAGTGTAATTGTGAGTAGTTCAACGTTTGGTTTGCTTCAATTTGTTGCCTCGTTCGCGTGCAATCCAGGTTCGAAGCACAATGTGACCGAATTTCAAAATATGAAACTTCCAACAACCACTGCTTTCTTTATGCATCCTACCGGTAGTTTCGAGCTCAACGTGTTGTATACTGTACCTATAATCATTTTGAACCGGAATTTCAACAAAAAAAGTTTTCAATTTTTTGCGAAAAAACGTGATGGTTAGCCTTACTTTTTTTGAACGAATAAAATTCATAGTCACGGATTCCGAATGTTTCATTTATTTTTGATTATCAGTGTAATTATGAGTAGTTCAACGTTTGGTTTGCTTCAATTTGTTGCCTCGTTCGCGTGCAATCCAGGTTCGAAGCACAATGTGACCGAATTTCAAAATATGAAACTTCCAACAACCACTGCTTTCTTTATGCATCCTACCGTAGTTTCGAGCTCAACGTGTTGTATACTGTACCTATAATCATTTTGAACCGAATTTCAACAAAAAAGTTTTCAATTTTTTGCGAAAAAACGTGATGGTTAGCCTTACTTTTTTTTGAACGAATAAAATTCATAGTCACGGATTCCGAATGTTTCATTTATTTTTGATTATCAGTGTAATTATGAGTAGTTCAACGTTTGGTTTGCTTCAATTTGTTGCCTCGTTCGCGTGCAATCCAGGTTCGAAGCACAATGTGACCGAATTTCAAAATATGAAACTTCCAACAACCACTGCTTTCTTTATGCATCCTACCGGTAGTTTCGAGCTCAACGTGTTGTATACTGTACCTATAATCATTTTGAACCGGAATTTCAACAAAAAAAGTTTTCAATTTTTTGCGAAAAAACGTGATGGTTAGCCTTACTTTTTTTGAACGAATAAAATTCATGGTCACGGATTCCGAATGTTTCATTTATTTTTGATTATCAGTGTAATTATGAGTAGTTCAACGTTTGGTTTGCTTCAATTTGTTGCCTCGTTCGCGTGCAATCCAGGTTCGAAGCACAATGTGACCGAATTTCAAAATATGAAACTTCCAACAACCACTGCTTTCTTTATGCATCCTACCGGTAGTTTCGAGCTCAACGTGTTGTATACTGTACCTATAATCATTTTGAACCGGAATTTCAACAAAAAAAGTTTTCAATTTTTTGCGAAAAAACGTGATGGTTAGCCTTACTTTTTTTGAACGAATAAAATTCATAGTCACGGATTCCGAATGTTTCATTTATTTTTGATTATCAGTGTAATTATGAGTAGTTCAACGTTTGGTTTGCTTCAATTTGTTGCCTCGTTCGCGTGCAATCCAGGTTCGAAGCACAATGTGACCGAATTTCAAAATATGAAACTTCCAACAACCACTGCTTTCTTTATGCATCCTACCGGTAGTTTCGAGCTCAACGTGTTGTATACTGTACCTATAATCATTTTGAACCGGAATTTCAACAAAAAAAGTTTTCAATTTTTTGCGAAAAAACGTGATGGTTAGCCTTACTTTTTTTGAACGAATAAAATTCATAGTCACGGATTCCGAATGTTTCATTTATTTTTGATTATCAGTGTAATTATGAGTAGTTCAACGTTTGGTTTGCTTCAATTTGTTGCCTCGTTCGCGTGCAATCCAGGTTCGAAGCACAATGTGACCGAATTTCAAAATATGAAACTTCCAACAACCACTGCTTTCTTTATGCATCCTACCGGTAGTTTCGAGCTCAACGTGTTGTATACTGTACCTATAATCATTTTGAACCGGAATTTCAACAAAAAAAGTTTTCAATTTTTTGCGAAAAAAACGTGATGGTTAGCCTTACTTTTTTTGAACGAATAAAATTCATAGTCACGGATTCCGAATGTTTCATTTATTTTGATTATCAGTGTAATTATGAGTAGTTCAACGTTTGGTTTGCTTCAATTTGTTGCCTCGTTCGCGTGCAATCCAGGTTCGAAGCACAATGTGACCGAATTTCAAAATATGAAACTTCCAACAACCACTGCTTTCTTTATGCATCCTACCGGTAGTTTCGAGCTCAACGTGTTGTATACTGTACCTATAATCATTTTGAACCGGAATTTCAACAAAAAAAGTTTTCAATTTTTTGCGAAAAAACGTGATGGTTAGCCTTACTTTTTTGAACGAATAAAATTCATAGTCACGGATTCCGAATGTTTCATTTATTTTTGATTATCAGTGTAATTATGAGTAGTTCAACGTTTGGTTTGCTTCAATTTGTTGCCTCGTTCGCGTGCAATCCAGGTTCGAAGCACAATGTGACCGAATTTCAAAATATGAAACTTCCAACAACCACTGCTTTCTTTATGCATCCTACCGGTAGTTTCGAGCTCAACGTGTTGTATACTGTACCTATAATCATTTTGAACCGGAATTTCAACAAAAAAAGTTTTCAATTTTTTGCGAAAAAACGTGATGGTTAGCCTTACTTTTTTTGAACGAATAAAATTCATAGTCACGGATTCCGAATGTTTCATTTATTTTTGATTATCAGTGTAATTATGAGTAGTTCAACGTTTGGTTTGCTTCAATTTGTTGCCTCGTTCGCGTGCAATCCAGGTTCGAAGCACAATGTGACCGAATTTCAAAATATGAAACTTCCAACAACCACTGCTTTCTTTATGCATCCTACCGGTAGTTTCGAGCTCAACGTGTTGTATACTGTACCTATAATCATTTTGAACCGGAATTTCAACAAAAAAAGTTTTCAATTTTTGCGAAAAAACGTGATGGTTAGCCTTACTTTTTTTGAACGAATAAAATTCATAGTCACGGATTCCGAATGTTTCATTTATTTTTGATTATCAGTGTAATTATGAGTAGTTCAACGTTTGTTTGCTTCAATTTGTTGCCTCGTTCGCGTGCAATCCAGGTTCGAAGCACAATGTGACCGAATTTCAAATATGAAACTTCCAACAACCACTGCTTTCTTTATGCATCCTACCGGTAGTTTCGAGCTCAACGTGTTGTATACTGTACCTATAATCATTTTGAACCGGATTTCAACAAAAAAAGTTTTCAATTTTTTGCGAAAAAACGTGATGGTTAGCCTTACTTTTTTTGAACGAATAAAATTCATGGTCACGGATTCCGAATGTTTCATTTATTTTTGATTATCAGTGTAATTATGAGTAGTTCAACGTTTGGTTTGCTTCAATTTGTTGCCTCGTTCGCGTGCAATCCAGGTTCGAAGCACAATGTGACCGAATTTCAAATATGAAACTTCCAACAACCACTGCTTCTTTATGCATCCTACCGGTAGTTTCGAGCTCAACGTGTTGTATACTGTACCTATAATCATTTTGAACCGGAATTTCAACAAAAAAAGTTTTCAATTTTTTGCGAAAAAACGTGATGGTTAGCCTTACTTTTTTTGAACGAATAAAATTCATGGTCACGGATTCCGAATGTTTCATTTATTTTTGATTATCAGTGTAATTATGAGTAGTTCAACGTTTGGTTTGCTTCAATTTGTTGCCTCGTTCGCGTGCAATCCAGGTTCGAAGCACAATGTGACCGAATTTCAAAATATGAAACTTCCAACAACCACTGCTTTCTTTATGCATCCTACCGGTAGTTTCGAGCTCAACGTGTTGTATACTGTACCTATAATCATTTTGAACCGGAATTTCAACAAAAAAAGTTTTCAATTTTTTGCGAAAAAACGTGATGGTTAGCCTTACTTTTTTTGAACGAATAAAATTCATAGTCACGGATTCCGAATGTTTCATTTATTTTTGATTATCAGTGTAATTATGAGTAGTTCAACGTTTGGTTTGCTTCAATTTGTTGCCTCGTTCGCGTGCAATCCAGGTTCGAAGCACAATGTGACCGAATTTCAAAATATGAAACTTCCAACAACCACTGCTTTCTTTATGCATCCTACCGGTAGTTTCGAGCTCAACGTGTTGTATACTGTACCTATAATCATTTTGAACCGGATTTCAACAAAAAAAGTTTTCAATTTTTGCGAAAAAACGTGATGGTTAGCCTTACTTTTTTTGAACGAATAAAATTCATAGTCACGGATTCCGAATGTTTCATTTATTTTTGATTATCAGTGTAATTATGAGTAGTTCAACGTTTGGTTTGCTTCAATTTGTTGCCTCGTTCGCGTGCAATCCAGGTTCGAAGCACAATGTGACCGAATTTCAAAATATGAAACTTCCAACAACCACTGCTTTCTTTATGCATCCTACCGGTAGTTTCGAGCTCAACGTGTTGTATACTGTACCTATAATCATTTTGAACCGGAATTTCAACAAAAAAAGTTTTCAATTTTTTGCGAAAAAACGTGATGGTTAGCCTTACTTTTTTTGAACGAATAAAATTCATAGTCACGGATTCCGAATGTTTCATTTATTTTTGATTATCAGTGTAATTATGAGTAGTTCAACGTTTGGTTTGCTTCAATTTGTTGCCTCGTTCGCGTGCAATCCAGGTTCGAAGCACAATGTGACCGAATTTCAAAATATGAAACTTCCAACAACCACTGCTTTCTTTATGCATCCTACCGGTAGTTTCGAGCTCAACGTGTTGTATACTGTACCTATAATCATTTTGAACCGGAATTTCAACAAAAAAAGTTTTCAATTTTTTGCGAAAAAACGTGATGGTTAGCCTTACTTTTTTTGAACGAATAAAATTCATAGTCACGGATTCCGAATGTTTCATTTATTTTTGATTATCAGTGTAATTATGAGTAGTTCAACGTTTGGTTTGCTTCAATTTGTTGCCTCGTTCGCGTGCAATCCAGGTTCGAAGCACAATGTGACCGAATTTCAAAATATGAAACTTCCAACAACCACTGCTTTCTTTATGCATCCTACCGGTAGTTTCGAGCTCAACGTGTTGTATACTGTACCTATAATCATTTTGAACCGGAATTTCAACAAAAAAGTTTTCAATTTTTTGCGAAAAAACGTGATGGTTAGCCTTACTTTTTTTGAACGAATAAAATTCATAGTCACGGATTCCGAATGTTTCATTTATTTTTGATTATCAGTGTAATTATGAGTAGTTCAACGTTTGGTTTGCTTCAATTTGTTGCCTCGTTCGCGTGCAATCCAGGTTCGAAGCACAATGTGACCGAATTTCAAAATATGAAACTTCCAACAACCACTGCTTTCTTTATGCATCCTACCGGTAGTTTCGAGCTCAACGTGTTGTATACTGTACCTATAATCATTTTGAACCGGAATTTCAACAAAAAAAGTTTTCAATTTTTTGCGAAAAAACGTGATGGTTAGCCTTACTTTTTTTGAACGAATAAAATTCATAGTCACGGATTCCGAATGTTTCATTTATTTTTGATTATCAGTGTAATTATGAGTAGTTGAACGTTTGGTTTGCTTCAATTTGTTGCCTCGTTCGCGTGCAATCCAGGTTCGAAGCACAATGTGACCGAATTTCAAAATATGAAACTTCCAACAACCACTGCTTTCTTTATGCATCCTACCGGTAGTTTCGAGCTCAACGTGTTGTATACTGTACCTATAATCATTTTGAACCGGAATTTCAACAAAAAAAGTTTTCAATTTTTTGCGAAAAAACGTGATGGTTAGCCTTACTTTTTTTGAACGAATAAAATTCATAGTCACGGATTCCGAATGTTTCATTTATTTTTGATTATCAGTGTAATTATGAGTAGTTCAACGTTTGGTTTGCTTCAATTTGTTGCCTCGTTCGCGTGCAATCCAGGTTCGAAGCACAATGTGACCGAATTTCAAAATATGAAACTTCCAACAACCACTGCTTTCTTTATGCATCCTACCGGTAGTTTCGAGCTCAACGTGTTGTATACTGTACCTATAATCATTTTGAACCGGAATTTCAACAAAAAAAGTTTTCAATTTTTTGCGAAAAAACGTGATGGTTAGCCTTACTTTTTTTGAACGAATAAAATTCATAGTCACGGATTCCGAATGTTTCATTTATTTTTGATTATCAGTGTAATTATGAGTAGTTCAACGTTTGGTTTGCTTCAATTTGTTGCCTCGTTCGCGTGCAATCCAGGTTCGAAGCACAATGTGACCGAATTTCAAAATATGAAACTTCCAACAACCACTGCTTTCTTTATGCATCCTACCAGTAGTTTCGAGCTCAACGTGTTGTATACTGTACCTATAATCATTTTGAACCGGAATTTCAACAAAAAAAGTTTTCAATTTTTTGCGAAAAAACGTGATGGTTAGCCTTACTTTTTTTGAACGAATAAAATTCATAGTCACGGATTCCGAATGTTTCATTTATTTTTGATTATCAGTGTAATTATGAGTAGTTCAACGTTTGGTTTGCTTCAATTTGTTGCCTCGTTCGCGTGCAATCCAGGTTCGAAGCACAATGTGACCGAATTTCAAAATATGAAACTTCCAACAACCACTGCTTGCTTTATGCATCCTACCGGTAGTTTCGAGCTCAACGTGTTGTATACTGTACCTATAATCATTTTGAACCGGAATTTCAACAAAAAAGTTTTCAATTTTTTGCGAAAAAACGTGATGGTTAGCCTTACTTTTTTTGAACGAATAAAATTCATAGTCACGGATTCCGAATGTTTCATTTATTTTTGATTATCAGTGTAATTATGAGTAGTTCAACGTTTGGTTTGCTTCAATTTGTTGCCTCGTTCGCGTGCAATCCAGGTTCGAAGCACAATGTGACCGAATTTCAAAATATGAAACTTCCAACAACCACTGCTTTCTTTATGCATCCTACCGGTAGTTTCGAGCTCAACGTGTTGTATACTGTACCTATAATCATTTTGAACCGGAATTTCAACAAAAAAAGTTTTCAATTTTTTGCGAAAAAACGTGATGGTTAGCCTTACTTTTTTTGAACGAATAAAATTCATGGTCACGGATTCCGAATGTTTCATTTATTTTTGATTATCAGTGTAATTATGAGTAGTTCAACGTTTGGTTTGCTTCAATTTGTTGCCTCGTTCGCGTGCAATCCAGGTTCGAAGCACAATGTGACCGAATTTCAAAATATGAAACTTCCAACAACCACTGCTTTCTTTATGCATCCTACCGGTAGTTTCGAGCTCAACGTGTTGTATACTGTACCTATAATCATTTTGAACCGGAATTTCAACAAAAAAAGTTTTCAATTTTTTGCGAAAAAACGTGATGGTTAGCCTTACTTTTTTTGAACGAATAAAATTCATGGTCACGGATTCCGAATGTTTCATTTATTTTTGATTATCAGTGTAATTATGAGTAGTTGAACGTTTGGTTTGCTTCAATTTGTTGCCTCGTTCGCGTGCAATCCAGGTTCGAAGCACAATGTGACCGAATTTCAAAATATGAAACTTCCAACAACCACTGCTTTCTTTATGCATCCTACCGGTAGTTTCGAGCTCAACGTGTTGTATACTGTACCTATAATCATTTTGAACCGGAATTTCAACAAAAAAAGTTTTCAATTTTTTGCGAAAAAACGTGATGGTTAGCCTTACTTTTTTTGAACGAATAAAATTCATGGTCACGGATTCCGAATGTTTCATTTATTTTTGATTATCAGTGTAATTATGAGTAGTTCAACGTTTGGTTTGCTTCAATTTGTTGCCTCGTTCGCGTGCAATCCAGGTTCGAAGCACAATGTGACCGAATTTCAAAATATGAAACTTCCAACAACCACTGCTTTCTTTATGCATCCTACCAGTAGTTTCGAGCTCAACGTGTTGTATACTGTACCTATAATCATTTTGAACCGGAATTTCAACAAAAAAAGTTTTCAATTTTTTGCGAAAAAACGTGATGGTTAGCCTTACTTTTTTTGAACGAATAAAATTCATAGTCACGGATTCCGAATGTTTCATTTATTTTTGATTATCAGTGTAATTATGAGTAGTTCAACGTTTGGTTTGCTTCAATTTGTTGCCTCGTTCGCGTGCAATCCAGGTTCGAAGCACAATGTGACCGAATTTCAAAATATGAAACTTCCAACAACCACTGCTTTCTTTATGCATCCTACCGGTAGTTTCGAGCTCAACGTGTTGTATACTGTACCTATAATCATTTTGAACCTGAATTTCAACAAAAAAAGTTTTCAATTTTTTGCGAAAAAACGTGGCCTTACTTTTTTTGAACGAATAAAATTCATAGTCACGGATTCCGAATGTTTCATTTATTTTTGATTATCAGTGTTATTATGAGTATTTCAACGTTTGGTTTGCTTCAATTTGTTGCCTCGTTCGCGTGCAATCCAGGTTCGAAGCACAATGTGACCGAATTTCAAAATATGAAACTTCCAACAACCACTGCTTTCTTTATGCATCCTACCAGTAGTTTCGAGCTCAACGTGTTGTATACTGTACCTATAATCATTTTGAACCGGAATTTCAACAAAAAAAGTTTTCAATTTTTTGCGAAAAAACGTGATGGTTAGCCTTACTTTTTTTGAACGAATAAAATTCATAGTCACGGATTCCGAATATTTCATTTATTTTTGATTATCAGTGTAATTATGAGTAGTTCAACGTTTGGTTTGCTTCAATTTGTTGCCTCGTTCGCGTGCAATCCAGGTTCGAAGCACAATGTGACCGAATTTCAAAATATGAAACTTCCAACAACCACTGCTTTCTTTATGCATCCTACCAGTAGTTTCGAGCTCAACGTGTTGTATACTGTACCTATAATCATTTTGAACCGGAATTTCAACAAAAAAAGTTTTCAATTTTTTGCGAAAAAACGTGATGGTTAAGCCTTACTCTTTTTGAACGAATAAAATTCATAGTCACGGATTCCGAATGTTTCATTTATTTTTGATTATCAGTGTAATTATGAGTAGTTCAACGTTTGGTTTGCTTCAATTTGTTGCCTCGTTCGCGTGCAATCCAGGTTCGAAGCACAATGTGACCGAATTTCAAAATATGAAACTTCCAACAACCACTGCTTTCTTTATGCATCCTACCAGTAGTTTCGAGCTCAACGTGTTGTATACTGTACCTATAATCATTTTGAACCGGAATTTCAACAAAAAAAGTTTTCAATTTTTTGCGAAAAAACGTGATGGTTAAGCCTTACTTTCTTTGAACGAATAAAATTCATAGTCACGGATTCCGAATGTTTCATTTATTTTTGATTATCAGTGTAATTATGAGTAGTTCAACGTTTGGTTTGCTTCAATTTGTTGCCTCGTTCGCGTGCAATCCAGGTTCGAAGCACAATGTGACCGAATTTCAAAATATGAAACTTCCAACAACCACTGCTTTCTTTATGCATCCTACCGGTAGTTTCGAGCTCAACGTGTTGTATACTGTACCTATAATCATTTTGAACCGGAATTTCAACAAAAAAAGTTTCAATTTTTTGCGAAAAAACGTGATAGCCTTACTTTTTTTGAACGAATAAAATTCATAGTCACGGATTCCGAATGTTTCATTTATTTTTGATTATCAGTGTAATTATGAGTAGTTCAACGTTTGGTTTGCTTCAATTTGTTGCCTCGTTCGCGTGCAATCCAGGTTCGAAGCACAATGTGACCGAATTTCAAAATATGAAACTTCCAACAACCACTGCTTTCTTTATGCATCCTACCGGTAGTTTCGAGCTCAACGTGTTGTATACTGTACCTATAATCATTTTGAACCGGAGTTTCAACAAAAAAGTTTTCAATTTTTTGCGAAAAAACGTGATGGTTAGCCTTACTTTTTTTGAACGAATAAAATTCATAGTCACGGATTCCGAATGTTTCATTTATTTTTGATTATCAGTGTAATTATGAGTAGTTCAACGTTTGGTTTGCTTCAATTTGTTGCCTCGTTCGCGTGCAATCCAGGTTCGAAGCACAATGTGACCGAATTTCAAAATATGAAACTTCCAACAACCACTGCTTTCTTTATGCATCCTACCGGTAGTTTCGAGCTCAACGTGTTGTATACTGTACCTATAATCATTTTGAACCGGAGTTTCAACAAAAAAGTTTTCAATTTTTTGCGAAAAAACGTGATGGTTAGCCTTACTTTTTTTGAACGAATAAAATTCATAGTCACGGATTCCGAATATTTCATTTATTTTTGATTATCAGTGTAATTATGAGTAGTTCAACGTTTGGTTTGCTTCAATTTGTTGCCTCGTTCGCGTGCAATCCAGGTTCGAAGCACAATGTGACCGAATTTCAAAATATGAAACTTCCAACAACCACTGCTTTCTTTATGCATCCTACCAGTAGTTTCGAGCTCAACGTGTTGTATACTGTACCTATAATCATTTTGAACCGGAATTTCAACAAAAAAAGTTTTCAATTTTTTGCGAAAAAACGTGATGGTTAAGCCTTACTCTTTTTGAACGAATAAAATTCATAGTCACGGATTCCGAATGTTTCATTTATTTTTGATTATCAGTGTAATTATGAGTAGTTCAACGTTTGGTTTGCTTCAATTTGTTGCCTCGTTCGCGTGCAATCCAGGTTCGAAGCACAATGTGACCGAATTTCAAAATATGAAACTTCCAACAACCACTGCTTTCTTTATGCATCCTACCAGTAGTTTCGAGCTCAACGTGTTGTATACTGTACCTATAATCATTTTGAACCGGAATTTCAACAAAAAAAGTTTTCAATTTTTTGCGAAAAAACGTGATGGTTAAGCCTTACTTTCTTTGAACGAATAAAATTCATAGTCACGGATTCCGAATGTTTCATTTATTTTTGATTATCAGTGTAATTATGAGTAGTTCAACGTTTGGTTTGCTTCAATTTGTTGCCTCGTTCGCGTGCAATCCAGGTTCGAAGCACAATGTGACCGAATTTCAAAATATGAAACTTCCAACAACCACTGCTTTCTTTATGCATCCTACCGGTAGTTTCGAGCTCAACGTGTTGTATACTGTACCTATAATCATTTTGAACCAGAATTTCAACAAAAAAAGTTTTCAATTTTTTGCGAAAAAACGTGATGGTTAGCCTTACTTTTTTTGAACGAATAAAATTCATAGTCACGGATTCCGAATGTTTCATTTATTTTTGATTATCAGTGTAATTATGAGTAGTTCAACGTTTGGTTTGCTTCAATTTGTTGCCTCGTTCGCGTGCAATCCAGGTTCGAAGCACAATGTGACCGAATTTCAAAATATGAAACTTCCAACAACCACTGCTTTCTTTATGCATCCTACCGGTAGTTTCGAGCTCAACGTGTTGTATACTGTACCTATAATCATTTTGAACCGGAATTTCAACAAAAAAAGTTTTCAATTTTTTGCGAAAAAACGTGATGGTTAGCCTTACTTTTTTTGAACGAATAAAATTCATAGTCACGGATTCCGAATGTTTCATTTATTTTTGATTATCAGTGTAATTATGAGTAGTTCAACGTTTGGTTTGCTTCAATTTGTTGCCTCGTTCGCGTGCAATCCAGGTTCGAAGCACAATGTGACCGAATTTCAAAATATGAAACTTCCAACAACCACTGCTTTCTTTATGCATCCTACCGGTAGTTTCGAGCTCAACGTGTTGTATACTGTACCTATAATCATTTTGAACCGGAATTTCAACAAAAAAAGTTTTCAATTTTTTGCGAAAAAACGTGATGGTTAGCCTTACTTTTTTTGAACGAATAAAATTCATAGTCTCGGATTCCGAATGTTTCATTTATTTTTGATTATCAGTGTAATTATGAGTAGTTCAACGTTTGGTTTGCTTCAATTTGTTGCCTCGTTCGCGTGCAATCCAGGTTCGAAGCACAATGTGACCGAATTTCAAAATATGAAACTTCCAACAACCACTGCTTTCTTTATGCATCCTACCGGTAGTTTCGAGCTCAACGTGTTGTATACTGTACCTATAATCATTTTGAACCGGAATTTCAACAAAAAAAGTTTTCAATTTTTTGCGAAAAAACGTGATGGTTAGCCTTACTTTTTTTGAACGAATAAAATTCATAGTCACGGATTCCGAATGTTTCATTTATTTTTGATTATCAGTGTAATTATGAGTAGTTCAACGTTTGGTTTGCTTCAATTTGTTGCCTCGTTCGCGTGCAATCCAGGTTCGAAGCACAATGTGACCGAATTTCAAAATATGAAACTTCCAACAACCACTGCTTTCTTTATGCATCCTACCGGTAGTTTCGAGCTCAACGTGTTGTATACTGTACCTATAATCATTTTGAACCGGAATTTCAACAAAAAAAGTTTTCAATTTTTTGCGAAAAAACGTGATGGTTAGCCTTACTTTTTTTGAACGAATAAAATTCATGGTCACGGATTCCGAATGTTTCATTTATTTTTGATTATCAGTGTAATTATGAGTAGTTCAACGTTTGGTTTGCTTCAATTTGTTGCCTCGTTCGCGTGCAATCCAGGTTCGAAGCACAATGTGACCGAATTTCAAAATATGAAACTTCCAACAACCACTGCTTTCTTTATGCATCCTACCAGTAGTTTCGAGCTCAACGTGTTGTATACTGTACCTATAATCATTTTGAACCGGAATTTCAACAAAAAAAGTTTTCAATTTTTTGCGAAAAAACGTGATGGTTAGCCTTACTTTTTTTGAACGAATAAAATTCATAGTCACGGATTCCGAATGTTTCATTTATTTTTGATTATCAGTGTAATTATGAGTAGTTCAACGTTTGGTTTGCTTCAATTTGTTGCCTCGTTCGCGTGCAATCCAGGTTCGAAGCACAATGTGACCGAATTTCAAAATATGAAACTTCCAACAACCACTGCTTTCTTTATGCATCCTACCAGTAGTTTCGAGCTCAACGTGTTGTATACTGTACCTATAATCATTTTGAACCGGAATTTCAACAAAAAAAGTTTTCAATTTTTTGCGAAAAAACGTGATGGTTAAGCCTTACTCTTTTTGAACGAATAAAATTCATAGTCACGGATTCCGAATGTTTCATTTATTTTTGATTATCAGTGTAATTATGAGTAGTTCAACGTTTGGTTTGCTTCAATTTGTTGCCTCGTTCGCGTGCAATCCAGGTTCGAAGCACAATGTGACCGAATTTCAAAATATGAAACTTCCAACAACCACTGCTTTCTTTATGCATCCTACCAGTAGTTTCGAGCTCAACGTGTTGTATACTGTACCTATAATCATTTTGAACCGGAATTTCAACAAAAAAAGTTTTCAATTTTTTGCGAAAAAACGTGATGGTTAAGCCTTACTTTCTTTGAACGAATAAAATTCATAGTCACGGATTCCGAATGTTTCATTTATTTTTGATTATCAGTGTAATTATGAGTAGTTCAACGTTTGGTTTGCTTCAATTTGTTGCCTCGTTCGCGTGCAATCCAGGTTCGAAGCACAATGTGACCGAATTTCAAAATATGAAACTTCCAACAACCACTGCTTTCTTTATGCATCCTACCAGTAGTTTCGAGCTCAACGTGTTGTATACTGTACCTATAATCATTTTGAACCGGAATTTCAACAAAAAAAGTTTTCAATTTTTTTGCGAAAAAACGTGATGGTTGTTAGCCTTACTTTTTTTGAACGAATAAAATTCATAGTCACGGATTCCGAATGTTTCATTTATTTTTGATTATCAGTGTAATTATGAGTAGTTCAACGTTTGGTTTGCTTCAATTTGTTGCCTCGTTCGCGTGCAATCCAGGTTCGAAGCACAATGTGACCGAATTTCAAAATATGAAACTTCCAACAACCACTGCTTTCTTTATGCATCCTACCAGTAGTTTCGAGCTCAACGTGTTGTATACTGTACCTATAATCATTTTGAACCGGAATTTCAACAAAAAAAGTTTTCAATTTTTTGCGAAAAAACGTGATGGTTAGCCTTACTTTTTTTGAACGAATAAAATTCATAGTCACGGATTCCGAATGTTTCATTTATTTTTGATTATCAGTGTAATTATGAGTAGTTCAACGTTTGGTTTGCTTCAATTTGTTGCCTCGTTCGCGTGCAATCCAGGTTCGAAGCACAATGTGACCGAATTTCAAAATATGAAACTTCCAACAACCACTGCTTTCTTTATGCATCCTACCAGTAGTTTCGAGCTCAACGTGTTGTATACTGTACCTATAATCATTTTGAACCGGAATTTCAACAAAAAAAGTTTTCAATTTTTTGCGAAAAAACGTGATGGTTAAGCCTTACTTTTTTTGAACGAATAAAATTCATAGTCACGGATTCCGAATGTTTCATTTATTTTTGATTATCAGTGTAATTATGAGTAGTTCAACGTTTGGTTTGCTTCAATTTGTTGCCTCGTTCGCGTGCAATCCAGGTTCGAAGCACAATGTGACCGAATTTCAAAATATGAAACTTCCAACAACCACTGCTTTCTTTATGCATCCTACCAGTAGTTTCGAGCTCAACGTGTTGTATACTGTACCTATAATCATTTTGAACCGGAATTTCAACAAAAAAAGTTTTCAATTTTTTGCGAAAAAACGTGATGGTTAGCCTTACTTTTTTTGAACGAATAAAATTCATAGTCACGGATTCCGAATGTTTCATTTATTTTTGATTATCAGTGTAATTATGAGTAGTTCAACGTTTGGTTTGCTTCAATTTGTTGCCTCGTTCGCGTGCAATCCAGGTTCGAAGCACAATGTGACCGAATTTCAAAATATGAAACTTCCAACAACCACTGCTTTCTTTATGCATCCTACCAGTAGTTTCGAGCTCAACGTGTTGTATACTGTACCTATAATCATTTTGAACCGGAATTTCAACAAAAAAAGTTTTCAATTTTTTGCGAAAAAACGTGATGGTTAGCCTTACTTTTTTTGAACGAATAAAATTCATAGTCACGGATTCCGAATGTTTCATTTATTTTTGATTATCAGTGTAATTATGAGTAGTTCAACGTTTGGTTTGCTTCAATTTGTTGCCTCGTTCGCGTGCAATCCAGGTTCGAAGCACAACGTGACCGAATTTCAAAATATGAAACTTCCAACAACCACTGCTTTCTTTATGCATCCTACCAGTAGTTTCGAGCTCAACGTGTTGTATACTGTACCTATAATCATTTTGAACCGGAATTTCAACAAAAAAAGTTTTCAATTTTTTGCGAAAAAACGTGATGGTTAGCCTTACTTTTTTTGAACGAATAAAATTCATAGTCACGGATTCCGAATGTTTCATTTATTTTTGATTATCAGTGTAATTATGAGTAGTTCAACGTTTGGTTTGCTTCAATTTGTTGCCTCGTTCGCGTGCAATCCAGGTTCGAAGCACAACGTGACCGAATTTCAAAATATGAAACTTCCAACAACCACTGCTTTCTTTATGCATCCTACCAGTAGTTTCGAGCTCAACGTGTTGTATACTGTACCTATAATCATTTTGAACCGGAATTTCAACAAAAAAAGTTTTCAATTTTTTGCGAAAAAACGTGATGGTTAGCCTTACTTTTTTTGAACGAATAAAATTCATAGTCACGGATTCCGAATGTTTCATTTATTTTTGATTATCAGTGTAATTATGAGTAGTTCAACGTTTGGTTTGCTTCAATTTGTTGCCTCGTTCGCGTGCAATCCAGGTTCGAAGCACAATGTGACCGAATTTCAAAATATGAAACTTCCAACAACCACTGCTTGCTTTATGCATCCTACCGGTAGTTTCGAGCTCAACGTGTTGTATACTGTACCTATAATCATTTTGAACCGGAATTTCAACAAAAAAGTTTTCAATTTTTTGCGAAAAAACGTGATGGTTAGCCTTACTTTTTTTGAACGAATAAAATTCATAGTCACGGATTCCGAATGTTTCATTTATTTTTGATTATCAGTGTAATTATGAGTAGTTCAACGTTTGGTTTGCTTCAATTTGTTGCCTCGTTCGCGTGCAATCCAGGTTCGAAGCACAATGTGACCGAATTTCAAAATATGAAACTTCCAACAACCACTGCTTTCTTTATGCATCCTACCGGTAGTTTCGAGCTCAACGTGTTGTATACTGTACCTATAATCATTTTGAACCGGAATTTCAACAAAAAAAGTTTTCAATTTTTTGCGAAAAAACGTGATGGTTAGCCTTACGTTTTTTGAACGAATAAAATTCATAGTCACGGATTCCGAATGTTTCATTTATTTTTGATTATCAGTGTAATTATGAGTAGTTCAACGTTTGGTTTGCTTCAATTTGTTGCCTCGTTCGCGTGCAATCCAGGTTCGAAGCACAATGTGACCGAATTTCAAAATATGAAACTTCCAACAACCACTGCTTTCTTTATGCATCCTACCGGTAGTTTCGAGCTCAACGTGTTGTATACTGTACCTATAATCATTTTGAACCGGAATTTCAACAAAAAAGTTTTCAATTTTTTGCGAAAAAACGTGATGGTTAGCCTTACTTTTTTTGAACGAATAAAATTCATAGTCACGGATTCCGAATGTTTCATTTATTTTTGATTATCAGTGTAATTATGAGTAGTTCAACGTTTGGTTTGCTTCAATTTGTTGCCTCGTTCGCGTGCAATCCAGGTTCGAAGCACAATGTGACCGAATTTCAAAATATGAAACTTCCAACAACCACTGCTTTCTTTATGCATCCTACCGGTAGTTTCGAGCTCAACGTGTTGTATACTGTACCTATAATCATTTTGAACCGGAATTTCAACAAAAAAAGTTTTCAATTTTTTGCGAAAAAACGTGATGGTTAGCCTTACGTTTTTTGAACGAATAAAATTCATAGTCACGGATTCCGAATGTTTCATTTATTTTTGATTATCAGTGTAATTATGAGTAGTTCAACGTTTGGTTTGCTTCAATTTGTTGCCTCGTTCGCGTGCAATCCAGGTTCGAAGCACAATGTGACCGAATTTCAAAATATGAAACTTCCAACAACCACTGCTTTCTTTATGCATCCTACCGGTAGTTTCGAGCTCAACGTGTTGTATACTGTACCTATAATCATTTTGAACCGGAATTTCAACAAAAAAAGTTTTCAATTTTTTGCGAAAAAACGTGATGGTTAGCCTTACTTTTTTTGAACGAATAAAATTCATAGTCACGGATTCCGAATGTTTCATTTATTTTTGATTATCAGTGTTATTATGAGTAGTTCAACGTTTGGTTTGCTTCAATTTGTTGCCTCGTTCGCGTGCAATCCAGGTTCGAAGCACAATGTGACCGAATTTCAAAATATGAAACTTCCAACAACCACTGCTTTCTTTATGCATCCTACCGGTAGTTTCGAGCTCAACGTGTTGTATACTGTACCTATAATCATTTTGAACCGGAATTTCAACAAAAAAAGTTTTCAATTTTTTGCGAAAAAACGTGATGGTTAGCCTTACGTTTTTTGAACGAATAAAATTCATAGTCACGGATTCCGAATGTTTCATTTATTTTTGATTATCAGTGTAATTATGAGTAGTTCAACGTTTGGTTTGCTTCAATTTGTTGCCTCGTTCGCGTGCAATCCAGGTTCGAAGCACAATGTGACCGAATTTCAAAATATGAAACTTCCAACAACCACTGCTTTCTTTATGCATCCTACCAGTAGTTTCGAGCTCAACGTGTTGTATACTGTACCTATAATCATTTTGAACCGGAATTTCAACAAAAAAAGTTTTCAATTTTTTGCGAAAAAACGTGGCCTTACTTTTTTTGAAC
This sequence comes from Nephrotoma appendiculata, assembly GCA_947310385.1. Lineage (NCBI taxonomy): Eukaryota > Metazoa > Arthropoda > Insecta > Diptera > Tipulidae > Nephrotoma > Nephrotoma appendiculata. Next base: position 281,057,658 of record OX371223.1, read on the forward strand.
GAATAAAATTCATAGTCACGGATTCCGAATGTTTCATTTATTTTTGATTATCAGTGTTATTATGAGTAGTTCAACGTTTGGTTTGCTTCAATTTGTTGCCTCGTTCGCGTGCAATCCAGGTTCGAAGCACAATGTGACCGAATTTCAAAATATGAAACTTCCAACAACCACTGCTTTCTTTATGCATCCTACCAGTAGTTTCGAGCTCAACGTGTTGTATACTGTACCTATAATCATTTTGAACCGGAATTTCAACAAAAAAAGTTTTCAATTTTTTGCGAAAAAACGTGATGGTTAGCCTTACGTTTTTTGAACGAATAAAATTCATAGTCACGGATTCCGAATGTTTCATTTATTTTTGATTATCAGTGTAATTATGAGTAGTTCAACGTTTGGTTTGCTTCAATTTGTTGCCTCGTTCGCGTGCAATCCAGGTTCGAAGCACAATGTGACCGAATTTCAAAATATGAAACTTCCAACAACCACTGCTTTCTTTATGCATCCTACCGGTAGTTTCGAGCTCAACGTGTTGTATACTGTACCTATAATCATTTTGAACCGGAATTTCAACAAAAAAAGTTTTCAATTTTTTGCGAAAAAACGTGATGGTTAGCCTTACTTTTTTTGAACGAATAAAATTCATAGTCACGGATTCCGAATGTTTCATTTATTTTTGATTATCAGTGTAATTATGAGTAGTTCAACGTTTGGTTTGCTTCAATTTGTTGCCTCGTTCGCGTGCAATCCAGGTTCGAAGCACAATGTGACCGAATTTCAAAATATGAAACTTCCAACAACCACTGCTTTCTTTATGCATCCTACCGGTAGTTTCGAGCTCAACGTGTTGTATACTGTACCTATAATCATTTTGAACCGGAATTTCAACAAAAAAAGTTTTCAATTTTTTGCGAAAAAACGTGATGGTTAGCCTTACGTTTTTTGAACGAATAAAATTCATAGTCACGGATTCCGAATGTTTCATTTATTTTTGATTATCAGTGTAATTATGAGTAGTTCAACGTTTGGTTTGCTTCAATTTGTTGCCTCGTTCGCGTGCAATCCAGGTTCGAAGCACAATGTGACCGAATTTCAAAATATGAAACTTCCAACAACCACTGCTTTCTTTATGCATCCTACCGGTAGTTTCGAGCTCAACGTGTTGTATACTGTACCTATAATCATTTTGAACCGGAATTTCAACAAAAAAAGTTTTCAATTTTTTGCGAAAAAACGTGATGGTTAGCCTTACTTTTTTTGAACGAATAAAATTCATAGTCACGGATTCCGAATGTTTCATTTATTTTTGATTATCAGTGTAATTATGAGTAGTTCAACGTTTGGTTTGCTTCAATTTGTTGCCTCGTTCGCGTGCAATCCAGGTTCGAAGCACAATGTGACCGAATTTCAAAATATGAAACTTCCAACAACCACTGCTTTCTTTATGCATCCTACCGGTAGTTTCGAGCTCAACGTGTTGTATACTGTACCTATAATCATTTTGAACCGGAATTTCAACAAAAAAGTTTTCAATTTTTTGCGAAAAAACGTGATGGTTAGCCTTACTTTTTTTGAACGAATAAAATTCATAGTCACGGATTCCGAATGTTTCATTTATTTTTGATTATCAGTGTAATTATGAGTAGTTCAACGTTTGGTTTGCTTCAATTTGTTGCCTCGTTCGCGTGCAATCCAGGTTCGAAGCACAATGTGACCGAATTTCAAAATATGAAACTTCCAACAACCACTGCTTTCTTTATGCATCCTACCGGTAGTTTCGAGCTCAACGTGTTGTATACTGTACCTATAATCATTTTGAACCGGAATTTCAACAAAAAAAGTTTTCAATTTTTTGCGAAAAAACGTGATGGTTAGCCTTACGTTTTTTGAACGAATAAAATTCATAGTCACGGATTCCGAATGTTTCATTTATTTTTGATTATCAGTGTAATTATGAGTAGTTCAACGTTTGGTTTGCTTCAATTTGTTGCCTCGTTCGCGTGCAATCCAGGTTCGAAGCACAATGTGACCGAATTTCAAAATATGAAACTTCCAACAACCACTGCTTTCTTTATGCATCCTACCAGTAGTTTCGAGCTCAACGTGTTGTATACTGTACCTATAATCATTTTGAACCGGAATTTCAACAAAAAAAGTTTTCAATTTTTTGCGAAAAAACGTGGCCTTACTTTTTTTGAACGAATAAAATTCATAGTCACGGATTCCGAATGTTTCATTTATTTTTGATTATCAGTGTTATTATGAGTAGTTCAACGTTTGGTTTGCTTCAATTTGTTGCCTCGTTCGCGTGCAATCCAGGTTCGAAGCACAATGTGACCGAATTTCAAAATATGAAACTTCCAACAACCACTGCTTTCTTTATGCATCCTACCAGTAGTTTCGAGCTCAACGTGTTGTATACTGTACCTATAATCATTTTGAACCGGAATTTCAACAAAAAAAGTTTTCAATTTTTTGCGAAAAAACGTGATGGTTAGCCTTACGTTTTTTGAACGAATAAAATTCATAGTCACGGATTCCGAATGTTTCATTTATTTTTGATTATCAGTGTAATTATGAGTAGTTCAACGTTTGGTTTGCTTCAATTTGTTGCCTCGTTCGCGTGCAATCCAGGTTCGAAGCACAATGTGACCGAATTTCAAAATATGAAACTTCCAACAACCACTGCTTTCTTTATGCATCCTACCGGTAGTTTCGAGCTCAACGTGTTGTATACTGTACCTATAATCATTTTGAACCGGAATTTCAACAAAAAAAGTTTTCAATTTTTTGCGAAAAAACGTGATGGTTAGCCTTACGTTTTTTGAACGAATAAAATTCATAGTCACGGATTCCGAATGTTTCATTTATTTTTGATTATCAGTGTAATTATGAGTAGTTCAACGTTTGGTTTGCTTCAATTTGTTGCCTCGTTCGCGTGCAATCCAGGTTCGAAGCACAATGTGACCGAATTTCAAAATATGAAACTTCCAACAACCACTGCTTTCTTTATGCATCCTACCGGTAGTTTCGAGCTCAACGTGTTGTATACTGTACCTATAATCATTTTGAACCGGAATTTCAACAAAAAAAGTTTTCAATTTTTTGCGAAAAAACGTGATGGTTAGCCTTACGTTTTTTGAACGAATAAAATTCATAGTCACGGATTCCGAATGTTTCATTTATTTTTGATTATCAGTGTAATTATGAGTAGTTCAACGTTTGGTTTGCTTCAATTTGTTGCCTCGTTCGCGTGCAATCCAGGTTCGAAGCACAATGTGACCGAATTTCAAAATATGAAACTTCCAACAACCACTGCTTTCTTTATGCATCCTACCGGTAGTTTCGAGCTCAACGTGTTGTATACTGTACCTATAATCATTTTGAACCGGAATTTCAACAAAAAAAGTTTTCAATTTTTTGCGAAAAAACGTGATGGCTAGCCTTACTTTTTTTGAACGAATAAAATTCATAGTCACGGATTCCGAATGTTTCATTTATTTTTGATTATCAGTGTAATTATGAGTAGTTCAACGTTTGGTTTGCTTCAATTTGTTGCCTCGTTCGCGTGCAATCCAGGTTCGAAGCACAATGTGACCGAATTTCAAAATATGAAACTTCCAACAACCACTGCTTTCTTTATGCATCCTACCGGTAGTTTCGAGCTCAACGTGTTGTATACTGTACCTATAATCATTTTGAACCGGAATTTCAACAAAAAAGTTTTCAATTTTTTGCGAAAAAACGTGATGGTTAGCCTTACTTTTTTTGAACGAATAAAATTCATAGTCACGGATTCCGAATGTTTCATTTATTTTTGATTATCAGTGTAATTATGAGTAGTTCAACGTTTGGTTTGCTTCAATTTGTTGCCTCGTTCGCGTGCAATCCAGGTTCGAAGCACAATGTGACCGAATTTCAAAATATGAAACTTCCAACAACCACTGCTTTCTTTATGCATCCTACCGGTAGTTTCGAGCTCAACGTGTTGTATACTGTACCTATAATCATTTTGAACCGGAATTTCAACAAAAAAAGTTTTCAATTTTTTGCGAAAAAACGTGATGGTTAGCCTTACGTTTTTTGAACGAATAAAATTCATAGTCACGGATTCCGAATGTTTCATTTATTTTTGATTATCAGTGTAATTATGAGTAGTTCAACGTTTGGTTTGCTTCAATTTGTTGCCTCGTTCGCGTGCAATCCAGGTTCGAAGCACAACGTGACCGAATTTCAAAATATGAAACTTCCAACAACCACTGCTTTCTTTATGCATCCTACCAGTAGTTTCGAGCTCAACGTGTTGTATACTGTACCTATAATCATTTTGAACCGGAATTTCAACAAAAAAAGTTTTCAATTTTTTGCGAAAAAACGTGATGGTTAGCCTTACTTTTTTTGAACGAATAAAATTCATAGTCACGGATTCCGAATGTTTCATTTATTTTTGATTATCAGTGTAATTATGAGTAGTTCAACGTTTGGTTTGCTTCAATTTGTTGCCTCGTTCGCGTGCAATCCAGGTTCGAAGCACAATGTGACCGAATTTCAAAATATGAAACTTCCAACAACCACTGCTTTCTTTATGCATCCTACCGGTAGTTTCGAGCTCAACGTGTTGTATACTGTACCTATAATCATTTTGAACCTGAATTTCAACAAAAAAAGTTTTCAATTTTTTGCGAAAAAACGTGGCCTTACTTTTTTTGAACGAATAAAATTCATAGTCACGGATTCCGAATGTTTCATTTATTTTTGATTATCAGTGTTATTATGAGTAGTTCAACGTTTGGTTTGCTTCAATTTGTTGCCTCGTTCGCGTGCAATCCAGGTTCGAAGCACAATGTGACCGAATTTCAAAATATGAAACTTCCAACAACCACTGCTTTCTTTATGCATCCTACCGGTAGTTTCGAGCTCAACGTGTTGTATACTGTACCTATAATCATTTTGAACCGGAATTTCAACAAAAAAAGTTTTCAATTTTTTGCGAAAAAACGTGATGGTTAGCCTTACGTTTTTTGAACGAATAAAATTCATAGTCACGGATTCCGAATGTTTCATTTATTTTTGATTATCAGTGTAATTATGAGTAGTTCAACGTTTGGTTTGCTTCAATTTGTTGCCTCGTTCGCGTGCAATCCAGGTTCGAAGCACAATGTGACCGAATTTCAAAATATGAAACTTCCAACAACCACTGCTTTCTTTATGCATCCTACCGGTAGTTTCGAGCTCAACGTGTTGTATACTGTACCTATAATCATTTTCAACCGGAATTTCAACAAAAAAAGATTTCAATTTTTTGCGAAAAAACGTGATGGTTAGCCTTACTTTTTTTGAACGAATAAAATTCATAGTCACGGATTCCGAATGTTTCATTTATTTTTGATTATCAGTGTAATTATGAGTAGTTCAACGTTTGGTTTGCTTCAATTTGTTGCCTCGTTCGCGTGTAATCCAGGTTCGAAGCACAATGTGACCGAATTTCAAAATATGAAACTTCCAACAACCACTGCTTTCTTTATGCATCCTACCGGTAGTTTCGAGCTCAACGTGTTGTATACTGTACCTATAATCATTTTGAACCGGAATTTCAACAAAAAAAGTTTTCAATTTTTTGCGAAAAAACGTGATGGTTAGCCTTACGTTTTTTGAACGAATAAAATTCATAGTCACGGATTCCGAATGTTTCATTTATTTTTGATTATCAGTGTAATTATGAGTAGTTCAACGTTTGGTTTGCTTCAATTTGTTGCCTCGTTCGCGTGCAATCCAGGTTCGAAGCACAATGTGACCGAATTTCAAAATATGAAACTTCCAACAACCACTGCTTTCTTTATGCATCCTACCAGTAGTTTCGAGCTCAACGTGTTGTATACTGTACCTATAATCATTTTGAACCGGAATTTCAACAAAAAAAGTTTTCAATTTTTTGCGAAAAAACGTGATGGTTAAGCCTTACTCTTTTTGAACGAATAAAATTCATAGTCACGGATTCCGAATGTTTCATTTATTTTTGATTATCAGTGTAATTATGAGTAGTTCAACGTTTGGTTTGCTTCAATTTGTTGCCTCGTTCGCGTGCAATCCAGGTTCGAAGCACAATGTGACCGAATTTCAAAATATGAAACTTCCAACAACCACTGCTTTCTTTATGCATCCTACCGGTAGTTTCGAGCTCAACGTGTTGTATACTGTACCTATAATCATTTTGAACCGGAATTTCAACAAAAAAAGTTTTCAATTTTTTGCGAAAAAACGTGATGGTTAGCCTTACGTTTTTTGAACGAATAAAATTCATAGTCACGGATTCCGAATGTTTCATTTATTTTTGATTATCAGTGTAATTATGAGTAGTTCAACGTTTGGTTTGCTTCAATTTGTTGCCTCGTTCGCGTGCAATCCAGGTTCGAAGCACAATGTGACCGAATTTCAAAATATGAAACTTCCAACAACCACTGCTTTCTTTATGCATCCTACCGGTAGTTTCGAGCTCAACGTGTTGTATACTGTACCTATAATCATTTTCAACCGGAATTTCAACAAAAAAGTTTTCAATTTTTTGCGAAAAAACGTGATGGTTAGCCTTACTTTTTTTGAACGAATAAAATTCATAGTCACGGATTCCGAATGTTTCATTTATTTTTGATTATCAGTGTAATTATGAGTAGTTCAACGTTTGGTTTGCTTCAATTTGTTGCCTCGTTCGCGTGTAATCCAGGTTCGAAGCACAATGTGACCGAATTTCAAAATATGAAACTTCCAACAACCACTGCTTTCTTTATGCATCCTACCGGTAGTTTCGAGCTCAACGTGTTGTATACTGTACCTATAATCATTTTGAACCGGAATTTCAACAAAAAAGTTTTCAATTTTTTGCGAAAAAACGTGATGGTTAGCCTTACTTTTTTTGAACGAATAAAATTCATAGTCACGGATTCCGAATGTTTCATTTATTTTTGATTATCAGTGTAATTATGAGTAGTTCAACGTTTGGTTTGCTTCAATTTGTTGCCTCGTTCGCGTGCAATCCAGGTTCGAAGCACAACGTGACCGAATTTCAAAATATGAAACTTCCAACAACCACTGCTTTCTTTATGCATCCTACCAGTAGTTTCGAGCTCAACGTGTTGTATACTGTACCTATAATCATTTTGAACCGGAATTTCAACAAAAAAAGTTTTCAATTTTTTGCGAAAAAACGTGATGGTTAGCCTTACTTTTTTTGAACGAATAAAATTCATAGTCACGGATTCCGAATGTTTCATTTATTTTTGATTATCAGTGTAATTATGAGTAGTTCAACGTTTGGTTTGCTTCAATTTGTTGCCTCGTTCGCGTGCAATCCAGGTTCGAAGCACAATGTGACCGAATTTCAAAATATGAAACTTCCAACAACCACTGCTTTCTTTATGCATCCTACCGGTAGTTTCGAGCTCAACGTGTTGTATACTGTACCTATAATCATTTTGAACCGGAATTTCAACAAAAAAAGTTTTCAATTTTTTGCGAAAAAACGTGATGGTTAGCCTTACTTTTTTTGAACGAATAAAATTCATAGTCACGGATTCCGAATGTTTCATTTATTTTTGATTATCAGTGTAATTATGAGTAGTTCAACGTTTGGTTTGCTTCAATTTGTTGCCTCGTTCGCGTGCAATCCAGGTTCGAAGCACAATGTGACCGAATTTCAAAATATGAAACTTCCAACAACCACTGCTTTCTTTATGCATCCTACCGGTAGTTTCGAGCTCAACGTGTTGTATACTGTACCTATAATCATTTTGAACCGGAATTTCAACAAAAAAGTTTTCAATTTTTTGCGAAAAAACGTGATGGTTAGCCTTACTTTTTTTGAACGAATAAAATTCATAGTCACGGATTCCGAATGTTTCATTTATTTTTGATTATCAGTGTAATTATGAGTAGTTCAACGTTTGGTTTGCTTCAATTTGTTGCCTCGTTCGCGTGCAATCCAGGTTCGAAGCACAATGTGACCGAATTTCAAAATATGAAACTTCCAACAACCACTGCTTTCTTTATGCATCCTACCGGTAGTTTCGAGCTCAACGTGTTGTATACTGTACCTATAATCATTTTGAACCGGAATTTCAACAAAAAAAGTTTTCAATTTTTTGCGAAAAAACGTGATGGTTAGCCTTACGTTTTTTGAACGAATAAAATTCATAGTCACGGATTCCGAATGTTTCATTTATTTTTGATTATCAGTGTAATTATGAGTAGTTCAACGTTTGGTTTGCTTCAATTTGTTGCCTCGTTCGCGTGCAATCCAGGTTCGAAGCACAATGTGACCGAATTTCAAAATATGAAACTTCCAACAACCACTGCTTTCTTTATGCATCCTACCAGTAGTTTCGAGCTCAACGTGTTGTATACTGTACCTATAATCATTTTGAACCGGAATTTCAACAAAAAAGTTTTCAATTTTTTGCGAAAAAACGTGATGGTTAGCCTTACTTTTTTTGAACGAATAAAATTCATAGTCACGGATTCCGAATGTTTCATTTATTTTTGATTATCAGTGTAATTATGAGTAGTTCAACGTTTGGTTTGCTTCAATTTGTTGCCTCGTTCGCGTGCAATCCAGGTTCGAAGCACAATGTGACCGAATTTCAAAATATGAAACTTCCAACAACCACTGCTTTCTTTATGCATCCTACCGGTAGTTTCGAGCTCAACGTGTTGTATACTGTACCTATAATCATTTTGAACCGGAATTTCAACAAAAAAAGTTTTCAATTTTTTGCGAAAAAACGTGATGGTTAGCCTTACGTTTTTTGAACGAATAAAATTCATAGTCACGGATTCCGAATGTTTCATTTATTTTTGATTATCAGTGTAATTATGAGTAGTTCAACGTTTGGTTTGCTTCAATTTGTTGCCTCGTTCGCGTGCAATCCAGGTTCGAAGCACAATGTGACCGAATTTCAAAATATGAAACTTCCAACAACCACTGCTTTCTTTATGCATCCTACCGGTAGTTTCGAGCTCAACGTGTTGTATACTGTACCTATAATCATTTTGAACCTGAATTTCAACAAAAAAAGTTTTCAATTTTTTGCGAAAAAACGTGATGGTTAGCCTTACTTTTTTTGAACGAATAAAATTCATAGTCACGGATTCCGAATGTTTCATTTATTTTTGATTATCAGTGTTATTATGAGTAGTTCAACGTTTGGTTTGCTTCAATTTGTTGCCTCGTTCGCGTGCAATCCAGGTTCGAAGCACAATGTGACCGAATTTCAAAATATGAAACTTCCAACAACCACTGCTTTCTTTATGCATCCTACCGGTAGTTTCGAGCTCAACGTGTTGTATACTGTACCTATAATCATTTTGAACCGGAATTTCAACAAAAAAAGTTTTCAATTTTTTGCGAAAAAACGTGATGGTTAGCCTTACGTTTTTTGAACGAATAAAATTCATAGTCACGGATTCCGAATGTTTCATTTATTTTTGATTATCAGTGTAATTATGAGTAGTTCAACGTTTGGTTTGCTTCAATTTGTTGCCTCGTTCGCGTGCAATCCAGGTTCGAAGCACAATGTGACCGAATTTCAAAATATGAAACTTCCAACAACCACTGCTTTCTTTATGCATCCTACCGGTAGTTTCGAGCTCAACGTGTTGTATACTGTACCTATAATCATTTTGAACCTGAATTTCAACAAAAAAAGTTTTCAATTTTTTGCGAAAAAACGTGGCCTTACTTTTTTTGAACGAATAAAATTCATAGTCACGGATTCCGAATGTTTCATTTATTTTTGATTATCAGTGTTATTATGAGTAGTTCAACGTTTGGTTTGCTTCAATTTGTTGCCTCGTTCGCGTGCAATCCAGGTTCGAAGCACAATGTGACCGAATTTCAAAATATGAAACTTCCAACAACCACTGCTTTCTTTATGCATCCTACCGGTAGTTTCGAGCTCAACGTGTTGTATACTGTACCTATAATCATTTTGAACCGGAATTTCAACAAAAAAAGTTTTCAATTTTTTGCGAAAAAACGTGATGGCTAGCCTTACGTTTTTTGAACGAATAAAATTCATAGTCACGGATTCCGAATGTTTCATTTATTTTTGATTATCAGTGTAATTATGAGTAGTTCAACGTTTGGTTTGCTTCAATTTGTTGCCTCGTTCGCGTGCAATCCAGGTTCGAAGCACAACGTGACCGAATTTCAAAATATGAAACTTCCAACAACCACTGCTTTCTTTATGCATCCTACCAGTAGTTTCGAGCTCAACGTGTTGTATACTGTACCTATAATCATTTTGAACCGGAATTTCAACAAAAAAAGTTTTCAATTTTTTGCGAAAAAACGTGATGGTTAGCCTTACTTTTTTTGAACGAATAAAATTCATAGTCACGGATTCCGAATGTTTCATTTATTTTTGATTATCAGTGTAATTATGAGTAGTTCAACGTTTGGTTTGCTTCAATTTGTTGCCTCGTTCGCGTGCAATCCAGGTTCGAAGCACAATGTGACCGAATTTCAAAATATGAAACTTCCAACAACCACTGCTTGCTTTATGCATCCTACCGGTAGTTTCGAGCTCAACGTGTTGTATACTGTACCTATAATCATTTTGAACCGGAATTTCAACAAAAAAGTTTTCAATTTTTTGCGAAAAAACGTGATGGTTAGCCTTACTTTTTTTGAACGAATAAAATTCATAGTCACGGATTCCGAATGTTTCATTTATTTTTGATTATCAGTGTAATTATGAGTAGTTCAACGTTTGGTTTGCTTCAATTTGTTGCCTCGTTCGCGTGCAATCCAGGTTCGAAGCACAATGTGACCGAATTTCAAAATATGAAACTTCCAACAACCACTGCTTTCTTTATGCATCCTACCGGTAGTTTCGAGCTCAACGTGTTGTATACTGTACCTATAATCATTTTGAACCGGAATTTCAACAAAAAAAGTTTTCAATTTTTTGCGAAAAAACGTGATGGCTAGCCTTACGTTTTTTGAACGAATAAAATTCATAGTCACGGATTCCGAATGTTTCATTTATTTTTGATTATCAGTGTAATTATGAGTAGTTCAACGTTTGGTTTGCTTCAATTTGTTGCCTCGTTCGCGTGCAATCCAGGTTCGAAGCACAATGTGACCGAATTTCAAAATATGAAACTTCCAACAACCACTGCTTTCTTTATGCATCCTACCGGTAGTTTCGAGCTCAACGTGTTGTATACTGTACCTATAATCATTTTGAACCGGAATTTCAACAAAAAAAGTTTTCAATTTTTTGCGAAAAAACGTGATGGTTAGCCTTACTTTTTTTGAACGAATAAAATTCATAGTCACGGATTCCGAATGTTTCATTTATTTTTGATTATCAGTGTAATTATGAGTAGTTCAACGTTTGGTTTGCTTCAATTTGTTGCCTCGTTCGCGTGCAATCCAGGTTCGAAGCACAATGTGACCGAATTTCAAAATATGAAACTTCCAACAACCACTGCTTTCTTTATGCATCCTACCGGTAGTTTCGAGCTCAACGTGTTGTATACTGTACCTATAATCATTTTGAACCGGAATTTCAACAAAAAAGTTTTCAATTTTTTGCGAAAAAACGTGATGGTTAGCCTTACTTTTTTTGAACGAATAAAATTCATAGTCACGGATTCCGAATGTTTCATTTATTTTTGATTATCAGTGTAATTATGAGTAGTTCAACGTTTGGTTTGCTTCAATTTGTTGCCTCGTTCGCGTGCAATCCAGGTTCGAAGCACAATGTGACCGAATTTCAAAATATGAAACTTCCAACAACCACTGCTTTCTTTATGCATCCTACCGGTAGTTTCGAGCTCAACGTGTTGTATACTGTACCTATAATCATTTTGAACCGGAATTTCAACAAAAAAAGTTTTCAATTTTTTGCGAAAAAACGTGATGGTTAGCCTTACGTTTTTTGAACGAATAAAATTCATAGTCACGGATTCCGAATGTTTCATTTATTTTTGATTATCAGTGTAATTATGAGTAGTTCAACGTTTGGTTTGCTTCAATTTGTTGCCTCGTTCGCGTGCAATCCAGGTTCGAAGCACAATGTGACCGAATTTCAAAATATGAAACTTCCAACAACCACTGCTTTCTTTATGCATCCTACCAGTAGTTTCGAGCTCAACGTGTTGTATACTGTACCTATAATCATTTTGAACCGGAATTTCAACAAAAAAAGTTTTCAATTTTTTGCGAAAAAACGTGATGGTTAGCCTTACTTTTTTTGAACGAATAAAATTCATAGTCACGGATTCCGAATGTTTCATTTATTTTTGATTATCAGTGTAATTATGAGTAGTTCAACGTTTGGTTTGCTTCAATTTGTTGCCTCGTTCGCGTGCAATCCAGGTTCGAAGCACAACGTGACCGAATTTCAAAATATGAAACTTCCAACAACCACTGCTTTCTTTATGCATCCTACCGGTAGTTTCGAGCTCAACGTGTTGTATACTGTACCTATAATCATTTTGAACCGGAATTTCAACAAAAAAAGTTTTCAATTTTTTGCGAAAAAACGTGATGGTTAGCCTTACTTTTTTTGAACGAATAAAATTCATAGTCACGGATTCCGAATGTTTCATTTATTTTTGATTATCAGTGTAATTATGAGTAGTTCAACGTTTGGTTTGCTTCAATTTGTTGCCTCGTTCGCGTGCAATCCAGGTTCGAAGCACAATGTGACCGAATTTCAAAATATGAAACTTCCAACAACCACTGCTTTCTTTATGCATCCTACCGGTAGTTTCGAGCTCAACGTGTTGTATACTGTACCTATAATCATTTTGAACCGGAATTTCAACAAAAAAGTTTTCAATTTTTTGCGAAAAAACGTGATGGTTAGCCTTACTTTTTTTGAACGAATAAAATTCATAGTCACGGATTCCGAATGTTTCATTTATTTTTGATTATCAGTGTAATTATGAGTAGTTCAACGTTTGGTTTGCTTCAATTTGTTGCCTCGTTCGCGTGCAATCCAGGTTCGAAGCACAATGTGACCGAATTTCAAAATATGAAACTTCCAACAACCACTGCTTTCTTTATGCATCCTACCGGTAGTTTCGAGCTCAACGTGTTGTATACTGTACCTATAATCATTTTGAACCGGAATTTCAACAAAAAAGTTTTCAATTTTTTGCGAAAAAACGTGATGGTTAGCCTTACTTTTTTTGAACGAATAAAATTCATAGTCACGGATTCCGAATGTTTCATTTATTTTTGATTATCAGTGTAATTATGAGTAGTTCAACGTTTGGTTTGCTTCAATTTGTTGCCTCGTTCGCGTGCAATCCAGGTTCGAAGCACAATGTGACCGAATTTCAAAATATGAAACTTCCAACAACCACTGCTTTCTTTATGCATCCTACCGGTAGTTTCGAGCTCAACGTGTTGTATACTGTACCTATAATCATTTTGAACCGGAATTTCAACAAAAAAAGTTTTCAATTTTTTGCGAAAAAACGTGATGGTTAGCCTTACTTTTTTTGAACGAATAAAATTCATAGTCACGGATTCCGAATGTTTCATTTATTTTTGATTATCAGTGTAATTATGAGTAGTTCAACGTTTGGTTTGCTTCAATTTGTTGCCTCGTTCGCGTGCAATCCAGGTTCGAAGCACAATGTGACCGAATTTCAAAATATGAAACTTCCAACAACCACTGCTTTCTTTATGCATCCTACCGGTAGTTTCGAGCTCAACGTGTTGTATACTGTACCTATAATCATTTTGAACCGGAATTTCAACAAAAAAGTTTTCAATTTTTTGCGAAAAAACGTGATGGTTAGCCTTACTTTTTTTGAACGAATAAAATTCATAGTCACGGATTCCGAATGTTTCATTTATTTTTGATTATCAGTGTAATTATGAGTAGTTCAACGTTTGGTTTGCTTCAATTTGTTGCCTCGTTCGCGTGCAATCCAGGTTCGAAGCACAATGTGACCGAATTTCAAAATATGAAACTTCCAACAACCACTGCTTTCTTTATGCATCCTACCGGTAGTTTCGAGCTCAACGTGTTGTATACTGTACCTATAATCATTTTGAACCGGAATTTCAACAAAAAAAGTTTTCAATTTTTTGCGAAAAAACGTGATGGTTAGCCTTACGTTTTTTGAACGAATAAAATTCATAGTCACGGATTCCGAATGTTTCATTTATTTTTGATTATCAGTGTAATTATGAGTAGTTCAACGTTTGGTTTGCTTCAATTTGTTGCCTCGTTCGCGTGCAATCCAGGTTCGAAGCACAATGTGACCGAATTTCAAAATATGAAACTTCCAACAACCACTGCTTTCTTTATGCATCCTACCAGTAGTTTCGAGCTCAACGTGTTGTATACTGTACCTATAATCATTTTGAACCGGAATTTCAACAAAAAAAGTTTTCAATTTTTTGCGAAAAAACGTGATGGTTAGCCTTACTTTTTTTGAACGAATAAAATTCATAGTCACGGATTCCGAATGTTTCATTTATTTTTGATTATCAGTGTAATTATGAGTAGTTCAACGTTTGGTTTGCTTCAATTTGTTGCCTCGTTCGCGTGCAATCCAGGTTCGAAGCACAACGTGACCGAATTTCAAAATATGAAACTTCCAACAACCACTGCTTTCTTTATGCATCCTACCAGTAGTTTCGAGCTCAACGTGTTGTATACTGTACCTATAATCATTTTGAACCGGAATTTCAACAAAAAAAGTTTTCAATTTTTTGCGAAAAAACGTGATGGTTAGCCTTACTTTTTTTGAACGAATAAAATTCATAGTCACGGATTCCGAATGTTTCATTTATTTTTGATTATCAGTGTAATTATGAGTAGTTCAACGTTTGGTTTGCTTCAATTTGTTGCCTCGTTCGCGTGCAATCCAGGTTCGAAGCACAATGTGACCGAATTTCAAAATATGAAACTTCCAACAACCACTGCTTGCTTTATGCATCCTACCGGTAGTTTCGAGCTCAACGTGTTGTATACTGTACCTATAATCATTTTGAACCGGAATTTCAACAAAAAAGTTTTCAATTTTTTGCGAAAAAACGTGATGGTTAGCCTTACTTTTTTTGAACGAATAAAATTCATAGTCACGGATTCCGAATGTTTCATTTATTTTTGATTATCAGTGTAATTATGAGTAGTTCAACGTTTGGTTTGCTTCAATTTGTTGCCTCGTTCGCGTGCAATCCAGGTTCGAAGCACAATGTGACCGAATTTCAAAATATGAAACTTCCAACAACCACTGCTTTCTTTATGCATCCTACCGGTAGTTTCGAGCTCAACGTGTTGTATACTGTACCTATAATCATTTTGAACCGGAATTTCAACAAAAAAAGTTTTCAATTTTTTGCGAAAAAACGTGATGGTTAGCCTTACGTTTTTTGAACGAATAAAATTCATAGTCACGGATTCCGAATGTTTCATTTATTTTTGATTATCAGTGTAATTATGAGTAGTTCAACGTTTGGTTTGCTTCAATTTGTTGCCTCGTTCGCGTGCAATCCAGGTTCGAAGCACAATGTGACCGAATTTCAAAATATGAAACTTCCAACAACCACTGCTTTCTTTATGCATCCTACCGGTAGTTTCGAGCTCAACGTGTTGTATACTGTACCTATAATCATTTTGAACCGGAATTTCAACAAAAAAAGTTTTCAATTTTTTGCGAAAAAACGTGATGGTTAGCCTTACGTTTTTTGAACGAATAAAATTCATAGTCACGGATTCCGAATGTTTCATTTATTTTTGATTATCAGTGTAATTATGAGTAGTTCAACGTTTGGTTTGCTTCAATTTGTTGCCTCGTTCGCGTGCAATCCAGGTTCGAAGCACAATGTGACCGAATTTCAAAATATGAAACTTCCAACAACCACTGCTTTCTTTATGCATCCTACCGGTAGTTTCGAGCTCAACGTGTTGTATACTGTACCTATAATCATTTTGAACCGGAATTTCAACAAAAAAGTTTTCAATTTTTTGCGAAAAAACGTGATGGTTTGCCTTACGTTTTTTGAACGAATAAAATTCATAGTCACGGATTCCGAATGTTTCATTTATTTTTGATTATCAGTGTAATTATGAGTAGTTCAACGTTTGGTTTGCTTCAATTTGTTGCCTCGTTCGCGTGCAATCCAGGTTCGAAGCACAATGTGACCGAATTTCAAAATATGAAACTTCCAACAACCACTGCTTTCTTTATGCATCCTACCGGTAGTTTCGAGCTCAACGTGTTGTATACTGTACCTATAATCATTTTGAACCGGAATTTCAACAAAAAAAGTTTTCAATTTTTTGCGAAAAAACGTGATGGTTAGCCTTACGTTTTTTGAACGAATAAAATTCATAGTCACGGATTCCGAATGTTTCATTTATTTTTGATTATCAGTGTAATTATGAGTAGTTCAACGTTTGGTTTGCTTCAATTTGTTGCCTCGTTCGCGTGCAATCCAGGTTCGAAGCACAATGTGACCGAATTTCAAAATATGAAACTTCCAACAACCACTGCTTTCTTTATGCATCCTACCGGTAGTTTCGAGCTCAACGTGTTGTATACTGTACCTATAATCATTTTGAACCGGAATTTCAACAAAAAAGTTTTCAATTTTTTGCGAAAAAACGTGATGGTTTGCCTTACGTTTTTTGAACGAATAAAATTCATAGTCACGGATTCCGAATGTTTCATTTATTTTTGATTATCAGTGTAATTATGAGTAGTTCAACGTTTGGTTTGCTTCAATTTGTTGCCTCGTTCGCGTGCAATCCAGGTTCGAAGCACAATGTGACCGAATTTCAAAATATGAAACTTCCAACAACCACTGCTTTCTTTATGCATCCTACCGGTAGTTTCGAGCTCAACGTGTTGTATACTGTACCTATAATCATTTTGAACCGGAATTTCAACAAAAAAAGTTTTCAATTTTTTGCGAAAAAACGTGATGGTTAGCCTTACGTTTTTTGAACGAATAAAATTCATAGTCACGGATTCCGAATGTTTCATTTATTTTTGATTATCAGTGTAATTATGAGTAGTTCAACGTTTGGTTTGCTTCAATTTGTTGCCTCGTTCGCGTGCAATCCAGGTTCGAAGCACAATGTGACCGAATTTCAAAATATGAAACTTCCAACAACCACTGCTTTCTTTATGCATCCTACCGGTAGTTTCGAGCTCAACGTGTTGTATACTGTACCTATAATCATTTTGAACCGGAATTTCAACAAAAAAGTTTTCAATTTTTTGCGAAAAAACGTGATGGTTTGCCTTACGTTTTTTGAACGAATAAAATTCATAGTCACGGATTCCGAATGTTTCATTTATTTTTGATTATCAGTGTAATTATGAGTAGTTCAACGTTTGGTTTGCTTCAATTTGTTGCCTCGTTCGCGTGCAATCCAGGTTCGAAGCACAATGTGACCGAATTTCAAAATATGAAACTTCCAACAACCACTGCTTTCTTTATGCATCCTACCGGTAGTTTCGAGCTCAACGTGTTGTATACTGTACCTATAATCATTTTGAACCGGAATTTCAACAAAAAAAGTTTTCAATTTTTTGCGAAAAAACGTGATGGTTAGCCTTACTTTTTTTGAACGAATAAAATTCATAGTCACGGATTCCGAATGTTTCATTTATTTTTGATTATCAGTGTAATTATGAGTAGTTCAACGTTTGGTTTGCTTCAATTTGTTGCCTCGTTCGCGTGCAATCCAGGTTCGAAGCACAATGTGACCGAATTTCAAAATATGAAACTTCCAACAACCACTGCTTTCTTTATGCATCCTACCGGTAGTTTCGAGCTCAACGTGTTGTATACTGTACCTATAATCATTTTGAACCGGAATTTCAACAAAAAAGTTTTCAATTTTTTGCGAAAAAACGTGATGGTTTGCCTTACGTTTTTTGAACGAATAAAATTCATAGTCACGGATTCCGAATGTTTCATTTATTTTTGATTATCAGTGTAATTATGAGTAGTTCAACGTTTGGTTTGCTTCAATTTGTTGCCTCGTTCGCGTGCAATCCAGGTTCGAAGCACAATGTGACCGAATTTCAAAATATGAAACTTCCAACAACCACTGCTTTCTTTATGCATCCTACCGGTAGTTTCGAGCTCAACGTGTTGTATACTGTACCTATAATCATTTTGAACCGGAATTTCAACAAAAAAAGTTTTCAATTTTTTGCGAAAAAACGTGATGGTTAGCCTTACGTTTTTTGAACGAATAAAATTCATAGTCACGGATTCCGAATGTTTCATTTATTTTTGATTATCAGTGTAATTATGAGTAGTTCAACGTTTGGTTTGCTTCAATTTGTTGCCTCGTTCGCGTGCAATCCAGGTTCGAAGCACAACGTGACCGAATTTCAAAATATGAAACTTCCAACAACCACTGCTTTCTTTATGCATCCTACCAGTAGTTTCGAGCTCAACGTGTTGTATACTGTACCTATAATCATTTTGAACCGGAATTTCAACAAAAAAAGTTTTCAATTTTTTGCGAAAAAACGTGATGTTAGCCTTACTTTTTTTGAACGAATAAAATTCATGGTCACGGATTCCGAATGTTTCATTTATTTTTGATTATCAGTGTAATTATGAGTAGTTCAACGTTTGGTTTGCTTCAATTTGTTGCCTCGTTCGCGTGCAATCCAGGTTCGAAGCACAATGTGACCGAATTTCAAAATATGAAACTTCCAACAACCACTGCTTTCTTTATGCATCCTACCAGTAGTTTCGAGCTCAACGTGTTGTATACTGTACCTATAATCATTTTGAACCGGAATTTCAACAAAAAAAGTTTTCAATTTTTTGCGAAAAAACGTGATGGTTAAGCCTTACTTTTTTTGAACGAATAAAATTCATAGTCACGGATTCCGAATGTTTCATTTATTTTTGATTATCAGTGTAATTATGAGTAGTTCAACGTTTGGTTTGCTTCAATTTGTTGCCTCGTTCGCGTGCAATCCAGGTTCGAAGCACAATGTGACCGAATTTCAAAATATGAAACTTCCAACAACCACTGCTTTCTTTATGCATCCTACCAGTAGTTTCGAGCTCAACGTGTTGTATACTGTACCTATAATCATTTTGAACCGGAATTTCAACAAAAAAAGTTTTCAATTTTTTGCGAAAAAACGTGATGGTTAGCCTTACTTTTTTTGAACGAATAAAATTCATAGTCACGGATTCCGAATGTTTCATTTATTTTTGATTATCAGTGTAATTATGAGTAGTTCAACGTTTGGTTTGCTTCAATTTGTTGCCTCGTTCGCGTGCAATCCAGGTTCGAAGCACAATGTGACCGAATTTCAAAATATGAAACTTCCAACAACCACTGCTTTCTTTATGCATCCTACCAGTAGTTTCGAGCTCAACGTGTTGTATACTGTACCTATAATCATTTTGAACCGGAATTTCAACAAAAAAAGTTTTCAATTTTTTGCGAAAAAACGTGATGGTTAGCCTTACTTTTTTTGAACGAATAAAATTCATAGTCACGGATTCCGAATGTTTCATTTATTTTTGATTATCAGTGTAATTATGAGTAGTTCAACGTTTGGTTTGCTTCAATTTGTTGCCTCGTTCGCGTGCAATCCAGGTTCGAAGCACAATGTGACCGAATTTCAAAATATGAAACTTCCAACAACCACTGCTTTCTTTATGCATCCTACCAGTAGTTTCGAGCTCAACGTGTTGTATACTGTACCTATAATCATTTTGAACCGGAATTTCAACAAAAAAAGTTTTCAATTTTTTGCGAAAAAACGTGATGGTTGTTAGCCTTACTTTTTTTGAACGAATAAAATTCATAGTCACGGATTCCGAATGTTTCATTTATTTTTGATTATCAGTGTAATTATGAGTAGTTCAACGTTTGGTTTGCTTCAATTTGTTGCCTCGTTCGCGTGCAATCCAGGTTCGAAGCACAATGTGACCGAATTTCAAAATATGAAACTTCCAACAACCACTGCTTTCTTTATGCATCCTACCGGTAGTTTCGAGCTCAACGTGTTGTATACTGTACCTATAATCATTTTGAACCGGAATTTCAACAAAAAAGTTTTCAATTTTTTGAGAAAAAACGTGATGGTTAGCCTTACTTTTTTTGAACGAATAAAATTCATAGTCACGGATTCCGAATGTTTCATTTATTTTTGATTATCAGTGTAATTATGAGTAGTTCAACGTTTGGTTTGCTTCAATTTGTTGCCTCGTTCGCGTGCAATCCAGGTTCGAAGCACAATGTGACCGAATTTCAAAATATGAAACTTCCAACAACCACTGCTTTCTTTATGCATCCTACCGGTAGTTTCGAGCTCAACGTGTTGTATACTGTACCTATAATCATTTTGAACCGGAATTTCAACAAAAAAAGTTTTCAATTTTTTGCGAAAAAACGTGATGGTTAGCCTTACGTTTTTTGAACGAATAAAATTCATAGTCACGGATTCCGAATGTTTCATTTATTTTTGATTATCAGTGTAATTATGAGTAGTTCAACGTTTGGTTTGCTTCAATTTGTTGCCTCGTTCGCGTGCAATCCAGGTTCGAAGCACAATGTGACCGAATTTCAAAATATGAAACTTCCAACAACCACTGCTTTCTTTATGCATCCTACCAGTAGTTTCGAGCTCAACGTGTTGTATACTGTACCTATAATCATTTTGAACCGGAATTTCAACAAAAAAAGTTTTCAATTTTTTGCGAAAAAACGTGATGGTTAGCCTTACTTTTTTTGAACGAATAAAATTCATAGTCACGGATTCCGAATGTTTCATTTATTTTTGATTATCAGTGTAATTATGAGTAGTTCAACGTTTGGTTTGCTTCAATTTGTTGCCTCGTTCGCGTGCAATCCAGGTTCGAAGCACAATGTGACCGAATTTCAAAATATGAAACTTCCAACAACCACTGCTTTCTTTATGCATCCTACCGGTAGTTTCGAGCTCAACGTGTTGTATACTGTACCTTTAATCATTTTGAACCGGAATTTCAACAAAAAAGTTTTCAATTTTTTGCGAAAAAACGTGATGGTTAGCCTTACTTTTTTTGAACGAATAAAATTCATAGTCACGGATTCCGAATGTTTCATTTATTTTTGATTATCAGTGTAATTATGAGTAGTTCAACGTTTGGTTTGCTTCAATTTGTTGCCTCGTTCGCGTGCAATCCAGGTTCGAAGCACAATGTGACCGAATTTCAAAATATGAAACTTCCAACAACCACTGCTTTCTTTATGCATCCTACCGGTAGTTTCGAGCTCAACGTGTTGTATACTGTACCTATAATCATTTTGAACCTGAATTTCAACAAAAAAAGTTTTCAATTTTTTGCGAAAAAACGTGGCCTAACTTTTTTTGAACGAATAAAATTCATAGTCACGGATTCCGAATGTTTCATTTATTTTTGATTATCAGTGTTATTATGAGTAGTTCAACGTTTGGTTTGCTTCAATTTGTTGCCTCGTTCGCGTGCAATCCAGGTTCGAAGCACAATGTGACCGAATTTCAAAATATGAAACTTCCAACAACCACTGCTTTCTTTATGCATCCTACCGGTAGTTTCGAGCTCAACGTGTTGTATACTGTACCTATAATCATTTTGAACCGGAATTTCAACAAAAAAAGTTTTCAATTTTTTGCGAAAAAACGTGATGGTTAGCCTTACGTTTTTTGAACGAATAAAATTCATAGTCACGGATTCCGAATGTTTCATTTATTTTTGATTATCAGTGTAATTATGAGTAGTTCAACGTTTGGTTTGCTTCAATTTGTTGCCTCGTTCGCGTGCAATCCAGGTTCGAAGCACAATGTGACCGAATTTCAAAATATGAAACTTCCAACAACCACTGCTTTCTTTATGCATCCTACCGGTAGTTTCGAGCTCAACGTGTTGTATACTGTACCTATAATCATTTTGAACCTGAATTTCAACAAAAAAAGTTTTCAATTTTTTGCGAAAAAACGTGGCCTTACTTTTTTTGAACGAATAAAATTCATAGTCACGGATTCCGAATGTTTCATTTATTTTTGATTATCAGTGTTATTATGAGTAGTTCAACGTTTGGTTTGCTTCAATTTGTTGCCTCGTTCGCGTGCAATCCAGGTTCGAAGCACAATGTGACCGAATTTCAAAATATGAAACTTCCAACAACCACTGCTTTCTTTATGCATCCTACCAGTAGTTTCGAGCTCAACGTGTTGTATACTGTACCTATAATCATTTTGAACCGGAATTTCAACAAAAAAAGTTTTCAATTTTTTGCGAAAAAACGTGATGGTTAGCCTTACGTTTTTTGAACGAATAAAATTCATAGTCACGGATTCCGAATGTTTCATTTATTTTTGATTATCAGTGTAATTATGAGTAGTTCAACGTTTGGTTTGCTTCAATTTGTTGCCTCGTTCGCGTGCAATCCAGGTTCGAAGCACAATGTGACCGAATTTCAAAATATGAAACTTCCAACAACCACTGCTTTCTTTATGCATCCTACCAGTAGTTTCGAGCTCAACGTGTTGTATACTGTACCTATAATCATTTTGAACCGGAATTTCAACAAAAAAAGTTTTCAATTTTTTGCGAAAAAACGTGATGGTTAAGCCTTACTCTTTTTGAACGAATAAAATTCATAGTCACGGATTCCGAATGTTTCATTTATTTTTGATTATCAGTGTAATTATGAGTAGTTCAACGTTTGGTTTGCTTCAATTTGTTGCCTCGTTCGCGTGCAATCCAGGTTCGAAGCACAATGTGACCGAATTTCAAAATATGAAACTTCCAACAACCACTGCTTTCTTTATGCATCCTACCAGTAGTTTCGAGCTCAACGTGTTGTATACTGTACCTATAATCATTTTGAACCGGAATTTCAACAAAAAAAGTTTTCAATTTTTTGCGAAAAAACGTGATGGTTAGCCTTACTTTTTTTGAACGAATAAAATTCATAGTCACGGATTCCGAATGTTTCATTTATTTTTGATTATCAGTGTAATTATGAGTAGTTCAACGTTTGGTTTGCTTCAATTTGTTGCCTCGTTCGCGTGCAATCCAGGTTCGAAGCACAACGTGACCGAATTTCAAAATATGAAACTTCCAACAACCACTGCTTTCTTTATGCATCCTACCAGTAGTTTCGAGCTCAACGTGTTGTATACTGTACCTATAATCATTTTGAACCGGAATTTCAACAAAAAAAGTTTTCAATTTTTTGCGAAAAAACGTGATGGTTAGCCTTACTTTTTTTGAACGAATAAAATTCATAGTCACGGATTCCGAATGTTTCATTTATTTTTGATTATCAGTGTAATTATGAGTAGTTCAACGTTTGGTTTGCTTCAATTTGTTGCCTCGTTCGCGTGCAATCCAGGTTCGAAGCACAACGTGACCGAATTTCAAAATATGAAACTTCCAACAACCACTGCTTTCTTTATGCATCCTACCAGTAGTTTCGAGCTCAACGTGTTGTATACTGTACCTATAATCATTTTGAACCGGAATTTCAACAAAAAAAGTTTTCAATTTTTTGCGAAAAAACGTGATGGTTAGCCTTACTTTTTTTGAACGAATAAAATTCATAGTCACGGATTCCGAATGTTTCATTTATTTTTGATTATCAGTGTAATTATGAGTAGTTCAACGTTTGGTTTGCTTCAATTTGTTGCCTCGTTCGCGTGCAATCCAGGTTCGAAGCACAATGTGACCGAATTTCAAAATATGAAACTTCCAACAACCACTGCTTGCTTTATGCATCCTACCGGTAGTTTCGAGCTCAACGTGTTGTATACTGTACCTATAATCATTTTGAACCGGAATTTCAACAAAAAAGTTTTCAATTTTTTGCGAAAAAACGTGATGGTTAGCCTTACTTTTTTTGAACGAATAAAATTCATAGTCACGGATTCCGAATGTTTCATTTATTTTTGATTATCAGTGTAATTATGAGTAGTTCAACGTTTGGTTTGCTTCAATTTGTTGCCTCGTTCGCGTGCAATCCAGGTTCGAAGCACAATGTGACCGAATTTCAAAATATGAAACTTCCAACAACCACTGCTTTCTTTATGCATCCTACCGGTAGTTTCGAGCTCAACGTGTTGTATACTGTACCTATAATCATTTTGAACCTGAATTTCAACAAAAAAAGTTTTCAATTTTTTGCGAAAAAACGTGGCCTTACTTTTTTTGAACGAATAAAATTCATAGTCACGGATTCCGAATGTTTCATTTATTTTTGATTATCAGTGTTATTATGAGTAGTTCAACGTTTGGTTTGCTTCAATTTGTTGCCTCGTTCGCGTGCAATCCAGGTTCGAAGCACAATGTGACCGAATTTCAAAATATGAAACTTCCAACAACCACTGCTTTCTTTATGCATCCTACCGGTAGTTTCGAGCTCAACGTGTTGTATACTGTACCTATAATCATTTTGAACCGGAATTTCAACAAAAAAAGTTTTCAATTTTTTGCGAAAAAACGTGATGGTTAGCCTTACGTTTTTTGAACGAATAAAATTCATAGTCACGGATTCCGAATGTTTCATTTATTTTTGATTATCAGTGTAATTATGAGTAGTTCAACGTTTGGTTTGCTTCAATTTGTTGCCTCGTTCGCGTGCAATCCAGGTTCGAAGCACAATGTGACCGAATTTCAAAATATGAAACTTCCAACAACCACTGCTTTCTTTATGCATCCTACCAGTAGTTTCGAGCTCAACGTGTTGTATACTGTACCTATAATCATTTTGAACCGGAATTTCAACAAAAAAAGTTTTCAATTTTTTGCGAAAAAACGTGATGGTTAGCCTTACTTTTTTTGAACGAATAAAATTCATAGTCACGGATTCCGAATGTTTCATTTATTTTTGATTATCAGTGTAATTATGAGTAGTTCAACGTTTGGTTTGCTTCAATTTGTTGCCTCGTTCGCGTGCAATCCAGGTTCGAAGCACAACGTGACCGAATTTCAAAATATGAAACTTCCAACAACCACTGCTTTCTTTATGCATCCTACCAGTAGTTTCGAGCTCAACGTGTTGTATACTGTACCTATAATCATTTTGAACCGGAATTTCAACAAAAAAAGTTTTCAATTTTTTGCGAAAAAACGTGATGGTTAGCCTTACGTTTTTTGAACGAATAAAATTCATAGTCACGGATTCCGAATGTTTCATTTATTTTTGATTATCAGTGTAATTATGAGTAGTTCAACGTTTGGTTTGCTTCAATTTGTTGCCTCGTTCGCGTGCAATCCAGGTTCGAAGCACAATGTGACCGAATTTCAAAATATGAAACTTCCAACAACCACTGCTTTCTTTATGCATCCTACCGGTAGTTTCGAGCTCAACGTGTTGTATACTGTACCTATAATCATTTTGAACCGGAATTTCAACAAAAAAAGTTTTCAATTTTTTGCGAAAAAACGTGATGGTTAGCCTTACTTTTTTTGAACGAATAAAATTCATAGTCACGGATTCCGAATGTTTCATTTATTTTTGATTATCAGTGTAATTATGAGTAGTTCAACGTTTGGTTTGCTTCAATTTGTTGCCTCGTTCGCGTGCAATCCAGGTTCGAAGCACAACGTGACCGAATTTCAAAATATGAAACTTCCAACAACCACTGCTTTCTTTATGCATCCTACCAGTAGTTTCGAGCTCAACGTGTTGTATACTGTACCTATAATCATTTTGAACCGGAATTTCAACAAAAAAAGTTTTCAATTTTTTGCGAAAAAACGTGATGGTTAGCCTTACTTTTTTTGAACGAATAAAATTCATAGTCACGGATTCCGAATGTTTCATTTATTTTTGATTATCAGTGTAATTATGAGTAGTTCAACGTTTGGTTTGCTTCAATTTGTTGCCTCGTTCGCGTGCAATCCAGGTTCGAAGCACAATGTGACCGAATTTCAAAATATGAAACTTCCAACAACCACTGCTTGCTTTATGCATCCTACCGGTAGTTTCGAGCTCAACGTGTTGTATACTGTACCTATAATCATTTTGAACCGGAATTTCAACAAAAAAGTTTTCAATTTTTTGCGAAAAAACGTGATGGTTAGCCTTACTTTTTTTGAACGAATAAAATTCATAGTCACGGATTCCGAATGTTTCATTTATTTTTGATTATCAGTGTAATTATGAGTAGTTCAACGTTTGGTTTGCTTCAATTTGTTGCCTCGTTCGCGTGCAATCCAGGTTCGAAGCACAATGTGACCGAATTTCAAAATATGAAACTTCCAACAACCACTGCTTTCTTTATGCATCCTACCGGTAGTTTCGAGCTCAACGTGTTGTATACTGTACCTATAATCATTTTGAACCTGAATTTCAACAAAAAAAGTTTTCAATTTTTTGCGAAAAAACGTGGCCTTACTTTTTTTGAACGAATAAAATTCATAGTCACGGATTCCGAATGTTTCATTTATTTTTGATTATCAGTGTAATTATGAGTAGTTCAACGTTTGGTTTGCTTCAATTTGTTGCCTCGTTCGCGTGCAATCCAGGTTCGAAGCACAATGTGACCGAATTTCAAAATATGAAACTTCCAACAACCACTGCTTGCTTTATGCATCCTACCGGTAGTTTCGAGCTCAACGTGTTGTATACTGTACCTATAATCATTTTGAACCGGAATTTCAACAAAAAAGTTTTCAATTTTTTGCGAAAAAACGTGATGGTTAGCCTTACTTTTTTTGAACGAATAAAATTCATAGTCACGGATTCCGAATGTTTCATTTATTTTTGATTATCAGTGTAATTATGAGTAGTTCAACGTTTGGTTTGCTTCAATTTGTTGCCTCGTTCGCGTGCAATCCAGGTTCGAAGCACAACGTGACCGAATTTCAAAATATGAAACTTCCAACAACCACTGCTTTCTTTATGCATCCTACCAGTAGTTTCGAGCTCAACGTGTTGTATACTGTACCTATAATCATTTTGAACCGGAATTTCAACAAAAAAAGTTTTCAATTTTTTGCGAAAAAACGTGATGGTTAGCCTTACGTTTTTTGAACGAATAAAATTCATAGTCACGGATTCCGAATGTTTCATTTATTTTTGATTATCAGTGTAATTATGAGTAGTTCAACGTTTGGTTTGCTTCAATTTGTTGCCTCGTTCGCGTGCAATCCAGGTTCGAAGCACAATGTGACCGAATTTCAAAATATGAAACTTCCAACAACCACTGCTTTCTTTATGCATCCTACCGGTAGTTTCGAGCTCAACGTGTTGTATACTGTACCTATAATCATTTTGAACCGGAATTTCAACAAAAAAAGTTTTCAATTTTTTGCGAAAAAACGTGATGGTTAGCCTTACTTTTTTTGAACGAATAAAATTCATAGTCACGGATTCCGAATGTTTCATTTATTTTTGATTATCAGTGTAATTATGAGTAGTTCAACGTTTGGTTTGCTTCAATTTGTTGCCTCGTTCGCGTGCAATCCAGGTTCGAAGCACAACGTGACCGAATTTCAAAATATGAAACTTCCAACAACCACTGCTTTCTTTATGCATCCTACCAGTAGTTTCGAGCTCAACGTGTTGTATACTGTACCTATAATCATTTTGAACCGGAATTTCAACAAAAAAAGTTTTCAATTTTTGCGAAAAAACGTGATGGTTAGCCTTACTTTTTTTGAACGAATAAAATTCATAGTCACGGATTCCGAATGTTTCATTTATTTTTGATTATCAGTGTAATTATGAGTAGTTCAACGTTTGGTTTGCTTCAATTTGTTGCCTCGTTCGCGTGCAATCCAGGTTCGAAGCACAATGTGACCGAATTTCAAAATATGAAACTTCCAACAACCACTGCTTGCTTTATGCATCCTACCGGTAGTTTCGAGCTCAACGTGTTGTATACTGTACCTATAATCATTTTGAACCGGAATTTCAACAAAAAAGTTTTCAATTTTTTGCGAAAAAACGTGATGGTTAGCCTTACTTTTTTTGAACGAATAAAATTCATAGTCACGGATTCCGAATGTTTCATTTATTTTTGATTATCAGTGTAATTATGAGTAGTTCAACGTTTGGTTTGCTTCAATTTGTTGCCTCGTTCGCGTGCAATCCAGGTTCGAAGCACAACGTGACCGAATTTCAAAATATGAAACTTCCAACAACCACTGCTTTCTTTATGCATCCTACCAGTAGTTTCGAGCTCAACGTGTTGTATACTGTACCTATAATCATTTTGAACCGGAATTTCAACAAAAAAAGTTTTCAATTTTTTGCGAAAAAACGTGATGGTTAGCCTTACTTTTTTTGAACGAATAAAATTCATAGTCACGGATTCCGAATGTTTCATTTATTTTTGATTATCAGTGTAATTATGAGTAGTTCAACGTTTGGTTTGCTTCAATTTGTTGCCTCGTTCGCGTGCAATCCAGGTTCGAAGCACAATGTGACCGAATTTCAAAATATGAAACTTCCAACAACCACTGCTTGCTTTATGCATCCTACCGGTAGTTTCGAGCTCAACGTGTTGTATACTGTACCTATAATCATTTTGAACCGGAATTTCAACAAAAAAGTTTTCAATTTTTTGCGAAAAAACGTGATGGTTAGCCTTACTTTTTTTGAACGAATAAAATTCATAGTCACGGATTCCGAATGTTTCATTTATTTTTGATTATCAGTGTAATTATGAGTAGTTCAACGTTTGGTTTGCTTCAATTTGTTGCCTCGTTCGCGTGCAATCCAGGTTCGAAGCACAATGTGACCGAATTTCAAAATATGAAACTTCCAACAACCACTGCTTTCTTTATGCATCCTACCGGTAGTTTCGAGCTCAACGTGTTGTATACTGTACCTATAATCATTTTGAACCTGAATTTCAACAAAAAAAGTTTTCAATTTTTTGCGAAAAAACGTGGCCTTACTTTTTTTGAACGAATAAAATTCATAGTCACGGATTCCGAATGTTTCATTTATTTTTGATTATCAGTGTTATTATGAGTAGTTCAACGTTTGGTTTGCTTCAATTTGTTGCCTCGTTCGCGTGCAATCCAGGTTCGAAGCACAATGTGACCGAATTTCAAAATATGAAACTTCCAACAACCACTGCTTTCTTTATGCATCCTACCGGTAGTTTCGAGCTCAACGTGTTGTATACTGTACCTATAATCATTTTGAATCGGAATTTCAACAAAAAAAGTTTTCAATTTTTTGCGAAAAAACGTGATGGTTAGCCTTACGTTTTTTGAACGAATAAAATTCATAGTCACGGATTCCGAATGTTTCATTTATTTTTGATTATCAGTGTAATTATGAGTAGTTCAACGTTTGGTTTGCTTCAATTTGTTGCCTCGTTCGCGTGCAATCCAGGTTCGAAGCACAACGTGACCGAATTTCAAAATATGAAACTTCCAACAACCACTGCTTTCTTTATGCATCCTACCAGTAGTTTCGAGCTCAACGTGTTGTATACTGTACCTATAATCATTTTGAACCGGAATTTCAACAAAAAAAGTTTTCAATTTTTTGCGAAAAAACGTGATGGTTAGCCTTACTTTTTTTGAACGAATAAAATTCATAGTCACGGATTCCGAATGTTTCATTTATTTTTGATTATCAGTGTAATTATGAGTAGTTCAACGTTTGGTTTGCTTCAATTTGTTGCCTCGTTCGCGTGCAATCCAGGTTCGAAGCACAATGTGACCGAATTTCAAAATATGAAACTTCCAACAACCACTGCTTGCTTTATGCATCCTACCGGTAGTTTCGAGCTCAACGTGTTGTATACTGTACCTATAACCATTTTGAACCGGAATTTCAACAAAAAAGTTTTCAATTTTTTGCGAAAAAACGTGATGGTTAGCCTTACTTTTTTTGAACGAATAAAATTCATAGTCACGGATTCCGAATGTTTCATTTATTTTTGATTATCAGTGTAATTATGAGTAGTTCAACGTTTGGTTTGCTTCAATTTGTTGCCTCGTTCGCGTGCAATCCAGGTTCGAAGCACAATGTGACCGAATTTCAAAATATGAAACTTCCAACAACCACTGCTTTCTTTATGCATCCTACCGGTAGTTTCGAGCTCAACGTGTTGTATACTGTACCTATAATCATTTTGAACCGGAATTTCAACAAAAAAAGTTTTCAATTTTTTGCGAAAAAACGTGATGGTTAGCCTTACGTTTTTTGAACGAATAAAATTCATAGTCACGGATTCCGAATGTTTCATTTATTTTTGATTATCAGTGTAATTATGAGTAGTTCAACGTTTGGTTTGCTTCAATTTGTTGCCTCGTTCGCGTGCAATCCAGGTTCGAAGCACAATGTGACCGAATTTCAAAATATGAAACTTCCAACAACCACTGCTTTCTTTATGCATCCTACCGGTAGTTTCGAGCTCAACGTGTTGTATACTGTACCTATAATCATTTTGAACCGGAATTTCAACAAAAAAGTTTTCAATTTTTTGCGAAAAAACGTGATGGTTAGCCTTACTTTTTTTGAACGAATAAAATTCATAGTCACGGATTCCGAATGTTTCATTTATTTTTGATTATCAGTGTAATTATGAGTAGTTCAACGTTTGGTTTGCTTCAATTTGTTGCCTCGTTCGCGTGCAATCCAGGTTCGAAGCACAATGTGACCGAATTTCAAAATATGAAACTTCCAACAACCACTGCTTTCTTTATGCATCCTACCGGTAGTTTCGAGCTCAACGTGTTGTATACTGTACCTATAATCATTTTGAACCGGAATTTCAACAAAAAAAGTTTTCAATTTTTTGCGAAAAAACGTGATGGTTAGCCTTACTTTTTTTGAACGAATAAAATTCATAGTCACGGATTCCGAATGTTTCATTTATTTTTGATTATCAGTGTAATTATGAGTAGTTCAACGTTTGGTTTGCTTCAATTTGTTGCCTCGTTCGCGTGCAATCCAGGTTCGAAGCACAATGTGACCGAATTTCAAAATATGAAACTTCCAACAACCACTGCTTTCTTTATGCATCCTACCGGTAGTTTCGAGCTCAACGTGTTGTATACTGTACCTATAATCATTTTGAACCGGAATTTCAACAAAAAAAGTTTTCAATTTTTTGCGAAAAAACGTGATGGTTAGCCTTACGTTTTTTGAACGAATAAAATTCATAGTCACGGATTCCGAATGTTTCATTTATTTTTGATTATCAGTGTAATTATGAGTAGTTCAACGTTTGGTTTGCTTCAATTTGTTGCCTCGTTCGCGTGCAATCCAGGTTCGAAGCACAATGTGACCGAATTTCAAAATATGAAACTTCCAACAACCACTGCTTTCTTTATGCATCCTACCGGTAGTTTCGAGCTCAACGTGTTGTATACTGTACCTATAATCATTTTGAACCGGAATTTCAACAAAAAAAGTTTTCAATTTTTTGCGAAAAAACGTGATGGTTAGCCTTACTTTTTTTGAACGAATAAAATTCATAGTCACGGATTCCGAATGTTTCATTTATTTTTGATTATCAGTGTAATTATGAGTAGTTCAACGTTTGGTTTGCTTCAATTTGTTGCCTCGTTCGCGTGCAATCCAGGTTCGAAGCACAATGTGACCGAATTTCAAAATATGAAACTTCCAACAACCACTGCTTTCTTTATGCATCCTACCGGTAGTTTCGAGCTCAACGTGTTGTATACTGTACCTATAATCATTTTGAACCGGAATTTCAACAAAAAAGTTTTCAATTTTTTGCGAAAAAACGTGATGGTTAGCCTTACTTTTTTTGAACGAATAAAATTCATAGTCACGGATTCCGAATGTTTCATTTATTTTTGATTATCAGTGTAATTATGAGTAGTTCAACGTTTGGTTTGCTTCAATTTGTTGCCTCGTTCGCGTGCAATCCAGGTTCGAAGCACAATGTGACCGAATTTCAAAATATGAAACTTCCAACAACCACTGCTTTCTTTATGCATCCTACCGGTAGTTTCGAGCTCAACGTGTTGTATACTGTACCTATAATCATTTTGAACCGGAATTTCAACAAAAAAAGTTTTCAATTTTTTGCGAAAAAACGTGATGGTTAGCCTTACGTTTTTTGAACGAATAAAATTCATAGTCACGGATTCCGAATGTTTCATTTATTTTTGATTATCAGTGTAATTATGAGTAGTTCAACGTTTGGTTTGCTTCAATTTGTTGCCTCGTTCGCGTGCAATCCAGGTTCGAAGCACAACGTGACCGAATTTCAAAATATGAAACTTCCAACAACCACTGCTTTCTTTATGCATCCTACCAGTAGTTTCGAGCTCAACGTGTTGTATACTGTACCTATAATCATTTTGAACCGGAATTTCAACAAAAAAAGTTTTCAATTTTTTGCGAAAAAACGTGATGGTTAGCCTTACTTTTTTTGAACGAATAAAATTCATAGTCACGGATTCCGAATGTTTCATTTATTTTTGATTATCAGTGTAATTATGAGTAGTTCAACGTTTGGTTTGCTTCAATTTGTTGCCTCGTTCGCGTGCAATCCAGGTTCGAAGCACAATGTGACCGAATTTCAAAATATGAAACTTCCAACAACCACTGCTTGCTTTATGCATCCTACCGGTAGTTTCGAGCTCAACGTGTTGTATACTGTACCTATAATCATTTTGAACCGGAATTTCAACAAAAAAGTTTTCAATTTTTTGCGAAAAAACGTGATGGTTAGCCTTACTTTTTTTGAACGAATAAAATTCATAGTCACGGATTCCGAATGTTTCATTTATTTTTGATTATCAGTGTAATTATGAGTAGTTCAACGTTTGGTTTGCTTCAATTTGTTGCCTCGTTCGCGTGCAATCCAGGTTCGAAGCACAATGTGACCGAATTTCAAAATATGAAACTTCCAACAACCACTGCTTTCTTTATGCATCCTACCGGTAGTTTCGAGCTCAACGTGTTGTATACTGTACCTATAATCATTTTGAACCGGAATTTCAACAAAAAAAGTTTTCAATTTTTTGCGAAAAAACGTGATGGTTAGCCTTACGTTTTTTGAACGAATAAAATTCATAGTCACGGATTCCGAATGTTTCATTTATTTTTGATTATCAGTGTAATTATGAGTAGTTCAACGTTTGGTTTGCTTCAATTTGTTGCCTCGTTCGCGTGCAATCCAGGTTCGAAGCACAATGTGACCGAATTTCAAAATATGAAACTTCCAACAACCACTGCTTTCTTTATGCATCCTACCGGTAGTTTCGAGCTCAACGTGTTGTATACTGTACCTATAATCATTTTGAACCGGAATTTCAACAAAAAAAGTTTTCAATTTTTTGCGAAAAAACGTGATGGTTAGCCTTACTTTTTTTGAACGAATAAAATTCATAGTCACGGATTCCGAATGTTTCATTTATTTTTGATTATCAGTGTAATTATGAGTAGTTCAACGTTTGGTTTGCTTCAATTTGTTGCCTCGTTCGCGTGCAATCCAGGTTCGAAGCACAATGTGACCGAATTTCAAAATATGAAACTTCCAACAACCACTGCTTTCTTTATGCATCCTACCGGTAGTTTCGAGCTCAACGTGTTGTATACTGTACCTATAATCATTTTGAACCGGAATTTCAACAAAAAAAGTTTTCAATTTTTTGCGAAAAAACGTGATGGTTAGCCTTACTTTTTTTGAACGAATAAAATTCATAGTCACGGATTCCGAATGTTTCATTTATTTTTGATTATCAGTGTAATTATGAGTAGTTCAACGTTTGGTTTGCTTCAATTTGTTGCCTCGTTCGCGTGCAATCCAGGTTCGAAGCACAATGTGACCGAATTTCAAAATATGAAACTTCCAACAACCACTGCTTTCTTTATGCATCCTACCGGTAGTTTCGAGCTCAACGTGTTGTATACTGTACCTATAATCATTTTGAACCGGAATTTCAACAAAAAAGTTTTCAATTTTTTGCGAAAAAACGTGATGGTTAGCCTTACTTTTTTTGAACGAATAAAATTCATAGTCACGGATTCCGAATGTTTCATTTATTTTTGATTATCAGTGTAATTATGAGTAGTTCAACGTTTGGTTTGCTTCAATTTGTTGCCTCGTTCGCGTGCAATCCAGGTTCGAAGCACAATGTGACCGAATTTCAAAATATGAAACTTCCAACAACCACTGCTTTCTTTATGCATCCTACCGGTAGTTTCGAGCTCAACGTGTTGTATACTGTACCTATAATCATTTTGAACCGGAATTTCAACAAAAAAAGTTTTCAATTTTTTGCGAAAAAACGTGATGGTTAGCCTTACGTTTTTTGAACGAATAAAATTCATAGTCACGGATTCCGAATGTTTCATTTATTTTTGATTATCAGTGTAATTATGAGTAGTTCAACGTTTGGTTTGCTTCAATTTGTTGCCTCGTTCGCGTGCAATCCAGGTTCGAAGCACAATGTGACCGAATTTCAAAATATGAAACTTCCAACAACCACTGCTTTCTTTATGCATCCTACCAGTAGTTTCGAGCTCAACGTGTTGTATACTGTACCTATAATCATTTTGAACCGGAATTTCAACAAAAAAAGTTTTCAATTTTTTGCGAAAAAACGTGATGGTTAGCCTTACTTTTTTTGAACGAATAAAATTCATAGTCACGGATTCCGAATGTTTCATTTATTTTTGATTATCAGTGTAATTATGAGTAGTTCAACGTTTGGTTTGCTTCAATTTGTTGCCTCGTTCGCGTGCAATCCAGGTTCGAAGCACAACGTGACCGAATTTCAAAATATGAAACTTCCAACAACCACTGCTTTCTTTATGCATCCTACCAGTAGTTTCGAGCTCAACGTGTTGTATACTGTACCTATAATCATTTTGAACCGGAATTTCAACAAAAAAAGTTTTCAATTTTTTGCGAAAAAACGTGATGGTTAGCCTTACTTTTTTTGAACGAATAAAATTCATAGTCACGGATTCCGAATGTTTCATTTATTTTTGATTATCAGTGTAATTATGAGTAGTTCAACGTTTGGTTTGCTTCAATTTGTTGCCTCGTTCGCGTGCAATCCAGGTTCGAAGCACAATGTGACCGAATTTCAAAATATGAAACTTCCAACAACCACTGCTTGCTTTATGCATCCTACCGGTAGTTTCGAGCTCAACGTGTTGTATACTGTACCTATAATCATTTTGAACCGGAATTTCAACAAAAAAGTTTTCAATTTTTTGCGAAAAAACGTGATGGTTAGCCTTACTTTTTTTGAACGAATAAAATTCATAGTCACGGATTCCGAATGTTTCATTTATTTTTGATTATCAGTGTAATTATGAGTAGTTCAACGTTTGGTTTGCTTCAATTTGTTGCCTCGTTCGCGTGCAATCCAGGTTCGAAGCACAATGTGACCGAATTTCAAAATATGAAACTTCCAACAACCACTGCTTTCTTTATGCATCCTACCGGTAGTTTCGAGCTCAACGTGTTGTATACTGTACCTATAATCATTTTGAACCGGAATTTCAACAAAAAAGTTTTCAATTTTTTGCGAAAAAACGTGATGGTTAGCCTTACTTTTTTTGAACGAATAAAATTCATAGTCACGGATTCCGAATGTTTCATTTATTTTTGATTATCAGTGTAATTATGAGTAGTTCAACGTTTGGTTTGCTTCAATTTGTTGCCTCGTTCGCGTGCAATCCAGGTTCGAAGCACAATGTGACCGAATTTCAAAATATGAAACTTCCAACAACCACTGCTTTCTTTATGCATCCTACCGGTAGTTTCGAGCTCAACGTGTTGTATACTGTACCTATAATCATTTTGAACCGGAATTTCAACAAAAAAAGTTTTCAATTTTTTGCGAAAAAACGTGATGGTTAGCCTTACGTTTTTTGAACGAATAAAATTCATAGTCACGGATTCCGAATGTTTCATTTATTTTTGATTATCAGTGTAATTATGAGTAGTTCAACGTTTGGTTTGCTTCAATTTGTTGCCTCGTTCGCGTGCAATCCAGGTTCGAAGCACAACGTGACCGAATTTCAAAATATGAAACTTCCAACAACCACTGCTTTCTTTATGCATCCTACCAGTAGTTTCGAGCTCAACGTGTTGTATACTGTACCTATAATCATTTTGAACCGGAATTTCAACAAAAAAAGTTTTCAATTTTTTGCGAAAAAACGTGATGGTTAGCCTTACTTTTTTTGAACGAATAAAATTCATAGTCACGGATTCCGAATGTTTCATTTATTTTTGATTATCAGTGTAATTATGAGTAGTTCAACGTTTGGTTTGCTTCAATTTGTTGCCTCGTTCGCGTGCAATCCAGGTTCGAAGCACAATGTGACCGAATTTCAAAATATGAAACTTCCAACAACCACTGCTTTCTTTATGCATCCTACCAGTAGTTTCGAGCTCAACGTGTTGTATACTGTACCTATAATCATTTTGAACCGGAATTTCAACAAAAAAAGTTTTCAATTTTTTGCGAAAAAACGTGATGGTTGTTAGCCTTACTTTTTTTGAACGAATAAAATTCATAGTCACGGATTCCGAATGTTTCATTTATTTTTGATTATCAGTGTAATTATGAGTAGTTCAACGTTTGGTTTGCTTCAATTTGTTGCCTCGTTCGCGTGCAATCCAGGTTCGAAGCACAATGTGACCGAATTTCAAAATATGAAACTTCCAACAACCACTGCTTTCTTTATGCATCCTACCAGTAGTTTCGAGCTCAACGTGTTGTATACTGTACCTATAATCATTTTGAACCGGAATTTCAACAAAAAAAGTTTTCAATTTTTTGCGAAAAAACGTGATGGTTGTTAGCCTTACTTTTTTTGAACGAATAAAATTCATGGTCACGGATTCCGAATGTTTCATTTATTTTTGATTATCAGTGTAATTATGAGTAGTTCAACGTTTGGTTTGCTTCAATTTGTTGCCTCGTTCGCGTGCAATCCAGGTTCGAAGCACAATGTGACCGAATTTCAAAATATGAAACTTCCAACAACCACTGCTTTCTTTATGCATCCTACCAGTAGTTTCGAGCTCAACGTGTTGTATACTGTACCTATAATCATTTTGAACCGGAATTTCAACAAAAAAAGTTTTCAATTTTTTGCGAAAAAACGTGATGGTTAGCCTTACTTTTTTTGAACGAATAAAATTCATAGTCACGGATTCCGAATGTTTCATTTATTTTTGATTATCAGTGTAATTATGAGTAGTTCAACGTTTGGTTTGCTTCAATTTGTTGCCTCGTTCGCGTGCAATCCAGGTTCGAAGCACAATGTGACCGAATTTCAAAATATGAAACTTCCAACAACCACTGCTTTCTTTATGCATCCTACCAGTAGTTTCGAGCTCAACGTGTTGTATACTGTACCTATAATCATTTTGAACCGGAATTTCAACAAAAAAAGTTTTCAATTTTTTGCGAAAAAACGTGATGGTTGTTAGCCTTACTTTTTTTGAACGAATAAAATTCATAGTCACGGATTCCGAATGTTTCATTTATTTTTGATTATCAGTGTAATTATGAGTAGTTCAACGTTTGGTTTGCTTCAATTTGTTGCCTCGTTCGCGTGCAATCCAGGTTCGAAGCACAATGTGACCGAATTTCAAAATATGAAACTTCCAACAACCACTGCTTTCTTTATGCATCCTACCAGTAGTTTCGAGCTCAACGTGTTGTATACTGTACCTATAATCATTTTGAACCGGAATTTCAACAAAAAAAGTTTTCAATTTTTTGCGAAAAAACGTGATGGTTAAGCCTTACTTTTTTTGAACGAATAAAATTCATAGTCACGGATTCCGAATGTTTCATTTATTTTTGATTATCAGTGTAATTATGAGTAGTTCAACGTTTGGTTTGCTTCAATTTGTTGCCTCGTTCGCGTGCAATCCAGGTTCGAAGCACAATGTGACCGAATTTCAAAATATGAAACTTCCAACAACCACTGCTTTCTTTATGCATCCTACCAGTAGTTTCGAGCTCAACGTGTTGTATACTGTACCTATAATCATTTTGAACCGGAATTTCAACAAAAAAAGTTTTCAATTTTTTGCGAAAAAACGTGATGGTTAGCCTTACTTTTTTTGAACGAATAAAATTCATAGTCACGGATTCCGAATGTTTCATTTATTTTTGATTATCAGTGTAATTATGAGTAGTTCAACGTTTGGTTTGCTTCAATTTGTTGCCTCGTTCGCGTGCAATCCAGGTTCGAAGCACAATGTGACCGAATTTCAAAATATGAAACTTCCAACAACCACTGCTTTCTTTATGCATCCTACCAGTAGTTTCGAGCTCAACGTGTTGTATACTGTACCTATAATCATTTTGAACCGGAATTTCAACAAAAAAAGTTTTCAATTTTTTGCGAAAAAACGTGATGGTTAGCCTTACTTTTTTTGAACGAATAAAATTCATAGTCACGGATTCCGAATGTTTCATTTATTTTTGATTATCAGTGTAATTATGAGTAGTTCAACGTTTGGTTTGCTTCAATTTGTTGCCTCGTTCGCGTGCAATCCAGGTTCGAAGCACAACGTGACCGAATTTCAAAATATGAAACTTCCAACAACCACTGCTTTCTTTATGCATCCTACCAGTAGTTTCGAGCTCAACGTGTTGTATACTGTACCTATAATCATTTTGAACCGGAATTTCAACAAAAAAAGTTTTCAATTTTTTGCGAAAAAACGTGATGGTTAGCCTTACTTTTTTTGAACGAATAAAATTCATAGTCACGGATTCCGAATGTTTCATTTATTTTTGATTATCAGTGTAATTATGAGTAGTTCAACGTTTGGTTTGCTTCAATTTGTTGCCTCGTTCGCGTGCAATCCAGGTTCGAAGCACAACGTGACCGAATTTCAAAATATGAAACTTCCAACAACCACTGCTTTCTTTATGCATCCTACCAGTAGTTTCGAGCTCAACGTGTTGTATACTGTACCTATAATCATTTTGAACCGGAATTTCAACAAAAAAAGTTTTCAATTTTTTGCGAAAAAACGTGATGGTTAGCCTTACTTTTTTTGAACGAATAAAATTCATAGTCACGGATTCCGAATGTTTCATTTATTTTTGATTATCAGTGTAATTATGAGTAGTTCAACGTTTGGTTTGCTTCAATTTGTTGCCTCGTTCGCGTGCAATCCAGGTTCGAAGCACAACGTGACCGAATTTCAAAATATGAAACTTCCAACAACCACTGCTTTCTTTATGCATCCTACCAGTAGTTTCGAGCTCAACGTGTTGTATACTGTACCTATAATCATTTTGAACCGGAATTTCAACAAAAAAAGTTTTCAATTTTTTGCGAAAAAACGTGATGGTTAGCCTTACTTTTTTTGAACGAATAAAATTCATAGTCACGGATTCCGAATGTTTCATTTATTTTTGATTATCAGTGTAATTATGAGTAGTTCAACGTTTGGTTTGCTTCAATTTGTTGCCTCGTTCGCGTGCAATCCAGGTTCGAAGCACAATGTGACCGAATTTCAAAATATGAAACTTCCAACAACCACTGCTTTCTTTATGCATCCTACCGGTAGTTTCGAGCTCAACGTGTTGTATACTGTACCTTTAATCATTTTGAACCGGAATTTCAACAAAAAAGTTTTCAATTTTTTGCGAAAAAACGTGATGGTTAGCCTTACTTTTTTTGAACGAATAAAATTCATAGTCACGGATTCCGAATGTTTCATTTATTTTTGATTATCAGTGTAATTATGAGTAGTTCAACGTTTGGTTTGCTTCAATTTGTTGCCTCGTTCGCGTGCAATCCAGGTTCGAAGCACAATGTGACCGAATTTCAAAATATGAAACTTCCAACAACCACTGCTTTCTTTATGCATCCTACCGGTAGTTTCGAGCTCAACGTGTTGTATACTGTACCTATAATCATTTTGAACCGGAATTTCAACAAAAAAAGTTTTCAATTTTTTGCGAAAAAACGTGATGGTTAGCCTTACTTTTTTTGAACGAATAAAATTCATAGTCACGGATTCCGAATGTTTCATTTATTTTTGATTATCAGTGTAATTATGAGTAGTTCAACGTTTGGTTTGCTTCAATTTGTTGCCTCGTTCGCGTGCAATCCAGGTTCGAAGCACAACGTGACCGAATTTCAAAATATGAAACTTCCAACAACCACTGCTTTCTTTATGCATCCTACCAGTAGTTTCGAGCTCAACGTGTTGTATACTGTACCTATAATCATTTTGAACCGGAATTTCAACAAAAAAAGTTTTCAATTTTTTGCGAAAAAACGTGATGGTTAGCCTTACTTTTTTTGAACGAATAAAATTCATGGTCACGGATTCCGAATGTTTCATTTATTTTTGATTATCAGTGTAATTATGAGTAGTTCAACGTTTGGTTTGCTTCAATTTGTTGCCTCGTTCGCGTGCAATCCAGGTTCGAAGCACAATGTGACCGAATTTCAAAATATGAAACTTCCAACAACCACTGCTTTCTTTATGCATCCTACCAGTAGTTTCGAGCTCAACGTGTTGTATACTGTACCTATAATCATTTTGAACCGGAATTTCAACAAAAAAAGTTTTCAATTTTTTGCGAAAAAACGTGATGGTTAGCCTTACTTTTTTTGAACGAATAAAATTCATAGTCACGGATTCCGAATGTTTCATTTATTTTTGATTATCAGTGTAATTATGAGTAGTTCAACGTTTGGTTTGCTTCAATTTGTTGCCTCGTTCGCGTGCAATCCAGGTTCGAAGCACAATGTGACCGAATTTCAAAATATGAAACTTCCAACAACCACTGCTTTCTTTATGCATCCTACCAGTAGTTTCGAGCTCAACGTGTTGTATACTGTACCTATAATCATTTTGAACCGGAATTTCAACAAAAAAAGTTTTCAATTTTTTGCGAAAAAACGTGATGGTTAGCCTTACTTTTTTTGAACGAATAAAATTCATAGTCACGGATTCCGAATGTTTCATTTATTTTTGATTATCAGTGTAATTATGAGTAGTTCAACGTTTGGTTTGCTTCAATTTGTTGCCTCGTTCGCGTGCAATCCAGGTTCGAAGCACAATGTGACCGAATTTCAAAATATGAAACTTCCAACAACCACTGCTTTCTTTATGCATCCTACCGGTAGTTTCGAGCTCAACGTGTTGTATACTGTACCTATAATCATTTTGAACCTGAATTTCAACAAAAAAAGTTTTCAATTTTTTGCGAAAAAACGTGGCCTTACTTTTTTTGAACGAATAAAATTCATAGTCACGGATTCCGAATGTTTCATTTATTTTTGATTATCAGTGTTATTATGAGTAGTTCAACGTTTGGTTTGCTTCAATTTGTTGCCTCGTTCGCGTGCAATCCAGGTTCGAAGCACAATGTGACCGAATTTCAAAATATGAAACTTCCAACAACCACTGCTTTCTTTATGCATCCTACCGGTAGTTTCGAGCTCAACGTGTTGTATACTGTACCTATAATCATTTTGAACCGGAATTTCAACAAAAAAAGTTTTCAATTTTTTGCGAAAAAACGTGATGGTTAGCCTTACTTTTTTTGAACGAATAAAATTCATAGTCACGGATTCCGAATATTTCATTTATTTTTGATTATCAGTGTAATTATGAGTAGTTCAACGTTTGGTTTGCTTCAATTTGTTGCCTCGTTCGCGTGCAATCCAGGTTCGAAGCACAATGTGACCGAATTTCAAAATATGAAACTTCCAACAACCACTGCTTTCTTTATGCATCCTACCAGTAGTTTCGAGCTCAACGTGTTGTATACTGTACCTATAATCATTTTGAACCGGAATTTCAACAAAAAAAGTTTTCAATTTTTTGCGAAAAAACGTGATGGTTAAGCCTTACTCTTTTTGAACGAATAAAATTCATAGTCACGGATTCCGAATGTTTCATTTATTTTTGATTATCAGTGTAATTATGAGTAGTTCAACGTTTGGTTTGCTTCAATTTGTTGCCTCGTTCGCGTGCAATCCAGGTTCGAAGCACAATGTGACCGAATTTCAAAATATGAAACTTCCAACAACCACTGCTTTCTTTATGCATCCTACCAGTAGTTTCGAGCTCAACGTGTTGTATACTGTACCTATAATCCTTTTGAACCGGAATTTCAACAAAA
The DNA here is from genome assembly GCA_947310385.1 of Nephrotoma appendiculata. Taxonomy (NCBI): domain Eukaryota; kingdom Metazoa; phylum Arthropoda; class Insecta; order Diptera; family Tipulidae; genus Nephrotoma; species Nephrotoma appendiculata. The sequence continues at coordinate 281,099,734 of OX371223.1, forward strand.
AAAGTTTTCAATTTTTTGCGAAAAAACGTGATGGTTAAGCCTTACTTTCTTTGAACGAATAAAATTCATAGTCACGGATTCCGAATGTTTCATTTATTTTTGATTATCAGTGTAATTATGAGTAGTTCAACGTTTGGTTTGCTTCAATTTGTTGCCTCGTTCGCGTGCAATCCAGGTTCGAAGCACAATGTGACCGAATTTCAAAATATGAAACTTCCAACAACCACTGCTTTCTTTATGCATCCTACCAGTAGTTTCGAGCTCAACGTATTGTATACTGTACCTATAATCATTTTGAACCGGAATTTCAACAAAAAAAGTTTTCAATTTTTTGCGAAAAAACGTGATGGTTGTTAGCCTTACTTTTTTTGAACGAATAAAATTCATAGTCACGGATTCCGAATGTTTCATTTATTTTTGATTATCAGTGTAATTATGAGTAGTTCAACGTTTGGTTTGCTTCAATTTGTTGCCTCGTTCGCGTGCAATCCAGGTTCGAAGCACAATGTGACCGAATTTCAAAATATGAAACTTCCAACAACCACTGCTTTCTTTATGCATCCTACCAGTAGTTTCGAGCTCAACGTGTTGTATACTGTACCTATAATCATTTTGAACCGGAATTTCAACAAAAAAAGTTTTCAATTTTTTGCGAAAAAACGTGATGGTTAGCCTTACTTTTTTTGAACGAATAAAATTCATAGTCACGGATTCCGAATGTTTCATTTATTTTTGATTATCAGTGTAATTATGAGTAGTTCAACGTTTGGTTTGCTTCAATTTGTTGCCTCGTTCGCGTGCAATCCAGGTTCGAAGCACAATGTGACCGAATTTCAAAATATGAAACTTCCAACAACCACTGCTTTCTTTATGCATCCTACCAGTAGTTTCGAGCTCAACGTGTTGTATACTGTACCTATAATCATTTTGAACCGGAATTTCAACAAAAAAAGTTTTCAATTTTTTGCGAAAAAACGTGATGGTTAAGCCTTTTTTTTTTTGAACGAATAAAATTCATAGTCACGGATTCCGAATGTTTCATTTATTTTTGATTATCAGTGTAATTATGAGTAGTTCAACGTTTGGTTTGCTTCAATTTGTTGCCTCGTTCGCGTGCAATCCAGGTTCGAAGCACAATGTGACCGAATTTCAAAATATGAAACTTCCAACAACCACTGCTTTCTTTATGCATCCTACCAGTAGTTTCGAGCTCAACGTGTTGTATACTGTACCTATAATCATTTTGAACCGGAATTTCAACAAAAAAAGTTTTCAATTTTTTGCGAAAAAACGTGATGGTTAGCCTTACTTTTTTTGAACGAATAAAATTCATAGTCACGGATTCCGAATGTTTCATTTATTTTTGATTATCAGTGTAATTATGAGTAGTTCAACGTTTGGTTTGCTTCAATTTGTTGCCTCGTTCGCGTGCAATCCAGGTTCGAAGCACAACGTGACCGAATTTCAAAATATGAAACTTCCAACAACCACTGCTTTCTTTATGCATCCTACCAGTAGTTTCGAGCTCAACGTGTTGTATACTGTACCTATAATCATTTTGAACCGGAATTTCAACAAAAAAAGTTTTCAATTTTTTGCGAAAAAACGTGATGGTTAGCCTTACTTTTTTTGAACGAATAAAATTCATAGTCACGGATTCCGAATGTTTCATTTATTTTTGATTATCAGTGTAATTATGAGTAGTTCAACGTTTGGTTTGCTTCAATTTGTTGCCTCGTTCGCGTGCAATCCAGGTTCGAAGCACAACGTGACCGAATTTCAAAATATGAAACTTCCAACAACCACTGCTTTCTTTATGCATCCTACCAGTAGTTTCGAGCTCAACGTGTTGTATACTGTACCTATAATCATTTTGAACCGGAATTTCAACAAAAAAAGTTTTCAATTTTTTGCGAAAAAACGTGATGGTTAGCCTTACTTTTTTTGAACGAATAAAATTCATAGTCACGGATTCCGAATGTTTCATTTATTTTTGATTATCAGTGTAATTATGAGTAGTTCAACGTTTGGTTTGCTTCAATTTGTTGCCTCGTTCGCGTGCAATCCAGGTTCGAAGCACAACGTGACCGAATTTCAAAATATGAAACTTCCAACAACCACTGCTTTCTTTATGCATCCTACCAGTAGTTTCGAGCTCAACGTGTTGTATACTGTACCTATAATCATTTTGAACCGGAATTTCAACAAAAAAAGTTTTCAATTTTTTGCGAAAAAACGTGATGGTTAGCCTTACTTTTTTTGAACGAATAAAATTCATAGTCACGGATTCCGAATGTTTCATTTATTTTTGATTATCAGTGTAATTATGAGTAGTTCAACGTTTGGTTTGCTTCAATTTGTTGCCTCGTTCGCGTGCAATCCAGGTTCGAAGCACAACGTGACCGAATTTCAAAATATGAAACTTCCAACAACCACTGCTTTCTTTATGCATCCTACCAGTAGTTTCGAGCTCAACGTGTTGTATACTGTACCTATAATCATTTTGAACCGGAATTTCTACAAAAAAAGTTTTCAATTTTTTGCGAAAAAACGTGATGGTTAGCCTTACTTTTTTTGAACGAATAAAATTCATAGTCACGGATTCCGAATGTTTCATTTATTTTTGATTATCAGTGTAATTATGAGTAGTTCAACGTTTGGTTTGCTTCAATTTGTTGCCTCGTTCGCGTGCAATCCAGGTTCGAAGCACAATGTGACCGAATTTCAAAATATGAAACTTCCAACAACCACTGCTTTCTTTATGCATCCTACCAGTAGTTTCGAGCTCAACGTGTTGTATACTGTACCTATAATCATTTTGAACCGGAATTTCTACAAAAAAAGTTTTCAATTTTTTGCGAAAAAACGTGATGGTTAGCCTTACTTTTTTTGAACGAATAAAATTCATAGTCACGGATTCCGAATGTTTCATTTATTTTTGATTATCAGTGTAATTATGAGTAGTTCAACGTTTGGTTTGCTTCAATTTGTTGCCTCGTTCGCGTGCAATCCAGGTTCGAAGCACAACGTGACCGAATTTCAAAATATGAAACTTCCAACAACCACTGCTTTCTTTATGCATCCTACCAGTAGTTTCGAGCTCAACGTGTTGTATACTGTACCTATAATCATTTTGAACCGGAATTTCAACAAAAAAAGTTTTCAATTTTTTGCGAAAAAACGTGATGGTTAGCCTTACTTTTTTTGAACGAATAAAATTCATAGTCACGGATTCCGAATGTTTCATTTATTTTTGATTATCAGTGTAATTATGAGTAGTTCAACGTTTGGTTTGCTTCAATTTGTTGCCTCGTTCGCGTGCAATCCAGGTTCGAAGCACAATGTGACCGAATTTCAAAATATGAAACTTCCAACAACCACTGCTTTCTTTATGCATCCTACCAGTAGTTTCGAGCTCAACGTGTTGTATACTGTACCTTTAATCATTTTGAACCGGAATTTCAACAAAAAAAGTTTTCAATTTTTTGCGAAAAAACGTGATGGTTAGCCTTACTTTTTTTGAACGAATAAAATTCATAGTCACGGATTCCGAATGTTTCATTTATTTTTGATTATCAGTGTAATTATGAGTAGTTCAACGTTTGGTTTGCTTCAATTTGTTGCCTCGTTCGCGTGCAATCCAGGTTCGAAGCACAACGTGACCGAATTTCAAAATATGAAACTTCCAACAACCACTGCTTTCTTTATGCATCCTACCAGTAGTTTCGAGCTCAACGTGTTGTATACTGTACCTATAATCATTTTGAACCGGAATTTCAACAAAAAAAGTTTTCAATTTTTTGCGAAAAAACGTGATGGTTAGCCTTACTTTTTTTGAACGAATAAAATTCATAGTCACGGATTCCGAATGTTTCATTTATTTTTGATTATCAGTGTAATTATGAGTAGTTCAACGTTTGGTTTGCTTCAATTTGTTGCCTCGTTCGCGTGCAATCCAGGTTCGAAGCACAATGTGACCGAATTTCAAAATATGAAACTTCCAACAACCACTGCTTTCTTTATGCATCCTACCAGTAGTTTCGAGCTCAACGTGTTGTATACTGTACCTATAATCATTTTGAACCGGAATTTCAACAAAAAAAGTTTTCAATTTTTTGCGAAAAAACGTGATGGTCAGCCTTACTTTTTTTGAACGAATAAAATTCATAGTCACGGATTCCGAATGTTTCATTTATTTTTGATTATCAGTGTAATTATGAGTAGTTCAACGTTTGGTTTGCTTCAATTTGTTGCCTCGTTCGCGTGCAATCCAGGTTCGAAGCACAATGTGACCGAATTTCAAAATATGAAACTTCCAACAACCACTGCTTTCTTTATGCATCCTACCAGTAGTTTCGAGCTCAACGTGTTGTATACTGTACCTATAATCATTTTGAACCGGAATTTCAACAAAAAAAGTTTTCAATTTTTTGCGAAAAAACGTGATGGTTAGCCTTACTTTTTTTGAACGAATAAAATTCATAGTCACGGATTCCGAATGTTTCATTTATTTTTGATTATCAGTGTAATTATGAGTAGTTCAACGTTTGGTTTGCTTCAATTTGTTGCCTCGTTCGCGTGCAATCCAGGTTCGAAGCACAATGTGACCGAATTTCAAAATATGAAACTTCCAACAACCACTGCTTTCTTTATGCATCCTACCAGTAGTTTCGAGCTCAACGTGTTGTATACTGTACCTATAATCATTTTGAACCGGAATTTCAACAAAAAAAGTTTTCAATTTTTTGCGAAAAAACGTGATGGTTAGCCTTACTTTTTTTGAACGAATAAAATTCATAGTCACGGATTCCGAATGTTTCATTTATTTTTGATTATCAGTGTAATTATGAGTAGTTCAACGTTTGGTTTGCTTCAATTTGTTGCCTCGTTCGCGTGCAATCCAGGTTCGAAGCACAATGTGACCGAATTTCAAAATATGAAACTTCCAACAACCACTGCTTTCTTTATGCATCCTACCAGTAGTTTCGAGCTCAACGTGTTGTATACTGTACCTATAATCATTTTGAACCGGAATTTCAACAAAAAAAGTTTTCAATTTTTTGCGAAAAAACGTGATGGTTAGCCTTACTTTTTTTGAACGAATAAAATTCATAGTCACGGATTCCGAATGTTTCATTTATTTTTGATTATCAGTGTAATTATGAGTAGTTCAACGTTTGGTTTGCTTCAATTTGTTGCCTCGTTCGCGTGCAATCCAGGTTCGAAGCACAATGTGACCGAATTTCAAAATATGAAACTTCCAACAACCACTGCTTTCTTTATGCATCCTACCAGTAGTTTCGAGCTCAACGTGTTGTATACTGTACCTATAATCATTTTGAACCGGAATTTCAACAAAAAAAGTTTTCAATTTTTTGCGAAAAAACGTGATGGTTGTTAGCCTTACTTTTTTTGAACGGATAAAATTCATAGTCACGGATTCCGAATGTTTCATTTATTTTTGATTATCAGTGTAATTATGAGTAGTTCAACGTTTGGTTTGCTTCAATTTGTTGCCTCGTTCGCGTGCAATCCAGGTTCGAAGCACAATGTGACCGAATTTCAAAATATGAAACTTCCAACAACCACTGCTTTCTTTATGCATCCTACCAGTAGTTTCGAGCTCAACGTGTTGTATACTGTACCTATAATCATTTTGAACCGGAATTTCAACAAAAAAAGTTTTCAATTTTTTGCGAAAAAACGTGATGGTTAGCCTTACTTTTTTTGAACGGATAAAATTCATAGTCACGGATTCCGAATGTTTCATTTATTTTTGATTATCAGTGTAATTATGAGTAGTTCAACGTTTGGTTTGCTTCAATTTGTTGCCTCGTTCGCGTGCAATCCAGGTTCGAAGCACAATGTGACCGAATTTCAAAATATGAAACTTCCAACAACCACTGCTTTCTTTATGCATCCTACCAGTAGTTTCGAGCTCAACGTGTTGTATACTGTACCTATAATCATTTTGAACCGGAATTTCAACAAAAAAAGTTTTCAATTTTTTGCGAAAAAACGTGATGGTTAGCCTTACTTTTTTTGAACGAATAAAATTCATAGTCACGGATTCCGAATGTTTCATTTATTTTTGATTATCAGTGTAATTATGAGTAGTTCAACGTTTGGTTTGCTTCAATTTGTTGCCTCGTTCGCGTGCAATCCAGGTTCGAAGCACAACGTGACCGAATTTCAAAATATGAAACTTCCAACAACCACTGCTTTCTTTATGCATCCTACCGGTAGTTTCGAGCTCAACGTGTTGTTTACTGTACCTATAATCATTTTGAACCGGAATTTCAACAAAAAAAAAGTTTTAAATTTTTTGCGAAAAAACGTGATGGTTAGCCTTACTTTTTTTGAACGGATAAAATTCATAGTCACGGATTCCGAATGTTTCATTTATTTTTGATTATCAGTGTAATTATGAGTAGTTCAACGTTTGGTTTGCTTCAATTTGTTGCCTCGTTCGCGTGCAATCCAGGTTCGAAGCACAATGTGACCGAATTTCAAAATATGAAACTTCCAACAACCACTGCTTTCTTTATGCATCCTACCGGTAGTTTCGAGCTCAACGTGTTGTATACTGTACCTATAATCATTTTGAACCGGAATTTCAACAAAAAAAGTTTTCAATTTTTTGCGAAAAAACGTGATGGTCAGCCTTACTTTTTTTGAACGAATAAAATTCATAGTCACGGATTCCGAATGTTTCATTTATTTTTGATTATCAGTGTAATTATGAGTAGTTCAACGTTTGGTTTGCTTCAATTTGTTGCCTCGTTCGCGTGCAATCCAGGTTCGAAGCACAATGTGACCGAATTTCAAAATATGAAACTTCCAACAACCACTGCTTTCTTTATGCATCCTACCAGTAGTTTCGAGCTCAACGTGTTGTATACTGTACCTATAATCATTTTGAACCGGAATTTCAACAAAAAAAGTTTTCAATTTTTTGCGAAAAAACGTGATGGTTAGCCTTACTTTTTTTGAACGAATAAAATTCATAGTCACGGATTCCGAATGTTTCATTTATTTTTGATTATCAGTGTAATTATGAGTAGTTCAACGTTTGGTTTGCTTCAATTTGTTGCCTCGTTCGCGTGCAATCCAGGTTCGAAGCACAATGTGACCGAATTTCAAAATATGAAACTTCCAACAACCACTGCTTTCTTTATGCATCCTACCGGTAGTTTCGAGCTCAACGTGTTGTATACTGTACCTATAATCATTTTGAACCGGAATTTCAACAAAAAAGTTTTAAATTTTTTGCGAAAAAACGTGATGGTTAGCCTTACTTTTTTTGAACGGATAAAATTCATAGTCACGGATTCCGAATGTTTCATTTGTTTTTGATTATCAGTGTAATTATGAGTAGTTCAACGTTTGGTTTGCTTCAATTTGTTGCCTCGTTCGCGTGCAATCCAGGTTCGAAGCACAATGTGACCGAATTTCAAAATATGAAACTTCCAACAACCACTGCTTTCTTTATGCATCCTACCGGTAGTTTCGAGCTCAACGTGTTGTTTACTGTACCTATAATCATTTTGAACCGGAATTTCAACAAAAAAAAAGTTTTAAATTTTTTGCGAAAAAACGTGATGTTAGCCTTACTTTTTTTGAACGAATAAAATTCATAGTCACGGATTCCGAATGTTTCATTTATTTTTGATTATCAGTGTAATTATGAGTAGTTCAACGTTTGGTTTGCTTCAATTTGTTGCCTCGTTCGCGTGCAATCCAGGTTCGAAGCACAATGTGACCGAATTTCAAAATATGAAACTTCCAACAACCACTGCTTTCTTTATGCATCTTACCGGTAGTTTCGAGCTCAACGTGTTGTATACTGTACCTATAATCATTTTGAACCGGAATTTCAACAAAAAAAGTTTTCAATTTTTTGCGAAAAAACGTGCCTTACTTTTTTTGAACGAATAAAATTCATAGTCACGGATTCCGAATGTTTCATTTATTTTTGATTATCAGTGTAATTATGAGTAGTTCAACGTTTGGTTTGCTTCAATTTGTTGCCTCGTTCGCGTGCAATCCAGGTTCGAAGCACAATGTGACCGAATTTCAAAATATGAAACTTCCAACAACCACTGCTTTCTTTATGCATCCTACCGGTAGTTTCGAGCTCAACGTGTTGTATACTGTACCTATAATCATTTTGAACCGGAATTTCAACAAAAAAAGTTTTCAATTTTTTGCGAAAAAACGTGATGGTTAGCCTTACTTTTTTTGAACGAATAAAATTCATAGTCACGGATTCCGAATGTTTCATTTATTTTTGATTATCAGTGTAATTATGAGTAGTTCAACGTTTGGTTTGCTTCAATTTGTTGCCTCGTTCGCGTGCAATCCAGGTTCGAAGCACAATGTGACCGAATTTCAAAATATGAAACTTCCAACAACCACTGCTTTCTTTATGCATCCTACCGGTAGTTTCGAGCTCAACGTGTTGTATACTGTACCTATAATCATTTTGAACCGGAATTTCAACAAAAAAAGTTTTCAATTTTTTGCGAAAAAACGTGATGGTTAGCCTTACTTTTTTTGAACGAATAAAATTCATAGTCACGGATTCCGAATGTTTCATTTATTTTTGATTATCAGTGTAATTATGAGTAGTTCAACGTTTGGTTTGCTTCAATTTGTTGCCTCGTTCGCGTGCAATCCAGGTTCGAAGCACAATGTGACCGAATTTCAAAATATGAAACTTCCAACAACCACTGCTTTCTTTATGCATCCTACCGGTAGTTTCGAGCTCAACGTGTTGTATACTGTACCTATAATCATTTTGAACCGGAATTTCAACAAAAAAAAAGTTTTCAATTTTTTGCGAAAAAACGTGATGGTTAGCCTTACTTTTTTTGAACGAATAAAATTCATGGTCACGGATTCCGAATGTTTCATTTATTTTTGATTATCAGTGTAATTATGAGTAGTTCAACGTTTGGTTTGCTTCAATTTGTTGCCTCGTTCGCGTGCAATCCAGGTTCGAAGCACAATGTGACCGAATTTCAAAACATGAAACTTCCAACAACCACTGCTTTCTTTATGCATCCTACCGGTAGTTTCGAGCTCAACGTGTTGTATACTGTACCTATAATCATTTTGAACCGGAATTTCAACAAAAAAAGTTTTCAATTTTTTGCGAAAAAACGTGATGGTTAGCCTTACTTTTTTTGAACGAATAAAATTCATGGTCACGGATTCCGAATGTTTCATTTATTTTTGATTATCAGTGTAATTATGAGTAGTTCAACGTTTGGTTTGCTTCAATTTGTTGCCTCGTTCGCGTGCAATCCAGGTTCGAAGCACAATGTGACCGAATTTCAAAATATGAAACTTCCAACAACCACTGCTTTCTTTATGCATCCTACCGGTAGTTTCGAGCTCAACGTGTTGTTTACTGTACCTATAATCATTTTGAACCGGAATTTCAACAAAAAAAAAGTTTTAAATTTTTTGCGAAAAAACGTGATGGTTAGCCTTACTTTTTTTGAACGAATAAAATTCATGGTCACGGATTCCGAATGTTTCATTTATTTTTGATTATCAGTGTAATTATGAGTAGTTCAACGTTTGGTTTGCTTCAATTTGTTGCCTCGTTCGCGTGCAATCCAGGTTCGAAGCACAATGTGACCGAATTTCAAAATATGAAACTTCCAACAACCACTGCTTTCTTTATGCATCCTACCGGTAGTTTCGAGCTCAACGTGTTGTATACTGTACCTATAATCATTTTGAACCGGAATTTCAACAAAAAAAAAGTTTTCAATTTTTTGCGAAAAAACGTGATGGTTAGCCTTACTTTTTTTGAACGAATAAAATTCATAGTCACGGATTCCGAATGTTTCATTTATTTTTGATTATCAGTGTAATTATGAGTAGTTCAACGTTTGGTTTGCTTCAATTTGTTGCCTCGTTCGCGTGCAATCCAGGTTCGAAGCACAATGTGACCGAATTTCAAAATATGAAACTTCCAACAACCACTGCTTTCTTTATGCATCCTACCGGTAGTTTCGAGCTCAACGTGTTGTATACTGTACCTATAATCATTTTGAACCGGAATTTCAACAAAAAAAAAGTTTTCAATTTTTTGCGAAAAAACGTGATGGCCTTACTTTTTTTGAACGGATAAAATTCATAGTCACGGATTCCGAATGTTTCATTTATTTTTGATTATCAGTGTAATTATGAGTAGTTCAACGTTTGGTTTGCTTCAATTTGTTGCCTCGTTCGCGTGCAATCCAGGTTCGAAGCACAATGTGACCGAATTTCAAAATATGAAACTTCCAACAACCACTGCTTTCTTTATGCATCCTACCAGTAGTTTCGAGCTCAACGTGTTGTATACTGTACCTATAATCATTTTGAACCGGAATTTCAACAAAAAAAGTTTTCAATTTTTTGCGAAAAAACGTGATGGTTAGCCTTACTTTTTTTGAACGAATAAAATTCATAGTCACGGATTCCGAATGTTTCATTTATTTTTGATTATCAGTGTAATTATGAGTAGTTCAACGTTTGGTTTGCTTCAATTTGTTGCCTCGTTCGCGTGCAATCCAGGTTCGAAGCACAACGTGACCGAATTTCAAAATATGAAACTTCCAACAACCACTGCTTTCTTTATGCATCCTACCGGTAGTTTCGAGCTCAACGTGTTGTATACTGTACCTATAATCATTTTGAACCGGAATTTCAACAAAAAAAAAGTTTTCAATTTTTTGCGAAAAAACGTGATGGTTAGCCTTACTTTTTTTGAACGAATAAAATTCATGGTCACGGATTCCGAATGTTTCATTTATTTTTGATTATCAGTGTAATTATGAGTAGTTCAACGTTTGGTTTGCTTCAATTTGTTGCCTCGTTCGCGTGCAATCCAGGTTCGAAGCACAATGTGACCGAATTTCAAAATATGAAACTTCCAACAACCACTGCTTTCTTTATGCATCCTACCGGTAGTTTCGAGCTCAACGTGTTGTATACTGTACCTATAATCATTTTGAACCGGAATTTCAACAAAAAAAAAGTTTTCAATTTTTTGCGAAAAAACGTGATGGTTAGCCTTACTTTTTTTGAACGAATAAAATTCATGGTCACGGATTCCGAATGTTTCATTTATTTTTGATTATCAGTGTAATTATGAGTAGTTCAACGTTTGGTTTGCTTCAATTTGTTGCCTCGTTCGCGTGCAATCCAGGTTCGAAGCACAATGTGACCGAATTTCAAAATATGAAACTTCCAACAACCACTGCTTTCTTTATGCATCCTACCAGTAGTTTCGAGCTCAACGTGTTGTATACTGTACCTATAATCATTTTGAACCGGAATTTCAACAAAAAAAGTTTTCAATTTTTTGCGAAAAAACGTGATGGTTAGCCTTACTTTTTTTGAACGAATAAAATTCATAGTCACGGATTCCGAATGTTTCATTTATTTTTGATTATCAGTGTAATTATGAGTAGTTCAACGTTTGGTTTGCTTCAATTTGTTGCCTCGTTCGCGTGCAATCCAGGTTCGAAGCACAATGTGACCGAATTTCAAAATATGAAACTTCCAACAACCACTGCTTTCTTTATGCATCCTACCGGTAGTTTCGAGCTCAACGTGTTGTTTACTGTACCTATAATCATTTTGAACCGGAATTTCAACAAAAAAAAAGTTTTAAATTTTTTGCGAAAAAACGTGATGGTTGTTAGCCTTACTTTTTTTGAACGAATAAAATTCATGGTCACGGATTCCGAATGTTTCATTTATTTTTGATTATCAGTGTAATTATGAGTAGTTCAACGTTTGGTTTGCTTCAATTTGTTGCCTCGTTCGCGTGCAATCCAGGTTCGAAGCACAATGTGACCGAATTTCAAAATATGAAACTTCCAACAACCACTGCTTTCTTTATGCATCCTACCGGTAGTTTCGAGCTCAACGTGTTGTATACTGTACCTATAATCATTTTGAACCGGAATTTCAACAAAAAAAAAGTTTTCAATTTTTTGCGAAAAAACGTGATGGTTAGCCTTACTTTTTTTGAACGAATAAAATTCATAGTCACGGATTCCGAATGTTTCATTTATTTTTGATTATCAGTGTAATTATGAGTAGTTCAACGTTTGGTTTGCTTCAATTTGTTGCCTCGTTCGCGTGCAATCCAGGTTCGAAGCACAATGTGACCGAATTTCAAAATATGAAACTTCCAACAACCACTGCTTTCTTTATGCATCCTACCGGTAGTTTCGAGCTCAACGTGTTGTATACTGTACCTATAATCATTTTGAACCGGAATTTCAACAAAAAAAAAGTTTTCAATTTTTTGCGAAAAAACGTGATGGTTAGCCTTACTTTTTTTGAACGAATAAAATTCATAGTCACGGATTCCGAATGTTTCATTTATTTTTGATTATCAGTGTAATTATGAGTAGTTCAACGTTTGGTTTGCTTCAATTTGTTGCCTCGTTCGCGTGCAATCCAGGTTCGAAGCACAATGTGACCGAATTTCAAAATATTAAACTTCCAACAACCACTGCTTTCTTTATGCATCCTACCGGTAGTTTCGAGCTCAACGTGTTGTATACTGTACCTATAATCATTTTGAACCGGAATTTCAACAAAAAAAAAGTTTTCAATTTTTTGCGAAAAAACGTGATGGTTAGCCTTACTTTTTTTGAACGGATAAAATTCATAGTCACGGATTCCGAATGTTTCATTTATTTTTGATTATCAGTGTAATTATGAGTAGTTCAACGTTTGGTTTGCTTCAATTTGTTGCCTCGTTCGCGTGCAATCCAGGTTCGAAGCACAATGTGACCGAATTTCAAAATATGAAACTTCCAACAACCACTGCTTTCTTTATGCATCCTACCGGTAGTTTCGAGCTCAACGTGTTGTATACTGTACCTATAATCATTTTGAACCGGAATTTCAACAAAAAAATTTTCAATTTTTTGCGAAAAAACGTGATGGTTAGCCTTACTTTTTTTGAACGGATAAAATTCATAGTCACGGATTCCGAATGTTTCATTTATTTTTGATTATCAGTGTAATTATGAGTAGTTCAACGTTTGGTTTGCTTCAATTTGTTGCCTCGTTCGCGTGCAATCCAGGTTCGAAGCACAATGTGACCGAATTTCAAAATATGAAACTTCCAACAACCACTGCTTTCTTTATGCATCCTACCGGTAGTTTCGAGCTCAACGTGTTGTATACTGTACCTATAATCATTTTGAACCGGAATTTCAACAAAAAAAGTTTTCAATTTTTTGCGAAAAAACGTGACGTTAGCCTTACTTTTTTTGAACGGATAAAATTCATAGTCACGGATTCCGAATGTTTCATTTATTTTTGATTATCAGTGTAATTATGAGTAGTTCAACGTTTGGTTTGCTTCAATTTGTTGCCTCGTTCGCGTGCAATCCAGGTTCGAAGCACAATGTGACCGAATTTCAAAATATGAAACTTCCAACAACCACTGCTTTCTTTATGCATCCTACCAGTAGTTTCGAGCTCAACGTGTTGTATACTGTACCTATAATCATTTTGAACCGGAATTTCAACAAAAAAGTTTTCAATTTTTTGCGAAAAAACGTGATGGTTAGCCTTACTTTTTTTGAACGGATAAAATTCATAGTCACGGATTCCGAATGTTTCATTTATTTTTGATTATCAGTGTAATTATGAGTAGTTCAACGTTTGGTTTGCTTCAATTTGTTGCCTCGTTCGCGTGCAATCCAGGTTCGAAGCACAATGTGACCGAATTTCAAAATATGAAACTTCCAACAACCACTGCTTTCTTTATGCATCCTACCGGTAGTTTCGAGCTCAACGTGTTGTATACTGTACCTATAATCATTTTGAACCGGAATTTCAACAAAAAAAGTTTTCAATTTTTTGCGAAAAAACGTGATGGTTAGCCTTACTTTTTTTGAACGGATAAAATTCATAGTCACGGATTCCGAATGTTTCATTTATTTTTGATTATCAGTGTAATTATGAGTAGTTCAACGTTTGGTTTGCTTCAATTTGTTGCCTCGTTCGCGTGCAATCCAGGTTCGAAGCACAATGTGACCGAATTTCAAAATATGAAACTTCCAACAACCACTGCTTTCTTTATGCATCCTACCAGTAGTTTCGAGCTCAACGTGTTGTATACTGTACCTATAATCATTTTGAACCGGAATTTCAACAAAAAAAGTTTTCAATTTTTTGCGAAAAAACGTGATGGTTAGCCTTACTTTTTTTGAACGGATAAAATTCATAGTCACGGATTCCGAATGTTTCATTTATTTTTGATTATCAGTGTAATTATGAGTAGTTCAACGTTTGGTTTGCTTCAATTTGTTGCCTCGTTCGCGTGCAATCCAGGTTCGAAGCACAATGTGACCGAATTTCAAAATATGAAACTTCCAACAACCACTGCTTTCTTTATGCATCCTACCAGTAGTTTCGAGCTCAACGTGTTGTATACTGTACCTATAATCATTTTGAACCGGAATTTCAACAAAAAAGTTTTCAATTTTTTGCGAAAAAACGTGATGGTTAGCCTTACTTTTTTTGAACGAATAAAATTCATAGTCACGGATTCCGAATGTTTCATTTATTTTTGATTATCAGTGTAATTATGAGTAGTTCAACGTTTGGTTTGCTTCAATTTGTTGCCTCGTTCGCGTGCAATCCAGGTTCGAAGCACAATGTGACCGAATTTCAAAATATGAAACTTCCAACAACCACTGCTTTCTTTATGCATCCTACCAGTAGTTTCGAGCTCAACGTGTTGTATACTGTACCTATAATCATTTTGAACCGGAATTTCAACAAAAAAAGTTTTCAATTTTTTGCGAAAAAACGTGATGGTTAGCCTTACTTTTTTTGAACGGATAAAATTCATAGTCACGGATTCCGAATGTTTCATTTATTTTTGATTATCAGTGTAATTATGAGTAGTTCAACGTTTGGTTTGCTTCAATTTGTTGCCTCGTTCGCGTGCAATCCAGGTTCGAAGCACAATGTGACCGAATTTCAAAATATGAAACTTCCAACAACCACTGCTTTCTTTATGCATCCTACCAGTAGTTTCGAGCTCAACGTGTTGTATACTGTACCTATAATCATTTTGAACCGGAATTTCAACAAAAAAGTTTTCAATTTTTTGCGAAAAAACGTGATGGTTAGCCTTACTTTTTTTGAACGGATAAAATTCATAGTCACGGATTCCGAATGTTTCATTTATTTTTGATTATCAGTGTAATTATGAGTAGTTCAACGTTTGGTTTGCTTCAATTTGTTGCCTCGTTCGCGTGCAATCCAGGTTCGAAGCACAATGTGACCGAATTTCAAAATATGAAACTTCCAACAACCACTGCTTTCTTTATGCATCCTACCGGTAGTTTCGAGCTCAACGTGTTGTATACTGTACCTATAATCATTTTGAACCGGAATTTCAACAAAAAAAGTTTTCAATTTTTTGCGAAAAAACGTGATGGTTAGCCTTACTTTTTTTGAACGGATAAAATTCATAGTCACGGATTCCGAATGTTTCATTTATTTTTGATTATCAGTGTAATTATGAGTAGTTCAACGTTTGGTTTGCTTCAATTTGTTGCCTCGTTCGCGTGCAATCCAGGTTCGAAGCACAATGTGACCGAATTTCAAAATATGAAACTTCCAACAACCACTGCTTTCTTTATGCATCCTACCGGTAGTTTCGAGCTCAACGTGTTGTATACTGTACCTATAATCATTTTGAACCGGAATTTCAACAAAAAATAAGTTTTCAATTTTTTGCGAAAAAACGTGATGGTTAGCCTTACTTTTTTTGAACGGATAAAATTCATAGTCACGGACTCCAAATGTTTCATTTATTTTTGATTATCAGTGTAATTATGAGTAGTTCAACGTTTGGTTTGCTTCAATTTGTTGCCTCGTTCGCGTGCAATCCAGGTTCGAAGCACAATGTGACCGAATTTCAAAATATGAAACTTCCAACAACCACTGCTTTCTTTATGCATCCTACCGGTAGTTTCGAGCTCAACGTGTTGTATACTGTACCTATAATCATTTTGAACCGGAATTTCAACAAAAAAGTTTTCAATTTTTTGCGAAAAAACGTGATGGTTAGCCTTACTTTTTTTGAACGAATAAAATTCATAGTCACGGATTCCGAATGTTTCATTTATTTTTGATTATCAGTGTAATTATGAGTAGTTCAACGTTTGGTTTGCTTCAATTTGTTGCCTCGTTCGCGTGCAATCCAGGTTCGAAGCACAATGTGACCGAATTTCAAAATATGAAACTTCCAACAACCACTGCTTTCTTTATGCATCCTACCGGTAGTTTCGAGCTCAACGTGTTGTATACTGTACCTATAATCATTTTGAACCGGAATTTCAACAAAAAAAGTTTTCAATTTTTTGCGAAAAAACGTGATGGCTAGCCTTACTTTTTTTGAACGGATAAAATTCATAGTCACGGATTCCGAATGTTTCATTTATTTTTGATTATCAGTGTAATTATGAGTAGTTCAACGTTTGGTTTGCTTCAATTTGTTGCCTCGTTCGTGTGCAATCCAGGTTCGAAGCACAATGTGACCGAATTTCAAAATATGAAACTTCCAACAACCACTGCTTTCTTTATGCATCCTACCGGTAGTTTCGAGCTCAACGTGTTGTATACTGTACCTATAATCATTTTGAACCGGAATTTCAACAAAAAAAGTTTTCAATTTTTTGCGAAAAAACGTGATGGTTAGCCTTACTTTTTTTGAACGAATAAAATTCATAGTCACGGATTCCGAATGTTTCATTTATTTTTAATTATCAGTGTAATTATGAGTAGTTCAACGTTTGGTTTGCTTCAATTTGTTGCCTCGTTCGCGTGCAATCCAGGTTCGAAGCACAATGTGACCGAATTTCAAAATATGAAACTTCCAACAACCACTGCTTTCTTTATGCATCCTACCGGTAGTTTCGAGCTCAACGTGTTGTATACTGTACCTATAATCATTTTGAACCGGAATTTCAACAAAAAAAGTTTTCAATTTTTTGCGAAAAAACGTGATGGCTAGCCTTACTTTTTTTGAACGGATAAAATTCATAGTCACGGATTCCGAATGTTTCATTTATTTTTGATTATCAGTGTAATTATGAGTAGTTCAACGTTTGGTTTGCTTCAATTTGTTGCCTCGTTCGCGTGCAATCCAGGTTCGAAGCACAATGTGACCGAATTTCAAAATATGAAACTTCCAACAACCACTGCTTTCTTTATGCATCCTACCGGTAGTTTCGAGCTCAACGTGTTGTATACTGTACCTATAATCATTTTGAACCGGAATTTCAACAAAAAAAGTTTTCAATTTTTTGCGAAAAAACGTGATGGCTAGCCTTACTTTTTTTGAACGGATAAAATTCATAGTCACGGATTCCGAATGTTTCATTTATTTTTGATTATCAGTGTAATTATGAGTAGTTCAACGTTTGGTTTGCTTCAATTTGTTGCCTCGTTCGTGTGCAATCCAGGTTCGAAGCACAATGTGACCGAATTTCAAAATATGAAACTTCCAACAACCACTGCTTTCTTTATGCATCCTACCGGTAGTTTCGAGCTCAACGTGTTGTATACTGTACCTATAATCATTTTGAACCGGAATTTCAACAAAAAAAGTTTTCAATTTTTTGCGAAAAAACGTGATGGTTAGCCTTACTTTTTTTGAACGAATAAAATTCATAGTCACGGATTCCGAATGTTTCATTTATTTTTAATTATCAGTGTAATTATGAGTAGTTCAACGTTTGGTTTGCTTCAATTTGTTGCCTCGTTCGCGTGCAATCCAGGTTCGAAGCACAATGTGACCGAATTTCAAAATATGAAACTTCCAACAACCACTGCTTTCTTTATGCATCCTACCGGTAGTTTCGAGCTCAACGTGTTGTATACTGTACCTATAATCATTTTGAACCGGAATTTCAACAAAAAAAGTTTTCAATTTTTTGCGAAAAAACGTGATGGTTAGCCTTACTTTTTTTGAACGAATAAAATTCATAGTCACGGATTCCGAATGTTTCATTTATTTTTGATTATCAGTGTAATTATGAGTAGTTCAACGTTTGGTTTGCTTCAATTTGTTGCCTCGTTCGCGTGCAATCCAGGTTCGAAGCACAATGTGACCGAATTTCAAAATATGAAACTTCCAACAACCACTGCTTTCTTTATGCATCCTACCGGTAGTTTCGAGCTCAACGTGTTGTATACTGTACCTATAATCATTTTGAACCGGAATTTCAACAAAAAAAGTTTTCAATTTTTTGCGAAAAAACGTGATGGTTGGCCTTACTTTTTTTGAACGAATAAAATTCATAGTCACGGATTCCGAATGTTTCATTTATTTTTGATTATCAGTGTAATTATGAGTAGTTCAACGTTTGGTTTGCTTCAATTTGTTGCCTCGTTCGCGTGCAATCCAGGTTCGAAGCACAATGTGACCGAATTTCAAAATATGAAACTTCCACCAACCACTGCTTTCTTTATGCATCCTACCGGTAGTTTCGAGCTCAACGTGTTGTATACTGTACCTATAATCATTTTGAACCGGAATTTCAACAAAAAAAGTTTTCAATTTTTTGCGAAAAAACGTGATGGTTAGCCTTACTTTTTTTGAACGAATAAAATTCATAGTCACGGATTTCGAATGTTTCATTTATTTTTGATTATCAGTGTAATTATGAGTAGTTCAACGTTTGGTTTGCTTCAATTTGTTGCCTCGTTCGCGTGCAATCCAGGTTCGAAGCACAATGTGACCGAATTTCAAAATATGAAACTTCCAACAACCACTGCTTTCTTTATGCATCCTACCGGTAGTTTCGAGCTCAACGTGTTGTATACTGTACCTATAATCATTTTGAACCGGAATTTCAACAAAAAAAGTTTTCAATTTTTTGCGAAAAAACGTGATGGTTAGCCTTACTTTTTTTGAACGGATAAAATTCATAGTCACGGATTCCGAATGTTTCATTTATTTTTGATTATCAGTGTAATTATGAGTAGTTCAACGTTTGGTTTGCTTCAATTTGTTGCCTCGTTCGCGTGCAATCCAGGTTCGAAGCACAATGTGACCGAATTTCAAAATATGAAACTTCCAACAACCACTGCTTTCTTTATGCATCCTACCGGTAGTTTCGAGCTCAACGTGTTGTATACTGTACCTATAATCATTTTGAACCGGAATTTCAACAAAAAAAGTTTTCAATTTTTTGCGAAAAAACGTGATGGTTAGCCTTACTTTTTTGAACGAATAAAATTCATAGTCACGGATTTCGAATGTTTCATTTATTTTTGATTATCAGTGTAATTATGAGTAGTTCAACGTTTGGTTTGCTTCAATTTGTTGCCTCGTTCGCGTGCAATCCAGGTTCGAAGCACAATGTGACCGAATTTCCAAATATGAAACTTCCAACAACCACTGCTTTCTTTATGCATCCTACCGGTAGTTTCGAGCTCAACGTGTTGTATACTGTACCTATAATCATTTTGAACCGGAATTTCAACAAAAAAAGTTTTCAATTTTTTGCGAAAAAACGTGATGGTTAGCCTTACTTTTTTTGAACGGATACAATTCATAGTCACGGATTCCGAATGTTTCATTTATTTTTGATTATCAGTGTAATTATGAGTAGTTCAACGTTTGGTTTGCTTCAATTTGTTGCCTCGTTCGCGTGCAATCCAGGTTCGAAGCACAATGTGACCGAATTTCAAAATATGAAACTTCCAACAACCACTGCTTTCTTTATGCATCCTACCGGTAGTTTCGAGCTCAACGTGTTGTATACTGTACCTATAATCATTTTGAACCGGAATTTCAACAAAAAAAGTTTTCAATTTTTTGCGAAAAAACGTGATGGTTAGCCTTACTTTTTTTGAACGAATAAAATTCATAGTCACGGATTTCGAATGTTTCATTTATTTTTGATTATCAGTGTAATTATGAGTAGTTCAACGTTTGGTTTGCTTCAATTTGTTGCCTCGTTCGCGTGCAATCCAGGTTCGAAGCACAATGTGACCGAATTTCAAAATATGAAACTTCCAACAACCACTGCTTTCTTTATGCATCCTACCGGTAGTTTCGAGCTCAACGTGTTGTATACTGTACCTATAATCATTTTGAACCGGAATTTCAACAAAAAAAGTTTTCAATTTTTTGCGAAAAAACGTGATGGTTAGCCTTACTTTTTTTGAACGGATAAAATTCATAGTCACGGATTCCGAATGTTTCATTTATTTTTGATTATCAGTGTAATTATGAGTAGTTCAACGTTTGGTTTGCTTCAATTTGTTGCCTCGTTCGCGTGCAATCCAGGTTCGAAGCACAATGTGACCGAATTTCAAAATATGAAACTTCCAACAACCACTGCTTTCTTTATGCATCCTACCAGTAGTTTCGAGCTCAACGTGTTGTATACTGTACCTATAATCATTTTGAACCGGAATTTCAACAAAAAAAGTTTTCAATTTTTTGCGAAAAAACGTGATGGTTAGCCTTACTTTTTTTGAACGGATAAAATTCATAGTCACGGATTCCGAATGTTTCATTTATTTTTGATTATCAGTGTAATTATGAGTAGTTCAACGTTTGGTTTGCTTCAATTTGTTGCCTCGTTCGCGTGCAATCCAGGTTCGAAGCACAATGTGACCGAATTTCAAAATATGAAACTTCCAAGAACCACTGCTTTCTTTATGCATCCTACCAGTAGTTTCGAGCTCAACGTGTTGTATACTGTACCTATAATCATTTTGAACCGGAATTTCAACAAAAAAAGTTTTCAATTTTTTGCGAAAAAACGTGATGGTTAGCCTTACTTTTTTTGAACGAATAAAATTCATAGTCACGGATTCCGAATGTTTCATTTATTTTTGATTATCAGTGTAATTATGAGTAGTTCAACGTTTGGTTTGCTTCAATTTGTTGCCTCGTTCGCGTGCAATCCAGGTTCGAAGCACAATGTGACCGAATTTCAAAATATGAAACTTCCAACAACCACTGCTTTCTTTATGCATCCTACCGGTAGTTTCGAGCTCAACGTGTTGTATACTGTACCTATAATCATTTTGAACCGGAATTTCAACAAAAAAAGTTTTCAATTTTTTGCGAAAAAACGTGATGGTTAGCCTTACTTTTTTTGAACGAATAAAATTCATAGTCACGGATTCCGAATGTTTCATTTATTTTTGATTATCAGTGTAATTATGAGTAGTTCAACGTTTGGTTTGCTTCAATTTGTTGCCTCGTTCGCGTGCAATCCAGGTTCGAAGCACAATGTGACCGAATTTCAAAATATGAAACTTCCAACAACCACTGCTTTCTTTATGCATCCTACCGGTAGTTTCGAGCTCAACGTGTTGTATACTGTACCTATAATCATTTTGAACCGGAATTTCAACAAAAAAAAGTTTTCAATTTTTTACGAAAAAAACGTGATGGTTAGCCTTACTTTTTTTGAACGGATAAAATTCATAGTCACGGATTCCGAATGTTTCATTTATTTTTGATTATCAGTGTAATTATGAGTAGTTCAACGTTTGGTTTGCTTCAATTTGTTGCCTCGTTCGCGTGCAATCCAGGTTCGAAGCACAATGTGACCGAATTTCAAAATATGAAACTTCCAAGAACCACTGCTTTCTTTATGCATCCTACCAGTAGTTTCGAGCTCAACGTGTTGTATACTGTACCTATAATCATTTTGAACCGGAATTTCAACAAAAAAAGTTTTCAATTTTTTGCGAAAAAACGTGATGGTTAGCCTTACTTTTTTTGAACGAATAAAATTCATAGTCACGGATTCCGAATGTTTCATTTATTTTTGATTATCAGTGTAATTATGAGTAGTTCAACGTTTGGTTTGCTTCAATTTGTTGCCTCGTTCGCGTGCAATCCAGGTTCGAAGCACAATGTGACCGAATTTCAAAATATGAAACTTCCAACAACCACTGCTTTCTTTATGCATCCTACCGGTAGTTTCGAGCTCAACGTGTTGTATACTGTACCTATAATCATTTTGAACCGGAATTTCAACAAAAAAAAAGTTTTCAATTTTTTGCGAAAAAACGTGATGGTTAGCCTTACTTTTTTTGAACGAATAAAATTCATAGTCACGGATTCCGAATGTTTCATTTATTTTTGATTATCAGTGTAATTATGAGTAGTTCAACGTTTGGTTTGCTTCAATTTGTTGCCTCGTTCGCGTGCAATCCAGGTTCGAAGCACAATGTGACCGAATTTCAAAATATGAAACTTCCAACAACCACTGCTTTCTTTATGCATCCTACCAGTAGTTTCGAGCTCAACGTGTTGTATACTGTACCTATAATCATTTTGAACCGGAATTTCAACAAAAAAAGTTTTCAATTTTTTGCGAAAAAACGTGATGGTTAGCCTTACTTTTTTTGAACGGATAAAATTCATAGTCACGGATTCCGAATGTTTCATTTATTTTTGATTATCAGTGTAATTATGAGTAGTTCAACGTTTGGTTTGCTTCAATTTGTTGCCTCGTTCGCGTGCAATCCAGGTTCGAAGCACAATGTGACCGAATTTCAAAATATGAAACTTCCAACAACCACTGCTTTCTTTATGCATCCTACCAGTAGTTTCGAGCTCAACGTGTTGTATACTGTACCTATAATCATTTTGAACCGGAATTTCAACAAAAAAAGTTTTCAATTTTTTGCGAAAAAACGTGATGGTTAGCCTTACTTTTTTTGAACGAATAAAATTCATAGTCACGGATTCCGAATGTTTCATTTATTTTTGATTATCAGTGTAATTATGAGTAGTTCAACGTTTGGTTTGCTTCAATTTGTTGCCTCGTTCGCGTGCAATCCAGGTTCGAAGCACAATGTGACCGAATTTCAAAATATGAAACTTCCAACAACCACTGCTTTCTTTATGCATCCTACCGGTAGTTTCGAGCTCAACGTGTTGTATACTGTACCTATAATCATTTTGAACCGGAATTTCAACAAAAAAAAAGTTTTCAATTTTTTGCGAAAAAACGTGATGGTTAGCCTTACTTTTTTTGAACGAATAAAATTCATAGTCACGGATTCCGAATGTTTCATTTATTTTTGATTATCAGTGTAATTATGAGTAGTTCAACGTTTGGTTTGCTTCAATTTGTTGCCTCGTTCGCGTGCAATCCAGGTTCGAAGCACAATGTGACCGAATTTCAAAATATGAAACTTCCAACAACCACTGCTTTCTTTATGCATCCTACCGGTAGTTTCGAGCTCAACGTGTTGTATACTGTACCTATAATCATTTTGAACCGGAATTTCAACAAAAAAAGTTTTCAATTTTTTGCGAAAAAACGTGATGGTTAGCCTTACTTGTTTTGAACGGATAAAATTCATAGTCACGGATTCCGAATGTTTCATTTATTTTTGATTATCAGTGTAATTATGAGTAGTTCAACGTTTGGTTTGCTTCAATTTGTTGCCTCGTTCGCGTGCAATCCAGGTTCGAAGCACAATGTGACCGAATTTCAAAATATGAAACTTCCAACAACCACTGCTTTCTTTATGCATCCTACCGGTAGTTTCGAGCTCAACGTGTTGTATACTGTACCTATAATCATTTTGAACCGGAATTTCAACAAAAAAAGTTTTCAATTTTTTGCGAAAAAACGTGATGGTTAGCCTTACTTGTTTTGAACGGATAAAATTCATAGTCACGGATTCCGAATGTTTCATTTATTTTTGATTATCAGTGTAATTATGAGTAGTTCAACGTTTGGTTTGCTTCAATTTGTTGCCTCGTTCGCGTGCAATCCAGGTTCGAAGCACAATGTGACCGAATTTCAAAATATGAAACTTCCAACAACCACTGCTTTCTTTATGCATCCTACCGGTAGTTTCGAGCTCAACGTGTTGTATACTGTACCTATAATCATTTTGAACCGGAATTTCAACAAAAAAAGTTTTCAATTTTTTGCGAAAAAACGTGATGGTTAGCCTTACTTGTTTTGAACGGATAAAATTCATAGTCACGGATTCCGAATGTTTCATTTATTTTTGATTATCAGTGTAATTATGAGTAGTTCAACGTTTGGTTTGCTTCAATTTGTTGCCTCGTTCGCGTGCAATCCAGGTTCGAAGCACAATGTGACCGAATTTCAAAATATGAAACTTCCAACAACCACTGCTTTCTTTATGCATCCTACCGGTAGTTTCGAGCTCAACGTGTTGTATACTGTACCTATAATCATTTTGAACCGGAATTTCAACAAAAAAAAAGTTTTCAATTTTTTGCGAAAAAACGTGATGGTTAGCCTTACTTTTTTTGAACGAATAAAATTCATAGTCACGGATTCCGAATGTTTCATTTATTTTTGATTATCAGTGTAATTATGAGTAGTTCAACGTTTGGTTTGCTTCAATTTGTTGCCTCGTTCGCGTGCAATCCAGGTTCGAAGCACAATGTGACCGAATTTCAAAATATGAAACTTCCAACAACCACTGCTTTCTTTATGCATCCTACCAGTAGTTTTGAGCTCAACGTGTTGTATACTGTACCTATAATCATTTTGAACCGGAATTTCAACAAAAAAAGTTTTCAATTTTTTGCGAAAAAACGTGATGGTTAGCCTTACTTTTTTTGAACGGATAAAATTCATAGTCACGGATTCCGAATGTTTCATTTATTTTTGATTATCAGTGTAATTATGAGTAGTTCAACGTTTGGTTTGCTTCAATTTGTTGCCTCGTTCGCGTGCAATCCAGGTTCGAAGCACAATGTGACCGAATTTCAAAATATGAAACTTCCAACAACCACTGCTTTCTTTATGCATCCTACCAGTAGTTTCGAGCTCAACGTGTTGTATACTGTACCTATAATCATTTTGAACCGGAATTTCAACAAAAAAAGTTTTCAATTTTTTGCGAAAAAACGTGATGGTTAGCCTTACTTTTTTTGAACGAATAAAATTCATAGTCACGGATTCCGAATGTTTCATTTATTTTTGATTATCAGTGTAATTATGAGTAGTTCAACGTTTGGTTTGCTTCAATTTGTTGCCTCGTTCGCGTGCAATCCAGGTTCGAAGCACAATGTGACCGAATTTCAAAATATGAAACTTCCAACAACCACTGCTTTCTTTATGCATCCTACCGGTAGTTTCGAGCTCAACGTGTTGTATACTGTACCTATAATCATTTTGAACCGGAATTTCAACAAAAAAAGTTTTCAATTTTTTCCGAAAAAACGTGATGGTTAGCCTTACTTTTTTTGAACGAATAAAATTCATAGTCACGGATTCCGAATGTTTCATTTATTTTTGATTATCAGTGTAATTATGAGTAGTTCAACGTTTGGTTTGCTTCAATTTGTTGCCTCGTTCGCGTGCAATCCAGGTTCGAAGCACAATGTGACCGAATTTCAAAATATGAAACTTCCAACAACCACTGCTTTCTTTATGCATCCTACCGGTAGTTTCGAGCTCAACGTGTTGTATACTGTACCTATAATCATTTTGAACCGGAATTTCAACAAAAAAAGTTTTCAATTTTTTGCGAAAAAACGTGATGGTTAGCCTTACTTGTTTTGAACGGATAAAATTCATAGTCACGGATTCCGAATGTTTCATTTATTTTTGATTATCAGTGTAATTATGAGTAGTTCAACGTTTGGTTTGCTTCAATTTGTTGCCTCGTTCGCGTGCAATCCAGGTTCGAAGTACAATGTGACCGAATTTCAAAATATGAAACTTCCAACAACCACTGCTTTCTTTATGCATCCTACCGGTAGTTTCGAGCTCAACGTGTTGTATACTGTACCTATAATCATTTTGAACCGGAATTTCAACAAAAAAAGTTTTCAATTTTTTGCGAAAAAACGTGATGGTTAGCCTTACTTTTTTTGAACGAATAAAATTCATAGTCACGGATTCCGAATGTTTCATTTATTTTTGATTATCAGTGTAATTATGAGTAGTTCAACGTTTGGTTTGCTTCAATTTGTTGCCTCGTTCGCGTGCAATCCAGGTTCGAAGCACAATGTGACCGAATTTCAAAATATGAAACTTCCAACAACCACTGCTTTCTTTATGCATCCTACCGGTAGTTTCGAGCTCAACGTGTTGTATACTGTACCTATAATCATTTTGAACCGGAATTTCAACAAAAAAAGTTTTCAATTTTTTGCGAAAAAACGTGATGGTTAGCCTTACTTTTTTTGAACGAATAAAATTCATAGTCACGGATTCCGAATGTTTCATTTATTTTTGATTATCAGTGTAATTATGAGTAGTTCAACGTTTGGTTTGCTTCAATTTGTTGCCTCGTTCGCGTGCAATCCAGGTTCGAAGTACAATGTGACCGAATTTCAAAATATGAAACTTCCAACAACCACTGCTTTCTTTATGCATCCTACCGGTAGTTTCGAGCTCAACGTGTTGTATACTGTACCTATAATCATTTTGAACCGGAATTTCAACAAAAAAAGTTTTCAATTTTTTGCGAAAAAACGTGATGGTTAGCCTTACTTTTTTTGAACGAATAAAATTCATAGTCACGGATTCCGAATGTTTCATTTATTTTTGATTATCAGTGTAATTATGAGTAGTTCAACGTTTGGTTTGCTTCAATTTGTTGCCTCGTTCGCGTGCAATCCAGGTTCGAAGCACAATGTGACCGAATTTCAAAATATGAAACTTCCAACAACCACTGCTTTCTTTATGCATCCTACCGGTAGTTTCGAGCTCAACGTGTTGTATACTGTACCTATAATCATTTTGAACCGGAATTTCAACAAAAAAAGTTTTCAATTTTTTGCGAAAAAACGTGATGGTTAGCCTTACTTGTTTTGAACGGATAAAATTCATAGTCACGGATTCCGAATGTTTCATTTATTTTTGATTATCAGTGTAATTATGAGTAGTTCAACGTTTGGTTTGCTTCAATTTGTTGCCTCGTTCGCGTGCAATCCAGGTTCGAAGTACAATGTGACCGAATTTCAAAATATGAAACTTCCAACAACCACTGCTTTCTTTATGCATCCTACCGGTAGTTTCGAGCTCAACGTGTTGTATACTGTACCTATAATCATTTTGAACCGGAATTTCAACAAAAAAAGTTTTCAATTTTTTGCGAAAAAACGTGATGGTTAGCCTTACTTTTTTTGAACGAATAAAATTCATAGTCACGGATTCCGAATGTTTCATTTATTTTTGATTATCAGTGTAATTATGAGTAGTTCAACGTTTGGTTTGCTTCAATTTGTTGCCTCGTTCGCGTGCAATCCAGGTTCGAAGTACAATGTGACCGAATTTCAAAATATGAAACTTCCAACAACCACTGCTTTCTTTATGCATCCTACCGGTAGTTTCGAGCTCAACGTGTTGTATACTGTACCTATAATCATTTTGAACCGGAATTTCAACAAAAAAAGTTTTCAATTTTTTGCGAAAAAACGTGATGGTTAGCCTTACTTTTTTTGAACGAATAAAATTCATAGTCACGGATTCCGAATGTTTCATTTATTTTTGATTATCAGTGTAATTATGAGTAGTTCAACGTTTGGTTTGCTTCAATTTGTTGCCTCGTTCGCGTGCAATCCAGGTTCGAAGCACAATGTGACCGAATTTCAAAATATGAAACTTCCAACAACCACTGCTTTCTTTATGCATCCTACCGGTAGTTTCGAGCTCAACGTGTTGTATACTGTACCTATAATCATTTTGAACCGGAATTTCAACAAAAAAAGTTTTCAATTTTTTGCGAAAAAACGTGATGGTTAGCCTTACTTGTTTTGAACGGATAAAATTCATAGTCACGGATTCCGAATGTTTCATTTATTTTTGATTATCAGTGTAATTATGAGTAGTTCAACGTTTGGTTTGCTTCAATTTGTTGCCTCGTTCGCGTGCAATCCAGGTTCGAAGTACAATGTGACCGAATTTCAAAATATGAAACTTCCAACAACCACTGCTTTCTTTATGCATCCTACCGGTAGTTTCGAGCTCAACGTGTTGTATACTGTACCTATAATCATTTTGAACCGGAATTTCAACAAAAAAAGTTTTCAATTTTTTGCGAAAAAACGTGATGGTTAGCCTTACTTTTTTTGAACGAATAAAATTCATAGTCACGGATTCCGAATGTTTCATTTATTTTTGATTATCAGTGTAATTATGAGTAGTTCAACGTTTGGTTTGCTTCAATTTGTTGCCTCGTTCGCGTGCAATCCAGGTTCGAAGCACAATGTGACCGAATTTCAAAATATGAAACTTCCAACAACCACTGCTTTCTTTATGCATCCTACCGGTAGTTTCGAGCTCAACGTGTTGTATACTGTACCTATAATCATTTTGAACCGGAATTTCAACAAAAAAAAAGTTTTCAATTTTTTGCGAAAAAACGTGATGGTTAGCCTTACTTTTTTTGAACGAATAAAATTCATAGTCACGGATTCCGAATGTTTCATTTATTTTTGATTATCAGTGTAATTATGAGTAGTTCAACGTTTGGTTTGCTTCAATTTGTTGCCTCGTTCGCGTGCAATCCAGGTTCGAAGCACAATGTGACCGAATTTCAAAATATGAAACTTCCAACAACCACTGCTTTCTTTATGCATCCTACCAGTAGTTTTGAGCTCAACGTGTTGTATACTGTACCTATAATCATTTTGAACCGGAATTTCAACAAAAAAAGTTTTCAATTTTTTGCGAAAAAACGTGATGGTTAGCCTTACTTTTTTTGAACGAATAAAATTCATAGTCACGGATTCCGAATGTTTCATTTATTTTTGATTATCAGTGTAATTATGAGTAGTTCAACGTTTGGTTTGCTTCAATTTGTTGCCTCGTTCGCGTGCAATCCAGGTTCGAAGCACAATGTGACCGAATTTCAAAATATGAAACTTCCAACAACCACTGCTTTCTTTATGCATCCTACCGGTAGTTTCGAGCTCAACGTGTTGTATACTGTACCTATAATCATTTTGAACCGGAATTTCAACAAAAAAAGTTTTCAATTTTTTGCGAAAAAACGTGATGGTTAGCCTTACTTGTTTTGAACGGATAAAATTCATAGTCACGGATTCCGAATGTTTCATTTATTTTTGATTATCAGTGTAATTATGAGTAGTTCAACGTTTGGTTTGCTTCAATTTGTTGCCTCGTTCGCGTGCAATCCAGGTTCGAAGCACAATGTGACCGAATTTCAAAATATGAAACTTCCAACAACCACTGCTTTCTTTATGCATCCTACCGGTAGTTTCGAGCTCAACGTGTTGTATACTGTACCTATAATCATTTTGAACCGGAATTTCAACAAAAAAAGTTTTCAATTTTTTGCGAAAAAACGTGATGGTTAGCCTTACTTGTTTTGAACGGATAAAATTCATAGTCACGGATTCCGAATGTTTCATTTATTTTTGATTATCAGTGTAATTATGAGTAGTTCAACGTTTGGTTTGCTTCAATTTGTTGCCTCGTTCGCGTGCAATCCAGGTTCGAAGCACAATGTGACCGAATTTCAAAATATGAAACTTCCAACAACCACTGCTTTCTTTATGCATCCTACCGGTAGTTTCGAGCTCAACGTGTTGTATACTGTACCTATAATCATTTTGAACCGGAATTTCAACAAAAAAAAAGTTTTCAATTTTTTGCGAAAAAACGTGATGGTTAGCCTTACTTTTTTTGAACGAATAAAATTCATAGTCACGGATTCCGAATGTTTCATTTATTTTTGATTATCAGTGTAATTATGAGTAGTTCAACGTTTGGTTTGCTTCAATTTGTTGCCTCGTTCGCGTGCAATCCAGGTTCGAAGCACAATGTGACCGAATTTCAAAATATGAAACTTCCAACAACCACTGCTTTCTTTATGCATCCTACCAGTAGTTTCGAGCTCAACGTGTTGTATACTGTACCTATAATCATTTTGAACCGGAATTTCAACAAAAAAAGTTTTCAATTTTTTGCGAAAAAACGTGATGGTTAGCCTTACTTTTTTTGAACGGATAAAATTCATAGTCACGGATTCCGAATGTTTCATTTATTTTTGATTATCAGTGTAATTATGAGTAGTTCAACGTTTGGTTTGCTTCAATTTGTTGCCTCGTTCGCGTGCAATCCAGGTTCGAAGCACAATGTGACCGAATTTCAAAATATGAAACTTCCAACAACCACTGCTTTCTTTATGCATCCTACCGGTAGTTTCGAGCTCAACGTGTTGTATACTGTACCTATAATCATTTTGAACCGGAATTTCAACAAAAAAAGTTTTCAATTTTTTGCGAAAAAACGTGATGGTTAGCCTTACTTTTTTTGAACGGATAAAATTCATAGTCACGGATTCCGAATGTTTCATTTATTTTTGATTATCAGTGTAATTATGAGTAGTTCAACGTTTGGTTTGCTTCAATTTGTTGCCTCGTTCGCGTGCAATCCAGGTTCGAAGCACAATGTGACCGAATTTCAAAATATGAAACTTCCAACAACCACTGCTTTCTTTATGCATCCTACCGGTAGTTTCGAGCTCAACGTGTTGTATACTGTACCTATAATCATTTTGAACCGGAATTTCAACAAAAAAAGTTTTCAATTTTTTGCGAAAAAACGTGATGGTTAGCCTTACTTTTTTTGAACGAATAAAATTCATAGTCACGGATTCCGAATGTTTCATTTATTTTTGATTATCAGTGTAATTATGAGTAGTTCAACGTTTGGTTTGCTTCAATTTGTTGCCTCGTTCGCGTGCAATCCAGGTTCGAAGCACAATGTGACCGAATTTCAAAATATGAAACTTCCAACAACCACTGCTTTCTTTATGCATCCTACCAGTAGTTTCGAGCTCAACGTGTTGTATACTGTACCTATAATCATTTTGAACCGGAATTTCAACAAAAAAAGTTTTCAATTTTTTGCGAAAAAACGTGATGGTTAGCCTTACTTTTTTTGAACGAATAAAATTCATAGTCACGGATTCCGAATGTTTCATTTATTTTTGATTATCAGTGTAATTATGAGTAGTTCAACGTTTGGTTTGCTTCAATTTGTTGCCTCGTTCGCGTGCAATCCAGGTTCGAAGCACAATGTGACCGAATTTCAAAATATGAAACTTCCAACAACCACTGCTTTCTTTATGCATCCTACCAGTAGTTTCGAGCTCAACGTGTTGTATACTGTACCTATAATCATTTTGAACCGGAATTTCAACAAAAAAAGTTTTCAATTTTTTGCGAAAAAACGTGATGGTTAGCCTTACTTTTTTTGAACGAATAAAATTCATAGTCACGGATTCCGAATGTTTCATTTATTTTTGATTATCAGTGTAATTATGAGTAGTTCAACGTTTGGTTTGCTTCAATTTGTTGCCTCGTTCGCGTGCAATCCAGGTTCGAAGCACAATGTGACCGAATTTCAAAATATGAAACTTCCAACAACCACTGCTTTCTTTATGCATCCTACCAGTAGTTTCGAGCTCAACGTGTTGTATACTGTACCTATAATCATTTTGAACCGGAATTTCAACAAAAAAAGTTTTCAATTTTTTGCGAAAAAACGTGATGGTTAGCCTTACTTTTTTTGAACGAATAAAATTCATAGTCACGGATTCCGAATGTTTCATTTATTTTTGATTATCAGTGTAATTATGAGTAGTTCAACGTTTGGTTTGCTTCAATTTGTTGCCTCGTTCGCGTGCAATCCAGGTTCGAAGCACAATGTGACCGAATTTCAAAATATGAAACTTCCAACAACCACTGCTTTCTTTATGCATCCTACCAGTAGTTTCGAGCTCAACGTGTTGTATACTGTACCTATAATCATTTTGAACCGGAATTTCAACAAAAAAAGTTTTCAATTTTTTGCGAAAAAACGTGATGGTTGTTAGCCTTACTTTTTTTGAACGGATAAAATTCATAGTCACGGATTCCGAATGTTTCATTTATTTTTGATTATCAGTGTAATTATGAGTAGTTCAACGTTTGGTTTGCTTCAATTTGTTGCCTCGTTCGCGTGCAATCCAGGTTCGAAGCACAATGTGACCGAATTTCAAAATATGAAACTTCCAACAACCACTGCTTTCTTTATGCATCCTACCGGTAGTTTCGAGCTCAACGTGTTGTATACTGTACCTATAATCATTTTGAACCGGAATTTCAACAAAAAAAGTTTTCAATTTTTTGCGAAAAAACGTGATGGTTGTTAGCCTTACTTTTTTTGAACGGATAAAATTCATAGTCACGGATTCCGAATGTTTCATTTATTTTTGATTATCAGTGTAATTATGAGTAGTTCAACGTTTGGTTTGCTTCAATTTGTTGCCTCGTTCGCGTGCAATCCAGGTTCGAAGCACAATGTGACCGAATTTCAAAATATGAAACTTCCAACAACCACTGCTTTCTTTATGCATCCTACCAGTAGTTTCGAGCTCAACGTGTTGTATACTGTACCTATAATCATTTTGAACCGGAATTTCAACAAAAAAAAGTTTTCAATTTTTTACGAAAAAAACGTGATGGTTAGCCTTACTTTTTTTGAACGGATAAAATTCATAGTCACGGATTGCGAATGTTTCATTTATTTTTGATTATCAGTGTAATTATGAGTAGTTCAACGTTTGGTTTGCTTTAATTTGTTGCCTCGTTCGCCTGCAATCCAGGTTCGAAGCACAATGTGGCCGAATTTCAAAATATGAAACTTCCAACAACCACTGCTTTCTTTATGCATCCTACCGGTAGTTTCGAGCTCAACGTGTTGTATACTGTACCTATAATCATTTTGAACCGGAATTTCAACAAAAAAAAGTTTTCAATTTTTTACGAAAAAAACGTGATGGTTAGCCTTACTTTTTTTGAACGGATAAAATTCATAGTCACGGATTCCGAATGTTTCATTTATTTTTGATTATCAGTGTAATTATGAGTAGTTCAACGTTTGGTTTGCTTCAATTTGTTGCCTCGTTCGCGTGCAATCCAGGTTCGAAGCACAATGTGACCGAATTTCAAAATATGAAACTTCCAACAACCACTGCTTTCTTTATGCATCCTACCAGTAGTTTCGAGCTCAACGTGTTGTATACTGTACCTATAATCATTTTGAACCGGAATTTCAACAAAAAAAGTTTTCAATTTTTTGCGAAAAAACGTGATGGTTGTTAGCCTTACTTTTTTTGAACGGATAAAATTCATAGTCACGGATTCCGAATGTTTCATTTATTTTTGATTATCAGTGTAATTATGAGTAGTTCAACGTTTGGTTTGCTTTAATTTGTTGCCTCGTTCGCGTGCAATCCAGGTTCGAAGCACAATGTGACCGAATTTCAAAATATGAAACTTCCAACAACCACTGCTTTCTTTATGCATCCTACCAGTAGTTTCGAGCTCAACGTGTTGTATACTGTACCTATAATCATTTTGAACCGGAATTTCAACAAAAAAAGTTTTCAATTTTTTGCGAAAAAACGTGATGGTTAGCCTTACTTTTTTTGAACGAATAAAATTCATAGTCACGGATTCCGAATGTTTCATTTATTTTTGATTATCAGTGTAATTATGAGTAGTTCAACGTTTGGTTTGCTTCAATTTGTTGCCTCGTTCGCGTGCAATCCAGGTTCGAAGCACAATGTGACCGAATTTCAAAATATGAAACTTCCAACAACCACTGCTTTCTTTATGCATCCTACCAGTAGTTTCGAGCTCAACGTGTTGTATACTGTACCTATAATCATTTTGAACCGGAATTTCAACAAAAAAAGTTTTCAATTTTTTGCGAAAAAACGTGATGGTTAGCCTTACTTTTTTTGAACGAATAAAATTCATAGTCACGGATTCCGAATGTTTCATTTATTTTTGATTATCAGTGTAATTATGAGTAGTTCAACGTTTGGTTTGCTTCAATTTGTTGCCTCGTTCGCGTGCAATCCAGGTTCGAAGCACAATGTGACCGAATTTCAAAATATGAAACTTCCAACAACCACTGCTTTCTTTATGCATCCTACCAGTAGTTTCGAGCTCAACGTGTTGTATACTGTACCTATAATCATTTTGAACCGGAATTTCAACAAAAAAAGTTTTCAATTTTTTGCGAAAAAACGTGATGGTTGTTAGCCTTACTTTTTTTGAACGGATAAAATTCATAGTCACGGATTCCGAATGTTTCATTTATTTTTGATTATCAGTGTAATTATGAGTAGTTCAACGTTTGGTTTGCTTCAATTTGTTGCCTCGTTCGCGTGCAATCCAGGTTCGAAGCACAATGTGACCGAATTTCAAAATATGAAACTTCCAACAACCACTGCTTTCTTTATGCATCCTACCGGTAGTTTCGAGCTCAACGTGTTGTATACTGTACCTATAATCATTTTGAACCGGAATTTCAACAAAAAAAGTTTTCAATTTTTTGCGAAAAAACGTGATGGTTGTTAGCCTTACTTTTTTTGAACGGATAAAATTCATAGTCACGGATTCCGAATGTTTCATTTATTTTTGATTATCAGTGTAATTATGAGTAGTTCAACGTTTGGTTTGCTTCAATTTGTTGCCTCGTTCGCGTGCAATCCAGGTTCGAAGCACAATGTGACCGAATTTCAAAATATGAAACTTCCAACAACCACTGCTTTCTTTATGCATCCTACCGGTAGTTTCGAGCTCAACGTGTTGTATACTGTACCTATAATCATTTTGAACCGGAATTTCAACAAAAAAAGTTTTCAATTTTTTGCGAAAAAACGTGATGGTTAGCCTTACTTTTTTTGAACGAATAAAATTCATAGTCACGGATTCCGAATGTTTCATTTATTTTTGATTATCAGTGTAATTATGAGTAGTTCAACGTTTGGTTTGCTTTAATTTGTTGCCTCGTTCGCGTGCAATCCAGGTTCGAAGCACAATGTGACCGAATTTCAAAATATGAAACTTCCAACAACCACTGCTTTCTTTATGCATCCTACTGGTAGTTTCGGGCTCAACGTGTTGTATACTGTACCTATAATCATTTTGAACCGGAATTTCAACAAAAAAAAGTTTTCAATTTTTTACGAAAAAAACGTGATGGTTAGCCTTACTTTTTTTGAACGAATAAAATTCATAGTCACGGATTCCGAATGTTTCATTTATTTTTGATTATCAGTGTAATTATGAGTAGTTCAACGTTTGGTTTGCATTAATTTGTTGCCTCGTTCGCCTGCAATCCAGGTTCGAAGCACAATGTGGCCGAATTTCAAAATATGAAACTTCCAACAACCACTGCTTTCTTTATGCATCCTACCGGTAGTTTCGAGCT
The DNA here is from genome assembly GCA_947310385.1 of Nephrotoma appendiculata. Classification (NCBI taxonomy): domain Eukaryota; kingdom Metazoa; phylum Arthropoda; class Insecta; order Diptera; family Tipulidae; genus Nephrotoma; species Nephrotoma appendiculata. The sequence continues at coordinate 281,135,010 of OX371223.1, forward strand.
CAACGTGTTGTATACTGTACCTATAATCATTTTGAACCGGAATTTCAACAAAAAAAAACTTTTCAATTTTTTGCGAAAAAACGTGATGGGTAGCCTTACTTTTTTTGAACGGATAAAATTCATAGTCACGGATTCCGAATGTTTCATTTATTTTTGATTATCAGTGTAATTATGAGTAGTTCAACGTTTGGTTTGCTTTAATTTGTTGCCTCGTTCGCGTGCAATCCAGGTTCGAAGCACAATGTGACCGAATTTCAAAATATGAAACTTCCAACAACCACTGCTTTCTTTATGCATCCTACCGGTAGTTTCGAGCTCAACGTGTTGTATACTGTACCTATAATCATTTTGAACCGGAATTTCAACAAAAAAAAGTTTTCAATTTTTTACGAAAAAAACGTGATTACTTTTTTTGAACGGATAAAATTCATAGTCACGGATTCCGAATGTTTCATTTATTTTTGATTATCAGTGTAATTATGAGTAGTTCAACGTTTGGTTTGCTTTAATTTGTTGCCTCGTTCGCCTGCAATCCAGGTTCGAAGCACAATGTGGCCGAATTTCAAAATATGAAACTTCCAACAACCACTGCTTTCTTTATGCATCCTACCGGTAGTTTCGAGCTCAACGTGTTGTATACTGTACCTATAATCATTTTGAACCGGAATTTCAACAAAAAAAAACTTTTCAATTTTTTGCGAAAAAACGTGATGGGTAGCCTTACTTTTTTTGAACGGATAAAATTCATAGTCACGGATTCCGAATGTTTCATTTATTTTTGATTATCAGTGTAATTATGAGTAGTTCAACGTTTGGTTTGCTTTAATTTGTTGCCTCGTTCGCCTGCAATCCAGGTTCGAAGCACAATGTGGCCGAATTTCAAAATATGAAACTTCCAACAACCACTGCTTTCTTTATGCATCCTACCGGTAGTTTCGAGCTCAACGTGTTGTATACTGTACCTATAATCATTTTGAACCGGAATTTCAACAAAAAAAAACTTTTCAATTTTTTGCGAAAAAACGTGATGGGTAGCCTTACTTTTTTTGAACGGATAAAATTCATAGTCACGGATTCCGAATGTTTCATTTATTTTTGATTATCAGTGTAATTATGAGTAGTTCAACGTTTGGTTTGCTTTAATTTGTTGCCTCGTTCGCCTGCAATCCAGGTTCGAAGCACAATGTGGCCGAATTTCAAAATATGAAACTTCCAACAACCACTGCTTTCTTTATGCATGCTACCGGTAGTTTCGAGCTCAACGTGTTGTATACTGTACCTATAATCATTTTGAACCGGAATTTCAACAAAAAAAAACTTTTCAATTTTTTGCGAAAAAACGTGATGGCCTTACTTTTTTTGAACGGATAAAATTCATAGTCACGGATGCCGAATGTTTCATTTATTTTTGATTATCAGTGTAATTATGAGTAGTTCAACGTTTGGTTTGCATAAGTTTGTTGCCTCGTTCGCGTGCAATCCAGGTTCGAAGCACAATGTGACCGAATTTCAAAATATGAAACATCCAACAACCACTGCTTTCTTTATGCATCCTACCGGTAGTTTCGAGCTCAACGTGTTGTATACTGTACCTATAATCATTTTGAACCGGAATTTCAACAAAAAAAAACTTTTCAATTTTTTGCGAAAAAACGTGATGGCCTTACTTTTTTTGAACGGATAAAATTCATAGTCACGGATTCCGAATGTTTCATTTATTTTTGATTATCAGTGTAATTATGAGTAGTTCAACGTTTGGTTTGCATAAGTTTGTTGCCTCGTTCGCGTGCAATCCAGGTTCGAAGCACAATGTGACCGAATTTCAAAATATAAAACTTCCAACAACCACTGCTTTCTTTATGCATCCTACCGGTAGTTTCGAGCTCAACGTGTTGTATACTGTACCTATAATCATTTTGAACCGGAATTTCAACAAAAAAAGTTTTCAATTTTTTGCGAAAAAACGTGAACGTTAGCCTTACTTTTTTTGAACGGATAAAATTCATAGTCACGGATTCCGAATGTTTCATTTATTTTTGATTATCAGGGTAATTATGAGTAGTTCAACGTTTGGTTTGCATAAGTTTGTTGCCTCGTTCGCGTGCAATCCAGGTTCGAAGCACAATGTGACCGAATTTCAAAATATGAAACTTCCAACAACCACTGCTTTCTTTATGCATCCTACCGGTAGTTTCGAGCTCAACGTGTTGTATACTGTACCTATAATCATTTTGAACCGGAATTTCAACAAAAAAAAACTTTTCAATTTTTTGCGAAAAAACGTGATGGGTAGCCTTACTTTTTTTGAACGGATAAAATTCATAGTCACGGATTCCGAATGTTTCATTTATTTTTGATTATCAGTGTAATTATGAGTAGTTCAACGTTTGGTTTGCATAAGTTTGTTGCCTCGTTCGCGTGCAATCCAGGTTCGAAGCACAATGTGACCGAATTTCAAAATATGAAACTTCCAACAACCACTGCTTTCTTTATGCATCCTACCGGTAGTTTCGAGCTCAACGTGTTGTATACTGTACCTATAATCATTTTGAACCGGAATTTCAACAAAAAAAAACTTTTCAATTTTTTGCGAAAAAACGTGATGGGTAGCCTTACTTTTTTTGAACGGATAAAATTCATAGTCACGGATTCCGAATGTTTCATTTATTTTTGATTATCAGTGTAATTATGAGTAGTTCAACGTTTGGTTTGCTTTAATTTGTTGCCTCGTTCGCCTGCAATCCAGGTTCGAAGCACAATGTGGCCGAATTTCAAAATATGAAACTTCCAACAACCACTGCTTTCTTTATGCATGCTACCGGTAGTTTCGAGCTCAACGTGTTGTATACTGTACCTATAATCATTTTGAACCGGAATTTCAACAAAAAAAAACTTTTCAATTTTTTGCGAAAAAACGTGATGGCCTTACTTTTTTTGAACGGATACAATTCATAGTCACGGATGCCGAATGTTTCATTTATTTTTGATTATCAGTGTAATTATGAGTAGTTCAACGTTTGGTTTGCTTCAATTTGTTGCCTCGTTCGCGTGCAATCCAGGTTCGAAGCACAATGTGACCGAATTTCAAAATATGAAACTTCCAACAACCACTGCTTTCTTTATGCATGCTACCGGTAGTTTCGAGCTCAACGTGTTGTATACTGTACCTATAATCATTTTGAACCGGAATTTCAACAAAAAAAAACTTTTCAATTTTTTGCGAAAAAACGTGATGGCCTTACTTTTTTTGAACGGATACAATTCATAGTCACGGATGCCGAATGTTTCATTTATTTTTGATTATCAGTGTAATTATGAGTAGTTCAACGTTTGGTTTGCTTCAATTTGTTGCCTCGTTCGCGTGCAATCCAGGTTCGAAGCACAATGTGACCGAATTTCAAAATATGAAACTTCCAACAACCACTGCTTTCTTTATGCATCCTACCAGTAGTTTCGAGCTCAACGTGTTGTATACTGTACCTATAATCATTTTGAACCGGAATTTCAACAAAAAAAAACTTTTCAATTTTTTGCGAAAAAACGTGATGGCCTTACTTTTTTTGAACGGATAAAATTCATAGTCACGGATTCCGAATGTTTCATTTATTTTTGATTATCAGTGTAATTATGAGTAGTTCAACGTTTGGTTTGCTTCAATTTGTTGCCTCGTTCGCGTGCAATCCAGGTTCGAAGCACAATGTGACCGAATTTCAAAATATGAAACTTCCAACAACCACTGCTTTCTTTATGCATCCTACCAGTAGTTTCGAGCTCAACGTGTTGTATACTGTACCTATAATCATTTTGAACCGGAATTTCAACAAAAAAAAACTTTTCAATTTTTTGCGAAAAAACGTGATGGCCTTACTTTTTTTGAACGGATAAAATTCATAGTCACGGATTCCGAATGTTTCATTTATTTTTGATTATCAGTGTAATTATGAGTAGTTCAACGTTTGGTTTGCTTCAATTTGTTGCCTCGTTCGCGTGCAATCCAGGTTCGAAGCACAATGTGACCGAATTTCAAAATATAAAACTTCCAACAACCACTGCTTTCTTTATGCATCCTACCGGTAGTTTCGAGCTCAACGTGTTGTATACTGTACCTATAATCATTTTGAACCGGAATTTCAACAAAAAAAGTTTTCAATTTTTTGCGAAAAAACGTGAACGTTAGCCTTACTTTTTTTGAACGGATAAAATTCATAGTCACGGATTCCGAATGTTTCATTTATTTTTGATTATCAGGGTAATTATGAGTAGTTCAACGTTTGGTTTGCATAAGTTTGTTGCCTCGTTCGCGTGCAATCCAGGTTCGAAGCACAATGTGACCGAATTTCAAAATATGAAACTTCCAACAACCACTGCTTTCTTTATGCATCCTACCGGTAGTTTCGAGCTCAACGTGTTGTATACTGTACCTATAATCATTTTGAACCGGAATTTCAACAAAAAAAAGTTTTCAATTTTTTACGAAAAAACGTGATGGTTAGTTAGCCTTACTTTTTTTGAACGGATAAAATTCATAGTCACGGATTCCGAATGTTTCATTTATTTTTGATTATCAGTGTAATTATGAGTAGTTCAACGTTTGGTTTGCATAAGTTTGTTGCCTCGTTCGCGTGCAATCCAGGTTCGAAGCACAATGTGACCGAATTTCAAAATATAAAACTTCCAACAACCACTGCTTTCTTTATGCATCCTACCGGTAGTTTCGAGCTCAACGTGTTGTATACTGTACCTATAATCATTTTGAACCGGAATTTCAACAAAAAAAGTTTTCAATTTTTTGTGAAAAAACGTGATGTTAGCCTTACTTTTTTTGAACGGATAAAATTCATAGTCACGGATTCCGAATGTTTCATTTATTTTTGATTATCAGTGTAATTATGAGTAGTTCAACGTTTGGTTTGCATAAGTTTGTTGCCTCGTTCGCGTGCAATCCAGGTTCGAAGCACAATGTGACCGAATTTCAAAATATAAAACTTCCAACAACCACTGCTTTCTTTATGCATCCTACCGGTAGTTTCGAGCTCAACGTGTTGTATACTGTACCTATAATCATTTTGAACCGGAATTTCAACAAAAAAAGTTTTCAATTTTTTGCGAAAAAACGTGATGGTTAGCCTTACTTTTTTTGAACGAATAAAATTCATAGTCACGGATTCCGAATGTTTCATTTATTTTTGATTATCAGTGTAATTATGAGTAGTTCAACGTTTGGTTTGCTTCAATTTGTTGCCTCGTTCGCGTGCAATCCAGGTTCGAAGCACAATGTGACCGAATTTCAAAATATGAAACTTCCAACAACCACTGCTTTCTTTATGCATCCTACCAGTAGTTTCGAGCTCAACGTGTTGTATACTGTACCTATAATCATTTTGAACCGGAATTTCAACAAAAAAAGTTTTCAATTTTTTGCGAAAAAACGTGATGGTTAGCCTTACTTTTTTTGAACGAATAAAATTCATAGTCACGGATTCCGAATGTTTAATTTATTTTTGATTATCAGTGTAATTATGAGTAGTTCAACGTTTGGTTTGCTTCAATTTGTTGCCTCGTTCGCGTGCAATCCAGGTTCGAAGCACAATGTGACCGAATTTCAAAATATGAAACTTCCAACAACCACTGCTTTCTTTATGCATCCTACCAGTAGTTTCGAGCTCAACGTGTTGTATACTGTACCTATAATCATTTTGAACCGGAATTTCAACAAAAAAAGTTTTCAATTTTTTGCGAAAAAACGTGATGGTTAGCCTTACTTTTTTTGAACGAATAAAATTCATAGTCACGGATTCCGAATGTTTCATTTATTTTTGATTATCAGTGTAATTATGAGTAGTTCAACGTTTGGTTTGCTTCAATTTGTTGCCTCGTTCGCGTGCAATCCAGGTTCGAAGCACAATGTGACCGAATTTCAAAATATGAAACTTCCAACAACCACTGCTTTCTTTATGCATCCTACCGGTAGTTTCGAGCTCAACGTGTTGTATACTGTACCTATAATCATTTTGAACCGGAATTTCAACAAAAAAAAGTTTTCAATTTTTTGCGAAAAAACGTGATGGTTAGCCTTACTTTTTTTGAACGAATAAAATTCATAGTCACGGATTCCGAATGTTTCATTTATTTTTGATTATCAGTGTAATTATGAGTAGTTCAACGTTTGGTTTGCTTCAATTTGTTGCCTCGTTCGCGTGCAATCCAGGTTCGAAGCACAACGTGACCGAATTTCAAAATATGAAACTTCCAACAACCACTGCTTTCTTTATGCATCCTACCAGTAGTTTCGAGCTCAACGTGTTGTATACTGTACCTATAATCATTTTGAACCGGAATTTCAACAAAAAAAGTTTTCAATTTTTTGCGAAAAAACGTGATGGTTAGCCTTACTTTTTTTGAACGAATAAAATTCATAGTCACGGATTCCGAATGTTTCATTTATTTTTGATTATCAGTGTAATTATGAGTAGTTCAACGTTTGGTTTGCTTCAATTTGTTGCCTCGTTCGCGTGCAATCCAGGTTCGAAGCACAATGTGACCGAATTTCAAAATATGAAACTTCCAACAACCACTGCTTTCTTTATGCATCCTACCAGTAGTTTCGAGCTCAACGTGTTGTATACTGTACCTATAATCATTTTGAACCGGAATTTCAACAAAAAAAGTTTTCAATTTTTTGCGAAAAAACGTGATGGTTAGCCTTACTTTTTTTGAACGAATAAAATTCATAGTCACGGATTCCGAATGTTTCATTTATTTTTGATTATCAGTGTAATTATGAGTAGTTCAACGTTTGGTTTGCTTCAATTTGTTGCCTCGTTCGCGTGCAATCCAGGTTCGAAGCACAACGTGACCGAATTTCAAAATATGAAACTTCCAACAACCACTGCTTTCTTTATGCATCCTACCAGTAGTTTCGAGCTCAACGTGTTGTATACTGTACCTATAATCATTTTGAACCGGAATTTCTACAAAAAAAGTTTTCAATTTTTTGCGAAAAAACGTGATGGTTAGCCTTACTTTTTTTGAACGAATAAAATTCATAGTCACGGATTCCGAATGTTTCATTTATTTTTGATTATCAGTGTAATTATGAGTAGTTCAACGTTTGGTTTGCTTCAATTTGTTGCCTCGTTCGCGTGCAATCCAGGTTCGAAGCACAATGTGACCGAATTTCAAAATATGAAACTTCCAACAACCACTGCTTTCTTTATGCATCCTACCAGTAGTTTCGAGCTCAACGTGTTGTATACTGTACCTATAATCATTTTGAACCGGAATTTCAACAAAAAAAGTTTTCAATTTTTTGCGAAAAAACGTGATGGTTAGCCTTACTTTTTTTGAACGAATAAAATTCATAGTCACGGATTCCGAATGTTTCATTTATTTTTGATTATCAGTGTAATTATGAGTAGTTCAACGTTTGGTTTGCTTCAATTTGTTGCCTCGTTCGCGTGCAATCCAGGTTCGAAGCACAACGTGACCGAATTTCAAAATATGAAACTTCCAACAACCACTGCTTTCTTTATGCATCCTACCAGTAGTTTCGAGCTCAACGTGTTGTATACTGTACCTATAATCATTTTGAACCGGAATTTCAACAAAAAAAGTTTTCAATTTTTTGCGAAAAAACGTGATGGTTAGCCTTACTTTTTTTGAACGAATAAAATTCATAGTCACGGATTCCGAATGTTTCATTTATTTTTGATTATCAGTGTAATTATGAGTAGTTCAACGTTTGGTTTGCTTCAATTTGTTGCCTCGTTCGCGTGCAATCCAGGTTCGAAGCACAACGTGACCGAATTTCAAAATATGAAACTTCCAACAACCACTGCTTTCTTTATGCATCCTACCAGTAGTTTCGAGCTCAACGTGTTGTATACTGTACCTATAATCATTTTGAACCGGAATTTCAACAAAAAAAGTTTTCAATTTTTTGCGAAAAAACGTGATGGTTAGCCTTACTTTTTTTGAACGAATAAAATTCATAGTCACGGATTCCGAATGTTTCATTTATTTTTGATTATCAGTGTAATTATGAGTAGTTCAACGTTTGGTTTGCTTCAATTTGTTGCCTCGTTCGCGTGCAATCCAGGTTCGAAGCACAACGTGACCGAATTTCAAAATATGAAACTTCCAACAACCACTGCTTTCTTTATGCATCCTACCAGTAGTTTCGAGCTCAACGTATTGTATACTGTACCTATAATCATTTTGAACCGGAATTTCAACAAAAAAAGTTTTCAATTTTTTGCGAAAAAACGTGATGGTTAGCCTTACTTTTTTTGAACGAATAAAATTCATAGTCACGGATTCCGAATGTTTCATTTATTTTTGATTATCAGTGTAATTATGAGTAGTTCAACGTTTGGTTTGCTTCAATTTGTTGCCTCGTTCGCGTGCAATCCAGGTTCGAAGCACAACGTGACCGAATTTCAAAATATGAAACTTCCAACAACCACTGCTTTCTTTATGCATCCTACCGGTAGTTTCGAGCTCAACGTGTTGTTTACTGTACCTATAATCATTTTGAACCGGAATTTCAACAAAAAAAAAGTTTTAAATTTTTTGCGAAAAAACGTGATGGTTAGCCTTACTTTTTTTGAACGGATAAAATTCATAGTCACGGATTCCGAATGTTTCATTTATTTTTGATTATCAGTGTAATTATGAGTAGTTCAACGTTTGGTTTGCTTCAATTTGTTGCCTCGTTCGCGTGCAATCCAGGTTCGAAGCACAATGTGACCGAATTTCAAAATATGAAACTTCCAACAACCACTGCTTTCTTTATGCATCCTACCAGTAGTTTCGAGCTCAACGTGTTGTATACTGTACCTATAATCATTTTGAACCGGAATTTCAACAAAAAAAGTTTTCAATTTTTTGCGAAAAAACGTGATGGTTAGCCTTACTTTTTTTGAACGAATAAAATTCATAGTCACGGATTCCGAATGTTTCATTTATTTTTGATTATCAGTGTAATTATGAGTAGTTCAACGTTTGGTTTGCTTCAATTTGTTGCCTCGTTCGCGTGCAATCCAGGTTCGAAGCACAACGTGACCGAATTTCAAAATATGAAACTTCCAACAACCACTGCTTTCTTTATGCATCCTACCAGTAGTTTCGAGCTCAACGTGTTGTATACTGTACCTATAATCATTTTGAACCGGAATTTCTACAAAAAAAGTTTTCAATTTTTTGCGAAAAAACGTGATGGTTAGCCTTACTTTTTTTGAACGAATAAAATTCATAGTCACGGATTCCGAATGTTTCATTTATTTTTGATTATCAGTGTAATTATGAGTAGTTCAACGTTTGGTTTGCTTCAATTTGTTGCCTCGTTCGCGTGCAATCCAGGTTCGAAGCACAATGTGACCGAATTTCAAAATATGAAACTTCCAACAACCACTGCTTTCTTTATGCATCCTACCAGTAGTTTCGAGCTCAACGTGTTGTATACTGTACCTATAATCATTTTGAACCGGAATTTCAACAAAAAAAGTTTTCAATTTTTTGCGAAAAAACGTGATGGTTAGCCTTACTTTTTTTGAACGAATAAAATTCATAGTCACGGATTCCGAATGTTTCATTTATTTTTGATTATCAGTGTAATTATGAGTAGTTCAACGTTTGGTTTGCTTCAATTTGTTGCCTCGTTCGCGTGCAATCCAGGTTCGAAGCACAACGTGACCGAATTTCAAAATATGAAACTTCCAACAACCACTGCTTTCTTTATGCATCCTACCAGTAGTTTCGAGCTCAACGTGTTGTATACTGTACCTATAATCATTTTGAACCGGAATTTCAACAAAAAAAGTTTTCAATTTTTTGCGAAAAAACGTGATGGTTAGCCTTACTTTTTTTGAACGAATAAAATTCATAGTCACGGATTCCGAATGTTTCATTTATTTTTGATTATCAGTGTAATTATGAGTAGTTCAACGTTTGGTTTGCTTCAATTTGTTGCCTCGTTCGCGTGCAATCCAGGTTCGAAGCACAATGTGACCGAATTTCAAAATATGAAACTTCCAACAACCACTGCTTTCTTTATGCATCCTACCAGTAGTTTCGAGCTCAACGTGTTGTATACTGTACCTATAATCATTTTGAACCGGAATTTCAACAAAAAAAGTTTTCAATTTTTTGCGAAAAAACGTGATGGTTAGCCTTACTTTTTTTGAACGAATAAAATTCATAGTCACGGATTCCGAATGTTTCATTTATTTTTGATTATCAGTGTAATTATGAGTAGTTCAACGTTTGGTTTGCTTCAATTTGTTGCCTCGTTCGCGTGCAATCCAGGTTCGAAGCACAATGTGACCGAATTTCAAAATATGAAACTTCCAACAACCACTGCTTTCTTTATGCATCCTACCAGTAGTTTCGAGCTCAACGTGTTGTATACTGTACCTATAATCATTTTGAACCGGAATTTCAACAAAAAAAGTTTTCAATTTTTTGCGAAAAAACGTGATGGTTAGCCTTACTTTTTTTGAACGAATAAAATTCATAGTCACGGATTCCGAATGTTTCATTTATTTTTGATTATCAGTGTAATTATGAGTAGTTCAACGTTTGGTTTGCTTCAATTTGTTGCCTCGTTCGCGTGCAATCCAGGTTCGAAGCACAACGTGACCGAATTTCAAAATATGAAACTTCCAACAACCACTGCTTTCTTTATGCATCCTACCAGTAGTTTCGAGCTCAACGTGTTGTATACTGTACCTATAATCATTTTGAACCGGAATTTCTACAAAAAAAGTTTTCAATTTTTTGCGAAAAAACGTGATGGTTAGCCTTACTTTTTTTGAACGAATAAAATTCATAGTCACGGATTCCGAATGTTTCATTTATTTTTGATTATCAGTGTAATTATGAGTAGTTCAACGTTTGGTTTGCTTCAATTTGTTGCCTCGTTCGCGTGCAATCCAGGTTCGAAGCACAACGTGACCGAATTTCAAAATATGAAACTTCCAACAACCACTGCTTTCTTTATGCATCCTACCAGTAGTTTCGAGCTCAACGTGTTGTATACTGTACCTATAATCATTTTGAACCGGAATTTCAACAAAAAAAGTTTTCAATTTTTTGCGAAAAAACGTGATGGTTAGCCTTACTTTTTTTGAACGAATAAAATTCATAGTCACGGATTCCGAATGTTTCATTTATTTTTGATTATCAGTGTAATTATGAGTAGTTCAACGTTTGGTTTGCTTCAATTTGTTGCCTCGTTCGCGTGCAATCCAGGTTCGAAGCACAATGTGACCGAATTTCAAAATATGAAACTTCCAACAACCACTGCTTTCTTTATGCATCCTACCAGTAGTTTCGAGCTCAACGTGTTGTATACTGTACCTATAATCATTTTGAACCGGAATTTCAACAAAAAAAGTTTTCAATTTTTTGCGAAAAAACGTGATGGTTAGCCTTACTTTTTTTGAACGAATAAAATTCATAGTCACGGATTCCGAATGTTTCATTTATTTTTGATTATCAGTGTAATTATGAGTAGTTCAACGTTTGGTTTGCTTCAATTTGTTGCCTCGTTCGCGTGCAATCCAGGTTCGAAGCACAATGTGACCGAATTTCAAAATATGAAACTTCCAACAACCACTGCTTTCTTTATGCATCCTACCAGTAGTTTCGAGCTCAACGTGTTGTATACTGTACCTATAATCATTTTGAACCGGAATTTCAACAAAAAAAGTTTTCAATTTTTTGCGAAAAAACGTGATGGTTAGCCTTACTTTTTTTGAACGAATAAAATTCATAGTCACGGATTCCGAATGTTTCATTTATTTTTGATTATCAGTGTAATTATGAGTAGTTCAACGTCTGGTTTGCTTCAATTTGTTGCCTCGTTCGCGTGCAATCCAGGTTCGAAGCACAACGTGACCGAATTTCAAAATATGAAACTTCCAACAACCACTGCTTTCTTTATGCATCCTACCAGTAGTTTCGAGCTCAACGTGTTGTATACTGTACCTATAATCATTTTGAACCGGAATTTCTACAAAAAAAGTTTTCAATTTTTTGCGAAAAAACGTGATGGTTAGCCTTACTTTTTTTGAACGAATAAAATTCATAGTCACGGATTCCGAATGTTTCATTTATTTTTGATTATCAGTGTAATTATGAGTAGTTCAACGTTTGGTTTGCTTCAATTTGTTGCCTCGTTCGCGTGCAATCCAGGTTCGAAGCACAATGTGACCGAATTTCAAAATATGAAACTTCCAACAACCACTGCTTTCTTTATGCATCCTACCAGTAGTTTCGAGCTCAACGTGTTGTATACTGTACCTATAATCATTTTGAACCGGAATTTCAACAAAAAAAGTTTTCAATTTTTTGCGAAAAAACGTGATGGTTAGCCTTACTTTTTTTGAACGAATAAAATTCATAGTCACGGATTCCGAATGTTTCATTTATTTTTGATTATCAGTGTAATTATGAGTAGTTCAACGTTTGGTTTGCTTCAATTTGTTGCCTCGTTCGCGTGCAATCCAGGTTCGAAGCACAACGTGACCGAATTTCAAAATATGAAACTTCCAACAACCACTGCTTTCTTTATGCATCCTACCAGTAGTTTCGAGCTCAACGTGTTGTATACTGTACCTATAATCATTTTGAACCGGAATTTCAACAAAAAAAGTTTTCAATTTTTTGCGAAAAAACGTGATGGTTAGCCTTACTTTTTTTGAACGAATAAAATTCATAGTCACGGATTCCGAATGTTTCATTTATTTTTGATTATCAGTGTAATTATGAGTAGTTCAACGTTTGGTTTGCTTCAATTTGTTGCCTCGTTCGCGTGCAATCCAGGTTCGAAGCACAACGTGACCGAATTTCAAAATATGAAACTTCCAACAACCACTGCTTTCTTTATGCATCCTACCAGTAGTTTCGAGCTCAACGTGTTGTATACTGTACCTATAATCATTTTGAACCGGAATTTCAACAAAAAAAGTTTTCAATTTTTTGCGAAAAAACGTGATGGTTAGCCTTACTTTTTTTGAACGAATAAAATTCATAGTCACGGATTCCGAATGTTTCATTTATTTTTGATTATCAGTGTAATTATGAGTAGTTCAACGTTTGGTTTGCTTCAATTTGTTGCCTCGTTCGCGTGCAATCCAGGTTCGAAGCACAACGTGACCGAATTTCAAAATATGAAACTTCCAACAACCACTGCTTTCTTTATGCATCCTACCAGTAGTTTCGAGCTCAACGTATTGTATACTGTACCTATAATCATTTTGAACCGGAATTTCAACAAAAAAAGTTTTCAATTTTTTGCGAAAAAACGTGATGGTTAGCCTTACTTTTTTTGAACGAATAAAATTCATAGTCACGGATTCCGAATGTTTCATTTATTTTTGATTATCAGTGTAATTATGAGTAGTTCAACGTTTGGTTTGCTTCAATTTGTTGCCTCGTTCGCGTGCAATCCAGGTTCGAAGCACAACGTGACCGAATTTCAAAATATGAAACTTCCAACAACCACTGCTTTCTTTATGCATCCTACCGGTAGTTTCGAGCTCAACGTGTTGTTTACTGTACCTATAATCATTTTGAACCGGAATTTCAACAAAAAAAAAGTTTTAAATTTTTTGCGAAAAAACGTGATGGTTAGCCTTACTTTTTTTGAACGGATAAAATTCATAGTCACGGATTCCGAATGTTTCATTTATTTTTGATTATCAGTGTAATTATGAGTAGTTCAACGTTTGGTTTGCTTCAATTTGTTGCCTCGTTCGCGTGCAATCCAGGTTCGAAGCACAATGTGACCGAATTTCAAAATATGAAACTTCCAACAACCACTGCTTTCTTTATGCATCCTACCAGTAGTTTCGAGCTCAACGTGTTGTATACTGTACCTATAATCATTTTGAACCGGAATTTCAACAAAAAAAGTTTTCAATTTTTTGCGAAAAAACGTGATGGTTAGCCTTACTTTTTTTGAACGAATAAAATTCATAGTCACGGATTCCGAATGTTTCATTTATTTTTGATTATCAGTGTAATTATGAGTAGTTCAACGTTTGGTTTGCTTCAATTTGTTGCCTCGTTCGCGTGCAATCCAGGTTCGAAGCACAACGTGACCGAATTTCAAAATATGAAACTTCCAACAACCACTGCTTTCTTTATGCATCCTACCAGTAGTTTCGAGCTCAACGTGTTGTATACTGTACCTATAATCATTTTGAACCGGAATTTCTACAAAAAAAGTTTTCAATTTTTTGCGAAAAAACGTGATGGTTAGCCTTACTTTTTTTGAACGAATAAAATTCATAGTCACGGATTCCGAATGTTTCATTTATTTTTGATTATCAGTGTAATTATGAGTAGTTCAACGTTTGGTTTGCTTCAATTTGTTGCCTCGTTCGCGTGCAATCCAGGTTCGAAGCACAATGTGACCGAATTTCAAAATATGAAACTTCCAACAACCACTGCTTTCTTTATGCATCCTACCAGTAGTTTCGAGCTCAACGTGTTGTATACTGTACCTATAATCATTTTGAACCGGAATTTCAACAAAAAAAGTTTTCAATTTTTTGCGAAAAAACGTGATGGTTAGCCTTACTTTTTTTGAACGAATAAAATTCATAGTCACGGATTCCGAATGTTTCATTTATTTTTGATTATCAGTGTAATTATGAGTAGTTCAACGTTTGGTTTGCTTCAATTTGTTGCCTCGTTCGCGTGCAATCCAGGTTCGAAGCACAACGTGACCGAATTTCAAAATATGAAACTTCCAACAACCACTGCTTTCTTTATGCATCCTACCAGTAGTTTCGAGCTCAACGTGTTGTATACTGTACCTATAATCATTTTGAACCGGAATTTCAACAAAAAAAGTTTTCAATTTTTTGCGAAAAAACGTGATGGTTAGCCTTACTTTTTTTGAACGAATAAAATTCATAGTCACGGATTCCGAATGTTTCATTTATTTTTGATTATCAGTGTAATTATGAGTAGTTCAACGTTTGGTTTGCTTCAATTTGTTGCCTCGTTCGCGTGCAATCCAGGTTCGAAGCACAACGTGACCGAATTTCAAAATATGAAACTTCCAACAACCACTGCTTTCTTTATGCATCCTACCAGTAGTTTCGAGCTCAACGTGTTGTATACTGTACCTATAATCATTTTGAACCGGAATTTCAACAAAAAAAGTTTTCAATTTTTTGCGAAAAAACGTGATGGTTAGCCTTACTTTTTTTGAACGAATAAAATTCATAGTCACGGATTCCGAATGTTTCATTTATTTTTGATTATCAGTGTAATTATGAGTAGTTCAACGTTTGGTTTGCTTCAATTTGTTGCCTCGTTCGCGTGCAATCCAGGTTCGAAGCACAATGTGACCGAATTTCAAAATATGAAACTTCCAACAACCACTGCTTTCTTTATGCATCCTACCAGTAGTTTCGAGCTCAACGTGTTGTATACTGTACCTATAATCATTTTGAACCGGAATTTCAACAAAAAAAGTTTTCAATTTTTTGCGAAAAAACGTGATGGTTAGCCTTACTTTTTTTGAACGAATAAAATTCATAGTCACGGATTCCGAATGTTTCATTTATTTTTGATTATCAGTGTAATTATGAGTAGTTCAACGTTTGGTTTGCTTCAATTTGTTGCCTCGTTCGCGTGCAATCCAGGTTCGAAGCACAACGTGACCGAATTTCAAAATATGAAACTTCCAACAACCACTGCTTTCTTTATGCATCCTACCAGTAGTTTCGAGCTCAACGTGTTGTATACTGTACCTATAATCATTTTGAACCGGAATTTCTACAAAAAAAGTTTTCAATTTTTTGCGAAAAAACGTGATGGTTAGCCTTACTTTTTTTGAACGAATAAAATTCATAGTCACGGATTCCGAATGTTTCATTTATTTTTGATTATCAGTGTAATTATGAGTAGTTCAACGTTTGGTTTGCTTCAATTTGTTGCCTCGTTCGCGTGCAATCCAGGTTCGAAGCACAATGTGACCGAATTTCAAAATATGAAACTTCCAACAACCACTGCTTTCTTTATGCATCCTACCAGTAGTTTCGAGCTCAACGTGTTGTATACTGTACCTATAATCATTTTGAACCGGAATTTCAACAAAAAAAGTTTTCAATTTTTTGCGAAAAAACGTGATGGTTAGCCTTACTTTTTTTGAACGAATAAAATTCATAGTCACGGATTCCGAATGTTTCATTTATTTTTGATTATCAGTGTAATTATGAGTAGTTCAACGTTTGGTTTGCTTCAATTTGTTGCCTCGTTCGCGTGCAATCCAGGTTCGAAGCACAACGTGACCGAATTTCAAAATATGAAACTTCCAACAACCACTGCTTTCTTTATGCATCCTACCAGTAGTTTCGAGCTCAACGTGTTGTATACTGTACCTATAATCATTTTGAACCGGAATTTCAACAAAAAAAGTTTTCAATTTTTTGCGAAAAAACGTGATGGTTAGCCTTACTTTTTTTGAACGAATAAAATTCATAGTCACGGATTCCGAATGTTTCATTTATTTTTGATTATCAGTGTAATTATGAGTAGTTCAACGTTTGGTTTGCTTCAATTTGTTGCCTCGTTCGCGTGCAATCCAGGTTCGAAGCACAACGTGACCGAATTTCAAAATATGAAACTTCCAACAACCACTGCTTTCTTTATGCATCCTACCAGTAGTTTCGAGCTCAACGTGTTGTATACTGTACCTATAATCATTTTGAACCGGAATTTCAACAAAAAAAGTTTTCAATTTTTTGCGAAAAAACGTGATGGTTAGCCTTACTTTTTTTGAACGAATAAAATTCATAGTCACGGATTCCGAATGTTTCATTTATTTTTGATTATCAGTGTAATTATGAGTAGTTCAACGTTTGGTTTGCTTCAATTTGTTGCCTCGTTCGCGTGCAATCCAGGTTCGAAGCACAACGTGACCGAATTTCAAAATATGAAACTTCCAACAACCACTGCTTTCTTTATGCATCCTACCAGTAGTTTCGAGCTCAACGTATTGTATACTGTACCTATAATCATTTTGAACCGGAATTTCAACAAAAAAAGTTTTCAATTTTTTGCGAAAAAACGTGATGGTTAGCCTTACTTTTTTTGAACGAATAAAATTCATAGTCACGGATTCCGAATGTTTCATTTATTTTTGATTATCAGTGTAATTATGAGTAGTTCAACGTTTGGTTTGCTTCAATTTGTTGCCTCGTTCGCGTGCAATCCAGGTTCGAAGCACAACGTGACCGAATTTCAAAATATGAAACTTCCAACAACCACTGCTTTCTTTATGCATCCTACCGGTAGTTTCGAGCTCAACGTGTTGTTTACTGTACCTATAATCATTTTGAACCGGAATTTCAACAAAAAAAAAGTTTTAAATTTTTTGCGAAAAAACGTGATGGTTAGCCTTACTTTTTTTGAACGGATAAAATTCATAGTCACGGATTCCGAATGTTTCATTTATTTTTGATTATCAGTGTAATTATGAGTAGTTCAACGTTTGGTTTGCTTCAATTTGTTGCCTCGTTCGCGTGCAATCCAGGTTCGAAGCACAATGTGACCGAATTTCAAAATATGAAACTTCCAACAACCACTGCTTTCTTTATGCATCCTACCGGTAGTTTCGAGCTCAACGTGTTGTATACTGTACCTATAATCATTTTGAACCGGAATTTCAACAAAAAAAGTTTTCAATTTTTTGCGAAAAAACGTGATGGTTAGCCTTACTTTTTTTGAACGAATAAAATTCATAGTCACGGATTCCGAATGTTTCATTTATTTTTGATTATCAGTGTAATTATGAGTAGTTCAACGTTTGGTTTGCTTCAATTTGTTGCCTCGTTCGCGTGCAATCCAGGTTCGAAGCACAATGTGACCGAATTTCAAAATATGAAACTTCCAACAACCACTGCTTTCTTTATGCATCCTACCGGTAGTTTCGAGCTCAACGTGTTGTATACTGTACCTATAATCATTTTGAACCGGAATTTCAACAAAAAAAGTTTTCAATTTTTTGCGAAAAAACGTGATGGTTAGCCTTACTTTTTTTGAACGAATAAAATTCATAGTCACGGATTCCGAATGTTTCATTTATTTTTGATTATCAGTGTAATTATGAGTAGTTCAACGTTTGGTTTGCTTCAATTTGTTGCCTCGTTCGCGTGCAATCCAGGTTCGAAGCACAATGTGACCGAATTTCAAAATATGAAACTTCCAACAACCACTGCTTTCTTTATGCATCCTACCGGTAGTTTCGAGCTCAACGTGTTGTATACTGTACCTATAATCATTTTGAACCGGAATTTCAACAAAAAAAGTTTTCAATTTTTTGCGAAAAAACGTGATGGTTAGGCTTACTTTTTTTGAACGAATAAAATTCATAGTCACGGATTCCGAATGTTTCATTTATTTTTGATTATCAGTGTAATTATGAGTAGTTCAACGTTTGGTTTGCTTCAATTTGTTGCCTCGTTCGCGTGCAATCCAGGTTCGAAGCACAATGTGACCGAATTTCAAAATATGAAACTTCCAACAACCACTGCTTTCTTTATGCATCCTACCAGTAGTTTCGAGCTCAACGTGTTGTATACTGTACCTATAATCATTTTGAACCGGAATTTCAACAAAAAAAGTTTTCAATTTTTTGCGAAAAAACGTGATGGTTAGCCTTACTTTTTTTGAACGAATAAAATTCATAGTCACGGATTCCGAATGTTTCATTTATTTTTGATTATCAGTGTAATTATGAGTAGTTCAACGTTTGGTTTGCTTCAATTTGTTGCCTCGTTCGCGTGCAATCCAGGTTCGAAGCACAATGTGACCGAATTTCAAAATATGAAACTTCCAACAACCACTGCTTTCTTTATGCATCCTACCGGTAGTTTCGAGCTCAACGTGTTGTATACTGTACCTATAATCATTTTGAACCGGAATTTCAACAAAAAAAAAGTTTTCAATTTTTTGCGAAAAAACGTGATGGTTAGCCTTACTTTTTTTGAACGAATAAAATTCATGGTCACGGATTCCGAATGTTTCATTTATTTTTGATTATCAGTGTAATTATGAGTAGTTCAACGTTTGGTTTGCTTCAATTTGTTGCCTCGTTCGCGTGCAATCCAGGTTCGAAGCACAATGTGACCGAATTTCAAAATATGAAACTTCCAACAACCACTGCTTTCTTTATGCATCCTACCGGTAGTTTCGAGCTCAACGTGTTGTATACTGTACCTATAATCATTTTGAACCGGAATTTCAACAAAAAAGTTTTCAATTTTTTGCGAAAAAACGTGATGGTTAGCCTTACTTTTTTTGAACGGATAAAATTCATAGTCACGGATTCCGAATGTTTCATTTATTTTTGATTATCAGTGTAATTATGAGTAGTTCAACGTTTGGTTTGCTTCAATTTGTTGCCTCGTTCGCGTGCAATCCAGGTTCGAAGCACAATGTGACCGAATTTCAAAATATGAAACTTCCAACAACCACTGCTTTCTTTATGCATCCTACCGGTAGTTTCGAGCTCAACGTGTTGTATACTGTACCTATAATCATTTTGAACCGGAATTTCAACAAAAAAAGTTTTCAATTTTTTGCGAAAAAACGTGATGATTAGCCTTACTTTTTTTGAACGGATAAAATTCATAGCCACGGATTCCGAATGTTTCATTTATTTTTGATTATCAGTGTAATTATGAGTAGTTCAACGTTTGGTTTGCTTCAATTTGTTGCCTCGTTCGCGTGCAATCCAGGTTCGAAGCACAATGTGACCGAATTTCAAAATATGAAACTTCCAACAACCACTGCTTTCTTTATGCATCCTACCAGTAGTTTCGAGCTCAACGTGTTGTATACTGTACCTATAATCATTTTGAACCGGAATTTCAACAAAAAAAGTTTTCAATTTTTTGCGAAAAAACGTGATGGTTAGCCTTACTTTTTTTGAACGGATAAAATTCATAGTCACGGATTCCGAATGTTTCATTTATTTTTGATTATCAGTGTAATTATGAGTAGTTCAACGTTTGGTTTGCTTCAATTTGTTGCCTCGTTCGCGTGCAATCCAGGTTCGAAGCACAATGTGACCGAATTTCAAAATATGAAACTTCCAACAACCACTGCTTTCTTTATGCATCCTACCGGTAGTTTCGAGCTCAACGTGTTGTATACTGTACCTATAATCATTTTGAACCGGAATTTCAACAAAAAAGTTTTCAATTTTTTGCGAAAAAACGTGATGGTTAGCCTTACTTTTTTTGAACGAATAAAATTCATAGTCACGGATTCCGAATGTTTCATTTATTTTTGATTATCAGTGTAATTATGAGTAGTTCAACGTTTGGTTTGCTTCAATTTGTTGCCTCGTTCGCGTGCAATCCAGGTTCGAAGCACAATGTGACCGAATTTCAAAATATGAAACTTCCAACAACCACTGCTTTCTTTATGCATCCTACCGGTAGTTTCGAGCTCAACGTGTTGTATACTGTACCTATAATCATTTTGAACCGGAATTTCAACAAAAAAAGTTTTCAATTTTTTGCGAAAAAACGTGATGGTTAGCCTTACTTTTTTTGAACGGATAAAATTCATAGTCACGGATTCCGAATGTTTCATTTATTTTTGATTATCAGTGTAATTATGAGTAGTTCAACGTTTGGTTTGCTTCAATTTGTTGCCTCGTTCGCGTGCAATCCAGGTTCGAAGCACAATGTGACCGAATTTCAAAATATGAAACTTCCAACAACCACTGCTTTCTTTATGCATCCTACCGGTAGTTTCGAGCTCAACGTGTTGTATACTGTACCTATAATCATTTTGAACCGGAATTTCAACAAAAAAGTTTTCAATTTTTTGCGAAAAAACGTGATGGTTAGCCTTACTTTTTTTGAACGAATAAAATTCATAGTCACGGATTCCGAATGTTTCATTTATTTTTGATTATCAGTGTAATTATGAGTAGTTCAACGTTTGGTTTGCTTCAATTTGTTGCCTCGTTCGCGTGCAATCCAGGTTCGAAGCACAATGTGACCGAATTTCAAAATATGAAACTTCCAACAACCACTGCTTTCTTTATGCATCCTACCAGTAGTTTCGAGCTCAACGTGTTGTATACTGTACCTATAATCATTTTGAACCGGAATTTCAACAAAAAAAGTTTTCAATTTTTTGCGAAAAAACGTGATGGTTAGCCTTACTTTTTTTGAACGAATAAAATTCATAGTCACGGATTCCGAATGTTTCATTTATTTTTGATTATCAGTGTAATTATGAGTAGTTCAACGTTTGGTTTGCTTCAATTTGTTGCCTCGTTCGCGTGCAATCCAGGTTCGAAGCACAATGTGACCGAATTTCAAAATATGAAACTTCCAACAACCACTGCTTTCTTTATGCATCCTACCAGTAGTTTCGAGCTCAACGTGTTGTATACTGTACCTATAATCATTTTGAACCGGAATTTCAACAAAAAAAGTTTTCAATTTTTTGCGAAAAAACGTGATGGTTAGCCTTACTTTTTTTGAACGAATAAAATTCATGGTCACGGATTCCGAATGTTTCATTTATTTTTGATTATCAGTGTAATTATGAGTAGTTCAACGTTTGGTTTGCTTCAATTTGTTGCCTCGTTCGCGTGCAATCCAGGTTCGAAGCACAATGTGACCGAATTTCAAAATATGAAACTTCCAACAACCACTGCTTTCTTTATGCATCCTACCGGTAGTTTCGAGCTCAACGTGTTGTATACTGTACCTATAATCATTTTGAACCGGAATTTCAACAAAAAAGTTTTCAATTTTTTGCGAAAAAACGTGATGGTTAGCCTTACTTTTTTTGAACGGATAAAATTCATAGTCACGGATTCCGAATGTTTCATTTATTTTTGATTATCAGTGTAATTATGAGTAGTTCAACGTTTGGTTTGCTTCAATTTGTTGCCTCGTTCGCGTGCAATCCAGGTTCGAAGCACAATGTGACCGAATTTCAAAATATGAAACTTCCAACAACCACTGCTTTCTTTATGCATCCTACCAGTAGTTTCGAGCTCAACGTGTTGTATACTGTACCTATAATCATTTTGAACCGGAATTTCAACAAAAAAAGTTTTCAATTTTTTGCGAAAAAACGTGATGGTTAGCCTTACTTTTTTTGAACGAATAAAATTCATAGTCACGGATTCCGAATGTTTCATTTATTTTTGATTATCAGTGTAATTATGAGTAGTTCAACGTTTGGTTTGCTTCAATTTGTTGCCTCGTTCGCGTGCAATCCAGGTTCGAAGCACAATGTGACCGAATTTCAAAATATGAAACTTCCAACAACCACTGCTTTCTTTATGCATCCTACCGGTAGTTTCGAGCTCAACGTGTTGTATACTGTACCTATAATCATTTTGAACCGGAATTTCAACAAAAAAAGTTTTCAATTTTTTGCGAAAAAACGTGATGATTAGCCTTACTTTTTTTGAACGGATAAAATTCATAGTCACGGATTCCGAATGTTTCATTTATTTTTGATTATCAGTGTAATTATGAGTAGTTCAACGTTTGGTTTGCTTCAATTTGTTGCCTCGTTCGCGTGCAATCCAGGTTCGAAGCACAATGTGACCGAATTTCAAAATATGAAACTTCCAACAACCACTGCTTTCTTTATGCATCCTACCAGTAGTTTCGAGCTCAACGTGTTGTATACTGTACCTATAATCATTTTGAACCGGAATTTCAACAAAAAAAGTTTTCAATTTTTTGCGAAAAAACGTGATGGTTAGCCTTACTTTTTTTGAACGGATAAAATTCATAGTCACGGATTCCGAATGTTTC
This sequence comes from Nephrotoma appendiculata, assembly GCA_947310385.1. Taxonomy (NCBI): domain Eukaryota; kingdom Metazoa; phylum Arthropoda; class Insecta; order Diptera; family Tipulidae; genus Nephrotoma; species Nephrotoma appendiculata. Next base: position 281,157,833 of record OX371223.1, read on the forward strand.
ATTTATTTTTGATTATCAGTGTAATTATGAGTAGTTCAACGTTTGGTTTGCTTCAATTTGTTGCCTCGTTCGCGTGCAATCCAGGTTCGAAGCACAATGTGACCGAATTTCAAAATATGAAACTTCCAACAACCACTGCTTTCTTTATGCATCCTACCGGTAGTTTCGAGCTCAACGTGTTGTATACTGTACCTATAATCATTTTGAACCGGAATTTCAACAAAAAAGTTTTCAATTTTTTGCGAAAAAACGTGATGGTTAGCCTTACTTTTTTTGAACGAATAAAATTCATAGTCACGGATTCCGAATGTTTCATTTATTTTTGATTATCAGTGTAATTATGAGTAGTTCAACGTTTGGTTTGCTTCAATTTGTTGCCTCGTTCGCGTGCAATCCAGGTTCGAAGCACAATGTGACCGAATTTCAAAATATGAAACTTCCAACAACCACTGCTTTCTTTATGCATCCTACCGGTAGTTTCGAGCTCAACGTGTTGTATACTGTACCTATAATCATTTTGAACCGGAATTTCAACAAAAAAAGTTTTCAATTTTTTGCGAAAAAACGTGATGGTTAGCCTTACTTTTTTTGAACGGATAAAATTCATAGTCACGGATTCCGAATGTTTCATTTATTTTTGATTATCAGTGTAATTATGAGTAGTTCAACGTTTGGTTTGCTTCAATTTGTTGCCTCGTTCGCGTGCAATCCAGGTTCGAAGCACAATGTGACCGAATTTCAAAATATGAAACTTCCAACAACCACTGCTTTCTTTATGCATCCTACCGGTAGTTTCGAGCTCAACGTGTTGTATACTGTACCTATAATCATTTTGAACCGGAATTTCAACAAAAAAGTTTTCAATTTTTTGCGAAAAAACGTGATGGTTAGCCTTACTTTTTTTGAACGAATAAAATTCATAGTCACGGATTCCGAATGTTTCATTTATTTTTGATTATCAGTGTAATTATGAGTAGTTCAACGTTTGGTTTGCTTCAATTTGTTGCCTCGTTCGCGTGCAATCCAGGTTCGAAGCACAATGTGACCGAATTTCAAAATATGAAACTTCCAACAACCACTGCTTTCTTTATGCATCCTACCAGTAGTTTCGAGCTCAACGTGTTGTATACTGTACCTATAATCATTTTGAACCGGAATTTCAACAAAAAAAGTTTTCAATTTTTTGCGAAAAAACGTGATGGTTAGCCTTACTTTTTTTGAACGAATAAAATTCATAGTCACGGATTCCGAATGTTTCATTTATTTTTGATTATCAGTGTAATTATGAGTAGTTCAACGTTTGGTTTGCTTCAATTTGTTGCCTCGTTCGCGTGCAATCCAGGTTCGAAGCACAATGTGACCGAATTTCAAAATATGAAACTTCCAACAACCACTGCTTTCTTTATGCATCCTACCGGTAGTTTCGAGCTCAACGTGTTGTATACTGTACCTATAATCATTTTGAACCGGAATTTCAACAAAAAAAGTTTTCAATTTTTTGCGAAAAAACGTGATGATTAGCCTTACTTTTTTTGAACGGATAAAATTCATAGTCACGGATTCCGAATGTTTCATTTATTTTTGATTATCAGTGTAATTATGAGTAGTTCAACGTTTGGTTTGCTTCAATTTGTTGCCTCGTTCGCGTGCAATCCAGGTTCGAAGCACAATGTGACCGAATTTCAAAATATGAAACTTCCAACAACCACTGCTTTCTTTATGCATCCTACCAGTAGTTTCGAGCTCAACGTGTTGTATACTGTACCTATAATCATTTTGAACCGGAATTTCAACAAAAAAAGTTTTCAATTTTTTGCGAAAAAACGTGATGGTTAGCCTTACTTTTTTTGAACGAATAAAATTCATAGTCACGGATTCCGAATGTTTCATTTATTTTTGATTATCAGTGTAATTATGAGTAGTTCAACGTTTGGTTTGCTTCAATTTGTTGCCTCGTTCGCGTGCAATCCAGGTTCGAAGCACAATGTGACCGAATTTCAAAATATGAAACTTCCAACAACCACTGCTTTCTTTATGCATCCTACCGGTAGTTTCGAGCTCAACGTGTTGTATACTGTACCTATAATCATTTTGAACCGGAATTTCAACAAAAAAAGTTTTCAATTTTTTGCGAAAAAACGTGATGGTTAGCCTTACTTTTTTTGAACGAATAAAATTCATAGTCACGGATTCCGAATGTTTCATTTATTTTTGATTATCAGTGTAATTATGAGTAGTTCAACGTTTGGTTTGCTTCAATTTGTTGCCTCGTTCGCGTGCAATCCAGGTTCGAAGCACAATGTGACCGAATTTCAAAATATGAAACTTCCAACAACCACTGCTTTCTTTATGCATCCTACCGGTAGTTTCGAGCTCAACGTGTTGTATACTGTACCTATAATCATTTTGAACCGGAATTTCAACAAAAAAAAAGTTTTCAATTTTTTGCGAAAAAACGTGATGGTTAGCCTTACTTTTTTTGAACGAATAAAATTCATGGTCACGGATTCCGAATGTTTCATTTATTTTTGATTATCAGTGTAATTATGAGTAGTTCAACGTTTGGTTTGCTTCAATTTGTTGCCTCGTTCGCGTGCAATCCAGGTTCGAAGCACAATGTGACCGAATTTCAAAATATGAAACTTCCAACAACCACTGCTTTCTTTATGCATCCTACCGGTAGTTTCGAGCTCAACGTGTTGTATACTGTACCTATAATCATTTTGAACCGGAATTTCAACAAAAAAGTTTTCAATTTTTTGCGAAAAAACGTGATGGTTAGCCTTACTTTTTTTGAACGGATAAAATTCATAGTCACGGATTCCGAATGTTTCATTTATTTTTGATTATCAGTGTAATTATGAGTAGTTCAACGTTTGGTTTGCTTCAATTTGTTGCCTCGTTCGCGTGCAATCCAGGTTCGAAGCACAATGTGACCGAATTTCAAAATATGAAACTTCCAACAACCACTGCTTTCTTTATGCATCCTACCAGTAGTTTCGAGCTCAACGTGTTGTATACTGTACCTATAATCATTTTGAACCGGAATTTCAACAAAAAAAGTTTTCAATTTTTTGCGAAAAAACGTGATGGTTAGCCTTACTTTTTTTGAACGAATAAAATTCATAGTCACGGATTCCGAATGTTTCATTTATTTTTGATTATCAGTGTAATTATGAGTAGTTCAACGTTTGGTTTGCTTCAATTTGTTGCCTCGTTCGCGTGCAATCCAGGTTCGAAGCACAATGTGACCGAATTTCAAAATATGAAACTTCCAACAACCACTGCTTTCTTTATGCATCCTACCGGTAGTTTCGAGCTCAACGTGTTGTATACTGTACCTATAATCATTTTGAACCGGAATTTCAACAAAAAAAGTTTTCAATTTTTTGCGAAAAAACGTGATGATTAGCCTTACTTTTTTTGAACGGATAAAATTCATAGTCACGGATTCCGAATGTTTCATTTATTTTTGATTATCAGTGTAATTATGAGTAGTTCAACGTTTGGTTTGCTTCAATTTGTTGCCTCGTTCGCGTGCAATCCAGGTTCGAAGCACAATGTGACCGAATTTCAAAATATGAAACTTCCAACAACCACTGCTTTCTTTATGCATCCTACCAGTAGTTTCGAGCTCAACGTGTTGTATACTGTACCTATAATCATTTTGAACCGGAATTTCAACAAAAAAAGTTTTCAATTTTTTGCGAAAAAACGTGATGGTTAGCCTTACTTTTTTTGAACGGATAAAATTCATAGTCACGGATTCCGAATGTTTCATTTATTTTTGATTATCAGTGTAATTATGAGTAGTTCAACGTTTGGTTTGCTTCAATTTGTTGCCTCGTTCGCGTGCAATCCAGGTTCGAAGCACAATGTGACCGAATTTCAAAATATGAAACTTCCAACAACCACTGCTTTCTTTATGCATCCTACCGGTAGTTTCGAGCTCAACGTGTTGTATACTGTACCTATAATCATTTTGAACCGGAATTTCAACAAAAAAGTTTTCAATTTTTTGCGAAAAAACGTGATGGTTAGCCTTACTTTTTTTGAACGAATAAAATTCATAGTCACGGATTCCGAATGTTTCATTTATTTTTGATTATCAGTGTAATTATGAGTAGTTCAACGTTTGGTTTGCTTCAATTTGTTGCCTCGTTCGCGTGCAATCCAGGTTCGAAGCACAATGTGACCGAATTTCAAAATATGAAACTTCCAACAACCACTGCTTTCTTTATGCATCCTACCGGTAGTTTCGAGCTCAACGTGTTGTATACTGTACCTATAATCATTTTGAACCGGAATTTCAACAAAAAAAGTTTTCAATTTTTTGCGAAAAAACGTGATGGTTAGCCTTACTTTTTTTGAACGGATAAAATTCATAGTCACGGATTCCGAATGTTTCATTTATTTTTGATTATCAGTGTAATTATGAGTAGTTCAACGTTTGGTTTGCTTCAATTTGTTGCCTCGTTCGCGTGCAATCCAGGTTCGAAGCACAATGTGACCGAATTTCAAAATATGAAACTTCCAACAACCACTGCTTTCTTTATGCATCCTACCGGTAGTTTCGAGCTCAACGTGTTGTATACTGTACCTATAATCATTTTGAACCGGAATTTCAACAAAAAAGTTTTCAATTTTTTGCGAAAAAACGTGATGGTTAGCCTTACTTTTTTTGAACGAATAAAATTCATAGTCACGGATTCCGAATGTTTCATTTATTTTTGATTATCAGTGTAATTATGAGTAGTTCAACGTTTGGTTTGCTTCAATTTGTTGCCTCGTTCGCGTGCAATCCAGGTTCGAAGCACAATGTGACCGAATTTCAAAATATGAAACTTCCAACAACCACTGCTTTCTTTATGCATCCTACCAGTAGTTTCGAGCTCAACGTGTTGTATACTGTACCTATAATCATTTTGAACCGGAATTTCAACAAAAAAAGTTTTCAATTTTTTGCGAAAAAACGTGATGGTTAGCCTTACTTTTTTTGAACGAATAAAATTCATAGTCACGGATTCCGAATGTTTCATTTATTTTTGATTATCAGTGTAATTATGAGTAGTTCAACGTTTGGTTTGCTTCAATTTGTTGCCTCGTTCGCGTGCAATCCAGGTTCGAAGCACAATGTGACCGAATTTCAAAATATGAAACTTCCAACAACCACTGCTTTCTTTATGCATCCTACCAGTAGTTTCGAGCTCAACGTGTTGTATACTGTACCTATAATCATTTTGAACCGGAATTTCAACAAAAAAAGTTTTCAATTTTTTGCGAAAAAACGTGATGGTTAGCCTTACTTTTTTTGAACGAATAAAATTCATGGTCACGGATTCCGAATGTTTCATTTATTTTTGATTATCAGTGTAATTATGAGTAGTTCAACGTTTGGTTTGCTTCAATTTGTTGCCTCGTTCGCGTGCAATCCAGGTTCGAAGCACAATGTGACCGAATTTCAAAATATGAAACTTCCAACAACCACTGCTTTCTTTATGCATCCTACCGGTAGTTTCGAGCTCAACGTGTTGTATACTGTACCTATAATCATTTTGAACCGGAATTTCAACAAAAAAGTTTTCAATTTTTTGCGAAAAAACGTGATGGTTAGCCTTACTTTTTTTGAACGGATAAAATTCATAGTCACGGATTCCGAATGTTTCATTTATTTTTGATTATCAGTGTAATTATGAGTAGTTCAACGTTTGGTTTGCTTCAATTTGTTGCCTCGTTCGCGTGCAATCCAGGTTCGAAGCACAATGTGACCGAATTTCAAAATATGAAACTTCCAACAACCACTGCTTTCTTTATGCATCCTACCAGTAGTTTCGAGCTCAACGTGTTGTATACTGTACCTATAATCATTTTGAACCGGAATTTCAACAAAAAAAGTTTTCAATTTTTTGCGAAAAAACGTGATGGTTAGCCTTACTTTTTTTGAACGAATAAAATTCATAGTCACGGATTCCGAATGTTTCATTTATTTTTGATTATCAGTGTAATTATGAGTAGTTCAACGTTTGGTTTGCTTCAATTTGTTGCCTCGTTCGCGTGCAATCCAGGTTCGAAGCACAATGTGACCGAATTTCAAAATATGAAACTTCCAACAACCACTGCTTTCTTTATGCATCCTACCGGTAGTTTCGAGCTCAACGTGTTGTATACTGTACCTATAATCATTTTGAACCGGAATTTCAACAAAAAAAGTTTTCAATTTTTTGCGAAAAAACGTGATGATTAATTAGCCTTACTTTTTTTGAACGGATAAAATTCATAGTCACGGATTCCGAATGTTTCATTTATTTTTGATTATCAGTGTAATTATGAGTAGTTCAACGTTTGGTTTGCTTCAATTTGTTGCCTCGTTCGCGTGCAATCCAGGTTCGAAGCACAATGTGACCGAATTTCAAAATATGAAACTTCCAACAACCACTGCTTTCTTTATGCATCCTACCAGTAGTTTCGAGCTCAACGTGTTGTATACTGTACCTATAATCATTTTGAACCGGAATTTCAACAAAAAAAGTTTTCAATTTTTTGCGAAAAAACGTGATGGTTAGCCTTACTTTTTTTGAACGGATAAAATTCATAGTCACGGATTCCGAATGTTTCATTTATTTTTGATTATCAGTGTAATTATGAGTAGTTCAACGTTTGGTTTGCTTCAATTTGTTGCCTCGTTCGCGTGCAATCCAGGTTCGAAGCACAATGTGACCGAATTTCAAAATATGAAACTTCCAACAACCACTGCTTTCTTTATGCATCCTACCGGTAGTTTCGAGCTCAACGTGTTGTATACTGTACCTATAATCATTTTGAACCGGAATTTCAACAAAAAAAGTTTTCAATTTTTTGCGAAAAAACGTGATGGTTAGCCTTACTTTTTTTGAACGGATAAAATTCATAGTCACGGATTCCGAATGTTTCATTTATTTTTGATTATCAGTGTAATTATGAGTAGTTCAACGTTTGGTTTGCTTCAATTTGTTGCCTCGTTCGCGTGCAATCCAGGTTCGAAGCACAATGTGACCGAATTTCAAAATATGAAACTTCCAACAACCACTGCTTTCTTTATGCATCCTACCGGTAGTTTCGAGCTCAACGTGTTGTATACTGTACCTATAATCATTTTGAACCGGAATTTCAACAAAAAAGTTTTCAATTTTTTGCGAAAAAACGTGATGGTTAGCCTTACTTTTTTTGAACGAATAAAATTCATAGTCACGGATTCCGAATGTTTCATTTATTTTTGATTATCAGTGTAATTATGAGTAGTTCAACGTTTGGTTTGCTTCAATTTGTTGCCTCGTTCGCGTGCAATCCAGGTTCGAAGCACAATGTGACCGAATTTCAAAATATGAAACTTCCAACAACCACTGCTTTCTTTATGCATCCTACCAGTAGTTTCGAGCTCAACGTGTTGTATACTGTACCTATAATCATTTTGAACCGGAATTTCAACAAAAAAAGTTTTCAATTTTTTGCGAAAAAACGTGATGGTTAGCCTTACTTTTTTTGAACGAATAAAATTCATAGTCACGGATTCCGAATGTTTCATTTATTTTTGATTATCAGTGTAATTATGAGTAGTTCAACGTTTGGTTTGCTTCAATTTGTTGCCTCGTTCGCGTGCAATCCAGGTTCGAAGCACAATGTGACCGAATTTCAAAATATGAAACTTCCAACAACCACTGCTTTCTTTATGCATCCTACCGGTAGTTTCGAGCTCAACGTGTTGTATACTGTACCTATAATCATTTTGAACCGGAATTTCAACAAAAAAAGTTTTCAATTTTTTGCGAAAAAACGTGATGATTAGCCTTACTTTTTTTGAACGGATAAAATTCATAGTCACGGATTCCGAATGTTTCATTTATTTTTGATTATCAGTGTAATTATGAGTAGTTCAACGTTTGGTTTGCTTCAATTTGTTGCCTCGTTCGCGTGCAATCCAGGTTCGAAGCACAATGTGACCGAATTTCAAAATATGAAACTTCCAACAACCACTGCTTTCTTTATGCATCCTACCAGTAGTTTCGAGCTCAACGTGTTGTATACTGTACCTATAATCATTTTGAACCGGAATTTCAACAAAAAAAGTTTTCAATTTTTTGCGAAAAAACGTGATGGTTAGCCTTACTTTTTTTGAACGGATAAAATTCATAGTCACGGATTCCGAATGTTTCATTTATTTTTGATTATCAGTGTAATTATGAGTAGTTCAACGTTTGGTTTGCTTCAATTTGTTGCCTCGTTCGCGTGCAATCCAGGTTCGAAGCACAATGTGACCGAATTTCAAAATATGAAACTTCCAACAACCACTGCTTTCTTTATGCATCCTACCGGTAGTTTCGAGCTCAACGTGTTGTATACTGTACCTATAATCATTTTGAACCGGAATTTCAACAAAAAAGTTTTCAATTTTTTGCGAAAAAACGTGATGGTTAGCCTTACTTTTTTTGAACGAATAAAATTCATAGTCACGGATTCCGAATGTTTCATTTATTTTTGATTATCAGTGTAATTATGAGTAGTTCAACGTTTGGTTTGCTTCAATTTGTTGCCTCGTTCGCGTGCAATCCAGGTTCGAAGCACAATGTGACCGAATTTCAAAATATGAAACTTCCAACAACCACTGCTTTCTTTATGCATCCTACCGGTAGTTTCGAGCTCAACGTGTTGTATACTGTACCTATAATCATTTTGAACCGGAATTTCAACAAAAAAAGTTTTCAATTTTTTGCGAAAAAACGTGATGGTTAGCCTTACTTTTTTTGAACGGATAAAATTCATAGTCACGGATTCCGAATGTTTCATTTATTTTTGATTATCAGTGTAATTATGAGTAGTTCAACGTTTGGTTTGCTTCAATTTGTTGCCTCGTTCGCGTGCAATCCAGGTTCGAAGCACAATGTGACCGAATTTCAAAATATGAAACTTCCAACAACCACTGCTTTCTTTATGCATCCTACCGGTAGTTTCGAGCTCAACGTGTTGTATACTGTACCTATAATCATTTTGAACCGGAATTTCAACAAAAAAGTTTTCAATTTTTTGCGAAAAAACGTGATGGTTAGCCTTACTTTTTTTGAACGAATAAAATTCATAGTCACGGATTCCGAATGTTTCATTTATTTTTGATTATCAGTGTAATTATGAGTAGTTCAACGTTTGGTTTGCTTCAATTTGTTGCCTCGTTCGCGTGCAATCCAGGTTCGAAGCACAATGTGACCGAATTTCAAAATATGAAACTTCCAACAACCACTGCTTTCTTTATGCATCCTACCAGTAGTTTCGAGCTCAACGTGTTGTATACTGTACCTATAATCATTTTGAACCGCGGAATTTCAACAAAAAAAGTTTTCAATTTTTTGCGAAAAAACGTGATGGTTCACTTTTTTTGAACGAATAAAATTCATAGTCACGGATTCCGAATGTTTCATTTATTTTTGATTATCAGTGTAATTATGAGTAGTTCAACGTTTGGTTTGCTTCAATTTGTTGCCTCGTTCGCGTGCAATCCAGGTTCGAAGCACAATGTGACCGAATTTCAAAATATGAAACTTCCAACAACCACTGCTTTCTTTATGCATCCTACCGGTAGTTTCGAGCTAACCGTGTTGTATACTGTACCTATAATCATTTTGAACCGGAATTTCAACAAAAAAAGTTTTCAATTTTTTGCGAAAAAACGTGATGGTTAGCCTTACTTTTTTTGAACGAATAAAATTCATAGTCACGGATTCCGAATGTTTCATTTATTTTTGATTATCAGTGTAATTATGAGTAGTTCAACGTTTGGTTTGCTTCAATTTGTTGCCTCGTTCGCGTGCAATCCAGGTTCGAAGCACAATGTGACCGAATTTCAAAATATGAAACTTCCAACAACCACTGCTTTCTTTATGCATCCTACCGGTAGTTTCGAGCTCAACGTGTTGTATACTGTACCTATAATCATTTTGAACCGGAATTTCAACAAAAAAAAAGTTTTCAATTTTTTGCGAAAAAACGTGATGGTAAGCCTTACTTTTTTTGAACGGATAAAATTCATAGTCACGGATTCCGAATGTTTCATTTATTTTTGATTATCAGTGTAATTATGAGTAGTTCAACGTTTGGTTTGCTTCAATTTGTTGCCTCGTTCGCGTGCAATCCAGGTTCGAAGCACAATGTGACCGAATTTCAAAATATGAAACTTCCAACAACCACTGCTTTCTTTATGCATCCTACCAGTAGTTTCGAGCTCAACGTGTTGTATACTGTACCTATAATCATTTTGAACCGGAATTTCAACAAAAAAAGTTTTCAATTTTTTGCGAAAAAACGTGATGGTTAGCCTTACTTTTTTTGAACGGATAAAATTCATAGTCACGGATTCCGAATGTTTCATTTATTTTTGATTATCAGTGTAATTATGAGTAGTTCAACGTTTGGTTTGCTTCAATTTGTTGCCTCGTTCGCGTGCAATCCAGGTTCGAAGCACAATGTGACCGAATTTCAAAATATGAAACTTCCAACAACCACTGCTTTCTTTATGCATCCTACCGGTAGTTTCGAGCTTAACGTGTTGTATACTGTACCTATAATCATTTTGAACCGGAATTTCAACAAAAAATAAGTTTTCAATTTTTTGCGAAAAAACGTGATGTTAGCCTTACTTTTTTTGAACGGATAAAATTCATAGTCACGGATTCCAAATGTTTCATTTATTTTTGATTATCAGTGTAATTATGAGTAGTTCAACGTTTGGTTTGCTTCAATTTGTTGCCTCGTTCGCGTGCAATCCAGGTTCGAAGCACAATGTGACCGAATTTCAAAATATGAAACTTCCAACAACCACTGCTTTCTTTATGCATCCTACCGGTAGTTTCGAGCTCAACGTGTTGTATACTGTACCTATAATCATTTTGAACCGGAATTTCAACAAAAAAAAAGTTTTCAATTTTTTGCGAAAAAACGTGATGGTTAGCCTTACTTTTTTTGAACGAATAAAATTCATGGTCACGGATTCCGAATGTTTCATTTATTTTTGATTATCAGTGTAATTATGAGTAGTTCAACGTTTGGTTTGCTTCAATTTGTTGCCTCGTTCGCGTGCAATCCAGGTTCGAAGCACAATGTGACCGAATTTCAAAATATGAAACTTCCAACAACCACTGCTTTCTTTATGCATCCTACCGGTAGTTTCGAGCTCAACGTGTTGTATACTGTACCTATAATCATTTTGAACCGGAATTTCAACAAAAAAAAAGTTTTCAATTTTTTGCGAAAAAACGTGATGGTTAGCCTTACTTTTTTTGAAAGGATAAAATTCAGTCACGGATTCCGAATGTTTCATTTATTTTTGATTATCAGTGTAATTATGAGTAGTTCAACGTTTGGTTTGCTTCAATTTGTTGCCTCGTTCGCGTGCAATCCAGGTTCGAAGCACAATGTGACCGAATTTCAAAATATGAAACTTCCAACAACCACTGCTTTCTTTATGCATCCTACCAGTAGTTTCGAGCTCAACGTGTTGTATACTGTACCTATAATCATTTTGAACCGCAATTTCAACAAAAAAAGTTTTCAATTTTTTGCGAAAAAACGTGATGGTTAGCCTTACTTTTTTTGAACGGATAAAATTCATAGTCACGGATTCCGAATGTTTCATTTATTTTTGATTATCAGTGTAATTATGAGTAGTTCAACGTTTGGTTTGCTTCAATTTGTTGCCTCGTTCGCGTGCAATCCAGGTTCGAAGCACAATGTGACCGAATTTCAAAATATGAAACTTCCAACAACCACTGCTTTCTTTATGCATCCTACCGGTAGTTTCGAGCTCAACGTGTTGTATACTGTACCTATAATCATTTTGAACCGGAATTTCAACAAAAAAAAAGTTTTCAATTTTTTGCGAAAAAACGTGATGGTTAGCCTTACTTTTTTTGAACGAATAAAATTCATGGTCACGGATTCCGAATGTTTCATTTATTTTTGATTATCAGTGTAATTATGAGTAGTTCAACGTTTGGTTTGCTTCAATTTGTTGCCTCGTTCGCGTGCAATCCAGGTTCGAAGCACAATGTGACCGAATTTCAAAATATGAAACTTCCAACAACCACTGCTTTCTTTATGCATCCTACCGGTAGTTTCGAGCTCAACGTGTTGTATACTGTACCTATAATCATTTTGAACCGCAATTTCAACAAAAAAAGTTTTCAATTTTTTGCGAAAAAACGTGATGGTTAGCCTTACTTTTTTTGAACGGATAAAATTCATAGTCACGGATTCCGAATGTTTCATTTATTTTTGATTATCAGTGTAATTATGAGTAGTTCAACGTTTGGTTTGCTTCAATTTGTTGCCTCGTTCGCGTGCAATCCAGGTTCGAAGCACAATGTGACCGAATTTCAAAATATGAAACTTCCAACAACCACTGCTTTCTTTATGCATCCTACCGGTAGTTTCGAGCTCAACGTGTTGTATACTGTACCTATAATCATTTTGAACCGCAATTTCAACAAAAAAAGTTTTCAATTTTTTGCGAAAAAACGTGATGGTTAGCCTTACTTTTTTTGAACGAATAAAATTCATGGTCACGGATTCCGAATGTTTCATTTATTTTTGATTATCAGTGTAATTATGAGTAGTTCAACGTTTGGTTTGCTTCAATTTGTTGCCTCGTTCGCGTGCAATCCAGGTTCGAAGCACAATGTGACCGAATTTCAAAATATGAAACTTCCAACAACCACTGCTTTCTTTATGCATCCTACCGGTAGTTTCGAGCTAACCGTGTTGTATACTGTACCTATAATCATTTTGAACCGGAATTTCAACAAAAAAAGTTTTCAATTTTTTGCGAAAAAACGTGATGGTTAGCCTTACTTTTTTTGAACGAATAAAATTCATAGTCACGGATTCCGAATGTTTCATTTATTTTTGATTATCAGTGTAATTATGAGTAGTTCAACGTTTGGTTTGCTTCAATTTGTTGCCTCGTTCGCGTGCAATCCAGGTTCGAAGCACAATGTGACCGAATTTCAAAATATGAAACTTCCAACAACCACTGCTTTCTTTATGCATCCTACCGGTAGTTTCGAGCTCAACGTGTTGTATACTGTACCTATAATCATTTTGAACCGGAATTTCAACAAAAAAAAAGTTTTCAATTTTTTGCGAAAAAACGTGATGGTTAGCCTTACTTTTTTTGAACGGATAAAATTCATAGTCACGGATTCCGAATGTTTCATTTATTTTTGATTATCAGTGTAATTATGAGTAGTTCAACGTTTGGTTTGCTTCAATTTGTTGCCTCGTTCGCGTGCAATCCAGGTTCGAAGCACAATGTGACCGAATTTCAAAATATGAAACTTCCAACAACCACTGCTTTCTTTATGCATCCTACCGGTAGTTTCGAGCTCAACGTGTTGTATACTGTACCTATAATCATTTTGAACCGGAATTTCAACAAAAAAAAGTTTTCAATTTTTTGCGAAAAAACGTGATGGTTAGCCTTACTTTTTTTGAACGGATAAAATTCATAGTCACGGATTCCAAATGTTTCATTTATTTTTGATTATCAGTGTAATTATGAGTAGTTCAACGTTTGGTTTGCTTCAATTTGTTGCCTCGTTCGCGTGCAATCCAGGTTCGAAGCACAATGTGACCGAATTTCAAAATATGAAACTTCCAACAACCACTGCTTTCTTTATGCATCCTACCGGTAGTTTCGAGCTCAACGTGTTGTATACTGTACCTATAATCATTTTGAACCGGAATTTCAACAAAAAATAAGTTTTCAATTTTTTGCGAAAAAACGTGATGGTTAGCCTTACTTTTTTTGAACGGATAAAATTCATAGTCACGGATTCCAAATGTTTCATTTATTTTTGATTATCAGTGTAATTATGAGTAGTTCAATGTTTGGTTTGCTTCAATTTGTTGCCTCGTTCGCGTGCAATCCAGGTTCGAAGCACAATGTGACCGAATTTCAAAATATGAAACTTCCAACAACCACTGCTTTCTTTATGCATCCTACCGGTAGTTTCGAGCTCAACGTGTTGTATACTGTACCTATAATCATTTTGAACCGGAATATCAACAAAAAATAAGTTTTCAATTTTTTGCGAAAAAACGTGATGGTTAGCCTTACTTTTTTTGAACGGATAAAATTCATAGTCACGGATTCCAAATGTTTCATTTATTTTTGATTATCAGTGTAATTATGAGTAGTTCAACGTTTGGTTTGCTTCAATTTGTTGCCTCGTTCGCGTGCAATCCAGGTTCGAAGCACAATGTGACCGAATTTCAAAATATGAAACTTCCAACAACCACTGCTTTCTTTATGCATCCTACCGGTAGTTTCGAGCTCAACGTGTTGTATACTGTACCTATAATCATTTTGAACCGGAATTTCAACAAAAAAAGTTTTCAATTTTTTGCGAAAAAACGTGATGGTTAGCCTTACTTTTTTTGAACGGATAAAATTCATAGTCACGGATTCCGAATGTTTCATATATTTTTGATTATCAGTGTAATTATGAGTAGTTCAACGTTTGGTTTGCATAAGTTTGTTGCCTCGTTCGCGTGCAATCCAGGTTCGAAGCACAATGTGACCGAATTTCAAAATATGAAACTTCCAACAACCACTGCTTTCTTTATGCATCCTACCGGTAGTTTCGAGCTCAACGTGTTGTATACTGTACCTATAATCATTTTGAACCGGAATTTCAACAAAAAAAAAGTTTTCAATTTTTTGCGAAAAAACGTGATGGTAAGCCTTACTTTTTTTGAACGGATAAAATTCATAGTCACGGATTCCAAATGATTCATTTATTTTTGATTATCAGTGTAATTATGAGTAGTTCAACGTTTGGTTTGCTTCAATTTGTTGCCTCGTTCGCGTGCAATCCAGGTTCGAAGCACAATGTGACCGAATTTCAAAATATGAAACTTCCAACAACCACTGCTTTCTTTATGCATCCTACCGGTAGTTTCGAGCTCAACGTGTTGTATACTGTACCTATAATCATTTTGAACCGGAATTTCAACAAAAAAAGTTTTCAATTTTTTGCGAAAAAACGTGATGGTTAGCCTTACTTTTTTTGAACGGATAAAATTCATAGTCACGGATTCCAAATGTTTCATTTATTTTTGATTATCAGTGTAATTATGAGTAGTTCAACGTTTGGTTTGCTTCAATTTGTTGCCTCGTTCGCGTGCAATCCAGGTTCGAAGCACAATGTGACCGAATTTCAAAATATGAAACTTCCAACAACCACTGCTTTCTTTATGCATCCTACCGGTAGTTTCGAGCTAACCGTGTTATATACTGTACCTATAATCATTTTGAACCGGAATTTCAACAAAAAAAAAGTTTTCAATTTTTTGCGAAAAAACGTGATGGTTAGCCTTACTTTTTTTGAACGGATAAAATTCATAGTCACGGATTCCAAATGTTTCATTTATTTTTGATTATCAGTGTAATTATGAGTAGTTCAACGTTTGGTTTGCTTCAATTTGTTGCCTCGTTCGCGTGCAATCCAGGTTCGAAGCACAATGTGACCGAATTTCAAAATATGAAACTTCCAACAACCACTGCTTTCTTTATGCATCCTACCGGTAGTTTCGAGCTCAACGTGTTGTATACTGTACCTATAATCATTTTGAACCGGAATTTCAACAAAAAAAAAGTTTTCAATTTTTTGCGAAAAAACGTGATGGTTAAGTCACGGATTCCGAATGTTTCATTTATTTTTGATTATCAGTGTAATTATGAGTAGTTCAACGTTTGGTTTGCTTCAATTTGTTGCCTCGTTCGCGTGCAATCCAGGTTCGAAGCACAATGTGACCGAATTTCAAAATATGAAACTTCCAACAACCACTGCTTTCTTTATGCATCCTACCGGTAGTTTCGAGCTCAACGTGTTGTATACTGTACCTATAATCATTTTGAACCGGAATTTCAACAAAAAAAAAGTTTTCAATTTTTTGCGAAAAAACGTGATGGTTAGCCTTACTTTTTTTGAACGAATAAAATTCATAGTCACGGATTCCGAATGTTTCATTTATTTTTGATTATCAGTGTAATTATGAGTAGTTCAACGTTTGGTTTGCTTCAATTTGTTGCCTCGTTCGCGTGCAATCCAGGTTCGAAGCACAATGTGACCGAATTTCAAAATATGAAACTTCCAACAACCACTGCTTTCTTTATGCATCCTACCGGTAGTTTCGAGCTCAACGTGTTGTATACTGTACCTATAATCATTTTGAACCGGGATTTCAACAAAAAAAAAGTTTTCAATTTTTTGCGAAAAAACGTGATGTGAGCCTTACTTTTTTTGAACGGATAAAATTCATAGTCACGGATTCCGAATGTTTCATTTATTTTTGATTATCAGTGTAATTATGAGTAGTTCAACGTTTGGTTTGCTTCAATTTGTTGCCTCGTTCGCGTGCAATCCAGGTTCGAAGCACAATGTGACCGAATTTCAAAATATGAAACTTCCAACAACCACTGCTTTCTTTATGCATCCTACCAGTAGTTTCGAGCTCAACGTGTTGTATACTGTACCTATAATCATTTTGAACCGGAATTTCAACAAAAAAAGTTTTCAATTTTTTGCGAAAAAACGTGATGTTAGCCTTACTTTTTTTGAACGAATAAAATTCATAGTCACGGATTCCGAATGTTTCATATATTTTTGATTATCAGTGTATTTATGAGTAGTTCAACGTTTGGTTTGCATAAGTTTGTTGCCTAGTTCGCGTGCAATCCAGGTTCGAAGCACAATGTGACCGAATTTCAAAATATGAAACTTCCAACAACCACTGCTTTCTTTATGCATCCTACCAGTAGTTTCGAGCTCAACGTGTTGTATACTGTACCAATAATCATTTTGAACCGGGATTTCAAAAAAAAAAGTTTTCAATTTTTTACGAAAAAACGTGATGGTTAGCCTTACTTTTTTTGAACGGATAAAATTCATAGTCACGGATTCCGAATGTTTCATTTATTTTTGATTATCAGTGTAATTATGAGTAGTTCAACGTTTGGTTTGCATAAGTTTGTTGCCTCGTTCGCGTGCAATCCAGGTTCGAAGCACAATGTGACCGAATTTCAAAATATGAAACTTCCAACAACCACTGCTTTCTTTATGCATCCTACCGGTAGTTTCGAGCTCAACGTGTTGTATACTGTACCTATAATCATTTTGAACCGGAATTTCAACAAAAAAAAAGTTTTCAATTTTTTGCGAAAAAACGTGATGGTTAGCCTTACTTTTTTTGAACGGATGAAATTCATAGTCACGGATTCCGAATGTTTCATTTATTTTTGATTATCAGTGTAATTATGAGTAGTTCAACGTTTGGTTTGCATAAGTTTGTTGCCTCGTTCGCGTGCAATCCAGGTTCGAAGCACAATGTGACCGAATTTCAAAATATGAAACTTCCAACAACCACTGCTTTCTTTATGCATCCTACCGGTAGTTTCGAGCTAACCGTGTTGTATACTGTACCTATAATCAATTTGAACCGGAATTTCAACAAAAAAAAAGTTTTCAATTTTTTGCGAAAAAACGTGATGGTTAGCCTTACTTTTTTTGAACGGATGAAATTCATAGTCACGGATTCCGAATGTTTCATTTATTTTTGATTATCAGTGTAATTATGAGTAGTTCAACGTTTGGTTTGCATAAGTTTGTTGCCTCGTTCGCGTGCAATCCAGGTTCGAAGCACAATGTGACCGAATTTCAAAATATGAAACTTCCAACAACCACTGCTTTCTTTATGCATCCTACCGGTAGTTTCGAGCTCAACGTGTTGTATACTGTACCTATAATCATTTTGAACCGGAATTTCAACAAAAAAAAAGTTTTCAATTTTTTGCGAAAAAACGTGATGGTTAGCCTTACTTTTTTTGAACGGATGAAATTCATAGTCACGGATTCCGAATGTTTCATTTATTTTTGATTATCAGTGTAATTATGAGTAGTTCAACGTTTGGTTTGCATAAGTTTGTTGCCTCGTTCGCGTGCAATCCAGGTTCGAAGCACAATGTGACCGAATTTCAAAATATGAAACTTCCAACAACCACTGCTTTCTTTATGCATCCTACCGGTAGTTTCGAGCTAACCGTGTTGTATACTGTACCTATAATCATTTTGAACCGGAATTTCAACAAAAAAAAAGTTTTCAATTTTTTGCGAAAAAACGTGATGGTTAGCCTTACTTTTTTTGAACGGATAAAATTCATAGTCACGGATTCCGAATGTTTCATATATTTTTGATTATCAGTGTAATTATGAGTAGTTCAACGTTTGGTTTGCTTCAATTTGTTGCCTCGTTCGCGTGCAATCCAGGTTCGAAGCACAATGTGACCGAATTTCTAAATATGAAACTTCCAACAACCACTGCTTTCTTTATGCATCCTACCGGTAGTTTCGAGCTAACCGTGTTGTATACTGTACCTATAATCATTTTGAACCGGAATTTCAACAAAAAAAAAGTTTTCAATTTTTTGCGAAAAAACGTGATGGTTAGCCTTACTGTTTTTGAACGGATAAAATTCATAGTCACGGATTCCGAATGTTTCATTTATTTTTGATTATCAGTGTAATTATGAGTAGTTCAACGTTTGGTTTGCTTCAATTTGTTGCCTCGTTCGCGTGCAATCCAGGTTCGAAGCACAATGTGACCGAATTTCAAAATATGAAACTTCCAACAACCACTGCTTTCTTTATGCATCCTACCGGTAGTTTCGAGCTAACCGTGTTGTATACTGTACCTATAATCATTTTGAACCGGAATTTCAACAAAAAAAAAGTTTTCAATTTTTTGCGAAAAAACGTGATGGTTAGCCTTACTTTTTTTGAACGGATAAAATTCATAGTCACGGATTCCGAATGTTTCATTTATTTTTGATTATCAGTGTAATTATGAGTAGTTCAACGTTTGGTTTGCTTCAATTTGTTGCCTCGTTCGCGTGCAATCCAGGTTCGAAGCACAATGTGACCGAATTTCTAAATATGAAACTTCCAACAACCACTGCTTTCTTTATGCATCCTACCGGTAGTTTCGAGCTAACCGTGTTGTATACTGTACCTATAATCATTTTGAACCGGAATTTCAACAAAAAAAAAGTTTTCAATTTTTTGCGAAAAAACGTGATGGTTAGCCTTACTGTTTTTGAACGGATAAAATTCATAGTCACGGATTCCGAATGTTTCATTTATTTTTGATTATCAGTGTAATTATGAGTAGTTCAACGTTTGGTTTGCATAAGTTTGTTGCCTCGTTCGCGTGCAATCCAGGTTCGAAGCACAATGTGACCGAATTTCAAAATATGAAACTTCCAACAACCACTGCTTTCTTTATGCATCCTACCGGTAGTTTCGAGCTCAACGTGTTGTATACTGTACCTATAATCATTTTGAACCGGAATTTCAACAAAAAAAAAGTTTTCAATTTTTTGCGAAAAAACGTGATGGTTAGCCTTACTTTTTTTGAACGGATGAAATTCATAGTCACGGATTCCGAATGTTTCATTTATTTTTGATTATCAGTGTAATTATGAGTAGTTCAACGTTTGGTTTGCATAAGTTTGTTGCCTCGTTCGCGTGCAATCCAGGTTCGAAGCACAATGTGACCGAATTTCAAAATATGAAACTTCCAACAACCACTGCTTTCTTTATGCATCCTACCGGTAGTTTCGAGCTCAACGTGTTGTATACTGTACCTATAATCATTTTGAACCGGAATTTCAGCAAAAAAAAAGTTTTCAATTTTTTGCGAAAAAACGTGATGGTTAGCCTTACTTTTTTTGAACGGATAAAATTCATAGTCACGGATTCCGAATGTTTCATTTATTTTTGATTATCAGTGTAATTATGAGTAGTTCAACGTTTGGTTTGCTTCAATTTGTTGCCTCGTTCGCGTGCAATCCAGGTTCGAAGCACAATGTGACCGAATTTCTAAATATGAAACTTCCAACAACCACTGCTTTCTTTATGCATCCTACCGGTAGTTTCGAGCTAACCGTGTTGTATACTGTACCTATAATCATTTTGAACCGGAATTTCAACAAAAAAAAAGTTTTCAATTTTTTGCGAAAAAACGTGATGGTTAGCCTTACTTTTTTTGAACGGATAAAATTCATAGTCACGGATTCCGAATGTTTCATTTATTTTTGATTATCAGTGTAATTATGAGTAGTTCAACGTTTGGTTTGCTTCAATTTGTTGCCTCGTTCGCGTGCAATCCAGGTTCGAAGCACAATGTGACCGAATTTCTAAATATGAAACTTCCAACAACCACTGCTTTCTTTATGCATCCTACCGGTAGTTTCGAGCTAACCGTGTTGTATACTGTACCTATAATCATTTTGAACCGGAATTTCAACAAAAAAAAAGTTTTCAATTTTTTGCGAAAAAACGTGATGGTTAGCCTTACTTTTTTTGAACGGATAAAATTCATAGTCACGGATTCCGAATGTTTCATTTATTTTTGATTATCAGTGTAATTATGAGTAGTTCAACGTTTGGTTTGCATAAGTTTGTTGCCTCGTTCGCGTGCAATCCAGGTTCGAAGCACAATGTGACCGAATTTCAAAATATGAAACTTCCAACAACCACTGCTTTCTTTATGCATCCTACCGGTAGTTTCGAGCTCAACGTGTTGTATACTGTACCTATAATCATTTTGAACCGGAATTTCAACAAAAAAAAAGTTTTCAATTTTTTGCGAAAAAACGTGATGGTTAGCCTTACTTTTTTTGAACGGATGAAATTCATAGTCACGGATTCCGAATGTTTCATTTATTTTTGATTATCAGTGTAATTATGAGTAGTTCAACGTTTGGTTTGCATAAGTTTGTTGCCTCGTTCGCGTGCAATCCAGGTTCGAAGCACAATGTGACCGAATTTCAAAATATGAAACTTCCAACAACCACTGCTTTCTTTATGCATCCTACCGGTAGTTTCGAGCTAACCGTGTTGTATACTGTACCTATAATCATTTTGAACCGGAATTTCAACAAAAAAAAAGTTTTCAATTTTTTGCGAAAAAACGTGATGGTTAGCCTTACTTTTTTTGAACGGATAAAATTCATAGTCACGGATTCCGAATGTTTCATTTATTTTTGATTATCAGTGTAATTATGAGTAGTTCAACGTTTGGTTTGCTTCAATTTGTTGCCTCGTTCGCGTGCAATCCAGGTTCGAAGCACAATGTGACCGAATTTCTAAATATGAAACTTCCAACAACCACTGCTTTCTTTATGCATCCTACCGGTAGTTTCGAGCTAACCGTGTTGTATACTGTACCTATAATCATTTTGAACCGGAATTTCAACAAAAAAAAAGTTTTCAATTTTTTGCGAAAAAACGTGATGGTTAGTTAGCCTTACTTTTTTTGAACGGATAAAATTCATAGTCACGGATTCCGAATGTTTCATTTATTTTTGATTATCAGTGTAATTATGAGTAGTTCAACGTTTGGTTTGCATAAGTTTGTTGCCTCGTTCGCGTGCAATCCAGGTTCGAAGCACAATGTGACCGAATTTCAAAATATGAAACTTCCAACAACCACTGCTTTCTTTATGCATCCTACCGGTAGTTTCGAGCTAACCGTGTTGTATACTGTACCTATAATCATTTTGAACCGGAATTTCAACAAAAAAAAGTTCTCAATTTTTTACAAAAAAAACGTGATGGTAAGCCTTACTTTTTTTGAACGGATAAAATTCATAGTCACGGATTCCGAATGTTTCATATATTTTTGATTATCAGTGTAATTATGAGTAGTTCAACGTTTGGTTTGCTTCAATTTGTTGCCTCGTTCGCGTGCAATCCAGGTTCGAAGCACAATGTGACCGAATTTCAAAATATGAAACTTCCAACAACCACTGCTTTCTTTATGCATCCTACCGGTAGTTTCGAGCTCAACGTGTTGTATACTGTACCTATAATCATTTTGAACCGGAATTTCAACAAAAAAAGTTTTCAATTTTTTGCGAAAAAACGTGATGGTTAGCCTTACTTTTTTTGAACGGATAAAATTCATAGTCACGGATTCCGAATGTTTCATTTATTTTTGATTATCAGTGTAATTATGAGTAGTTCAACGTTTGGTTTGTTTCAATTTGTTGCCTCGTTCGCGTGCAATCCAGGTTCGAAGCACAATGTGACCGAATTTCAAAATATGAAACTTCCAACAACCACTGCTTTCTTTATGCATCCTACCGGTAGTTTCGAGCTCAACGTGTTGTATACTGTACCTATAATCATTTTGAACCGGAATTTCAACAAAAAAAGTTTTCAATTTTTTGCGAAAAAACGTGATGAGCCTTACTTTTTTTGAACGAATAAAATTCATAGTCACGGATTCCGAATGTTTCATTTATTTTTGATTATCAGTGTAATTATGAGTAGTTCAACGTTTGGTTTGCTTCAATTTGTTGCCTCGTTCGCGTGCAATCCAGGTTCGAAGCACAATGTGACCGAATTTCAAAATATGAAACTTCCAACAACCACTGCTTTCTTTATGCATCCTACCGGTAGTTTCGAGCTCAACGTGTTGTATACTGTACCTATAATCATTTTGAACCGGAATTTCAACAAAAAAAGTTTTCAATTTTTTGCGAAAAAACGTGATGGTTAGCCTTACTTTTTTTGAACGGATAAAATTCATAGTCACGGATTCCGAATGTTTCATTTATTTTTGATTATCAGTGTAATTATGAGTAGTTCAACGTTTGGTTTGCTTCAATTTGTTGCCTCGTTCGCGTGCAATCCAGGTTCGAAGCACAATGTGACCGAATTTCAAAATATGAAACTTCCAACAACCACTGCTTTCTTTATGCATCCTACCGGTAGTTTCGAGCTCAACGTGTTGTATACTGTACCTATAATCATTTTGAACCGGAATTTCAACAAAAAAAAGTTCTCAATTTTTTACAAAAAAAACGTGATGGTTAGCCTTACTTTTTTTGAACGGATAAAATTCATAGTCACGGATTCCGAATGTTTCATATATTTTTGATTATCAGTGTAATTATGAGTAGTTCAACGTTTGGTTTGCATAAGTTTGTTGCCTCGTTCTCGTGCAATCCAGGTTCGAAGCACAATGTGACCGAATTACAAAATATGAAACTTCCAACAACCACTGCTTTCTTTATGCATCCTAAAGGTAGTTTCGAGCTCAACGTGTTGTATACTGTACCTATAATCATTTTGAACCGGAATTTCAACAAAAAAAAGTTCTCAATTTTTTACCAAAAAAACATGATGGTAAGCCTTACTTTTTTTGAACGGATAAAATTCATAGTCACGGATTCCGAATGTTTCATTTATTTTTGATTATCAGTGTAATTATGAGTAGTTCAACGTTTGGTTTGCATAAGTTTGTTGCCTCGTTCTCGTGCAATCCAGGTTCGAAGCACAATGTGACCGAATTTCAAAATATGAAACTTCCAACAACCACTGCTTTCTTTATGCATCCTACCGGTAGTTTCGAGCTAACCGTGTTGTATACTGTACCTATAATCATTTTGAACCGGAATTTCAACAAAAAAAAAGTTTTCAATTTTTTGCGAAAAAACGTGATGGTTAGTTAGCCTTACATTTTTTGAACGGATAAAATTCATAGTCACGGATTCCGAATGTTTCATTTATTTTTGATTATCAGTGTAATTATGAGTAGTTCAACGTTTGGTTTGCATAAGTTTGTTGCCTCGTTCGCGTGCAATCCAGGTTCGAAGCACAATGTGACCGAATTTCAAAATATGAAACTTCCAACAACCACTGCTTTCTTTATGCATCCTACCGGTAGTTTCGAGCTAACCGTGTTGTATACTGTACCTATAATCATTTTGAACCGGAATTTCAACAAAAAAAAGTTCTCAATTTTTTACAAAAAAAACGTGATGGTTAGCCTTACTTTTTTTGAACGGATAAAATTCATAGTCACGGATTCCGAATGTTTCATTTATTTTTGATTATCAGTGTAATTATGAGTAGTTCAACGTTTGGTTTGCTTCAATTTGTTGCCTCGTTCGCGTGCAATCCAGGTTCGAAGCACAATGTGACCGAATTTCTAAATATGAAACTTCCAACAACCACTGCTTTCTTTATGCATCCTACCGGTAGTTTCGAGCTAACCGTGTTGTATACTGTACCTATAATCATTTTGAACCGGAATTTCAACAAAAAAAAAGTTTTCAATTTTTTGCGAAAAAACGTGATGGTTAGTTAGCCTTACATTTTTTGAACGGATAAAATTCATAGTCACGGATTCCGAATGTTTCATTTATTTTTGATTATCAGTGTAATTATGAGTAGTTCAACGTTTGGTTTGCTTCAATTTGTTGCCTCGTTCGCGTGCAATCCAGGTTCGAAGCACAATGTGACCGAATTTCAAAATATGAAACTTCCAACAACCACTGCTTTCTTTATGCATCCTACCAGTAGTTTCGAGCTCAACGTGTTGTATACTGTACCTATAATCATTTTGAACCGGAATTTCAACAAAAAAAGTTTTCAATTTTTTGCGAAAAAACGTGATGGTTAGCCTTACTTTTTTTGAACGAATAAAATTCATAGTCACGGATTCCGAATGTTTCATTTATTTTTGATTATCAGTGTAATTATGAGTAGTTCAACGTTTGGTTTGCTTCAATTTGTTGCCTCGTTCGCGTGCAATCCAGGTTCGAAGCACAATGTGACCGAATTTCAAAATATGAAACTTCCAACAACCACTGCTTTCTTTATGCATCCTACCAGTAGTTTCGAGCTCAACGTGTTGTATACTGTACCTATAATCATTTTGAACCGGAATTTCAACAAAAAAAGTTTTCAATTTTTTGCGAAAAAACGTGATGGTTGGCCTTACTTTTTTTGAACGAATAAAATTCATAGTCACGGATTCCGAATGTTTCATTTATTTTTGATTATCAGTGTAATTATGAGTAGTTCAACGTTTGGTTTGCATAAGTTTGTTGCCTCGTTCTCGTGCAATCCAGGTTCGAAGCACAATGTGACCGAATTTCAAAATATGAAACTTCCAACAACCACTGCTTTCTTTATGCATCCTAAAGGTAGTTTCGAGCTCAACGTGTTGTATACTGTACCTATAATCATTTTGAACCGGAATTTCAACAAAAAAAAGTTCTCAATTTTTTACAAAAAAAACGTGATGGTTAGCCTTACTTTTTTTGAACGGATAAAATTCATAGTCACGGATTCCGAATGTTTCATTTATTTTTGATTATCAGTGTAATTATGAGTAGTTCAACGTTTGGTTTGCATAAGTTTGTTGCCTCGTTCGCGTGCAATCCAGGTTCGAAGCACAATGTGACCGAATTTCAAAATATGAAACTTCCAACAACCACTGCTTTCTTTATACATCCTACCGGTAGTTTCGAGCTCAACGTGTTGTATACTGTACCTATAATCATTTTGAACCGGAATTTCAACAAAAAAAAGTTTTCAATTTTTTACAAAAAAACGTGATGGTTAGCCTTAATTTTTTTGAACGGATAAAATTCATAGTCACGGATTCCGAATGTTTCATATATTTTTGATTATCAGTGTAATTATGAGTAGTTCAACGTTTGGTTTGCATAAGTTTGTTGCCTCGTTCTCGTGCAATCCAGGTTCGAAGCACAATGTGACCGAATTTCAAAATATGAAACTTCCAACAACCACTGCTTTCTTTATGCATCCTAAAGGTAGTTTCGAGCTCAACGTGTTGTATACTGTACCTATAATCATTTTGAACCGGAATTTCAACAAAAAAAAGTTCTCAATTTTTTACAAAAAAACGTGATGGTTAGCCTTACTTTTTTTGAACGGATAAAATTCATAGTCACGGATTCCGAATGTTTCATATATTTTTGATTATCAGTGTAATTATGAGTAGTTCAACGTTTGGTTTGCATAAGTTTGTTGCCTCGTTCTCGTGCAATCCAGGTTCGAAGCACAATGTGACCGAATTTCAAAATATGAAACTTCCAACAACCACTGCTTTCTTTGTACATCCTACCGGTAGTTTCGAGCTCAACGTGTTGTATACTGTACCTATAATCATTTTGAACCGGAATTTCAACAAAAAAAAGTTTTCAATTTTTTACAAAAAAACGTGATGGTTAGCCTTAATTTTTTTGAACGGATAAAATTCATAGTCACGGATTCCGAATGTTTCATATATTTTTGATTATCAGTGTAATTATGAGTAGTTCAACGTTTGGTTTGCATAAGTTTGTTGCCTCGTTCGCGTGCAATCCAGGTTCGAAGCACAATGTGACCGAATTTCAAAATATGAAACTTCCAACAACCACTGCTTTCTTTATGCATCCTACCAGTAGTTTCGAGCTCAACGTGTTGTATACTGTACCTATAATCATTTTGAACCGGAATTTCAACAAAAAAAGTTTTCAATTTTTTGCGAAAAAACGTGATGGCTGGCCTTACTTTTTTTGAACGAATAAAATTCATAGTCACGGATTCCGAATGTTTCATTTATTTTTGATTATCAGTGTAATTATGAGTAGTTCAACGTTTGGTTTGCTTCAATTTGTTGCCTCGTTCGCGTGCAATCCAGGTTCGAAGCACAATGTGACCGAATTTCAAAATATGAAACTTCCAACAACCACTGCTTTCTTTATGCATCCTACCGGTAGTTTCGAGCTAACCGTGTTGTATACTGTACCTATAATCATTTTGAACCGGAATTTCAACAAAAAAAAAGTTTTCAATTTTTTGCGAAAAAACGTGATGGTTAGCCTTACTTTTTTTGAACGGATAAAATTCATAGTCACGGATTCCGAATGTTTCATTTATTTTTGATTATCAGTGTAATTATGAGTAGTTCAACGTTTGGTTTGCATAAGTTTGTTGCCTCGTTCGCGTGCAATCCAGGTTCGAAGCACAATGTGACCGAATTTCAAAATATGAAACTTCCAACAACCACTGCATTCTTTAAACATCCTACCGGTAGTTTCGAGCTCAACGTGTTGTATACTGTACCTATAATCATTTTGAACCGGAATTTCAACAAAAAAAAGTTTTCAATTTTTTACAAAAAAACGTGATGGCTAGCCTTAATTTTTTTGAACGGATAAAATTCATAGTCACGGATTCCGAATGTTTCATATATTTTTGATTATCAGTGTAATTATGAGTAGTTCAACGTTTGGTTTGCATAAGTTTGTTGCCTCGTTCGCGTGCAATCCAGGTTCGAAGCACAATGTGACCGAATTTCAAAATATGAAACTTCCAACAACCACTGCTTTCTTTATACATCCTACCGGTAGTTTCGAGCTCAACGTGTTGTATACTGTACCTATAATCATTTTGAACCGGAATTTCAACAAAAAAAGTTTTCAATTTTTTGCGAAAAAACGTGATGGTTAGCCTTAATTTTTTTGAACGGATAAAATTCATAGTCACGGATTCCGAATGTTTCATATATTTTTGATTATCAGTGTAATTATGAGTAGTTCAACGTTTGGTTTGCATAAGTTTGTTGCCTCGTTCGCGTGCAATCCAGGTTCGAAGCACAATGTGACCGAATTTCAAAATATGAAACTTCCAACAACCACTGCTTTCTTTATGCATCCTAAAGGTAGTTTCGAGCTCAACGTGTTGTATACTGTACCTATAATCATTTTGAACCGGAATTTCAACAAAAAAAAGTTCTCAATTTTTTACAAAAAAACGTGATGGTTAGCCTTACTTTTTTTGAACGGATAAAATTCATAGTCACGGATTCCGAATGTTTCATATATTTTTGATTATCAGTGTAATTATGAGTAGTTCAACGTTTGGTTTGCATAAGTTTGTTGCCTCGTTCTCGTGCAATCCAGGTTCGAAGCACAATGTGACCGAATTTCAAAATATGAAACTTCCAACAACCACTGCTTTCTTTGTACATCCTACCGGTAGTTTCGAGCTCAACGTGTTGTATACTGTACCTATAATCATTTTGAACCGGAATTTCAACAAAAAAAAGTTTTCAATTTTTTACAAAAAAACGTGATGGTTAGCCTTAATTTTTTTGAACGGATAAAATTCATAGTCACGGATTCCGAATGTTTCATATATTTTTGATTATCAGTGTAATTATGAGTAGTTCAACGTTTGGTTTGCATAAGTTTGTTGCCTCGTTCTCGTGCAATCCAGGTTCGAAGCACAATGTGACCGAATTTCAAAATATGAAACTTCCAACAACCACTGCTTTCTTTATGCATCCTAAAGGTAGTTTCGAGCTCAACGTGTTGTATACTGTACCTATAATCATTTTGAACCGGAATTTCAACAAAAAAAAGTTCTCAATTTTTTACAAAAAAACGTGATGGTTAGCCTTACTTTTTTTGAACGGATAAAATTCATAGTCACGGATTCCGAATGTTTCATATATTTTTGATTATCAGTGTAATTATGAGTAGTTCAACGTTTGGTTTGCATAAGTTTGTTGCCTCGTTCTCGTGCAATCCAGGTTCGAAGCACAATGTGACCGAATTTCAAAATATGAAACTTCCAACAACCACTGCTTTCTTTGTACATCCTACCGGTAGTTTCGAGCTCAACGTGTTGTATACTGTACCTATAATCATTTTGAACCGGAATTTCAACAAAAAAAAGTTTTCAATTTTTTACAAAAAAACGTGATGGTTAGCCTTAATTTTTTTGAACGGATAAAATTCATAGTCACGGATTCCGAATGTTTCATATATTTTTGATTATCAGTGTAATTATGAGTAGTTCAACGTTTGGTTTGCATAAGTTTGTTGCCTCGTTCGCGTGCAATCCAGGTTCGAAGCACAATGTGACCGAATTTCAAAATATGAAACTTCCAACAACCACTGCTTTCTTTATGCATCCTACCAGTAGTTTCGAGCTCAACGTGTTGTATACTGTACCTATAATCATTTTGAACCGGAATTTCAACAAAAAAAGTTTTCAATTTTTTGCGAAAAAACGTGATGGCTGGCCTTACTTTTTTTGAACGAATAAAATTCATAGTCACGGATTCCGAATGTTTCATTTATTTTTGATTATCAGTGTAATTATGAGTAGTTCAACGTTTGGTTTGCTTCAATTTGTTGCCTCGTTCGCGTGCAATCCAGGTTCGAAGCACAATGTGACCGAATTTCAAAATATGAAACTTCCAACAACCACTGCTTTCTTTATGCATCCTACCGGTAGTTTCGAGCTAACCGTGTTGTATACTGTACCTATAATCATTTTGAACCGGAATTTCAACAAAAAAAAAGTTTTCAATTTTTTGCGAAAAAACGTGATGGTTAGCCTTACTTTTTTTGAACGGATAAAATTCATAGTCACGGATTCCGAATGTTTCATTTATTTTTGATTATCAGTGTAATTATGAGTAGTTCAACGTTTGGTTTGCATAAGTTTGTTGCCTCGTTCGCGTGCAATCCAGGTTCGAAGCACAATGTGACCGAATTTCAAAATATGAAACTTCCAACAACCACTGCATTCTTTAAACATCCTACCGGTAGTTTCGAGCTCAACGTGTTGTATACTGTACCTATAATCATTTTGAACCGGAATTTCAACAAAAAAAAGTTTTCAATTTTTTACAAAAAAACGTGATGGCTAGCCTTAATTTTTTTGAACGGATAAAATTCATAGTCACGGATTCCGAATGTTTCATATATTTTTGATTATCAGTGTAATTATGAGTAGTTCAACGTTTGGTTTGCATAAGTTTGTTGCCTCGTTCTCGTGCAATCCAGGTTCGAAGCACAATGTGACCGAATTTCAAAATATGAAACTTCCAACAACCACTGCTTTCTTTATACATCCTACCGGTAGTTTCGAGCTCAACGTGTTGTATACTGTACCTATAATCATTTTGAACCGGAATTTCAACAAAAAAAAGTTTTCAATTTTTTACAAAAAAACGTGATGGCTAGCCTTAATTTTTTTGAACGGATAAAATTCATAGTCACGGATTCCGAATGTTTCATATATTTTTGATTATCAGTGTAATTATGAGTAGTTCAACGTTTGGTTTGCATAAGTTTGTTGCCTCGTTCGCGTGCAATCCAGGTTCGAAGCACAATGTGACCGAATTTCAAAATATGAAACTTCCAACAACCACTGCTTTCTTTATACATCCTACCGGTAGTTTCGAGCTCAACGTGTTGTATACTGTACCTATAATCATTTTGAACCGGAATTTCAACAAAAAAAAGTTTTCAATTTTTTACAAAAAAACGTGATGGTTAGCCTTAATTTTTTTGAACGGATAAAATTCATAGTCACGGATTCCGAATGTTTCATATATTTTTGATTATCAGTGTAATTATGAGTAGTTCAACGTTTGGTTTGCATAAGTTTGTTGCCTCGTTCTCGTGCAATCCAGGTTCGAAGCACAATGTGACCGAATTTCAAAATATGAAACTTCCAACAACCACTGCTTTCTTTATGCATCCTACCGGTAGTTTCGAGCTCAACGTGTTGTATACTGTACCTATAATCATTTTGAACCGGAATTTCAACAAAAAAAGTTTTCAATTTTTTGCGAAAAAACGTGATGGTTAGCCTTAATTTTTTTGAACGGATAAAATTCATAGTCACGGATTCCGAATGTTTCATATATTTTTGATTATCAGTGTAATTATGAGTAGTTCAACGTTTGGTTTGCATAAGTTTGTTGCCTCGTTCGCGTGCAATCCAGGTTCGAAGCACAATGTGACCGAATTTCAAAATATGAAACTTCCAACAACCACTGCATTCTTTAAACATCCTACCGGTAGTTTCGAGCTCAACGTGTTATATACTGTACCTATAATCATTTTGAACCGGAATTTCAACAAAAAAAAGTTTTCAATTTTTTACAAAAAAAACGTGATGTTGGCCTTACTTTTTTTGAACGGATAAAATTTATAGTCACGGATTCCGAATGTTTCGTTTATTTTGGATTATCAATGTAATTATGAGTAGATCAACGTTTAGTTTGCTTCAAGATGTCGCCTCGTTCACCTGCTATCCAGGATCGAATCACAATGTGGCAGAATTTCAAAATAAGAAACTTCCAGTAACCACCACTTTCCTAATACCTCCTACCGGTAGTTTCGTACTCAACGTGTTGTATACTGTACCTATAATCATTTTGAACCGGAATTTCAACAAAAAAAGTTTTCAATTTTTTGCGAAAAAACGTGATGGTTAGCCTTACTTTTTTTGAACGAATAAAATTCATAGTCACGGATTCCGAATGTTTCATTTATTTTTGATTATCAGTGTAATTATGAGTAGTTCAACGTTTGGTTTGCTTCAATTTGTTGCCTCGTTCGCGTGCAATCCAGGTTCGAAGCACAATGTGACCGAATTTCAAAATATGAAACTTCCAACAACCACTGCTTTCTTTATGCATCCTACCGGTAGTTTCGAGCTCAACGTGTTGTATACTGTACCTATAATCATTTTGAACCGGAATTTCAACAAAAAAAGTTTTCAATTTTTTGCGAAAAAACGTGATGGTTGGCCTTACTTTTTTTGAACGAATAAAATTCATAGTCACGGATTCCGAATGTTTCATTTATTTTTGATTATCAGTGTAATTATGAGTAGTTCAACGTTTGGTTTGCATAAGTTTGTTGCCTCGTTCTCGTGCAATCCAGGTTCGAAGCACAATGTGACCGAATTTCAAAATATGAAACTTCCAACAACCACTGCTTTCTTTATGCATCCTAAAGGTAGTTTCGAGCTCAACGTGTTGTATACTGTACCTATAATCATTTTGAACCGGAATTTCAACAAAAAAAAGTTCTCAATTTTTTACAAAAAAAACGTGATGGTTAGCCTTACTTTTTTTGAACGGATAAAATTCATAGTCACGGATTCCGAATGTTTCATTTATTTTTGATTATCAGTGTAATTATGAGTAGTTCAACGTTTGGTTTGCATAAGTTTGTTGCCTCGTTCGCGTGCAATCCAGGTTCGAAGCACAATGTGACCGAATTTCAAAATATGAAACTTCCAACAACCACTGCTTTCTTTATACATCCTACCGGTAGTTTCGAGCTCAACGTGTTGTATACTGTACCTATAATCATTTTGAACCGGAATTTCAACAAAAAAAAGTTTTCAATTTTTTACAAAAAAACGTGATGGTTAGCCTTAATTTTTTTGAACGGATAAAATTCATAGTCACGGATTCCGAATGTTTCATATATTTTTGATTATCAGTGTAATTATGAGTAGTTCAACGTTTGGTTTGCATAAGTTTGTTGCCTCGTTCGCGTGCAATCCAGGTTCGAAGCACAATGTGACCGAATTTCAAAATATGAAACTTCCAACAACCACTGCTTTCTTTATACATCCTACCGGTAGTTTCGAGCTCAACGTGTTGTATACTGTACCTATAATCATTTTGAACCGGAATTTCAACAAAAAAAAGTTTTCAATTTTTTACAAAAAAACGTGATGGTTAGCCTTAATTTTTTTGAACGGATAAAATTCATAGTCACGGATTCCGAATGTTTCATATATTTTTGATTATCAGTGTAATTATGAGTAGTTCAACGTTTGGTTTGCATAAGTTTGTTGCCTCGTTCGCGTGCAATCCAGGTTCGAAGCACAATGTGACCGAATTTCAAAATATGAAACTTCCAACAACCACTGCTTTCTTTATACATCCTACCGGTAGTTTCGAGCTCAACGTGTTGTATACTGTACCTATAATCATTTTGAACCGGAATTTCAACAAAAAAAAGTTTTCAATTTTTTACAAAAAAACGTGATGGTTAGCCTTAATTTTTTTGAACGGATAAAATTCATAGTCACGGATTCCGAATGTTTCATATATTTTTGATTATCAGTGTAATTATGAGTAGTTCAACGTTTGGTTTGCATAAGTTTGTTGCCTCGTTCGCGTGCAATCCAGGTTCGAAGCACAATGTGACCGAATTTCAAAATATGAAACTTCCAACAACCACTGCTTTCTTTATGCATCCTACCAGTAGTTTCGAGCTCAACGTGTTGTATACTGTACCTATAATCATTTTGAACCGGAATTTCAACAAAAAAAGTTTTCAATTTTTTGCGAAAAAACGTGATGGTCGGCCTTACTTTTTTTGAACGAATAAAATTCATAGTCACGGATTCCGAATGTTTCATTTATTTTTGATTATCAGTGTAATTATGAGTAGTTCAACGTTTGGTTTGCTTCAATTTGTTGCCTCGTTCGCGTGCAATCCAGGTTCGAAGCACAATGTGACCGAATTTCAAAATATGAAACTTCCAACAACCACTGCTTTCTTTATGCATCCTACCGGTAGTTTCGAGCTCAACGTGTTGTATACTGTACCTATAATCATTTTGAACCGGGATTTGAACAAAAAAAACTTTTAAATTTTTTGCGAAAAAACGTGATGGTTAGCCTTACTTTTTTTGAACGGTAAAATTCATAGTCACGGATTCCGAATGTTTCATTTATTTTTGATTATCAGTGTAATTATGAGTAGTTCAACGTTTGGTTTGCTTCAATTTGTTGCCTCGTTCGCGTGCAATCCAGGTTCGAAGCACAATGTGACCGAATTTCAAAATATGAAACATCCAACAACCACTGCTTTCTTTATGCATCCTACCAGTAGTTTCGAGCTCAACGTGTTGTATACTGTACCTATAATCATTTTGAACCGGAATTTCAACAAAAAAAGTTTTCAATTTTTTGCGAAAAAACGTGATGGTTAGCCTTACTTTTTTTGAACGAATAAAATTCATAGTCACGGATTCCGAATGTTTCATTTATTTTTGATTATCAGTGTAATTATGAGTAGTTCAACGTTTGGTTTGCTTCAATTTGTTGCCTCGTTCGCGTGCAATCCAGGTTCGAAGCACAATGTGACCGAATTTCAAAATATGAAACTTCCAACAACCACTGCTTTCTTTATGCATCCTACCAGTAGTTTCGAGCTCAACGTGTTGTATACTGTACCTATAATCATTTTGAACCGGAATTTCAACAAAAAAAGTTTTCAATTTTTTGCGAAAAAACGTGATGGTTGGCCTTACTTTTTTTGAACGAATAAAATTCATAGTCACGGATTCCGAATGTTTCATTTATTTTTGATTATCAGTGTAATTATGAGTAGTTCAACGTTTGGTTTGCTTCAATTTGTTGCCTCGTTCGCGTGCAATCCAGGTTCGAAGCACAATGTGACCGAATTTCAAAATATGAAACTTCCAACAACCACTGCTTTCTTTATGCATCCTACCGGTAGTTTCGAGCTCAACGTGTTGTATACTGTACCTATAATCATTTTGAACCGGAATTTCAACAAAAAAAGTTTTCAATTTTTTGCGAAAAAACGTGATGGCTGGCCTTACTTTTTTTGAACGAATAAAATTCATAGTCACGGATTCCGAATGTTTCATTTATTTTTGATTATCAGTGTAATTATGAGTAGTTCAACGTTTGGTTTGCTTCAATTTGTTGCCTCGTTCGCGTGCAATCCAGGTTCGAAGCACAATGTGACCGAATTTCAAAATATGAAACTTCCAACAACCACTGCTTTCTTTATGCATCCTACCGGTAGTTTCGAGCTAACCGTGTTGTATACTGTACCTATAATCATTTTGAACCGGAATTTCAACAAAAAAAAAGTTTTCAATTTTTTGCGAAAAAACGTGATGGTTAGCCTTACTTTTTTTGAACGGATAAAATTCATAGTCACGGATTCCGAATGTTTCATTTATTTTTGATTATCAGTGTAATTATGAGTAGTTCAACGTTTGGTTTGCATAAGTTTGTTGCCTCGTTCGCGTGCAATCCAGGTTCGAAGCACAATGTGACCGAATTTCAAAATATGAAACTTCCAACAACCACTGCATTCTTTAAACATCCTACCGGTAGTTTCGAGCTCAACGTGTTGTATACTGTACCTATAATCATTTTGAACCGGAATTTCAACAAAAAAAAGTTTTCAATTTTTTACAAAAAAACGTGATGGCTAGCCTTAATTTTTTTGAACGGATAAAATTCATAGTCACGGATTCCGAATGTTTCATATATTTTTGATTATCAGTGTAATTATGAGTAGTTCAACGTTTGGTTTGCATAAGTTTGTTGCCTCGTTCGCGTGCAATCCAGGTTCGAAGCACAATGTGACCGAATTTCAAAATATGAAACTTCCAACAACCACTGCTTTCTTTATACATCCTACCGGTAGTTTCGAGCTCAACGTGTTGTATACTGTACCTATAATCATTTTGAACCGGAATTTCAACAAAAAAAAGTTTTCAATTTTTTACAAAAAAACGTGATGGTTAGCCTTAATTTTTTTGAACGGATAAAATTCATAGTCACGGATTCCGAATGTTTCATATATTTTTGATTATCAGTGTAATTATGAGTAGTTCAACGTTTGGTTTGCATAAGTTTGTTGCCTCGTTCTCGTGCAATCCAGGTTCGAAGCACAATGTGACCGAATTTCAAAATATGAAACTTCCAACAACCACTGCTTTCTTTATACATCCTACCGGTAGTTTCGAGCTCAACGTGTTGTATACTGTACCTATAATCATTTTGAACCGGAATTTCAACAAAAAAAAGTTTTCAATTTTTTACAAAAAAACGTGATGGTTAGCCTTAATTTTTTTGAACGGATAAAATTCATAGTCACGGATTCCGAATGTTTCATATATTTTTGATTATCAGTGTAATTATGAGTAGTTCAACGTTTGGTTTGCATAAGTTTGTTGCCTCGTTCGCGTGCAATCCAGGTTCGAAGCACAATGTGACCGAATTTCAAAATATGAAACTTCCAACAACCACTGCTTTCTTTATACATCCTACCGGTAGTTTCGAGCTCAACGTGTTGTATACTGTACCTATAATCATTTTGAACCGGAATTTCAACAAAAAAAAGTTTTCAATTTTTTACAAAAAAACGTGATGGTTAGCCTTAATTTTTTTGAACGGATAAAATTCATAGTCACGGATTCCGAATGTTTCATATATTTTTGATTATCAGTGTAATTATGAGTAGTTCAACGTTTGGTTTGCATAAGTTTGTTGCCTCGTTCTCGTGCAATCCAGGTTCGAAGCACAATGTGACCGAATTTCAAAATATGAAACTTCCAACAACCACTGCTTTCTTTATGCATCCTACCGGTAGTTTCGAGCTAACCGTGTTGTATACTGTACCTATAATCATTTTGAACCGGAATTTCAACAAAAAAAAAGTTTTCAATTTTTTGCGAAAAAACGTGATGGTTAGCCTTACTTTTTTTGAACGGATAAAATTCATAGTCACGGATTCCGAATGTTTCATTTATTTTTGATTATCAGTGTAATTATGAGTAGTTCAACGTTTGGTTTGCTTCAATTTGTTGCCTCGTTCGCGTGCAATCCAGGTTCGAAGCACAATGTGACCGAATTTCAAAATATGAAACTTCCAACAACCACTGCTTTCTTTATGCATCCTACCGGTAGTTTCGAGCTAACCGTGTTGTATACTGTACCTATAATCATTTTGAACCGGAATTTCAACAAAAAAAAAGTTTTCAATTTTTTGCGAAAAAACGTGATGGTTAGCCTTACTTTTTTTGAACGGATAAAATTCATAGTCACGGATTCCGAATGTTTCATTTATTTTTGATTATCAGTGTAATTATGAGTAGTTCAACGTTTGGTTTGCATAAGTTTGTTGCCTCGTTCGCGTGCAATCCAGGTTCGAAGCACAATGTGACCGAATTTCAAAATATGAAACTTCCAACAACCACTGCTTTCTTTATACATCCTACCGGTAGTTTCGAGCTCAACGTGTTGTATACTGTACCTATAATCATTTTGAACCGGAATTTCAACAAAAAAAAGTTTTCAATTTTTTACAAAAAAACGTGATGGCTAGCCTTAATTTTTTTGAACGGATAAAATTCATAGTCACGGATTCCGAATGTTTCATATATTTTTGATTATCAGTGTAATTATGAGTAGTTCAACGTTTGGTTTGCATAAGTTTGTTGCCTCGTTCGCGTGCAATCCAGGTTCGAAGCACAATGTGACCGAATTTCAAAATATGAAACTTCCAACAACCACTGCTTTCTTTATACATCCTACCGGTAGTTTCGAGCTCAACGTGTTGTATACTGTACCTATAATCATTTTGAACCGGAATTTCAACAAAAAAAAGTTTTCAATTTTTTACAAAAAAACGTGATGGTTAGCCTTAATTTTTTTGAACGGATAAAATTCATAGTCACGGATTCCGAATGTTTCATATATTTTTGATTATCAGTGTAATTATGAGTAGTTCAACGTTTGGTTTGCATAAGTTTGTTGCCTCGTTCTCGTGCAATCCAGGTTCGAAGCACAATGTGACCGAATTTCAAAATATGAAACTTCCAACAACCACTGCTTTCTTTATGCATCCTACCGGTAGTTTCGAGCTCAACGTGTTGTATACTGTACCTATAATCATTTTGAACCGGAATTTCAACAAAAAAAGTTTTCAATTTTTTGCGAAAAAACGTGATGGTTAGCCTTAATTTTTTTGAACGGATAAAATTCATAGTCACGGATTCCGAATGTTTCATATATTTTTGATTATCAGTGTAATTATGAGTAGTTCAACGTTTGGTTTGCATAAGTTTGTTGCCTCGTTCGCGTGCAATCCAGGTTCGAAGCACAATGTGACCGAATTTCAAAATATGAAACTTCCAACAACCACTGCATTCTTTAAACATCCTACCGGTAGTTTCGAGCTCAACGTGTTATATACTGTACCTATAATCATTTTGAACCGGAATTTCAACAAAAAAAAGTTTTCAATTTTTTACAAAAAAAACGTGATGTTGGCCTTACTTTTTTTGAACGGATAAAATTTATAGTCACGGATTCCGAATGTTTCGTTTATTTTGGATTATCAATGTAATTATGAGTAGATCAACGTTTAGTTTGCTTCAAGATGTCGCCTCGTTCACCTGCTATCCAGGATCGAATCACAATGTGGCAGAATTTCAAAATAAGAAACTTCCAGTAACCACCACTTTCCTTATACCTCCTACCGGTAGTTTCGTACTCAACGTGTTGTATACTGTACCTATAATCATTTTGAACCGGAATTTCAACAAAAAAAAGTTTTCAATTTTTTACGAAAAAAAACGTGATGGCTAGCCTTACTTTTTTTGAACGGATAAAATTCATAGTCACGGATTCCGAATGTTTCATATATTTTTGATTATCAGTGTAATTATGAGTAGTTCAACGTTTGGTTTGCATAAGTTTGTTGCCTCGTTCGCGTGCAATCCAGGTTCGAAGCACAATGTGACCGAATTTCAAAATATGAAACTTCCAACAACCACTGCTTTCTTTATGCATGATACCGGTAGTTTCGAGCTCAACGTGTTGTTTACTGTACCTATAATCATTTTGAACCGGAATTTCAACAAAAAAAAGTTTTCAATTTTTTACAAAAAAAACGTGATGGTTAGCCTTACTTTTTTTGAACGGATAAAATTCATAGTCACGGATTCCGAATGTTTCATTTATTTTTGATTATCAGTGTAATTATGAGTAGTTCAACGTTTGGTTTGCATAAGTTTGTTGCCTCGTTCGCGTGCAATCCAGGTTCGAAGCACAATGTGACCGAATTTCAAAATATGAAACTTCCAACAACCACTGCTTTCTTTATGCATCCTACCGGTAGTTTCGAGCTAACCGTGTTGTATACTGTACCTATAATCATTTTGAACCGGAATTTCAACAAAAAAAAAGTTTTCAATTTTTTGCGAAAAAACGTGATGGTTAGCCTTACTTTTTTTGAACGGATAAAATTCATAGTCACGGATTCCGAATGTTTCATTTATTTTTGATTATCAGTGTAATTATGAGTAGTTCAACGTTTGGTTTGCATAAGTTTGTTGCCTCGTTCGCGTGCAATCCAGGTTCGAAGCACAATGTGACCGAATTTCAAAATATGAAACTTCCAACAACCACTGCTTTCTTTATGCATCCTACCGGTAGTTTCGAGCTAACCGTGTTGTATACTGTACCTATAATCATTTTGAACCGGAATTTCAACAAAAAAAAAGTTTTCAATTTTTTGCGAAAAAACGTGATGGTTAGCCTTACTTTTTTTGAACGGATAAAATTCATAGTCACGGATTCCGAATGTTTCATTTATTTTTGATTATCATTATTATTCATTTATTTTGGTTTGCTTCAATTTGTTGCCTCGTTCGCGTGCAATCCAGGTTCGAAGCACAATGTGACCGAATTTCAAAATATGAAACTTCCAACAACCACTGCTTTCTTTATGCATCCTACCGGTAGTTTCGAGCTCAACGTGTTGTATACTGTACCTATAATCATTTTGAACCGGAATTTCAACAAAAAAGTTTTCAATTTTTTGCGAAAAAACGTGATGGTTAGCCTTACTTTTTTTGAACGGATAAAATTCATAGTCACGGATTCCGAATGTTTCATTTATTTTTGATTATCATTATTATTCATTTATTTTGGTTTGCTTCAATTTGTTGCCTCGTTCGCGTGCAATCCAGTAGTTCCGAAGCACAATGTGACCGAATTTCAAAATATGAAACTTCCAACAACCACTGCTTTCTTTATGCATCCTACCGGTAGTTTCGAGCTAACCGTGTTGTATACTGTACCTATAATCATTTTGAACCGGAATTTCAACAAAAAAAAAGTTTTCAATTTTTTGCGAAAAAACGTGATGGTTAGCCTTACTTTTTTTGAACGGATAAAATTCATAGTCACGGATTCCGAATGTTTCATTTATTTTTGATTATCAGTGTAATTATGAGTAGTTCAACGTTTGGTTTGCATAAGTTTGTTGCCTCGTTCGCGTGCAATCCAGGTTCGAAGCACAATGTGACCGAATTTCAAAATATGAAACTTCCAACAACCACTGCTTTCTTTATGCATCCTACCGGTAGTTTCGAGCTAACCGTGTTGTATACTGTACCTATAATCATTTTGAACCGGAATTTCAACAAAAAAAAAGTTTTCAATTTTTTGCGAAAAAACGTGATGGTTAGCCTTACTTTTTTTGAACGGATAAAATTCATAGTCACGGATTCCGAATGTTTCATTTATTTTTGATTATCATTATTATTCATTTATTTTGGTTTGCTTCAATTTGTTGCCTCGTTCGCGTGCAATCCAGTAGTTCCGAAGCACAATGTGACCGAATTTCAAAATATGAAACTTCCAACAACCACTGCTTTCTTTATGCATCCTACCGGTAGTTTCGAGCTAACCGTGTTGTATACTGTACCTATAATCATTTTGAACCGGAATTTCAACAAAAAAAAAGTTTTCAATTTTTTGCGAAAAAACGTGATGGTTAGCCTTACTTTTTTTGAACGGATAAAATTCATAGTCACGG
Organism: Nephrotoma appendiculata; assembly: GCA_947310385.1. NCBI lineage: Eukaryota > Metazoa > Arthropoda > Insecta > Diptera > Tipulidae > Nephrotoma > Nephrotoma appendiculata. The sequence goes on from OX371223.1 coordinate 281,198,205, forward strand.
ATTCCGAATGTTTCATTTATTTTTGATTATCAGTGTAATTATGAGTAGTTCAACGTTTGGTTTGCATAAGTTTGTTGCCTCGTTCGCGTGCAATCCAGGTTCGAAGCACAATGTGACCGAATTTCAAAATATGAAACTTCCAACAACCACTGCTTTCTTTATGCATCCTACCGGTAGTTTCGAGCTAACCGTGTTGTATACTGTACCTATAATCATTTTGAACCGGAATTTCAACAAAAAAAAAGTTTTCAATTTTTTGCGAAAAAACGTGATGGTTAGCCTTACTTTTTTTGAACGGATAAAATTCATAGTCACGGATTCCGAATGTTTCATTTATTTTTGATTATCAGTGTAATTATGAGTAGTTCAACGTTTGGTTTGTATAAGTTTGTTGCCTCGTTCGCGTGCAATCCAGTAGTTCCGAAGCACAATGTGACCGAATTTCAAAATATGAAACTTCCAACAACCACTGCTTTCTTTATGCATCCTACCGGTAGTTTCGAGCTAACCGTGTTGTATACTGTACCTATAATCATTTTGAACCGGAATTTCAACAAAAAAAAAGTTTTCAATTTTTTGCGAAAAAACGTGATGGTTAGCCTTACTTTTTTTGAACGGATAAAATTCATAGTCACGGATTCCGAATGTTTCATTTATTTTTGATTATCAGTGTAATTATGAGTAGTTCAACGTTTGGTTTGCATAAGTTTGTTGCCTCGTTCGCGTGCAATCCAGGTTCGAAGCACAATGTGACCGAATTTCAAAATATGAAACTTCCAACAACCACTGCTTTCTTTATGCATCCTACCGGTAGTTTCGAGCTAACCGTGTTGTATACTGTACCTATAATCATTTTGAACCGGAATTTCAACAAAAAAAAAGTTTTCAATTTTTTGCGAAAAAACGTGATGGTTAGCCTTACTTTTTTTGAACGGATAAAATTCATAGTCACGGATTCCGAATGTTTCATTTATTTTTGATTATCAGTGTAATTATGAGTAGTTCAACGTTTGGTTTGCATAAGTTTGTTGCCTCGTTCGCGTGCAATCCAGGTTCGAAGCACAATGTGACCGAATTTCAAAATATGAAACTTCCAACAACCACTGCTTTCTTTATGCATCCTACCGGTAGTTTCAAGCTAACCGTGTTGTAAACTGTACCTATAATCATTTTGAACCGGAATTTCAACAAAAAAAAAGTTTTCAATTTTTTGCGAAAAAACGTGATGGTTAGCCTTACTTTTTTTGAACGGATAAAATTCATAGTCACGGATTCCGAATGTTTCATTTATTTTTGATTATCAGTGTAATTATGAGTAGTTCAACGTTTGGTTTGCATAAGTTTGTTGCCTCGTTCGCGTGCAATCCAGGTTCGAAGCACAATGTGACCGAATTTCAAAATATGAAACTTCCAACAACCACTGCTTTCTTTATGCATCCTACCGGTAGTTTCGAGCTAACCGTGTTGTATACTGTACCTATAATCATTTTGAACCGGAATTTCAACAAAAAAAAAGTTTTCAATTTTTTGCGAAAAAACGTGATGGTTAGCCTTACTTTTTTTGAACGGATAAAATTCGTAGTCACGGATTCCGAATGTTTCATTTATTTTTGATTATCAGTGTAATTATGAGTAGTTCAACGTTTGGTTTGCATAAGTTTGTTGCCTCGTTCGCGTGCAATCCAGGTTCGAAGCACAATGTGACCGAATTTCAAAATATGAAACTTCCAACAACCACTGCTTTCTTTATGCATCCTACCGGTAGTTTCAAGCTAACCGTGTTGTATACTGTACCTATAATCATTTTGAACCGGAATTTCAACAAAAAAAAAGTTTTCAATTTTTTGCGAAAAAACGTGATGGTTAGCCTTACTTTTTTTGAACGGATAAAATTCATAGTCACGGATTCCGAATGTTTCATTTATTGTTGATTATCAGTGTAATTATGAGTAGTTCAACGTTTGGTTTGCATAAGTTTGTTGCCTCGTTCGCGTGCAATCCAGGTTCGAAGCACAATGTGACCGAATTTCAAAATATGAAACTTCCAACAACCACTGCTTTCTTTATGCATCCTACCGGTAGTTTCGAGCTCAACGTGTTGTATACTGTACCTATAATCATTTTGAACCGGAATTTCAACAAAAAAAAAGTTTTCAATTTTTTGCGAAAAAACGTGATGGTTAGCCTTACTTTTTTTGAACGGATAAAATTCATAGTCACTGATTCCGAATGTTTCATTTATTTTTGATTATCAGTATAATTATGAGTAGTTCAACGTTTGGTTTGCTTCAATTTGTTGCCTCGTTTGCCTGCAATCCAGGTTCGAAGCACAATGTGGCCGAATTTCAAAATATGAAACTTCCAACAACCACTGCTTCCTTTATGCATCCTACCGGTAGTTTCGTGCTCAACGTGTTGTATACTGTACCTATAATCGTTTTGAACCCGAATTTCAACAAAAAAAAAGTTTTCAATTTTTTGCGAAAAAACGTGATGGTTAGCCTTAGTTTTTTTGAACGGATAAAATTCATAGTCACGGATTCCAAATGTTTCATTTATTTTTGATTATCAGTGTAATTATGAGTAGTTCAACGTTTGGTTTGCTTCAATTTGTTGCCTCGTTCGCGTGCAATCCAGGTTCGAAGCACAATGTGACCGAATTTCAAAATATGAAACTTCCAACAACCACTGCTTTCTTTATGCATCCTTCTGTTAGTTTCGTGCTCAACGTGTTGTATACTATACCTTTAATCATTTTGAACTGGAATTTTAACAAAAAAATTTTCATACAGCGCATACAGCGTTGGTTGTAGTTGGTTTAGCCGCTTTGTAGGCAAGAACAAACGTCAAATTGAAGGTTTACATAAGCTACGATGTATAATATATTTATGTATGAAATTCAAGAATTTGCGACAAGTTGCCTTATTAATCCACCCGGGCTATGATAGCCTTCGTGAATCGTGATACACCAGTTGATCTATCCAATACGATCGTGTTTTAACTGGTAACCGGTTTAAAACAGTTTCCGCTCATTAAACAGGATAACGGTAAAAAATGGTTGTAAATATATTGCCGCAAAACAATTAAATCGCACTGATGGTGCTGATACGTCCTTCAGCACGTAGTTTACATAGATTGAGTTTTTTATTTTGTACAAACCAGTCGTATTTGTTACAAAAATAAAATAGTTTATTTTCCTTTTATTGTTTAAAAATGGCAGATTGAATTAAGTACGTTAAACACCATAAGCGTGCATTGATTGATTTAATTTTTGTTGTATCTAATCGTTGTAATAGGCCACCCTTGTGTAAACTCGAGATCTATTATCGTAAACACAATGTTGTCCCCATTAAATAATAGCAAATAATGTATGTACACCGTTATGCATACAAACTATAGCGGTCCGCCAGAATCTCCATCACAAACATCAACTCAGTATGCAGTATACACAGAAAAAATTCACACATTCAAACTAAATATCACACTGTCTGCACTATAAATACAATCCTACAACTCTAACCCTTCACTTCTCAATTAATACTCACTTAACCAATCAAACACAAGCGATCCATACCACCCACAGACTTCAACAACCAAACAATAGGCACAATAAAAATTGGGAAAAACTTTATAAAATTTTTAGTTTTGTTCTCCACCTGCGCAATTAAGAAAATTTTGTTTGCCAGTCGTTTGTTTTCACATACTCAAAATAATATTAGCATGTTGATAACCTTTACACACAATTTGGCGATCTCTGTATAAATATACATTTTTAAATGACTTTAATTATCATAATGCACATAGCATAAAGCTTAATGTAAATGTGAATGCCTTTAAGATGATCCACATCTGTCCACGCTATTTAACAAAACACCATAATCACCAAATAATCGCCACGTTTTTTTTCTCATCCGCTTATTTAATTTATATTTATCAAAATACAAAAATGTCATAATTTAAAAATAATTCTTAAATTTTAAAAAGACGTTGTGTTCCTTTCGACCAAATGCAATGCAAAAAATTATAAAAAAAAATTGTTTCCTTTATACCACCATCTCTATTATACACTGACTTCCCAAGTCACAAAAAAAAGAAAATTTGCATTTAAATTTATAAATAAATAATGGATTATTAATTACTTATTTAGCATAAATTTGGTATACTGACACAAAAAAAAAATGTGTATGCGCCTTCTTCAATGTCATCTTAAAAGCATAAACAATTATTTTGCCTCGAAATAATATCGCGCGTATAAAGTAAATCATATACCATCACCCACCGCAAACTATTTACGATGCGGTTTTTTATTATGGTAATTGATTTCGGGTGTTTTATTTATGATGTTCCTATAAACGGTGGTAAATTCGTGTGACCAAAATTTCAACCCCCGGAAAATCGTTTTTCGTTGCTTTTTTGCTCTAGACCTTGTGTCTGTATATTTTTTTGTAAAATAAGATACCGAGGAGATCTTCTAATTAATATTTTGTTTTGTTTTTGTTGTCTAGACTCAACAAAACTATTAAATATATGTACATAAATATGACAAACAGAAATATTCTCATAAATCAGGTTTTGTCCAAAAGCAAAAATTATATATGTACTCCCGAACACATGTTTCTGGTTGGTATAAATAGCAGCAGCGCATAAAAATACAAATTCCTTAATTTTCATTTTTTTTTTCGTTTTGGGGTATTGAAAACATCCTTGAGAATTAATAAGTTTCGAAATGCGAAACACACGATCGTGAGACAATTTTATGTAATACACATAATTTTATGTAATATTGTTATGATGGGATTCGGGGATTCAACAAAAAAATTGTTTTAAAACTATTTTCCGGTTATAATAATTCCGGTATTAAATTACAATATTTGAGTGTCTTGTGACCTGTAATGTTTCAGTTTCACTTTCTTTAATTCATAATACGCGCTACGAAAATGAATCCAAAAATCCCGTGTATACACGTACAAAACAAAAAGGACAAAAGGAATATCAATATTTTTTGTTGTTGTAATATTTTATAGGATTTTATGGTTTTGTTAAGATTTTTTGTTTGAAACCACAGCACCGACCAAACCAAATACAACAATAACAACACCACTAAATACTAATTTTTTGGTTTCAATTTGTGTAATATGAGATCTTGTTGTACACCAAAGGTATATGATACAATCGATCATTAATCGAATATACGACCGATCATTTTACTGAAATTGTTGTTGCGGACTTTAAAATAAAAAAAAAATATAATTATGGATTTAATAAAATAAAAAAAAAATTTGAGACGAATAGGAAGAATTTGATTCACGTCAGAAGTGTGCGTTTCTATGGTTTTCACCCAAAGTATTGTTTTTGAGTCTCATGTTTTGTGGTAAAGGTTCAGGTTATACAATTTTAAGAAAAATTCGTTTTATAATAAGCCATAAGCGCAATGAGGTTAAGATTTTTGAACTTATGTTTATGTGTCCACCACTTTCCCGTAAAAAGGAATACTATATATGAGAAAAGACGTCGCTTAAGCTAGCAGAACCCATACAGCAGAACATTACAAAATAGTATGGATAATTATAGGCTAATTAAATGCCACATTAAACAATTTTGGGCTCCACCCCTTCCAAAAAAACGCGGGTTCTGCTAGCTTTAGAAAAAGTTAGCAGAACCCATATCAAAAACTGATTTAAAAACAATTGGAAAATTAAAGGATAATTTTAGGCTAATTAAATAACCTATTTAAATTTTTTTATTCTGCTCGATCTAGAAAATGGAAAAGGCTTTATCATTTCAAAGCTCGCAGAACCCAAATAGAAAAACAAAAACAAGATCTATTGATAAACAAACAATTTTAGGCTCACTATGGGCTATTGAAATATCCCATTAAATAAAGATGGGCTCGAGCACAAAACTTTTCAATGGGGCATTTGAATAGCTCATAGTGAGCGTTATAATTTCGGTTTTGGTTCGATTTTCGATTTGGGTTCTGCTGGCTGTCGATTAATTGACATGAAATCTGGTCAAAAACGGGTGGAGCCCAAAATTTTCCTATGGGGCATTTCGCAGTTTTCGGCCGATTTTCGATTTGGGTTCTGCTGGATTTAGGTTAACTGACCTGAAGTCGGGTCAAAAACGGGTGAAGCCCAAAATATTTCAATGGGGCATTTGATTAGCCCTTAGTGTGCCTAAAGTTATTTGTTTTCAATAGATCTTGTTTTGCGTCCTAATTTCAGTTTTGGCTGATTTTCGATTTTGGTTCTGTTAGCATTGAAATGATAAAGCCTTTTGCATTTTCTATATTAGGCATAATAAATTTTTTTTATAGGACATTTAATTAGCTTAAAATTAACCTTGAATTTTCCAATTGTTTTTAAATCAGTTTTTGATATGTGTTCTGCTAACTTTTTCTAAAGCTAGCAGAACCCGCATTTTAGTTGGAAGGGGTGTGGCCCAAAATTTTTTAATACGAGGGGGTTCATTGGTCAAAAGTGATTTGTTTAAAAGCACACTATTTACATCTGACTTACAACACGTTTATCCACCCTCCTAACACTCACATCACCGTTTTGTGACCATCGTCTTGTACAGACGTATTTATTTATATTAAAATTATTTTTAAAAAAAATTTCACTTTTACTCTTAATTTATAATTTTTTTTTTTTTTTTTATTTTTTTTGTGTTTTAATTAATTAATTTAATTAATTATGTGTGAATGTTTTAATGTGTGTTATAAGTGCTGTTTCACCTAAAGTTCTTTTTATAAGTTTAAAAAATAAAAAAATTTCATATGTTTAACGTAAACGTGGTATAACGGTTTACTTAGTGTCTAAGTACTAATCCTGTGATAGAAAACTTAGTTTTTTAGTTTTTTAATATTAAACTTAATATTATGTGACCTAGTGCTTAGTTTTATCTTAAGAATTCTTTTTTTAACAATTTTCTAATTAATCAGCTTGTGCAATTTCAGTTCAGCAATTTCAAACAGTTTCTGTGATATTATAAATATTTAGTCCGTGTTAATTTATTTGTGTATTTTTGGTGTTTTATTTACAGACGTGCTTCTGATAAGTATATTTGCATATTTTTAAATTATATTCGATTTTATATATTAATTGAGTATATGTGTATACATATAAATATATAATATACATTTTTTTTTTTCAATTATTTCACTCACTCATTCATATATTTTTATCTGGTGCCGTAATTAATACTCAATAAATAATACGTACACATTTTTTATTAACGGGAACATTTATTTGTTTTGCTTGTGCAAGTGGTTCTAATTTTTATTGACAATGACCTCACTAATCAAATGTTGTTTTTGTAATACGTCTTCCAATCATACATCCGAACGTGTTCCGTTATTACGTGTTGACGCAAATTTTATAAAAAAATTTGATTTTATTTGTATGAATTGTAAAAGCAATAATGTTAACGGACAACTTTTATTGTTAAATGAATCAATAGATGTAATTACTCGCAGTCTTGACGATTATAAAACCGGGTATAATGAAAACTGTAATCGTTTATTTAATACTAGCTGACCCGGCGAACTTCGTACCGCCTCAAAATCAATAAATGTTTTTTAAAGTTATTATAGCTTAATTAAATTGAGTTTTTTATTAAGATAAAATGAATTTCTCTCTCTCTCTCTGGCACTATATCCTATCAAGGGATTTGGCCGCCTCAAATAAGGTTTCATAATCATATTTTCATTTCGGATAATGACTAATGAGTGATTAATTCATTGATCCCAAACCAGCCGTGCAATTTTTTCCTTGTCACTACCGGGAATCGAACCCGAGACCTGCGGAGCGGATAAAATGAATACTCCAAATTAATTAAATTTAACCAAAATGAAATATATTTTAATTACATTGAAATGAATGTAATTCACGTGGCAGCAAGGCTTTCGTTTTATTGAATTGATTCGAAATGATTCGCGTAGCATTGTTGTACTACTTTCTTTTCAACTATTTGCTGGGTGGGTTGCAATAGGGTCGATTCCCTTCAGTAAAGCATCTTGTGATCTACGACAATTTTGTTTTAGTGTCAGGAGCGAGAACGAACAAAGCGGATGGTTTACCGACACGTGAACATGCTATGTACAATTGGCCGTGAGAGAAACCTTCATTTTCTAGATTCAAGCCACAAACACTCAAGGATGGGCTTGTGATTTGTTGATCGTCACGACGAATGCAAGACGAATCGGAAATTGAATTCGTTTAAACTCGAATAACATATCGGTTGGGATCATCAGAATTCTCAGAATAAGAACTTCCTCACCTTTGAACTTTCCTTGAGTTTTCTCAATACCAAACGTGTTCCGTTACATAGTTTTGATTGTATCAGGTTACGTAGCATGATGATTACCGCACCAACTTTCAGTTCTAAATTGTGAGGTGGCAAGCCAACCAGATCCAATGAGTTTAAAATTTCAGTTGGATAGTTGGTTGCTTCGTTTTTGTTTGTCACACAATCGATAGATTTGAAGCAATGAAGTAGATCGACGATTAGATTTTGAATTGTGAAATTTAAATGATCCACATCTTTGTTCTTAGCCGCAAGAATTACTCGTTCACTCACCCAATTGTGATTTTTTGGTTAGTAATGATGTTCGGGAACACTTTGTTGATGAGCTAGTTCTTCGTTGAGACAAAATTGCAAAAGTTCTGAGGAAACGAAATCCGTTCGATTTGTCGACCGGAACACGGCTATTACCGACAGTCGGCAACTGCTTGGAGAAATCTTCGGCAGATGGATCGTTTAGCCACAGACAATCAAATTAAATTTTTCGTTCGAGCTAAAAAATGAAAACAAAATATATTTCTGATAATTCCAATGTCATCGTTGTATCTGTCATTTTTCGTTAAACTGCGTATACGTATAAGCAAAAAAAACAAAATGTTTTCGGTTGTTTGCGGCTATTTACAGAAAATGAACTCGCAGTTTAAATTTTTACGTTTACATAGGATGAAATATCTCTCTTAGGTTGTCTTTGGTTTAACAATTTAACTCGCATGTTTGTCGTCAGCTGAAGTTTCATCACATAGCACCACGCAGACTCGATGATTTGAGGCAAGCGTTTATTTCATCGAAAGCGGTCGATCTTGGCATCACTGGTATTTTTTGACGGAAATCGCCGGACAGTTGAATCATCGCGCCTCCAAAACATCTTGAGTCATTGCGTAGATCTTTCATAGTTCGATTAAGTGCTTCCAATGCGCATTTGTGCGCCATTGTACATTCATAATCGATGATGATTTTACTTGCTACCAAAACTTTCGCCATTGCTGAGTGTTTCGCAATGTTGCAAGTCGGGTTTTCAGCCGATTGAAGGTTTATCGACAATTTCAATGCTATGCAACTGCTACAGCAATATCGGGTCTCGCACGAACAGTTGCCAAAATCAATGACATGAGGAAAGCCTTCCCAGTTCTCCCGGGCGCATCGAAGAAAAATAATCCACCATTTCCATCATGAATTATACAGCTAAGTACATAAAATAAAAAAATTGGATAAAAAATAAAATGGTAAATGTGCATGCAGCCTCCAGTCGGATTCGTATCCAGTACCTTGCGGTCCAAGCGCCGAAGCTTTAACCACTGCACCACTCGTCACATACAAACTACAACTACAAAATTTATATAAAAAAAGGTTTTTTTATTAGATTTCTGGGGCTTCCCTTTTGAGTTTTTCCGACTTTTCTTTTTTTCTAAACCACCACTGTATTGAGACGAACAAAATAAAAATAAACAAAATGTACTAAATATATGAGAAAATGAATTTTCTTGATAACTTTTTTTTTGGTGAATTTTTCCAATGTTTTAATAGTTATTATACTATTCGGAACGGAGTCAAATCCAACAAAACAAAGATCATAAAAATCGGTCCAGCCGTTCTTCAGTTATAAATGGTGTAACTAACCCGACTTTGTTTTATATATATAGATGGAGAAGAAGTTAAGTTTGTTGTGTAACAATTTAGACGAAATTTCTTCTTCCTTAGATCGTACCGAAGATTGCATTGCCGCTAATACTAAATCAATCGCGCTTTCTAATTTCGGCAACGAAAAGTTTTACGCAAAAATTACTAAGTTTATCGACAACTTTGATTCAATCATTAATGAAGCGGTCAGTATTAAGATTGAATCAGTTGTTTCCGGTGTTAAGAACATCTTCACCAACATCCAACACAACAATCAACTTACAACTGACAACATTAACAACAATATCAATAAACATCTTGCATCGAATACTAAAATAATCATGAGTTTATCCAACGATATTAATTTTCGTATATCGGCATGCACTACTGCAGATACCAGGTCGAGTAAAACCAATGATGACTCCCTAACCATGCAACTCGAGAAGGAATTGAAAGCTTCCAGGGATGCTTGCCATGAACTAACGAACTCCCTTTTAATTCACAAACCAGCTTTAATTACAGATCGCGCTAATAATCTGAGTCTTCATCAGGAACTTTCTCCTGCCACAGCTATCAATCATTTTAATAACAGCCTAGCCCGTTCATCTGAAGTTGTTCCTGCTAGCAATGATACCAACTCCAGCAACTCTCAACACAGCAGCAACAGCAATATTAATTCTCCACACATTCTTAGGACTGTCGCTAAACCGAAAATTATATTTGTATCCCGGGTGTGTACCAATACAACTAACGCCGATATTATATCACACGTTAATTTTATATTAAATCAGCACAACATCCAAGGACAAAATGTCAAATGTAAAAATATATCCCGCTTCAATGGACAAGTTGCGTCATTTAAATTAACCATTCCTGAATCTATATTTGACGTATTACTTTCCCCAGAGTCATGGCCCGAAACCACCTATCTTAAAAAATTTGTCGATTTCCGAAATAATTTTAATAACTTGGCAGTACCAAAAAACTTAAATGCCTGTCCCTCTACTACCAAAACGTAAGGGGAGTGAGAACTAAATCTCGCGACGTCTTTTTAGCAATTCAAAGACTTCCATTTGATGTTTTTGCACTCACTGAGACCAATTTAAACAGTGATTTCAATAGTAACGAATTTTTTACCTCGGATTTTAACGTCTTCCGGAAAGATGGTTTTTATTGTTCAGACACGAATTTAACTGGTAGAGGGGTTCTTGTTGCAGTTCACATCAATTTTGATAGTCAAATCGTTATCATTCCCAACACTGATAATATAGAGCTAATGTGTGTCAAAATTAAAAATAATAAAAATAATGTTTTTATTTTATGTTGCTATATTCGCCCACTAAGTCAGATTGTAAGCTATCAGCTTCTTACTAATGCTGTTGACTTCGTCCTTGACCTGATGAATACTAAAGATGAAATCTTTGTTCTTGGTGATTTCAATCTCCCCGGACTTAATTGGGATTATTCAGATGATAACACTCATTATGTTGCTTCGAATGCACTAACCGCTAAAGAAACTTTGTTCACTGACAATATGTTGAACTCTGGACTATTTCAGATCAGCAACGTTAAGAACAGTCTGGACAGGCAGCTCGATTTGGTGTTTTCCTCTGTTATCGACAATAGCGTCGCTTCTGAATCAAATCTAATCCTCTGTGCCATAGATGTATACCACCCTCCCATTTTCATCACCTTTGGTCTGGAACAAGACAATCTCAATGTCAACTCTATAACTCCACTACGTTTCAATTTTCGTAAGGCCGACTTTGTGAAGCTTAAACAATTATTGGCTAACGTTGACTTTAACACAATTTTAAATGATCACAACGATATAGAAACACAAACTGTCAATTTTTACTCCGCAGTTTTTGAAAGTTTTAAACATTCCATTCCGTATACCCGCCAAAAAACTGTATCGCCATCCCCTCCGTGGTATAATAATGAATTACCCGTGGTATAATAATGAATTACGAACGTTACGTAACCTTAGGAACAAACGTTGGCAAAGATTCCTGAAAACTAAATCTGACTCTGATTACTCTAACTATTTAAATAGTTATAATGATTTCAGTAGTTTGTCTGACGAACTTTATGGGAATTATATCAGACTCATGCAATCCAATCTAATCGCTGAGCCTAAGTGTTTCTGGCGCTTTATCAATATGAAGAAAAAGTCCGACGGATACCCTTCCACTTTCAAATATAAGGATCATTTCTCTAATGATCCTAAAGTCATAACAAACCATTTTGCTAACTTCTTCAGTCTGGCTTTCACAAGCAGTGATTTTAAACCTGATGAATGCTACTTTACATACATGAATAATTGTAATCAAACAACCTTAACTTCCATTGAAATCGATTATGAATCCGTGGTACAAAAGATTTCCGAACTTAAAGATGATTTTTCATCCGGCCCTGACGGTCTACCATCCATCGTCATAAAAAACTGCAGTGATTTTCTTGCTCAGCCACTGACGACACTTTTCCAAAAGTCGCTTTCGCTTGGAATTTTTCCATCCATTTGGAAAAGCTCTTTTATAGTTCCAATTCATAAGAACGGCTGCAAATCAGACATCTGTAATTACCGACCTATTGCAAAATTGTCTAGTATTCCTAAGCTGTTTGAAAGTATTGTGTATGATTCACTGTACTTTCATTGTAAACCGTTGTTTTCCGACAAGCAGCATGGCTTTCTCAAAGCACGGTCCACGACCACAAACCTTGAATGAATCGACCATTGAATTCACTTCACAAACACTAAATACGATGGAAGCAGGAAAAGAGGTTGACGTTATTTTCACCGATTTTAGCAAGGCGTTTGACAGGATTTCTCATGAAGTTATTTTGTTTAAGCTTAGGGTCCTTGGCTCTCCTCCCCAAATTCTCCGTTGGGTGGGCTCTTATCTCAAAGGCCCTTTATACCATGTTCTATTCAGGTCATCAGTATCAACTCATATTTCAGCAACATCTGGAGTGCCCCAGGGCAGCCATCTGGGGCCAATTTTTTTCATTCTATCAATCAACGACGCTGATTGTTTAATAAAAAATTCATCGATATCTATATACGCCGATGACATGAAGATTTAGAAACGGATTTCAAACACTACCGACAAGAGCCTATTACAATCCGACCTCAATAACTTCTCCACTTGGTGTTCAAAGAACAACCTTGATCTGAACGTGGGTAAATGTCAGACAATCACCTACTCTCGAAAACGTGTACAGTTCATTTCTCGCAACTATTACATTAACAGCGATGCAATTACCAGAGCCAGTTCTGTTCGCGATTTGGGAGTCATTTGCGACAGTGAATTGAATTTCAGACAACACATCGATCGTATTATCAATCAAGCCAACTCTGCCCTCGGTTTCATCAAGCGTTGGTCGAAAGAATTCGATGATCCTTATGTTACGAAGGCTCTCTATTCAACATTCGTTCGTCCCCTGCTCGAGTATGGTAGCCAGGTGTGGTCGCCTTATCATGAGGTTCATATTAAGAGGATTGAAGCAGTCCAGCGAAGATTTCTTCGCTTTGCTTTACGGGGGCTACCGTGGGTGGACATGTTTAACCTGCCTCCATATCAGGATCGTCTAAAGCTAATTAAATTACAACCACTTAGTAAGTGCCGAGTTGCTGCAGACGTGGTTTTCATTCATCAAATACTAACCGGCGGTATCGATTCTCCAGTTCTGCTTGGTAAAATTAATCTAAATATAAATTCACGAGATTTAAGAACGGTACCTATGTTTAGAATCGACCCTCATCGAACTGATTACGGAAAGTATGAGCCCGTCTCTAGAATGCTGTTCGAAGCTAATCAGCACTTCCATTTGATCGATTTTAATATGACGAAACGCATGTTGAAAAAACATTTTTATTTTTCTTGATTATAGTTTGATGTTTTATTTAACTTATTTGTTTTTATTTGTTTCATTTTATTCTGCTTTATTTTATCTTGTTTTATCTATTTTAAATCTGCTTGTACTAAGCAGACTCGACTTCCGTTTTCCTTCCGTCTGCGATGGGTATCGTTTTGCTTAACTATTCACTTAGCTATCTATTTATAATCACATTTGACTTTTTTTTTTTGCCGCTTTAAAATCCAATTTTTCAATTTCACTGGTTAGGCAACTCGATATCCTTGTTTATAATTCACTTGAATTATACTCAAAAAAATAATAATAATACAGATGGAGACTCCCCGCGCGCGGTTGGGAGGGGTAATAGGTCGTCGGGATAATTATTATTATTATTATTATTATCACCATAATTAGGTTTTAATTTACGGAAACATTATAAATGTTGTCGAAAAAAAAAAATAATAGTAATAAAAACTAGAATTATCATAACCAGATTCCAACGGTTCTTCTAAATCTCAATACCCAAAGGCAAAACAAATAAAACTTGATTTAAATATTAAAATAACCAAAAAGTGAAACTAAAAACTCCAATGAAATGACACGATCATGTCCAAACGCCCAGTATACCAATTCACTCAATATTACCAAGTGCGTTAGTTCGAGTGACAGATGGGCTAGGGAGACGAGTAATCTGTAGAGTTTTGCTGGATACAGGATCGCAATTATCACTCATTTCAGAAACATGCATGCAACGCCTCAATTTATCTAGAAGACAAGGAAAAATAACAATTGCTGGCATCGGCCAGTGTAAAATAGAATCCACGAGGGGAATTGCTTCATTAAATTTCATTGGAGTTACAAACAGCAGTCCCATGGCGAGCTGCAGCTATCGATAGGTAGGTTAGCGGTGAATTAATTAAGCCGTGACCAACCGCAGCTCTGCTGGAAGGAGAGTCTCAGAGAACGGAGGAGTGGTTAACCTCTGTTCACCAAATTCTGAGTGCCTTTAATACCCAGTAGGGAAAGGCGAACTGATGGCGCCATAACATCATCGACCACAACCACGGTAAACTGAGCGTCACGTCTCCCTGCGCTCTCGAGCCTCCGGGTAGTGAGTAGGGAACCCTATAAACGGTAATCCCGTGCTGATGATAGACTAGACTGGGGGCTCATTTAACAAAGCCCAGTCGTGAACGGAGCCCTCAAGATTTTGTAAAAAATAATAAAAACAAGGGTACCGGTACCCAGCAAAAACCGGAAAGTACTATAGAGGGGAGTACCTCTAACCAGAAAGGTGGGGCTCCCTCATCTGAGGCAGGGGTAAGCAACACCATGGCATCGAAACCAGGTGGAAGCGGAACTGCCAAACAGAAGAGCGGGTGACCGAGGGCGATCCCCCCAGCAAAGGGACGGTACAGAGAGAGACGGTCGGCGTTTAGAATTCTGGAGAAACTGGCTGCTACCCCTGAAGGTCAGCTTACAGTTGCGCAGAAGGAATCTGTAGCATGGGCTAAGAAAACTGTCGGCTGCGATAGCTCGGAGAGGGTCCTTGTGTCTAAAAGACAGAGGTCCCAGGATGAGCTTGAAGCACAAGGCAGTAAGCGGGCCAAAGTGCAAGCAGACATGACGTCGGGTGCTCCTAAGGAGCGGAAACTGAAATTATTCAGTGAAATCCTGAAGGAGCCATGCTATTGCTAGCCGTCATTGACAAAGGTCAGAAAGATGGGAGCATCACGTCGGAGAAGTGGAGGGTAGTGTATAATGCACTAAACTCCATTTTCTTCAGGACCCTGAGAGAAAATCCGGGATCCCCCCCGTCCTGCAGAGATGCGGGATAGCACCAAGAGCGCGTTAAGCTAACTGCGTGCTCGGACCAGAGATCGGTCGATCTCTATAAAAGGGGAGTAGCCGAGGTAGGCGAGCTGTGGCCAGGCGCGAGGCTTGAAGCAGTCAGCAGAGGGAAATCCCGAGCAGGCCGGGGGCTCGCGTCTGTTTACCAACTGAGCCGGATACGTCAGAGGAGATCATTGAGATTTTCCGGGCCAGTAATCCCGATCTCCCAACGGAAGGATGGAGGATTGTGAAGCAGGAGGAGGCCAATGCGGGCTTTAGATTGGCAATCATGCTGATCAATAAGGCATCATTGGCTTCCCTTGCTAGATCGAAGGGAGTGATCAATTTCAGTTTCGGGTCGATCACTCTTAAAGTTTATAGGAAAGACGAGGTCAATAAGGTGTGATACTTGGATGTGATGCAAACGCGCATCACACATTCTGGGGAAGCACAGATATTAACGAAAGGGGTGAGTTATTTTTTGATTACTTATTAAATACTAACCTTGTAGTTTGCAATATTGGGTGTGAACCAACATTCATTGTTAAAAATCGACAGGAGGTTCTAGATGTGACATGTGCGTCAGAAACAATTTTTGATATGATCAGTGGGTGGAGAGTGGTGAAGGAGCACTCATTCTCTCATCACCAATATATTGCATATAACCTCAACATCAAACCTGTTGCCCGGAAAGCCTTCAGGAATCCCAGAAGGACAAACTGGAACAAATATGAGGAGGTGTTGAAGGAAATATTGCCGCTGGAGGTTCCTGGACTTCCGGCGACAGTAGAGGAATTAGATGGCATGGTTGATATTGTCACAAAGGCATGCAATCTTTCATTTAATGCTGCGTGTTCCCAGATAAAACCTAGGGGCAGGCAGAAACCTACATGGTGGACCACGGAGTTGAGAACCTATCGGAGGGAGTGTAGGACAGCCTTTAATAAGGCTAAGAACACCAGGGAAAATCGGGATTGGGATTCCTATAAGGAAGACCTGAGAAAATACAAAAAAGAGTTGAGGAGGGCACAAAGGGGGTCTTGGAGACTTTTCTGTTGTAGAATGGAGGAGGTTTCTGAGACTTCTCGCCTTAGGAAAATTCTATCTACTAACCCAACCAGTCCTAGTTACTTAATTAGGCCGGACGGGTTATGGACAGCTTTAAGTGCAGAATCATTGGAGCTTCTCATTGAGACCCATTTTGCGGGAAGCATTAATGACTCGATGAAGCCTGGAGCTCATCGAGGAATACCTTTAACAGATGTGGATGGCATCGTGGACAGGAAACGAATCCTGTGGGCACTGAACGGTTTTAAGCCTTATAAATCGGCGGGCCCGGATCGGATTATACCAGCAGAGATCTAAAGGAACTTTGCAGTTATCCTCCCCTGGCTGGAGGTAATTTTCAGGGGATGTCTGCCACTGGTCTATATTCCTAGGAAATGGACGGAGGTCAGAGTCGTTTTTATCCCGAAATCGAAAAAAAGCTCACAGGCTTATCCAAAGGACATGAGGCCTATAACTCTATCATCCTTTCTGTTGAAAACCTTGGAAAGATTAATAGACGTTCTTGTTCGAACAAAAGTTGAGTCAAGGAATTGGGCAATGTCGCAGCATGCGTACTGTAAGGGAAAGTCGGTGGTGACAGCCCTGCACGATTGTATTGTATGGATGATAGTGAAGTTTGTGCTAAAAAAATTATTAAAAAATTACACTGTTAAATTTATTATTTTTCCTATTGGAATTTATTTTCAAAAGAAAATTATAAAATTGGATTCATTCTAAAAGTTGTGCCGTCGAATATCGAAAAAACTACAGATTCTGATTGACATTTTTGAGAAGGTAAAGCATACACCTATTTTTAAGATTTAAGTAAAGTATATTTTTGTGATTCATTTTATTAAAAATTAAATTTAGAAATTGAGCATTTTCTATCGTTATAGTGATTGGCAGGGTTTGGCTATGCTTGTAATAGAATTCATGTTTTCATTTATACTGTCATTACCAGAGATGTTTTCATTGTTTACTGAAGTCAAATTTTTACCAAATAACAAAAACTTTATGTGTGTGCGAACATACAAAAATACGTTTAGACGGAATACTCTGGCAATAATTGTTGCGAGGCTAATAAAAACTAATAATTATAATAAATTAATTCAATAGTCCCATATATAGAAATGGCTTTTATGATTGGCATTGGTATGTTCTTTAATACAAAAAAGCCAAATGGTCGGTCGCTAGGGTCGGCCATATGAATAACAAGCATTAACTGCCACAGTTGTTGCACGAAACTTCAAGGGAAAATTTTGTTCTACAGAAGTTAAAAGTCCCATATATAGACATGGTTTTTTATGATGGACTTGGTATGTTCTTTAATACAAAAACGCCAAATGGTCGGTCCCTGGGGTCGGCCATATGAATAACAAGCATTAATTGCCACAGTGGAAAATTTTGTTCTACAGAAGTCAAAAGTCCCATATATAGACATAGTTTTTAATAATGGGCTTGGTATGTACTTTAGGGCTTGGTATGTACTTTAATGCAAAAATGCCAAATGGTTGGTCCCTGGGGTCGGCCATATGAATAACTAGCATTAACACAACGGTTGCTGCACGAAACTTCAATTGAAAAGTTTGTTGTACAAAAGTCAAAAGTCCCATATATAGACATGATTTTTTATGATGAGCTTGGTATATTCTTTAATACAAAAATGTTAAATGGTTTTTTCCTGGGGTCGGCTTATTAATAACAAGGATTAACTGCCACAGTTGTTGCACGAAACTTCAATGGAAAATTTAGTTCTACAGAAGTCAAAAGTCCCATATATAGACATAATTTTTTATGATGGGCTTGGTATGTACTTTAATACAAAAATGCCAAATGGTTGGTCCCTGGGGTCGGCCATATGAATAACAAGCATTAACTGCCACAGTTGTTGCAAGAAACTTAAATGGAAAATTTTGTTTTACAGAAGTCAAAAGTCCCATATACAGATATGGTTTTTTATGATGGGCTTGTTATGTTTTTTATACAGAAACACCAAATGGTCGGTATCATATTGGCAATCGAATTGTATTGTAATGGACTATGT
The DNA here is from genome assembly GCA_947310385.1 of Nephrotoma appendiculata. Classification (NCBI taxonomy): domain Eukaryota; kingdom Metazoa; phylum Arthropoda; class Insecta; order Diptera; family Tipulidae; genus Nephrotoma; species Nephrotoma appendiculata. The sequence goes on from OX371223.1 coordinate 281,216,911, forward strand.
ATCTACTTCTACATTAAACAGGTTAATGAATATGTTGAACAAATAGGTATGGAAAAACTGAGCTGGCCTTGGAACAATCCCGAGTTGAACCCGTTACAAAACTATTGGGCAATTTTAAAGAAGCGGGTCAATAGGAAAATTCGAAAAGCTAATTTAGAATAAAAGCAAGCACTAGTTGAAGCTTGGGAACATGAGATATCGGTGGAATATTGCAGGAATCTTATTAACTCTATACCCGATAGGATTTCAGCCGTCATTATAGCCCGGGGGAGGCAAACCAAATATTAAAATAGTTCTCAATGGTCATACTTGCACCTATTCGAAAGTTTTTAAAAATTGGTTTCATTTTTACAAATATTTATTGTTATGAATTAATTGATTGTGCTAACAAATAAATACCTTTAATTTTAATTTAAATAAATATTTCTTGTTCAACATCCTTTTTTTCCATAATTAGCTTCCTTTCCATTTTAGTAATTTAGTATGCCGTCATTATTACAGAAAATGGATTGAATAAATGGTTAAAAATTGATTTTTTTTTCGAAACATCAAAATCTTTTGGATGGTAACATTTATCTGACCACTACTGTATATTTAAGTAGATTCTAATTGTATATATTATGTATGCGTTTACTATTATTAAATAGAGCAACAATTTTATAATGAAGTTAATTTTTTGTTTTAATATTGTAGATTTTTTTTTTGCAGTTTTTTTGCCAAGCGATCATTTTTTTTTTAAATACCAAGAATCAAAATTCAAATTTAATTTTTTATGTCATCTAGAAAAATGTGAAAATTGTTCGATAGCAAATATCAATCAAAAATTTATTTTACACACATATGAGTACACATACGAACCAATATAATTTTCAAACACAAACACATACAAAAACCCATACTCAAACTCAATATGAAAAATACAATTACAGTTCGTCTCATTCATAGGCTATGTAATCTAAATCTAAACAATTTTCCCGTATACAAATTTATGAAACTCTCTTGCAATTTTTGTTGTGTTGCTTGAAAATGGCAGAAAAATTTATTTTCATATTTAAGATAAGTACCTAGTTCCCGTTGAAAATTATTTTGGTCTAAGTTGTTCTTAAATGTTACATGTTAAATGTTGTGCATTGCACGTGTGCAATACGTTTTTTACCCACAGAAGTAATTGAAATAACACACACACGCACCCACATACAAACTGAACGTAATGGACGATTACGATCAACAAGATAATATAGGAAAACCAAAAATATTCAAAGAAAAATATCTTTTAAATGAAAAACAATGAAAAAGTATACTTTCAAATCTATTAAAACGGGTTCGTCGCTTGTTTGGGAATGTCAATTTTAATAATAATTTTTTTGTGAAAATCACGTAATTTCAAAACTCCAAAAATCGTTGTTAGACTTATTACAATTGGTCCATTTTCCGCAGACAGAAAATATTATAAGCTGTCAAAAAATGTAGACGAGATGCCGTGGACATCTCTGGTAATGAAAGTATAAATGAAAACATGAATTCTATTATAGACATAGCCAAACCCGTTAGAATTGCAGGCTAATCGTTATAACGGTAGAATATTGTATAATCTATTCGAAAATATGAGTGAGAACTTGTGGATATCTCTACGATCGGCGGTATAAAAACGGAAATTTTTAGTCCAGGACCTCTATATATATTTAGCTAATAGCTCGATGCTTATTTAACTTGAAATATTTATCATAATTATAAAGTTTCAAACATCTTTAAAACATAGTACCAAAACCAAACCATATCTATATAAGCCACCAAACCATGTCTATATAAGCAATCATGTACATAAGCTACAACGACATTTTTTCATATGAAATCCGAGGAAAGCGTGAATGTTGAAAAAGAATATCCGAGAGCCCTACGGCTCATTTCGAAATGGCGTTAGGTGATTTCAATTCCGTAATGTATCTCCTTTCGAACCTTTATAGGCACTATGGGAGCAAATCTCTGAGATTTGTGTAATTTACCATAAGCTACAACGACATCCTTTCATACAAAAATTCATATAAATTCCTGATGATTAAATTTCTTAAAAATTTAATATTTATGTACATACATATATGAAATACAAAAAGTTGAACCTTTTTATAAACAAATTTTTTTTTGTATTTACATTTTTTAGAAATGTTCACGTGTGCAAATATCTACCCCAAAATCGAAATTATGTCTAAAAAAATTATGTTTGGACACTCGCGTAAATTTCTGTCCACATTATAAAAGTGTCCAAAAAATTAAAAGTGTCCAAAAACTTCACACCGGTAGGGAATTTGACTTTTGTAGAACAAAATTTTCCATTGAAGTTTCGTGCAACAACTGTGGCAGTTAATGCTTGTTATTCATATGGCCGACCCCAGGGACCGACCATTTGGTATTTTTGTGTTAAAGAACATACCAAGCCCATCATAAAAAACCATGTCTATATATGGGACTTTTGACTTCTGTAGAACAAAATTTTCCATTGAAGTTTCGTGCAACAGCTGTGGCAGTTAATCCTTGTTATTAATATGGCCGACCCCAGGAACCGACCATTTAGCATTTTTGTATTAAAGAAGCCCATTATAAAAAACTATGTCTATATATGTGACTTTTTACTTCTGTAGAACAAAATTTTCAATTGAAGTTTCGTGCAACAACTGTGGCAGTTAATGCTTGTTATTAATATGGCCGACCCCAGGAACCGATCATTTGGCATTTTTGTATTAAAGAACATACCAAGCCCATCATAAAAAACCATGTCTATATTTGGGACTTATAACTTTTGTAGAACAAAATTTTCCATTGAAGTTTCGTGCAACAACTGTGGCAGTTAATGCTTGTTATTCATATGGCCGACCTCAGGGACCGACCATTTGGCATTTTTGTATTAAAGTACATACCAAGCCCATCATAAAGAACCATGTCTATATATTAGACTTTTGACAACTGTTGAACAAAATTGTCCATTGAAGTTTCGTGCAGCAACTGTTGCAGTTAATGCTTGTTATTCAAATGGCCGACCCCAGGGACCGACCATTTGGCATTTTTGTATTAAAGTACATACCAAGCCCATCATAAAGAACCATGTCTATATATGGGACTTTTGACTTCTGTTGAACAAAATTGTCCATTGAAGTTTCGTGCAACAACTGTTGCAGTTAATGCTTGTTATTCATATGGCCGACCCCAGGGACCGACCATTTGGCATTTTTGTATTAAAGTACATATCAAGCTTTGTGATGATATGCTTAACAAATATAAAGGATTATCCGATTTTGTTATCGTTGGCGATATTAATATACCTATTAAAAAAAATCAGTTCAAATCTCAAATTATGAAACTTGTTTGTTGGGTCATGGAATGATTGCTACTTACAATTATACAACTAGATCTGCAAATGACAATATATGCACTAGATCATACAATAAGTAGCTTTCTTAATATTGAACGTGTGTTGAACTCAACTATCTGTGCAGATATCAGTGATCATAGTTTTGTTTTTTCTACGTTTCTCTTTAAACCAAAATATACGTCTAAAATAATAGAAAAAAAGATCATAGATTATAAGAAAGTTAATCAGCTCCTTGAAGACTTTCTTCTTTCCTCAAGATTCGATACTCGAATTCCGGATTCTACATTAAAATCAATTACTGAAAAGTATAGTGAATTACTTGATAATTTTACTACAATTAAGCATACACCGATGAACTTAAAAAACTCCAGTAATTGTCCATGGATGTCTTATGATCTTTGGAATTTAATTAAAGACAAAAATCGTATCTTCAAAAGACTTAAGCGAAATTCGAATAGTGCTCAGTTAAGACACAGATTGGAATTGCTAAATAAAAAGATTAAGTCCGAGAAATATTATGCAAAAAAGCGCTATTTTGAACTGTAAGTAGTAACGTGGTAACTAATTGCATTGATTTTGTTTACTATTAATTTTGTATTAAATTTCTTTTGTTTTTTTATAATACTTTTATAATAGTTACACAATTAGTTAGTAAGAAATAATATAATTTTAAAAAAATTTTCTTGGGATCCCTTATAAGCTTAAACCTTAATTAGTTTTCTTAATTTTTAAGTTAAATTTTGTCACATTTTTGTGTTTTGATCACACTATTTACAACCATAATTCATAATTTCAATCAATGATTTTCCTTTTAAATAAAATATCTCATTTGTTTATAAAATTTTCTAATCTAGAATTTTGCATTTACATTTATTTTAAATTGCTGCGAATTAACAAAATGAATTAAATTTTTTTACGAGTGGACTATGAAATGGTAAGTAGTTGTGAGGAACTGCAGTGTTCTTAAACTTTTAACATTTGTCATCAAACACGCAATGGCATCTCATGGAAGAATAATTACACCACGACCAATAATGAACCTCGACGACTTGAGCTGCGGGATGAAAAGATGACATACCCTTCCATGCCCATTGATATCTTTATGCTAACGGATGTATAAAAATTCTGTACCCCGTTACAGACCCCAGGAACCGACCATTTGGCATTTTTGTATTAAAGTACATACCAAGCCCATCATAAAAACCATGTCTATGTATGAGACTTTTAACTTCTGTAGAACAAAATTTTTCATTGAAATTTCGTGCAACAACTGTGGCAGTTATATATGACCGACCCCAGGAACCGAGCATTTAGCATTTTTGTATTAAAGTACCTACCAAACTCATCATAAAAAAACATGTTTATAAATGGGACTTTTGACTTCTGTAGAACAAAATTTTCCATTGAAGTTTTGTGCAACAACTGTGGCAGTTAATGCTTGTTATTCTTATGGGCGACCCCAGGGACCGACCATTTGGCATTTTTGTATTAAAGTACATACCAAGGCCAATCATAAAAGCCATTTCTTTATATGGGGCTATTGAATTAATTTATTATAATTATTAGTTTTTTTTAGCCTCGCTATACAATTATTGCCAGAGTATTCCGTCTTAAGGTATTTTTGTATGTTCGCACACACGTAAAGTTTTTGTTATTTGGTAAAAATTTGACTTCAGTAAACAATGAAAACATCTTTGGTAATGGCAGTATAAATGAAAACATGAATTCTATTACAAGCATAGCCAAACCCTGCCAATCACTATAACGATAGAAAATGCTCAATTTCTCAATTTAATTTTTAATAAAATGAATCACAAAAATATACTTTACTTAAATCTTAAAAATAGGTGTATGCTTTACCTTCTCAAAAATGTCAACCAGAATCTATAGATTTTTCTATATTAGACGGCACAACTTTTAGAATGAATCCAATTTTATAATTTTCTTTTGAAAATAAATTCCAATAGGAAAAATAATAAATTTAACAGTGTAATTTTTAATAATTTTTTTAGCACAAACTTCACTATCATGAAAAATATTAACAAATACTTTTTACGTTTTTTCTGTAGTTAAAATTGGTTCCCCGAAAATTATGCAACAAACAAGTCATCGAAAAACAATTCATCGAAAAACAATTCATCGAAAAACGCGTGAAAATAATTTTGCAAATAACAATTCATCGAACAAAAAATGTTCATCTAAAAGTTTCTTTTGAACATCAGTATTAACCGGTAATTCTTGTTAAATGAAGTACTGTGTAAATTTTAGGTAATTCAGATAAATATGGTATTTAACATAGATATGCTATAATTCCTCCTCTTACAAGAACCGAAAGCTGCTTTACGATTTCTTGAGTAAGAGCTGAGATATAAATATTCTCGTCAAGCCATGCTCCAAAATCGACGAATACTCTTGTCTAATATATTTCCCCATGCAAAGACCATGTTCTAAAAATGCTCCAATTATCATGAAAATTCATAAAGATAATCTCTATAGGCTATGCCAAGCAATTACGCAGAAATTCATTTTCTCCTAAAATTATGGGAAACTGCCAAAATCTGAGCCAACAGTTAGGGCAAATTAGTTATTATGAAATTTTCGATGAATTGTAGCTTCGCACATTTTTCGGGTCCCAATGGAATTTACTATGGAGATTTTACAATTCATCGAAATAAAATTATATCGATATTGAGTACATTTTGAAACAAATTATTGTGCTGAGGTACATAATTTATTGGAGTCAAACTGAATTGCTATAATAATTTGAAAATTTCGGGAAGTCATTGTGCAAGGTGGTTGGCGCCAACATATTAAAGCACATAATAAGTTGCATTGAACCCGGCATAACCTAGAAATTACCCATATGCATTTTCATTATGATTGGAGCATTTTTAGAACGTGGTCCCTTGTATGGGGAAATATATTGGTCAAAAGTATTCGTCGATTTTGGAGCATTACTTGACGAGAATATTTATTCTCAGCTCTTATTTAAAAAATCGTCAAGCGGTTTCTGTTCTAGATAGAGGAAGAATTATAGCATATTTATGTTAAATAACATATTTATATGAATTATGTGGAATTTATACTGATTTTTTAAAAATGGGCGATCGAACGAACGCGTGACAGAAAAGATTAATTTACTGAAATTTAACACAGGTTTAGTTTTTTTTCAACATTTAGTGTGTCGTAGTTTTCCATTCAGATTTTCAAATTCAAAATTCATCACTCTATTTGACCGAAATATTTGAATTATTATAACTATTGAGTTTGATTTAAAAAATTAATCTTCACACACACACTTTTATTTTTTAACCTAAGATGTCCTACCTTGCTTTCCGTATCCAAAATTGAACAATTAAGAGAAAATGGATCAATATTTTTTAATATTCCTTACGAGTGTTTTCGATGAATTGTTTCTGTCGCATATTTGATTTTTCGATGAATTGTTCAGTGTAAAATTGTTTCATTGTAAAATTATTTGTTTTACAACTATTCTTCTCTGAATTCATTTCTAACAATTGTTTGTCGCACTTTTAAAAGTTAAATTGTGTTGCGAATAATTTTCGGGTTGCCGTTAAAATTCTAATGAAAAAAAAGTTTTTTACACGTAAAAAACCGCGTACAAAAATCGGCGTAAAAAATCGGCACATCACTGCCCGTCAACGCTTGAAATATTTAGCCATTTAAGAATTGGTTGAAATTTAAAACTCTCCAGGCTAAATTACGTATTTATAGATTCATAATTTGTATATAACCATAATTTTGTTATTGCTGATATCGTTAATTCTTTAATATTTTGGGAGGTGGTAACAAACAACTCCACTTTTAGGTTTAATTAATAATAAAGAATCGTTAATGTTGTGAAAATATTTATTTTTTAATACGCTTTCATACACGAAGTTTATATCTAACGCTGCTCATTCTGGGATATAATTAGTTGCGGTCTACAACCTAGTAAATTACTGCGATTAAAAATACGAATGTATTCTTAAACAGAAACAGCGACTCAAATGGTCAAAGCACAAGCCTATAACTTGATGGAAATCGGCTTAACTTTTTTAAAGCACGATAAGCAGCTATGCGGCTCACAGTTAATGGGAGGACTAATTTTTAACAATGACGCTATAGCATTCTAACTATAGACATTTAGAATATAAACGAGAATTTTATTAAAAATTAAATGAAGTAGATCTCACCAAGGTACCCAAATTTCAGTATCCAAATGCAGTTTGTCTTACTATGCTATTCCTTTGTGTCATTCAAACTTGTTTGTCAACATGTAAACATTTGTGTAATTTTCTCGAATCCGCTTAGCTATTGTTATTGAGTTTTAATTAATGAAAAATTAATATTTTAAGCCAATATACAAAAGGGGCTTACAGAAAATTCATTGTATCTTGATGCATAAATAAAAAAATATCACATGGCCTCCAAAAATACCTCCATTGAGTAAGTATAACAACTAACAATATTCATGATAAGTCAATTACATAAACAAACAATGGAATAAAATACTTCCTATTATGATTTATTTCCAATATAAAATATTATAATTTCATTGAAAACCATAAAAAATACCGACAAAAAACCTTCTACTCAATATATTATGCGGATGGATGGACAAGCAGCAGCAATATCCATTTGCCACCTATACACAAAACCAATTTTACATCATCTTACAAGAAGTTGGTACATGTAGGTATACACATAAATCAAAACCGGAACAAAATCATTTTTCATATATCCATGTACATTCAAAAGGAAGACACAAGAACAACAAAACGAACATAAAAATCCTTTCATATAATTGAGACATCTGACTTTGACATTTTGGTGTTCCTGTCTATCTATGTGTTTTTGTACAATTCATTCATCCTTTTGAATATTCGGTTGTACAACACCCAGCAACAACAATAACAAAACTACTGTCTCCTCTCTATTGTGCTGTAATATAATGTCCAGTTTAATTGTTTAAAATTAACCATAAAATTATTTATTCTGTGTGTATGACAAATTTATTATTACGTATATTACAAATTTTTTTGCTTAGCAGACATTTTAAAACTCAAAGTAAATAATGTAATTATAAAACGTACGTATACTAGACATAAAACTATATCACACACACACTGCATACAAGAGGGCGTTAGACCATTAAATTAAATTTTAAACACCCACAAAATGACCATAAAATTTTAGTATTGTCCCGAGCTGGTATTGTATATACACTAAACGTAAGAATTAAGTTTAAATTATCACTATTTTGACCTTTTTTTGTGGACAACAACAAAAACAAGAACTATCACCACGCAGCAGGCGAAACGATAAACTACATTTTCGTACTACTGTAGCTACCTAATTGTTGTTGGTCTTTAGTGTGGTGTGATCATATCGATTATTGATATCCAGATGTTTTGTATCATACACAACAAAGCACATTAAACGTATATCGAATCTATACATATATGTATTGGTTGATTTAAGACGATCTTCTTGTTACGTATTTTGTTTTGTCTTAAGACATGGTCTGTAGAGACTAATAAAATATTTCGTTTTTGTTTTTGTGTAAATTTTGGTAGACGATCATTTCTTCGCAGTCTGATGTGTGTCTGCCTGCGTTAATTCAAGGGTGAAAGGTTCCCACGCAACTGTAATATAATTATGTCATTTATGTAACAAGATAAAAACAAGGATCATCCTTAAAATTAAATGCGACAAACGTAATCCTCAAATGGGAAATTAATTTTTTGTGTTTTTTTTTATAGGTTTAGGACTAATTTGTGTTTCCTTCGCGTAATACTAATGAATTATGAATATTCGATTTCTCATGTGAAAATCGTGATCAAGTGTGAACAGCTTGTGTAATATTTTTAATTATATACACACGTTTTGTGGTTGCATTTCTAAGAATTCGACCTGTCAAGAAAAAAGTGTTAGCGCGCAGAGAAATTATTTCATCAATCGTTTATACAAAGTTTGGGCATGGTATTTACAACTGGGTTACGATCAAGATGTGTATCATATAAAAACTGTTCAAGGTGATCGATTAATGTATAATATTATTATATGTGTACGGACCGAGAAACAAACACTAAATTGGTATTGATAAATGAGTTTTTTTGGAGATCATTAATTTAACACAAAATAAAATCCTTGCTTTTTATTAAAAATTCTTGCATGAATAATTTAACAAGCGATTTATAAATTAAAATATTATTAGATCGATGGATTCACGCTGAGTTTAAAAATTTATTTTGAATGGGTTATATTTCTGGTGCGTATACAATGGAATTACCCTTTTTATGTGAAGGCAGAAACCAAGTGTTAATAAAGATGTACCATAGACTTCTTTTATTTTGGGAATACATTAATTTTGATGCTAATTGACAGCTAGTTAATTTAATAATTTATGCTATAGACAGACATATTGGAACACGATACAAATAAAATATACCAAACTATTAAATATTATATGATCAGTTGAGCTAGAACACAATTACATTCAATCCAAGGAACGCAAGCACCCCCAGAAAAAACCTATTCAGGCGTTCTAATAGGGAACATGGCCCGGGGATGAACAAATGACCCGTGTTGTTGGTGCAATTATGAATATTGCAAATAATTCCCAAGTTAATATATCAAACAAGAGTGAATTATAGCTATTAACTTTTAATTAAACACTGATTTTAACCTTTACAAAATTATAATATAATAGCTGACCCGGCGAACTTTGTTTCACCTCAAATAACTTTGTCCGAGCCAACACTATTGTCCTTCATGAAAATTGATTTTGATGAGAGAAAAAATCAAGCAATTTGACTCAATTCTCAATAGACGATTGAGTTGAGTAGTCATTTCATCGGTCGTTTTTTCGACCAATCATCTCTTGTGGAGAAATCAAGAAGAAAATATCATCATTTTTGAGCAATACGATTGGTCGTAAAAATTGTCAGAATGAACGAACGCATTCATAAAGGCGGCATAATTTATTGAAAATTGATTAAAATGTCGATTCAAACTTAGGCATCTATCGAAAATTTTGTGGTTTGTTGCAAATTAACTTTGATTTGTTAATCGTCATAGCGAACGCCAAACGAACGGGGAACTGAATGCACTGAACTTGAATGCATTGAACGGAATATCAGTTGCAAGCAGAGGAATTCTCGGAATTTGAACATCTTCTCCTTTGAGTTTGCCCTCGATGATCGTTGCTTGAATCACGTGATTCTGTTGTGAATTTTGGAAATTCGGGAATTGATTTGTGTAATTTTAAAACACGAGAAATTTATAATATTTTATACATTCAGTTTATATTTAAATTTTATTTATTTAATAATATTTCACATTGGTTTATTGATAATTTTTATTTTTTAGTACACTCTCGACTGCCTTTGGTCATCTTATGGTCATTCCTTTTATAGGTTTTTTCGTATTTTGTATATAAGATACATATAAAAGGATTATATTATATACAATACATTAAAATGATTTTATAACATAATTTTTTTACATTTAGAAAGAAATATAGAAATTTATATAATTCAGTATTAATGCTTAATACTATCCCAAACCAAATACAGTGTAGTATCAATAATTCATAACACCATCCACCTGAGATTTAAATAATCCTATCGATTATTTAATTACTAAAAAAATTTTAATTACTATTAACAAACTAATTATTCAATTTGTTATTCTTTTATACACTTTTTTATACATAATTTTAAATTAATTTTATTGTTTAATTAATACATTTTTGTACATATAATTTTTTATTTACTTAAATATATAGAAATAAAGTAATTCCAATATTTAAAAAATGAAATTGTTCAAATTGTTTATTTTCCTCAAGTTTAAGTAAATAATTGAGACCGAATAATGAGTGTAATTGTGATAAAACTATGATTGAAATATTTTAATTCGATTATTGTGAACCGTTTTTAATTTATTATTCATAGGTAGAGTTGTATTTATAGATGAAGGAATTTCTTTTACTTCAAATGGTCCAAGCCAAAGTGGTGAAAATTTATTTCTTCGAACTTCATTTTTGAGTAGAACAAGATCACCGATATTAAATTTTTTAATGTTAGTAGTAGTATCGTAATAATCTTTAGCCTTCTGTTTCTGAATGATCAAATTTTTTCTAGCTAAATAGAAGGAATTTTGCATACGACTTTTCAATTCGAAAAGATAGTCATCATAATTGTAAACAACTTCAGGTTGAGGAGGTCGCTTAAGTTAATTTAGTTTAAGGTCGCTCGAGTTAATGAATGAGGTATGTATGGTTTATATCCGAATAAAAGTTCAAAAGGCATAAATTTAGTTGCAGTGTGTGGGGTAGTGTTGAAAGTAAAAATAGCAAACGGGAGCAAAACGTCCCAAATCTGTTCGTCTGATTGTGTAAAATTTCGTAAATATTCAGTCCAGGTACGATGGGAACGCTCCAAGGAACCATTTGTTTCTGGGTGATACGCCGTCGAGTTTAATTTTTTAATTTTCAACAATTTGCAGATATTTACAAATAAGTCACTCATGAAATTTGCCCCCTGATTTGATAATATTTGTTGAGGAACTCCGAAAGTGCAAATTAGTTTTTCAACAAATACACGAGCTACGAGTGTCGCATTCCTGATTATTAATTGGAAATGCCATTGAAAATTTTGTTAGATCATCCTGAATTGTCAAAATATATTTGTTGGAAAGATATGATGTTGGAAGAGGACCCACTATGTCTAAGAATATTTTTTCGAATGGTTGAGATGAAGTGGATGTGATTTGCATCGGAACCTTGTTTAATTTACCACATTTATTCTTTTGACACAACTCGTATGACTGAATATGTTTTTTAATGCGAGAATAAAAGTTCCCTAAAGGATTCGAATGAAAATCTTGAATAATTTTATTGATTTCCTTTTCATCGGTTAATTGAATTATTTTAGAGTTTGACGAATTTACGTTGCGTTCCACGGTTGGTTGATGAGGTACATTATTATCTATAATGATTTCTTTATTTTGAGATCGTGTAACTACCTGAAATCTTTCTAGCGGCTTGTCAATCCCAATTTCTCTTCGGCTAAGGGCATCCGCGTTTAGGTTAGTATTGCCTGGTTTATGAACAACTGTGTAATCGAAATCTTCGAGTCTAATTCGCCACCTCATTAATCGAGACGATGGATTTTTCAAATTACAGAGCCAAATTAAAGGTTTGTGGTCTGTAACAATAATGAAATGAAGACCATATACATAGGGACGAAAATGTTCAACTGCCCATACTATCGCCAATAGTTCTTTCTCGATAGTTGGATAATTTATTTCGGCCTTGTTAAGTACACGACGTGCATATGCAATTGGTAAATCGATTCATTTTTAGTTTGTGATAGGACAGCACCAATCGCCTTATCGCTTGCATCAGTTGTGATTTAAAAAAATCACGGGGAAAAAAATCAGTTGGGAAAAATCAGGATACTGCAGAACTGGAGGATTGATTAACGAATGTTTCAATTTGGTGAATGCCTCATCACAAAACGCATCCCAAATAAATGATTGGCCCTTTTTTAATAATTTAGTTAATGGTTTTGCTATATCTGAATTTTTACTTATAAAACGGCGATAATACCCAGATAACCCTAGAAATGATTTAATTTGTTTCTGATTTGATGGTTTAGGATAATCTTGAATTGCTGTAATTTTTATTGGATCTGGTTTAATACCGTCTTCAGTTACTATATGCCCAAGATAAACAATTTCCTTCGATAAGAACTGGCATTTTTCTAAATTCACCTTTAAATTGTTGATCCTAAAGCAATCAAAAATCGATTCTAATTTAGCATTGTGATCTCTAAGATTATGCTCCCTAACAATCACATCATCAAGGTACACCAAACACTTAATTCCATTTAACCCACTAAGTATATGATTCATCATTCGTTGGAACGTCGACGGTGCACCTTTTAATTCAAAAGGCATTCGTTTGAAATGAAAGTGCCCCAACGAAGTACTAAAAGCGGTTTTCTCTTTATCGGAGTCGTCTAAGCGTATCTGATGATATCCATTAGCCAGATCTATGGCCGTAAAATATTTTGATTTCCCAAGGTGATCTAAAATATCTGAGATATTGGGTAATGGAAATATATCGTTTACAGTGGTGTTATTTAATTTACGAAAGTCAACTACTATTCGCCACTTTCTGTCTGTGTTGTTTGACTTTTTTGGCACCACGATAAGAGGAAAATTCCATGGGCTTCGGCTCGGCTCTATGATTTGGTCGTTCAGCATTTGGGATATTTTTTTATCTATTTCCAACTTCGTTGATTCAGGTAATCGATACTGCTTTATATATATAGGATGAGAGTCTGCTTCAATTCGAATTTTATGACGTGTAACGTCCGTTGCTGGAAGTTTGTCTCCCGGAAGAAAAAATGTGTCATTGTATTGTCTGCAGATATTTAAAATGGAATTTTGTTCTTCTAGATTAAGATGATCTAAATTTATAGTCGATTTGATTGATTATCTCTAGACGATTGTCTATGTTATTGGACCAAGAATTTAAATGTAAGACTTCGTACTCATCTAAATCGTAATGACAATTTTAAATTTTCTAGATCAACGTCATATTCGTTTGTATTAACTAGACTTATTGTCATAAAATTATTTTCGGATTTTACGAGTGAATTAGCTGAATATACTCCATTTATAATTTTACTCGATGGGCAAACATAATCTTTATCTGTAATATTTAAATACAAAGTAAATAATTTTTCCGAACGAGCAGGAATATAAACGCAAGAATTTGTAGTTAATTTCAATACAATAGATGTATCATTGAGAGGAATTTCGAAATTGTAATTCGTATAATCGATTTTGCACTTGTCTTTCGACAGGAAATCTTTTCCGATTATACCAGCGCATGGAATAGGAAATGAATTTGGAACAATTTGAAATGAATGTTGTATTATAACTGAATTTGGTAGTTCAATGTTAGCGTCGCAACTGGCTATTGTTTGAATTGTTTCAGTAGTAATACCTTTTACATAACACTTTTTATCAGGAAAGCAAAGAGTATCATCATCTACAAAATTTCTTTTAAGTAAGCTAATATCTGCCCCAGTATCAACCAAAAAAAATACGACTTCGGTTTCATTATGTCTACTTCTAGTTCAATATATTTTCTATCGTGATTTTCTGAAGTGAAATGAATTGAATAATGATTTGGATTGATATAATACGACTCGCTATTTGATTCCAAAGAAGAATTATAAGAATTAGTTAAAGAAGAATTAGAATTACGATCTCCATTAGAATCAAAACGAAAATCTGATTTAGATTGATTTATAAATAATTTTTGGATTATTATTGAATGAATTTATGTTTGATTTTGAACATTTTATTTTGAAATTTCCCGGATCCGATCAGGAATGTTCGTTGATGTTACCGGATCGGATCCCGAAGTGTTTCCCGAAAGAGCAGGCTGTCCAATCTTAGATGAATCAGCAATTTTGTTTTGCGAATTCACATACTGGTGTTTTCTGCATAAACTAATATGATGTCCAGGATTTTTACAATATGCACAAATCACAGTTTTTTGAGTCATGCGAATATTTGAAGGAGATGATTTAATTTCATTTGATTTGTTGTACGAATTATATAGTGGAAAATCTCTTCTGACAAAATTAGAATTTGATGAACCCATGTTTCGACTATAACAATTATTTGCAGAATGCCCAATTCTCTTGCATAACTGACATTTAATCTTATTAGTTGAAAAAAAATTATTACTTTGAATTCGGCTACTTAAGATGAGTTCTTCCTCACAAGCCTGGTTTACCGCGTCTTGTAGTTTCGAAAATCGACACGCTTTGATTATAATTTAAATAGAATCATGAAGTCCGTTCTGAAAGGCTTTAAGAGCTGTTTTTGAATTTAGATTAATTATGGTGGATGCAGAATCAGTTCCTTCCGCATCTATATGCATACTTCGTTCAATTCGGATAGCAATTTTTCTATCCTAGTCGCATATGTCGTCACATTTTCATTACGTTGTTGGCGAACGTTAATAAGTTCAATTTGAAGTTGTTCGATCGACCTTGAGTATTGGAATTTATTTTTTAACTCGAGTTTTAACTGTTCCCAAGAGACAATTTTAGTATACTTTTATACATCATATGCTTTACCGGAAAGTTTTGTCTTGAGCACATTTAAAAACTTGTCATACTCTGTATTTAGTAAACCGTCATACACTACGTCACAACACGCAAGAAATGTATGCAATCTATCTGAATTTCCATCAAAGTCAGGAATTAATTTTAACGCTATCTCGACATTTAGTTTAGCCATTTTTGTTTTTATGTTTAAGTAATCGCTTACAACCGACTTAATATCTAAATTGTCTCCGTTTGCACACTGATCAACAGAATTCAGAGATATAAAGATCGTCTTTTTATATCACGAGTACGTAACTTTAAAGAATTTGGATGCCCGTCTTTTACTGACATTAATTTAAATTAGGAAAGAAAACGAGTAAATCAAAAGAATTAGCTTCAGCAAAATACAACGTCCCTTAAGCTAGCAGAACCCATATAGCAGAACAATACAAGATAGTACGGATAATTATAGGCTAATTATAGGCTAATTAAATGCCCCATTACAAAATTTTGGGCTCCACCCCTTCCAACTAAAACGCGGGTTCTGCTAGCTTAAGAAAAAGTTAGCAGAACCCATATCAAAAACTGATTTAAAAATAATTGGAAAATTAACGGTTAATTTTAGGCTAATTAAATGCCCTATTTAAATTTTTTTATTTTGCTCGATCTAGAAAATGTAAAAGGCTTTATCATTTCAAGGCTAGCAAAACCCAAATCGAAATTCGGACCAAAACCGAAATTAGAATGCAAAACAAGATCTATTGATAAGCAAATAATTTTAGGCTCACTATAGGCTATTTAAATACCCCATTACAAAATTTTGGGCTCCATTCGTTTTTGACCAGACTTCAGGTCATTTAATCTAAAGCTAGCAGAACCCAAATCGAAAATCGGACCAAAACCGAAGTTAGAATGCAAAACAAGATCTATAGATAAGCAAATAATTTTAGGCTCACTATAGGCTATTCAAATACCACATTAAAAAATTTTGGGCTCCACCCGTTTTTGACCAGACTTCAGGTCATTTAATCTAAAGCCAGCAGAACCCAAATCGAAAATCGGACCAAAACCGAAATTAGAACGCAATACAAGATCTGATGATAAGCAAATAATTTTAGGCTCACTATAGGCTATTCAAATACCCCATTACAAAATTTTGGGCTCCACCCGTTTTTGACCAGACTTCAGGTCATTTAATCTAAAGCCAGCAGAACCCAAATCGAAAATCGGACCAAAACCGAAATTAGAATGCAAAACAAGATCTATTGATAAGCAAATAATTTTAGGCTCACAATGGACTATTCAAATACCTCATTAAACAATTTTGGGCTCCACCCGTTTTTGACCAGACTTCAGGTCATTTAATCTAAAGCCAGCAGAACCCAAATCGAAAATCGGACCAAAACCGAAATTAGAACGCAAAACAAGATCTGATGATAAGCAAATAATTTTAGGCTCACTATAGGCTATTCAAATACCCCATTACAAAATTTTGGGCTCCACCCGTTTTTGACCAGACTTCAGGTCATTTAATCTACAGCCAGCAGAACCCAAATCGAAAATCGGACCAAAACCGAAATTAGAATGCAAAACAAGATCTATAGATAAGCAAATAATTTTAGGCTCACTATAGGCTATTCAAATACCCCATTAAAAAATTTTGGGCTGCACCCGTTTTTGACCAGACTTCAGGTCATTTAATCTAAAGCCAGCAGAACCCAAATCGAAAATCGGACCAAAACCGAAATTAGAACGCAAAATAAGATCTGATGATAAGCAAATAATTTTAGGCTCACTATAGGCTATTCAAATACCCCATTACAAAATTTTGGGCTCCACCCGTTTTTGACCAGACTTCAGGTCATTTAATCTAAAGCCAGCAGAACCCAAATCGAAAATCGGACCAAAACCGAAATTAGAATGCAAAACAAGATCTATTGATAAACAAATAATTTTAGGCTCACAATGGGCTATTCAATTTCATTCATTGGTTTTTGACCAGACTTCAGGTCATTTAATCTAAAGCCAGCAGAACCCAAATCGAAAATCGGACCAAAACCGAAATTAGAACGCAAAACAAGATCTATTGATAAGCAAATAATTTTAGGCTCACAATGGACTATTCAAATACCTCATTAAACAATTTTGGGCTCCACCCGTTTTTGACCAGACTTCAGGTCATTTAATCTAAAGCCAGCAGAACCCAAATCGAAAATCGGACCAAAACCGAAATTAGAACGCAAAACAAGATCTGATGATAAGCAAATAATTTTAGGCTCACTATAGGCTATTCAAATACCCCATTACAAAATTTTGGGCTCCACCCGTTTTTGACCAGACTTCAGGTCATATAATCTACAGCCAGCAGAACCCAAATCGAAAATCGGACCAAAACCGAAATTAGAATGCAAAACAAGATCTATAGATAAGCAAATAATTTTAGGCTCACTATAGGCTATTCAAATACCCCATTAAAAAATTTTGGGCTGCACCCGTTTTTGACCAGACTTCAGGTCATTTAATCTAAAGCCAGCAGAACCCAAATCGAAAATCGGACCAAAACCGAAATTAGAATGCAAAACAAGATCTATTGATAAGCAAATAATTTTAGGCTCACAATGGGCTATTCAAATACCCTATTGAAAAATTTTGGGCTCCACCCGTTTTTGACCAGACTTCAGGTCATTTAATCTAAAGCCAGCAGAACCCAAATCGAAAATCGGACCAAAACCGAAATCAGAATGCAAAACAAGATCTATTGATAAGCAAATAATTTTAGGCTCACTATCAATAGACCTTGTTTTGCATTCTAATTTCGGTTTTGGTCCGATTTTCATTTTGGGTTCTGCTGGCTTTAGATTAAATGACCTGAAGTCTGGTCAAAAACGGGTGGAGCCCAAAATTGTTTAATGAGGTATTTGAATAGTCCATTGTGAGCCTAAAATTATTTGCTTATCAATAGATCTTGTTTTGCATTCTAATTTCGGTTTTGGTCCGATTTTCGATTTGGGTTCTGCTGGCTTTAGATTAAATGACCTGAAGTCTGGTCAAAAACGGATGGAGCCCAAAGTTTTTCAATAGGGTATTTGAATAGCCTATAGTGAGCCTAAAATTATTTGCTTATCAATAGATCTTGTTTTGCGTTCAAATTTCGGTTTTGGTCCGATTTTCGATTTGGGTTCTGCTGGCTTTAGATTAAATGACCTGAAGTCTGGTCAAAAACGGGTGGAGCCCAAAATTGTTTAATGAGGTATTTGAATAGTCCATTGTGAGCCTAAAATTATTTGCTTATCAATAGATCTTGTTTTGCATTCTAATTTCGGTTTTGGTCCGATTTTCGATTTGGGTTCTGCTGGCTTTAGATTAAATGACCTGAAGTCTGGTCAAAAACGGGTGGAGCCCAAAATTTTGTAATGGGGTATTTGAATAGCCTATAGTGAGCCTAAAATTATTTGCTTATCATCAGATCTTGTTTTGCGTTCTAATTTCGGTTTTGGTCCGATTTTCGATTTGGGTTCTGCTGGCTTTAGATTAAATGACCTGAAGTCTGGTCAAAAACGGGTGGAGCCCAAAATTGTTTAATGGAGCATTTGAATAGCCCATAGTGAGCCTAAAATTATTTGCTTATCAATAGATCTTGTTTTGCGTTCTAATTTCGGTTTTGGTCCGATTTTCAATTTGGGTTCTGCTGGCTTTAGATTAAATGACCTGAAGTCTGGTCAAAAACGGGTGGAGCCTAAAACTTTTAAATGGGGCATTTGAATAGCCCATAGTGAGCCTAAAATTATTTGCTTATCAATAGACCTTGTTTTGCATTCTAATTTCGGTTTTGGTCCGATTTTCGATTTGGGTTCTGCTGGCTTTAGATTAAATGACCTGAAGTCTGGTCAAAAACGGGTGGAGCCCAAAACTGTTTAATAGGGCATTTGAATAGCCCATAGTGAGCCTAAAATTATTTGCTTATCAATAGATCTTGTTTTGCGTTCTAATTTCGGTTTTGGTCCGATTTTCGATTTGGGTTCTGCTAGCTTTAGATTAAATGACCTGAAGTCTGGTCAAAAACGGGTGGAGCCCAAAATTGTTTAATGGGGCATTTGCATAGCCCATAGTGAGCCTAAAATTATTTGCTTATCAATAGACCTTGTTTTGCATTCTAATTTCGGTTTTAGTCCGATTTTCGATTTGGGTTCTGCTGGCTTTAGATTAAATGACCTGAAGTCTGGTCAAAAACGAGTGGAGCCCAAAATTTTTTAATGTGGTATTTGAATAGCCCATTGTGAGCCTAAAATTATTTGCTTATCTATAGATCTTGTTTTGCATTCTTATTTCGGTTTTGGTCCGATTTTCAATTTGGGTTCTGCTGGCTTTAGATTAAATGACCTGAAGTCTGGTCAAAAACGGGTGGAGCCCAAAATTGTTTAATGAGGTATTTGAATAGCCCATAGTGAGCCTAAAATTATTTGCTTATCAATAGATCTTGTTTTGCATTCTATTTTCGGTTTTGGTCCGATTTTCAATTTGGGTTCTGCTAGCTTTAGATTAAATGACCTGAAGTCTGGTCAAAAACGGGTGGAGCCCAAAATTTTTTAATGGAGCATTTGAATAGCCCATAGTGAGCCTAAAATTATTTGCTTATCAATAGATCTTGTTTTGCATTCTAATTTCAGTTTTGGTCCGATTTTCGATTTGGGTTCTGCTAGCTTTAGATTAAATGACCTGAAGTCTGGTCAAAAACGGGTGGAGCCCAACATTTTTTAATGGAGCATTTGAATAGCCCATAGTGAGCCTAAAATTATTTGCTTATCAATAGATCTTGTTTTGCATTCTAATTTCAGTTTTGGTCCGATTTTCGATTTGGGTTCTGCTAGCTTTAGATTAAATGACCTGAAGTCTGGTCAAAAACGGGTGGAGCCCAACATTTTTTAATAGGGCATTTGAATAGCGCATAGTGAGCCTAAAATTATTTGCTTATCAATAGATCTTGTTTTGCATTCTAATTTCGGTTTTGGTCCGATTTTCAATTTGGGTTCTGCTGGCTTTAGATTAAATGACCTGAAGTCTGGTCAAAAACGGGTGGAGCCCAAAATTGTTTAATGAGGTATTTGAATAGCCCATAGTGAGCCTAAAATTATTTGCTTATCAATAGATCTTGTTTTGCATTCTATTTTCGGTTTTGGTCCGATTTTCAATTTGGGTTCTGCTAGCTTTAGATTAAATGACCTGAAGTCTGGTCAAAAACGGGTGGAGCCCAAAATTTTTTAATGGAGCATTTGAATAGCCCATAGTGAGCCTAAAATTATTTGCTTATCAATAGATCTTGTTTTGCATTCTAATTTCAGTTTTGGTCCGATTTTCGATTTGGGTTCTGCTAGCTTTAGATTAAATGACCTGAAGTCTGGTCAAAAACGGGTGGAGCCCAACATTTTTTAATGGAGCATTTGAATAGCCCATAGTGAGCCTAAAATTATTTGCTTATCAATAGATCTTGTTTTGCATTCTAATTTCAGTTTTGGTCCGATTTTCGATTTGGGTTCTGCTAGCTTTAGATTAAATGACCTGAAGTCTGGTCAAAAACGGGTGGAGCCCAACATTTTTTAATAGGGCATTTGAATAGCGCATAGTGAGCCTAAAATTATTTGCTTATCAATAGATCTTGTTTTGCATTCTAATTTCGGTTTTGGTCCGATTTTCAATTTGGGTTTTGCTAGCCTTGAAATTATAAAGCCTTTTACATTTTCTAGATCGAGCAGAATAAAAAAATTTAAATAGGGCATTTAATTAGCCTAAAATTAACCGTTAATTTTCCAATTATTTTTAAATCAGTTTTTGGTATGGGTTCTGCTATTTTTTTCTTAAGCTAGCAGAACCCGCGTTTTAGTTGGAAGGGGTGGAGCCCAAAATTTTTTAATGGGGCATTTAATTAGCCTATAATTAGCCCATAATTATCCGTACTATCCTCTATTGTTCTGCTATATGGGTTCTGCTAGCTTAAGGGACGTAAAATACAACTATGTTAAACATTGGAAATGAGAAGAATTTTACGTAATCGAATTATTATAGAATTCATACACAATTTCAAATAATTTTTTCTGTTATTTCATTTTACGATATTAATAAAAAGTTGAGAAATAATAAATAATCTAAAAAATTTGAACACTAACCTTGAAAATATTATAATATATACCAAAATCCATATTAATTTGATGACGTTGAAAAATAAATATCGTTGAATGGATTACCAATGTACCGATGATATGTTGCGTTGGTTGTCGACATAACCTTGAAGAAGTTGATGTATGATGAGCAAATATTGATTTCCTTTAATAATTCCCGATGTGAACGATTACGGTTGGTTTTGTCTTTAACGACTTATATTTAGCAGGTGATTATTATAACGTTCGTCAGTCGCCATGTTATAGTTATGCGGATTTTAGATTAGGCAATTTAGCATAACTTTTTCTTGATATAAAATTTTAAAATTGCGATATTTGTATGGTGCAATTTTATCAGCATATAAAATTTTTAAAATCCGTTTTGGTGTATGAAATTTTTTATTCGTATTATCCGTTTCATTGTTTTTGTTTTACGAATTTAAATTTAATTTTTTTTTCTATTATAATTTTCGAGATTAATAAATAAGGTTTGATTGAATTATTTATTAACTAGCTGACCTGTGACTGAATAATCAGTCACTTGAATACATTTTTTTGAATTTTTGGTTAAGAAATGATTAAGAAAATTTTTAAGATAAAAATTTGATGCACTTTTATCAAAAATAAACTAAATTCTTATACGAGGTTAATTTTTAAATCTTAAACGGCAAGCACGCGCTCAAATGTACACAGTATGACTAACGCGCCAAGTCAAATATTCATATCTCAAACGGGAAGCGCGCGCTTGGCCACTTCTTACGTGCCCAAACCAAATATTCCAATCTCAACTTCCCCTGGAGACATTTTCATTATCCACTGCAACAGTTGTTTTACGAAATCATACAACTGCTTTTCGTTTAGCAGTTGAATATGGTGTCGGCTGTAATTAAGCGTCATTTCATCTGCATCTTTCATCCAGAGATCAAGAGGTTTTGAAGGTTGACAAAAGCAACAAATATAAGCGAAAGTCTCTCGAAACTGTCTTGACATTTGAAAGACTGCTGTTTCTGTTAAGCAGTGATCCCATTCATCATCGTTTACCAGACCCCATGCAGCTGTAGCTTCTTTGAAGGTTTTATAAATAAAACCATTGAATGTTCGTACAAATTCAAAGCTGGTAGTACCTCGAATATGTAGCAAAAACAGACTGTATACATTCGTACAACAACCTCATCTCCACCTCTTTGACGAAGTTGCCATTTACCGCGTAAGTAAATGTAATGATGTTAAATGTCAGAATATAGGAAATGACGTGCTTTTTGATCAGTGAAGTTGAGCTGAAACCATGACTCAAGTTTCGTTCAGCCAGTTTGTCCTGCAAGCAATGCTTCATCTTCATTACCT
This sequence comes from Nephrotoma appendiculata, assembly GCA_947310385.1. NCBI lineage: Eukaryota > Metazoa > Arthropoda > Insecta > Diptera > Tipulidae > Nephrotoma > Nephrotoma appendiculata. Next base: position 281,239,911 of record OX371223.1, read on the forward strand.
GCTTCGGATGTAATGATTTGTTGATTCGGTAGGTGGACAGAAAGACGCATCACGGCATAAGATCGATCATACATTTACGAATCGGTAAAAAATAATTTGATATCGCGAATTTCAAGAAAGTAGCTGACATCTGGTGAACAAAATATAAATCATAGTTGGCTATAAAGCAAGGGAGATTAGTACTGTCATAACAATGAATTTGACAATTTTCGTCCCTCTTGCAGACGTAAAAACCAACACAATCTACATTCGGTGAAATCGTCAATAATAAATTCAGAGTTTTAATTAAGAAAACTCATGGCAAATTCACATAGCGTCCAATCTTGGAAATTTTCTGAAATCACTTGAGGTACTCGTTTCGGGTACTTCCCGGTGGAATTTTTCCGATTTTTCTAGCCCACGCACAGCACAATATGTATCTTACCTACCCTGAAAAAATCTAACGGATCGGATCATGTTTAGGGGTCATTTTAGGGTTGAGTATGAAAAAATTAAGAATATTAATATAATAGATAGATAGAAGCTGACCTTCGACCGAATAATCAGTCACGTGAATACATTTAATTAAATTTTTGGTTAAGAAATAATTTTGATGCACTTTTATCAAAAATAAAGTAAATTCATATACGTGGTTAATTTTTAAATCTTAAACGGCAAGCACGCGCTCAAATGTACACAGTATGACTTACGTGTCAAGTCAAATATTCATATCTCAAACAGGAACCGCGCGCTCGGGTCACATGATCACTTACGCACCCAAACTAAATATTAAAATCTCCAAAGAGAAAAGCACACAATTGCTGCGGCAAACTTTAATCTAAATATTTCATAAGAAATGTACAAAAGGATAAAAAATAGTAGTAGAAGGTAGATAATAAAATAGTAAAATATATTACAATTTACATGCACAGAATCTCTTCAAAAAATACATTCTTTGTTGTAATGCGCCCATCCCGATCAGCTGATTGATCGCTTGTCTCAACGATAATAACCTTGAGTCCGTCAAATGGGCGACATCGTGAAAGGGCCACATACAGCTAATCATGCGTAAATACGGGGGCCGGCAAGTACACTCCTACATTCTTCAAGCTTTAACCCTGACTCTTGTTATGGCGAACGCGAGCTGAACCGGATATTGAAGGCGAGACATTTTAAATAAGAATCAGCATCTCACATTCCAGAATGTAGCGGTTTATTTTTGCGATCCGCATGCGTGTTTCATTGATTCGACCCTTGCTAGTGTTTAGATTCCTCATCAAACGAACGATCACGTTTACCTTTAGCAGCATGGCATGGCGCGGCAATCCGGACCCTTCAATCTTGTTGAGAAACTCGACGGGTAGGCGGAGTTCCTCATGCATGTCGTCACTCTCAAGATTATCAGCACTATGTTTGACTTCGTGTTCGTCCCGTGATGGTTCCCTCGACTGGTATTGTGTTTATGTCACCATCAATTCATCGACGCCCATGTTCTTGGTGAGTGTAAACTTATTTACCAATTTCCAAAGCGGGTTCAACTTGATGGTCGATTCGCAAGTTCGCGCGCGTCCCGCCTTCAGGTAGTCACCACACATGAGGGTGATTTTCCCAGCTAATGGAACACCCACTACCCGTCTATGATTGTGAGCTCTGCTCCTGGCATGATTAACTTTAAATTTAAATCGCGCGTCAACCATTAAGCAACTTTGAAATTGATTCGCGCGCCACTAATTTGAACAAAAATATTTGCTTTTTGGTCGTCCCAAAAAATTCTCAAATGTTGCAAAATTTCACGCGCACAAAAACTTCGAAATTTTCTGAAACTACTTGAGGTACCCATTTCGGGTACTTTCCGGTGGATTTTTTCCGATTTTTCTAGCCCACGCACAGCGCAATATTTATGTCGACCTATACCCTGAAAAAATCTAGCGGATTGGATCATGTTTAGGGGTCATTTTAGGTTTGAGTAGGAAAAATTTAAGAATATTAATATAATAGATAGACAGATAGAAGCTGACCTTCGACTGAATAAATCAGTCACGTGAATACATTTTAATGAAATTTTTTGTTAAGAAATAATTAAGAATATTTTTTAAGATGTAAATTTGATGCACTTTTATCAAAAATAAAGTAAATTCATATACGCGGTTAATTAAATATTAAATAGATAGAGTGTCATGACAAAATTGTATTTTTACACTCACAACTATTAACACCAAAATGTAAGTAAAATCATTTTATGTTCTCTGTTTTGTTTAATTGAGATTCAATTACAAATTTTCTACTCATTTTGTCATCACAGACACAGTGTTATGACAAAAACATCGGCAATTTTAATAAATTTTGTCATTGTCACGGTGTAATGCGCATGATCAGAGATTCAATATAAACATATTTTGTCATGGCATTCTGGCTTCGTGACAAAATTTTGCTGAAAACACCTGAGGTACCCGTTTCAGGTACTTCCCGGTGGAATTTTTCCAATTATTCTAGCAAAGGCACACCGCTATATTTATGTCGACCTACCCTGAAAAATTTAAACGGATCGGATCATGTTTAGGGTTCGTTTTAGGGTTGAGTTTCAAAAAATTAAGCGTATTAATATAATAGATAGATTTCACATTGGTTTGTTGATAATTTTTATTTTCTAGTACACTCTCGACTGCCCTTGGTTGTCTTCTGGTCATTCCTTTTATAGGTTTTTTCGTATTTTGTATATAAGATACATATAAAAGGATTATATTATAAACAATACATTAAAATGATTTTATAACATAATTTTATTACATTTAGAAAGAAATATAGAAATTTATATAATTCAGTATTAATGCTTAATACTATCCCAAACCAAATACAGGGTAGTATCAATAATTCATAACAATTCATCAGTTCCTTGACAGCCAATCGCGTTCCGTTACAAAATCTCGGCTGGTTCAGATTGCTCAGCATGATTATCACAGATCTGACCTAGATCACCAAGTTATGAGATGGTATTCCCGACCAATCAAGCGCATTCAAAAACTCGGCATAGTTATTTGCCTCGTCTTGATTGGTCACACAGTCAACGGATTTGTAACAATGCATTTCCCCAGAGATTTGGTTTTGAATGAAATAATTCAGTCTCAATCAAATAATTCAGACATGTCTTCCTTGTTCTTCACTGCCAAAATCACTCGTTCGCTGAGCCGATCGTGATTCATATAATTTCGGCGGATGTCCGGAAACATTTTCGTGAAAAGCTCTTCCTTCGACGTCGTGAACATGAAAAAATTCGAGGGAAACGAAATCAATCCGGTCGAAACATAAACACGAATTTGACAGAGCGCCAATAGTCCTCTGGAAAAATCGAGTCGTGCTGTAACGTGACTCTCATGTTCGTGGTCAACTGCTACTTCTTTTTGAGTTCATCTACAGTTGTCGATCTCGGAATAACAGGTAGCGTTTGACGAAAATCGGCGGCAGAACGTACACTGGCTTTCGTTGCAATTCACGATTAAATGCGTCGTGTATCGCACGAATTGGTGCTGGCATACCCAATTTCGACAAATATCTGCCGCACATAATCATGCACATGTCTTCGTTCATGATCATAGCTTCGGTGCCTATCTCGTCCTTTATTTCAAGCTCATAATTCGATGTTGCACTGCGAACTCGATGCAAAACGTCGTCAGCCATGTCGTCTTTGTATCTGATGATAATCGCGACCAATGTACGAATTGGATTTGCCAGCGTAGAAACAGTGGCATTAGCGATTGTTGATCTGATTGATCAGTGATTGTCCCAGTGACAGTTGTTTTTCAGCATATTCAGACATTGGCAAACCTCTCGATAAGTGGCACACAACAACCATCTATATAGTACGAAGCGATTCCAACGAAGTAGAACCACGAACAAAGAACAAAAGCAAACGAAGATAGAAGAATTCGTCTTGTCGTGGATGAACGATGTGCACACGACCAAGCGCATCAGTCAAGTAGACATAGAAAATCCTGGAACAGGTTGACCTTTAATTCGTCGTTGAAACCTCGTCTTTGAATGGTTCCAAGTATAATAGCGTGACATTTTCCAGTAAAGCAATATTCGTGTGAACGGAACACTTTGGCAAATTTCGAAGAAATTCGTGAGTGATGTAGCTGCTGGTCGGTCTGCTTGTTGTACTGCATTAACTTCCGCGAAATAGAGACGCTGTCCATTCTCCAAATGCACCCACAAATGATGAACAGTGGCGTTGACGTTCGTGTATTTCAAAAGAAAAAATATGCTAGATCGCCTCATTGCAACTCACATAACGGCTCAATTGGAACCTTAGCACTTCGTCATTTGCATCCACAGCAGCAATTCCGGACACAGCCAGGTCGCCGCTTACCAACATATGTCGCTGGGAGAATGGTCAATTGGCCGACATTGGATGTATTTCTTTCCAAAACGATGGAATCTCGTAGATGAATGTATTACTTGGAACGCATTTTTGATTGATTGAAGCGGATGAAATTTGAACTCCGTTTCGATCCTGACATACATATTGATGCAATACTGTTGAAACAATCGATGATATCTGAAAAGATGATTGCACTCCTTATCGCATCATCAAACAATAAGTATAAAAATGCATGGAACAAACCATTTTATTGGTTTCTTTACCTGAAAGTACAATTGACAGCTCAATAACTAACCGGTCAGCTGATTGACCATCTTTATCTAGAAGTGGTAGCAATGCTCTTCCTGACAAAATATCAATGAATATTGAAGTGTATCATAAGATCGATGTTTTTAATACACGCACTGCACTGGTCCGTCATCACGCCGGTTTATCATAATATCACGCGATTCCACATTTTTGCCAACGATCACAACTGAGACTTTGTCGAACGTACATGGCCTCAGGTTGGTTTTTTTTTGCTCTGGTAATTATTCGGAAGTCATTGTTTCCAAAGCATAGTTTTAAACAAACGAACCAGCGCATTGTGTTCACGCAAAAGACATTGAAGTTCTCCGAGTATCTCTCGTTTTGATGTACTGAAACACGCAATACGATATCTTAGTTCAAATTCGGAATTTAGAACGATATAAACTTGAAGGAAATTATAATAAAATAAATGTCTGGAAAAAATTATCGAAATCGTAAAAATCACACCGAACTTCATATGATTGTAATAATGGTATCGTTTATGGATGCAATGCACAAAATTCAAATATCATAAAACAAATTCCTATACAAAACGTAATTTTCGATTTTTTTTTGATTTTTCGGTGGCGAATTTTCTTCGATTTTCCATTTTTTTCGAGTTCCTGGATTTTCCTTTGGGTTTTCCCGAGTTTTCTTTTTTTGGAAACCGCCACTGTATTGAGACGAACAAAGCAAAAAAAGAATCATTCAAAATAAATAGACAAAATAATAGTATGGATCAAAAACAAAATACTAATTTGCATGCAGACTCCGGTGGGATTCGAATCCAGTACCTCCTAGCCCATGCGTCTGTCTCATAGAAAATGTTCATACAAAATTCATATAAAAAAGTTTTTTATACGATTTTTCGGGTTTTCCGACTTTTCAAGTTGAGTTTTCCAAAATTTTCTTTCGTGAGAACCATCTCCTGGCAATTGCGAATACAACAAAAAAAGATTGAGCCAAATCGGTTCAGCCGTTCTCAACTGATGCACGCACATACATTTTTACACCATTTTAAGGAATAGGTACAAAGGGCCGAATGTCGATGGGCCGAATGTCGATGGGCGGAATGTCGAAGAGCCGAATGTCGAAGGGCCGAATGTGTCGAAGGGCCGAATGTCGAAAGGCCGAATGGGTCGGAGGGCCGAATGGGTCGGAGGGCCGAATGGGTCGAAGAGCCGAATAGGTCAAAGGGCTGAATTTTGTTTTGTTTTTAGAAATACAATTTTTTAAATTTGTTGTTTTATAACAAAATAAAATATTTTAAGAATATTTTTATATTTTTTTATTTTTCATTTTTTTTTTTTTATGAATTTCTTATGAATTTATGTACAGAGTGTCCGCCGGGAAGGTATACTACTTTGTTTGCTAATAATTTTTGATTAAATGAAAGAGAATGGATCTTATATTGATAAATGTTTTATTTAATGTCGGCAATTATGTATAGAATACAATATCAGATAATTGTCCGCCTCTGTTAGCCTCACAAATGCGAGCCCTTTTGAGCACATTTTTCATTACATTCACACACATTTCACGCGGTATTTCATTAATTTCATCACGAATATTTTGTTTTAGTTGCTCAAGCGTTTCTGGTTTGTTTGCATAAGGTTTGCTTTTTAGATATCCCCACAAAAAAAAGTCAGGAGCAGTCAAATTAGGCGACCGTGGAGGCCAATCAACATCACAATTTTTTGAAATAACTTGTTGTGGAAAGAGTTCTCGCAGTAATTCCATTGTAATCCAGGCTGCATGTGATGTGGCATCGTCTTATTGATATCACATGTTAATCAAGCCCAAAGCATGCAGTTGTAGCGTTAAAAAGTTTTCGATCATATCACGAAATCGCTCCCCATTCACAGTTACCGTTACGCCGTTTTCATTTTCAAAGAAGTAAGGTCCAATGATTCCTCCTGACCAAATTGCACACCAGACTGTCACTTTTAATGGATGTAAAGGTGACTGATTTGAGGGTTTTCCATTGCCTAGAACCGACTATTCTGTTTATTCTCATATCCATTTAAATGAAAATGTGCCTCGTCACTCATTATGATTTTTTTCACGAAAATCGGGGTTGTCATGGGTGAGCTGTAACATCCTATTGGCATATGTACGGCGGCGTAAATGGTTTTGTGGAAGAAGCTCTTGTGTCAACTGAAACTTAAATGGAAACAAATGCAATCCTTGTGCAAAATTGTGGCCAAACTTGTTCTTTGAAGACCAAGCTCCTGAGCACGGCGTCGAATTGAGGTTGATGGATTGTTTTGAACACTTTCTTGAAAAGCTGTAATGTTTTCAGTCGATCTTGCAGTACGTTATTGCCCATGCTTGGGCCTATCACTTACAGATCCTCTTTCTGCGAAATCATTCACTACACGATAAATAGTGCGTTTTGTTGGCACGTTGTTTCTCCCAAAAATTTCACGTAACTTTCTCATCGTCACAGTAATAGATGATTGATTTTGATAAAATGTTTTAACGATTAAAACACGTTGGTTTATCAAATATTTTTCCACAATAAATTTGCCACGTGTCTACATCACGACTGCCAAATATGAACTGTCAAGACTAACGTTTACCAAACTGGCGGCAAAACAAATTAGTATACCTTCCCGGCGGACACCCTGTATTTTAGTATTTTTCATCTTTGAATATTTATGAAATTCCACGTATCCGGTCAGCGATACATTTTGGTGAAGGGAAATTTTATCATGCGCCACCAGAAACATTCGGCCCTATTTGTCAGCCTTCTGATAATAGGTATATGGTACAAAAAATAATTAAATTTATTTCTCAAAACAAAACCAAAAATCAAAAAAAATCGGCCCTTCGACCCATTCGGCCCTTTGACCCATTCGGCCCTTCGACCCATTTGGCCCTTCGACATTCGGCCCTTCGACACATTCGGCCCTTCGACACATTCGGCCCTTCGACATTCGGCCCTTCGACATTCGGCCCTTCGACACATTCGGCCCTTCGACACATTCGGCCCTTTGAAATTCGGCCCTTGGACATTCGGCCCTTCGACAATCGACCCTTTGATACCATACCCATTTTTATATATAGTGCTGGGAAAAAAAAATGGGCAAACATTTTATTGCAAATTGGAGTCTTTTTTTGCTAAAATTACAAAACTTTTGAACGCAATTGGCTTATTGTTTCATTTTAAATATACATGTATTTGATGTAAAAAAAATTAGCTGCAATTTAGGGGAAAAACCCCGAAAAATGCGAAAATATTCAAAATACGTTGATTGGAGTTAAAGTAATGGAATAAATTAAACACTTATTTTTAATTTTTTTTTTTTTGTTTTTTATTGATTTACAGAAGGTCTATCTTTAATACTAATATTTTGTTGGACCGCCTTTTGTTTTTATTATACCGGTACAACCCCGCAACTGATGTGCAAAAAAGCTGGTCAAGTAATTATTTCATTTTACGCCTACCGTTCTTGGCCGACATTAGGGTGCATATGTTTTATTGCGTTTGAGTGTAAATAGTGCATATTTTGTAAGATTAAGTTATTCTGTAAGTGATCGTAGTCAAATAAAGAATAAAGTGCAATTTTAGCTAAAAAAAAATGGGAAAAGTTAGTGAGCAGTGTAAAAGCAATATGTTGATTTGGGCGCGAGAAAATTTAACCACGCGTGAAATAGCAGAAAGATTAAACATTCCTAAAATTAAACATTCCTAAAATGATGGGCAGTACACAAAGAAAGAAAGGCTCTGGAAGGCCCAGAAAGACAACGCCAGTGGAAGGTCGTTTCATAATATTACAATGTCGTCGGAACCGTTTTAAAAGTTCATCGGACATAAGACGGAATGTTGGGCGAGCAACGGGAAAAGAAATTTCAGCCTGCTTAGTGAAAAAAAGACTTGTTAAAGCTGGTTTGAGAGCACTTAAAAAAGTCCAGAAGCCTGAGTTCACATTACTAGTGAAAAAAAAAATTTGCTATGGGCCCAGGAGCGTTTTTCTTGTACTCCGGAGATGTGGAACGATGTGATTTTCCCGATGAATCAAAATTCAAGCTACATGTTGGAGATCTCGTAAGTAAGAATTCTCGTAAGAAGAAAACCGGGCGAGAGGCTTGGCAACGAATGTCTTTTAAGACTTCCACCGAAAAATAAAAGAGTTATGGTCTGGGGATGCTTTTCTGGAAATGAAACCTGTCGATTGTGCTTCCTTAGTTCCAGCATTACATCAGATGTAATATATATATATATATATATATATATATATATATATATATATATATATATATATATATATATATATATCTGTGGTCACAAATCAAAGAGACATAACTCGAGTTCTGCCCTTTTATAAATTTTGTTAAATTTGAATTCTACGTATTTGATTTAATATACCATAAATTTTTCAAGAAAATCGAGCTATTAGAAATACTAAATTTTTTATTTTATCCCAAGGGCATAAGTTCTATTTGTAAAGTTTTGCGTTTTTCATAAGGGCATAACTAGGTTTATATTCATCTGTTCAAATAAACATTTTAAAATTTTAATAGTTGAAGTGGCATAACTTAAAATAAGTCTATTATAAAAACGAGAAATATAACATAAAAGGAAGTGTTATTTTAACAAAAGGGCAACATTGTAAAATGTTTTAATATTCTTTTTTTGTACTAACTTTATTTATAACCTTATTCCAAATGTTAAAGTATTATGCCTGCGGTCATAAGTTTAGTTAGGTTTTTATGATAAATTTTTGTTTACGGTCTTTTATAATTTAAGTCGATTTAAGTCCTTTTAACAAGCGCGAAAAGTAACAAAAAAAATATTAGGATGGTAAATCGTGCACGGAAAATAGTGGATATGGCAATGTCTTCCAAAAGTTCGAATGCTAGTCCTAGTATTGCCGGACCATCTGGTAAGTAAAAATTCAATAATTGTTTTGAAATATTAACCGTCAATTGTAATGTGTATTTTTTTTTTATTTGTTATGTATCTTCCAGGAATTTGTAAATCTTACAAATTGATACAACCAAAACCATAAAGCAAAATATATATAAGAGAAACCATGTAGAGATTCCGAGGTTAATCTATTTTACTTTTGGCAATCTGTATAGGCCTAACAAGAACAATAAACTATAAAATAATTATGCCGATATGTTTATAAGATACGTATATATGGATTAAATATAGAAAAAGATTAAATTTGTGTATATAAATATATTAAAACTATAAAACAAGATTAACCTCGGAAAAACCTGCCCATAAAATTTGCACTACTTGATTTCTCTTATATATTTATTGCTCGATGCCAAAACATAGTGAAATAAAAAGCAATATTACAGTACTTGCTAATTGTGGTAAATTTGAATCTATAATAAATAAAATGCACGACATTAATAAAATTCAATAAACTTTCAGAAAAAAAATGCAATATAGATGAACAGTTTTTTCATGAAGTCGTTACAAACGAAACGAAAACTGGTTTTCACGATATGACAGCTCAGCAAATTGAAGGTTTGAAATTTCATTACACCATCAGGACAGAAGGCGAAGGCGACCATTCTGATATAGGATTACTAGAAGGTACCCATCTAGAACAAGATTTTACGGATATGGTTCTGATAAGGATCCTGAATATAATCCAGGTAATATATCTGAAAGTACAAACTCAGAAATAGAGGCTTTGGGAAAACAATTAGAAGCCAATATGGATTATGTAGAAGAAATATCAACCAAACATATCACAAGTAACAAAAAAATTCGTAAATTAAACAGAAATGTTGGCAAAGGGTACATTAATGAAAAAGGGAAACAAGTGCCGCCTCGTCAATTTACTCGATTAAATCATTGTCGTAATAAATGCCAAACAAGGATTAATGAGCAACAGCAGCAACACTTGTTTAATGAATATTGGACACTAGCTGATTACAACAAAAGGGTTGCATTTGTTTCTGGCTTTATTCAAATTATAGGCAAACAACAGCGAAATTGGAGCCTTCTTCAAAAAAACAACGGCGTTTTAGTTGTAAATATTCAGTGAAAATTGATGGACTCGACGTCAGCATTTGCAAAGTATGCTTACTTCGAACATTTGGGGAAACATCAAAGTTTTTAAGAACTATCACGAATAAACTGTTTACTAACGGAGCAATAATACAAATGGATCTGCGAGGAAAGCACGATAATAACCGCAAGTGCTCAGATGAAATAATAAATGAAATCAAAAAGCATATTGCTCAATTTCCGGCGTACGAAAGTCACTACACGCGACGAGACAGTGCAAAGAAATATCTAAGTAGTGATTTAAATTTATCGCTCATGTATAAATTATACTCGGAGTCCCATGGCAAAATAGTATCACTTTCAAAGTATTCTTTAGTGTTCAAGTCAACGAACCTAAAATTCAAGCCACCCAAAACCGATGTGTGCAATAGATGTGAAATATTAAAACATAAAATTGAAGTAGCTGAGGACGCCGAACTCGACAAGCTTATAAATGAGCAGAAAGTACATCACGATGATGCTGATAAATCGTACAAGATGAAAGAATTTGATAAAGCTCTGGCCAAAAATGACGTTACAAAAATGCTTTGTACGTGCAACTTAGAGCAGTGTCTTCCAACACCATATTTAAAAACGTCGGTTTCATTTTACAAAAAAAAGCTTTGGACGTACAATCTTACGGTACACGAATGCACCACAAATCAGCCACATTGTTTTATGTGGGACGAAACAACTGCGAGACGCGGTGGCAATGCCATTGCATTGTGCTTATTGTCATTTTTAAATTCCTTCCCCCAACAAATATCGCACGTTATATTTTATAGTGATTCTTGCCCAGGGTAAAATAAAAATAGTTTAGTCGCGCCTATGTTTGTCTTGTTTATGCAAACAGGTGCTCTAGAGACAATTGATCACACATTTTTAACGGTTGGGCATACGCACATGGAGTGTGATGTTGACCACTCAGTAATAGAGCGAAAACGCGAAAAAACAAACATGAAAATTCACCATCCAAGAGATTGGTACAATTTTGTCCGCGGTGTTGGCAACAAAAATAGTTTCAATGTTATTGAAATGAATCAAAATTTATTTTACGATTTTTCGGAATTTTCTAAAACAAAATTGAACTGGCGAAAGGTTGATATAGACGGTAACCCGTTTTCCTGGAATAAAGTCCGCTGGATGCGGTTCGAAAAAAGTTTGGAATAATAAAGTTTAAAACATCGCTCGATTTGGAGGAACCCTTCAAAATTTTAAAAATTTCGCGACGCGGATTTAATTCTGTTAATCGGACCTGCATTAAAAAATGCTACACGAACGTTCTACCAATTAATCATGAAAAGAAAAAGGATCTTCTGGAGTTATTACCGCTACTGGATAAACATTTCCACGAGTTTTATAAAAACTTGCCAACCAATCTTGAGCCTAACTATGATCCTGATATTCAACAAAGTGACGATGAATAAATTTTATAATCATTATAGGTTTATTTGAATTGAAACGATTCTGGGCGAGAAAGCGCCCAGAATCGTTTCAGGCTTTAAAAAGTTTGTTGATGACAATTTGGGAATCCATACCTCCTACGACTTTGAAAAATTTATAAAATTAAATGAATCGGAGGTGTATCGCTGTAATAATAGCAAATGGTGGTCCAACAAAATATTAGTATTAAAGATAGAACTTCTATAAATCAATAAAAAACAAAAAAAATTAAAAAATAAGTGTTAAATTTATTCCATTACTTTAATTCCAATCACCGTATTTTTTGTTGTTGTTTTGTTTTGATTTTTTTAACCCTGCAATCTGTTCTGGGGCCTGTTCAGCTCTCCCTGTTCTTTGGCGGTTTGCTTACTTCCGTCCAACTTTACGCCAGTCAGCCAATTCAAGGACGTACCGCTATAGGATCGATTTTAAGACCATATGCACATTGCAAGCTCCATGCCAGCCTATACTGACATGGAAGATGGGTCGGCCCATGAGTTTTGCACTCCGACAGGGTGTCGTAGGTGTGTTACATTTCATCCCAGATCATAATCTGTTATGAAATTTCACTTTTGCATCCTGCCCCTATCGGGATTCGAACCCGGTACCTCCCGATCCAAATGCCAAAACTTTAACCACTGTGCCATTTGGTCGGTGATCAAAATAGTTGTTGTTGTCGGGTTTTTCCCTTAATTTGTTGGTAATTTGTTTTCTTCAAAAAATTACGTCATACATGTATTTAAAATGAAACAATAAGCCAATTGCTTTCAAAAGTTTTGTAATTTTTGCAAAGAAAGACTCCAATTTACAATAAAATATGTTTGCCCAATTTTTTTTCCAGCACTGTATATAGATTTTATTTCAATTTCACTTCTGAATGAAGAACAACCTTTCACTGTGTCAACCTGTCTACATCTTTCTACAAAATTGCTAATTCATCATAAAAAATCTTAAATCTAGTTCTACAATTTTTCGGTTTTCATTACCAATGAAGGATTTATTAATTAATTATGGTAATTAATTGAGGTCTTAATTCTAATGTATGTGTAAGAAATTTATATTTATAATTGATTAACTGAATCTAATTTGATTGACAAATTTTTTTTTATTTTAGGTTGCATGACTGCTTAATTTGATGAATTATCCATGGTCTTTGGGATGAGTATATTTTAATTATTAGATTTTGCAGTAAATATGAACATTCCGGCGGCTTTGAACTTCGTTCAATAACATAATTTGTGAATCGGTCGTTTTAGCTCTCCAGATTTAGTTTTTAAAGTGACGACCCTAACTAGACCATCAGCTCCAGAATGAATTTGGATTACCTTTCCTAGTAACCATTGATTTGGTGGCCTATTGTCTTTTATTATGACTACATCGTTGATTTTGCTTCGTTTTTGTGCTGGAACCTCCATTTAATTCATTGTTGCAGTGACGTCAAATATTCGCGTTGCCATCTTTTCCAGAATTGTTGATGAAGTTGTTGTACGGTTTTCCAACGGGTGAGATAACTTGCTCTATATTCAGTGACATCTCATTCAGGAATTTTTGTTATCGGGTGCCCTACCAAAAAGTGTGCGGGTGTCAATGCATCGATTTGATTGACTGATAAGACTTAGATAGCCCTTGAGTTTAAGCAGCTTTCTATCTCGGCTAACAGTTTAATCCTAAATTCTTCTAAAATGTGGCGCACTTGGTGGTATGAAATGCTAGGAAATCGATTTGCTTGAAAGAAAATAAGATATGTAAGTAGAGTTTTTAAGTTTTTGCACTTCTTCCTGTAAGGCTTTGCTGGCACCCACAAAATTAGTGCCGTTGTCGGACTGCATTTCAACTGGTGCACCTTTCCTAGCTATGAATCTTTTAAGAGCCGCTGTGAAAGATTCGCTTGTGAGGTCTCCTACTAGTTCAAGGTGAACCGATTTTGCACTCAGACAAACAAAACCACCAGTATTTGCTTTATAAGTACGTTGCCCTCTGCCTTTGGTTAAATGTATCGACGTTGGTCCAGCAAAATCAACCCCTATCTTGTAGAATGGCCGTACTAGTTCTACTCGGGAAGCTGGTAAATTCCCCATTAGTTTGTGTTGGAGAGTAGAGTAGCGTGACATCTTCTGCGTTTCGTCCACTAGTTGACCAGTATGATTGGCAAAAAACGAAGAATAATAACGATAGTCCTGCGTGTTGGTGTTTTTCATGAAGATCCTCCAAAATAATTCTTGTGAAAATGGACTTTGAAGGCAATTTATCAGTGGATGTTTTGTTTTATAAGGTGTGCTGTTTTTAATTCATCCGCCAACTAGAAGTAGATTCTCTCTCTCCATGAATGGGTTTAATAACCTTAAACGGCTTGTTTTATTAATTTTGCCGTTTCATTCGAGAGCACCTATTCTCTTCATAATATGCCCTTTTCTGTTCATATACACATAATTTTAAATGCCTTGTACAATTCTAGTGGGTTCATAAATTTCCCTCTGCTTCTTTCTTTATTTAGCTTCCTTTTGGTGTTGTCAATGAATCGGATCATGAATGCAAGAATCCTTTGGAGTTTATAAACTGAGGAATATTTTGATAGCAATGAGTCGAGTAGTTCGTTGCTCAGAAATCCCGAAAGCACATTCAATTTGATTAATTGCTCCTTTTGTTTGCATCCATATAGCCGTTTTGTGGCTTGGGTCGGTGTTCTTCAGATTGGGTTAGCTTGTAGACTTGTGTGCTCTGTTTATTGAAGCTATTCATACGTTCTAAAATAAATTGTTTAATTTAACCCATTAGGCTTTGCGGTTTATTCCAGAAACAATTTAATAATCACATGGAACAAAAATAATTATTTTTAATGTCATTTTTCCAAAATTTCCTAATTAAACTACGCAGAAAAATGTATCTACCGGTTGGCTTACTTAAACTGATGATGGATATATCCCGCGAAGTGTTGCGTGCCAACAAAAATTTGCGAATTTATTGCTGAACATCTAGATGCGTTACTTGTAGTCCGCAAAAGTATGCTCGTAGCGCAACAAACAATCGATGACGTGTTACAATTTAATATGGATATGTCTGAGTAGATGAAATTGTCTGGACTAGTTTTTAGAAGCAGGATCGCAAATGGATGTAAAATTAATCTCTAAACCACTTTTTAAATTTGAATTGCAACGATAGAAGGCGTTACTACTCAAACAAAATTGATCGGGGCAAACGAAGCTTAAAAACAAGTACTTGGTGTGGTCAATTTTCTTTTTGTCAGTATAATTCAATAAATATTTTTTATGGATCCAATCCGTCGGATTTTAGTTGGTTTGAACCCACCATTTTCAACTCCGGCTGATGTAGAATGGAATTTTACACGTAATTAACACAACATTTGTCAAAGGATTGAAATTGAAATAAAGTTAGACCGCAGGTGCTCTAAATTTTTATTGTTTTCGTCCGCAGTACACAACAATAACAAGGATTCACGGAGTTTTGAATATGCAATATGTGCGCGGTACTGTCAAAAAATTTGATTTTTAATTTAAATATTTCAACCCCACCGCACAATACCATAATATATACCTACATAAATCACACATCATCAGCATCATGCATATGATTTTTCAATGTATAACATGAAAACCACCCCCAATTTCCTTTTATTGATTCGGTTGTCAGTTCTCTATTATCCTTTATTTTTTATTATGTATATTTTGATAGATTTTCAGTTGTCATTACGACAGATGTAACACACAAAAAAAAATTGTCAAACACTTTTTTTTTCTACTTGTGGTGTATATTATGTATATGCTCGGTATTATTAATTTTGATTAAAATCAAATTAAAATCTTCAAATAAAATATTCGTACTCGCATGTACCTAATATGTGAATTGGATATGAACAAGAGACATAAATCTGAAGAAGATCTTTCAAGTTGAAAAGAGTAGATTTTCCGGCTTTGTATACACACAAAATATTCTAGAGCAATTCATGTCTGTATATAATTCTTTATCATATACGTATTTGAATATATATGTAACTCTATATATATGAAGGGAATATATGACAATCGTTTATTCACATCCTTGTGTACATTAACAATGCACATTAAAGATGTACGTACCGTTTTATTCATATGAAATCACTTGAAAGAATCATTGTAACAATTCCTATTCTATGTACTTTTGATAACAGTTTTTTGTACTCCCATACATGGAACAGTACATACCGCGCATTAAACATCATGCCACGATGAGGATAGCAAGATGATTACTTATATGCAGAAGGGTGATGAGTTTGTTTTTTAAGTGGTTTATTGAAATGATATGTGGTACTCATCTGAATCGATTAAAAATGTACGAGTAGAAGATATTTTAATCGACTAAATTTAATTAAAATTCTATTCAAATGGAAATCATCGTACAGATGAAATTAAATTTGGTGCGAATTTATAATCATTGTACAAGTAACAATTGAATGTGGTTTGACTAAAAAGTGAGACTCCGCATCTCTGTCATTGTCGGTTGAATTGACTATTCAGTTAACTGTCTCTTCATAATGACCAATTTACGTAACTGTAATGTGACTGTACTTCAAAACATCCATGTTAAATTAATCCTCTCACACCCTGAAAAATCGGAAAACAATTAGTACAGAATTATGATTTATTTATATCTACCCTAAATGGCCAAATTTTCAAAAAAAATTCAAAAACAGTTTTCAGTGGAATTATTTGCACCATATTTAGTTTAAGAAAATTTTTATCGGGAAGTATTTGTAACATCAGCTCCAAGCGGAACTAGGAAATTCGAAAGACTACTTTGCTAATGGCAGGAGTTTCAATAAAGACTTCCACCCAAGAAGTACATCCATCAAAGCCGGGAATGGAGAGCTGAGGTCAAACGTGGCAGATGTTCTCTCAGTATGGCAAACCACGAATTCGGAATGATAACGAGATCCCCATTAGAGTTATAATTCCTCAAGGTGAACAGGTATTTCTCGAATATCTCACAGTGGCAGAAATAGACGCAGGTATTAGTTGATTGAAAAATGAAATGACACCCGGTCACGATGTTATCCCCAAAAAATTGATTAAACTCGGAGGTGCTACTCTTGCCAGAAGTCTATACGATCGTCTGTATTTGGGACCAAGAACAGCTGTCGAAAAATTGGAAGACCGCGCTCATATGTCCGAAGCATAAGAAAGGTGACCGTCTTAAATGTGGAAACTTTCGTGGCATAGCTATATTGAAAACTGCTTATACAAAGTGTTGGCTAGGTTTGTATACTTGCCAGATTCATCCTTTCGCCGAAAACATCATTGGCGACTTGTAATGTATTGATCGCTAGTTGAAGTCATCAACGTGAATTTCACCGTAATATGCTTTGTACCAACCGGTATTCATCTTATTAGGTATGACATCTAACCAATTTAAATAGAGCCAAAATATTGATTGCTGTTGTTATTGTATTGTAACAGGCTACCCCTGCCTAACGTCATTGTGATATGGTGTAAAAATGTATATTATTTTTAGGTAATATCGTTATGGTTAGTCGAGGTGGAGCTGTAATTACAATTTTTATGGCCCAATTCTTTTTGGTATACGTTGTAGCTTGAAACGTTATCGCTGGATTATTTTTAGTTGGTTTTCGGAGTTTATACTATAAAGTTGTGTTGTGCCCCCATAGTGTAAAACGTGTGAAGAAAAAAAAGTTACATTTATCTAATGTTATCTCATTTTCCATTACCGCAGTTCACGAAAAACAGAGTATACCCGTAGTAAGTGTGAATCAATACATACAATAAAATAAAAATATATATCCGAATCTACAGAGTTGTTACTTTCCAGTATATTCTTTAGTCATTCTTGTAAACCATCGGTATCAGTGTAAACCATCGTCCGTATTTTAGTATCCATATTGTGATATACCATATAGTGATTGTGAACATACGAATCATAGGTAAACCGAGAATTCTACAGTATTTTTTTTTATATGTTATTTCCTAACCATGTCTATGTGTTATCTATTACTTCATAGTGTCGGGGCGAGTATATCGCTAAGCAGTTTGGCTCATACGTACTTTCTTAAAAATATCGTGCGTTGGATAAATCAGAAGGCGAAAATAAACACTCAAAATTCCACGAGATACAAGGGTGTAGATACTATCCCAAACCGGTGGAAAACACCTTGGCGATCCGTACGGTGAAGACTAACAACCGTAACTCCGTTATATGTAGGCGAGGGGTATCACCAGATAAGTTTGAAAACTAGTTGTTGAATAGTGTATTCAAATTATTAAGTTCTATTTTTTTGGTATAATTTTTCGGCTATTGGACCCGTTTTTTGTTATAGTTTTAAATACTTATATAGCATTTTATTGATCCGGTACATTGGTTTAAATAACGTTTTTTAGGAAGGACCTCCGAGCGCTCGCGATCCGGACTAAAACGGTGAGTGTTTCTGTTTCAATTTTCTTTTTTTTTTTTTATATATTAAATATAGTGTTGTTGATTATTGTCTGATATGCGTATTCGAACTACCTTTAATAAAACCAGCTTGTCAAAAGTTTAGCCTTAAAAAAAAAAAAAAAGAAAAAATGTTTATATGTTAAGGCTTAGTGTTAAATTAAAATTTATTTAAATACATATTTGCGTTTCTTTAATGTATTGTTGTGAAACCAAAAAAATAATGTTACGTTTTTAATTTTGTTGGGGGATTTCGAAATGAGAGGGAGCTTTTGATGATGTGTGCATAAGCGATTTAATTTTTTTTGTCTTCGGACCCACCCAAACTACCGTGCTAATCTTCCAGGTCACAAATTTATAGGGGAAGTTCCCTCCTTTATCCAAACAAGGAACACAGGTTATAGACTATCAGTGAGGTTCCAGAGAAAATCATTTCTTTGTGTAAATTAACAACATCTGGGTCTGTATGAACCGTAATCGAAGGAACTGTGTCAGACTCCTTTGAAATAACATTTGGCACTCGCGCCTGCGTGATGTTCAATTTGAGTACGAGGTAAAGCAACATCGAAACTTCGCGCTGTATATTTCATAAATCAGGCAAAATTCTTGGATAAACAGATGATATCGTGCTTCTTGGCCGGAGACCTATAGCGATATCAAGGACAGTTTCATACTGCTTGATCGCTGCGCAAGAAGATTTGGTTTGGAGGTTCATAGTATAGCAAAACCAAATACTTTGATTGCGTTGACAACTTAAAATAACTCGGGTCAGTTATAACATCGTCGAATGATATGTAGGCAGAAATAAAAGCCCGAATTGCTGCCGGAGTTTTCTACGCCCAATCAAAAGTATTGAGATCTAAACATCCATCGCAGTCATGCAAGCTTGTACTTTATAAAACACTCATAAGAACTGTGCTGACTTTCGGAGGCGAGAGCTGGACCATGACCTCTAACGATTGTTGATTATTATCTACTTTCGAAAGGAAGGTTATCCGTTCAATCTTTGGTCCAATTAAAGTTATGAACAACGAATATCGGATTCGTATTAATCACGAAATAAAGCAGCTCCTCGGTGGCAGCGATATCATCGATTTCATCAAATCCAATCGAGTGAGATGGCTCGGCCGCGTTACAAGGTCTTCACAACAACGGTTGATAAATAAAGTATTCCACCAACAACCAGCTGGAGTACGTCGTAGAGGAAGACCGTAGAGGATGTTGTACTACTGAGTTACAATTTATTGGCCCCTATTCCGGCGAAAATTTTTATCATGTTATTATGTTATATAAAATGAAAATTGCTATTTTGGTATTCCGGTCTATTTCAATTTTATTATTTTATGTTATTTTCTATGTTATTTTGATATAACATAAAAGCAATAAATTAGGTACTTTTATGAAATGTTATAGACAAAAATGAAATCCTATACGTCAAATTCTGTGATAGAATCATATTTTTTAAAACAGGCAAATAATTAAAATAATTCGCCAAAATTATTAAATGTCATATATTCTACGGTATACCAGAGAACGAAACGAAAGACGTGCCAGGTACGTAAATACATTCCAGATTTATTTAGGATGATAGAATTTTAATTTTTAGAATTCAACACCGTGCAAAGTGATCCCTATGGATTGCCCTCATTCCGATTCAAGAAATTGTTTAGGCTTAGTAAGCGAACGGTGGAATTTTTAATACTAAAATTGGAGCCCATGTCACGGCAATCAAAAATCCCTTTCAGAATTAAATTACTGTGTGCTCTACATTTCTATGGCCATGGGTCATATCAAGTAGCAGCTGGAAGTTGCCATATTCTAGCCGTATCGCAGCCAAGCGCATCGCGATGTATAAAAGAAGTCACAAGTCTAATATGCAGTTATTTATTAGATGATGTCATAAAGTTCCCACAGGATGTTCTTCATCAAGCGGAAACAAAATTGGGCTTTGCGAGAAAATTTGAGATGACCGGAGTGCTTGGAGCGATTGATGGATGCCACGTTGCAATAATTGCACCGCCTGAGGATAGCGAGTTTTTTCGTGGGAATTTATTTCGCAACAGGAAGGGATACCACAGTATACATGTATGTAGTTGTTTGTTGGGATTCCAAAATGCGTATTAATTATGCAAATGCGCGGTTTCCAGGTTCGGTACACGACTCAGCAATCTGGATGACATCGCAACTACGGAAATATTTTATCGATAATTTCTCAAATATTTCAAAAAACATAAATATCCTATTGGGTGATTCCGGGTTTTCACTGGAACCTTGGTTGCTTGTTCCTTGCAATAATCCGGAAAATGGAAGCAGGGAGTTTCGATACAGCGAGAAATTTATAAGGGCGAGGAACATTGTCGAGAAATGTTTTGGCCTCGTGAAATCGAGGTTCCGATGCCTACTACGGCATCGTACATTACATTACCACCCAACGGTTGCATGTAAAATTATATATGCAGTATTTGTGCTACATAATTTATGTTTGGATCCGAGTTTGGACGATGAAATGGATGCAGGTGAAGTTTCAGAAGACAGTGATGTACCCGAAGAAGAAATAAACCCTGAAAATAATATAATAGGTGTCATGGATGAAATGGAACATAATGAGACTTGGTATAATTTGGGTTGCAGATTACGGGAAACGTATATCAACAAATATTTTCATTAATGTTTTTTTTTATTTCAAATAAATAAAGTATATATTTCATAAATTAAATAAAAAATACAAATAAAATTAATAATTCACTGTAAAATACTGTCACAATTTTTATCAAACCACATAAAATGGTTTCTTATTTTTCCCTCATTTCTATAAAGACGTCAGCAGCGTTATTGAGACTCTCCGCTATCTCGTGCATAGCACGTGCGATTTTAGTAAACTCTTCCCTCATTACGTCTATTTTTTGTTGTTTGAGCTCCAAAAAATTTCTTTTCGAAGTCTTCTATAAAATTGAGGTTAGAATTAAAAGTAATCATGCATGATTATTTCATACCATTATCCTGATTCCTTTTTCGGGACACTTTCGGTGGAGCCTTAGGTACCGCACAAGTAGGTGATGGTTCCGGTTCTGGGGATAGTTGTTTAACAGCCGAAGTTGAAGCAAACCCCGCTTCTATTGTTATAGCACCTTCGAACACAATCACCCCCCAGGCACTAAGTGCACGCTCTTCCAAATCGCTAAACTTCAATTGGCTTGATTCCCCGCCACCAGTTTGGTTTAAACTAACTAAAATTTTTCTTTTTTTATGCCGCACAGCATTACGCCAGTTTTCAAAAATCTAAAAGTAAAAGTTGTCTTATAAATATACATCAATATTTTGAATTTATACTATTGTATACTAAACCTTTTTCCATTGGTTTTTATTTCTTGTAGCCCTTACGGCTGCATTTAATAAGTTAACCAAATCAGTCCATAATTCTTGCACTGAATCATCCGAACCTTTCTTCGCACAAAACTCTGGATGATTCACCATAAATGCCATGTATAAATCATATTGCTCGCGAGTTGTTTTAGCTTGGCGCGTAGCTTTTTCTAAAATTAAATAAGTTTAAATTACACAAAATTACATTGAAAACTATTAATAACCAAAAAAATTCTGTACCGACCTTTAATTGATGACATTTTGTTTCCATGTATAAATATTTTTGAGAACTATGTATAGAAACACAAGACAAAAAAAACGTACTAGATTTTTTTATTCAATTGTACAAGAGCATGTTACAGTAAAAGTTAAAATAACATAACATGGTTAGAATACCAAATTGAAAAAAATGTTATGTTACCTCGTTTTTAAAAGTTGTAATATAAGAAAATAACATAAAATTTTGAAAACCCGGAATACGGCCCATTATTTTGTAAATAAAATTATTATTACATATACGAAATATTGTTGTTCCTTATCAAATTTATGTCAAATAATCACATGTAAAATAAATAAATACATTATTTATAACGGTATTAAACTAAATGATCGAATTTATTACAATTTTTAAATAAATATAGTTGTATCAACTAAAAACTACTAAATATTACATGCAGGAAGTGAACACTATTTTAGTTGAAAGCATTTAAATTTTAAAGTCAAAATCAAAATAAGAGCCTTAATAGATAAGGCTGTTGATCCTGTGATATGTGGCCTATTGGTGTTGATATTCGGGAATTTAATAATGTAAATTTTCGTACAAGGTTGCCTCATCATACGAAGTTTCGGGTTCCAGCTGCAATCAACACGTTAATTGTTTAAATTTCCTGTCATGTAACGTATGTAGTGGTATTGCTGTTCCAAGTGACAATCTGCAGGTAAATATTGGTTCTTGTTTAAAGTTCGGCCACTTAAATGTTCGAAGTCTAGTAAAGCATTTTGATGACGTTACTGTTTTATTGAATGAGTACAAATTTGACTTCCTTGCATTAACTGAAACCCATCTTAGCTGTAAAATTTTAAACAAGTCACTTCGTATCAATAATTATAATATTATTCGTTTTGACCGAACTAATAATACGCGATGGGGTGGTTTTGCTATTTATTATCGATCTGCATTAAACATCAAAAAAATATTCTGCGGTGCCTTTGGTAAAGTAGAAATTTTATGTTGGAGCTAACGGAATGTATTGGTAAAATCCTTATTATTATTATTTATAATCCTCCACCTGCTTGTGCTGATGATGAGTTGATTTTTTTAGAATACCTATCACTATATGAGAAAGTTATTTGTTGTGGAGATTTTAATTTTAACATGTTGATAAATAATAAGTTAAGTGATTGCTTGAGGTTACATAACTTGTGCTACTTACCTTTTAATCTAACGAGATTAGATAGCTCTTTATTAGATTTAATAATTTTATTTGTGCCAGCCATATCGGATCATGATTTGATTTATGCTTGCTACAAGTTCTGTCGTACTAGAGACAAAATTTATTATTCCATAGTTCGTGATTATAACGCTGTTAGCTATGAACATTTTATAGTTAAGTTCTTTTCTTTAGGTTGGAGTGGAATCTATTTTTTAATGACATCAACGATATTGTTCATGTATTTGATTCATATGTGTTACAATTAGATTCTGCTTGTGTTCCTAAGAACCGGAGTATTAAAAAATGTCCTACTGCTCCTTGGTTAAATGTAAAGATTTGAGACTTAATGGCGCGTAGAGATTTTGCTCACAAAAAAAAATAAAAGTTCCAAATTAGTGATTGATTGGGAATCTTTTAAATTTCTTAGAAATAAAACTAATGCTTGCATCAATCAAGCGAAAAATAAGTTTTACTTTGGGAATATGCATAATACTAAGCTTACATGGAACAATTTAAAATTGCTTGGTATTTCATGTTCGTCTACTGAAGGAATCATTACTTTTTCTGCTAATGACATTTTAGATGGTATAAGTAATTTTAGTGAATCCTAAGGCGTTTTGCCTTTGCCGAATTCTAATTATTGTAGTTCTGATGGTTATACATTTTCTTTTGATTGTGTTTATGAGTTTATGGTACTGAATGCTATTAAAGCTATTGAATCAGATTCAATTTCATATGATATGGTTGATTTTAAAATACTAAAATTATTTATTGATTTATTTTTGCCACATATCACATTCATTGTTAACCAGTTTTTAACGAAATCAGTATTTCCTGAGTTCTGGAAAGTGGCTTCGATTATTCCTCTTCCTAAGAAGGATGTTATTTCTACTGTTTTTGACATTCGTCCGATAAGCATTTTGCCTGCCCTTTCTAAGGTTTTGGAAAAAATTATGCAAATACAAATGCTTGAGCACCTTAATTGTTTTGATTTTCTTTGCAAATTCCAATCGGGTTTCAAATCTGGTCATAGTACTACAACCGCACTTATTCATATAGTTGATGATATTTCTGCTACTTTGGATAAATGTAACTCATTTGTGGTTTTAGTACTTTTAGATTTCTCTAAGGCTTTTGACTGTGTCAATCATACACAGTTGCTTCAAAAGCTTAAGTTGTGTTTTAAGTTCTCTAATCCTGCTATTTTATTGTTACATTCATATTTTGATAATCGTAAACAATTTGTAAAGCACGGTGATGATATTTCCGTCCTACGGATGTTTTTGCTGGTGTTCCCCAAGGTTCAATTTTAGGTCCTTTACTTTTTTCTATTTACATTAGTGATCTTCCCTGGTTTATTTTAAATTGTCGTTATCATTTTTATGCTGATGATTTGCAATTGTATATTGGTGGGGACTTGTCGAATTTAGATGAAATTGTGAGATTTCTGAATTATGATCTTAACAGTATTTCGCTATGGTCTAAGAATAATGTGCTTACCATAAATCCTTCTAAAAGTAAAGCATTATTTTTCTCCAAAAATAGCTCCCATGGTATTGTACCTGAACTCTTCTTAAATAATGATACTATTTTATTTGTTCCAATTGTTAATAATCTAGGGCTAATCATGAATTCTAAGCTGGGATAGAGTGATCATGTAAGTTTATTGTGTCATCGAGTTAATTATAGTTTGTACTCGTTGAGGCTTATTAAAAAAAATTTGTCCAGTTGACTTACGGATATACTTGGTGAAAAGTTTGGTTTACCAATTTTCTCATATTGTGATGTGATATTTTCAAATTGTGATAGTTCGTCAAAACGTTTGCTTCAGATTACTTTTAATAATTGTGTACGTTATGTTTACGATTATAATGATATATGATTTATATATTATATGATTTTAAACATTCGGTTCTTGGTTGTGACGTGTTTGAGTTTTATCGTTATAGGACTGCTCTTTTTATTATTCGTGTTATTAAATCAGGTTGTCCTTTGTATTTGTATGATAAATTGGATTTCTCCAAATCACCAGGAACAAAAAATATTAACTTACCCGTCAACAGAACTTATATTTATAATAATTCGGGGTTAACAAATGCGATTGTCACTTGGAACATCTTGCCACCTGCGGTAAAAAATTTAACCTCTGTTGATAATTTTAAAAAAGTTATATTTAATTTAATTATGAATAATTAATTGTTATTGCACATATTTCTAAATATTTCATATCATTTTTTTGTGTTGTTTTTATTTCTGTATGTATTATTTCCATAGGTTTTAAGATGTTGCACAATTGTTTTTGTTATTATTGTCAATATTCATGTACAAAAACTAAGGCTTATGCATTAAAATAAAACATTATTATTATTATTAAAATACAAATTCGGTCGCAATAACATATTTTTATACTTTTGCTAATTGATTGAAACTTTAAGAAATTGTAAACAAATTTAACTATCCTAAAACTTTTACACGCAGGAAGTGAATACTTTTTTTTACATGTAAATTATTACATGCTAAAAGTGAATAATTTATTTTGTTACAGTTAAATTAATTATAAAGTTAAAATACAAAAGGTTTTGATGGCATTTTAAAACACAAATGCAGTGTGATATTTCAGTGCTGGCTTTTGGAAGCGAGAGCTGAACCATGACCTCTAAAAATTTTAGATTATTATGGTGGCGGATGATCAATAAAGTGTTTTATCAACAACCAGCCGGAGTGCGTCGTAGAAGAAGACCCGACTACGGTGGCGTGATGAGTTCCAACAAGAACTACATACAGTAGGATTTCGAAACTGAAGCACGAGAGCGATGGATCGAGACGGATGGAGAACACCATAGTGCGGGTGGCAAAACCCTCGAGAGAGAGAGCAACTTGGATTATATTTTATTAAATTTCGCATTCACGGGGGCTTGGCATATACCACCGCATAATTGCTAAAATTTTTACTACAAACCGACAGATTTTCAGACAAATTCTAAGTGAAACTCTTTGAGTTTAGCAATTCACGAGAACTTTACATATAACTTCAAATTTTTTGATACTTAGAAAGGGAGTTTTTTTGTAAATCTCTTTGTTTGTAGTCAAAACTTCAAACGACTATATCCATAATCTACAAATTAAAATTTCGGGTGGATTCTTGCTAGCTTTATTATGGTCAATAGCATAGTGCTCTTGAGTCTCCTCATTACCGTTTTTAGCGGTTGTACACTGAGAAAAAGTGTATTGATGGTATGCCTATTAAGTATAGATAACAAAGATTTTGGAGATTTCCCTATCTTCATAGATATTTAAGCAGTTCAAAATAATGAGTTTGGAAATATTTTTATAGTTTATAAGTATTTCCTACATTAGTTTCACATCTCAAATTTCACAATAAAAATTTTAACATATTTAAATCCCGCATTATTATTCAATTTGGAAATAAAAAAATTTTATGAGAAGTTTTGAAATTCGGCCCATTAACAATGATAAAAATTATTTTTCAATTCCTTGTGTTAAACATTTATTTTAAAAAATAAAACACTTGTTCAAAAATTACAATTTCAAAATTGTCGGTAATTCTTCGATTTGTTTAAATGATGTCTTTTTTCTAAACTTAAAGATCCTAACCACTCAATAGCAGTCAAATTTAATTTATGAAGTTAAATGAGACTGTAGTGTTGTTTATACGGGTCAAACGAAACAATTTTTGAAAAAAAAAAAAAAATTCATCAACATAAAAATGGTGTAAATAAAGATGAAGAACGAGGTACTACTGTAGTAAGTGCTACATATTTAAAGAATTCAGGTCACATAATTAGCCTAAATAATATTAAAATATTAGAAAAGGAACGAAATTTTAGGAAAAGATCAATTTTAGAGATGCTATATATTAAATCTAGCATTAATTCTATAAATATAAATAATGATTGCGCCTACATTCGCAATTGTTACAATTATTTTGTCTAATTTCGTTTTTTGTCTACTTTATTTCTTTGCTAAATTTATTTCATTCCTTAATTTATATATATAATTTTCATTTTTTTTTTTAATAATTTTAAAATCATATTCATATTTTATATACTTGTTTGTAAAATTTACTTTAAAATTTACTTTGTGCTATTTGAAAAAATTGAATTTACTGTATAGGCTTTTTATATTTGTTTTTAAGAAATTTATATAAAAATTTTCATTAGCTTTGAAAATGATGTCGATGCGACATCGAAAGCTCGTTTTATTTTATTTAACTACTTTATTAAAATAGTTTAAACCATTAACAACTTTATTAAAATAGTAATTATTCAGCCCTATTGCGATTGTCGCATCGATCAACGATAATCGACTCTTAGTCATGTCGTGTCGATTTCAATTTTGTATTGCGTACGTACGTCGACTCAATACAATAGTATTGCCACATAGCACTTAGCTGATTTTGTAATATTGTGATTTTTTTTTAACTTTTCAATTGTGAATTTTATTGTTAATTCTAGCTGTCAAACAATTTTTATTTTTTGGTGTAATCAGTAGATTGTATAAATTGAAATTCTTTGTGCACAAAAATAAAAGTATATTTATAACATGAATTCAATTGAATTATTCTTCGTTGAAGATGATGAGAAAGCCACTAAAATTGAACTTGTGCTGAAAATAAAATATATAAGAGACTTGTCTAATCCGCTAGAATTGGATGAAATCAGGTATGTACACATTTATTCACTAGCTCGTTTATATATTGTTGATCTGCCATAATACGAAATTAATTTAGTTTTATTAAGATACTACAGGCTTTCAAGGCAAGCTTTTGCTGATTTGTTGTCGGATATTAATCCTGAACTGAAGGTTATGAAGCGAATGTCATCAGTTCCAAATATTTTAAAACTGGCAGCGGCACTAAGGTTTTTCGCAGAAGGAGCTTACTAAAAAGGCGTAGGAAATGATTTTAATCTAGGTTTAGCTCAGCCAACATTTTCTTTAGTTTTAAAAGAATTAGTAATCATATTAGAATTACATTTTTGTCCAAAATGAATTAAATTTCAATATTCCGAAGAAGCGAAAAGGGCAGCTAAAACATATTTCTACGATAAGTGCCGTATACCCGGAGTGATAGGGTGCGTTGATGGAACGCACATCAGAATAATAAGCCCAGGGGAGCAGACCCAGCATTTTTATTATAATAGAAAGGGATTTCACAGCATCAATGCAATGGTTGGAAGTAAACTTAGGAAGATTTTCAAACTTTCAGTAAAACTCTCTTTTTAGGCGTGCGATCACCAGATGAAATTTCGATACGTTAATGCTAAGCACCCTGGCGCTTCACATGGCTCCATGATATGGAATGTATCCGAGCTAAAAAATATAATGAAAACCATGCAAGAAAATAGCGATAATACATCATGGCTACTTGGTATTAAATACATGCTTCATATTTTTTATCAACGTACAGGTTTTATACAATTCTATTTTAATAGGTAATTCAGAGTACATGCTGGATACAATCCTACTTACTCCATTTCTTGCGTCTACAGTAGGGACGAAGCCAGCCTTGTTCAACAAACAGCATTCAATTGGTGGGAATATCATCGAACGAGCGATAGGTTTGAAGAAAGCCAGATTTCAGTGTCTATTGGGAGCAAGGCAATTGCATTACTCACCGGAAAAGGCCACCAAAACTACAAATATTTGTGTAGCATTGTACACTATTTGTATTCATTACAACGTAACGTTGGATTTTGTGCCTGCTGTGACAACTGAGGACTCTATTCAATTTGTTGAAGATGTAACCGAGCCCTGTGATTTGACTGCATATAGACGAGCCGAAATATTACGTAATAAAATAGCTAACTCATTTTAAACACAAAACCAGCCATCTTAATTCTGTGCTTACAAAATAAAACTGGATTGTTAATAAAAAAAAAAAAAAATCTTTTATTTCTAATAATTTTCATTTATACAGAATTGTTGACGTTCCTGTAACTCCAAAAGTTCTATTTTTAATTTAAGTTTATCATTTCTATGTTTTCTCTTGTATTTCAAATCTGCTTTATAGAGACAAAGCTTTCTTCTTTAGTTGCCATCGATTTTCGTAAGATTTTCATTTGGTCCTTCTTTAATTCGTAAGTTCTTTTGGTGTATTTGAGAATTTCACCCAATTGATTACCGACATCTGACAAACTGTAATTGACTGTATCGTATAATTTTTCTTGAATTTTAGTTTGATGGTCTAGCAAAGTGAGTCGGTTAGATGAGCTGTCCAATTTATCAACATTTGTTTTTTTGTTTTGTACAACATGTTTTGTACTTGGTGTTTACAAAAATTGATCAACCTCTTGATGCCCATTTTCATAATCAATATCGACACAAGTTGAATTTATATAAACTGGCGCAACTTCAGTGCTAACTACCGATTTTCCAAATTCTTGCCCAGGTGGATCTACGGCCAAATGAAGATTAAGCATATCTGCTACGAGTTCCTCAAAAGGCGTTAGAACTACACATCTATTGGGGTCTCCACCTGTTGCATTGATTTCAGTTTTGTTTTTAGTAAGCTTTTTTT
Source organism: Nephrotoma appendiculata (assembly GCA_947310385.1). Classification (NCBI taxonomy): domain Eukaryota; kingdom Metazoa; phylum Arthropoda; class Insecta; order Diptera; family Tipulidae; genus Nephrotoma; species Nephrotoma appendiculata. The sequence continues at coordinate 281,269,787 of OX371223.1, forward strand.
TAACTTTGAATTTCAGATCTACCCAAACCTAAAAAAATAAAGGTTAAAAAATCGCCAGTCTAAACACTTACATATTCTAAGTTTTACTAACCTTCATCCAGCCGTTTATTTCTCGCATCGGGGAGCCTAAAATGTTGAGCTCTGAAGTGAAAAATTCCCACCGATTTTTTATATCCAATTTTACATCCGACCCAGATTTGGTTATTCCCCGTGCGATGTCCAAATTTATTTGTATTAGGCTTACAAGACGTTCATACTGAGCTTTATTAGTTATTTTCATGATTTTCATATATCATTTTAAAAAAATTAAAACTAAAAGCAGTTTTTAGATTTTTAGGGTTTTTGTTCGTTTTATTAAACGTCAAATCACTATGGTGTCGTGAGCTAAAATGTATTCGACAAAAAAAAATAGATTTAATCGACAAATGCCATTCGACGCCGACTTGCGCAATACTAATTTTTCGCGACGAAGACATATCGACATCGACGCGACAATCGCAATAGGGCTGATTGGCTCAATAAATAATTTTTAATTAACTTTCTTACATTTGTATAGGATTAGTTGAATAAATTTTTGTTTGAATAGGAACTGAATGATTTAGCTGCAGTTCTATATATTATTGTTGATCATGCCAATTAATATGGTTGATCTGGCATATCTAGTAACCCAACCATTACCTAACGAAATATACCTAAGACATTGGGTGACACTCCAATAACAAATTTCCTTATTTTATCGTTAACTCAATTTTTCTTAGCTTGTCTTTTTCCTTTAGTTTAATTTTGTGTGTAAGTCATTTCGGTTCCGTACAAACATTTTAAGTGGCTCTGAAAATTAATAGAGTAAATAAATAGACATTTGAATTAAAAATATTTAAAAATAGTGAATTATTGAATAAGGTATAATGTGTTTATAAAATTATTAAATAAAAAATTTTCAAAAAAAATTCACAACTGCGCTAGTTAAATTTTATAAAGATAAATTGGAAAAATTCAAATCAGTTTTAAAGGAAAAATAAAACAAGGATTGGAGGTGCCTTGTAGAGACGGGGACAAGACACCATTTTGTTGATTTATGTTAGAATGTGTAATAATTTAAAATGAAAATTTGCACAAGGTTATTGTGGTGTACACTCTCAGTAAATTTACTTTCAACTTCTACGTTGTTACAACAAATTTATATTTTTTTTTTATATAAGTTAATCATAGTACAAAATTGTTTATATCGAATTTTTCACATGTACTTTCTAATGTCAAAATGTTCTGTGTGGTTTGTAATGAATTCTATAATATGTGTATTGTATGAATATAATAAAATATACTTAAAGCGTCAATTTTGGATTTTTATTAGCAAAATTGAAAAACATCGATACACCAGAGCAGGTACCAGTAAGAATAAGTATATTCCCCAAGATATAGGTAAAATTCCAAACGAGTGGCTAATTTTTCGGTCGTTTTCTTTATGAGTATAATTATCCATCCCTAATTTACGGAAATTATTAAAAAACTATTTTATTTTTATCTAAATATTTTAGGTAATTTAAAACCCAATTTGCCTGGGATCCCGTAATATCGGGAAACCCCCCCTTCTAATTTATACTTTTAACATAAAAGAATTCTGATGGCCCAATAGTGCTGAACAAATTTCCTAAATATTCGAACCAAGTACAAATATTATAGACATAATAGATGTTTTAGCTCCATACATTATAGTTTTGATGTAATGCAGATTGGATCGCCATCCATAATTTTGAAGTAGTATGTACTGAGCGTTGGAAATTGTGTATTGTACAACAAATCGTAATTTTAAAAATATTTTTGATGATATAATTCAAATAACTAAGCTAGATTACTAATATTTAAGGCTGAACTCCCGTGTAAGAAATCTATTGCGTTCATAAGTATAGCTTTCCTTCCCATGAAAAAACGATAGTGTGTCTGAAATATTGTTAGCTAAAATATGGTTGTCCCAAAACAGTAACAAATTATTGTTGTCCCAAAACAGCCTATACTTATGGTCAGAAAGTATATAATAAATCGGATATTTTACCAATAATTTTTTTCAGTGTATAGGGTTCCCAGCAATTGACGGAATATCTTTAATATACATAGAAATAATTTTAAAATTTCGGGCTGAATGTTATAAATGTCATGACATTTTTTACTGTCATGATAGATACATTTTTATTAAACTTTCACGATAGTGAAAATTTAGGACTGATTATCGGGTTAGCGTCATAAACATGATATTTATGAGCCCCTGAAATCCGTAAACCAAAAATATTGAGCTCAAACAAGGTTTGCAGTAATTTAAATGAATGTATTAGGAGGCTGTGTCGCGCCTACTACAAGCATAATACTATGTATAGATTTATATTGCAGAAACAAAGGCACGTTCGATTTTACCCTTTGTTATGACAGAAACGTCATCTATAAGTGAACAATACATGGGGCCAAGTCATCCGTATCCCATTTTATATTATATGTGTTCACTTTTAGATCTATATACAATAAGACAAAAAAAAATTTAAAAACGAATGATATAGTTGGTGGTAACAAAGGTAAGGCAGTTGAGTTAAAGTATAAACAGGACAATCATACTAAGATTCAATCTTTACTGAGTGACACCAATAAATATTCTACATTACCTGCGATGATCCGACCAATCGACTCCAACTCCTCAATAAAACACTGTAACGCCCCGGGGTTGTTCCATTTTTTTTTGTTACTTTTCATTTTCTCTACACTTCATGGTAGTGGTGAATAAAATCCTGGCCGTCAATACGTTAACGTTTCGTTAGCATTGTAGCTAACGTTGAACTACCATGGGTTTTACCTTTGTTGTTGGATTCGAGATCGAATTAAGGTCAGCTGTTTGTTTTCCCCTCAACAGCGATCGTATAAATATCGTGGCAATCGCCACTGAGGGGGACAGTGAGTTATTATCTTGTTTTCCTCTTGTGAGGCTGATGTTACCTCGACAACACCCAGTAGTATTTCGGTGAAATTGTTAATTAGTTAAATAATGTAAATTATTACTTAATATTAGTGTTGTTAATTGGAGGTATATATAAATTGAGAAAAAAAAAATTAATAAATAATTTTTTTAAATAAAATAAAAGTAAAGACAATTTGCGGTAAGGAACGATATTGTATAATTATTTTATTTTCGTGAGAAGTGTATTGAAAGTTTCTGGTATTTTTTTTTTGTGAGGGACCAACCAAAATGGTTAATATTAATGGTGTCTAAAAAAATTTAGAACCACACATTTATTTATGTTTTTTTTTGGGTTCCAAAGATAAGTTTTGTGTTCGGCTTTCAGCCTTTGAAAAAAAAGCTCGTATGTACTATGTATATAATATGTTATTATCAATATAGTGAGTTAATTATCATAAAAACTAAATTCATTGACAAATAAAAAGAAAAAAAAACCGATGTTATGTAAACCGAATAAATATAATACCATTTTTTTTGTTGTAATTCATTATAAAATAAATCAAACTGAAAAAAAAAAATTTTATACAAGTGTTATTATTATGTTACGGTATCCAGTAATCCGCTTTTTTCCCTTAATTGTTCATGCCGAAAATTTTTCGTCCAGTTAAGACGGTTGTGCGTGAAAAAAAAAGTATAGAAAAAAAAAATACAAATAAAACTTATAAAAAAAAAACTTCCGCAAAATTTATGCAGCATACAGAAAAAAAATAAATAAATTACATAATTGTTCACGAACGTGTTAACCGGTGTCATAGGGTTAATTAGTGCTCAATATTTAAAATAACCTGTGTTCCAAATTAAATTAATGGATTTCGGAAAAAAAAGGTTTTTGTGTGTGAATCAAATTTAGATAAATAATAAAATTGAAAACCATAAAGTTAAAACAAATCAACATTGTCGAGCCGTGCTGCCGCCTTACTGTATTATCCATCAGCTGATCTTCAGGTAATTGTTTTTGCATTTAATAATTGTTTTGATATAAATACCGTGTGATAGGTCACAAAACAAAATTCAGAGTATCAACGGTGATTTCCTTTGGTACTATGCGGACCTTCCTATAAACCAATACGTATTTATATTAGTATTGTCAGCCACAACACATTGTTTCGGTGCTACGAGATTTTTTTTTTGAATGCATACCAAAATATACCACGGTATTCTACAAACTATATAATACAGGTGATCAACGACTGGCGTGTGTGGATTTGCGATTTTATTGTCATCGCTTCGTTTATTTTTCTTGTATGATAGAATTTGTTATATATTTTTTTTGTACTTAATGCCCTTATTGGCAATATTCCATTATAATCATTTTTAATTACGTTAGTGTAAGTAATATTAAAGTTAGATTTTTTTTTTGATGCTTGATTCAATAAATAGGAAAAAAAAATTTATAAAGTATCTTTTCTTGTGTTTCTACATTTTTTTTTTGTAATTTAAGTTTTACTATCAATTTTTTTTGTGTGTAAATTAAAATTAAATTTAGAACATTGGAATAAAAATTAAATTAATTTTAGACTATAATTAAATTATTAATTAATTAAATTAACGTAACTACAAGCATTGAGATCTTGGGTGTTCTTGCATCCCTTGAAAATAATTAATTTTTTTTTCTCCATATAAATATTATTAAATATTAAGATAAAATGGAGTTACATAAATCCATTGAATTATTTTCAAATATTCTGTTATAGGTAATTAAAGAATGAATTATTAAAGCTAGGTTGTTGCATTAGGATGGGGTAAATTAATTCGAGTGGCTTTGAGGTGGTAATATGGTCTGCGACTTTTTTTCACTGTCCTTCCTTTTATTTTGGATTGGTGGTCTCAACTAGCAACTATCCAACTTTGGAAATACCACGCCAATCCCTGAGCCTTATCCGGCAAAACAAGTACCACACCGAAGCTCTGGATGGTTGAAGTAATTCGGTAACGAAAGACATTCTTTTGGTATTTGCAACCCACTCATGTCAGACAATTTCGTTACAACACTTATAAAGAAGCTCTTCGATAGTAAATTAATTAAACTCTGTGCTCTTCCTAAAGTGCATAAAACCAATATCCCTATGCGGCCCGTTGTGGCTTCCATAAACACCCCATCGTCACGGTTATCAAGGATGTTATGTATTCGTCGTATTTTGCAATACCTATTGGTGGGTGATGGTTTCATTATAAGAAATTCGTTTGAGTTTCGAAACTTGATATCTAAGGTTAAAATTAACACGTCAGAAAGGATAGTTAGCTTTGACATAATGTCTCTATTTACCAACGTACCCGTTAATCTCGCCATTGATATTATTAATGAGCAGTGGGACACATTAAGCATACACACTGACATACCAAGGGAGCTTCTCCTGATTGAAATGTTAAAATTCTGTGTGCTTGACGCTAACTATTTTGTTTTTCATGGTGTTTATTACAAACAAATTTTTGGGATGCCAATGGGTAACCCTCTTTCTTCTATTATAGCTGATATCATAACCTCGAGAGTATTGACAGTTACTATGTTGAAATTGTCATACACACCGAAAGTGTTCGTGAAATACGTTGATGATATATTTACAATAGTGCTCTTATCATCTTTTGAAGCAACAATGAACGCACTGAACAATTTCCATTCTAAACTACAGTTAACAATGGAGGAGGAAGTTAACGGTAGAATTCCCTACCTATAGATGTGTTAGTGATACGAAACATTAATAATGACGAATTACACACTGATTGGTATCGAAAAGCTATATGGTCTGATCGCATTTTAATATACTACAACCATCACCATATAACATCCAAAAAATCAACACTGCGATGAATTAAGCCCATAGGGTTTTTTATTTAAGTTCACCTATTTTCCATAACAAAAATCGACAAATCGCCTTCAATATTCTTTGTCATAACAACTATACCCACACAACATCATTCAGAAAGTAATATTTTCAACTAAAAACAGAATCCACCTCCTACCTATAGATAACAATGAAACATTTGAAGCTCTTATTCGTAAATTTAGGAGCATGCCCAAGTAGCATAAATGGGTTGGGATAACGTCGTACCGCCGTTAGCTGGATGACTAGTAGTTGGCTAGCCGACGGTGGTACAACGGTGCTACAACGGTATTGGGGAATAAATCTTAGGTTGTTATAACGTCGTAATAACCACTATTTGTCTTTACAAATGACTGAAGTTTTCGTCAGGTGGGAGTCACTTAAATAACTATTACATGTAGAGAGAGAATTTTTTTTTTCAAAATATATAAATAATCGTGTTGTCTTTTTCATCACGTTATTTATTTTATTTTCTTGTTTTATAAAATAAAATGTTCAAATGTTCCTACTTTAAAAGATTCTTTACAAAAATTAAAATTGATAGAATTATTGTTAAACTAATAATTCAAATTTGGTATTAATTGTAAATAAAATTAGTTAAAAAAAAAAAAAAAAAAAAAAAAAAAAAAATACGGCTTATTTTTTCAAACAAATTAAGTTTTATTGTAAATAGGTGCCTGTTTCCAAACTCAAAACTTACGCGCTTCCATAATTTCTTTATTTTAAAATATAACTTGATATTTCATAAAAATAAAAATAAACAAATATGATTAAATTACTCTAAAAACAGAGTAAATCTTTTCTAAAACATCCCCATCATTAAAATTATGATACTATATTTGCATATAGTCATGAAAATTTTCAAAATAACAAATTTTGTTTTTCAAAAGTAAATAATTTTTAATGAAACCTAAAGAAAAAATGGCGAGTTTCATAATGTATATGAAAATGACAAAAAAGTTATAATAAAGACTAATTTATAGCAAACGTATCTCAAAAAACACTAAACAGTTATTTCATCATCAAATAAATTATTTTACCAACTAATTTGTCACTCTGGCAACAACTTGGTTATTTTTTTTTTTAACTTAATTGTCAAAATTTTGACTCTAAAGTTAGCAACACAACCATAAAATTAAAGCAACAACAAAAAATAAAATATAATCCATATATCGTAATTTTTTGACAGTTCCATGTTGTATTCAACGTGCTAGGTGTAAAAATATACAATAAAATAACATTTTCAATTATTCGAACCGATGTCGAATGTTTAAACGGTTTCTTTTTAATTTAAAATGATCCATATTTTATTATTTATAAATAATAAATTTTTGTATATTTGACGTTTACCGATGAATAATATTCTTCTCGATAAAATTGTCAAGCGCTTTCAACAATGTTACAAAATTGTGATAATTACGTGAAAAATGTTATTTCGTCGTCGTGCATATGACAAACAACTTATTTAAGTTGGATTTCAGTTTTTAAATGACAATAAAGTGGCTAACTGGTCACTAAATATCGGGTAAACGACCGGTAACCTAGAGTCGACACGTTGTAACAAATTTTTTGTTATATCCCTCTGTTCGATTTGGTACGCGGTGATATAAGTTGTACTACCCTTAGTTATTATCCGGTTTACTTTTTGAAACGTCAACGGAAATGATTACACTTATACATGCAAACAAAATTAAAGTTTGTAAAAAAAATCAAATCGGCGGGAAAACGGGAAATTGCGAAAAAAAATAAAAACAGGAATCTTAAAAGGTATAAATAAACGAAACAAACAAAATACGGGAACGTCATAAAGATGCTTAACTAAACGTTTTTTTTTTGGGGTAGATGATTGCAGTCGATGTAAAGTTAGCAGGCCTTCTATAATCGATTCGGATCTTATTTTTTCTTACTTTTTTTTCTGCACACTTAAAATATTCAAGTGTTTTTTGTAATGATGGCGACTTGCATGGAGTTTAACGGGACTCACCCATATCCGACTAGAGTGATCGAACCATTGAGTTACAAATGGCGCCGAAACAGGGACCCACAAAACGGTCGCATGATATATAATATATAAGAAAAAGTGACATAATTTAGAAATTTTATTTTGAGGTTATTTAAACTGGTGGCCCTAAGAAGGCATCCAGGTAGCTTCACTACCCAACATTCACAGTTAGAGCTTAAAAACCGCTTAGTTAAACGCGGTTGGCCTACTTTTTTTTAAAATTTTGCCCTTCCGGTTTTTTTTGAAGCACATTTTTTTTGTGACATGTCAGTTATAATTTTACTTTCTTCATTTTTTGTCTTGAGTGAAATTTTAATACCGGTTTATTAATTACCATTCTTCCGTTTATCTATATTTAGCTTTACGGATTGACGGTTCTTTTACTTGCTCCTCATTTTGATGGTTCATGAATTGGATTCCGTGTGGTGCAGTAAAGGAATTCCTTCTTAAAACTAAACATGGCATCTGTTTCTATTTTTTTTCCTTCTCATCTTAAATTTTAGCTACAGTTCTAAACCAATTTTTTTTTATTTTTTTTGTTTTGGAACAGCAATAATTGATTAATAATTGACAAAGAGTTTAATGCTGGCTCGTTTGATTGTTCGGAGAGTCTGGATTCCACGACTAACTTAAATTACTTTCCTTATTAACTAAATTATTTTCATCCTATAGCCATATTTTTTTCATCTTGTTAACTTTTTACCAAGATAAAGTTTTTTTTTGTCATAATTTTTGGAAAATATTTTTTTTTTTTGTTAAACGATTATAGAAGAGCCTAATGACTCAGCAACCTATTGGTATTTTATAAATATTATCTACAGCGAGTTGTTAGCTAAATCAACATATCAGACTGTGATCATTTATACCCGATTGTTTATGAATACATATACCTACATATCTACTATTTAACTAAATTATTATTTATTTGGATAAAAATTGGTTATTTTTTTCATATTTTTTGGTTTTGTTTACGTATGTGTTAGTGGTATTATTTCGCTACAAGTTGAACATTTTACTTTGATCGAATTTTTCTTCTTTTCGGAATCTACACAACATATCACGGGTGAAGAGTAGTATAACTCTGCCTATTTTCGTCTAAATTACTTATTGATAAAATTTAAGTTCGGGTATCAATTTCATTTTTCAATTTTAACCATAATTATTATTCAGTTTCGCTTGGTTTTCGAAATTTTACGTGTCACGCTAAAATGGATTTTGGGTTGATCGAGAAAAGTTTGAATATTATGTGTTGAATGTTATGTTCGCGGACTAAATCCTAAACAAGTTGGAGCAGAGAAATCTTTTATGGAAATACTGAAAAAAGAATATCAAAATCCTAGCCAAAAAGGAAAACTTTCACATGTCACCGAATCACAGGACGACGAATTCAATGCGATTAATCAAAAAATTCTGGAGATTGAAGACTCTTATGAGCGCATTGAAGAAAGCGCATCATTAAATGATAAACATAAATTGTTGATTAAGACCGTCCAATGGAGAGACCGAGCGCAAAGATTAGGTAATTCCTTCACTATTAGGGGAATCAACATTTTAATCGGTTCCTTAGAACGAATAGTTCGAGCAACAAAAAAGAGACATAACTCGAACTTAAGTTAATGTTAAAGCATCCCATCAAGCTTCCAAATCAAACTCAAGGAACAAGCCAACGGAAAAATCACATCGCGACACAGATGATAATACAGAGGAAACGCAAAGTACCGAGACTGATTTAGAAACCACGCTAGAGAGAAGGTTTACTCAGAAATGGCATCAATTGTCCCGAGAATTTCAGAACAAACTATCTGAATATTTTAACAATCATAAATAATCGTCTAGTAAAGGAGCGAAGGGGAGGCATTCGAAAGTCAATTCAGCACACCACGAAGAATCCTATTCCGAGAGAAGTTCCTCCACACGTTCCAAACACGTCCGAGATGTACTAATTCAAGAACTCCTCGACACAATTACAGAAAGAGATCTGATCCAGCTCGATGGAAAATTTCATTCTCTGGAAGGGAAAGCAGACGAAGTAACAAGAATGTTCAAGATTTTATAATGAAAATGGAAGAGCTCGCATATCAAGATGGAATCCCGATGCAAGAATTGGTTACGTTGATGCGTAATTTCGTCATAGACAAGGCGGATAAGTGGTACTATACCTTTATACGCAAAAACAAGGATGCCTCATGGAAATATTTGAAAGAATCCCTTATCGAACGGTTCAGTAGTATTGAAGGAGACAGAGAAGCTCGCAGATACATTCGAGGGCGACAGCAATATCCTAAAGAGAATTTCAATGATTTCTTGACTGAAATTGAAAGTGCTAATTATCGCCTGAAAAAACCACTGCCCTCAGATGAAACTTTGGAAATCTTATTGGATAACATGAATCCGGCTTTAAAGAATGCGATTAGCAACAAACATTTTCGGTCGATAGAAAAATTAAGACGGGTTTGTGATAATTACGAAAAAATTTGGAATAACTCTGGCTTCGACCCTCGCCGCCTAATTGAGTCACGCACCAGAAGACCGCCAGTGGTAGCCGAATTATCCGATCAAGGAGGAATGTTAACAGCTTATCGTTCTAGAGGGAACCGTACCGATACAAATGAATCTGATGAAGAAGATTGCACTGAAAATAATTACTCGCGAGAAGTTAGTGCATTAAACCGGCAAACTTACGTAGTTTGCTGGAATTGTAAAGATCTTGGTCACAAATTTCAGGCTTGTAAATTGGAGAAAACTCACCAGTTTTGCGACGGTTGCGGAATGGCAGGGATGGAAAAAGTAAATTGCATGAGACGCCAGAGAAAACGTATCCAGGGAAATGTACAACCGAACGCGTCACACATTGGAGTACCACGTTCGGGAAACATAACGAGCCCCAGACTTCAATTAACTCATCCACCATCAACTCCAAAATAATACTTACCGATAATTCTTTACCAACTGATAATACTATTGTTAACCGGCTGCGACATATTCAAAATTATTGGAAAAATCGGAAAAATTTTCATAATTTACGTGCTATCTCGATCATTACCAATTTTGTAGAAAATGATCCTCGTCCATACGCAGAAATTTCCATTCTCGGGAAAATGAAATTTGGCTTGCTCGATAGTGGTGCGAGTGTTAGCATTCTGGGGAAAAATTGCCAACAACTTATAAGTTCGTTAGGATTAAAAGTAACCAAAATTAACACCTACATCAAAACTGCAGATGGTTCTCATAATCCTGTCATTGGGTACGTTCATCTACCTGTCACCTTCCGCAAGAAAACCGAAAATTTAAAGTTTTGTCCGGTACCAACACTAAAATCTGAAGTTTATCTAGGCATAAATTTCTGGAAAATTTTCAATATTGGTCCAGACATAATTAGTGAAGCAACGGATGCCACTATTGAGACGAGTGTCGATGCTACCAATCATCATAATCTGAGCAACAAACATAGAACGATGCTAACTGAAATTATCAACAGCTTTCCTTCCTTCGAGACTAAGGGTCTGGGAAGAACTGATCTTGTTGAACATCACATAGACGTTGGTGACCACACCCCTATAAAACAACGACATTATCCAGTGTCACCCGCAATACAAGATCTGATTTTCGGATGCTCTCACTTGGAGTAATAGAAGAGAGTACAAGTCCGTGGAGTTTCCCCATAGTGTTTGTGCGCAAAGCGAATGGAAAATCACGCATGTGTTTGGACTCGAGGAAGATAAACGCCGTAGCAAAAAAGGACGCCTATCCACTTCCAATCATTGATGGTCTTCTAGGCAGGTTACAAGAAACCAAATACATAACGAGCTTGGACCTCAAAGATGCGTTCTGGCAGATATACCTGTTTCCTTGAGCGCGAAAGAGATAACGGCTTTTACAGTTCCAGGCCGTCCTCTCTATCAGTTCTGTGTCATGCCGTTTGGGTTGTGTAATGCACCCCAAACCATGTGGAAGCTGATGGATCGAGTGATACCACACCAGTTACAAGATCGTGTATTCTATCGTGTTCTATTCGTGTTCTCTATTTAGACGATTTACTGATAATCTCGGCTGGTATCGACGATCACCTGGAAATATTAAAAACTGTATCCGATTTATTGTCCAAAGCAGGATTGACAATAAACTTTGAGAAAAGCCATTTCGTGCTCAAGGAAACGAGGTATCTGGGGTTTTTGATCGGTGAACATGAATTGAGAACAGATCCAACAAAGGTGGAGTCCATAACTAATTTTCCAGCACCTAAATCCGTAAAGCAGACGCGTCGTCTATTAGGAATGGCCGGTTGGTATCGTCGTTTCATTTGCAATTATTCTGAGGTGACCGCTCCAATTACAAACTTACTTAAAAAGGAAGTGAAATTTAAGTGGACAGATGAAGCAGAAGCGGCACACGATTAAAAATGTTGTTATCTACCGCGCCAGTCTTGCACAACCCCGACTTTACACAAAGTTTTTTTATTCGTTGTGATGCAAGCACCCAGGGCATAGGAGGCGTGTTATTCCAAAAGGATGGTGAAGGGAACGAAAAACCAATCGCGTTCATTTCACAAAAATTAAAAGCAGCCTGCACAACGCAACTACACGGTGACGGAACTCGAATGTCTAGCAGCCATTGTTAGTATAAAAAAATTCAGACCTTATATTGAAGGTTATAGGTTTACGCTGATAACGGATCACGCTAGCTTGCAATGGCTAATGTCTCAAAAGGAGCTAAGTGGGCGCTTGGCGAGGTGGAGCCTAAAGTTGCAAGGGTTTGACTTTAGTATAGTTCACCAAAAAGGACATGAAAATATTGTGCTTGAATACACTGCGACACGCTTGCTGAACTAGAACGCGATTTAAAATTACACGAGACGGGAACCGAATTTACTAATACACGTGACCAATCTTTTCTTGACCTTCGCTCCAAGATAAAACATGATCCTCAATTGTACCCGAATTTTAGAGTGCTGAGTGGCAAAATATTTATTAGAATTGAACCAAAATCCACCAGTTAATTGACGGATATTCCATGCTGGAAGATGTGGGTACCGACCGAATTTCGTAACCATCTGATCAAGAATTAACATGACGTACCGAGCGGTTCACATGGAGGTATATTTAAGACGCTGGATCGCCTAAGACTACTCTATTATTGGCCTAAAATGAATTTCCACTTACACCAGTACATTAATAATTGTGTCATATGCAAGCAATCCAAATCGTCAAATCAATGTTTACGGCCACCACTAGGGAAACATACATAGTATCTGAAAGACCTTGGCAGAAGATCTTTGTAGATTTGTTGGGGCCGTATCCGAGAACATCAAGCGGAAAAACAACAATCCTAATAGTCATGGATCATCTTACAAAATTCGTATATTTAAAAACACTAACAAAAGCTACCGCCAGTAAGATAGTTGAATTCCTTAGAGATGAACTGATTCCATTATTTAGTGTACCTGAAATTATCCACAGCGACAACCGTGTTCAGTTTATTGGAAAAGAGTTTACAGATCTATTGAAAGATTTCGGAATCCAACATATAAAGACAGCGTATTAATCACCCCAAAGCAATACATCTGAAAGGGTAAACCGATCGATTGTAGCAGCGTTAAGGGCTTATGTGAGTGAGAAGCATGCATTTTGGAACAAATTTTTGCCAGAAGTAGGGAGTGCTCTTAGAAATGCCATTCACCAATCCACGGATTATTCGCCTCATTTCCTGGTAGTTGGCTATCACAAAATATTACATGCCAAGGATTACAAGATGGTTCGTGAAGTGGATCTAGGCGAAAACTATTTAAACTGGATGAAGACACCGGATCGATTAGCAATAGTACATGAAGAGGTGAAAAACAATTTGACCAAAGCTTATCATAAATACGCAAGCCATTACAATTTACGAACAAGACAACGAGCTTCCCTAATCGTAGGACAACAGGTATACGTCAAACAGCATCCGATGAGTGATGCTGCGAATAAATTTACTGCCAAATTCGCTTATCCGTATTAAAAAGCTTTCGTTAAAGAAAAGCGCGGCGATCTATATTATGTTCTTGTGGATCAAAATAATAAAGATATCAGCACATTCCACCTTATGGATATAAAAACTTGAGCTTGCTCTGTGACAAGAACTTCAATGATTTAAATTCAAAATTTCCTTTCAGCTTCAAAATCATTCCTTTAGCTAGTACTGATTTCGAACCTGCCCTGTAACAAATTTTGGTTATATTCCTCTGTTCGATTTGGTACGCGGTGATATCAGTTGTACTACCCTTAGTTATTATCCGGTTTACTTTTTGAAACGTCAACGGAAATGATTACACTTATACATGCAAACAAAATTAAAGTTGTAAAAAAAATCAAATCGGCGGGAAAACGGGAAATTGCGAAAAAAAATTAAAACGGTAATCTTAAAAGGTATAAATAAACGAAACAAACAAAATACGAGAACGTCATAAAGATGCTTAACTAAACGTTTTTTTTGGGGGTAGATGATTGCAGTCGATGTAAAGTTAGCAGGCCTTCTATAATCGATTCGAATCTTATTTTTTCTTACATTTTTTCCGCACACTTGAATATTTTTTTTTGTAATGATGGCGACTTGCATAGGGTATAACGGGACTCACCCATATCCAACTAGAGGCTATCTTAAACATAGTGTGCGACCACGTGCAAGGTCAGTGACCGAACCATCGAGTTACAACGTCGGTAAATAATGACCATCAAGTTACAGTAGTCGGGTAATAGTTAGAAAATGTCAAATAAGTTGGACTGGTAAAAGATACCGTCGTATGGTGGTCGCACCGACCGATAGATAAGAAATTTTAGTTTTACATTGAAAATGACAAATTTTTCTAGTTTCTAGCGATTGCACCGACGTCGGGATTTGGTCATAAAACCATAAAGTTATTTGGTGCTACTTGGGATGACGTTTGTTGGTGAAGTGTCTAAAAGAATCGAAAAGATTGTTAATTTGTTGATACCTAACATAACCTTAGCATACCGAAATGATAAGACCTTACACCAAATGTTTACCAAACAGGAAGATCCCATACCGGTTTTAAAAACTATTGACGTCGTTTATATGATCCCTTATCTGGGTGGAGAAACCACAGGACCCTGCGAACAAAATTATGTTGGTCAAACAAAACAATATTTGGAGAAATGTCTTCAAAACCGCAAACGTGATCTAGGTACAGCATTGAACCCTTCCACACAAAGCACGGCTTTTATGGATCATTGCCTTAACTTGGGTCATCGTCCTGATTTTCAATTGATATCCATTCTAGCCCGCCAATCTAATTACTCCAAAAGATTAACCATCGAAGCACTCCATATATACACAAAGAACACATATAACATAAAACGGGATACGGACGGCTATAAACCTCCATCTATTGTTCACTTAAAGATGACGTTTCTGTCACAACAAATAATAAAAAAGGTAACGTACACATCCTTTTGCACAACAAAACGGTCATTTGTCAAACCACAATACAAACATGACAACAAACAATACACTACACCCACACAAACGTAGGAGACTTAATTAGTTCAATAATTATATCTTTTATTTCATATTTCATTGTACTTTCTGCTGGAGTTTACGTAAAACATGAATTTCAATTTTGTTGGTCGTACTTCAAATTAATTTTACAATTGAAGTTTATCTATGTACTAAAATGTTTTAATTTTTAAAATTTTTTATGACTGAAACTTGTAAGTTTAATAATATGTATATAAAGAAAATTTTTAATTATAATTTTTTGTTAACATAGTGCGTGAATAAATATTTATAACGTTTGTATATTTTCTATAGATTCTGGCCATTGACAATGGTATTAAAAATACCGAAACGTATGGCAAAATAAAGAAATATTTTTTCAGCATAAATTATTTATGTTTTAAATATTTTATTTTAAATAATTTACGACCGAAAAGCCGAGAAACCTATACTAAATAAAAATTAACGGTCGCATATAATCAATATATTATCGGCCATGTTTATTTTGACAACAACAACACTGTTTGACAAAAACAAAATTTTGACCATGATTTAAATATAATTCAATATTTGGACCAAATTTGAATAAATTTATATTCAAGTTATTATAAAGACATCCACATTTAGTCCTCATAAGTATTAATGAGTTACTATCGGCCATGTTTATTTTGATAACACCAACAATGTTTGACAAAAACTAAATTTTGATTTTGATTTAAATACACTGCGCCAAACAAATTGAACAAAATTATTTTTTCGAAAAAATACCCAGATTTAAACGCAGGCCGCTCTGTCTCATTGCAAATAGAGCTATAGAGAAACTGCTTTCGAAAAACTTTGTACTAGTTTGTGATGACTTAAACTGACGACTGTTTTTAGGGCTTCTAAACTAAAAACTTGAGCATTTCAAATAACTAGTTTTTAAAGGAGTTCATTGATCAATATTTCCGATCGGGACCAAAGTGAAAACATTACACCTTCCAATCATCATTATGCAGCTATAAGGTACAATGACGGATCAATAACTAGTACAAAAACTGTAGATCGAGTAAACGGACCTAGGCTTACACTGTGCATACGATGCGGAATGTGGTATACCTTCTGGAAAATCGCCAACAGTATTTTAGACGAATTTAAAAATACTGATTTCTTAAAAAGATTTAAGTTTTATCCATATATCCTGTAAGACCTGCGCTGAAATCGCAGGTTCGGCAATGAACAGCTGATTAGCTGGATGATTAGAACTTTAGTAAAATTACCTTTAAATAATCATTCCAATAAATTTGAGCATTGTGACCCGCAAGCTTATTGATTTGATTCGCTTAATTCAATCCCTTTACATAACACAAAAATCACGTCACACATCCCGACTTTATATAGTCTTTCTCATCATAAACTAGCATTGCATTTATCCGAAAATTAAAATATTCCCGAAGGACTTAAATGTATACTTAAGTATATATGGAACAGTATCCTGACAATAAATATCCTTAAAAGAAAACAAAAAAATATAATTTCTTCGTTCGATAAAAAAACAAAAAAAAAAAAAAAAATTAAAATCTTCTCCCACGAGATTATTTCCCTTGAATGAAAATTTTGAAGGGCCTCCCGTATATCCGCACATACCTATCATAATATATAGAACCGCACTATGGTTTAGGGCGCACTAGTCATCATGTCATTAGTAAAAATGTCAAATATTGATTGAAGCAAGAGTATGAAATTAAAATGTCATTTCATATTAGTTGTAACAGGAATTGGATTTTCGCGAATTAAAGTATTGATTTTTCCTTCGGTATAGGTGTACTCGAATGTGTTGTGTTACATATCACGTACCATATATACACGGACGACTGAATTTACCCGATGTTATACACAAGAAAATGATTTATGATCGAAATTAAACGAAATTCTCATAACAAGCGGAATTTAAAATATTTTCCTCGTTCGACGTTATGCGGGGGTGAAAAAGTACATGTATGACATATTTACATGCGTTGATTTAAGGGATGAAAATATCGATATATAAACACATTTTATATAGTATCCGGATATAAATGGTGCGTCGAAGCTATCGATATTTGTGGGAATTTTTTAATTTCGTTTTGAATCAATCTAGCGACTTTGAATTAAACAAAAATTTTGAAACCATTTCACCATTTTTTCTTTATAGTTGGTTTATAAAATAACATCATGGAATTTTTATTGCACAAACACAATCGTCCTGAGCACAAAATCACATTACCGCCTGGTTTGCGTGAATTAATGATGGATATATCACGTGAAGTGTTACGCGATCAACCCATTAAAATTTCAGAGTACATTGCAGATTATTTAGATGCGTTGCTTGTGGTACGCGAGAATACGTATATAGCAAAGCATACACTCGACGATATGATACAATTCACTATGGACATGTTGGAGTTAATGCGAATGTCGGGGATGCCTGAAGATAAGGCAAAAGCGGCAGCAAACTATTTGCGCACCGAATTAAAGGCGTTTACCGAGGCCGGTTGCGTCAACGAGTTCAATGAGAAAATAATTTTATGGCGATTAATTAGTGATTTCGGCCTAGATCGTACGAAGGCGATGCAGGTGAAACAAATCATCGAGGAATCCTTTAAAGGATATTTTTATCGATATATTTCGTATCGTGATGCAAAACACGGTATATTTGGTGTAACCTGGCAGCAAGCGATTGAACGGACCTTGCATATTTATCGAATGGCGAAACCGGAGCAGAGTTCTATTGATAGGGCTGCAATTGTTATTCAAGCAGCATATCGAGGTTTTTATCAACGGAAGGTGGTGGCGAAGAAAATGGTACTGGATGCGGCAGCTACAAAAATTCAAAAGGTTTACCGGGGCCATGACGCTAGAAAACGCCTCTCTGAATTGAGGGAATCGCTAAGACTTGGCAGGCAACCTAGCAAACTTAGTATACTATTTTATATTACCATAGTATTTAAAGTTTTGTGAAATTTAACATTTGTATTTTAGGTTTGACGGGACCCGTATGGCCTCCCCCTTACGAAAACTACGATGGGGTCTCGCTCGATTACTCATTCATGAATTAAAAAATCTTCTTGAGATATACCAAATATATTAAAAAAAAAAATTTCTTTCTCTTTTACATTTTTTTTGGCACTTGTTTTTGGATCAGTATTACACTTTATCATATCCTTATAGCAACTAGGATTTAGATCACTTCAGTTTTTGAGTTCTGATATCTTTACCTTATTTACCCTATGTTCGCAATATTTTCAGGAATTTAGTGAATTGTATGCTTACCATTGACCGATTTATTCCACCCTTTTTGCCATAGGTTACTATCTGCAACATGAAAAAGTCACCTAGTTCATTTGGATTACTTATTTTTAGGTGGTACAAGTACGTCCTCTTTTTGAATTTGAAATTTCACAGAGTACGCTGGAGAGAACCACGACAGTATCTTTAAAAACTTTTCAGCGAGCCTTATTTGTAGAAGGATAGCTCTCTGAGCACTTTCGATTTCGTAGCAAGCAAATCTTTATCATACCAAGATCAAACCTTAGTGACTTTGTTTAGCCTAAAGCATTTTACAACGATCTCATGCATAGTTGTGACTCAGTTTCATATGGCATTTCATCCGATAGAAGTAAGCTAAGTTACTCCAAACGTGTATCATGCCATGTTTCTGTGACGACTCCATTTGTCTTCCTAATGGTGTTTATAACTTATGGAGGTTTTGATTTGCCCGCGGTTAATTTGTATACAATAATCCCATGGGTCTTTATTACCATGATTTATGACAAACCGTTGGAAAATATTTTCGCTTTAAATACTATACGGACGTACCCATTTCTCGCCTCTCTATATAGTGGCCTTTATATCTCGCCTCTCTATACGTTTCTTATAGTCTGCGGCATGCCCTTATAGAATATTTAAGAATATCTGTAGAATATCTAAGCTTCCTTAGATTAGAATCCCACCAACTGTTTCGTTGCTTCGCTCCGCCTTTACTTGAAATTGAGTTATTGCAAACACTGCGGTTAACTGTGTTGTTATCCTACTATAGTTTTGGCGCTGATTTGAACCATTGATCGTGTGTGGTTATTGCGTACACCGAATATCTATGTCGTTATTGGAGATGCGCCTTAGATTGCCATCACAATATCTTAAATTTCAAATCAACATCATATTTAATATTACATTACAAAAGTTGCACAACACTTTAAAAATAAATAACAACTTCAACTGTATCCTCATCATTACTGTTAAATTTTTTGTCATATTCTACTTTTTTTCAGTGTAAGTTGAAGATCAGCTTCTTCCGAAGACTAACTTGGATCGCCTTTTGATTGTTTACCTATAGCTTTGTGTTTTTTGCTTAATAAAACTAGCTGTTGCCCTTTAAATGTATATTTATTTGTCTTTTTTTAGATCGTAAATCCCTAAGTGTGATGTTTGTTGGGCATATTTTTTAGGAAAGTGATTTGAGGTGTTGCATCATAAAGAGGTTAATATTAGAAATAATAATAGTTGCATACATTGTGGATTTTTTTATCCACATTTCATATAGATGTAGATTTAAGAATTATACATGCAGAAAGCGTAATGTTAAAGGGGCCTTGCAAGTGTTTGTAAATCTAACAATAATTGTAGTTCAAGTGGTCGTTTATCTTGTGTGTCCGAATGATTATAATATATTATCGGTATTTAGTGTTAATGAGAATGAAGGCTACAAGCCGATCGTGATTAAGTTGCTAATTTATGGCGTATTTGTTGATTTTCAAGTGGACACGGGCGCGGCGATTTCGGCATTGCCTTTCGAAATCATATCAAAGTTATTCAATCGTATCAATAATGTTAAAAACGATAGCGTAGTCAGAGGATATGATGAAAACATTTTAGCAGTTAAAGGAGTTGTTTACCCTTTTATTGAATTTAATAACATAGGAAAGCGTTTTAAGTTATATTAGTTATAGAACGGGGGGTTAGCCCAATTGTTGGTAAAAATATTTCATACAGTTTGCTGTTAAAAGTATTAATGTTAATAATATTTTTTTAAGTTCTGACAGTAGTAGTGATACGCTGAATGATTTAGTTGGACAATATAATATTCTGTTTGACGAAAAGCTGGGCAAGTTAAAAGACGTAAAAGTGCATCTGGAGTTAGAAAGGAATGCTAAGCTAGTTTTCGTGAAGGCTAGAAAGGTTCCTAATGCATTCCTGAATGATATCGAAGACTGAATTAACGATTTGGAAAGACAAGGTATTATCAAAAAAGTGGATTTCACACGGTGTGCTGATTACAAGATCACATCTGATTTCAAGTTAACAAATTTTTATCTGATACAAATTTTCCACACCCTCGAGTAAACGATTTTTTGCACGAATTAATAATGGAAAGGTTTTCAAAAAAATTGATTTGAGTCGAACGTATAATCAAATCGAACTCGATGATGAGTCGAAGGATATATGCACATGGAGTTCTCATTTGGTAAAGTTTAGAATGCTCAGGCTTCCATTTGGTGTTAAACCTGTTACTGGTATTTTCCAGCGAGAAATGTCAAGGGTTTTGCCCGGTATCAAGGGTGTAGCAAATTTTTTGGATGATATAATTATTTCTGCACTAAATATTGAAATTCATAATCAGCGACATAACTAAGTTTTTGATAGATTAAAACAAGCAGGACTAAGATTGAATAAAGATAAATGTATTGATTAGAATTTCTAGGGCACATTATACCAGGAGAAGAATTTTATAAAAAAAACGGGTTTTGAATTTTCCAATATCCAAAACGATCTCAGACGTCAGGTTATTTGCGGGATTAGTAAGTTATTTTGGAAGGTTCATACCAAGTCTAGCAACCAATATGAGCCCAATCTATAAGTTATTGAAGTATAGTAAAGGTATTTTTAATTGGAATCAGAATTGTCAGGAAGCATTTGATCTGATCAGGAAAGAAATGGTTTCGGATAAAATGTTGGTGCATTTTAATAGAACCTGCCTGTAATATTAACTTGCGATGCCTCGAAAGTAGGAATTGGTGCAGTATTAGCACAGAACTTTCCAGATGGGTCCGAACGGCCAATTGAGTACGATTCCCGAACTTTATTGCATGCAGAGAAGCGATACAATACATTGCAAAAGGAAGCGTTAGCAATTGTTTACGGAACCAGAATTTTTTTTCAATATTTAATTGGAAATCATTTCGTTTTGGCTACCGATCATAAGCCATTGTTAACAATATTTGGTCAACACAAGGGTTTACCTCAAATGAGTACGAGTAGATTGCAGAGATGGGCGCTTTATTTAAGTGCGTTTAAATATACGATTAAGTATGTCAAATCCGAGAAAAATTGTGCGGATGCCTTGTGTACCCGCTGAGTGAGTGTAGCGATACACGTACCGAAAATGAAGTTGATCTAAACAGTGACCAAATTTATTCAGCCGTAATACAAGCAGTCGGCAACGGTACAGTAAAAGATTTAAGCAATGATTTATTCAGGAATTTTAGATCAGTGGGGGCAGAGTTAGTAATCGAGCAAGGTATTCTTATGCGTGGACATAGAGTAGTGGTTCCTGAATCTTTACGCAAATAACAAAATTATTACTTCGGTCATATGTATGGTGGCCAAATATCTATGCGGATACAGAAAATATGATTAAAGGTTGTTAACCTTGTTTATAATTGCTGTCAAGTCCTAAGAAAGAAAACGTGATACCGTAGTCAGTTCCTCTCCGTCCTTGGGGGTGGATTCATATTGATTTTGCTGAGCCAATGAATGGTTTATATTTTTTTATTACGATAGACGCGTATTCAAAAATGGATTTAGGTGCAGTATACTAAATCGCCTACTTCTGAGTATACTATTAAAGTTTTAAAGCATCACTTTGCCAGGTTCGGTAATCCTAATCAGTTGGTGTCTGACAATGAATTGCGGTTTACGGCAACTTTATTTAAAAGATTTATAATCGAACGAGGTATCAAACATATTTTCACGGCACCAGGTCAAAAATGCAAAAAAATCCGCAAGTTTGGCTAAAGTTGGAGATATTGATTCGATTTTATGTCAATTTCTAACAGATTATAGGATGGCG
This sequence comes from Nephrotoma appendiculata, assembly GCA_947310385.1. Lineage (NCBI taxonomy): Eukaryota > Metazoa > Arthropoda > Insecta > Diptera > Tipulidae > Nephrotoma > Nephrotoma appendiculata. The sequence continues at coordinate 281,292,184 of OX371223.1, forward strand.
AATCATTGTACTACTGGAAAATCGCCAGCTTCGGTTCTGCTGAGCTATGTTCCTAAAGGTATTTTAGATTTGTTAAAACCAAGTAATAACAACAACAAAGTTTGTGATACAGATACGATCAACGATAAAAGAAATAAATTCAAAAGAAACGATAGTGTCATTATAAGAAAGTATAGCAATCCAAACAGTGATGAGTGGGTTATGGCAAAAGTAATCAAAATTTTAGGGCCTCGAATGTATGAATGTGCGTATGATAATAAGTTGGCCATTGATCAAATAAGACCTTATACAAAAAGCGATTTTACTTCCGAAAGTACAAGCAATGTACTGGGTGAAAATGAGTTTTTGGGAAGGGAAAAGGTAGTAATAGAGAGGGATTCTGAAAATGACACGGATTTCGGCCAATAAGTTGTAATGCAATGTCCTAATGCTAAAATAGCCGAACGTTTAAGTGACATAGCGAATACAACATCAGCGGAAAGCGAAAGACATGACAATCGCGGAGTTTTGGACACGAACGTTAGCGAAAATTTGAACTCAAAAACAATTAATGATTATAGTCTTCACAGAAGGGAGGATATTGTACCGCCAGCCAGGTTTAGAAGTTAAGTTATAATATTGTATAATCTAAAAGTAAATTATAAGTTTTGTAGTATTGTAGGATAAGAATTGGAATGTTCAATTTTTTTTAGAAGTTGCGGATGGGATGTTTGTTGGGCATATTTTTATTATTCTTGTGTTAGTACACGCATGACAGCAACAACAACTTCACCCCCATCAATACGCGTCGAGTTCAATGGATTACGAATAATTGTTTCAGTTAAAAAAGAAGCACGCAAAATGAAATAAAAAGTCAGTGGTTATAAGAATAATAAATATCCTGTTTAATTTATTGAATCGACGAATATTTCCCAGTAAAGGAAATACATTACACTAAGTACCTATATGTTCCTGTTCCAGCAGGTGCAGCTGTGAAATCCACTATACCGAATTTCCGTATTATTTAAACTGATGTAGTAAAGGGTAAGTGCAGAGCCAGGAATTTATTGGCAATAAATGTGGAGAAGGCATTTGAAAATACACAAATCTTACCCACCACTTCTTCTTAAAACTTCTTGGGTGATTGTGAATGCCGAAATGGGAGAGACCCCTTTTTGAATTTTTTGCGATACAGAACATAGAATCGGAATCTATTTTGGAATTAACTTTACCAGTATGACAGTGAAGCAGATATAGATGATTAATTCCAAACCAAAAATTAATAATACAAAGAGTTTGGTCAATATGCTGTAGCAAACCTAATTTCTGAACCGGATGATCTGTGCAGGGCGACATGAATTCACTGACGTCTACATTTAACGCTTACATGAACCAGTTCCTCAAATATCTAAAAATATTAAAAATTACTGCTAAAGTTCGTTTAACGATTAGGATACCTCAAGAAATTTTTGATATTTTTTGTGACTTATAAATTTCAATGTATGACGGAACTAATGAATTTGATGTACTATACTGGGTTCCGCAGGGTTAACTGATATTATGCCAAACACTTTGGACGAAGTTATTTTGATGATTAGGCTGTGATAACTAAAGGTATATTTGCTAAAGGTCATCGCTAAACCACTAAAAAGAAAAACAACCAGTTAATATTTGTAATTGGTATTATTGATAAAATGAACGATTACCACAAGTAACTAGAATGGAGGAGCACATGTTTGTTGTTGTGCAAAGTTTTGTGTAATTTTACTATGGAACGTATGACAAATTTATCTTTTAGTATTAATACGAGTGTCAAACAACCGAAGTGGTGCAGACTAAATATTTGTTGGTTTTCTACTGCCGAGATGGATTAACTGATCGAGATGGAACTTCATACTTAAGCTTCTCTCATAAATTGGTTGATCCGATGATTTTTGGTTGAAATCGGTCCTCCGGAAGTGGCGGACCTCAGGAGCTTTTTCGTTTTATGCAAATATTTTGAAAGATATATCATTTCAAAGATCATCAAAAAATTCTAAAATAAATTTTAAACAATATCGGTTCTAATTGGTTGTCAAAAATTTAAGCGGATGTTACAATTTTTTACAAAATCGATTTTTTTTTTCGTATAGCAATCGGTTTAGGACTTCATCATTAAGGTTTTTTCACCAATTGAAAGGATCCATTGGAACAATAGTGGAAGCTCGCATTGGTGCTTCCTCGTTTTTTTAAAAAAAGGTCTTTCAATAGGGACGCTCGAAATTTCTTAGGTTACAGCAGCCATGTCGTTAAAGCAGCACTTGTCAAATTTGTAGTGTATGTTAATTGGTTATTATACGTCACCAAAAAGTAACGTCTCCTGAAAACATAACTCTTGCTGTGCGTAAAAGAAAACCCGAGTCACTCTATTTCTCATCGTTCACAAGAAATTTGGTTTCTGCAACTAAAGTTGCAGAGTTGCACTAAAACTCTGTTCTCAACTTGCATACACTCAGAGAAAAACGTACTATCAAATTCGCAATAGTACAACTATTACTTTTGAGGTATAATTTTTTCTTATTAAATCTATGATTTTCCATTATTTTATACAATTGATTCAATAGGATAGACAGTGCTGATTTTTAATTTGAACAGAATTAATATTACTACAAATACTATTAAATTAATAGTATATACCTTAATACGTACCATATCATACTGATTTTATAAAGCGATCTGTTTCCTGTGTAGCCGGAATAAGTATGTCGGGATATAATTATCTCGACTGTAAACCGGTAAATGAAAAGAGAATATTGATACTATTAAATTGATGGTAACAACATTAATATTGTAAATTCTGTACTATCAAAGCAATATTTTGTTTGTTAATATTAAATCTGCCACTATTAAATTAATAATAAGCACCGTAATATTTAACATCATACTATTAAATCTAGGTTAATAGTATAGTGACTTACGCTCACGACTTAGTAATCAGTACTTATCGAGAGCTTAACAAGAAAGGATTCTTTAACGTCTAAATAAAATACACAGGTTAATTTAATTTAGTGTTAAAATTATTACATAATATTAAGTTTAACGTGGTGGTATTTATTTAAAAAAAAATAAAGGCAATATATGATGTGTACAGTAATATATACATAGTTAAATTAAGAATAGTGCCGGTAAAAATGTGATTCGATGATGAAATACATTTTTTTGGAGATGCGATTCCTATTTTACCACGTGTTTTTTTAAGTGTTCAGGTTATGTGCTAAAGGTTGTGCAACAAACTGTAACTGTCTTTAAAAGTAAATGAAGATATAATTGAAAATATTTTTAATACGGTTAAAATTCTGGCATAATTTTACTTTACAGTGGACCCCCGCTTCTAAAATTCTTAATATATATTAGTAGCTTAATTTTTTACACGCAACCTTGAATGAACGTGTCGGAAAAAAATATATTACGACACATTTTTACATACATACATACTTTTTAATTTAATTTTTGCCGTGATAAAACAGGACCGAATCATAATACATACATTAAAACTTTAACATCTAGTAATTTGGAAAAATTAAGGCGACATGGCTGACGAATTTATAGTCGAACCCTTTTCTGAATCAGCTATACCTGCCATCGAAGTGGAAAATGAGTTACATGAGTTGATTTGTGGTAGATTTGGGTTTGATGAAGCGATTTATCGGCGTATTATTAGTAAGATCGTTATTCATTCTTCTTAACCATAATTAACAATAATAATAATATTAAACAAATGTTTGTTATTTTTATTTTAATTTTAGGCCATGATTGTAACTAATAGGCTTTCAATGTCAAGAAAGCCTATTAGTTACAACTGACTCTGAATTACAAGATTTATTTCCAACTCCCATGTTAGGAACAAGGGCGAAGTTTCACTTTCATTTAAATTTATGGAGGAAAAATGTAAGTCTTATACTTGGTATGGCGTGTTAACGTAAAAAAAATACAAATTTCTTTTAATTAGAGACCAGTACTATTTCTGTGTCAAACTCCTGTCGGGAGTGGATTGAAGCACAATCGAAAAAAGAAAAGAAAATAACATTCTGGATGACGCAAACAAAGACATATTGACGTCACTCATAGTGGAATCATATTTCAATAACAAGTTAATGACCATACGGGATGTGGAAATTGCAATTAATGCAATTCATAAGATCTTTCCAAAGGAATGCATAGTGAGAGGGCGGTTTTATTTATATGATATACTTTTACTGACAAATTTAGAAATTGCTTGATGTTTGTTGCTTGAATTGATGATGATTATTAAAATAAACTTTTCTCGGTACAAAAAACTCATCTTACCCAAATTATTTTAAGAATTTTCTTCTACGCGTAAGCACACATTCCTTAATTAAAAAAATGATGAGCTTGTTTATCCTTTTTAATCGGTATAGAATTAGAAATGTTAATTTGTAAAAAATAGTTTTATTAATTCATTATTTCCCAGGAATATTATTTGCGTAAAAGAGGCCACGGAATAAACCCAATCGGGAAGCTTCATGATAAGGCTGTCAATTCAAATACAAAAATACGGAATTTAAGGAAAAGTCGGTCAGAAGAGCTTTCAGGTATAACTCGATACAGATTAGTTTCAATAATTTAGGTAATATTAACATTTAATTTATGTATAGCTCCTTCCCGTGCGCCAATCGAAGTTTTACCAACACCGGAGCTTATAGTTACAGACAGTGATTATGAAGTCATTGTATGGTTACAGCACAACAACGAGCCTTGATCGACCATTGAAACTAAATGGGCTCAAGTACTTGCTATAAGACAATATGACATAAAAATTGGAGAAGGCCAAAATGTTTTAAAAAAATGACCACTTTTTAAGAACAGCTTTGGGCATACATTGGTAAATTAATTTTAGGTTATTATAAAGTTTATGACATATTTTAAATATTCTGGCTTTTGTTAGGTCGATATTGATTATAACAACTAATCAATTGTTGTGTTTTTTTATTAGCGCCCGATAGCTGTATCCGGAGCAGCCAATTTTCTATGTGAAAACTTACATTTAGCGCGCTATTATTGCATTTAATTAATTTATTTAAATCTAAACTAAAATTTTTCATTCAACTTTTTAATTAAAAATCGATAAAAAAATATCTTGGCTCACTTATTTATCGGGAGCCGCTATCGGGAGCGCTATCCATTTCAATGGGAAATTTTGAAAAGGCTTTTATTTTGTAAACCCCTGAAACCATTAGAAACTAAATCTTACAATAAAAAATTAAAACGCAGCAAAATGAATTTTTGTTTATAACGTCATGTCAAAATAAATGTCAATTAATATATTTCAGGTGATAAATGTTTGTTTTATTGATGAATTTAGTTTTAATTTTTATAGTACAGCGACACCAGTGAATAATAGCTGCAGTTTCAATAGAAAATTGCCATTTGGCTCCGGATAGTGCTCCAATATTAAAACACGGCAAATATCGCTTTCGTTAGGTCGATATTGATTATAACAACTTGTACAAAGATTATGCGTCTCAACTTTTTTCACTGTGGCCGTCATTTGTCCAAAAAATTATACCTTACTACCAAAAACACATTAAAGATAAAAGCTGTGTTTTTTTATTAGCGCCCGATAGCTGTATCCGGAGCAGCCAATTTTCTATGTGAAAACTTATATTTAGCGCGCTATTATTGCATTTAATTAATTTATTTAAATCTAAACTAAGATTTTTCATTCAACTTTTTAATTAAAAATCGATAAAAAAATATCTCGGCTCACTTATTTATCGGGAGCCGCTATCGGGAGCGCTATCCATTTCAATGGGAAATTTGAAAAGGCTTTTAGTTTTGTAAACCCCTGAAACCATTAGAAACTAAATCTTACAATAAAACATTAAAACGCAGCAAAATGAATTTTTGTTTATAACGTCATGTCAAAATAAATGTCAATTAATATATTTCAGGTGATAAATGTTTGTTTTATTGATGAATTTAGTTTTAATTTTTATAGTACAGCGACACCAGATAGCTGCAGTTTCAATAGAAAATTGCCATTTGGCTCCGGATAGTGCTCCAATATTAAAACACAGCAAAAAATTCCCTGCAACTTTTGAAAGAATTGGAGACAAATATTGATGAAAGTAAGTACCTCATAGTTTATATCGGTGTAATTATATAATTGAAATTATACTAAATGAAATTTTGGGTTATTCTGGATTGTTAGCCAGATGGTATTTTAACATCAAGGTGAGGTTATCAAGATGATGGAAGTTTGGTTTCGAACTAATGAAACATTGAATTTTTTGTATTAAAAAATTCGGTCGTCTCATCAGACTGCAGTGACCAAACTACAAAAATATCGAAAATACTTTGAACTTTCATACAAAGTATAATCACAATGCCTTAGCGAATTTTAATGATTCGCTACGGAATTGCCAACCCCTTTAATACAAAAAATTCAATGTTTCATTAGTTCGAAACCAAACTTCCATCATCTTGATAACCTCACCTTGATGTGAAATTAGACTAATTTTGTAATGTTTGGTTCCAGATTCGCGTGATTGTATAGTATTTCTGCTTCTACACGCAATACTTGTAGGATTGTGATTTTAATTGGTTATAGTATTTTATCCTACATTTTATATCCCGTATACGATATAATAAAACACAAACTGTTACATACACACTTTATATTGAAATACAATTTTATGTTAGTATATATTATTTATTTTGTAACATGCACTTTGTATTTTTGTATTATTTATCTTGTCTCACTAATTTATAATTGGTACTTATTATGTCGCACCACCGAATGTAATTACTGACTGATTGTATTTTTGTGTTGATGATCAAAGTTTTTCTTAAGCACATCAATACAGTGCGTAACATAAGATTATCTATAATGCACAAAGGGTGCATTCTGTTGTGTTAACTATTATGGTATGTTTTGTGGCGCTCGAGATACCGAGCCGCTACATACTAAAGCCACACTGAGAAAAATTTTGGTTTGTAAAATTCAAAAACGAAGTTTTTAATTTCTCAAAGTTATAAATTTTTTTGAATTTCAAAAGTATTTTTTTGAAAATAAATGAAATTTTTGCAAACTAATAAAAAGCTTTTTTATTTTAAAAACATATTTTGTAAAATGATTTATAAAATACTTTTTAGATTTAAAAAGTTTATTTATGTAAACATAATAATTTATTTCAAAAGAAGTGTTTTAGCATTTAAAAACAATTTTTTTGATTATAATGACAAATTATGAAAATGTTTATATTTATTGTTTTGCCAGAAATCCCGTTGTATTATTTTTCAATTCGTCTATATTTTATTTTTTATTTTAAAGTTTTTTCGGCTATTTATATAATTCGCCAAATCGATATGTTCTTGTGTTATACTAAAGGTATAAAGGTTTGACTGACTAAGTAGAACAACTTTCGAACATCAGTACCGTACGAAACGAAACCAAACTGCCAAAAAAGAATTTGAGGAGGTTCTCAATTTCTCATTATATTTTTTAAAGGGTTGTGTGTATTTTTACACAATGACCCTGGGGGTTAAAAACTGGGGAGGGCGAGTAAATTTTTTACTTTTTGTGGTAGATATGTTATGTTCTTATGAGTAGCTGGCTCTTTGGTTTTGCTGACTTTAAGTGAACAGTCGCAAACATTGATTACTTTGATTTAAAAATATTGTGACATAGGTATGTTAAAAAAGAATTATTTAAAAATTAAAATAAATTTTTTAAAACTAACCAATAGTTTTTTATTCCTAAAAAACAATATCTTAAAATTTAAGAAAACTATTTGACATAAGTAAGAAAAGTATTTTTGAAAATAAAAACATTTTTTTTATTTTTATAAACAAATTTGGTAAAAACATTTATTTTAAAAATAAAAAGATTATCCTTTTGATTTTAAAAACGAGACTTTTCGCCTCAAAATTATATGTATATTTTTTAGATTTTATATGTATATTTTTTTATTTTTACTGGGTTTTTTTCTCAGTGCACCTATTGTTGGAGTCGGAAAAAAAATGCGGCAAAAAGAATAAATGGAAACCGTCAATAATAGATTCGCAGGAATCTAGCATTCTCCATTGTATTTCCGCCAGTAATTATATGGCAAAAGTTGAACTATTAAAACTTAAATATTTGGAAAAAGGTCTGACATTCCAGCCTGTAATAATTGTGATTGGGGAGCAGAAAGTAAAGTTGGAATACTTTTATGTATATTATGATGGTATATTATACAAATTTAACTCTTTTTTGAAATGCCTGGATAATGTTTTTAAACTTGTTCACGTCATGAATTTTGAGTACCCGCTAGAGGGAAAAAACGTGTATAATTTTATGGAACAATTTTTTTATAATTTTAAAACTGATAAAAACTTAAATGTAACGAGCTTTTTAGAATATTTAACAAGTGAAATAAGAGTTTAAATTTTTATCATTTTTTTTATCATCGTTTAAAAATGTCCAACTTTAATGAATTTTAGCTTTAAGTTAATAACACATATTATCATTTACACAAATATAAAAACATTATTTTTGAAATGAAGTGCTTTTTGTGCCATAATGAGTCTATGGTGTATTCATCATCCAAATGTTTAATAGATCATATAAAATCCTCTCATATTATCAAAAATATAGAAGCTTTTTTATGTATAGAAGAAGGCTGCCTACAGCAGTTTCCAAATTTATATTCGTATAAACGGCATATTATTAAAGTGCACGAGCACAAAGTATATCAAGGCCACTCAAACAGTTCAAGTGTAATTAAAGGTAAAAAGAATGCGAATTTTCTATTTAAAAATAACGTAAATGAACATTTAAAAATAGTTGGAGAAAATCAAATGTATAATAACCTAACTACAACACGTATAGAAAATAGTCAATTATCTTCAGTGTGTAATAGTGCTACAAACAATTTTACGGCACTTAATTTTGCATTAGGATTGCATAATATTAAAAATTTCAATAGAAGAAACGTTTCTGACATTATAGAGCAAGTAGAATCTGAAGTAATTAACCCTCTCATTGAAACTATATCCAAACAACTTTTGCCTCTTATTGAAAATAATGATAATAGAGCGCTTGCCGGAAACATTTTGGAATAGTTAAAGCATCCGTTTCATTCTACTAAAACAAAATACAAACTTCTTCAAGAACTGGAGTCTAGAGGGTTGTTCAAAAAACCTTCGTATTACACTATCAACGAAGAAGTATGTGAAATTTTTATTAATAACTCCCCTACATTAGATACAAATAAAGTAACTGGTGTTATCATGCCTTTTGAATTTCAAATGAAAAAATATTTTGAATCTGAGAATATTTTGGAACAGACTTTAGATAATATTGAGTCCCTAAATAAAAACAGTCCGGGTTGTTGTGGTCATATAATACATGGAGATGTATGGAAGAAAAAAACCGAATCTTTTGAAGGAAAATTAACAATACCTTATGTTTTATTTTTCGATGATTTTGTATCGACAATCCTTTAGGTTCACATGATAAAGATCAATCCATTTGTGGCGTTTATTATACGTTTCCCACAGTTCCAAAACATCAACTTTCAAAATTAAATAATATATTTGTAGCTGCGGATTTTTTAAAACGAAAGACCGATCTTTGTTTGGAAATTATTTTTCCTAATAATTATTAAACCTTTTGTTAATTGAATAAAGAATTTAGAAACCCTTAGTATAGAAATTGAAATAGATAATAAATCTTATAAGATTCATTTCATTCTAGCGTTAGTTGTGGGTGATAATTTGGGTCTGAATACATATTTAGGATTTTCTTGTAGCTTCAATGCAAATTATTATTGTAGGGCTTGTAAAAGAAGTAAAAGTGAAATGCAATCGGACGCATTAGAACATAAAAGCTCATTACGAAATATAGATAATTATGCAGTTGACGTAATGATTAATAACGAAAAGCTAACAGGAATAAGAGAAAACTGTGTTTTTAATGAAATTGACAACAAACGACAACAAAATAAATTTTATTTTGACATCATGCATGACATTTTTGAAGGTGTTTGTAAATACGATATTCCAAAAATTCTACTACACTTTATAGAAAAGTCTAATTTTTTAACACTAGATATTTTAAATAATCGCAAACAAATGTTTGATTACGGAGAAACGGAAATTGGCGAAATTTCTCCACCATTACAGTTGCCGCCATTAAAACTAAGTAATTTAATAATGACTGCTCGAGAAACTATGACTTTTATAAACTATTTACCATTAATGATAGGAGATCTTATACCCGAAGATGACAAAGTATGGGAATTTTTAATAGTGTTAATTAAAATAATTGATTTAGTATTATTACCACAAGTAACTGAATTAAATATCAAGTCTTTAGAACATTAAGTATCGAAACATAATACATTACACATCGAATTGTTCAATGAACCTTTGAAACCAAAGTTCCACTTTTTAGTACACTGTCCATCTGCAATTCGCATGTGTGGCCCCCTGAAATTTTTATGGTGCATGCGCTTTGAAGCATTGCACAAACTACAAAAAAACGCGGCTAGAGCTACTAATTCACGAATCAACATTTCATTTACACTTGCTGTCAAAGCTGGCCTTAAATTTGCGCATTCACTGGCTTCTAAACTTTTTTTGAAAATGACCTAATTTTTGAAGAGAAAGATTTAAGAACTTGCAATCTTAATTTAATGTAGAAAGTTATATATAAAGCTTCATTGGATATAAACCTTTCGGAGGTTTGTTGTGCACAAAAAGTAAAATTTAGAGGAAAAGTTTATAAAAAAAGCTTTTATTTAATAAAATCTGACGTACATTTGGTTATTCTTTACGAAATTGAACAAATTGTCTTACATAATAAAAATCTATATTTTGTATGAAGGGAATGGTCTATCAATTATTTCAGTGAGCATTATCAGGCATACATAGTACATCATTAGAAACATTTTCTTTACGCTTTGTTCATGAATTTGACGGCCCACCAATTCATGTGTACCTCCTTAACGATGGGAAAAAGGCATTCAGACTGAAAAAAAATTAATATTATATTTGCGGGTACATTTAAAAATATGAAATTAAATAGCACAATAATATTTATTTATAATTTTATTATTTACAATCAAATTTTGTGTTAATAGTATTAAAATGAATTAATATAAATAAAAAGTATATAATACATTTGAATATAGTTGATTTGTTTTCATTTTTAATTTGCAGGTACAAGTACGGTTTCTAAGGTAGATACCCTTTGAATTAATAGTTCATACAATAGCTCTTTTAATAAGATCATCCTATTATTTTAATGGTTAATCTGATTATTTTGCATTGCTTTCTAATACTATTTGTCACATTAAATTAATAGTATTCTTTCTATAATAATAGTAAATACTATTGTGTTAATAATACGATTATCCTTTTATATTTATAGTAAATCAATCAATTTTAATATTGTAAATTATTATTTTAAAGGTGTAACACTATTAAAATATTAGTAGATAGCAACCATTATTATAATAATTTACAAACTATTATTTCAAAATGATATTTACTATTGACTAAAATTAATAGTAAAAAAATATTAAAATAATAGCAAATTTCGTTAATTTTGTAGTATTTTTCTCTGAGTGTATCGGTTTGAAATTATAACTAAATCTAGTTTGTAAATATGATCCCCCGTATCGATTAGATTTCGTTACTGATGAAGAAGAATCAAATTTATATTAGTTTTAAGGGGAAATAGAGAAAAGTAGTATACGATTCGATCAAAAAATGTAGTACAAACGAGACTCCAGGTATGTATGTAAGTGCGCCTGAAGCAGCTTGGCGCCTGTTTAATTTCAAAATGCACGAACAGTCACACGTCACTGTGAAACTGCCAATCCACCTTCCAGATGATCAAACTGTCTTATTTACCGAACAAACCATCGAAGAAAGTGTTAATCGAGCGGTCAACAAAAACACAATGCTTACAGGAGTTTTTAAACTAAATCAAACCAACGAAAATGCTCGACGATATTGATATCCTGACATCCCAAACTATTATGTATTTGACAAAATGAAAGGTGCATGGAAACCCCGAAAAAGATGTGGAAATAATGTTTTCGGTTAATGTGACAGATATTGAAAGATTTTGTCTACGCTTACTCCATCTTCACGTTCCTGGAATCTTATCTTTTAAGGACTTGAGGACATTCAAAGGCTATACACAAGTGGAACATTTAATGAAGCGTCTCAAAAACATGATTTATTTAATGATGACACTACCTGAGAAAATACATTGTCAGACGCCATTTTAACAAGCATGACACGTCAGTTGCGAGATCTATATGCATTTGTGTTTTGCATCCCCATCAAATGCTTTAGATTTGTTTAAAAAGTTTAGAAAGGAGCTAGATGTTTATTTTTCGAGATATTCAGCGAACTCTTAAATTACATGGCAAACAATGTACTGTCTTTGGACTATCAACTCCCCTACTAATTTAGAAGAGCCGATACAATATTACGATGCACATATTCAGAACGAAATCGGAGATGCTATGCAATGCATATTACATCAAGAACAAAAAATATCTTTCCAAAATATAATGACAGCTGTAAATCATAATGAACGTAGAAGTCATATAGAAGCGGCTATTTCAAGAGAACCAGTTTCGGGCAAAAATCAAGGGAACCGTCAATTTATAGAAGAAGCTTAAATCCGCAATTTCAAACCGCTCAGTCAATCCTTACGGCAGACTCATAGAGAGCTTTTTCAATAGAAGATTTTCAATCATCGCCAATACAACGCATGGTACATCTGCAAAAATCTCACGGTCCTCGATCGCAGTCTTGTTAATCACTCGGAAAATTGAGGCTGAAGGAAATTTAGATTAATCGCATTTTTGTAGTTACAGGAGCCAAATTTCTCTCGCTGGAGAATTTTTTGAGGTCTGCATATAATTAATAATCGCTGGGGTCCAAATCTCGCGAGTGAAAATCGTGCATGGGCGTCGCTGGGGTGAAATTCGTGCATTTTTGTTATTGTTGCTATCGATTTGTAACATGGTGCATTATCTTGATGAAAGAGCAATTTTTCTTCTTCATATGAGGTCGTTTTTCAGCGATTTTTTGACTCAAGGTATAGTCAACAAATATTATTTCATGTGTATCCTAAAGTACAGACGCCATAACCTTTCCAGCCGACAGTTGTGTTTTTGGTCGCTTCGGGCGAAAAAAAATCCTTTTTATTGCGCTCAAATAGCTTCAAACAGCGCACGGAATCATCACACGTTATCGTTCTTGATCCATTGTGAGCAAACGCGGTACTCACTTCGAACACAGTTTTCTCATGGACAAATGTTCGTGCAAAATATGAACAACACGTTCCATTAATATTTTTACAATGTCAGCTATCTCACGTTACTTTACTTTACGGTCAACAAAAATATTTTCGTGGATTTTTTTTATGTTTTCTGGAGTCACAGTCTCATTTGGTAAAAGCCACAATATATACAACCTTTCATATTTTAAAAATCATTTACAATATTGCTGCTTGGTCAATAAATAAGTCGCTGAATTGGAAATGATATTTAGCGATTTTTTCACTAAACCGTTATTTCAAATTTGTTTATATACGTATGTGAAAATATTACAAATATGATAATTCATTATAATGAGAGATTTACTAATACATACTCATAATAAAAAAGTCAGGACGCTCGTGGACATACGCGTGAAGTTTGTCCTAAATTTGCCCTAAATTTTGTTTTTGAATTTTAGGGCAAAGTTAGGACAAATTTCACGGGTATGGAAAATTTTGTAAGAATTCTGATGTTTGTTTTTCTTTATAAAGTCAAAAACAATTCCTCATCATCTTCTGAATTCTATAATTTAAACATATTTAATTTTGAAATTTACCAATATTTTTTATTAATTTATTTCCGTGGCCCATTATTCTCACTCATTTCAGATAATTCTAAACCCAAGGCGGATTCAGTGTTGCGTTCTTTTATTCCATCCTTCCTTCTTACATTTTTTTAAACCATATTCTTGGTTAGAAATGAAGTTTTTTTCGTTTGAATTTTTTCAGCAACTTGGACTAATTAAAAAAAAAAAATCAGAAGGGAGGAAGGAACGATGGAACGCAACACTGAATCCTTATACACTATACTAAGGCACCGCAATCTGCATGACGATAATTTACAATTTACAGATTGGCGCAAAATAATTAAATGTCGTTCAGTGCGTTATATAAGGCTACGGTGAGTAACACTGAACAGTGAACAGACCTAAGGATTTAAAATATTTTTAAATGGTTAAACTCGTCTAAATATATTATTGATGTTTTATTTTGCGATATTTTTACAATCCAAAATTCGGCAAACAAAACTCGATGTAATTTTAAATCGTTACTAAGTTTTCGGTTGATTGGGATCTAATAACCGTAATCTGGTAACCTGGATATACATAGAGAGAAAAGCTAGGTACTCCGCATTACAGCTTCGACTACCAGCGTGTAGTAGGCATAGGAGCCTTTTCAAATTAGTATAGGTAGCACCTATAAACAAAAATGGTTGGGCCACTCCAGGCAAAATTCGTTATTTTCACAAAAATATTATATCATACTCGAGAGCATATCATACTCATCTGTTCTTTGAGTCAATCGTAGAGCTTCCGCAATATAGCCACTATTATCTACGAATAGTTGACAAGCGAGCCTTTTCTAACAGTTAATCCATAGGATGTCCACATTATAGCCACTACACTACTATCGAATAGGATACATTCGAGCCTATTCACAATTGTATAACTGTATTAGACAATAATAATTTGAATTTCATACATAAAATGAAAAGTCACCGACAAAATTTTTCTTAATGTAACATTAATATTTTGAACTTGAACAGTTCCTTGTAGTTCTTTACAGCCAATTGCTGCCTTCATTCCACTCATTTATTTGTTTCAATTTGGTATGTAGCTCAAAATTTTTCTACGTATATAACAATAAAGATGTTGTTGAGTCAAATAGTGAAAACGGTTAAGTGGCCAGTTTTAATAAACTTCAAAGTGAAATAATATTTATATACATAACTTCTCGTTATAGGTTA
This sequence comes from Nephrotoma appendiculata, assembly GCA_947310385.1. Taxonomy (NCBI): domain Eukaryota; kingdom Metazoa; phylum Arthropoda; class Insecta; order Diptera; family Tipulidae; genus Nephrotoma; species Nephrotoma appendiculata. The sequence continues at coordinate 281,307,237 of OX371223.1, forward strand.
CATCTGTTCCAAAAAGATATCCAGAACTGTAAAATATATTGAAATTCTCATGATACAAATATTTGAATTTTATAGCGAATACCTCCACTCCAAATACTATAACGTGGGTATCGCAATAAATCAAAAAGGAAATCATCGGTTTACATAACTAAAATTGACAGTTACAAAATTATACCAACTAAAATTGAAAATTCACATGAAAACAGACTGTGTGACAAAATTTATCTCCCAATCCCAAACACAACTAAATCAAATCAACGCATACAAAACAAGGCAATTTGTGGTTTTATGTCCTTATTATTTATAGTTATTATTGCGGTCTGCAATCCTTCAAACTATATACAAATTCATTTCAATATATATATCAAAATATAAAACACCTGTTTTGATTTATTTTTGGTTCCGTATCACGAAAATCATGTACACAACTACTTTTCGAATATGTTGAAATCAATTAAAACTATAAAAATTCCACCCTCGATACTAAACGAAAAAATTGAATGTCAAAACATGACTTAAGCATTAATTACCGTTTTTTAGGTTTCCCCGTATATACATTTGTATTACATATCGAGGGGGATGGAAATTGTATAATTATCTATTTTTAACAATGTCTGTGTGGGAATTTTCATTAAAATTCAATTCATTGAACCAAGTCGCTTCTTTAATTAACCGAATCACGCGATTTTTTTTTGTGATTTTATTAAACACAACAAAAAAAATCAAATCATGAGAAACAACAAAATATAATTTGAGGGGGTTGATTGTTATACAAAATTATATAACAACCCTTTTATGTTGTAAATATATTGAGGCATTTTACCGGAATTTCCGTTTACTGTATATATGCAAGACACAATAAATCGTAATAATTTCAATATTTTTCATAAATCACAAAAAATATTATGTATAATTAAAATTTGAAAGTTTTCCAAACAAACGGATCACATATACAAATAAAAGGACATTCTCCGGAAATTGTGAGCGAGACAAAACAAGTAAAACGATTATAAAGTTTGTTGGCTACGCGAAACGGAAGTCGATGTGAAATTAACAAACCGAAAAGTCGCGCAATAATTTTTAACGCTTTATTCTATATATATAGAAAATATTTAGGACACCGCAATCCATCTTTTAAAATTAGATTCATCGATATGAATTTTTTTTTTTTTTGGTGGTAAAATTACGGGCGATAAATTTTGATTTTCCCGCACCCTTCGTGTTTCACAGCAAACAAACACACAAATTTTAAATTTCTTATATTGTGACGGTAAATTGCGGATAAGTGTTTAAAATAATATTAGCATAATTTTAACATAATCTCGAAAAGCACTCGTAATTCCGATTTTTTTTTTTTATGGTTTTGTGATTGAAGAGGGTTGATACTTGAATTGATGATTCTGATTAGATTTATTTGAAATACAAAAAAAAAATGATGAAAATAAAAATTTCATTGAATAAATTATAGAGAAAATATTGGTTTTATGATTTTTTTGTTAAGTCATAAAATTGTGGAGGCATGAGCATGTTAACTATAGGTATAAATGTAGTATGTTACCTTATTTAAGAGACGAAATCCCTACTTAGGATGTAGCACCAGCGAAGTAAAAATAAGCATATTTTCATCAATATAAACTGTTAAAAATTATTTTTTAAATTTTACATATCTCTAATTTTAATATTTCCTAACCATTTGATAAAGATGTCAGCAAAATTGTTCTCAGTTTCTGCTTTAATAATACCGATGGATCTGTGTTTTTAATTTTTGATGAATAAAAATGTACCGTACCTCAATATGTTTAGATCTTTTATAAAATTTCAAGGCTTTGCAATTCTGAAGTCTCCTAAAATATTCTCATAAATTTTGACAGGTTTACTAATTTTAATAAAAACATCATTAGGTAGACTATACAGAAAGCTATTCTCAGTTACAGTTTCTATTAAGGCTATACATTTAGAAAACATCCACAAAATAATCCAACGCATCAAATTTTTTGTTCAAAACAAATATTTTAGAACTCGCAAAGCATATTTTCTATGTATATATATCATTTTTCTATATATCATTTTGAAATCTGCTTAATTAGTTTATGCACTAAGTTATATTTAACATTGTACCGTTACGTATGTACAAAAGTACATCAAATAAATTTCTGATGCGTTTTACAAAATTTGTATTTTTCAATTTTTTATCGTTTAGTTTTATGATAGTTGTTTTGGCTCAAAGTCAACGTCTTTGACTGTTTGTGTTGAATGAGTCTTCGCTTAATCATATTCAATATTAGTTCCAGTATAAAGTTTCTAGCTTTTCCCAAATCTTTCTGTAATGTATTTAACTGAGTTGAAATAAATTATAATTGAAAGTAAAACACACGAGTTCTTGGTCTGACAAAGGAAAAATGAATGAATGTATTTCATCAAAAAATGTTAGTGTTGAACAAAACTAATACTCCCTGTGAACCGTGTATTGTACCCACTACACATACACAACAGTACTCCCCCTCGCAATTGTTCAAACCCTAACCAGCTATAAAGTAACAACTTAGCTCGTATAACAAATTAGACAAACATATTCGACTTAACAATATAATACACAATATATATTATAAGTTTAACTTTTGAACAGGTATAACAATTCTCTTTCGCCTTTGCGTGACATTAATTGACATTTCCGAATCTACCTGAACATCCATGCTAGGGGCAACGCTCACTGTGCGTTTTAATCTAAGTCCTCCTACTTCATGTTGTGAGAGTCAAGGCTACACCTTGACCCACCGGTGAATAATATGGTCCACATGTCGTTTGATAGTGCTGCCCGTATTGCATATTTTACATAAATAATACCTTTGTCCTAGAACCTGTTCAATATTGGCTGAAGTCCATGTGTTCTGGTTGTGTGAAGAATCTCTTATCATTACGTTATCGTTTTGTTTGAAGTCTATATTTCTTCCCTAGGAAAAATATTTCTTTTGATTCTCCTAGCTCTTCTTGATGTTTTTGTTTGCCGTAACAAGAGTGGTGTTCGATTCCAAGCTGGCCTTGCCTTGTCTGATTAAATCAAACCTAGTCTTAATTTTCCCACCAAGCATGGTAAGCATGTGAAGTTATCCCAGTTTTTCATCCCAGGATTTTTTTTTATTATTACTTACACGCAACTATTATATTTCATCCCAGTTTTTTCATTTTATACCTCTATAAGGCGATTTATATTATAAACACAACAACAAAATATCCCATCCCAGTTTTCTCGTTTATTTGTTGTTCATGTAAAACAAATACATGGAAATAATGTATTGTGTTTTGGCAATAGTAATTCCGTATATTTTAAGTTCGAAATAGTAACACGCCATATTATAAGATAAAAATATTAAGGGTAACTTATAAAGAACTCCCCAGTGCCAGCAGTATGTTAGGATTGGCACAATCTTCCAGCTTCGATATGGCCCTATATAAATTTATATGAGAATCGTCTATAAATTCCAAAACCTTCCTGGGCCGGAAACAGCGAATGATGTTTTGAGATGGTACGTAATTAAGTAATTGCTGACCAAGTGGCCAGCACCAACCGTATGTTCAAATTTGAGAAAATGGCAAAGTCACTTCGTCAGCAATTGCTTGATTACGTACCATCTCAAAACATCATTCGCTGTTTCCGGCCCAGGAAGGTTTTGGAAGTTATAGACGATTTTCATATAAATTTGTATGGGGCCATATCGAAGCTGCAAGATTGTGCCAATCCTAACATACGGCTGGCACTGGGGAGCTCACCATAGTTTGCCCTTATCATTACCAACTTAAAACACAAAAATTCATTTGAGTGCCTAGGAACTTCTTAAGAGATACAAATTTTTATTTAACTTAACCTAAGATTTTGGAACTTGGCCATTTTCCCAAATTTGAACATACGGCTGGTGCTGGCCACTTGGTCAGCAATTACTTAATTACGTACCATCTCAAAACATCATTCGCTGTTTCCGGCCCAGGAAGGTTTTGGAATTTATAGACGATTTTCATATAAATTTATATGGGGCCATATCGATGCTGGAAGATTGTGCCAATCCTAACATACGGCTGGCAGTGGAGAGCTCACCATAGTTTGCCCTTATCATTACAAACTTAAAACATAAAGAACCATTTCAGGCCTAGGAACTTCTTAAGAGATACAAATTTTTATTTAACTTAACATAAGATTTTGGAACTTGGCCATTTTCCCAAATTTGAACATACGGCTGGTGCTGGCCACTTGGTCAGCAATTACTTAATTACGTCCCATCTCAAAACATCATTCGCTGTTTCCGGCCCAGGAAGGTTTTGGAATTTATAGACGATTTTCATATAAATTTATATGGGGCCATATCGAAGCTGAAAGATTGTGCCAACCTTAACAAACGGCTGGAACTGGGGAGCTCACCATAGTTTGCCCTTATCATTACCAACTTAAAACATAAAGAACCATTTCAGGGCTAGCAAGTTCTTAAGAGATACAAATTTTTATTTAACTTAACCTAAGATTTTGGAACTTGGCCATTTTCTCAAATTTGAACATACGGCTGGTGCTGGCCACTTGGTCAGCAATTACTTAATTACGTACCATCTCAAAACATCATTCGCTGTTTCCGGCCCAGGAAGGTTTTGGAATTTATAGACAATTTTCATATAAATTCATATGAGGCCATATCGAAGCTGAAAGATTGTGCCAACCTTAACAAACGGCTGGAACTGGGGAGCTCACCATAGTTTGCCCTTATCATTACCAACTTAAAACATAAAGAACCATTTCAGGCCTAGGAACTTCTTAAGAGATACAAATTTTTATTTAACTTAACCTAAGATTTTGGAACTTGGCCATTTTCCCAAACTTGAACATACGGCTGGTGCTGGCCACTTGGTCAGCAATTACGTAATTACGTACCATCTCAAAACATCATTCGCTGTTTCCGGCCCAGGAAGGTTTTGAAATTTATAGACGATTTTCATATAAATTTATATGGGGCCATATCGAAGCTGGAAGATTGTGCCAATCCTAACATACGGCTGGCACTGGGGAGCTCACCATAGTTTGCCCTTATCATTACCAACTTAAAACATAAAGAACCATTTCAGGCCTAGGAACTTCTTAAGAGGTACAAATTTTTATTTAACTTAACCTAAGATTTTGGAACTTGGCCATTTTCCCAAACTTGAACATGCGGCTGGTGCTGGCCACTTGGTCAGCAATTACTTAATTACGTACCATCTCAAAACATCATTCGCTGTTTCCGGCCCAGGAAGGTTTTGGAATTTATAGATTATTTTCATATAAATTTATATGGGGCCATATCGAAGCTGCAAGATTGTGCCAATCCTAACATACGGCTGGCAATGGGGAGCTTACCATAGTTTGCCCTTATCATTACCAACTTAAAACATAAAGAACCATTTCAGGCCTAGGAACTTCTTAAGAAATACAAATTTTTATTTAACTTAACCTAAGATTTTGCAACTTGGCCATTTTCTCAAATTTGAACATATGGCTGGTGCTGGCCACTTGGTCAGCAATTAGTTAATTACGTCCCATCTCAAAACATCATTCGCTGTTTCCGGCCCAGGAAGGTTTTGGAATTTATAGATGATTTTCATTTAAATTTATATGGGGCCATATCGAAGCTGCAAGATTGTGCCAATCCTAACATACTGCTGGCACTGGGGAGTTCTTTATAAGTTACCCTTAATATTTTTATCTTATAATATGGCGTGTTACTATTTCGAACTTAAAATATACGGAATTACTATTGCCAAAACACAATACATTATTTCCATGTATTTGTTTTACATGAACAACAAATAAACGAGAAAACTGGGATGGGATATTTTGTTGTTGTGTTTATAATTTAAATCGTCTTATAGAGGTATAAAATGAAAAAACTGGGATGGAATATAATAGTTGCGTGTAAGTAATAATAAAAAAAAATCCTGGGATGAAAACCAGGGATAACTTCACATGCTTTCACATGGTGGGACACCAGTAGAACTATGTGGCACTATACTCTATAATCAAACATATACCGACTGACCGCCGTGTATACTGTTACACTCTGACCCCTTGACTTACTTTGAGAAATTGTGGCCATAAGACCTTTTTTAAAAGACTTTACGGCGTTTTCGGCCGCATTGTACAAAATTTTGAAAAACCTTACTGGTGAATTGCGTACCACAATCTGAGACAATTTTCTCCGGCAGTCCAAATCTCAAGAAAGTTTCCCTCAATTTTGCGATGGTGAAATCCGTCGTTATGGTTTTAGTTAAGAAAACTTATCTCCATTTAGAGAAAGAATCCGTAATGATTAAAAAATAGTTATTACCCTTAGGCCCCACGAAATCAATATGTATTCTTGACCAGACCGCTTTTGATTTTTCCTATGGAATAAAGTCTGATTGACGTGGGCTCGAGTGCAAAACCAAACACGCTTCACATGCGTTTACAAGAGTCTATATATCCAAATCTATTCCGGGCCACTACATATAAGATCCCGCCATCGATTTGCACTTGACTATACCCATGTGAGTTAGATGTGAATTTTCTAACATGGTATTCCGAAGTGTTGTGGGTACCAGGCGCGTACGCAGAATAAAGCCATGGGGGGGTTCAGAAAACATATTTTATATAATTTTTTTTTCACCTAACAGAACTAGCTAATATATATTATATTTTATTTTATTTCACTATAAAAACATGAACTATACAAGAAAGAACTTAACTATTAAAGAAAATTAATATATTAAAAATTATATAACAAAAATTAATGAAAAATTCATCAATAAAAGTTAATAAAAAATTATAATATGATGTACATATGTAGAAGAAAAATTAATACATATATGTATTAAAAATTATATATTTTTTTTTATAAAATAGATGTGTGATTTCTTATAATCGTTGTGTTGCGTAAATACGTTTGAGTCGTCTCAATGTGGAAAAAGATCGTTCACTGCTTGATGTTGTAACCGGTAGTGTTACAAATATTTGAAGTAATTTTTGGAACAGTTGGGATAATTAATTCGTCGCATGATAAAAATGCAATATGAGCATTTTTTGGTGTATCCGAAAAATTTATAGCATGGCGCCACCATAGCTTCAGCTCACCAGTGCTCTCAACTATGCCGCAGTTAGTAATACTTTTATATTTTTCCAAAAGGTTTTTTGCAGATTTTTCGTGCTCCAATGAAAAATTTTGTTCATTTGGCAAAAGACACATAAAACTTTGCAATATATTTTTATGTTTCAGAAACCGATCGTGAACTTGCTGGTCATATATTTTCTTGACGTCACAGAAAATTGCATTCAATTGCATTTCTATTTCGTGTCGTATTTCATATAGTACATCTTCAACATCTTCTGCCAGTTCGATTGCAGCGGCCAAATTTAGATTTATTGTTTGTAGTGAACGACTTAGTGGCAGGGTTATACCAAAAACCTTGGCAAGCACATAAAAAGATACTAGAAATTCAGGGCCCTTACTATTGTTTTCGATCGCCTAAATTTTGCGGTCGTTTTTCTATGTTTGTACTATTATTTTCGATAAAGTCGAAAATGAACGACTGTAGGCGAAAATTTACAACGCAAATTTCATCATTTTTCATTTTCGATTGTCATCTTATGCTTTACAGTTCAATAATTTTAAAAGTAAAAACTAAAATGTAAGTATACCTATATAGTTTATAGTTTATTTAACTAAACATATAAAAAAATAAAGTAGTAAATATGTAAAATTTTAATATGTGAGGTTATGTTAAAATATTTTTTTTAACTTGTAGGTCAAACAGACAAAAAAATACTAATGTACAGCAATTTAAGCTATTGATTGAGTTTTTGGAGAAATATCGTCACCTGGCAACGGCGTCTCTATTATCGTCTGAAGGACGAGTGACAGCGAACAACTTATGGCAGACCCAATCTGTTATTTTAAATGCCGCCGGTCCTCCAATAAATAGTGCAGAAAAGTGGAAAAATGTAAGCTTTATATTTCGCATTTTATTATTCTTGTAAACCATTTATTTATTTATTAACTTCTAGGTATGGAAGGACTGGAAATATAAATTGAGAAACAAAGTAGTTTCAAATAACCAGGTTCGTACAGGGACAGGTGGTGGGCCCTCGACTGAATTTTATTTCAACGATCTAGAGGAAAGCGTAATTGAAATAATTAACGTGCGGGAAACAGTTGAAGGGGAAGGTCGAAGTTTTGGGGGCCCAAATGAAGATTCAATTAATCAGTCAACGAAAGAGAGCATTGATGATTATCAAGAACTAACAGATGAAATGCCGTCAATTAACACCCAACAACATTCCCGTACCAACATTCTGGCGTCAAATTCCACAAATAGGGTTCAAAACACCAATCAGCAACAGCCACTCAGGTCTAGCCGAAAGGACCCTATGTCAAAGAAATCTCTTTTAGACAAACAAATCGCAATCCAGGAAAAAGCGATGAGGAACATAAATTTAAAATTGGCTAAAATTAGCAAGCAGAATGAGGAGAACAAGAAAAATTTAAAAAAAATGTATTATTTAAAATGGCTCAAGTTTAAATACTTAAAAGAGCGGTACTGTCGAATTAATAATACAAACACATAAATCTGTGATGAATTACTTTAAATTTAGTGAAATAATTATTGTAAATGAAATTTATTGTGATTACTTTGAAGTACCTATTAAAATATGTATAAGTCTTTTGTATTACTAATTTTAAGCAGGCTGAAATATAAAAAATACAATTAGCTTTTTTGTTTATCAAAATAAAAGTTTATTTGTCCTTTCAAATGAAAACCGAATTTTATTTAAATTTAATTCATATAAAAGCAATTTTAATTTGGTCACGAATTCTGCGAGCCTCGTTTTGATGTGTTGTGTTTAATGCTGGTGTTGTGAAATTTGCATCTGAGAAATCATTTGTATCCGAAGATTCTTCCACATCTTCATCAGGTTCAATTGAAAAATGAATCAGCACATTGTGTAGCATGCTACATACATTAACTATTTGGCAAACTTTTTTTGGAGTGTAGTGTAATTCACGTGCGGCTAAGAGGCATCGAAATCTCGCCTTGAGCAACCCGATACATCTTTCAACCGCATTCCTAGTTTGCGAGTGTGCCGTATTAAACCGCGACTCAGCGTTCATTTCACTAGCACCCCGATATGGCGTAATAATCCACGGTTCAAGTGGATAACCCGAGTCTCCTGAAAAAATTAAGTGTGCGAGTGCTAATATGAGTATGTATATGATTATAATAATGAATTGCCTTAGTGTACCTAACAACCATGAATTCTTGTCGCTATTCCATTTTTCCATTAAATAGGCTCTCTCGGCTGACAAATTCCAAATAATAGAGTCATGAGAAGAACCCGCATGTCTGGCGGTGACGGCTCTTATGCGTAATTTATGATCACAAATCTACAAGTAATATAGAGTTATGTAACAAACATTACCGTTTCATAATGGAGTTTACTTACAATCATAGCATTCACTGCATGATATCCTTTTCGCCTGTAATACAAGTGTTCGTTGTAACTTGGTCTTATTATTTTAATTTGTGACCCATCAACACAGCCAACGACTCCAGGAATTCCACTTTCCTCGTAGAACGCTGTTTTTGTTTCTGACTTTTCATTTTCTGAAATCTTGAGGCTTTTCTCACAAAGAGTATTCTCCATGATATCAAGTCTTTCTGATATTGCGTTGCTTGTAGTTTGTTGGGTTATTCCGAAAAACAAATCTTGCCCTAGATCATAAATCTTGCTCTAGAAAACGAAGTGTTGCAGCAAATTTTATAAGCGGTGGTATTCCAGCGAAATTTGTTATTTTGTACTTTGCTTCGATTTCATGGAATACGTAATTAAATGCCTCTTTTGAAAGGCGAAATAACCTTTTAAATCTAAAATAAATATATTGTATTATTGTGTCTTATAATTTGAATTTGTCATCATGCAAATTTTACTTACTCTATATCATTTAACAAAAATATATTTGATTTGGCTCTAATACGTCTTCGCTGAAAGTTGTATCCGCTCTCTTCATCGCTACTATCATCTTCCAATATATAATGTGCAATAGAATCCATATTAAGTATATAAGAATTTTTTTAATTTATATGAAAAATAGTTAAATTTTCTATAAACATACAATATATGTGATATTAAAACACAAATGTCATCCGGTTGACATTACGATGTAAAAACTGTACTAAAACATAAATTTTGTGCTAGCAATACTTTAAATAATCTGTACTAAAATATTGCTACTGATCGAAAGCAAAAGTACGAATATTTTTCTCAATCGTTCAGAGCTAAGCGATAAAAATCGAAGACGATAAGTCGAAAGACGAAAACAATAAGTAGTAAGGGCCCAGTACTCCTAATAACAGATAGAAGCTGAATCGCAGAAGAAGAAGGTATTTTATATATATATATATATATATATATATATATATATATATATATATATATATATATATATATATATATATATATATATATATTAGGGTGGTCCAAATTTTCGAAAGTTCCAATTTCTAATGGGACACCCCCTAGAAATGTGAGGTTATGCTAAAAACTTAAACAGAAAAAATATTGGGTCGATCGAAGGTCGTTTAGAGGTCGCGACTTGAGCGCGAAGTTCGATAAAAACGGTATTTTTTCGATTTTTCACTTTCAAACGAACAGAAAAATTATTTTAAAAAAATTCTCAGACTAAATAAAAATTGCGGTCAATAGAGGAGATCTTACCTTTCCAAAACATCAAAGATATCGAAAATCGGTTAACAAATAGCGAGATTATTGCCAAATTTCCAAAATATAAAAACAAGTCAAATTATTACTATATGTATTTTTTATTATTATTAATGCATAATGTTTATTCTATACAATGATATTATAAATTAATTTTTAGTATTAAAATAATCAATCTAAGTTGATATTCTACCCATTAAGGCTGTTTTGGTGTATGTTGGAAACTTCTGTGTGTAGTCCTTTACGACTTGTAGTAAATATTGCATGCCATCTTCATTTCTTGTCAATTTCTTATTATAATCTTGTATTAATTTAACACCACGTAACTGATAATCTTCATTCCGTTCTTGAAATTATCATCCCGAGGCCACATATCCGGATCTTTCTTCAAGAAATCTGTAGAAATATTGAACCTTTTAAAAAGATCGCAAGTGTTTGGTGTAACAAAATCTGCTAGTTGTTTCGTAATAAATGTTTTTACATCATCAATTTTCAACTCGACGCGCTTAATTGACTCGGCCTCTACATCCCTCTTCATATCCAACTGTTGCACCATTCTTCTTTTCTCCGCACTAGAGACGTTTTCGTCGAAAAAAGAGAATGCGATGCTTTCGTCGGATAAATACCACAATTGGCCACATATTTTATTCAGTACAGCCATCGCCAACTTTTCGTCATGTGTTTTGTACAAATAACTATCTCGTAAATAGTTGAAATCCAGCTGTGGTGCTTTAGCAGCTTTTGTGCAATGGAACCAAATTTTCACATAAAATCTTACGACAAAAATGCAAATGTCCCGTAAATTCTTCTGTTCTTGTGCTGTTAACTTAAATTCCTCCCGAAAGATAAATACTTTCAATACTTTTTGGACATCCAGCGAGCATGATGCATAGGCCCCGGCAGGCGGAAATGGACATTTTCAGTTGGTATCATGCCCAAAAAAATTAGAGTAATTTCCAATAATTCTTTGTAGTCATCACGAGCATGTTCTTTTGCCAATTCGTTGTTACAAAAACCCGCTAATTCCGCTTTCACATCATTTAATTGTATATGAACGTTGGGATCATCTATGCCTGCTTTAAAATTATTCTTATTCAAGGAATTCCAGTCATTCTTGAATCTCACAAATAATGGAACATTTACTCCTGATGTATTGCCCATTTTCGATTCAAATGCAGCGCATAATGTAATTTCACATATGTGATGTCGACAAGGAAGATATAATAAACTTCGTTCCAGTTTCTGCTCTAAAATAAATGCTGCTCCATTTAGTCTTCCAGTATTTGAATATGTTGTATCGAAGCAAGCCGCCACGACATTGTCAGCTATTCTCCAATCAATTAAGCTTTGGAAAACAGCCTCCGCCATTTCCAAACCAGTTGCTCTTGATATTTTGGGAACACCCAATAATTGTTCTCCATCTATATGGGAAATAATCACCGGCAAACGATCCACGGTCTCCGTTCCAGATAACTCCGGAAGTAATTTTCCATCCCAATGTACTACGCCTGTCGTAAACTTGAAAGTCGATTTAATTGATTCTGCTACTTCTACTCTATTTGTTTCACGAAGACGCTTCAGTATTATTCGACTCAAAACGAGGTCGTCAATAGAATGTCCAAGACTTTCGGCAACGGCACTGAATAAATGCATTGCTGCACGATCTGTAATCTTCCACTTATCCAAAGCTGACAATATTCTAGGAGTAATGAAACATTTGCTTTCTATAGAGGCTCCTTCTGCGCTTAGCACGGGCAAATCAATATTTTCGAAGCTCATGTCGTTATCAGATGTCCTTTCGCTGTCACTCTCCGATGATGAAAATAATGTTTGTGAGTCTATTGGAATTGATTTACGTTTTTCTTCGAGATGTCTTCGTTTACGATTTTTTTCTGCCATCAGACGTTCCGATTTCCGCTTTTCTTTTTCGATTTCATATTGCCTGACTCCAGCCAAATATCCGGGGCGCCCTTTCTCACGCTGTGACAAGAGGAATCGCTTGTCGTCTTCACTAGTCATCATCGATAAGGCATTAGTATGGGCGATATCGAAAATATCATCCAGTTTACTAGTAAAGGCAATTTCTCTTTCGCGGTAAACTTTTAAAGGTTTATTTTTATTCTTTAGAAGATTTTTTCACTCATCATGCAATTGTTCCAATTTTTCAATAGAATGTTGTTCATTTTTCACTGGAATTCGTGCTTTGGCCCAAAAAATAGACAATTCCTGGATTGTCAGAGTTGCACTTTCACGAATAGTTAATTTTACAGTACGGTGATTGTAAAAAAAAAGACACAACACTTGCTTTTTTGATGGTAACCTAGCACCAATAATTTGACAATACTCATGCCCAAGAAGATAGATTTCTGTAGTGGACCGTAAATTAGCTGTCATTTTATCCACTGTAATAGCACTTTCTTAAAAATATTAATAAAACTATTAAAATGACTAGATTTAATTTCTACAAATTTGTGTCCTTTTCTCGAGAGATTTGGATTTAATCTGAAATTAATTTGCATTTATTTTGTTTATATAGTATATGATACAATGAAATATATTGGCCATATCAGATCATAATTAGTGCAGTAGGCGGATTTAAATTTTAAATACAATAACTAATGAGTCAAATGAGTCATAAGGACTTAACATAGTTGGGTTTTATGATAATGGCATCATAAATCACAACTATGGTAACTTCTCATGACTCATACAGTTTTTTATGACATCATAAAACATTCCTTTGTTTATTCTTTATACCTCCTTTTTATTTATTTATTTTTTTTTTGTAGTTTTGAAGATAATTTCCAGGATTTAAAAAAAAATCGTTTATTATTTAAGTTTTTAATAGTTTCGAAAATTGGCAATAATCTCGCTATTTGTTAACCGATTTTCAACATCTTTGATGTTTTGGAAAGGTAATTATCTCCTCTATTGACCGCAATTTTTATTTAGTCTGAGAAAAAATTTTAAATAATTTTTCTGTTCGTTTGAACGTGAAAAATCGAAAAAACACCGTTTTTATCGAACTTCGCGCTCAAGTCGCGACCTCTAAACGACCTTCGATTTACCCAATATTTTTCCTGGTTAAGTTTTTAGCATAACCTCACATTTCTAGGGGGTGTCCCGTTAAATATCTCAACACTTTTTTTTCCCACATAAACGTGGGCCACCCTAATATATATATATATATATATATATATATATATATATATATATATATATATATATATATATATATATATATATATATATATATATATATATATATATATATATATATATATATATATATCGCTCACTGCGTGCAAGAAAACTATAAGTCAAAAACTTCAATTTTCAGGAGAACGAATTTCAGGTTTTTCAAATTGAACTTTTTGCACACATGTTTAATGAAGAATATTATTTACTGCTAATGATTAATTTCCTCTAACAATCTGGAAATCATTTAAATAATTTTAAAAAAATTAGTTTAAATAGGCAAACGCTTTACTCATCATGTGCAATTTTAATAAAACGTTATTGTAAGTATTAGTTATAGTTTTCTTGAGTGGGAAAATTATATGTTCTAATATTTTAAGTCGATTAATAGCCTTAATAAGAAAAACGAACCTATTCTTTATTATTGTAACTATACATATTGTATTATTGCAATAACATTTTCGATTTACCACAATAGTGCAATAGGTAAAAAGAAATAATTTTCGGCGGAACCTTGTCGAAGGAATCTTGCACTCGATGCAGTTACTGGCCGGGAGTTGCTTAACAACATCTAATAATATTATATACAATATACATATTATATACATATACCAATTAATATTTTATAAGAAAATAAAGCAAATTTTTTATTTTTAAGATTATTGTTTTATTAGTAATTTTATAATTCTTTATATTAGTAAGAAAAAAACAGGTAACCACCAAATCTTAAAAATTGTTAAAACTTAGAATTTTGATTTTTAGTCGTCGACTATTTCGGAAATATTATCGGAATGTAGTAAACTTTCAAAAAACGTATGATAAAAACCAGGTATATAATTATTTTTGCATAAAAACATCAAATCTTTGAATTTTAATTCAGAAATCGGTTTCCTTTGATTATATAAGTTATCAACAATGTCACGGTTTATTTCTTTTTTTTTTTTCCTCCCACGACGTTTTGCTGTAGACGTTTCATCAAAATATAATATTATTTCATGAAAGCTATTATTAAAATTATAATTGTACAATAATTTATTAGGTTCATCCTTCGATATGAATACTTTCATAAACTTGCTCAACAAAAACGGCTAATTTTTTGAATTTTTTGTGAAAAAGTTGCATGATAGTTTTTTAAAATCGAAAATTTCTTATTGTTCTACTTCATGTACAGTGTATGAAGTTCCATTAACTTTCGCATTTCTGACAAGGCAGTAATATTGTGACGGGACATAAATGGTTTTACTCTTGCGGCATTTTTCTATAATGGAGTGCATAGAGTCTCCCTCATTCTGTGTGTGCCCCATCTCCAAAAATTTATGGGAAATATCGATCTTCAAATTCTTAGATATCCAAGAGTAAAAGCTGAACAATATTTTATTTTTGTTTTGTCCGGGACAATTGTCCGACCAAAATATGAACTTCTTTAAGTTTTTGTTTTTTTTTTCATTTCTTCTAAAATAAAAAGATATAGACAGCTTGATACTTCCGAGGCACCTTGCCTAGCAATTGTTTCATCCCATAAATAACAGTAGCCGTGACGGTTGGCCAAATTATAAACCGTAAAATTATTTAAATTTAATTTCCTTTTATAAAAAAATATACTAGTTGTACCGAAAGGACATTGTAATATTTTTTGAAAATCAAAACGAGCTGTTACGATATTCGGATTTATCACAGCTACTGCTTTATCGATATTTTTAAGTCGTCTGGCTTCATTTTTCATCATTTCATGGTGTTCGATTTCATTTTTGAATTTTTGCTTTTCCACAGCATTCATATTTTCGTAACGAGTGCAACTGTTGCACTGATCCTTCTTGGGCTTGAAAAAACTTAAATTAAAATTGTAATTAAAAATATCCCGATATTGCCTCTCTGTAACTGTCGGTACATTGAGTCCTTTTTCTTCAACCCATTTAACATATAGGCGGTACATTTTTGCAACGGAAAGGTCACTGTCTAAAAATTGCCTTGTAGTACGAGCTCGAGTATAATGCGATTCAACTATAGGAAAAGCATTTATGTGCTCAACAACGTGTTTTTTTACAAATTTCGTTACTTCATTTACTGGTCGTATATGTTTACCTATATAATATTGAAAATATTTATTAATGGAATTAGTTTAGGTCTATTACAATGGAAAAAATTATACCTCGATTATCAAATCCACCACCATCATACTTCGAAATTGCGGTTTCCACTACTTGGTTCGAAATGGCAAGAGTGTCGAGGAACATTTTCAAACACACTTTTGTACTATGAAGTTTCTCGTTGAGGCAATAATTTAAAAAATATGTTCGTGATGATTTTCTCCTACTATCGCGGGAAGAAATTCTAGTAATTTTTTTGTCAATAACTTTAACCCCTTGTGCAACGAAATCCCACTGTCGCTCTTTCGTTCCGAGTTTATAATAGTTGTTGAAAACATTCAACCGGATAGCATGTGGAATTCTTTCACGGCATTTTAGACGGCATTTTACTGTGCATCCATTTTTCATAATTTTTTTAGGAATTGTACGTCCTGCTGCATTTTTATATTGTTTTCCAGAATTTTTTTGGCGTTTAGAAGCTACTCTTTGCCAGTTATCTGTATTTCGTTTCCGCTTTGTGGTCTTAGTATTTTTGACATTTTGTGAAAACGCGGAGCAACATGAATCAGAAGAATTTACTTCATGTTCACGCACAGAATTCAGACCATTGCACGAGACTGAATCTGGTAATAATCCGAAATAAATTTTAATATTATGATCTTTATAAAAACAAGATAGACTGTGAGCGCGCATAAGACGCCTAAATTTGAAATAGCTTTTACCTGAACCGTATTCCTCCAAACTTTAATCTACGTTATACATTTTTTTAACGAATTTAGTATTTAACACCTTACTAATTTTTTTTATTTTAAATTTATTTTGTGGGCTTTTTCAAATTTTCAATTTATAGATTATTTTGAAAAAACAAACTTTTTGTTTTTGGTCAAGCAAGAAAACTACAACACAACTTACGATGCCTACTTTTAATTATTTCCCTAATTGAAAATATTGTAAATACTACTTGATGTTATCGAAATACAAAATTTCTTGCGTCATAAATAACTTTAAGTTATACATACAATAGCAGTCTATTAATTTTTTTAACTCTATAAAATTGTATTTGGAAATACAATGCTTTGGAAAATGATTTTTACTGTTAATAAAACTATAAGTCGAGTTATAGTATTATTGATTGGAAAATAAAATTTAAATCGACTTATCATATTATTGTAAAGTGATACAGTATCCGCAGGAGGACCCATTTTAAAAAATGAGTAAAACAGGAATATACTACTTCCTCAGAACTACAAGAAAACTCAATCATGCAATACCGCATTAAGTAGTACTTATCGTTATCTTGCACGCAGTGAGCGATATATATATATATATATATATATATATATATATATATATATATATATATATATATATATATATAAATATATATATATATAACCCCCAGTAACCCCCCCCCCCCCCCTCCTTCGTACGCCCATTGTGGGTATCACCACGCGATGTCCCCACATAATTATATCCGACTCCACATATAACTCCGTCTGTCGTCTTAAATACGGTGTAAATTTCTTTTCTCTTAGATTCTGAAAATCATTTTTTAATATTGCTGTTTTTAATTCTGAGAGAATCGGATCACTCGTTGTTTCTTTTAAAATTAGTTCATAATTGATGCTATTGCCAGCATCCGCCATAAAATTAACATAATTTTCTTCTGACATCTCTTCGTTAGACTCTTCTAAAATAGGAACCCGTGAAAAAAATCTGCCTGATTATCTTTCCCTTTAACATATTCCATTTTGTATCTAAATGCTAAGCGCGTTTGCCCACCTTTGAACACGGCTGGTTGCCATCTGCGGAATACCACGTTCTTCCCCAAAACAACCAAGAAGGGGTCCATGATCTGTTTTGATCGTGAACTCATATCCGATTAAATAGAGATACAATTTTTTAACGTGAAAACTATAGCCAGAGCCTTTTTGTCTATCGTGTTATAACTTTCTTCAGACCGCGATAGCCTTCTACTGCAAAATGCTACCGGTCTTTCTTCGCCATTATGTGGGAAATGACTCCCGATATTCCCAAATTTGAAGCATCCGTATACGTGGTTATTATCGGCAATTTTAGTTCGAAATGAGCCAACACTAGTTTATTGCAAATTTCTCGTTTAATGCTGTTAAAAGCGGATGAGCAATCCTCATTCCATGTCATTACCGCATCCTTTTGTAACAACTGATAAATTGGGCTTAATTTAGTAGACATACTAAGACAAATTTGCTATAATAATGTACCATCCCGCAAAATGCCCGAATTTCTCTTATATTGACTATTCGTTCCGAAGTTTTAGACAAGCCATCCTTATCGACAATATGACCCAAATAGGAAATACTGTCTTGCAAAAATCGGAATTTATCCTTCGATAACTTTAAACCAGCTTCTGATAATTTGGAAAATACCTTCTCTAAATTTTTTAAGGTGCTCCTTTGAATTGCCACCTGTAACAATTATGTCATCAAGAAAGTTAACCACGCCCGGAATGCCCAAACTTTTTAGTTGCAACTTTTAGCTCCTGCTGAAAAATCCCTGTAGCCGGACGAATATCGAAAGGTAACATATTCACTAAATAAACCCCCTTATTAGTACTCCATGCTACTAATTTGCGCAATTGTTCATCCAATTCAAACTGGTGATAGGCGGCTTCCATGTTCAACTTTGTACATTTTTCACCGTCTAGGAGAGGAGCGAATACTTCCTCTATTTTAGGCAACGGATACTTGTTATCTGTCAATCGGTTTACCGATACCTTGTAGTCTGCACATAATCTAATTCCGCCGTTGGACGTAAGCACTGGCACCAATGGGGTACCCTAGTCATTCGTTGAAACGCGAGTAATTATACGCCCCTATCTTCCAATTTGACTAATTCTTGCTCCACCAACTCCTTAAATGCGTACGGTACCTATCGATGGTTTATGAATCTGGGTACTACTTTCTCATCAATTTCTAAATGTACTTGTCCATGTTTAAATTTATCTAATCCTCCGTTGAATAATTCACTGAATTTATTCATTAATCTCCTAGCCTCGATATCCTCATTAGTGTCCTCGGTAATTACCGAACATATCTTGTTGACCGAAAGTTTCACGTCGAATTTATTTATGAAATCCATGCCAAGTATTGGCATATAATTCTCGGAATGTACCACTACGAACTTGAATGGTAAAGACCTATCACCCAAAATGACATTCACCTCAAACTCTCCCAACACTGGAATTTGATGCCCCGAGTATGCTGTCAATTTAATATTTTTCTCTAATAACTTAATTTCTTGAAAATAGCTAAAAAAATAATTCTGCGAAATTAATGCCACACTCGCAATACTATCCAATAAAAATTTATGCATTCTATTCGATATGCTAATATCCAAAAAAATTAAATTGATATTTTTACTTCTACCTCGTGATCGCTGTCCTCCAAAACTTGATTAACCCTTCTTTTCGTAGGACAAATGCTTGCTAAATGCCCAATCACCTTACACTTGTGTCATTTCGCATTTCCAAAACGACATTCTGATGAGTGATGATTCCTAAAACCACAATCACAGCATTTAATACTTGGTGCATTGTAGAATGTGATATTTTAGCTACTCGGGTTTGTGTCTCGGCTATTATTTGCCGCTAGATGGCGTGTTTGAGATCTGTTGATCACATTAACCTCCTTCTCTGTATAATTTTCAATTTCCTCGCATCTAGAAGCTATGCTCAATGCTGTTTCTAACGTCATTTTACCATGTTCCTCAGCGCATAACTTTTCCAAAACTTTGCCCAAAAAAGACACAATAAACTTGTTTAATAAATGCTTACCTAATTGCGCTTCGAAATTACAATTTGACGCCAACTGTTTAAGACGCACCAAATATTCCTTAGCCGGTTCCTCCGAAAATTTCGTTGTTTCAAAGAATCTTTTCCGCTCCTTGAACACGACCACCAGCTTTGTATAATACTGTGTTAAATGGTCACATAATACTTTATAACTTTTCTTACTTGGCAAATCCGGTGTTGATAAATCTCGCAATAACTTGTACGCTGTAGGTCCAACAAATTTCAACAATTCACGCTTCTTTTTATCATCATCCAAAATATCATCAGCTGCAAAATAATTTTCCAACCTTTCTATAGGTATAATACGAATTCTTCCGTCTCTGGGTTAAATTCCCCGAATACTGGCGCCATTTTGTTAAATACAACCAAACACGATTTTTTTTTTTTGGTAAAATGTATATTTTTAAGGGCGAACCATAGTTATTTTTCTTATTTTTTTATTTCTAAGTATGGTTCCGTCTTTATATCGTTTTTCTTCTATTTATTTTTGTCCTCGTCGCCACTGTAATGTATTTAACTGAGTTGAGATAAATTATAATTGAAAGTAAAACACACGCGTTCTTGGTTTGATAAAGAAAAAATTAATGAATGTATTTCATCCATACACAACACTTTCAATTTAAATTTTAAATTTTAACAAATCGTCGACAAACCATAAAATATACAGGTATTTCCTTCTTTACATAGAAACAATAATCATACGTTGCCTTTAACTTTCAAGTCAATCGGATTTGCTTTCTCATTTCCTTTGTATTCAAATTTTATAAAATTATTACATAAACCGTTTAATTTATTTCTTTAACGTAAAAATGTCCTGTTTGGTGTTTTGTAATACGTGGATCTACGCAGGTAATAGTGCAGTTGTTAAAAACAAGAAACGATGAAGAATCATATTAAAGAAAAACTCCGACATAAAATGAAACCGATAATGTATTTGGTTCTTATGATCTTAGCCCGCTCACACATTTGTAACAAAATTGACTAAAAATAGAATTTGTTAAATTAACAGAAACAAACAGTCGGTAAAAGCATTGTTAACAATGGAAACCTGACAACAGACGAATTTACTTATCATAACCCAATCTCCTTATACAGGATTTTTTCTGAAATGAGGATTCAGTACAATCGGTTCCTGGTACTCGAAGACTATTTTCCAGCAATTTCCATTAAAATCGTTCAAGCAGAGGAAAAAAAATTAAAAATGAACCCGGGCTCACTAGGCGACTTCTTACACGGGTTTTACCAAAATCAAGATCTATCGCAATCGGCTCATGGTACTCAAAAACTTTTTTCCACCAATTTTAATTAAAACCGTTTGAGCTGAGCAAAAAAGTTAAAAACAATCCCGGTCCCACCAAAAAACCTCTTACACGATTTTACCCGAAATCAGAATCCATCGCCTTAAGTTCCTGGTACCTCTTATGCAATCATTTGATACCTAGTCACTTAGAGGTAGAATCTCTGTCATCTGGCCAATAATATTAATATTCTGAAACCCAAAATTTCACATAGTCTGCGCCATTCGATTTCGTTACTGTTCTAATATTTAACCGAATCTTAAATATTGCATACAATAATTTATTGACTTCGTTTTGTTTCAGTTCATTTTAAGTTATATAACTAGCCCATAAGACTCACTTACTTCACGATAGTTTTGTTTTAAATTGTGTTTTGCACTACCGAAAACTTTTGGAAACTCTATTTACCCATTACATATAACTGCTAGAACCAAGAAAGTTTTGTTAAATTTTGCTATGAAATATTAGGTTCTAAAATGACATATTAACCTAATATTTTTATAAATTGTGCCTTAACAAATTTATTTGGCAATATGTAGTTAAGGAATGGTATAGTTCTTTACTTTCGGTTTGTGTTGTTAAATAACGTTCAAACTGCGAAAGTTCGGGTAAATTCTCAACACATGCAAATTTATTTGACTTCCAAATATTGATTTAATAAATTATAAATTTTGTGTTTTCTGCATCTTCTCTGAAAATTTTAACATATTTAAATCACACACCAAATTAAGATTTGGTTGCTAATCAAAAAAACTTAACGGTAAGATCGAACCGTTAC
This sequence comes from Nephrotoma appendiculata, assembly GCA_947310385.1. NCBI lineage: Eukaryota > Metazoa > Arthropoda > Insecta > Diptera > Tipulidae > Nephrotoma > Nephrotoma appendiculata. Next base: position 281,329,195 of record OX371223.1, read on the forward strand.
GGAGCTCATATTATATGGTTTACAAAAGTTTTACCCTACATAAAGGCAGCATTAAAAGCTTTTGTAGATGTATCACTATATATTGTCATAAAGATACTCAAAGTCAACCGTATACATTTTCACCCTTTCCGCAGATTCGCGCAAATCGCATTACAGCAGATAACACAAATTATCACAATATCTTTTCGAATTTAAACAATTCCTCGAAACCTTCGCAAACTCAAAATCTTTTTTATGATAATTCCAAGTTTTTTTTTGTTCGTCTTGAGATAATTTTTTTTTGTTGTGTTTAGTAAATAAATGGAAGTATATTAACTTTGATTGCATTACATAAAAAATACTTATCATGATCACATTTTTATGGATACACATATAGATATTTATTTATTTAATAAAAACCAGCGAACGAACGAACAAAAAACGCAACTTACATTATGTACAAAAGCTTTAAGAAAGTAGGCGTTAACTAACTGTATTTAAAAAAAAATTACAAGAATTTTTTACCTCCGAGTCTTTAAGAAGTTGTACATAAAAATTATATAATTCTCACACTTTCAAAATTTTTTGTGTCTCGTTATGGTATTAAAACGAATTTTCCGAAGAAAATTGTATTTTCATTCAATAATAAGAACACATATATACATCCCAAAAAAAAAAGTGAGATGGAAAATGTAAATGTATAAATATAATAACATTATAGACACGCCTCTATAATGCTCGAGTGTAAAGTAGAAAATTTTCTTTTTGCGGTAATTCACTTTAACTGTTTTGTATGAAAATATCAAACACAAAAGCAGCAGAAAGCTCGAACACAATAAAAAAATGGAGAACTTTTTTTTTTTTATTTTGTGCTGTACGGTTTTTAAATTGTTTCGAAAGTTTTTTCTCTGAGTTTAAATGAAAATAAAATCGACTGAAAACTGAAAAAAAAAATTCAAATGACACAACATGATTTGGTATGGAACACAGAGCAGATTCTCACCATACATATGAATTTTTTTTATGTGCAGATTATTATTTCTCTAGTGAATATTTCATATAATCATCGCAGCATATTTGATTGTTCTAAAAGTATGTCATTATTCTTGGTGCAGTGTTGACGTTTTGTGTCGTAAACCAAAGAAGATAATGTAGTGAATGATTTTCTGATAAGTTTTCAAAGTGTGGGAATATTATGAAATGAACTGTACCGAAAATGTTGAACCTTGATGGGTCCTGAACATCAGAGTTTTGAATTTGTCATTAATTTACTGTTTTAAAATTTTCAATGAATTTCAATATAAAATGGACCATATTTGAAAGGATCTAACGTTTTGGTTATATACATAAGTTTCTCGAAGAGTTTTTAATTATTAACTGGATTAATTATTAGTTAACTGAAAATAATTGTAAACTGAAAATTTATTTCTTTAATGGTATCTTGTAATCTGCGATCGATGAATTAGATTTTCCTATTCCTGAAGAGCAACCAGATGAAGCTAACGAGTCCTTTCGCATATACCATATTTTATCTGGTAATGATAGTGTCATTGACAACGAGAAATTTGAGTAAATAGACGAAGTGCTAAATTTGGAGCAGATTTACACATTTAAACCGAAAAAAATAGAATGGCGTCGGGATTGCATGCATTCCAAAAATCAGAAGTGATATTTACCGAATCTGAGCGAGATGATTTCTACCTTGATAACACGCCTTTGTTTTATTTTTTAAAATACTTTCCGGTAGATTTTTTTGAAAACGCCGCGACGTTTACAAATATGTTTGGAACCACTGCCTGGAAACACTTAAACGCTAATGAACATATCAAGCTTTTCGCGATTCATACTTATGGGTTCGCTTAAACTTCCCAGATCCAAAACCTATTGGTCTAACGATCTTCGATTATATTTAGTGGCTTAATGAATGACTTATGACCGATTTTGCCAACTACGAAATTGAGTCAACAAATACAGATAAATTTGCAAAAGTTCGCCCAGTAATAAATTCGATACGAAACCTGTGTCTACAATTTCCATTAGAAAAAAACCTATGTGTCGACGAGCAAATGATTACTTTTAAAGGAAGACTAGGAATAAAACTGTATATGAAAAGCAAACCATGTCTATGGGGCATAAAAGTTTATTTATTGTGCGGAAAAAATGGTAAATCTTATGATTTAATTGTGTATCAAGGACAATCGACCGAAATATCTAAAACTGAACAGAAACGATTTGGATTTGGCACAGCAACCGTACTTCATTTAATAAAAAGGATAACTGAAAAAGGACACAATTTATAATGCGACAATTATTTCTCTACATACCAGCTTTTCGAAATATTAAAAGCCAAACAAATTAATGCGATTGGCACTTTACGGCTTAATCGGTTTAGTAATCCCCTATTGTTAAAGGATGCTGAAATTAAAAAGAAAAATCGCGGATACAGTGATGAAATAAGCCCCCGAGGCGGGAATGTCGTCATCGTTAAATGGCAGGATAATTGGATTGTCCATACTGGCTCCAATTTTATCGGCAAGGGCGAGAAAAATACTATAAAAAGGTGAGATGAAATACAAAAAAACCACGATTGAAATAAAACAGCCAGAAATAAGATCGAAATACAATGCGAATGGGCGGAGTTGATCGGTTAGATCAACTTCTCAGCTATTATCGAATATTCCTAAAGTCACGAAAATGGACACTACGAATCGCTTTTCATTTTGTGGATCTGGCGTTGTGCTCTGGTTGACTGGAATATAAGGAAGATATTTCTAAAACCGAAGAAACAATAATAATAATAATAATAATAATAATAATTCCCAACGAAATATTACCCCTCCCTACCGCGCGCAGGGAGTCTCCATTTGTATTATTATTATTTTTTTGAGTATAATTCCAGTGATTATAAACATGGATATCGAACTGCTTAACCTGTGAAATTAAAGAAAATTAGCAAGCGGGAAAATCTGTATTAGTATTAAAATCAAATCTGATTATTAAGAGGCAAACTAGGTGAACAGCTAAGCAAAACAATACCCGTCGCGGGCGGAAGGAGAACAGAGGTTGAGTCTGCTTAGTACAAGCAGATTAAAATTGAAAAATATAGCAGTCAACTGATAAAATTTCATAAAATTTGATAAATAAAACAAAATAAAATGTAACAAAACAAAATGTTATAAAAGTTATAAAATATTAAAGGCCAAACCAGTCAAGTTAAATAAAAAAGTTGTTTTAAAGTGCGTTTTGTCATATTAAAATCAATGAAGTGGGAGTATTGGTTAGCCTCGTGAAGCATCCTAGATACAGGTTCATTTTTACCATAGTCAGTCCTATGATGGTCGATTCGAAACATAGGTACCGATCTCAAGGCTCGTGAATTAAAATTTAGATTGATTTTTCCTAAGAGGAAAGGAGAGTCGGTACTGCCGGTTAGCAATTGATGAATAAAAACCACGTCTGCAACAACCCTGCGCCTACGAAGTGGTTGTAAATCAATTAGCTTGAGGCGATCTAGGTATGGAGGTAGGTGAAACATGTCCACCCACGGTAGCCCGCGTAAAGCAAAGCGAAGAAATCTACGCTGAACTGCTTCAATCCTTTTTATGTGAACCACATGATAAGACAACCACACCTGGCAAGCATACTCGAGCAGGGGACGAACGAATGTTAAATAGAGAGCCTTCGTAACATAAGGATCGTCGAATTCTTTCGACCAACGCTTAATGAAACCGAGCGCAGCGTTACCTTGATTGACAATGCGATCTACGTGATTTCTGAATTTCAATTCGCTGTCACAAACGACCCCCAGATCACGAACAGAACTAACTCTGGTAACGGCATCGTTGTTAATATAATAGTCACGAGAAATGGACTGTGCACGCATCCGAGAGTAGGTGACCGTCTGGCATTTACCCACATTCAGCTCAAGGTTGTTCTTTACACACCATACGGAAAATGTATTGAGGTCGGATTGTAATAGGATCCTATCGGTGGTGTTTGAAATCTGTTTGTAAATCTTCATGTCATCGGCGTATATAGATATAGTTGAATTTTTAATTAAACATGCAACGTCGTTAATAAAACAGAATGAAAAAAATCGGCCCCAGGTGGCTGCCTTGGGGCACTCCAGATGTTGCTGAAAAATGAGCTGATACTGATGTCCTAAACAGAACTTGATAAATACGGTCTTTAAGATAAGAGCCCACCCAACGGAGAAATTGTGGGGGAAATCCAAGAGCCCTGAGCTTAAACAAAATAACTTTATGGGAAATCCTGTCAAACGCATACAATGGATCTATTGGCTTTTAGATTCTACGTAGTTCGAGCACTGATTGATAGTCATCAAGCATAGAAACGACGCAGTCCACGAAAAGAGCCGGACGAAAATTAAACGACTGCGAATAAAATAAGAAAATGCGAAATTCGACCTTTGAAATAAGTGCATATAGATACTGTAAATCACTGGCCCGAACATGATCAAAAATCTGAATCATCTCGCTGTAAAGCTCTGGGTTGTAAACAGCGTTGTGCGTCTACGCGTATTTTGGTATTTTCGACATCATGGCGTCGATAATGCATCGACAATTGCTTTTGGCGTCGACAATGTAGACAATTAGCGTAGAATTTGTCGAGAATGTAGATAATTGGTAGATAATTGTAGAATATTATATTGGTTTATGTTTGCACTTGTATTTTATTATAATACATTAGTATTATTGTATTTTAAATTAAGGAAAGTCGTTTGTTATAAGTTGGCTCTATGACAATGACAATGCACTAGCATTGCCCGTATTAATTTTAATACTTAAGACCAAGTTAAATTGTTCATGAATTCAGAATAAGCTAAATTGATGATTGTTTGGCTATTTATTAAGCATTAGGGTCCACTATACATTACAAGTTCAACCTGAGCTTCCTGTATGCCTCAAGCACAATCGAATTACGAACTACGATACAATGCCCTAAGCCTATAAATCTATGCTTTTGCTTTGTGCTTAAAACTAGGAAACTTAATACAAAAAGTAGGTTGTGCAATAAATAAATAGAGGTGGCATCAACATTTTTACTTCAACTTGAGCCATCCATATCGATAGTGCGATAGTTCATATTTCAAGTGGTCTGATGGTTCTTGAAGATAAGGCACATCACTGCCACTTTCAATTCATTAAACTTAACTTTGCTTCGCCACGACGAATAAAAAATATGGTCAAAAGTACGGTTCTACAATGTTTCTCTTTCGAATAACAAGAGTGTTGAATTAGGGGATTCATCGTAAGAGGTTTATCTCTCCCCTAATCAGATCAGAACCACGTATTAGACAAATTTGATCAGTTGTACATGCAGATTATGTGTGAATTCCATTCGATACACTTAAAAAATGCTTTTACAATTGTAATTCATCGTCGTTAAGACGTTGTACGTATATCTTTAACTCGCCAGTTTTATGCAGATACTATTCATTCGCTTATCTCATCACAATTGCGACATACTTCTAGGCTAAATTAACCAATATTTTTTTCTCATCATTTGAGTCTTGTGTAAGTCGCCCACAGGACCAGGCAAACCTCCAACAACAGTAAAACGCGATAATCGAAGAAACATTTGCACAACATAGATGAAATGGTGACAACCCGCTGAACCACGATGCGAAAGATCAAAGAGAAGAATGTCATTTAAAAAGGTAAGGTGTGCTCAATAAAGAATTTGGTAGCTTCAATGGGTTGAGTTTGTCGTCTGAATTAACACAAATAGGTAGGGAGTTGTGGATCGTGTTAGCCTGCATCAAACGAGTTATCATTTCTCCATATAGGACAGTAGAGCCTCCGACAATATTATTTTTAAGTGGTATTTTGTGTATTTTACTACGGTCTCATATGTTGAATAAAATTTCGGAGTAATCAATAAATTTAGAATTTGCATTATCATTTAAAATATCATTCACAGGTGTGGGGTCGGTTTTGCCCAAACGGAGTTTGATCCGTTGTCACTTATACTTTAAGAAAACGACATGATATAAACTGCCGGAAGGCTGCACTGAAATTAATGAATCAATAAACAGAACGACAGCAAGCATATGAATAGGTTTAAGACCTCTATGGTTTGAATTCTGAACGTAAATTGGTCCAGCATAATCGACACCAGCCGATAAGAAAGGCCTTAAAAATGTGACCCGACTGAATAGGAACTCGGCCATAATAAATTGACGAATTTTTCGAATCGAGTACGTGGTGTTTGAGTGCTACGATCATTTTCAAAGGTGGATATAAAAACTTTTTCATACATCCATTATAATACCTAATTAAGTTAATACTCGTACGTTATAAATTATATCATAATATAAAATAAAATTGAAATTGTTAATAATTCGTATTTATAATGAAACCGAAAATTAAATGTGTGTAGATTATTTAGAACCACCGTCGTATTTCCACGTTTGTGAGTTGTGTTTTGTTAAACGACCCTCGTATTTACAAGGCGTTTATAAGTCAAGCATCATTGTGACTTAGCGAATGTGACGAAAAAAACTTCACAAGTTACATTGTCACCATAATAAGTGAAAAGCGATTCGTATGCAGTTGTACGAAGTGGCTGTGGAGTGATCAAGGAGCCGCGTATATAAAATTACTTGTCGACGAAAGTAGCTGATTTCATCTTCATTGGACGTGTCCCGAAGGTTACTTTGACAACTAAGAGAACGAACGTTCAACCCAAAACATGGCTGATTTTACGGTAACAAATTTTTTTCTGACAAGTTTTTTTAATATTCAGATTGGTCAAATATTAATATTAGTTAATTATTACAATATTTTTTTGTTATATGCTTGTTGCTGTTGACACTTTTGTACTTTTCTACAACTTTGATTTTAGATTTTAGACTAATCTACCTATGAATCAAGATAGTTACTTTTGATATAGTCCAATCGTGATTTACAATGTACTAGTTTTCTCTTATTGTTAGTGAAGGTTTTGAGTTTTGTGATGATGAAGGGTGTTTCAGGAGTTTGGTGCACAGCATAAAAAGTTCCGTATAAGATGTCTGAATGTCATTTAGTGTTGCGTTCTTTCGTTCCTTTCTTCGTTCTGCAATTTCTGAAAACAAATTTCATTGGTTAAAAATGACGTTTTTTTCTTGTGAATTTTTTTCAGCAACTTTGATTGATATAAAAAAAATTCAGAAGGAAGGAAGGAATGCACGAACGCAACACTGAATCTAGCCTTAACGAATTCCCCTGTTTGTCCTGACAGTAGCCGCAAAAGCTGTGCTCAGGCATCTTACTGGATGATTTTGTGTACGATCGTTTAGTCGGTCATTACAAACATTCTTGAAATTGGTGGAAATTTCCCCAATCAGAATACAGTTTCTATGAAATTTTCTATATTAATCGAATTTTTCACTAGCTGTAGAGGAAAAAGTATTAATTGATTTTTTTTTGTATAAATTTAGGTCCTCATAATTTTTAAATCTAAAATTTATTCAAAAAAAAAAACTAAAATTTATTCAATATTGGAAAGTTTGATTCTATATGTGTGGTGAAATTAAAACTAGACACATTTTGAATCAAAATTGGATTGGAAAGCTACTATTATTTTTAATTAGGCATTATTTATATTTAAGGATTTTGCAATAAACAAGAAAACCAAAGAATAATTAATAAATATTGTTGTTGTTTTTTAATATCTAATGATTATGATTAATTATCGACATTGTCGACATTTTCGACAGTGTCGACCTGAGTTATTCAATTTTCGACATACATTCTCTACACGTGTAGACAATGTATTAATTACGCCATGTAGACAATACGGCATAACGCTGGTTGTAAATATAAAACTTTTTTTATTTGCACAAAATGCAATGTGCATCTATTCCTTAACCGGGAAAGAAATTGTTTCAAATCGATCCATCTAAATTAAATGCATCATGCATACCAAGCAATGTTTTGCAGTATTACAAAATTCTGAAGTCAGTCAATTTTGTGTGATGAACACAAAAATATGATAATTCTTTTTATTTATTTTTTTAATAATAACCGTTAAATTTTATTTGACTAAATAAATACATAATTGGTGTCTAGACAAACAAAAGCTTAACGCATTTTCATTGTATATAATTAACGACCTATTAGTAGATAAATCCCATATAAAGGACATCAGAGAAAACCTATTTCCATAAATTTTTCATTATAATTAAGTATTGGGCCGTGTTTATTAATAACTATAAACTATAATTGTATGAAAAAATATTTTTTTAATTTCGTAGCCTTCGAGTACGGATTGAAAGGGTTTAACAAGAAGGTAACTGCAGGGGCCAGACTAACACCACAACGTTTGAATAGGATCGGTGAAAGACTGTCGTGATCCGCTCCCTTACTAGCGTCGATAAGGAGCAGTTGATCCAGATCCTCCTGTTCAGTAAATTTGAAATGATCAAATAAAATGGAGGTGGAAATAGTAGGAGACCCGGTGTCAGTCGTCCGAAGCGACTTGTAGACCGATACAAAGAGTTTGGCAAACAAATTGCAAATATCAGATGGCTGGTTGGTTGGTTAGATGTTTTTCTATTTTATATTTATTTATTAATTTTAAACAAAGCACGTCTGTACACTTCAACGACCGCATTTTGTCAAATTTATTTTGTATATAAAATCAAATTAGCTGATCAGTAAGCGCAGAGGGTTCTATAAACATGTCGAAAATGTATGAGCCGGTAACATCGTTAGCAGAGTGTGAGCAGAGAGTGTAATAAAATGTTTTTTATACATGTAGCCTCTCAGTGAACTGGAAACCTACTAAATTCTCAATCGGGCCCGAAAAGGCTTTAAGGACCAATCTTTCTAATCAAACTCAAGATAGAATGGCCAATAACTAACAGTAACTGAAAGCAACAATCCCACTGAGGGATTTGGAACTGTTTACCATCGTACCATATGGAATTACCAACAGTCCTCAATCGTTTCCATTGACTAACGTGGGTAAAGTTACTTCGAGCCAGTGTTAACTTAAATCGAATACGTGACATGCTAATTTGCCAGATGCAGAGCAAAACTACAGGTTTATATACAAAGACATTTACGAAACTAGCCAATGTTGATATTAATGGGGAAGATTCTTTAGAGTCAAAATATTCACTAGTTTCACTATTCTGGTATTTCCCCTTGAATAGGGAATTCGGAAAAAAATTTATATGTAATTTCTGCTGAAATATTTTGTTCCCCAGTACTGAGGAAAAAAGTTTGATGTAAAAATTATTCCCAAATTAATTTGGTCAGAAAAATTGTTTTTTAACACAAATTACATATAAATTATTTCCCCAATTCCATGTTCCCGGGGAATGGCACAGATTAAAGTGTGCAGTAATTTAAAAATAATAACACTTCACTATTGGGAAACTTCTGTTTCCAAAAATATTTATAGGGAATAATCAGGTCGATTCAATATAGATCTTCTATTCTCAATATCTTCTATTCTTCTGTATTTTTATATTAAAATTATTAAATGTCGAAATAGAAGGAAAACGTAGAAAAATTGCTATTCCATATTAAATATAAACAAATTTTTTGATTTTTTCGCTTAGAACGTTTTTTCTAAAAATAGAAGACATAAAAATGAGACTTTTATGACAAGAAGAAATAGATTTGTTCGATTTTTATCAAAAGCGGGTTGTGTTCTGATTAAATCTATATAATTTAAAATTGAATTTTTGTTTACTGCGAAGTGAAAGAATCTGCCAAAAGCCTTTTGCTACGTAAGTAAATTTATTAATTATTTAATAAAAATTAATTAAATAAATTTTGTAGGCAAAAACTAAAAACGAGACTGAAGGAATAAACGACGATCCGTTTAAGCTTCCTAATTCCAAGAGTACTTTTGATTGCAAAAGGGAAATGTTGTGACACTGGCAACCGATTTAGTAGCAAAATCGAGCTTCAACCCTATACCATATGTATTAATTATTTGAAAATGCAATTAGGGTACATAAATGAGTCTTATTACTTAAGTACTTGCTACTTTACATTTTAATGAGGAAGATAGCTATAAAGCTTCCGTTGGTAGCAACAATTTGGGCCTGTCGCGCAACCTAGTGTGTCAAGATGTATTGACAATGTAACTTATAAACAAATATTTAGTGCCAAAGCACATCACCTACAACTATTTTAGAAAAAACTAGAAGCAAATCAAGGTATGAAAAAAATGTATCTTATCTATTAATTTATAGAATTTCATAAGTTTCATTAACAGATTTCAGGATTAATATGGGATGAGGAATATAATCAGTGCTATGGACGGTGTTCAAATAATCATTATCGCCCCACCGGAAAATTCAGTTGAGGCACCTGGCAATTCATACATTTGCAGAAAACGATATCAAAGCATACATTTTTTAGATTTTAATTTTTATTTAAAATAAAAATTCATCACAAATTATGTGTAAAAGTGATAACTTGCTTAAGACAGATTTGATTGGATTTTAAAAACATATCGCAAATAATAATTACATAATAATGCGATTTTGTAAATAAGACTTATAACACGTCTTTACCATATGAGGTAAAGAAATTTTTGACTGTTGTAATGTTCTTTTCAAACATTTGGTTTGTTTTATAAGCTTATCTAACCGTATCTTGATTTGAATTTCAAATAACTCCTGACTCCGATTATTTTTCAATATGATTTTGAGGACTATGTGTGATTCTAGATGGCTTTGATGTATATGCAACAATTTACGTTTCTAGAGATTAAATTTTTAGAGTTATTAAGGATTTAAAATAATTAAAATTTCATTTTGACGTTTAATGTTCACGTCAATTCAATGAATTCTTCTATTCTTCTTGAAAAATCTTCTTCACTCAAACGGAAGAAATCAAAAATAGAAGAATCTTCTATTTTGCTATTCAGTGTAGCAGTGGGATTGTAATCTTCTATTTTTATTATCGAAAGTATGAAATCGAATTTTTTTCTTCTATTTTGATTTTCATAAAGTATGCGGTGCTAAAATTTCATGAAAAAAAAACTCAATGAGCTTATTTTTAAAGCGCTAGTAGATATCACATTTCCAACTTTAACAGTCGTCAATTATTACGAAAAACCAAAACGGACAGATCATAATTTCAGTGTATGTCGTTGTTGAAGACGAAATGTCTTAGTTTGCTCTTTCCGCACATACGAGTTGACAATACCTAAGTATCATAGTCGGATCTCGGAAAGCCCGGGATTGTCTTACTTGAATTTTACAATTTCGAGTAAACTACAAAAAGCTATATGCGTTTTAAGCAACGAAACTCATTTATAACCATCAAATTTAGTTAGTCCACTAGTATCTCATCCAATATTTTTTTATGCGCCTCCTCAATAACACTGAAAATATGTTAATCGAAACCATAGTATTTGATGTGGGTCTAGTTATGGAGGAACGTTTTAGTGTTACGATTTGTTTTTTTATCTTGAGTTAAATTTTGATCGTTGTAAAATGGTTGGGTAAATCTTAAGGATCGGTAACGAGTAGGAGGTGACTTTGATCAATTACCTGCACTATGGAAATCGATTTTATGCAATATACATCTTGTTTGACCTTAGTGCTAGTTAAAAGCTAGTTTTAATACATTATATAATTAAATTCTGTACTCGTTCATTACTGTTCGAAATTTGTTCAAATTATCAATTTCTCAAACACAAATTAATAAATAATCTAGGATTAAAGCATTGTAAGATCTTAAAGATTGTTGAGAGCTAATACTGCCTCTAAATGAAATATTAAACAACAACAAACTGAAATTTGTTAAATAATTTAAATTTTCTATAGGCCGTCAAATTTATTGTACTCGTCAGTATTTTAATTGTGCAAAAGTGTAATGCACGATTTACATGTTCCAATTTCTTTTTCCAGTAAAAAATGAAAGGTTAAGTACATTACGATTTTCGTTTGCGAGAGGAGCACGAAACAAATTCCAGTAAAATAAAATTGGATTTTTTTCTTTTTAATTTGAGCAAATGTTGGCATAAAACTGGGAATGATGCCATAAAATATAGTTTCTACGAGTATTTTTATAGCAGTAAATATAAAAATTCATAAAAGTTTCAAATAAACATCAAGTAACCATAAACATATCGTTCAAACAAAAAAAGCAAACATGAGCGGTAAGTAAATATTTTATTTTTTTAGATAAAATAAATAGAATATTTTGTATTTTAATATGCATATTTGATTTTAGCAAAGAAAGTAATAATTCTTTCCAATGAAATGGTAAACCGAGGCTTTACTTCTACCGTGGAAAATTGTAAGTAAATGAAAAATATTTTAAGTAATATAAATTTATATTTATGAAATTAATTTCAGATAATAACTACGAATATTATACAGAACCGGAATATTTGAATGATGAACAACACACACCGAATGACTATGGTATGTAAATAGTGGAAATTGTACTAATGTAAATATTTCATTTATATAACTATTTCGTAACTTTCAGAATCTGATATAGTATTTCTCGCGGACAAAGAAATAGTCATAGGTATGTACATCGTTTCCTTAGTTTTGGTAATATTTATCAATAATTTATTATATTTTAGAGAACCTTATAGACGCAGTAAGAGAGCATCCGCCGCTATGGGATACATTCAGCACAGACTACCGGAATAAAACGGTCAAAGATCGACATTGGAGGTCGCTTCATCGATAAGTATATAATTATCATTATAAGTATATAATTATCTAGATACATATATATGTACAAATGTGTTATTGTAGCATTAATGCGGAATTTTATCTTAACTAGAATATATTATAATTACATTTCTTACAGATATGCCAGTAGAAAAAATACCCGACCTGAAAAGAAAATGGGACAATTTAAAAGCCACTTACCAACGATCAAAAAAAATTGAACCGAGTGGATCATGTCGGACGGTGAAGCTACATCGCTACTCAACGGCAATGTCATTTCTAGATGACATATTTGAACCAAGACCGTAAGTGCTTGTTTGTATATATATATTTATCATATATATATATATATATATATATATATATATATATATATATATATATATATATATATATATATATATATATATATATATATATATATATATATAAATTTATAGATATATAATATAATAATAGTTTTTCATTTCAGAACGTCCTCATTATGCAATCTAGACAGCAATGACAGCAATTTCAGTACCCCGTCTACATCGAGTCATAAAGGTATTTATGCGCTTTCAATTTTATTTTGTTCAAACTAATATTAAATACTTTTTTAGGAAAAAGTAGTGCCCTAGAAAGTCTTCAGGTAAAAAAGGATGCACTAGAGCTATTGAGGAAGCAAACAACTGCAGTGACTGCTACACAGTAGATGAAGAAGATGCATTTGGCGAATTCATTGCATTTAAATTAAAAACGTTTTCGGCCATATACGCGGCGGAAGCTCATATAAAAAAAGTTGAAGTGCTTAGTGAAATAACAAAAAAACAATTAAACAATTCAAATTAGAATTAACTAATTCTCTTTTAATTATATTTTTTTTAATAAAGAAAAACAATATGAAATCAATAAAATTTAAATTCATATATTATAAAAAGAAATCTCATCTTTCATTAGACAAAAAACCTTTGGAATTTTTCAAAAAACCCGTGGTGTCCATAAATTAGGAACGATATTAGATTTTCTCCCATTGCCAAGAAACAGCTCCTTCGTTACTGAAATAGTCAGCAAATGTGTTTCTGATGTCTTTAGCATTTTGGGTTGCATTAAAATAATTTGTTCGCACGCTTCTCAATTGGTTGATCGGTTCATTTCTCCAGGTTCCACTTGCAACTGTTCCATCGCTGCCTTCCTCGTCAATCAAACCTATTAAAATACGTATATAGCATTCAATCTAATACAAAAAATGAAAATAAATCAAGAAGCATACCTGGAGTAATATATGGCGTTGAACTCGTTTTTTGTTGCCTCAACCAATTATGAAGGCAGACACATGCTCCAATTATATTTTCAGCTGTGTTAATCTATAAAATTCAAAAAATGAAACTAATACTACAATATATTATGTGAAAATGATTAGATAACTTACGTTTGCAATTATTGGTTGTCTAAAAATTCTCCATTTTGACACTAGTATCCCGAAAGAATTTTCGACAATCCGCCGTGCTCGTGAAAGCCTATAATTATATACTTGTTGCAGCTCAGTGAGAGGTCTTTTGGCACACAGTTTCATTAGGTTTACATGGAGCCCAAATGCATCATCTGCCACAAAAACGTAAGGTACATTTTGTATCCTATTGCATAAATTGGAGGCCTTTGGTATCCTAAAATGTCCAGTAATAAGTTTATGTTTCTTATATATTTATTTTTTATACTTACGGTAAAGAGTTTGAAAAAAATTGTTTACCGAAATGGCTGTTTCGAAAGATGCCCCCATCACTCTGTCTTCCAGCAGCACCGATATCACACATGATAAAATTGTAGTCATGGTCGCATACTGCCATGAGTACAATAGAATAAAATTTTTTATAATTAAAAAATTGCGATCCACTATATGACGGAGCCTGTTAATAAAATATGATTTAAAATTGGTTTTATTACATTAATAACACTTAGTCATCAATACGTACTTGTATCGAAACGTGCTTTCCATCTATAGCTCCAATCCAATGTGGAAAATTCCATTGTGTTTTAAATCCATTTGCCACTTGTAAAAAGTTTTCTTCAATAACTTTTTTAAATACGGATGATTTTAGAGCATTTATTATCGCAAGTGTAGTTTCCTGAATTATGCAATGAACAATGGATGGCGAGCACTTATAAGAGGTCGAGAGGCTTTTCTGGGATTCACTAGTGGCCAGGTATCTAAATAAAATTATATAAATTAGTTTAATGAAATACAAATTGTAAATAAATATTTTTCTTACCTAAGCGTAATAGCCAACCGCGCGCTTGGTTCAATACTTTTGCGGACGAAATCGTCTTTCGTTATCGCCGGTCCAACCATTAATAAAAGAGTGTCAAACTGTCATTCGTATATAATTATAAAAAAGCATTGGGTCCGAAAATTTGAGTGGCATAAATATTTTTAATTAAGCCCCAGATATATCACGCTCTTTATAATATGGGCGAACCCAATATTTTTTGTTTTTCTTTTTAATTTTGGCGTCATTACTCGAATCATGTTCAAAAATAATTCTGGAGCAAATATTGCCTTCGCCACATTCACTGTCACTAAATATTATTTTTAAAAGGGCGTTTTTATTAAACTTTTCCATATTTTATTTGCGTATTCGATTTTGTTCGATATCTAATTTCAAGCTCTTTGAATTGTCAAAATGTATGGGGCATACAAAAAAAATTATAGCATCGCCATTTTTGTTTACATGTTGCTGACTCTTTTTAACTAGTAACTTTTTTTTATATGCGCGCAGCTCTAATTTTCAGTAAAAAATTTACTGGGAAAGAAAATTGGAACATGTAAATCGTGCATATATCGTGCAATATCGTGGAATACACTATCAGGGAGCTGAAACGAATTGTCGTTTATTCTTATATACTTCAGTCTCATTTTTAGTTTTTGTCTAAAAAAATTTATTAAAATTAATTATTTTTATTAAATAATTAATAAATTTACTTACGTAGCAATACGCTTTTAGCAGATTCTTTCACTTCGCATTAAACAAAAATTCATTTTTAAATTATGTAGATTTAATCAGAATACAACCCGCTTATGATAAAAATCGAACAAATCTATTTCTTCTTGTCATAAAAGTCTCATTTTTATGTCTTCTATTTTTAGAAAAAACCTTCTAAGCGAAAAAATCAAAAAATTTGTTTATATTTAACATGGAATAGCAATTCTTCTATGTTTTCCTTCTATTTCGACATTTAATAATTTTAATATAAAAATACAGAAGAATAGAAGATCTATATTGAATCAACCTGAATAAAATATATTGTATAAAATTTTCACCTTTAAAATTACCCTTACCACAACCTATAACAAGTTGGAGTTCAATTAGAGAATGCGAATATTGTAAAAAAGGCAAGATAAATTATCGTTTACACGTTTACAAATTATCTTACTGCTTAGAGAATTACGGAACAGTTTTGATTTTGTGTAATACTACATTTTTGACATTATAGCAAGAGCAAATAGAAGAAAAAAATTCGATTTGGAATAAACATAGAAGTTTAGGATGACTGACACTGAACGACACTGAATAGCAAAATAGAAGATTCTTCTATTTTTGATTTCTTCTGTTTGAGTGAAGAATATTTTTCAAGAAGAATAGAAGAATCCATTGAATCGACGTGAATATTTCCACGGCTGGGATGTTCTAACATCACCATTTTGCGATATTTTATCGAAGTCCACGTCTCTTTCTGCTAGAATTAATTTGACTTCTGTTTCGTTTATCAATTATTTCTTCTCTATTGCTATCACAACCTACTAGAATATATTTGAACAATATCTATTTCAATTATTTTCATTCTACAATCGAAAAAAAATTATTTGGTGATAGAAACACAGTAGAAACATCACAATATTGCAATCTAGCAGGCTGGTAAACGATAAAAGAATTGAAACAGATATACATTTTATTCTACAGAAACGAGAAATAAACTGCGATAAATTATCGAAACATGGTGATGTTAGAACATCCCAGCCCACATTTAAGTGTCCTTCGAAAATAGATACAGCAAACTAATTTTCTTAGTAGGCCACAAAATAACAATTGAAACAAAAATGATATAAAAATATTTTTGTCAATTCCCTATTCACATGCCAAGACTCACAAAGTATAGTACATTGCATTGGATGAGACTCTGTGCGAAAATTTATTCTCACCAATTCGTAAGAAATTCAGTTGGACAAATTCATAAGTTAAGGTATAAACAGACCCAGAGATACAGCGACAAAATACAATGCAAAATACAAATTTTATATGTGAGAGCAGCCGACTGCTTGTTGAAAAATAGCTGCCAAAAATAGTAGTTTATCTCGAAAATTATGTAAATTTTTTTTTGCAATTTACATTTCTATGTCAGTAGGAGACGTCAGTAAGAGAATTAAAAGGGAATGTACGATTTATGTTGGGCTTATAAAATATTTCACAAATTTCTTTAGCGAAATGTGTCATCTATTGAATCAGTGAGATGACAAATTAGGTGGTTTTAGCGGTAAAAGAGTGAAAGTCTGAGTTTCCATGTATCAAGTTCGATGAAATTGTGAAGATGTGCTTGTTTACTTGACGAAACATGTAATTTCTCAATTTAACGCCAATTTTATAACGAATAAACCGGACAAGTGGTGTAGTGGTTAAAGCTTCGGCACTTGGACCGGGAGGTACTGGGTTCGAATCCCATCAGAGGCTAGATGCAAATCGAATTTTCATCATCAATTACAATCGGTGATGTTAATAAACACAACTAAGACCCTCTGATGGAGTGCAGAATTCAGCGCCGACCCACCGTCCATGTCAATGTACAGGTTGACATGGAGCTTGCAATGTGCAGGTGGTATACTGTAGTTGTGTGAGTAGGTGAATAGGTGAATGGGTTAATGATGTGGCGTGAATGCGTGTTATCACAATGGGCCAAACAAATGGCCTAAGTGTTAACCACTGAAACCTAACCTATAACGAATAAAGTGTAATAAAATACTTTCAAAATATTAACATTGTAAAAACCAAAATTCAACAACATTCATATAGAATTACCTAAAATATTTTTTACGGAAATATCTAATCAAAATGCCCATATACATATTACTTACCAACATTAATCATTTCCGCTTACATTTCAGAATACGAAATTTTAATTTTAATTTTGGAGAAAATTTTAATTATTTGATTTAAATTAACTTTAGAATTTCTTTGTTCTTAAACATTTTTATTGTAAATTTTATGTTTTAAAAATATTTGCCAAATTTCATTGAGTTTCGCAAATTTGCGTTTTGAATAGCTTCCCGGTCAGCAAATCCGTTTGGGCTAAAGCGAAGCAAGGATTTTAGATAAAATGTTTATAATTCTGTTTTTTATTTGATGTGGGCCAATTTTGTTGCAAATTTAATGTAGATTTGTGTTCGTAGATCCTTACTACATCACTTTTAAAAATATTCACCAAAACCGAACAAACTATCGTATGAAGATGCCACTTCCGATGGACAGAACTTTAGCAAAAAGCTGAAACCTTTAAGTTTATAAAAAAACTTTTCTGAAGTAGACAGGCTATAAATGTTAAGGCTGCACGGAACCACAGATTCCGCCATGATTGTGTTCTGATTTTTTTGGTTGTCTCGAGCCCAAGTGATAAATTCTAGACTCAGTTACTTATGTTATTTCTATGCGAATGAGATGGTGATGAGGGTACAAGTTTTAAATGCTGGTGACTAAGATTAGTTCTTCGCATTAGGCCAAATGGTCGGATATTCTTGCGGAAACTGCAACCTAAGGGAATATAACAATGAATATTCTTCTATCCAACTGACACGGTAATGAAGCTATATGTTTTAGATGTCTAGTGACCAACATTAGCGTTTGATATTAATCGAAGTTATTCCTGTGGAAACCGTTGTGCAGTAGAAATTTGTTAATTTTCATCGGGCATATACTATTCGTCTATTAACGTTGGTTTTTGCGGCTTTAGATGCTGCATAATAAATTGTTGTCGGCTATTATCTACGACTGTTAAATGCGACATGACAAATGTCATCTAAAACAAAATGGCGGCCAAACAAAATCAATCTGGAACATAAGAGTACCCTGTAGATTAAAATTTTAATCGCTAATTATAGAAAAACTGAACGATCAAATTTAAAAACATCTTTATTCAAGATTATCTAACCATTCACAATTAGTTAAATATTTCCAGATTTGAAGCAATATTTTTTTTTTACTTTTTCCGGCGAAAACTGCCACGGGGTACACCTTTTTCTATATGCTCTGATTTTACCGAAATTAGACGGCATATGGATTGATGTATTCAGATTATGTATAGAGAATGCGATATTCCGTATTATGCACGGGGAATTAGACATCTTACGAGTATATTAAAACTTCAATATACCAGTGAATTTTTGCCTATTTTCGTTTTTCCACCGAAAGTGATCGCTTCGACAGAAGCTTTTTTTCTTTTTTTACATTTATGAGAAAAACGATTCTAAAAGATTCTTAATTTATTCTGCAACAAACCTGGCCCAGATTAGTTTTTAAAAAATTTAAGCTGCAGAAATAACGATTTTGAAAAAAAAATATTTTTCGGTAAAAATTTGGTCCCGGACCAAACCCGTTTGAATTGATTGATTGGCAGTAACTTTATACTTAAGCTTGTTCAAATTAAGGGATCCCACTCTTTTTTGGGCTAGATTGGCTCACCGAAAGTGGCAATTGAAAAATCGGTACAGTGGTCAACGATTTTGCGTTTGGATCGGGAGGTACCAGGTTCGAATATCAATATAGAAGCAGGATGCAAAAAGGGGTTTTCGTCATCTGATTACGATCTGTGATCAAAATGAACACAAGGAGAAACAACATCTATCGCAAATGGAGCAATATAATGGGCAGATTGTTCTACGTCAATAAAATCTTTAGCCGTACCTCTTAGATTTCGCTAGGTATAGGACGTCGAAAGCGAATCGCGAAAGAGTTGGGAGTGCTTTGACCCCAGAACAGATTGCATAGTAAAAAAAAAAAAAATTTAATATTTAAAAAAATTGAAAAATTATCTCTATACATAATTTTTAAGGTTGCAGGTGACTGTTCGAGTGCGAATTTTTCTGCGTATATTTAGAATCACACTTTTCCACTAATCAAACTACGCCCATACAAGATAAAATATTTTTAACTTTAAGCCAAATATTCGCAGACGACCAACCTAATCATAACAAAAAATAAAATTGTGAGCTGCATTGTACCCAATAAATCGGTGGAACGGTGTGATTCTAAGTATTCGAACAAAAATTCGCACTCGAACAGTCACCTTGACGGTTTTTGTGCATGTTTTTGGAGTCCGCGTTAAAATTTAGTTTAATGCGTATCAAGTTTAAAACGTTCCCAATGTTGAGCGTCTACGGTTACTTTGGATTTGTCGACATTTTCGTGTCGAAAATAACGTAGACACATTTTACTAATAATGATAGGAAACCTGAAAGCGCTCATTGTAGAATATTGCTTTTTTATTTGTTTTTGTCCATTATTTTTCTCAGTTTTCCAGTTCAAAATCCGAATCTTTATTATTGTGAAAAATATAATTTAATTTTTATAGAACAAACATTGGATTAACAAAAGTTTTCGTTATTTGAATTATTTCTCATGCATCACTAGGTTAATTAGCGTACGTCGTAGAATCAGCAGCTCGCGTAATTGTATATCAGTAAATATATGCGTATAGTGATAACTCGCTTAATTTTAATCCAAGGTGTTTGGCGCGATCTTCAAACATGTTAAATCGCCTCGAGTAGTTAGGTAAGGAATCCGGAGGATAGGAATATTATCAAATAATTTTTCTGCATCCCGCACTGCATTAAAGAAATTAGAAGTTTTAATTCTAGTCGGAATTGAGCTCAAAAGATGTATTTTAACGCGACCAAATAAAATGTCGTTATCAGTGCAATACCATCGGTTTTATATGCATCTTCTTCATCACAATGAATACTGTATCAACCTTCGATAACCAAGTAAACTTCCATTTCTTATACAAACGGGCGGCATTGAGATATGGCGGGTATCAACACTCAGAAAAAAAGTTGTTGAAATAAAAATTTTCATATGCAAATTTAATAAAAAACATAGGTTATTTTTGGCCAATAAAAGAAGTTATTGCCGTAACAATTTTATAGTTATTGGTTTTATTACCTTTGAATCGACACAATAGTTGTAATATCAATAAGTATTTAGTTCTGTTCAATAACTTGACGAATTAAATCGGAAGTTCTTTAGTTATTATTCCAAAAAATTAAATTGTTGATTTGTACAAAGAGCGTTATAATCATAATAAAGGATATTCTGGATAATACCGGATAGGGTGAGGTGAGGTTACCAAAACGTTGGAACGCATTTTGAATATAAGTTCAAGCCCATCTTGAATGGGGGCATTTACCTATAGAGGGTGCGAGGTCTGTAGAGACTATATAATCTTGTTTAAGAAGATATTTCTAGAGAGTCGTGTTGTTGATAACTTAACTGTACTAACTTCGTGGTAAACTCCATCTAAGACTAAATATAATGGAAGTTTGGTTTCGCACTGATGAAACACTGAATTCTTTGCATTAAAAATTCGGTCGTCTCATCAGACTGCAGTGACCAAACTACAAAAATATTGAAAAATTTTTGAACTTACATATTAAGTATAAGTACAATGCCTTAGCGAATTTTAATGATTCACTACGCAATAAGTAAGGGGTAAGGAATTGACAATGGTGATTCACTGATTATATATATTTACCTCAATATGTCTTCCAATAAAAATTCCATAATTAGTTTACAGGCAAAATGTAATTGCAACAAGTTTTATGAAAAATCAATAACTAAAAGTTATTGAACGAATAACGAGAACAGTCATGTTGTTGTAAATGTAATAATTTTAGTTATTGAATCAGTAATTTAATCAAGTCCTAATGTTTATTTTAACAACTAACATTATCTGATCGATAAATTTAGTAAGTTTAGACTTGATAACTAATACATTGTCATTACAATAAGTGTATTTATTAGTAAAACTATTTTATTTTATTGATAGAATACATGTTTTTGCAAACTTAAAACTAAGTTATTCATTAAACAATTTTATTGCTGATTTTCGAAAAATACGATTCATAAGTCAAAGTTATTGAATTTTTTTCTGGATGTAATTTTGAAATAGATGTTTTATAGTAAATTTGTTGCGAATGATTTTGCTGAGATTCGTATTGAGACGAACAGAATTTCGAGTTTCAATTACTTTTTCAGAGTTTTGTGGAAATTTATCAACGGACATTAGTCGGAATAGATTCGACAATTTTGTAAAAGGATTTGTTTTAACATCTGTATCCGTCTGATCGAGTTCCCGGAAAACACCTATATGTAAAATAGGTGGCATCGGAATCATCGACCTCCCAGGATGACAATATGATCCAATTAGCACTAGGATTAATGGAATAATCAGTTTTTAATCTGAAGAATTGTATTATTCAGTTTATTTTCTATGAAATAATATTTAATTACACAAAACATTTATTATAAAAAAAAATTAAACAATACTTAAAATATTATATATAGGTTATTAAGTATTACCCAATTAAAATTTTGGTATTTTCATTATTACCATATAAACACTTAATAGAAGTTAAGAAACATTACATCCTTCCTCTTTAAATTTTTTTTTTTTAAATATAATCACTTAGATACGATGGACGGTTTATAATTCGCCCACATCAAGTCCTAATATTATTATCATTTGTTAAGGTTCAATATTGGCTTGTATATTTTGTTTATCTTAAAATAAAGAAGTTCTATGAAATCGGATTATCTTTCCCATTAATAATTGTGCCGACGAATATGCTAGTGCAGATAGAGGTGTATTACCATATTCTAACAGTCCAGCCTGTATCAAGCAAACCTTCTTCGCGCATTTTTTTAAATTATTATTTTAACAATTGAAACAGCTTTTTCTGCTAAACCGTTACACTGTGGATACCTAGGGCTTGAATTATTGCGATTAAAATTAGAACTAGTAGGAAATGTTTTAATTTCTTACGAATTAAATGGTACATTATCATGAAACAGTGTATCTGGTACTCCTAATCTACTAAATACATTTTTTAAAACCCTAATAATCGCTATCTGCACTTTTATCAAATATTTCCTCAACTTCAATGCAGTTTGAAAATGAATAAATTAATACTAGAATATATGTTTGACCCTACCTCAAAATTATCCGCTGAAATATTTTCCCAGGGCCTTTCCGCAACTATGCTTGACTAAGCAGTGGTTCTTTTTGATTATTATAAAGATATTTCTGAAAAATCCCACATTAATCAATATACTCCTCAATTTCCTTGCTCATATTAGGCCAATAAAATATTTGTCGAGCACGCTGTTTGCTTTTCTCTATACCTAAATGAGCTTCATGAATTAATTTTATCATATTCAATCTAAGACTATGTGGCACAATTAATTTATGGCTCAAAAATAAAAACCCACCTTCTATAAATATTTCACGTTTAAATTTAAAATAATGTTTTACTTTACTATCAATTTTATTTTTTAACAGCCAACCATCGACAATATATTTTGCTATAATTGAAGAACGGAATCTTTTAAGAAAATTAAGTTAAGAAAAATTGTTTTATTTTTCTTTGTAACATTCTTTGTAACATGTAATAATGTACACTAGCGGTTTATGATCCATATGTACTTCCGTATGTAACTCTTTCTCAATTTGTGCGTAGTTCTTTTCAGAACTATTTAAACTTCGAGAAGCATAGGCTATAACGGAATTACCGTGGAAAAGGGCACAGCCTAGTCCATCTTTTGACGCATCAGTTTGAATATGAGTTTTTTATTTGAGTCAAAGATGCGTAACACAGGCTTCTTTGACATCACTAAATTCAGTGTCATGTCGATCGTTCTATTCCCATTCCTTCTTTTCGTTAGTTAATTCTCTTAAATTAGCCGTCATTTTAGATAAATTTGGAAAATATTTACAGAGGTATTTAGTCATACTCATAAATCTTAGAACATCATTTTTGTTACTAAGTCTCGGTAAGTTAACAATTGCTTTGATATGTTTATCGTCTGGCATAATACCTTTCTCGGAAACAATTTGCCCCAGAAATGTTACCGTTGACTATTTAAATTGATTTTTTTCTTTATTAAATTTTATATGCTTTTTTGCTCCATCTATTACTTTTTTACACGCAGTATCATGTTCCTCGTATTTCTTCCAGATACTGTAATATCATCAAAATAAATTTCAACATTTTCTATATCACGAATAGCTCAAAATTTTTCTTTTGGAAAATTTCCGGAGCAGACGAAATTCCGAATAGTAAAACATTAAATTTATACCGGCTGAATGGAGTGATAAAGGTGCACAGATTAGAACTTTCATGGTCCATTTGAATCTGCCAAAATCCATCAAGTACCGAAAATCCATTATTCGATTCAAGTGCATTGATACTATCTCATCAGTAGTTGAGATTGTGAAATATTCTCGCTGAATATATTTGTTTAATTGCCAGGGATCTAAGCAAAGACGCAATTGGCCAGTTGGCTTTTCAACAATTATTAGTTGATTAAACTAATCAGTCGGATATTCTACTTTTGTTATAATTTTAGCTTTTTCGAGAGACCTTAACGTATATCTCAATTTGGTTTGTAAGCCTATTGGGACTCTTTTTCGATAATAAGCAGCTGGGAAGGCATTGGGACTTAATTTAATTATGTACGTATACCCGTTCACTAACCCACACCATTCAAAAACATTAAACAATTGTAATACTTCTCTAGTTTGAGGGAAATTATTTAATTCAAAAACTCGTTTAATTAATCCAAGCTCAATACAAGATGTTAACCCTAAAAGAGGTTGCAAAATGTCTTTAACAATTACAAAATGCAAATCTTTTACTAACTCATTTTTTACGGAACACTTTAATTTAATAACTCCAATTGGTTTAATTTTGAATATTGCCGAATGTTAGAAGTGTTGGCCGCATCAACATTTTACAATCTAACTATAATAATCTACAAATATTTACATTTAGTACATTTATTTCAGTGCCGGTATCTATAACTTAAATTTAATTTTGATTTTACCTATGTCTAGATCCTGATACCAATTTAATTCCAGTTGGATATTGTTTTCATCACACTCCAGCTGCCCTACCGTGGTGAACTCTCCAGATTTGCCTCGTTATCTACGCGTAATTGATTCACCTTCAGGCGAACTTCTTTAATGGCAACTGCTCTATTTCTGTCATTATGGACGCCGAATTATTCCCTGTCCTCTAGTATATTGACCACCGTTATTGAAATTACCCCTTATCTGGTGGTTTTACTTTATAAAATGAGTTTAACCATTTTGTGACATACGTTATGCACATTTGAGCAAAATGTCCGAATTGTTTACATTTAATACATTTTTATTAAACGCGGGGCATTTCCCTTGTTGATGAATACAACCACACCTTGAACATTTCTTGTTGCCCAAAATTTGAAAATGTTTGACTAACGCTACAGTGTCCACTGCATGAGGCTTCTTGATCAATTCCAAATGTGCCTTGCTTATTTCATGTGTCTAATAGCAACATCAATAATTTTATGCATCGTCGCATCGCCCTCTCGAAATAATAAATTTTGAAGTACGGGATCATTTACTCCTGCTATTAACTGATCTCTCATCATGCGCTCACTATACACATTTTTGCAACCCGCTTTGGAGCATACAAATTCAAAACGTTCAGCTTGTGTCTTGAGTTCCACAACGAAATTTTTGATTGATTGATCACTTTTCTGAACTATATTATTAAATTTGAACATTTCCACTGCGAAATTTTTTTTTTGGTAAACAATGCTCTTCTTCAAATTTTGCTTCATATATCTTTTTATTAAAAGAATTTAAAATTTCTAAACCCGGATCACCCATCAAATTCAGCATCACTGCAATTTTTATTTTATCTTGATCATCTTGATGTCCAGACGCCAAAAAACATACTTGTAATTTTTGAAGCCATTTTGAGCAATTTAATGAAGCGTTCGAAAAATCGTTCATATTAGGTTTTATAACCTTAAACTCGGCCATGAGAGAAAATGCTTGTACCAAAAGACAATCCTTCGTATTACCTAAGTAACATTTTGGTATTTTCATTATCACCCTATAAATATTTAACAGAAGTTAAGGAACATTACAGTAATTATGTAACATCAACTGAGGGCGGCCAAATATCTCCATGGGATGTGGCGCCAACAAAATACAAACAAATATCATCTTCTAGTTATACCCCATTTTTCGGCTCTGGATTGTGTAAACAAATTAATGCTGAATTTTTTACATTCAATATTTTCAGGGGCTTTCAATTTATCAAATTCGAATGAAAGCTTCATTTTAGCTTCAAAGTTAGAACTTATGTCAATTTTAAATTAGAAACCTAAAACATTTTATGTGTGCTTATACGTTTTCTAAAGTAAAATTAAAATTTCAACAACTTTTGTTCGAAATCTATCTGTTGTTACAATAATCATGTGTGTAAACGACCGAGTTGTATCACATACGAGTACCTACCTATTTACATATCAAAGATACTTCAGACAACATATCTATGTAGATAATGCGCGACTCATTTTATTTTTATATTTTCTGTTTGAAAAGATAACTGGTGTGGAAATACAATTTTTTTGTAGGTAGAAGGAGCTTTTTATCATCACCACACAAAAAAATTCAGTAAAAATAAAATTAAGAGGAAATTGAATTGAACTGATTTTTAGAGTGTTATGTAATGTCTCTATGTATTGTATAATGTTTTCTGCCGTTTCTACAGAAACCATAGTATTTTACGATAAACGTATATAATAGTAAATGTCTGTCCTAGAACACATCATTCAAAATCGAATATTATAATAATATGCTTCGATTAAAATTTAATGATATGTTGAACTGAATTAGATTATGTGACGGTTTCCAATTTGGCCGATACCTGGCGGAAATTAAATTCGCGCACTACATAATGATAAGACCTTAAATAAAATATATTTAACGGTGTGGAATGATCTCATCTCGACTACGGTATTTAAATAATATATTTATGCGTATTTGAACAGATGAGATGGATTATGATAAATCTCGCATAATAAATCTTCCCTGCCGAAAACGGAACAAAAAACGAAATAAAAATTTTCTGACTTGATTGAGTAGAAAAATTTTAAGTAAATAAATAAAAATCGCGTATACAAGATGAAGAAAAAACCATTTCTTAAATGAGATTTTTTATGCTGTTTATCATCTACGAATATATACGAATGTATTCAATCTTTATATGAAATTGATTTAAATAAATCGAGTGAATTGAATATTTTTACTGTTGTTGGTTTTTTTTTGGAATCTGTTATGCGCAAAACTTAGGATTAATAAAAGACCTAAAAACAAACAATATAATAATAATGATTGGAAGAATACTTCATAAACAAAAAAAAAATGTTAAGACCACAACACAGCATCTTAAAAAGGAAAAGGTTAATTGATGTATTTTGTTCGCGCGGGATCCATACTTTGTTGGGTGTGTGTGTGTGTGTGACTGCTTATGAATTCATTCAAAGTATATATTCTTCTTCGATCATCTTGTCGTGTTTGCCTTGGTGTGTGATTTTTTTTTTTTATTTTGCTCAAAGATTGAAATACAATACTGTTGTTGGTGGTTTCTTTTGTTGTTGCTGATAAGTTAATTGGACTTGATGGGAGGTAGAATTTTTTTTTATTTTATTTAGTGTGAGCTTTCAATGTTTTTATATTTAAATTAAAAAACGAAACTAAAAAAAAATTGGAAGTGTTGATGTTATAGAAAAGTCAACTGATGTTAACTTAATTATCTCCGGTGGAGATATGAGTAGGTAATACCTATATAGATTAAGAGATGGTTTCGATTTGTTTGGATTAGTTCTGAGTTCATTATAATATTTTAACTCCCACCCTTTGTAAGTATACAAAAATTATGGATCTAATAAATTATTTATAATACATTTTTTATTTTTTACAAACAATTTTTTTACGATCCATTAAAGGATTAAATTCTTATGTTATGTTCAAACACCCGCAAACACACACACACACACACACAAAATATGTATTTTACAAAAACTGGGAATATAAACTATGGGAAAAGTCATCTATCATCTGTGAGAGCGAGTGAATGGAAAGTGTGTTTCAGATTATTTTGCGGTTTTATAAACTTTTTGTTTTGTGCTTTACCCTTCCACACAAAAGTTTATAGGTGAAAGGAGAATATATACGGCGGCGTTTTGTTAATTTGCTTATATTTTTATTTATAAGGCTCAGACTGTATATTATACCCAAGATTAATTTATTGAGAAGTGAGAAGCTCAGTAAATTAACCTTTTCGTATATATTAAGTGGGGTTTCAGGATTGCGTATAGAACGCACCAGATTCTAGTTAATAAAATAATACAAAATAATTACTATTTGAATTTACAAACCACTAAAACATAATTTCAATGTTTTATCTGTTTAATCAAAATTTCAAGGATTCTACCCGAGATTCATAATTATGTCATAATTTCATAATTATGCCTTAAATTGGAAACTGTGCTGTGTTTCACAAATTGAATTGGAATAGTACATTTTCTAATTTTATTCACACCTTTATAATTCCAACCATAGATTTTTAGAGAAGTTTATTTAATGAAAAGTGCGCTTACCTCTGGTGGGGGCTAATGTTAATAATTAGCAAGCTAATTATTATTAGAATAACAGTTGATTTTTTGATTCGTTCTGATCTATTTTATTAGTTTTATTAGTGAGTTCATTTGCATTGATTCTATGCATCGTGTGCAAAAATGATAAAAGTTATTGACCAAACAATTACATATGAACTAAAATATTAAAGCTTGTAAGAAGAAAATTATTTTACATGAAGGATTTTGTAGCCGTGGATAAATTTTGATATTTTATATAAAAATCGAAAGTATAAAAAATTCGCCAGAAAACAAAGATGATGTCTAGAAAACGGCAGATTTAAAAAAAAAAATATTTCGTATGCAGCAATCTAACAGTTAAACTGTTGTTAATTGTCAAACTTCTACCTTTTCAAAACGATTATAATTTCCTTGGAATTGGCGATCAATTTCCTTGGAATAAATATTTCATATTTGCTGCTATATTTTGATACTTCAATTCCTTTTGGACTTCAAGCCAAATTATAAAATATAGAAATAAATAAAATTCTACTCCATGGCATAAACAATAGTTTATTTATCGCTTATTAATAACTTATGTTTATGTACTGAAAAATATTTCAAAATTTCAACACGTTACGCAATATGAATTTCTAAATTGGTCATTCAAGTTTATTTCTGTCATAGCCAAAAATATATTGTTCCTACCGAAAAAATGCCTTAATAAACGATCATCATTGAATTTGAAAATTAGTCCAGTTTAAACAGTTTTTCAAGATAAACAATGAATCGATAAATTAAAACAGTTGTAATTCCTTTAAAATCTCTGAGCCCGGAGCGCAAGTTTTACTAAGCAAACAAAAATCTTGTGAGTAAAGACAATGAATGTCCAAGGAAACAGTCGCCATCATTTTCTAGTCGAAATGACAGCTTTTTCAATATTGGACAAACATGTTCTTTGGGTATATTTATACCCTGTTCTATCTCTCTAACTTTAATTCAATGGTTGTCTCGTCATTTGGGGGACTTTATGGACGTCTCGATCCACGTGTTAATTCGTCTGCCCACGTGTGTGGGCCACCCACCCTCCTACTTTTGTTAACGAGTGCTGCCATCTTCATGTAGAGTTAGGAAAATTTTCAGACCTTCGAATCGCCATATTCTTTAGTAAAACAATAATTTGCCACCGGCGTCAAAATAATGATTTTGTGAAATAAATTATTGAACACAAAATTTGCTTGACCCAAAATCTGAAAAATGATATGCGACATAATCAAATTAGAACGAGAAAAAATATATCTGAAATCTGGGTCACACAATTAGTCTTGGGGTATACTCTTCAAGATCTTTTCATTCACATGTAATATTTATATAACTTTTTATAAATCAATAATTAGCTACCAGTGCCAAAACAGTGGATTTATCAACTAAAGCGCTTAAATTACTTTACTTTTTTCACGACCTTTCAATTGACATGTTACATGATTGTATAAGAATCATAAAAATAATTCCCGCGCTTCAACGGTAGTTTAGAATACTATTGTGCTTCATAAAATTCATGGCATTCTTCAAAACCTTTATAATACTAGATATGTACAACAAATATACACTAAGTGTTTTTTTAAGCTGAAACTTTTAAATATCTCGAAAATAAGCACTCTACGAAAAAATTTCTATTGTCAAAATTTAATCATTCCGGGCGGGACGGGACATACATTAGTGCTAAAATTAGTACCCCTCATCCCCTTGTTGTTATAGTTGCGACGGGGGGTAACTTTGAAATTAAAAAAGGACCATGTTGTTTTTTATTGCAGATTCGGATTCTATGGCTAAAAGAACGTAGGATTTTGTTAAAACATTTTTTCGATTAATTTTTTTTTTTGTTTTAAGAAATCTTAAATCTTTTTTTCAGTGTAATATTACAACTAATCATATGGATTATCTAGTAATTGTTTTATTAGTTTAGTAGTCTATTTTTGTGGGGTGAGACCTATCGTTTCAACCCAGCTCCGCCAGTCCTCTGAATTGAGCGGCTCAAGCAACCACTAATTCTAATGGCTTTGCTCTTTTTAAGCGCTTTGGTCCATTGATGCGCTCCAGTAGGTTCCGAAGCTTCTCGTTGTCATTCTGCTGCAGTCGCAGTACATGACTCCTTGCATAGTTTTTTATATTTCATCGCTGACGTATTCCATGTTTAAGTCTTGTTGGAGAGGAGTCCGCCCATATCGCCTACAACAACATCGCCGACCGGACAAATGGCCGACAATCACGTCATCGCCAGGAATTTGGTCAATAAGCTCACATCGCCAACACAGCGAGATTGCCGACAAGCCACTTCCCCGACACAACAACATCGCCGACACCCACTTCGCCGACAACTATATCGCCGACAACCACATCGCTGACAGGACAGATGGCCGACAACCACATCCACGACAGGAATTTTGGCCGACAAGTCTACATCGCTTACACAATAACATCGCTAATACCCACATAACTGACACCCACATCACCGACACCGACTTAGCTGACACAACCAGAACAGAATTTTGGCCTTGGGGTTGTTGGTTATCTGGCCGGTCGGGGATATTGTTACCGGCGATATCATCCAAAGAACTGCCGGCGATTTGGTTGTCGGCGATGTGGTTGGCGGCGATGTGGGTGGAGGCGATGTGGGTGTCAGCGATCTGGTTGTGTTAGCTAATTCAGCTTGTCGGTCAAAATTCCTGTCGGCGATGTGGTTGTCGGGGATGTTTTTGTGTCGGCGATGTGGCTTGTCGACCGAAATTCTGATCTGCTTGAGTCAGCTAAGTCGGTTTCGGTGAATTATTATAGTCAATAAACAAATAATAATATTCAAATGATTTAAATTAAAAATCACATCTTATTCATTTAATTCATGTGATACTACTTTTATATACAAATTTCTTCCTACGATTTTCGTGATATTTCAAATGCGCACCTGCAAATAATTCGAATAAAAAAAAAGTAGAGTTAGTGTCGTCAAAACGTCAAACGTCAAAAACTCATAGGAACTAGTTTTCTGTTTACATAATATAATTTTCAAAAATTCGAAATTTAAGAAAAGAAAAAAAAAATCTGTCTCTGTCACAAAAATAGAACTATTTTTTCACTACCATATAGTTTTTGTCATGTCGTATTCATGTATGTATATAGATCAGTGGTCGGCGATATGGTTGTGCCTGCGATGTAGTTGTCGACGATGTAAGTGTCGGTGATGTGGTGGTAGGCGATGTGGGGGTCGGCGATGTTGTTGTGTCGGCGATGTGGCTTGTCGGCGATGTGGCTTGTCGGCGATGTGGGTGTCGGCAAAGTGGCTGTCGGCGATGTTATTGTGCCGGCGAAATGGCTTGTCGGCGATCTGGTTGTGTCGGCGATATGGGCTTGTCGGCCAAAATTCCTGTTGGCGATGTGGTTGTTGGCCATCTGTCCGGTCAGCAATGTGACCCATACCCCGTTGGAGATTGTAGTTTCTAATGTATTATAATTCGCAATGCTACGTAGTTACTTTGTTTTGAAATGTTTGAATGATCTTCTCTGTAGTTTTCCTTGCGTAGCCCCCAAGCTTAAAAATGTTTTAGGATTTGTATATATATCACAGCAGTTTGTTGTGCGTTGTCAGTTCGGAGTTTCTTGCAATAAGTCAGTGCATTTTTCTGAATTTTTAATTCAGTTCTTGTCTTTTCTTTTTAACATGCGCTTTCCACCTTAGTTTAGAGTCTAGCGTCATGCCGAGATACTTAGCATTATCAGAATGTGGAATTTGTTGTGAATTCAATCTAATCGGAATATATTTTAATTTGCTATTTGTAAAGCTGATATTGTGTTGATTTCGATTCGTTAAGAGCTATTTTCCATTGTTTTGTCCACTTATTCATAATATTAACAGCATTTTGTTTCCTTGTGGACTCATTAAGACTATCATCGGTGGTCATAACAGTTTTCTCATCAGCAAAGGTTCCTATCCTAGCTTCTTCTATGTTTGGTAGATCATTTGTATGCAGGAGGTATAATATGGAGCCTTGAACACTGCCTCGATTCATGATAGATATGATAGATATCCTATATTAGGATTTTTTCGATTTCTCGCACTGAGAACCTATGCATACGATTCTGCAATACGTTTGAATTAAAGTTAACTATTATCGTAGCCCAGGTACATGCGATTAAA
The DNA here is from genome assembly GCA_947310385.1 of Nephrotoma appendiculata. Classification (NCBI taxonomy): domain Eukaryota; kingdom Metazoa; phylum Arthropoda; class Insecta; order Diptera; family Tipulidae; genus Nephrotoma; species Nephrotoma appendiculata. Next base: position 281,361,737 of record OX371223.1, read on the forward strand.
TCTTAAATCGTAGCTTTTTCTCGTGTACTAATATGAGGATTATAAGTTACTGCTGTCAATACAGCAATTTCATTACTTTCCTCAGTGACTGTTGTTCGATGAGTCATGTTTTTCGGTTGAATACTTCCATCAGTTGTAAATTGAATCCTATCCGGAAAATGGGAAGCGTATAGAGTGACAGCCTTTTATATATATATATATATATATATATTTATATATATATATATATATATATATATATATATATATATATATATATATATATATATATATATATATATATATTTATATATATATATATAGAGAAGAGAAAATTAATCCGCCTAGACTGTAGAGATGCCGAAGTTTAGTGAAATATTTTTTTTTTATCAAAACACATCTTTCCGGTAAAATTTAAAAAATAATCTCAATCTAGGTTTGTTCAAACAAAATCTCTGCGATCTCCGCATACTTATAAAAAAACCTTAAATATATTAAGTTTCACCCCGATCAATTTATCCCAAAATTTTGTTGAAAACAGTATTTTTTCAAAAATTCTCACTTTCTCTTAAATTTTGGAACACTGGTCTGAACCGGTAATGTTGCAAAATTAGTTTAGAATTTTTTCGTTCATTTTTATTTTCTCATAAATGATATACTTTTTAAAATTTTGGCTTAAAACTTCAATTTGATCTCCCAATTTATCAAAAAGCTTCAGGTAAATTTCATTCCGATCAATCAATGTCGAATTTAAGTTAAAAAAAGTTTTTTTGTCAAAGATGTCATTTCTCTTAAATTATAGAAAATTGTTCTGGGCTGAAATTTTTCCAGAAATCATTACGATTTTTTTGTTCTTAAATGTCTTAAAATATATGCAAAAAACCGTAAACCTCCTATGGAGACCGCTACTTCCGGTGAATAGAATTCAACCAAAACTCATTGTCATCTCCCAATTAATGAGAAAAATTAAAATTTGGTTTTACTTATTTTGGCTGTAGAGTAGCTATATAATTGTAGTCTGCACGACATCAGACACGATGAATACACAGAGATTTTTCATAAACCTCTTTTTATCACTTCTCGAGGTCAAAATGCCACCAAAGCGTCCATTATTTGTCTAAATAAATGATCGATAGTATCTGGTCAACAAGGTCGACTCCGTCCATATTTTTATTATATTGGGCTACTGCTGAGAATTTGAGCTCTTTGTTACTCTTCTGTTGTTTGTTCTATCGTTCCACAATTGTCAGGAGATTTAACCGGCAATTGTGGATAATGTGGTGACACTCTTGGAGTCTTTCCATTTCACCATCACAATGTTTTCCATTATTTATTACAAACTCTTGGCTTTTCCTTTTTCCATATGCCTATCAAGTTAAAAATTCACATTTTAAAGACAATTTAACATTACGGTTCCTGAAATATACGCAAAATATCATTTAAAAAACTTTCATTAAAATTGTAACATGCTCCAATGTTCCAGTACACCCTGTTTTATTTACCTGTAACAATTAAAACATTTTGTAATAGAACGTCCAATACTACGAAAGAAATTTTCATTTAACCCGTTTTTTTTTAGTTTGTTGTCGGTGAGACGAAATATTGATTTGATGGTTATTAAAAAAATTAGTTAAAATCTTCCTGTGGCACGAATCGGTGCTTAAAACAAATTAAAACGGCGATTCGCAAAGTGTATCAGAAAAGATACTCGGGATTTACTTTGTGTTAAAACAAATAAATTTGTTATAATATGCAATCGCGCATAATTAACTTTAATTACAAGTGTTTAAGTGATTAAACCCAAACATAGTTTTGGTTATAATTAAACGATCGTAGGATATTACCTCAAGATCGCATAATCTAAATCAAACTGTTTTAATGAAAGAAAAACATTGATTTTAAACGATCGAAAGTTCTACAGTGTGCTCAATTCGATCGCGTGATGTGAAAAATCGTGTTACATTATAAAGACGTGTTATTTGCCTTATTATTATAAACTCAAGTAATTTGTCCGTGTTTAGGCAAACACTTAAAAATTGTGAAATTCATTGATGTTAGTTGGACTAATAATTAACTATCATTGTAATTAGAAGTAATTGTAGTTTATATTATTAAAAATTAATATCCAAATAGTTAAAGTATGTGCAACTGTTAATTGATTGCCGAAATAAAAGAGGTTTCTTAAGAGGGCGTGAGAAACGCACATGTGCAAGGACATTTATTATACAATGCCGCTCGTCCGCTTATACCGTATATAATACAATGTTGATAATACGTTCTTAATAATACTTCCTCTAATATATAAAAAAAACATTATTAATAATACGCATCATAATTCATCGAAGATTATCAAATAATAACTTAATTAAAATTTGTATTAAAATCATAATTCTTAATACAATAGGTTCGAGAAGAAGCTGATTAAAAGTATAAGTGTTTTAACGGAATTTGAATAAACAAATACAAAATTTCCGTATAAATTAGTCGAGCTTAATCAACTTAAAATCATCAGTGTACTTTCTATTAATCGTACACGAATACGCCTGCACATGCATTTTTGGAGTAATACTATATTGGGTCAAATATAATCGAACGCCGCAGATATTGGATACCACTTTCAATTCAATTAGAGTGAGTTTTACATCGTCTACCATTTTTATTATTAATTATTGTTACCAATTATTATTACCATTATAATTAATTTTTTTTTGATTAATTTTCAAAATTTATGAAATAGGTTTTTTTATATTTATAATCGATTCTTTTTTTCAATTAAGTTATAAGTAATATAAGTATATAAGGTACGCGTAGTTAGATTTTATTATATAAATTTCATTATAATGTTAAGCAAATTAACATCAATGATAATTGTACCTCAGAAATTCCAATGAGTATTAAATACAATTGTTAAATTTAATTTCAATTTTCAAACATCGAATCGTTTTTCTTTAATTTTCTTTCATTCATTTGTTGTTATTTTCTGATAAGATGAACCCTTAAAGAACTTTTATTGTGTGTGAGTGGATTATGATTCAAGGTAAGTAGTCATAAGTCGCTTAGTTCAAGTCAGTACTCAAATTTTAATTTAATGTCATCAAGCAAGCAGTGGACCACATGGTAACAAAAAGTAATTGTTACACCCACGACTAAGACACCTTTGCGATTGAGCTAGCGGCAAAATATGACAAAGTTAACCATGCCACTGACATCTTTTTTGTTTAACGGACATTAGTTCACCTAGCGTTCGTTACAAAATTAAAAGATGTTAACCTTTAACTCGGTAACCTAAATCCAGAAGCTTAGACATCAAAGACACAGTGGTGAAATACCGATCGAAATATATAAATGATCCTTTTGGAAGCGTCTCGACTATACATATAGAACTACTGCTAGACCTACGGATCGATTACCATTTTCTGTTTAATCCCCTTGATAAATCTGAAAATCGACTACTAGGTGACCACAAATTGTTCTAAACCTACTGGTCGAGGTTTATTTTTGACGTATTGCTGAAGCGCATTACGCGTATATGTTTCGAAACCCGCTTCGTGCCATCATGCTTGCTATTCTTTCGAACCGAAATCTCTTTTGCCAATACATTTTGATTCTTTTGTACGAAACGCAACCCATCATCAATGATATGTCGTAAACCCTTTTAATTTCCTGCGATGTTGTTTTCAATTCTATGCCGCGTGCTTGCAAATACACAATACACGTTCGGGTATCTGGTAGCATAATTAAAATGTTTTTCATTAAAATAACTTTCAAAATATTGAAAAGATGACTCTACGGAATTATTCACAGATGACTGGCAGATTCAACTGGTACATGATGCATTTGCAATTGGCCAGGCCGCCACACATTAATCTGTAAATACAAATTGTTTAAAATTTATTATTTAATAATTAGTTAATACAAATTTTACATAATTTTTTAATTAATATTGAAAATTGAATTAAAAAAATAATTGAATATTCATTTTTAGATATAAATGTCAACTTACCATTACCTGGGGTTTGCATTGTATATCAGCCACTTTTTTAGGTTATAAAATGACGTACACCAAATTATTTTAGCACATTCATTTTGACATAATATATTGTATCATTCAAATGACTAATAGATGGAAGCACAATACACACTTTTCGTAATAAACTAGGCTTGTCTAGCCTACAAAATTGTGTTAGTCGGTGTATAGCTTAATCATACAAAAAATTAATTGTCTTTCGAGAAAAAGCACAAATGTGTGAGTTGGATCTGTATTATGTTGAAATTGTAGACAGGTAACACACTTTAAACATGTTCAATATTTACGCACACGTTTGTGCAAGTTGGGCTCATGTTAACAAGATTTGTTTTTTTGAAGGAACAGAAAGGGTTATGAGTAATATAATTTACTTTACTATACGTAAAATTGGAAGAAAGTAAAATTGATCGCTCACCAAGACAATGCACGGTGGATACGTCGTTGGCTACGATGGCGAATCTGCACGAATGGAAGTTTGAATTTCTTTTCCATCCACCATATTTTCCGGTTCTGGCTCCTAACGAACCTGTACGTAGACCTCAATTAATGCTTCAGTGGTACTTTTCTGGTAATACCCTGGAAACAGGGGAACTAGGGAAAGAATTTACACAAAGTTTTTGGTTAAGTTATTTTTTGCTGGCCGCATACGGTAAAATTATTATTGGTATTTTTTTTGCAAACAAAATAAAATTGGGAATAATTTTCCCCGCCAGTTTTACTATGGAAAAATTATTCACAATTTATATAAATTTATATCTAATTTTTATTCCGCAATAGCTCATAATAAACATATTTATTAATAAATGCTAGCACTTTGTGAAACTTGTTATAAGTTTGAAACCAAATTAATAAAAGTGAACTATTTCAAATTTAGTAATCTTACTAGTTTTTTTTGATACAATTTAATTTAAGCTTCGGAAATATTGAAAAATTCTAATTTGATCTGGAAACTAAAATACAAAGACCTTGTCAAACAATAACTGGAATAACCATCGACCATATCTTCGACCTTCTCTGTGGTTTGACTATTGTTGCTCCAAATAATAACTGTTTGTTAGAATCTGAAGTAACATTAAATTAAGCTGTTCCAATTATAATTTGAGTCACTCACGATGAAGAAGAAGTTTTTTTTATTGAATGTTGGCCTAATTTAAACAAAGAAATATTACTTACTTGAAGAGCATTTGACCCTGGATCATCCTGAATTACTGGTGTGCTTAAATTAGGAGAGGTATTATTTGGAATACGAAAATGGAGAAGTGAATTATGTTTTGTCACAATCTATAAGGAATTAGAATAAACTGGAATCGCATGTGTAGTTTGGTGTGACCTTTGAATATGTAAACTCCGGACAAATAAGTATTAAATGTGACCCTCGTCAATACAGACATTGAGATAAATTATTTACCAACGATGAGGCTTTGCTTTTAGAAAAGCTATGCCTTTTGTTACTGGTTAACATTTTCGTAGATGAAGCTATATCTTAATGGCTTCTAAGACTCGAACACGTTTTCGAATTAATATTGAGCAACAGCAACCGCGCCGATGATGATGCAACCCGGAAAAGTAGACGTACTGTCAATTTCTTCACAAAATGTTCTCAGTAGAACTTTGATTTTCGTGAGTGACGATGAGTGTAAGAAGTTTAATGTGGCGATGTATCTTTCCCTAGCTTATTAGCTAGTCTTTGCTTGAATAATGATTGACTATATTCCCTATTTGAGCTAATCAAAATTAATTCTGGGGCGGTATGTTGCATCATCACTTCGAATCGAAATTCGAAAAAATTCAAATGGCGGTATGTTATATCATTTTTGAATCGCGATAAATGATAAAGATTCATTATTTAAAACCAAAATAATAATAAATGTAGCTGACATTTCGTTCTAGAAAAAGTATTGCCAGCTTAAAAAACCATTAAAGTCGAAAATGATACAACTTTCACTTTTTCGATTCGAAGTGACGGTACAACATACCGCCCCTGATTTCAGGAAATTCACTTGGTGTTATTTCGTTTCCGTTTGAAAGGAGCTGTCGCAAATAATTAAAACAAGCCTAGAACTTCCATAAAAGTATATTCGAGAGGAAGACGTATGTGAAGTTATACCCGGATTCCATCCCCGAAATTAAAAAAATTCAATCAGGCAACACTAACATAATTATATCGCGAAACACACAAAATAAATGTAATAATTTAATAAAATAAAGTAAAATAATTTCAAAAATTGGCTCAAAAATTTTTTAGATTATGATAATTTGGTTATAAGATGGAAAACACATATTTCACATTTAGGAAAACACGAAAAAATCTTACCGTTGCAACCTAACGAAATTAGCCTCCAAACAAAATATTTTCATGTAATAAGTTTTGGACCCAAAATAATTTTTTAGTTTGACGTGTAAAAAGTATTAATTTATCGGATCACAGCTGTTTGGTTTTGCAACCTTAAAACAATATTCTACTTGGTTTATAACCAAGTGCCGGAAGCAATACACTGAGAACTGTTGCCTGGATGATTTACGATTTTTGGTGAATCTTTTTCTGTGAATTGTAATATTTTTTTTTAAGTTTAATTTCACCATACTGACCATCGCCCATTTGATCACCGCCTATTTGAATACTGTTTATCATATTGATAATTCAATACGTAAAAGGGTAACAAATGTGTTTCATTAAAACCGAAATTCAAATATTTAAATATCTTAAAAAATAATAATCGCAAACTGCTAATTTACTTTTAATTACATCAATGCTATATTATACAAGAAATGTAAATCATCAACATAAAGAAAACCTCAAAATCTACCTTACATAGAAGGGTGAAATTTAAACTTAAACTTTTTGTTGATTTTTAATTATTATTTTCTTATTTCCATCATATACGAGGCAATCCACTTCCCAATTTTGTTCATAATGAATTAAATTTTACTTTTGTCAACTCTCTGTCTTTATACCAAAATACATATTTCAGTAACATTAGAAACCAAAAATATAACAAGGGTTTAAACTCTAAACAAAAAATCACCCGGGTTGTGGTTAAGGGATTTTTATTTTGTGTGTATCAAAGGATTTGTTTAATTTAATTTTAAAGTTTTTTTTGTTGTTGTTTTAATTCATTATACTCACACACAACAACAAATATTTCGTTCATTAAATATTATGTTACACAATGACATGTGTTTAATCATCAACATTATATTGTCAACGTTATCATTATCATAATCAACCTATCTATACCTACCACCCTTTATGTTACTCGCATACATATATAGATACATATGGGTTTGTGTGTGTATGTGTACATTGTACACACGATATTCTTAAATTAAAAATAAATAAATGTTATTTCCAAGTGTTGTTTAATTATTCGTCATGTGTGTACCGTGTACCCCGCGCCCCATCCGCGCGACATGAAATTCTAGATTATTTTCATTTTATAAAATTTAGCACAATTATAGTGCGCGAGAGGGATGTTTTGTAGTAGGTACGAGTACCATGTAAATATATAAATTTTCTAAAAATTATGTTTTGTGAACTTGAAAATTTAGAAAGCTCTCAGCGAGCAACCCCTCTACACATACAAAAAATGTTTTTTTTTGCTCTGTGTTCAACTTAAATTAAATTATTTCGATCTGTTGAATTATTTAACTTTATGTATATTGACTTAAGTTGTTTTATATGGTAATTAAATTGGTGTGCACGGTTTGACATGCGATGTCATGTTTCGGTTTCTATGATTTTTTTGTTGATTATTTGTAAATAAATATAAAGTTAGTGCGAGTAAACTAATATTAGAAAAAAAAAATCGAAAATAATTTTAAACAAATACAGGTTAGAGCTGCTCATCATAACGATAAAATCGCTTTGATGTAGTTTTGTTGATACTTGAAAGAAATATCGAACAAGAATTCATGTTGGCGGTAGGCATGGTGTAAATATACATCACTTAAATCAAATCAGCGTCAGCGTAGACTAGGAAGGACGCGGAGGTGAGACAATAAAAACAAATAATTCATCTGGCATACAATTACCTATTTTTTGGTAATTTATTAATATATGAAAATGAACCCTCTTTGCCCAATTTAAAAAAAAAATAAGATATAGAAAAGCTGAGAATTGGATTTTCAGGAGTGCGTACATCAGTAACAGATTATTTTATGCAAAAGTTTTTGCTGATTAAATGTAACAAGAAGATCGATAATTGTGTCCAGCGGAAATTTGTTTTTCATTTAGTATCTCCCTTGTAGAGATGCCAAACTTCCATCGTGGCGCGTCCTCAGGTGGCGGATGGAATCCCGAACAATAAACCAACCATGGCAGATCAGAAGAAGAATAATGCTACAGGGGTTAGATTTCCCAGTACCAGCGACTTCGGAAAGTGAGCGAGCGGGCTTCCAGTCGTCGATATCCAGCGACCGCAATGCTTTAGTAGGGGCAAGCTTAGCTACTAGAGCAGATAGAAGTATAAGCCCCCTATTTCCATTAGAACTCATCCATTCTCCAACATTAACGAAAAGACACCGTATGCCTCAAGACGGCAATGAAATGACATCAAAATTAACCTCGCTTGAGTGCCAGAACAATGAACTAAGGACAAAATGCCAGCAAAATGAGTTGTTTCAGGCTGGCTGTGTGGAGAAAATAACAGCTTTGATTATTTTACATTTAGTGCAGCTACCGACGTATTGTGTGACTTGTGGTCATCTGAGGCCAGTAAAATTGACGCTGGAGCCGCTCGAGAGTTTTGCTGCCGCCTAAATGTGCTGAAGTGGGAGGGACGTGAGCCTGTTCGATAAGCGATTGTGTTAAGTTATTCGGAATAACGGATACGCATCCTTGACGGTTGCCTTGTTCAGTTCTCTAGCATCCAAGCACAGACGAACTTTGCCATTGGTCTTACGAACCCACGTGACCGGTGAACACCAGGAACTTTGTGACTCCTCGATGACCCCCAAAGACAACATCCTATCCAACTCGGCATACATGAGTTTCTGGATAGCTGGGGACACGGAATAAAAACGTTGTTTGACTGGTTTTGCGGAACCGACATCGATCATATGAGTGATGAGAGATGTGCGGCCCAAATCTAATATATCGCTGCTCGGGAAATATTCGCGGATAAGATCCAATTTACGACGATCATCAGATGTTAAAATATGAAATTTGGGTATGTCGGTAGTTTCACCTAATTCGTCCGAATTACTTAACGCGGAGATTTTTTCTGGAATTCCAAAACAATTCCAAAAATCGATACCCAAATATAGCGGTTGCTCTAACGAAGGAACAACGTGAAAATTCATAAATTTAGTAATTCCGTTAAATTCGACATTAGCTCGTATATAACCAAATACTCATTGGACTTGACCACTCGCAGTAGTTATCGTGGATGGAAAATTATGAAATTCTACGAATGGATTTGACATGAGTTTCTCCGATCCATTGCGGTTCCAGTATTTCTTGGAACGTTTTAAACGATCTAACTTTGCCGGTGATGGAGCATTATAGAACAACTTTAGAGCGACAGGAGGGGAAGGGGAATTTGGTAAGAAAGAAGGATCGGGAAAGGAATCATGACTGGCAGACGAGTTTACCTTCGTGTCGGGTTCGATTGGGAGCGGAGTTCCGTGTCCGTATTGCTCGCTGCGTCCTCCTGAATCGGTTGGAGTGGTCTTGTCCGTTGAGACATCAGTCTGGGTGGCAGTTGTGGTTGTGGTGATTCTCGTGGCCCAGTCCTCCACGAACCACTGTTCTGGTTTTCCGACAATCGTGATTGCGTGTTTCGGTCTTCAGCACAACGTCGACATCGCGTAGATATCGTTCCTCGAAGCCCACATCGATAACAAAACAATCCAACGGGAGCCAATTGACAATCCATGAACGTGTGACCCATATCCGAAAAGTTAAAGCAGACGATATTTTTACCATAACTTGAATGCTGTTTGTACACTAATCCTGAATTAGTGGGGGCGGAAAATTCAAACCCGCGATAATTTCTGGTAAAGTTGGTCAGGTAGCTTATTCCGTACAAGATTTGAGTGGCAAAAACTTAGGTACTTACCATATTAAAGACATTCGTGTCTAATCATCATTTTTTGTAAATTTTTGTGTTTCTATTCTCCTCGGTTTTTTGCGTCGGGGTTTTTTGATGTCTAAACGCGGTTAGTGGTGGATGGATTCCTGTTTTATTTGTTTTGTTTTGTTGATTCCACTGCACGAGAATGGGAGAAAGCGAGACCAGTGCGCGCCGAGTGTGTACAAGGTAAAACGTTTTAGAAAAATGTTTTTCTTATATGCTTCTCGTTGATATCAATGCAAATTAATATAAACGAAAAACAGAGAAGAGAGATTATTCTTCTAGAACGTTTTGCGCGTTGTTGCGGCGCAAGAATTTTTTTTCCTGTCATCATTCGAGTTTTGGTTTTTTAAATAGAGAGTCTGATTTTGTAATTTCGTAAAACATAAAATTTTTTTTTGGAATGTAAAAAAAAAAGAAAAAAATATAATAAGTAATAAAGTCGAGTTTTTTTTGAAATAAATACAAATTTGTGGTCAACATTGTGACATAAAAATTCGAAATGATTAAAAATAATTGTATTAGATGGTGGTACAAGTAAATAAAAATTGAATGGAAATGTGATTTGCAGCATTATTAAAAATTGTTGTTTTTCTTAATTGTGGCAAATTACGATGATGTGTTATTCGAGAAGAAATAGAAGACTATTGTGACGTAATAAATTCATTAAAATTTTCCATTCTCTAATTTGTTAGTGGCGTGTACGAAAATAAGTAAAGTTTTTGAGTTTTCGTACTCGTTGTGAAAAGGAAACTTATTAGAAAACTAGCAGCTTAGGACGACAACAGTATATCAGCGAAAAAGTTAATATTTGAAAAGAAGACGAAAGAAATTTAACGGCATATTAACGGTGTCCCTTCGTGGCATTAGCACCTGTGTTGGCCGGACACAGCGGCAGCGACCCATACTTCAACTTTAACGGATTTACGGTGGGCGAGACAACGTCCAAAATTAACGGTGGCCGGGTGAGGCCATCCCTTTTGGCGGTACTTAGGCCAAATATATTTCATTTTACCGGCGGTTGGGCTGCACCGGTGGAGCGGAAGAACCGCACAAGGTCGCAACGTACGGGTGGCTAACCGGCCCCTCGTGTTTTTCTTGTATTATTGGTATCAGGGAGAGGCCCCGCAACGAACGGGTGTACAACCGGCTTTTCGTCACGACCGTCCCAAGATCGCAACAACACGTTTGATTTTTTTAAGGTACCGTTTTATTTGTATTTTTGTATTTTTATATTTTTTTATATTGTATATATTTCTATTTTATCAATTTACCATTTTTGTAATCGAGCGCCGCATAACGGCGAGGTGTCGCGCGCTCGATGTGCATTGTTCTCTCTCCCTCGTCTTTTGTTTCGCGTGGGAAGTTGTGTTTTTTTTTATTTTGTCTAAATTAGGTAAATAAATAAAAAATGAATTATTAAAATTTTTTCGGTTTTGGTGTGATGAGGGGGGAATTCCCATCCTGTGTCGGCGTAGGGTAAGCGGTCCCTTGGTGCCCGCATTCCGGTTCGAAACCGGTGTTTACCACCGAATGAGTTCGGGCGGATGCGTGCACCGGGGCACCTCTCTACCGTTATGATTTGTTTTATTCTTATTTAAAATTTTCTGCTGTTCGTTCCTCAGGTTCCGGCCGACGAATTTCGGCGGAACTTTGGTTATTATTATTATTTGCGTTCCCTCCCCCCCAACTTTCTGCATGATCACGGTGTAAGCCAGGAGCGTCATGCTAGCCTCAAACCCCACGACCTTAGCACTTCTCCGGCGGAGAACGTAGCCGGCAAAAATCACCGTGGAGGCCTCTGCATGCGCTTAGTGATATCTGTATGATGGCAGTAACCATCCTGTAACAGAGTTACAATGTAATAAATACCAAGATATTTTGGTAAACTTACAAAATAGAATCGAAACACAAGAGAGGCAAAATATACCTTCTACGTCTACTAATGGTAGAAGTCAGAGCCTACAAAGTCTAACCAATGACTTCTTTACGGATGAAGAGGAACTTGAGAAAGAAACCCAACCAAGACAAAATAAAGTAAATGTAAATAAAAAGGGGAGACTTTACAAAACGCAATCACCAAGGGTATATTCTAAATTTATAAACTAGCTTAACCTAAAATCAAGTGCTTTTGCAATTGGATCAAGTATGAAACTGTAACTACAATACCTACTTTCAATAAGTTTAAGCCAATTATCTGTAAGCTAACTTCATCCGGTCCAAATTTCCACTAAACATTCGACCACCTTTTAATTTATTTCACTATGATACTACATAAAATATGGCCTGATTTTTGGCACAGGTGTTCACTGTTAGTGCCACAACTCAAATTTATTGCCTTCTAATAAGACAAGTTATATATATTTTATCCAACAGAATACGAATTGGTCTAACTTCACCTAGTTCATATTACCATTAAACATCTGAATTATGTGATATTGATTTTTTCAAATTTTTCAAAAATTTTCGGCGAAAATTTACTACCAACTTCAATTACATGTAATTTTCGGCTCATACAACAGAATTTTTAATTACCACCTGATACAAAATATGTCAGTAATACAGGTTTTTTTCGGCTGAAATTTTCGGCTAACTTCAGTAGCATGGTGATTTTTCCTAAAAAAAAAATCCTAAAAAATTTACATTTTTCTTCTCTTTGACAAAACAATGGCGTGCCGTTGCGATAGTGGATAAAAATCCTGGATTTTTCGGTCCCATCGTTTTAACCAATTACATCACTTAAATTATACAACAGACACGCCACTTTGCATACAAAAAGGTTGAAAAAAATTGAAAAATAATCTGGGATAGAGAAATCCGAGATTTTTATTCGTCGTATGATTCTGTGTTTGAATGGCGCAGTGACATTTGATGGTTGATTAATTAATGCAGATGTTTCTTAATTAACGTGATGTAGTTGGTTAAAACGATGGGATGGAAAATCCAGGATTTTTTACGACTATCGCAACGGCACGCCATTGTTTTGCCAAAGAGAAGAAAAATATTAATTTTTTAGGAATTTTTTTTAGGAAAAATCACCATAAGATCAACTGAATCGATTTAACTTTCTTTTAAATAGTTTCTATATTGTATCTATATTTGTCGATGCGGTTTTTATTCGATCGATTCTACTCGATTTAAATTCCACAAAATGATAAAAAATCATAAAACCGTGTTTTTCGTTGAAATGAAAAGCAAAGAAAAAATATATGTTGTTTTTCGGTCTTGATATGTTCGGCAAAATTGTTGGTCTTGTTCAACGTTAAAATGAGGTTATATTTTGACTCAGAGCCAAAACATGTCGAATGTTATATCTCAGAAATGAGGACTAACTTTGAAATGGAACTAGCACCGTTGAATTCAGCATACTCGAATTAGGTTTACCCCCTTGGTGCCCAGCTTGTCACGAAAAATGTTTGCAATTCAAGCAGAGTGTTATTGGACTTTTTATTCAAATTTGACTCCCAAAGCCCCAAGAGATTTTCTTGAAACTTTTTGCATACTGGCCAATATTTATCTTCAAATATTCGCTTATTAATGCCTTCGAACTCTGAGGTAGTTTAGGAAAGCCAATTATGAATGCAAATACAATCAAACCTTTCACGAGTACATAATAAAAAGTGAAGCTGTGTAGCTGAGACAATATTTCCGATACGCTTATTTTCAAATTTCCTAGGCGGAGAATAGCAAATTTTCAGCAAGATAAATTATTTAGCCATTACTACTTTAACTTATTATATGTTATACTTAGATAATAAATAATTTTTTTTTGTTCCGATATCTATTGTGTTGATCGGATTTATTGAATAGCTATTCATCATCATTGAATTAATCGTTCATCATATAATTGATCTATTTTCACTAATACTAACAAGGAAGGGTCTCCAGGTGTCCGGCTCCGATTTCGATGAAACTTTAATATAATGTAGAGGAGTAGAAAATAAGTGACACGTATTTTTTTAAGTGCCCCATCCCCTTCTAAGGGGGTGAAACCGCCCTTCCTCAAAAACATGAAAAAATCTGCAAGTTTTTTATTCCAAAATAGGTATTTCAGAAACTTACATTATATATTATTTTTTCAAGAATATTGGTACTACCTAGGGGTGAAACTACCCCTACGAAGGGGTTGAAAAATCAAAAAGACTGTCTAAAAAAATCCAAATTGATGCGAAAAAATCTGGAAAAATTTATATTACTCCATAAAAAAAATAAGGTTGACGTAATTGAGGGTTTTTTGAAACCACCCTTTCTCAGGGGGTTAACCATCCCTAGAAACGATTCTGGAAATTTGCTCAGGACATCTGATTTTTTCGACTGAAAGTTCTTTGTCCTTCTCAATTATGATCATTAACATAGATTCTTACCGATATCATTGATGTTTAGGGGTGAAACATCCCCTAACGGGGGTGAAATTTTTTAAAAATTGTTAAAAATTCCAAGAAAATTTCGCAATTTGGTGGAATAATTCTAGAAAAAATATATAAGATCGCGAAATTGGGATGAAGGTTTGCACGTTCAAAAATTTCATGAATCATCCGCTTTGAATGGTTTCAACCGCACTTGAATTTGTGGGTGTAAGAGCGACTCTCCATAATTTTCCCTACAAAACATGAAAAAACCCGAAAGTTTTTTACTATGAAATACGTATATCTCGGAAAGTCAAGATTTTTATTATTTGTTCAAAAATTTTGGAAATCCCGGGATGACACAACTCCTAGGAGGGGGTTGAAAATCGAAAAACTTGCATAAAATACCAATTTGATGCGGGAAATAGTGGAAAAAATAAATATCACTCAACAATGAAAAAGAAGTTTGAGGGATTTAAGGATTTTTTAGACTGGAAGTGTTTTGCTATCCTCCAATATGATGATTATCATCGATTCTTATGACTATCAATGATGTGTGGGGGTTGTCACATACCCTATCGAGAATCTAAAATTTCATAAATTGGTAAGAATTTTAAGAAATTTCTGAAATACGGCCAATTAATTCTAGAAAATATATAAGCTCAAAAATTTCAATCTACAACCTCTTTTAAGGGCCTAACTACCCCTGTTGGAATATCGATAACCAAACGAACTTTTAGGAACATCGTCCCATTTTGCATCAATATTATAGATATTTGAGGATATCAGTGATTATTTTCGTGACTCAAATTCATTTGAGGAATTGGAGCTATACAAAATCTCAAGAATTTCTAATCTATATATAGTTGATATAACACGGAAATGAATTCGTCATAACCAGACTGGTAATTCCCCCCCCCCCCCCCCCATTAATAAATATATATTCTTATATATCTGTAGAATTGTATATATATATATATTTTTCTTAATGACATCGGTTCTTTTTCATTTTCACGAACTAATAAACCTTTATATTATATTGCAAAATGGGACGATGTTCCTAAAAGTTCGTTAGGTTATCGATATTCCAACAGGGGTAGCTAGGCCCTTTAAAGAGGTTGTAGATTGAAATTTTTGAGCTTATGTATTTTCTAGAATTAATTGGCCGCATTTCAGAAATTTCTTAAAATTCTTACCAATTTATGAAATTTTAGATTCTCGATAGGGTAAGTGACAACCCCCACACATCATTGATAGTCATAAGAATCGATGATAATCATCATATTGGAGGATAGCAAAACACTTCCAGTCTAAAAAATCCTTAAATCCCTCAAACTTCTTTTTCATTGTTGAGTGATATTTATTTTTTCCACTATTTCCCGCATCAAATTGGTATTTTATGCAAGTTTTTCGATTTTCGACCCCCTCCTAGGAGTTGTTTCATCCCAGGATTTCCAAAATTTTTGAACAAATAATAAAAATCTTGACTTTCCGAGATACGTACTACATATTAAAATTTCATCGCAATCGGAGCCGGACACCTGGAGACCCTTCCTTGTAAGAAGTATTTTTAGTTTTAGGAAAAACTTCACATTTGTATATAGGAAGTTTTTGCTAAACTATTCCTAATTTTTGTTTTTTATTTCCTAGAAATGATTTAGGAAAAAGTTCACGCGCATCCAATTGACACATACATAATTTTAGGCTCATTATGGATTAATCAAATACCCATTAAATGATGTTGGGTTCTACTCGTTCTTCACCAAATAACATATCAAAATCAATTGACGTACAGATAATTTAAGACTAATTATAGCCTAATTAAATGCCGCATTAAAAAATTTTGGGCTTCGCTTATCCTACACCAATTTTCAGGTGATTTAATTTAGCAGGACCCAAATCGAAAATCGGCCCAAAACCAAAATTATAACACAAATCAAGATCAATTGACATACCAATAATTTAGGCTCATTATGGCCTAATCAAATTTCCTATTAGAAAATTTAGGCTCCTATCGATTTTGACCAAACTTCATTTAGTGGGTCACTTGAACAGGTCATACTTTCGGTTTGAGTTCTGCTACTTTTATATTAAATATTCTGAAGTTTAGTCAAGCTCGAATGGAGCTCAAACATGTTAATTAAAATATTTCATTAAGCCATAATAAGCCTAAAAATATTTGTATGACGATTGATCTTATTTTGCGTTGTAATTTCGGATTTGGTCCGATTTTCAATTTCGGTCCTGCTATAGCTTTTTAATTTAAAGCCTGAATTAATAATTTGCGTTATAATTTCAGTTTGGGTCCGATTTTTTATTTGGGTTCTGCTAGCTTTAAACTAATAAAGCCTAGAACGAGGAAAATAACAAAAAATTTAACATTACAATTCATTTTCCTAAAAATAACTTATAATTTTCTAATTGTTTTTACTTTTCCTAATGCTAGCAACCTATCGTTTTAGTTGGAAGGAATAGAGCCCAACATTTTTTAAAATAGCTTTTAATTAGCCTGAAAATATCCATTCTATATCTCAATGTTCTGCTGTATGGGTGCTGGTATCTTTAGGGATGTGTTATTTTGTTTAGGAAAATAATCCGGGCCAGCGAATTTAAATACAGTTCGTTGTATAACGGATTCAGATTATTTCGCGCCTATTATTAAAATTTTATAAAATATTAGTTTTAAAATTAGAAGCTGTTAAACTATTATATTGCATATACGTGACTCACAATTTATTGATATCATTTGACATAAAAACCAATAAATGTGTATTGCGCAAATTGTAAAGATATTTTGCGAAAGCACATTTTGTTTGGAACACTTGATTTATGTTATATATGAAAATGTCATAAATACACCAACAACAAAAATATTATGACATGAATAATTTTAGATATACGATTATAAATTTCATTCTATTCACTTCACATATAGATATATAGGATAATTTACGACTTTTGCTGCTAGCATTGAATTTATAATATTTTTAATTAAAAAAAAAGTTCATTTACGTTTATTATTATTAATAATAATAATTGTTATTTTTTTCATAAATGCCAAGGTACAAACCATTAAAATATTGATTAAAGTATTATACCATCTTATCATATGCAATCGAAATAGCAATTTATCTATACTCTCTAATAAGGAAGTTTAATCTTGTATACGATACTCATGTAAATACATACCCTCCAAAATAAAAATTAGCATATTTATACGACAAGATATACACACATTAAAAACTAAAATCATTTAATGTTGAGAAAGCGAACATCATACCCATTTGTTTTCATCTTTTCGTTTTTTTTTAAATTACTTGATTTAAGATCTCATAAATTTTACATAAAAAATAAATTTTTTTTCGTCTTATAAATTTTATGGTTTTAAATGATTGTGTACACATAACCACTTAAATATAGCAAAAAAAAAAATGTTACAACAATAACACAAGACGATATAGAATATAATGAAAGGCTGAAATTATAATATCACACCATGAATTTCTAATTACATTTAAAAAGCAGCTTTGGTGTGGAACACTGGACCAGACTTTCAGATTACTCTTACCAAAGTGTCTTAGCATGATTTCAATACTTTCCTTGTTTCCTATTTGGAAGGTAAAACCCCAATAAGAAGAGATAAAATATAAAAGGCGAATCCTTATACTCATGAATTTCATGACCATATCCTTTGAATTTTAATAGCCAACAAATAACCATTTTCCAACTAATAGTTTTTTTTTAGTGTTTGTATATAGTTTAAAACGTATATGCACTATACACAAAAAAAAACTTTATATGGTTTCTTTATATCCTGATAACAGTACACACGACACGGGGGTGTACTTAGAGATGGTGTATCGTATACGATATAAAATGATACAACATACCACACATTTCCTTATCGCTTCATACTCAATATTTTATAAAATGAAGACAGAACAACACAAATTTTTTAATCGTTAAAACTATAAAAATATTAAAAATTATGGTTTGTTTGCTATTAGAAAATAATATTTGCTTTCGACTTAAGACGTGCACACAATGTGTCTTTAATGACTTTTGGGTTTTGATACCAAAAAAAAAGCGTATAATAGATTTTAAAGTTGTGTGCTTTATGGGTGGTTTAATTACTATATAAGGGATGGGTAGATTATTAATTATTTACAGAAATATTAAAGACGATGTAATATAGTTTGTAATTTAAGATTGTATGCCTGGTAGCATTGAGGATTTTTTTTTGTAGGCAGGTTTTTAAGTATTGTAATGCACTACTACTTGCTGAAGATTTTTATCATCATTCTTTATTTGATGCCGCGGTAATCTTGAACTTGAGATAAATTGTTTATCCGGATGGTGGCAGATTGCCAGAGGTATATTATTGGGTGCAAGTGTAATTTTTATAGTCTTTTGAAGAAAATACAAGCATTTATAATAGTCAAAAAATGATGAAAGTATTTTTCAAAACTTTGCTGTAATCTACTCTTTACCCAACTTATTGAAAAAATAATGAGTGGTTATCGGAGTGAAGTTTCTGCCAAAATAACAAAATATACACTGTGTCCTATAAGTACTTAGAATTGAAAAAACACTCAAATATTGAACTTTTATAATAATATCTGAAATTTTTTAATAAACACAAATATTTTACACTAAGTAGCAACGATTTAAGTTTTGAGAAAAGTTTTGAATGAATTTTATAAAATGAATTTTTTTACAACAAAACACACTAAGAATCGCACAGAGGTGATCGAAGTGGTTCTGAACTAGTAATTGATGTAAGAAACAAATCTTAATTATCCACATGCTCGAAAATCTCTGAGATTTTTATTAGTTGAGCCAAAACATCATTGAGTGTAATATGAAAATTCTAAAACATTTGAAATTATTTATCTCGGCCCCTACGGATCGCACAGAGATGATCGAAGTAAATCTTATTTATCCACATGCTCGGAAATTTCTGAGATTTTTATTAGTTGAGCCAAAACATCATTGAGTGTAATATGAAAATTCTTAAACATTTGAAATTATTTATCTCGGCCCCTACGGATGACACAGAGGTGATCGAAGTGGTTCTGAACTAGTAATTGATGTAAGAAACAAATCTTATTTATCCACATGCTCGGAAATCTCTGAGATTTTTATTAGTTGAGCCAAAAAATCGTTCAGTGTAATATGAAAATTCTTAAACATTTGAAATTATTTATCTCGGCACCTACGGATCGCACAGAGGTGATCGAAGTGGTTCTGAACTAGTAATTGATGTAAGAAACAAATCTTATTAATCCACATGCTCGGAAATCTCTGAGATTTTTATTAGTTGAGCCAAAACATCATTGAGTGTAATATGAAAATCCTTAAACATTTGAAATTATTTATCTCGGCCTCTACGGATCACACAGAGACGATCGAAGTGGTTCTGAACTAGTAACTAATGTAAAAAACAAATCTTATTTATCCACATGCTCGGAAATCTCTGAGATTTTTATTAGTTGAGCCAAAACATCATTGAGTGTAATATGAAAATTCTTAAAGATTTGAAATTATTTATCTCAGCCCCTACGGATCGTACAGAGATAATGGAAATGGTTCTGAACTAGTAATTGATGTAAGAAACAAATCTTAATTATCCACATGCTCGAAAATCTCTGAGATTTTTATTAGTTGAGCCAAAACATCGTTGAATGTAATATGAAAATTTGTAAACATTTGAAATTATTTATCTCGGCGCCTGCGGATCGCACAGAGATGATCGAAGTCGTTCTGAACTAGTAAATGATGTAAGAAACAAATCTTATTTATCAACATGCTCGGAAATCTCTGAGATTTTTATTAGTTGAGCCAAAACATCATTGAGTGTAATATGAAAATTCTTAAACATTTGAAATTATTTATCTCGGCCCCCACGGATGACACAGAGGTGATCGAAGTGGTTCTGAACTAGTAATTGATGTAAGAAACAAATCTTATTTATCCACATGCTCGGAAATTTCTGAGATTTTTATTAGTTGAGCCAAAACATCATTGAGTGTAATATGAAAATTCTAAAACATTTGAAATTATTTATCTCGGCCCCTACGGATCGCACAGAGATAATGGAAATGGTTCTGAACTAGTAATTGATGTAAGAAACAAATCTTAATTATCCACATGCTCGGAAATCTCTGAGATTTTTATTAGTTGAGCCAAAACATCGTTGAAAGTAATATGAAAATTTGTAAACATTTGAAATTATTTATCTCGGCACCTACGGATCGCACAGAGGTGATCGAAGTGGTTCTGAACTAGTAATTGATGTAAGAAACAAATCTTATTAATCCACATGCTCGGAAATCTCTGAGATTTTTATTAGTTGAGCCAAAACATCATTGAGTGTAATATGAAAATTCTTAAACATTTGAAATTATTTCTCTCGGCCCCTACGGATCACACCGAGATAGTCGAAATGTTTCTGAACCAGTAATTGATGTAAGAAACAAATCTTATTTATCCACATGCTCGGAAATCTCTGACATTTTTATTAGTTGAGCCAAAACATCATTGAGTGTAATATGAAAATTCTTAAACATTTGAAATTTTTTATCTCGGCCCCTACGGATCACACAGATGTGATCGAAGTGGTTCTGAACTAGTAATTGATGTAAGAAACAAATCTTATTTATCCACATGCTCGGAAATCTCTGACATTTTTGTTATTCGAGACAGAACATCATTGAGTGTAATATGAAAATTCTTAAACATTTGAAATTTTTTATCTCGGCCTCTACGGATCGCACAGAGATGATCGAAGTGGTTCTGAACTAGTAACTAATGTAAAAAACAAATTTTATTTATCCACATGCTCGGAAATCTCTGAGATTTTTATTAGTTGAGCCAAAACATCATTGAGTGTAATATGAAAATTCTTAAACATTTGAAATTATTTATCTCGGCCCCCACGGATGACACAGAGGTGATCGAAGTGGTTCTGAACTAGTAATTGATGTAAGAAACAAATCTTATTTATCCACATGCTCGGAAATTTCTGAGATTTTTATTAGTTGAGCCAAAACATCATTGAGTGTAATATGAAAATTCTAAAACATTTGAAATTATTTATCTCGGCCCCTACGGATCGCACAGAGATAATGGAAATGGTTCTGAACTAGTAATTGATGTAAGAAACAAATCTTAATTATCCACATGCTCGGAAATCTCTGAGATTTTTATTAGTTGAGCCAAAACATCGTTGAAAGTAATATGAAAATTTGTAAACATTTGAAATTATTTATCTCGGCACCTACGGATCGCACAGAGGTGATCGAAGTGGTTCTGAACTAGTAATTGATGTAAGAAACAAATCTTATTAATCCACATGCTCGGAAATCTCTGAGATTTTTATTAGTTGAGCCAAAACATCATTGAGTGTAATATGAAAATTCTTAAACATTTGAAATTATTTCTCTCGGCCCCTACGGATCACACCGAGATAGTCGAAATGTTTCTGAACCAGTAATTGATGTAAGAAACAAATCTTATTTATCCACATGCTCGGAAATCTCTGACATTTTTATTAGTTGAGCCAAAACATCATTGAGTGTAATATGAAAATTCTTAAACATTTGAAATTTTTTATCTCGGCCCCTACGGATCACACAGATGTGATCGAAGTGGTTCTGAACTAGTAATTGATGTAAGAAACAAATCTTATTTATCCACATGCTCGGAAATCTCTGACATTTTTGTTATTCGAGACAGAACATCATTGAGTGTAATATGAAAATCCTTAAACATTTGAAATTATTTCTCTCGGCCCCTACGGATCGCACAGAGATGATCGAAGTAATTTTATTTATCCACATGCTCAGAAATTTCTGAGATTTTTATTAGTTGAGCCAAAACATCGTTGAAAGTAATATGAAAATTTGTAAACATTTGAAATTATTTATCTCGGCACCTACGGATCGCACAGAGGTGATCGAAGTGGTTCTGAACTAGTAATTGATGTAAGAAACAAATCTTATTAATCCACATGCTCGGAAATCTCTGAGATTTTTATTAGTTGAGCCAAAACATCATTGAGTGTAATATGAAAATTCTTAAACATTTGAAATTATTTCTCTCGGCCCCTACGGATCACACCGAGATAGTCGAAGTGTTTCTGAACCAGTAATTGATGTAAGAAACAAATCTTATTTATCCGCATGCTCGGAAATCTCTGACATTTTTATAAGTTGACCCAAAACATCATTGAGTGTAATATGAAAATTCTTAAACATTTGAAATTATTTATCTCGGCCCCTACGGATCGCACAGAGATGATCGAAGTGGTTCTGAACTAGTAACTAATGTAAAAAACAAATCTTATTTATCCACATGCTCGGAAATCTCTGAGATTTTTATTAGTTGAGCCAAAACATCGTTGAGTGTAATATGAAAATCCTTAAACATTTGAAATTATTTATCTCGGCGCCTACGGATCGCACAGATATAATCGAAATGGTTCTGAACTAGTAATTGATGTAAGAAACAAATCTTATTTATCCACATGCTCGGAAATCTCTGACATTTTTGTTATTCGAGACAGAACATCTTTGAGTGTAATATGAAAATTCTTAAACATTTGAAATTTTTTATCTCGGCCCCTACGGATCGCACAGAGATGATCGAAGTGGTTCTGAACTAGTAACTAATGTAAAAAACAAATCTTATTTATCCACATGCTCGGAAATCTCTGAGATTTTTATTAGTTGAGCCAAAACATCATTGAGTGCAATATGAAAATTCTTAAACATTTGAAATTATTTATCTCGGCCCCTACGGATCACACCGAGATAGTCGAAGTGTTTCTGAACTAGTAATTGATGTTAGAAACAAATCTTATTTATCCACATGCTCGGAAATCTCTGACATTTTTATTAGTTGACCCAAAATATCATTGAGTGCAATATGAAAATTCTTAAACATTTGAAATTATTTATCTCGGCCCCTACGGATCACACCGAGATAGTCGAAGTGTTTCTGAACTAGTAATTGATGTTAGAAACAAATCTTATTTATCCACATGCTCGGAAATCTCTGACATTTTTATTAGTTGACCCAAAATATCATTGAGTGTAATATGAAAATTCTTAAAGATTTGAAATTATTTATCTCGGCCCCTACGGATCGCACCGAGATAGTCGAAGTGTTTCTGAACTAGTAATTGATGTAAGAAACAAATCTTATTTATCCACATGCTCGGAAATCTCTGACATTTTTGTTATTCGAGACAGAACATCATTGAGTGTAATATGAAAATCCTTAAACATTTGAAATTATTTCTCTCGGCCCCTACGGATCGCACAGAGATGATCGAAGTAATCTTATTTATCCACATGCTCGGAAATTTCTGAGATTTTTATTAGTTGAGCCAAAACATCGTTGAAAGTAATATGAAAATTTGTAAACATTTGAAATTATTTATCTCGGCCCCTACGGATCACACCGAGATAGTCGAAGTGTTTCTGAACTAGTAATTGATGTTAGAAACAAATCTTATTTATCCACATGCTCGGAAATCTCTGACATTTTTATTAGTTGACCCAAAATATCATTGAGTGCAATATGAAAATTCTTAAACATTTGAAATTATTTATCTCGGCCCCTACGGATCACACCGAGATAGTCGAAGTGTTTCTGAACTAGTAATTGATGTTAGAAACAAATCTTATTTATCCACATGCTCGGAAATCTCTGACATTTTTATTAGTTGACCCAAAATATCATTGAGTGCAATATGAAAATTCTTAAACATTTGAAATTATTTATCTCGGCCCCTACGGATCACACCGAGGTAGTCGAAGTGTTTCTGAACTAGTAATTGATGTTAGAAACAAATCTTATTTATCCACATGCTCGGAAATCTCTGACATTTTTATTAGTTGACCCAAAATATCATTGAGTGTAATATGAAAATTCTTAAAGATTTGAAATTATTTATCTCGGCCCCTACGGATCGCACCGAGATAGTCGAAGTGTTTCTGAACTAGTAATTGATGTAAGAAACAAATCTTATTTATCCACATGCTCGGAAATCTCTGACATTTTTGTTATTCGAGACAGAACATCATTGAGTGTAATATGAAAATCCTTAAACATTTGAAATTATTTCTCTCGGCCCCTACGGATCGCACAGAGATGATCGAAGTAATTTTATTTATCCACATGCTCGGAAATTTCTGAGATTTTTATTAGTTGAGCCAAAACATCGTTGAAAGTAATATGAAAATTTGTAAACATTTGAAATTATTTATCTCGGCACCTACGGATCGCACAGAGGTGATCGAAGTGGTTCTGAACTAGTAATTGATGTAAGAAACAAATCTTATTAATCCACATGCTCGGAAATCACTGAGATTTTTATTAGTTGAGCCAAAACATCATTGAGTGTAATATGAAAATTCTTAAACATTTGAAATTATTTCTCTCGGCCCCTACGGATCGCACAGAGATAATGGAAATGGTTCTGAACTAGTAATTGATGTAAGAAACAAATCTTAATTATCCACATGCTCGGAAATCTCTGAGATTTTTATTAGTTGAGCCAAAACATCGTTGAAAGTAATATGAAAATTTGTAAACATTTGAAATTATTTATCTCGGCACCTACGGATCGCACAGAGGTGATCGAAGTGGTTCTGAACTAGTAATTGATGTAAGAAACAAATCTTATTAATCCACATGCTCGGAAATCACTGAGATTTTTATTAGTTGAGCCAAAACATCATTGAGTGTAATATGAAAATTCTTAAACATTTGAAATTATTTCTCTCGGCCCCTACGGATCACACCGAGATAGTCGAAGTGTTTCTGAACCAGTAATTGATGTAAGAAACAAATCTTATTTATCCGCATGCTCGGAAATCTCTGACATTTTTATTAGTTGACCCAAAACATCATTGAGTGTAATATGAAAATTCTTAAACATTTGAAATTATTTATCTCGGCCCCTACGGATCGCACAGAGATGATCGAAGTGGTTCTGAACTAGTAACTAATGTAAAAAACAAATCTTATTTATCCACATGCTCGGAAATCTCTGAGATTTTTATTAGTTGAGCCAAAACATCGTTGAGTGTAATATGAAAATCCTTAAACATTTGAAATTATTTATCTCGGCGCCTACGGATCGCACAGATATAATCGAAATGGTTCTGAACTAGTAATTGATGTAAGAAACAAATCTTATTTATCCACATGCTCGGAAATCTCTGACATTTTTGTTATTCGAGACAGAACATCTTTGAGTGTAATATGAAAATTCTTAAACATTTGAAATTTTTTATCTCGGCCCCTACGGATCGCACAGAGATGATCGAAGTGGTTCTGAACTAGTAACTAAT
Organism: Nephrotoma appendiculata; assembly: GCA_947310385.1. NCBI lineage: Eukaryota > Metazoa > Arthropoda > Insecta > Diptera > Tipulidae > Nephrotoma > Nephrotoma appendiculata. Next base: position 281,387,526 of record OX371223.1, read on the forward strand.
GTAAAAAACAAATCTTATTTATCCACATGCTCGGAAATCTCTGAGATTTTTATTAGTTGAGCCAAAACATCATTGAGTGCAATATGAAAATTCTTAAACATTTGAAATTATTTATCTCGGCCCCTACGGATCACACCGAGATAGTCGAAGTGTTTCTGAACTAGTAATTGATGTTAGAAACAAATCTTATTTATCCACATGCTCGGAAATCTCTGACATTTTTATTAGTTGACCCAAAATATCATTGAGTGCAATATGAAAATTCTTAAACATTTGAAATTATTTATCTCGGCCCCTACGGATCACACCGAGATAGTCGAAGTGTTTCTGAACTAGTAATTGATGTAAGAAACAAATCTTATTTATCCACATGCTCGGAAATCTCTGACATTTTTGTTATTCGAGACAGAACATCATTGAGTGTAATATGAAAATCCTTAAACATTTGAAATTATTTCTCTCGGCCCCTACGGATCGCACAGAGATGATCGAAGTAATCTTATTTATCCACATGCTCGGAAATTTCTGAGATTTTTATTAGTTGAGCCAAAACATCGTTGAAAGTAATATGAAAATTTGTAAACATTTGAAATTATTTATCTCGGCACCTACGGATCGCACAGAGGTGATCGAAGTGGTTCTGAACTAGTAATTGATGTAAGAAACAAATCTTATTAATCCACATGCTCGGAAATCACTGAGATTTTTATTAGTTGAGCCAAAACATCATTGAGTGTAATATGAAAATTCTTAAACATTTGAAATTATTTCTCTCGGCCCCTACGGATCGCACAGAGATAATGGAAATGGTTCTGAACTAGTAATTGATGTAAGAAACAAATCTTAATTATCCACATGCTCGGAAATCTCTGAGATTTTTATTAGTTGAGCCTAAACATCGTTGAAAGTAATATGAAAATTTGTAAACATTTGAAATTATTTATCTCGGCACCTACGGATCGCACAGAGGTGATCGAAGTGGTTCTGAACTAGTAATTGATGTAAGAAACAAATCTTATTAATCCACATGCTCGGAAATCTCTGAGATTTTTATTAGTTGAGCCAAAACATCATTGAGTGTAATATGAAAATTCTTAAACATTTGAAATTATTTCTCTCGGCCCCTACGGATCACACCGAGATAGTCGAAGTGTTTCTGAACCAGTAATTGATGTAAGAAACAAATCTTATTTATCCGCATGCTCGGAAATCTCTGACATTTTTATTAGTTGACCCAAAACATCATTGAGTGTAATATGAAAATTCTTAAACATTTGAAATTATTTATCTCGGCCCCTACGGATCGCACAGAGATGATCGAAGTGGTTCTGAACTAGTAACTAATGTAAAAAACAAATCTTATTTATCCACATGCTCGGAAATCTCTGAGATTTTTATTAGTTGAGCCAAAACATCGTTGAGTGTAATATGAAAATCCTTAAACATTTGAAATTATTTATCTCGGCGCCTACGGATCGCACAGATATAATCGAAATGGTTCTGAACTAGTAATTGATGTAAGAAACAAATCTTATTTATCCACATGCTCGGAAATCTCTGACATTTTTGTTATTCGAGACAGAACATCTTTGAGTGTAATATGAAAATTCTTAAACATTTGAAATTTTTTATCTCGGCCCCTACGGATCGCACAGAGATGATCGAAGTGGTTCTGAACTAGTAACTAATGTAAAAAACAAATCTTATTTATCCACGTGCTCGGAAATCTCTGAGATTTTTATTAGTTGAGCCAAAACATCATTGAGTGCAATATGAAAATTCTAAAACATTTGAAATTATTTATCTCGGCCTCTACGGATCGCACAGAGATGATCGAAGTAAATCTTATTTATCCACATGCTCGGAAATCTCTGAGATTTTTATTAGTTGAGCCAAAACATCATTGAGTGCAATATGAAAATTCTAAAACATTTGAAATTTTTTATCTCGGCCCCTACGGATCGCACAGAGATGATCGAAGTGGTTCTGAACTAGTAACTAATGTAAAAAACAAATTTTATTTATCCACATGCTCGGAAATCTCTGAGATTTTTATTAGTTGAGCCAAAACATCATTGAGTGCAATATGAAAATTCTTAAACATTTGAAATTATTTATCTCGGCCCCTACGGATCACACCGAGATAGTCGAAGTGTTTCTGAACTAGTAATTGATGTAAGAAACAAATCTTATTTATCCACATGCTCGGAAATCTCTGAGATTTTTATTAGTTGAGCCAAAACATCATTGAGTGCAATATGAAAATTCTAAAACATTTGAAATTATTTATCTCGGCCTCTACGGATCACACAGAGACGATCGAAGTGGTTCTGAACCAGTAACTAATGTAAAAAACAAATCTTATTTATCCACATGCTCGGAAATCTCTAAGATTTTTATTAGTTGAGCCAAAACATCATTGAGTGTAATATGAAAATTCTTAAAGATTTGAAATTATTTATCTCAGCCCCTACGGATCGTACAGAGATAATGGAAATGGTTCTGAACTAGTAATTGATGTAAGAAACAAATCTTAATTATCCACATGCTCGAAAATCTCTGAGATTTTTATTAGTTGAGCCAAAACATCGTTGAATGTAATATGAAAATTTGTAAACATTTGAAATTATTTATCTCGGCGCCTGCGGATCGCACAGAGATGATCGAAGTCGTTCTGAACTAGTAAATGATGTAAGAAACAAATCTTATTTATCAACATGCTCGGAAATCTCTGAGATTTTTATTAGTTGAGCCAAAACATCATTGAGTGTAATATGAAAATTCTTAAACATTTGAAATTATTTATCTCGGCCCCCACGGATGACACAGAGGTGATCGAAGTGGTTCTGAACTAGTAATTGATGTAAGAAACAAATCTTAATTATCCACATGCTCGGAAATCTCTGAGATTTTTATTAGTTGAGCCAAAACATCGTTGAAAGTAATATGAAAATTTGTAAACATTTGAAATTATTTATCTCGGCACCTACGGATCGCACAGAGGTGATCGAAGTGGTTCTGAACTAGTAATTGATGTAAGAAACAAATCTTATTAATCCACATGCTCGGAAATCTCTGAGATTTTTATTAGTTGAGCCAAAACATCATTGAGTGTAATATGAAAATTCTTAAACATTTGAAATTATTTCTCTCGGCCCCTACGGATCGCACCGAGATAGTCTAAGTGTTTCTGAACCAGTAATTGATGTAAGAAACAAATCTTATTTATCCACATGCTCGGAAATCTCTGACATTTTTATTAGTTGACCCAAAACATCATTGAGTGTAATATGAAAATTCTTAAACATTTGAAATTTTTTATCTCGGCCCCTACGGATCACACAGATGTGATCGAAGTGGTTCTGAACTAGTAATTGATGTAAGAAACAAATCTTATTTATCCACGTGCTCGGAAATCTCTGACATTTTTGTTATTCGAGACAGAACATCATTGAGTGTAATATGAAAATCCTTAAACATTTGAAATTTTTTATCTCGGCCCATACGGATCACACAGAGATGATCGAAGTGGTTCTGAACTAGTAATTGATGTAAGAAACAAATCTTATTTATCCACGTGCTCGGAAATCTCTGACATTTTTGTTATTCGAGACAGAACATCTTTGAGTGTAATATGCAAATTCTTAAACATTTGAAATTATTTATCTCGGCCCCTACGGATCGCACAGAGATGATCGAAGTGGTTCTGAACTAGTAACTAATGTAAAAAACAAATCTTATTTATCCACATGCTCGGAAATCTCTGAGATTTTTATTAGTTGAGCCAAAACATCGTTGAGTGTAATATGAAAATCCTTAAACATTTGAAATTATTTATCTCGGCGCCTACGGATCGCACAGATATAATCGAAATGGTTCTGAACTAGTAATTGATGTAAGAAACAAATCTTATTTATCCACATGCTCGGAAATCTCTGACATTTTTGTTATTCGAGACAGAACATCTTTGAGTGTAATATGAAAATTCTTAAACATTTGAAATATTTTATCTCGACCCCTACGGATCGCACAGAGATGATCGAAGTGGTTCTGAACTAGTAACTAATGTAAAAAACAAATCTTATTTATCCACATGCTCGGAAATCTCTGAGATTTTTATTAGTTGAGCCAAAACATCATTGAGTGCAATATGAAAATTCTTAAAGATTTGAAATTATTTATCTCGGCCCCTACGGATCGCACCGAGATAGTCGAAGTGTTTCTGAACTAGTAATTGATGTAAGAAACAAATCTTATTTATCCACATGCTCGGAAATCTCTGACATTTTTGTTATTCGAGACAGAACATCATTGAGTGTAATATGAATATCCTTAAACATTTGAAATTATTTCTCTCGGCCCCTACGGATCGCACAGAGATGATCGAAGTAATCTTATTTATCCACATGCTCGGAAATTTCTGAGATTTTTATTAGTTGAGCCAAAACATCATTGAGTGTAATATGAAAATTCTAAAACATTTGAAATTATTTATCTCAGCCCCTACGGATCGCACAGAGATAATGGAAATGGTTCTGAACTAGTAATTGATGTAAGAAACAAATCTTAATTATCCACATGCTCGGAAATCTCTGAGATTTTTATTAGTTGAGCCAAAACATCGTTGAAAGTAATATGAAAATTTGTAAACATTTGAAATTATTTATCTCGGCACCTACGGATCGCACAGAGGTGATCGAAGTGGTTCTGAACTAGTAATTGATGTAAGAAACAAATCTTATTAATCCACATGCTCGGAAATCTCTGAGATTTTTATTAGTTGAGCCAAAACATCATTGAGTGTAATATGAAAATTCTTAAACATTTGAAATTATTTCTCTCGGCCCCTACGGATCACACCGAGATAGTCGAAGTGTTTCTGAACCAGTAATTGATGTAAGAAACAAATCTTATTTATCCACATGCTCGGAAATCTCTGACATTTTTATTAGTTGACCCAAAACATCATTGAGTGTAATATGAAAATTCTTAAACATTTGAAATTATTTATCTCGGCCCCTACGGATCGCACAGAGATGATCGAAGTGGTTCTGAACTAGTAACTAATGTAAAAAACAAATCTTATTTATCCACATGCTCGGAAATCTCTGAGATTTTTATTAGTTGAGCCAAAACATCATTGAGTGCAATATGAAAATTCTAAAACATTTGAAATTATTTATCTCGGCCTCTACGGATCGCACAGAGATGATCGAAGTAAATCTTATTTATCCACATGCTCGGAAATCTCTGAGATTTTTATTAGTTGAGCCAAAACATCGTTGAGTGTAATATGAAAATTCTTAAACATTTGAAATTATTTATCTCGGCGCCTACGGATCGCACAGAGATAATCGAAATGGTTCTGAACTAGTAACTAATGTAAACAACAAATCTTATTTATCCACATGCTCGGAAATCTGTGACATTTTTATTAGTTGAGCCAAAACATCTTTGAGTGTAATATGCAAATTCTTAAACATTTGAAATTATTTATCTCGGCCCCTACGGATCGCACAGAGATGATCGAAGTGGTTCTGAACTAGTAACTAATGTAAAAAACAAATCTTATTTATCCACATGCTCGGAAATCTCTGAGATTTTTATTAGTTGAGCCAAAACATCGTTGAGTGTAATATGAAAATCCTTAAACATTTGAAATTATTTATCTCGGCGCCTACGGATCGCACAGATATAATCGAAATGGTTCTGAACTAGTAATTGATGTAAGAAACAAATCTTATTTATCCACATGCTCGGAAATCTCTGACATTTTTGTTATTCGAGACAGAACATCTTTGAGTGTAATATGAAAATTCTTAAACATTTGAAATATTTTATCTCGACCCCTACGGATCGCACAGAGATGATCGAAGTGGTTCTGAACTAGTAACTAATGTAAAAAACAAATCTTATTTATCCACATGCTCGGAAATCTCTGAGATTTTTATTAGTTGAGCCAAAACATCATTGAGTGCAATATGAAAATTCTTAAAGATTTGAAATTATTTATCTCGGCCCCTACGGATCGCACCGAGATAGTCGAAGTGTTTCTGAACTAGTAATTGATGTAAGAAACAAATCTTATTTATCCACATGCTCGGAAATCTCTGACATTTTTGTTATTCGAGACAGAACATCATTGAGTGTAATATGAAAATCCTTAAACATTTGAAATTATTTCTCTCGGCCCCTACGGATCGCACAGAGATGATCGAAGTAATCTTATTTATCCACATGCTCGGAAATTTCTGAGATTTTTATTAGTTGAGCCAAAACATCATTGAGTGTAATATGAAAATTCTAAAACATTTGAAATTATTTATCTCAGCCCCTACGGATCGCACAGAGATAATGGAAATGGTTCTGAACTAGTAATTGATGTAAGAAACAAATCTTAATTATCCACATGCTCGGAAATCTCTGAGATTTTTATTAGTTGAGCCAAAACATCGTTGAAAGTAATATGAAAATTTGTAAACATTTGAAATTATTTATCTCGGCACCTACGGATCGCACAGAGGTGATCGAAGTGGTTCTGAACTAGTAATTGATGTAAGAAACAAATCTTATTAATCCACATGCTCGGAAATCTCTGAGATTTTTATTAGTTGAGCCAAAACATCATTGAGTGTAATATGAAAATTCTTAAACATTTGAAATTATTTCTCTCGGCCCCTACGGATCACACCGAGATAGTCGAAGTGTTTCTGAACCAGTAATTGATGTAAGAAACAAATCTTATTTATCCACATGCTCGGAAATCTCTGACATTTTTATTAGTTGACCCAAAACATCATTGAGTGTAATATGAAAATTCTTAAACATTTGAAATTATTTATCTCGGCCCCTACGGATCGCACAGAGATGATCGAAGTGGTTCTGAACTAGTAACTAATGTAAAAAACAAATCTTATTTATCCACATGCTCGGAAATCTCTGAGATTTTTATTAGTTGAGCCAAAACATCATTGAGTGCAATATGAAAATTCTAAAACATTTGAAATTATTTATCTCGGCCTCTACGGATCGCACAGAGATGATCGAAGTAAATCTTATTTATCCACATGCTCGGAAATCTCTGAGATTTTTATTAGTTGAGCCAAAACATCGTTGAGTGTAATATGAAAATTCTTAAACATTTGAAATTATTTATCTCGGCGCCTACGGATCGCACAGAGATAATCGAAATGGTTCTGAACTAGTAACTAATGTAAACAACAAATCTTATTTATCCACATGCTCGGAAATCTGTGACATTTTTATTAGTTGAGCCAAAACATCATTGAGTGTAATATGAAAATTCTTAAAGATTTGAAATTATTTATCTCAGCCCCTACGGATCGCACAGAGATAATGGAAATGGTTCTGAATTAGTAATTGATGTAAGAAACAAATCTTAATTATCCACATGCTCGAAAATCTCTGAGATTTTTATTAGTTGAGCAAAAACATCATTGAGTGTAATATGAAAATTCTAAAACATTTGAAATTATTTATCTCGGCCCCTACGGATCGCACAGAGGTGATCGAAGTGGTTCTGAACTAGTAATTGATGTAAGAAACAAATCTTATTAATCCACATGCTCGGAAATCTCTGAGATTTTTATTAGTTGAGCCAAAACATCGTTGAATGTAATATGAAAATTTGTAAACATTTGAAATTATTTATCTCGGCGCCTGCGGATCGCACAGAGATGATCGAAGTCGTTCTGAACTAGTAAATGATGTAAGAAACAAATCTTATTTATCAACATGCTCGGAAATCTCTGAGATTTTTATTAGTTGAGCCAAAACATCATTGAGTGTAATATGAAAATTCTTAAACATTTGAAATTATTTATCTCGGCCCCCACGGATGACACAGAGGTGATCGAAGTGGTTCTGAACTAGTAATTGATGTAAGAAACAAATCTTAATTATCCACATGCTCGGAAATCTCTGAGATTTTTATTAGTTGAGCCAAAACATCGTTGAAAGTAATATGAAAATTTGTAAACATTTGAAATTATTTATCTCGGCACCTACGGATCGCACAGAGGTGATCGAAGTGGTTCTGAACTAGTAATTGATGTAAGAAACAAATCTTATTAATCCACAAGCTCGGAAATCTCTGACATTTTTATTAGTTGAGCCAAAACATCATTGAGTGTAATATGAAAATTCTTAAACATTTGAAATTATTTCTCTCGGCCCCTACGGATCACACCGAGATAGTCGAAGTGTTTCTGAACCAGTAATTGATGTAAGAAACAAATCTTATTTATCCACATGCTCGGAAATCTCTGACATTTTTATTAGTTGACCCAAAACATCATTGAGTGTAATATGAAAATTCTTAAACATTTGAAATTTTTTATCTCGGCCCCTACGGATCGCACAGAGATGATCGAAGTGGTTCTGAACTAGTAACTAATGTAAAAAACAAATTTTATTTATCCACATGCTCGGAAATCTCTGAGATTTTTATTAGTTGAGCCAAAACATCATTGAGTGCAATATGAAAATTCTTAAACATTTGAAATTATTTATCTCGGCCCCTACGGATCGCACCGAGATAGTCGAAGTGTTTCTGAACTAGTAATTGATGTAAGAAACAAATCTTATTTATCCACGTGCTCGGAAATCTCTGACATTTTTGTTATTCGAGACAGAACATCTTTGAGTGTAATATGCAAATTCTTAAACATTTGAAATTATTTATCTCGGCCCCTACGGATCGCACAGAGATGATCGAAGTGGTTCTGAACTAGTAACTAATGTAAAAAACAAATCTAATTTATCCACATGCTCGGAAATCTCTGAGATTTTTATTAGTTGAGCCAAAACATCGTTGAGTGTAATATGAAAATCCTTAAACATTTGAAATTATTTATCTCGGCGCCTACGGATCGCACAGATATAATCGAAATGGTTCTGAACTAGTAATTGATGTAAGAAACAAATCTTATTTATCCACATGCTCGGAAATCTCTGACATTTTTGTTATTCGAGACAGAACATCTTTGAGTGTAATATGAAAATTCTTAAACATTTGAAATTTTTTATCTCGGCCCCTACGGATCGCACAGAGATGATCGAAGTGGTTCTGAACTAGTAACTAATGTAAAAAACAAATCTTATTTATCCACATGCTCGGAAATCTCTGAGATTTTTATTAGTTGAGCCAAAACATCATTGAGTGCAATATGAAAATTCTTAAACATTTGAAATTATTTATCTCGGCCCATACGGATCACACCGAGATAGTCGAAGTGTTTCTGAACCAGTAATTGATGTAAGAAACAAATTTTATTTATCCACATGCTCGGAAATCTCTGACATTTTTATTAGTTGAGCCAAAATATCTTTGAGTGTAATATGCAAGTTCTTAAACATTTGAAATGTTTTATCTCGGCCCCTACAGATCGCACAGAGGTGATCGAAGTGGTTCTGAACTAGTAATTGATGTAAAAAACAAATCTTATTTATCCACATGCTCGAAAATCTCTGAGATTTTTATTAATTGAGCCAAAACATCATTGAGTGCAATATGAAAATTCTTAAACATTTGAAATTATTTATCTCGGCCCCTACGGATCGCACAGAGATAATCGAAATGTTGAATAGGTTTGTTTGCAATCAAACGGTTCATTTTTCCTGCACAACTTTTCATTTTCACGCAGCGTCGGTGAGCAGTAACAAGTTAGATAATTTTGATTAAAAATATCTGTTCGGAAGCGGATCAAATCGTTTGTTGATTGACCCAGATCGAAAAGTAAATAACCATGTTGTTTTGAGGTTGCTTCATTATATACCCTCATAAGAACTATAGAATTTTCAGGGTATATTTGTCGGACTTATCGCGCGGATTTGTAAAAACTACAAGATATTTACAATTAAGCGACATATCACGACAATATTTAGCCTGATGAAATACATTTTGAGTCACTAAAACCACGGATAGGTTATTATGATGTGACCCTTTTGTAAACAGTTCACAAATCATTTTATTATAAGCCTCCGTCATTAGATCATCTAATATGATCAGAGAGCCGTCTTCAATATTTTCAAATGTTTCGGCTACATTTTTCAAAATTTCTATTTGGTTTGTCTTATATATATCTTTCGGTATAACTTTTGCTATATACCATTACACCATAAAACTTTTTTAATTTTAAATGTTTTAATAAAGCTAACACGAAGGTTGTTTTACCACAACCCGAAGGCCCTGCAACTATCATTGTAAATGGCTGAATTATATTCATCACTCGACAGATTGTGCCTCAATACAAGGTTAGTAAATAGTAATAACTTATAATACAACTAGAGTACTTCCTTTTATAGATTTTAAAACTTTTCCACCACTACACAATTACGTAATATTATAAATGTATGTTTTTCCCGCAATTTACTGATAAAATTTTAGCTGATGTTATAAAGAATTACTGACGCATTTTAAATAAACTATTAATAGAATGTAATGCACAGCCCAACAAAACATAACAATGTGTAAAAACCACATTTAATTCCAATATATTGGTAACAAGTTAGGTCACATGGAAAATAATAAAATAAACACCTTTATAAAACGTGGTTGTGGTTGTAAAATTGCTGTATAAGAGTATCCGATTTAAGGTCGATGAATTTATTAATATTTTCACCGAGTGTCTTAAGGAACAACAACTTGAATCGCGTTTTTTTTAAATATGATGACATGGTGATAAATCGATCCTATACCCAGTACGAAAAATTAATATCACGAATACTCCTTTTGGTGACAGGGTTAGAGTCCATCTATTAAATGGTATACACTCACTTTCGGGGCCCTTATCAAAAAAAAACAATACATAAATATAAAAAACAACATCTTATTAATAAATTATTGAAAGTGCTCAAAATGAAAAACATAGCACTAGTTGTCAAGGAGCGTGCTGCTGAAGGGCCATACTTAAGAATAAATATCGAGTTCGACATAATCAAGAATACAGATAGTGATAATTATCACGAGTCTGATAGTAATTCATCTACTCAAGAAGAAATCGAAACTGAAATTTAATTTTTTTAAATAAATTTATTTTAAAATTAAACTTATTTTTTTATTTTATTCATTTTCTTCATCTTATTCTTCTTCCTCATCTTCTTCTTCATTTTCTTTATTATTATTATTATTATCATCATTATTTTTATTATACATAATTTTCCAATATTCGTGTTCCACGTCTTTACTCTTCACTGTGTCATCTCGGTAGCAACAGCGCTCTTCACGCACTTCACACACCGCACTCTGAACCATGAGAACTCGCGTACAAAATAATTTTCCTCCTCATGTGTTAAAAAGTCCCTGAATAACCACACATTTAAGTCTTCAACGCCCCCTTGGTTTGTACCATAAGTTGCCCAGATACATCGTAGACACATGGGGAAATACAGTAGCACGAAAACCAGGTATCCTTTTCGTGCTGGTTTGAGGGCCATCTCAACCTGTGCTGCCAGCAATTCCAATTCCAGAGGTTCGTTACTGGTTCGGATTAGCTCCATTGCTGCCATATAGGCGTTTTTCACTATATTATTTTTCACTAAGGTTTGTAAACTTTCTGGATTATTTCTTTAAATATAATACATATAATATTTTTACGTGTGGCTTTGTACAAAACACTCTTGTAACTAATTCTTAAACTGAATAGAATATTATATATATACACGCATATAATATAGGGCAATAAATTGATAAGCAACAAAGTAGTCTCAAAAATATTATCATATGATAACGTTTGTTTTTTGGTTTTTTACAAATAGATACGTAGTAATTTCATAACAAGTTATTATATAAACCACTGATTAGTAACTCATAACAAAGTAATACTAAACATATTTTATTTTTACTGATAGTAATGTGCAACAAAGTAGTCTCAAAAATATTTTCAATTTATATTTTGTTATCTTATAAGGTTCTTATCAGCTAACCCCATGACCCCTGACCTTTGACCTATGACCTTTGACCCCTGCCATTTGACCTTTGACCCGTGACCTTTGACCCCTGACCTTTGACCTATGACCTATGACCTATGACCTTTGACACCTGACCTTTGACCTTTGACCTTTGACCTATGACCTTTTACCTTTGACCTTTGACCCCGGAAGTTTGACATTTGACCTATGACCTTTGACCTTTGACCGTGACCTCTGACCTTTGACCTTTAACCTTTGTCCTTTGACCTTTAACCTATGACGTCACAGTCACCTTGGACTCAAGTCTCCCATTACTACTTATACCAAAAATCAATTATTTCCGATGTATAATTATTTTTAAAAAAGATTGCTTATATTTCCCATTTTTTTCCCTAACTATTGTAAAACGATCTATGATCACAATATAGTGATATTGTAAGAAATGTTTTGTTTTTAGAAGACACTGACAAATAGAAATTCATGTTTCAATTTTTGATATTGATGAATTTTGTAAAAACAATATTATTAGAAAATTGGCTATCAGAACTGAACCTTGTGGGACATCAGGTGTCCTACAAGGTTCAGTTCTTGGGCCAATTCTATTTTTAATATATATATACATTCATTAAACCTACATGGCTGTATAACAGCTTTTGCGGATGACACTGTAATTTCATACACAAATGTATCTTTAGATGGGTTATTTAATGATATGCAGAAGATTTAAAATATTTTAGCAAATGGTTTAATATGCATTCATTAGTATTGAGCGAGAAAATGCGTTTCTATGACATTTAATATCTATAACTATCGAACTACGTCTAATGCTCTTCTAAATTTAAGTAAAATTCCAGTGTTGATTGTAACAATTTTCAATGTATAAATACGTGCGCTGATCTTAAACGAGTAGATAATTACAAGTATTTAAGTTTATGGCTGGACAAATATTTAGATTTTAAAAACATTTTGAAGAAATTCAGTCTAAAATTTTCATTGGTATTAGAAAACTATATCTGTTACGTAATATCGAGCCCAAAAAAGTTTTAAATTGTTTATATTTTCCTTTAATTAATTGTCATTTGGAGTACGGTATTGCAGCGTGGGGTGGTTCATTAAAAAAAAAAACGTTAGTTTACTTGTCAAAATGCAAAAGTATGCAATAAGAGTAATTCATTTAAAAAAAGAACTGATTCAGTCTCCTGTTTATTTGCGAAACGTAATATTCTACCACTACGTAAGCTTTATGTTTATAAAGAATTGAAGATATTTTATAAAATATCGAGCTATTTGAAGTATATTAAGCCTTAAAATTATAATACGGGTTCTTCGGAATGTTTGGTTCCTTTCACGAGTAAGGGACGTTGAAAGAAATGTTTTCATTATAAGGCACCATTTCTGTTCAATAAACTGCCCTTGGTAATTAGATCGGCACCTATATCTAAATTTTTCAAATAGCCTTAGAAATTGGGTAATGGAGATTTCTGATATTGAACGTTGGTTGTAACCTTGTAATTGTGTAATAATATAATTCTAAGTTTCTCTGAGTTGCCCCTTATTTCTATATTATGACTGGCTGACCCGGTGAACTTTTTCTCGCCCCAAATTACTTTGTCCGAGCAAACACTTTTGACCTTCACAAAAATTGTTTTTGATGAGAGAGAAATCAAACAACTCAACTCAATTCTCAATAGACGTTTGAGTTAGACGATTGAGTGGCCATTCCAATCACTTTTTCATCGAATTCAACACTAAAGGTAGGTTTATGGTTCGTTCGTTCGGTCATTTGTTCGACCAATCATCTTTTGTACAAAAATCCAAAATCGTCATTTTTGAACAATATGATTGGTGGACAAAATTGTCAGAATGAACGAATGAACGCAACCATAAAGGCGGCATAATGTATTGAAAAGTGAATAAAAGGTTGATTTAAACTTAGGCTATCAAAAATTTAGTTGTTTTTTGCAAATTGACTATGTGATTTGTTAATCGTCATAGCGAGCCCCAAAAGAACGTGGAACTGAATGCACTTGTTTTTATTTACATAGAAGAGGATAATATTACCAAAATTCTACACAACTTATATTTATAGTAGTTCACAACCAACGCCATCTATTGAAAATAATCCAAAGTGGTTATTTAAATGAATGATCTATGTCCAAATACAATTTTTGGTCAGTGGTGTTAAGTGGATTTTCATACAAAATTCCTCTACAAAACGCAATTCTCGATTTTCCGATTTTTTTTTTGATTTTTCGGTTTTCCTTTGGGTTCCGATTTTTTTAAGTTTACGGATTTTCTTTTGAGTTTTTCAAAATTTTCTTTTTTCCTAAGCCGCCACTGTATTGAAACGGACAATGCACAAAAAGAATCATTCATATTGATCGTGTTGTTCTCGAGTTTTTGCGTGACTAACGCATGGCAATTGATTTTTATATTAATAGATAGATAGATAGATATAGAAAATAAATAGATAAAATAAATAGATTGAATAAAAAGCAAAATAGTAGTTTGGATGCAGCCTCCGGTGGGATTCGAATCCAGTATCTCCCAAACCAAGGGCCGAAGGTTTATCCACTACACCACCTCTCTCATAAAAAATGTGCATACAAAATTCATACAAAAATTATTTTTTATTCGATTTTCCGGGTTTTCCGACTTTTCCGGTGGATTTTTTCAAAAATTTCTTTCGTAAGAACGATCTCCTGGTAATTGCAAACACAACAAAAAAGATTGAGACTTAGATATTAATCGTATAGTATGAATCAGAATTTTTATCTAAAAACTACTTGTTAGTTTCTAAAAATTCTTACTTTTATTTTATTTTATTGTATACTTTTTCAATTTTTCAAACAAATATTATTTAAATAGCTAAATTGTACGATTAAGAAACCATTCAAATGTATATAAAATGAAATTAATAAATAAATAAAAATAAATAAAATTATTTAAAAATTTCATAAAATTGCCTATATTGCACACAACTGTATAAGCTTGCGTTACTTTTCTCTTATTTACAAAATTTTATGCGATATTTGGAATTTTTGTAATTAAGGGATTTTTTAATTGGAGTCGGATCTGGCTAATATTTTGAAAAGTATATAGCATTTTCAGAAAAACGATCAAAAAAAAAACATTGTAAATTAAATTTGAAACAAAATTATTTCAGATCATTTTTTAAATTTTCTGGAAATGACAAGTTATGATAAAAAAATTATTTCACCAAAATTCGGTCCATGCGGTTTGGCCATTCGGAATAAAAATTCATACTTAATCTTTTTCATTAATTGAGAGAACCTTGCGAAATTAGGTAAAAACCTGTATAATGGAAGTGGCGGCTTCAATGAAATCTTTTCAATTCTTGCAATGATGTTGAAAAATTTAGAATTTACAAAAAAACGACGTAGAGTTGAAAGATTTAAATAAATTTAAAGACTAATTTTGAATCCGATGGCGAGTTGACATTGTTGGTTTTCTCATATTTAAACAGGGACTTTGTTATTTTTTTATTATACAAGACCATTTTACTAAAAATCCAGTAAATTCAATTTTTCTACAAACACATTCCTAATAAAAGAATAATTTTAATTTTCGGTTTTCATAAATTCATCGATTTCATGAAATTTGTGACTATTTTACTAGCTGAGGCAAGAATCCTTTTGATACTCAATCGATTCCTTTGAAATTGATGACAAAACGATTTCGATTAAAATTCTAAACTGAGGAGCAAGGTCCTTTCTGTTGCTAGTTATTGTTGTGGTTGGTGCTCTGTTTGGTACCCTTTCTACTTTCTACCTTTTCTCTTATGTAATTTGAAAACTAATTCCTAAGAATAGGGAATTAGCAGATCTAACATGATACATTCACTGTCAATAAAGATTGGTTCAATTTTTTATTTTTTTTTTTCAATCTTCAAACTAAAACTAAATTTTAAACCAATATCTTTTATTTCAGAAAATATGCGGACATGGCTTTTTATGCGGTTGATATTTTAAAACTTATCATTAGCATGGCGGCATCAGTTACTGCAACTTGCGACATTAAGGACTGTAATTTTTAACAAGGAACATCTTTTCGAAAAATCTGTGCACTGTAAAAAATCCATGGATTTTTCCATGGTTTGAATTAGTAAGTTTAAGCGACTCTTATTCGGCGATGTTTTTTCAACCATCACACACATGGTTAGCAACAGATACAAGAAACAAGAAAAAGTTATTAATTCCGAAAAATGCGTAAAATTATAATTAATTGTTGTATTCTCTAGATAAACACAAGCAAGGTATAAATAATTCTCCGTGATTTAAAACTCAGTAAAGGGCGAAAATTTGTAATAATAACTTGTTAAAGCAAAAATTATAAACTTTTTGTACGTACTTGAAGTTTGTCCTAACTTGTCCTAAACCCAGCCACAACGTTTACAACTAATAATAAAATTTAACAGTGTAAAATATATTTCGGGAATAATAAAAACCCTTTGTCCTAAGATATTTCTAAGAGGTTACAACTTTTGGGGTAGATGTTTTCACTTTGTACTAGACCCAATCCAACTAGAAAACATGAGTTTTCCGTAAAAAATTAGGGGAACACTGGGCTTAATATTCAAAGTTGTATGAGTAAAAATTGAAGTAAAAACCCTCTGTCCTAAGTTACTTATGATAGATGTTTTATTTTGTACTAAATTCTAACCGACTATAAACCAAGACATTTCCGGAAACACGGTTTTCGAAATAGAAATTATTTATTTAATTTTTCTACCGTTTACTTCCGTATTGGAAAATTAGCTAATAAACTTAAACACTAATAATAAAACTTAATGAGTTTAATATTGAGTTCAGCCTCTGAGGCGTTATTGGTTGTAACAGGAACATATGATTCATCGCGATAATCAGCATTATTGAGGGAAATAATTATTTCTTTTACAACGCGTTCACTAAGCGGATTGATTCATTTAGCTTTACCAGATAGCACCACGTGGAGGTATGGATCTGGCTACCCATATTGAAACTGTTACGGAATTTATGTTAAATGTAAAAATTCTTTGAGAGATTTCGATCTGATTTGTCGATTATATTTGCTATGGAGTTTATAGGAATGATGAAAATTTTGTTGGTGAAATGTTTTGTACGAATTTGTGGCTTAATTGTTTATTTATAACAAAATAAACATTTGTTATTGTTTATATTAATATTTTGTTTGCAATGATCATGCATTGTACGTTTACATGTATGACACTGCTAAGTTCCGTCACCGGTTACTTCCCCACAACAAAACAAACAATTGTTTGTAAATAACTCGGAGTTATCTGAAATAATTTTTTATGTAATTTCTACAGCATATATGATCAAAACATCGCAATTAAACTAATCTTTCTTAAATGTTTGAATGGTATTGCCTATTTCAAAAATACATTTACCTGGATTTATAGGGTCATATAATTTTTGGAGTTTTGGAGTTAAAAATCGTGTTTTGGAGTTAAAACTCGTGCTAACGCTCGTTTACCCGAATATTAAGCGTCACACTTTCTCCTCATTATCGGAATCACATGGATCTTTCCCGTCAGCTCGAATAGAATCTGGTGTCCTTTTTAATGCTTCACGTTTTGGCGTTTTCTTTGCCCTTGTAGTTTTTAAGTGAGGGACACACTTTAAAGCCTTCATGGTTAGTTGTGTCTTTTCTTTTAGCGAATCTACAAAACGGCCTATTTTCAAATGATGTTCTTTAATTAAATTAATTTTTAAAATTTTGAACCAACTCTCAACGGTAGCATTTGAAATTCGTGTACAGTGACCAAATTTTTTTAAAATATGGTTCCCCACAATGGTAAATACTTCATATACCTTTTTATAACAAAATATACAAAATTTTCACAAAATAAAATTGGCTTGTCCGTACCTTGGATCGATAATTTTTATAATAGAGTCTTATAAATGGAATTATATATCGGATGTAGTAAGGAGTATTATCGAGTTCGGGCTGATCTGTATCATACACAGCATCCCGTAAATCATTTAAATCGTTGTCGCATTTATTAGTAGAATATAGATTTATTTGCAATTGATCTTCGATTTTTTTATTAAGACGAGCTTGAGCATCATAAAATAATGAATTTTCAAATTTAGAACAAACGAATATACAAAAAGTTTCGAACAGTTCCTCTATTTCGATAATACTTATCTGCTATCGACAACCAAAAATAAAATTATCATTATTGTTTCTCTCAGAGATTTTGGACAATGCTGAATTTTGTTCTTAATTTGTCGTATTATTATAGCAGCAAAGCGTGAACAACATATAAAAATTCCGACTTTGCTCCCTTATTTTGCTTTGTCCATTATTACGTCGTAAGTAAAGGGCAAGTGCTGACTCATTTCCAAAAAATTCATTTCTTTTAAAATTGCATTTATTAATACATATGACAGTTTCAATATGTGTAACAAGATCCATACCTCCACGTGGTGCTACCTGAGTAAAGCTAAATGAATCAATTGGCTTAGTGAACGAGTTGTAAAAGAAATAATTATTTCCCTCAATAATGCTATCACGATGAATCGTATGTTCCAGTTACAACCAATAACACCTCAGAGACTGAACTCAATATTAAACTCCTTAAATTTTGTCATTAGTGTTTAAATTTATTAGCTAATTTTCAAATACGGAAGTAAACGGTAGAAAAATTAAATAAATTATTTCTATTTTGAAAACCGTATTTCCGGAAATGTCGTGGTTTATAGTCGGTTAGAATTTAGTACAAAACAAAATACCTATCATAAATAACTTAGGATAGAGGGTTTTTGCTTCAATTTTAACTTATACAATTTTGAATACTAAACCAAGTTTACCCCTAATTTTTTACGGAAAACTCATGTTTTCTAGTTGATTTGGGTCTAGTTCAAAATAAAACCATCTCCCACAAAAGTTGTGACTTCTTAGAAGTATCGAAGAACAGAGGATTTTTACTTCGACTTTACCTATACAACTTTGAATACTAAACCCAGTGTTCCCCTAATTTTTCCGCAAAACTCATGTTTTCTAGTTGGACTAGGGTCTAGTTCGAAGTGAAAACATCTACCTCAAAAATTGTAACCTCTTAAAAGTATCTTAGGACAGAGGGTTTTTACTTCAATTTTTACCTATATAACTTTGAATACTAAACCCCTCCACTAATTTTGGGTCAGTATAAAGTGAAGGGGCGGGGTAAGGGTGGGTCTAGTATAAAGTGAAAACATCTACCCCAAAAGTTGAAACCTCCTACAAGTTGTAACGTACGGAAGCAGAGCCGACTAGATAAATAGAGCCTCCCTATTCGAGCTTTTTTTCACTTAACTTAAAATATGGGATATAATAAATGTTAGTTTCCTATAGGAATGTATGGAAAACGACTAATTTTCTTTTTATTTTTAAGTATATTTAAACCATAAGCTTTTATAATATTTTTGTACGGGTAATTGCAGAAAAGTTCAAACTTTAATCAGTTCAAAAATAAATTCAAGAAAACCCTTTAAACTGTGTGAACATTGACTTGGAAAATAAATAAATAATGAGCTTTTATTAATGTTGTTGTTGTATGGCGTCATCATTTCAAATCATAATATGGTCTCTTTCCATTCTCTTTCTAAAAACACGATTGCCATGGAAACAAAAACACTGATTTTTGTACAGGATTTTTTTATTTTTATTATTTATAAATAACGGCATTCAGTCAGTCACCTCACCACTACAATGTGGTTGTGAAAGCATGCGAGTGACAATGTTTTTGAATCACAGATATGTATAAATACGTGATTAAAAAATTAAAAAAACATTGTTCTATAGATATTCATGTTCTTTTCATTTACAGTTTGTACTTGATTTTGTAACTTCGTTCGAACACCATAGCTGCCACCGAAAAGACATAATACTTGTATGCAATTTAAAAATATTTTATTCTTAAGAAAAATTACAGAGTAAAGATTTTCTTATTGATTTACCAAAATAATTTTTTCTTTGCGGTGATTATTGCGCGCGGTGATATTTTCATCAGTGATAGATAAATGATGAAAAACTCAGATAGTGGCCGTTTCGATAGCAGCTCTTCAATAAGTTATGAATTTTATACTACCAAACGGGTTGATTTGGTATCTCATTCAGTTGAGGAATTATAACTTGTTTAAAGTATAGCAACAATGTATTCAAAAGTATACAAGCAATGAACGTTAAATGCTTGCGTATTTGTCCCACGTATGCGTGATAAGCCAAGACGTCTCTTAATGTTGTAAGCCATTCTTTCACCAAAAGTGCCAAACATTGATTTTCTTCGGTTCGAATACAAAAGCTCGAAGCGATCGCTTCCCATTGGACACTCCGTTATTTTCGAATCACTGTAGATGGTTATTTATCATCATCCTCGAGCATCATTCATTGCAATGCATTTTTAAATGATTTCAATTGAATTTTCTATTTATCTGTGTACTGCCATTCAACAAATTTCGTAACTATTCGGCGTTATATATGCCACGTTGCGTATCCGATTCCAACGAAACAACGAACGAATACGTAAGCAATATACATGCATAAGCAATGAACCATATAGTGATAACGTGGTAATAATCTGACCTCCAAAATATAACCGTGATCTGGTAAGCTAGTCGTCTTTACCACCTAATTCCTGTCAGATTTAACAATTTGTACCAATAGTTTTGAACAACATTTTGGTGGTACAGTGGTACAGTACAACTCATATATTCTCATTGGACTTGTTTCAGAGCATATAATAAATTATTGTCGATTTAAACATCGAAAATTTTCCGACTCAGTAGTTCGGATCGGCAAATGATCGTAGACGTCGTTCCTCTTATATTACTTTCAGCGCTGTTTAATTCATTTGACGATGAGCTCTTATAAATTTATAATTTAAATTTTTATAACCGCTTTTTTCGATGATCTTGTTTAGTATTTGTAACGGAAATATCTAACAAATAACAAGAAAATGTACGTGGGTGTGTGCAAAATGATATACATTGTGGCGAAAACTGTTGCATGAAACAAACGATACACGAAGAAACAACTACTTTATAAAATAACATTGAATCCTATAAATATAACTAAACCAAACCAAAAATATTAATAATTATAAATTATTTGATGTGGGGAAGTATATCGGTCCAATTTTGTGGTGGGATAACCCGTTCATCTAAGGGAAATTTTTTGAATGCGCATAGAGCAAGAAAAATAAAATTATGGAGTCTCGTGTATGCTACGCAAGTCATTATGAATTTTTTTTAGTCGTAGAGTCATTTTCGACTTTTTTTCTTGTGCTGAAGTAACAAAATAACTGTCGTATTACATAATCAAGATTAGTGTGAATATCTTGATAAAAAAATATAAATACATAGTTCAATCAAGTTCGATAAACATAATTCAATTTATAAAACAATTCGTAGTTGTACTGTGTGAATAATTCGAGAAATTGTGACAAATTTTGTTATTAGGCTATAAGTGAATTTAATTTAGTATTATGTTGTTTTTAAATAATAAGTGATTGATTGTAAGAAATAATATGGCCTCGAACATCCGGAAAACAGAAACGACCACATCTTGGGAACAATAATATTCTCGTAAATGAATATACAATTTAACAAGTGTACACGGACATCGGCCGCCATATATACATCGCATCATTCAGGTTTTTTTATATATAAATAATTTCATTTAAATTAATTACTTTTTTATATAATTATATTAATTCTATTAGTAATTAGTTTATCTAAATCTAAGGAGTAATTTATGATTGAACTGTTCTATTTCAATTCTTAGTTTAGTATGACGTAATTATTTTAGAATATTATATTGTTTCGATTTCTAGTAATGATTTCTTTATAAATTTCGTTTTAAATGTTCCATTCAATTTTAATAAATTTAGTATTTACTTTAAAAATTGAATTTTTCAAACATTTTAAGTCTTCATTTTTTTGATCTTCGAATGAATTTCATAGCTGCTTGTATTGTATTATTTTCACTTCGTTTTTTTCAGCATGAAAAAATTAAAGATTATAATATGAGGATGAAGGGTAAGTTAGATCAACATCTGAGATGGTAAGTGATCCATTTTCGGTAACTTTCTATTTCGTATTTTGGATCCATCATGAGTTATTGCTTGGGCTGTGTTGTACATAAAAAAATATATTTTTGTAATATTTACATAAATATATAAAAGAACTGCTACTTACGCATGTGTGAATTTGTACATATTTATGTAATATCATTTAATATAATTTTATGTAGTAATTTAACATTCAGATTTTTTAACTTCGATCTCCTGAAAATGGTTTTCGATTTGGCTTCAAATTAAAGTTGAAAAGATTCTGCCAGGCATTTATGGATTTGATGAAATATGGGGTGTTTGATTGTTAGCTCTAATTTGCATATCAATTAAAATGTATTGATCGTGGTAGGATTTATAAATTAATATACCAACTGAATTTGGTTTGCGATTTAAAACTACATTTCATTTGTATTAAAGTTGGTGATATTTGTGGCTTCCCTCAATAAACAGCCTAGTTGGTCTGGTATTATGGTAATGCCATTAAAACAGCTATAAACTGACAAACGTAATATTTATAAAATTTAAATATATTTTTACCGTTGTAGCCATGATGAATTCAAAATTCACTTGTTACCACATTCGCTATCAGTATTGCAAAAAAAAAATTATATTTAACCGTCCAGGATATTACGTTTACGTCTTTTAGAAAGGTTGTTAGATTGCAGAGCATTATTTTGATTTTTGCAATAATTATTAAGAAAAATGTTACACCAAATAATGGAATATTTTTTTAATAATATTTTTTTTAATAATATATATTTTATAATATTTTATAATATATATATTTTTTTAATACTTCAAAATCCGTAAGGCCACATGACTGACAAATTTCATTTACGCATAAACGTTCGGAATATTCCAGGATTACAGCAATTAAATATGCTCGATGACATGACGAACCTAAAAAAATGTCCACAAACTCCTCAGAAGTCAAAGATTTGAATATTTGATAAACTGAAATTCCAACTGATATAGAGAATTCTGTTGGATATTTCAAGCCTCCACGATCTAAATCTTTTAAGTATTGCGTTTCCACAGTAAATTCGAAGCACAAATCGTCCTGTGTAATTAATTTATCTACATATCCACTACAACTCAATTTATCGGTTACTTTTCTTCCAACGTATCCTGATATATTATACAACATAGCCGAGGAAACCTCTTTTTCTGGATGGATATTTTCTGCGTACGAGAGTATCTTTTCCAAATCTAAGTTATCTATTAGATCCATATTCTCCGTATTAGAAAAATTAAATTCCGATTTTAAATTTAAAATGTCGTTTTTTGATTTCATCAATTTCAATAAACTCAAAATTTTCAATTTTTTTTTCTGCTTGCAATATTTCTTGAACCGAAACGTTATAACAACAGCCACTCATTTGCCGATATTGTCCGAAACGACCTTCTAGTTTGTCAGTTTGAAATTAACCGAACAAAACATATTTGAACTGAAGCTTCGTTAGTAAATAGTCAGCGATAGGGCAAAGTGTACCTGTAGTGTGCAATAACGCAGAATGAGTTTCGTTCGTTAAATGGTTTGGGCTTTTTACATCCTCCCAATATTGCAACCAGTGACAAAATTTAATTAAAAATTGCAAACCATATCGATTATTTAAAGTAATTGGTAAGGCTAATTTCTCTCTTAAATTGAAACCCTTTGACGGAGTTTTAACATTTATCGCAGTCCACCAATTCCTCACAATTTTTAGAAATTCAGCTGTACCAACAGAATCTTCCCCTAATAGTGGTTTGTAATAATTTACGGCACAGATTGTCTTATCGTCAAATACGCGGGTTATATAACATTGTGTCTCTCAAAGCTGTTCGGATGAAGTACTTTTGGTGAAAGGGCCGGTGCTAATTTAACTTGAAATTTTTTAAAAAATTAATTGAGATTGGTTGATGATAAAAATAGTATCCTTAGAGTTGAAGTGCAAGACAAAGATTAAAGTCAAAATCGATCGAGTGATTTTTTAAACTTTTTGAACAAATTCTTTAATTAAAATATTCAAAAATTTAAATTTTTTGCGAAATAGAAAAACAAGTGTTTAATAATATATGTTTATTAAGTGTAAGTGTGTTTTGCCAAGTAAATATCATATCATCGAAGTATCATATCCTAGATTTCCGCCCGATCAACATGCGGATGTGCACAGTCAGACTTCGCACTGAGAAATTTAACATCACGATCGTCAATGTGCATGCACCCACCGAAGATAAATTGGATGACATCAAAGATTTATTCTTTGTCGAGCTGGAGAAAGTCATCAATAACATATCGCACCACGACATTAAAATCATCGTGGGCGACTTTAATGCAAAAATCGGTATGAGTGCAGAAAATACATCGCATATCGGTCCTAACAGCCTGCACCTAACTAGTAATAACAACGGCCAACGCATCATCGACCTGGCAATAACGTACAACTTAGTTGTATCAAGTACGTTTTTTCCACATAAGAGAATTCACAAAGTAACGTGGAGATCGAATGATGGAAGAACGGAAAACCAAATAGATCACGTCATGGTGTCCAAGAGACACTCCACCATCATATCTGACGTGAGATCTGCTAAAATCTACTAAATCGGAATGACGACGTGACCCCCATTAGAGCAATAGCTCCGCCAGGTGATGAGGTCTTTGTCGAATATCCCACAGTAGAGGTAGTAGACGCAGCTATTAGTCGATTGAAAAACGGTAAGGCACCCGGTCTCGATGGAATCCCCGCAGAATTGATTACACTCGGAGGCGCTACACTTGCAACAAGTTTATACGATCTCGTCATTTGTATTTGGGGCCAAGAAAAGTTGCCGGAGAATTGGAAGACCGCACTCATATGTCCGTTGCATAAAAAGGCGACCGTCTTAAATATGAAAACTATCGTGGTATAGCTCTATTGAACACTACTTACAAAGTGTTACCTAATGTTGTACTTACCAGACTCATCCCTTTCGCCGAAAACATCATTGGCGACTATCAGTGTGGTTTTCGTCCCAATCGATCGTCCACTGACCAGACAATGAGGATGACTTTGGAAAAATGTTCGGAGTACAACATAACCATACATCAATTATATATAGACTTCCGTCAGGCATATGACAGTATAAACCGCGATGACCTTTGGGCCGCGCTAATATGCCTTGGAATTCCAGAAAAACTCGTTTCTCTGTGGAAATTAACAACGTCTGGGTCTGTATGTAGAATTGTAATCGAAGGAACTGTGTTAGACTCCTTTGAAATAACATCTGGTGTTCGACAGGGTGATGCACTAGTGCCTTTGCTGTTCAATCTGGCGCTTGATTACGTAGTGAGGAAAAGCAATATCGAAACGTCGCGCTGTATATTTAATAAGTCAGGCCAAATTCTTAGAAATGCAGATGATATCGTGCTTCTTGGCCGAAGACCTATCAATATCAAAGATAGTTTCGTGCCGCTCGATCGCTGCGCACGAAGACTTGGTTTAAAGAAGAACAGTAGCAAAACCAAATTTGTATCAACACCCAGGAACATCTCCATGATAAATCTCGGAATTGGCGACCATAACTTTGATCGCGTTGAAAACTTCAAATAACTCAGGTCAGTTTTAACATCCTTGAATGACATGCAGGCAGATATAAAAACCCGAATCTCTGCCCCACATCGAGTTTTCTACGCCCAATCCAAATTATTGCGATCTAAAAATCTATCGCAGTCGTGCAAGCTCGCACTTTATAAATCTTTCATAAGACCTGTGCTGGCTTTCGGAAGCGAGAGCTGGACCTTGACCACTAACTATTGTGGATTGTTATCAACTTTCGAAAGGAAGGTCATTCGTTCAACCATTCGTCATTCGTCAACAAACACAACCATCAACGCAGGCGACGACGATTTTTTCGTTGAAAAAAATTTAGAGTCTATAGGTATAACCAGAACCAGAGATACAGCGACAAAATACATCGACAAAATAATTTTGTCTGCCGACTATGTCGCTTTGATAAACACAACAAGAGCGTCAGCGATGAAGCGACAAAAGAAGAAATCTAATAACAACATTACTCTAAAATATTTCATTTGTCAATGACATTATTAGTAATTTTTACAAAAAATTTAAAATATTAATAAAATGGATTTATAAAAATTAATAAAAATTGTAAACATTGACAAGGAGGTAAATTGCGTCAATATCCCTGGAATTTGTCGTGAAGAAGGCAAGACCCTTCAACAAGGCCGAATTTCTAAAGGAAATCGTTCAACACACGAAGCATTTTTTTGATAGATGTACTAAAACAGTTTCTTGAAGATCGAAATTTTTAAAGTTGTATTTTTAATTTTAATACCATGTACGAGTACGTAAACCAATTTGAAGATAAAAAATAAAAAGTTTAAATTAAGAAAGCAATTTTTATTATTTATTATTTCATAGATATTAATGATAATTTCAGGTTTCACTGATTTGTAATCACATATTTTAAATCCAATCGTACTTCGTTCGTAATTTCAGTCTTATTAAAAAGTCTTAAGTAAATTTATATACGAGTAATATACATACGAATATATGTATATACATACGAATATATATATGTATACATATATATTATATATTCAATTCGTGTTCTCTTAATGTGTTGTAAACTAAATTAGAAACACTAACTTTTAGATCAGTTAATGCCATCGCAGGTAAGATGGCATTTTCATTTTTAAGGGCCAACGATGAAAACAGCAATGTAGTTGAGCTAACTGGTTTGTTTGGAACCTTAACTATATTGTTCATCGCATTATTGGATTAACCCTCACCGCTTCAATTAATTTTTCCTCAAACGACATATTTTTTTAGTGTTTCACTTATTTTTATTAATTTTTCCAATTTGTAGAACATTTGGATATTACACAGAATATTGCAAGTTTAATGATGCAGAATAATGACAGTTCTAAAAAATGTTTACCAACATAAAAATCTGAAACTTATTTTGGTAGCACTGCAGCGCCGGCTACAAATTTAAAATAGATTCTAAAAAAAATCGGCGGCAATGTCGTCGTCGCCAGCGACATTGGTTGTGTTAGCATCCTATGGTTTATGTGTATTTTAATTTGACAGGCGTTGTATTTTGTCGCTGTATCTCTGGTTCTGGTTATACCTTATAGCTCAAAACAGAACAAGAGCGAAGGCGGCGAGCGAAATCGCCTGTCATATTAGAAAACACCGAAATCATGCAAAACAAACACAACCATCAACGCAGGCGACGACGATTTTTTCGTTGAAAAAAATTTAGAGTCTATTTCTATTTTTGTTGCCGACGAAACAATGTTGCCAACTGTTTTTTATATATGTATAAGTTGGCATCAATTAACCGTCATATTATTAATAATTTTTTTTTCAATGTAGTAGCCTAATGCCACAACGTCATGTGTCAAAAACACAGAAGGTTATGCCGTTTGGTTGTTTTTTTATTGCCATACGCTGACGCTTTTGTTCTGTTAGCTACAGCGATATCGCGGCGATATTTTTTTGTTTATTCGTCGACGCTTGCCGTCGTCGCTCTTGTTCTGTTTCTAGCTTTAGTTTCGGATTTTATTTCGGATATTATACGGTTTACTTTATCATCACCATTGAATTACGATGTTTGCACTCTTCATTGTTTTTGATTTCATAGTTCATATTGTCGTTCCTATTTGATTTCTCTTTTTTAAAACACATTGTTGTCTTTCTTATTTGCTTATAAATTTTAATTTACTATTTCTCTCTAACAATTAGTTTTAAATGACGATATTATGACGTCATTAATTTCCAATATATTTTTTAATTGTTGTTGTTGTACAGCGAAAATCCCTTATATTTTCTTTATTAATTTGAAGAAAACGAGAAGCCTACTGATTACATCATTCGAATGAGTTGAAACCTATTATATATGTCATTGATGTATGCGAAAAGAAATCAATTTTACATTATTTTTAATTCATGTTTTATTGATCAAACGTAATGCTATCTCCCATACAAATCCTATGAAAAGTTAATTTTTCGTTTATGTTTTATACCCCATATTTAAAAGTGCTATTTAATAGGCATGCTTGATTTATTAAGATTGCTTTGACGGAAGTCTTCCATTCTGGCCACCTACAGTAGTAAACAGAATTATCGATTCACATCACACGATCGCGGTTCGGTTTGCCGACTGCTCAGCCTGGGGTGGGTTTAAAAATGAATGTAGACGTGTGGATCGATATAAATGAACCGCAGAATACCAGAAAATTTCAACAACCAACTCACTCATACTTCAGAAAACTGTATTTACATCAACCTTAGTTCCCATATCTTTTTAAATCAACTATAGCATGTTTCAAAATACCTCCATATGGTGTTAATGATAAAACGCAAAAATTGTCATTTTTTCCACAGAAATTTAAATTATAAATATTTATTATAAAAAAAAAATAATTTCAAATCAAAATTAGTAATTTAAAACAAGCACAAAGTACAAAAGCTAATAATTTAATCAAATCCTAACTACTATAAGAAAAAACTTACTATCTAGTAATTTATTTTAGTTTATACGCATGCGCATCGAACAAGAAAAGAAAACATTGCCAACTATGAATATAATAATTTACTATTCTAATCTTATGATTGCAATTTACATAATAAATTTAATTAATAGTTTTTTATTTAATACTAAAAGTTATAATATAATGTAAAAAGCGAAAACTCACACTGCATTTATCTGGTATCCATTTGCAGCCACAGTTAATCCAAGTACGATTGATGAATGAAATGATGAATGAATATTGTTTTGGCATTCCCGTAAATATTTATATTCGTAGTAAAAGTGGTGGTGACTTTGATATTAATTAAGTCTTATTAATAAGTTGCGTATTATTATTATTTTTTTATAATTAATAATTTAGAATTATATAGTACATAGTGTCTGCTTTAGGTTAGATGGATTAGTTTATTGATTAAATTTTATTTATTATAATTTATTTATTAACGTAGTTTTGTTGGATTTTTATTTTGTCAACTACACACTGATTTTCGTTATGTATCAATTGTTGTTTGTCCATTTCGACTTTTTATGATACATGGGTTTTGCAACGGTTATCGTACGGATAACAAACAATATCCCGATTTTAACATACACTTTACGAATGCAGGTTTTTTTTTATTACATTAGTGTGTACAATTTTAATTAATATTTATATAAATTCTTAACATAACAATAATTAACGTTCGTTTTGCACACTTGCTAGCTTTAAGGGTTAATATTTACACTTGGTCAGATTCGGTTATAATTAAACTATTTATAAAATTTTAACCAATTTTTATATTATCACAACAACATGTCATCTGTGCACCAATTGACAACCATTATCGTTATTTTAAATAGGTAATCATGCGATTCGATAACTTAAACACTATTGCAATCTGTTCGTTTGTATTTAAAGATACAATTTAATTTTAATTTAATATTTTTTTTTTGTTCTCTAGACGAGATGCACATTACAAACTATAGCCATTACAATATTTTGCTATTTAAACCAAAAATTACTGCGTCGTGTATGACTTTTACTTTTCTCCTGACCACAACAAAAATCATCCCTCCATTCCAAAAAGCTCGTCTTTTATACCATTGCGAAAACAACAACTGACCCACTATATAGATACATCTATTTTAGATTTATACTTTTATTAATAGGTTTACATGCTAATTTCTCCTCCGTTGTTAAAGGGAAATTTTATTTTTATATAACCCATTCGCGGTCGTGTTTTATTAATTCGTAGAGGCCTTACAAAGTATCTTAGGACAGAGGGTTTTTACTTCGATTTTTACCTATACAACTTTGAATACTAAACCCAGTATTCCCCTAATTTTTTCCGGAAAACTCATGTTTTCTAGTTGAAACGGGTCTAGTACAAAGTGAAAACATCTACCACAAAAGTTGTAACCTCTTACAAGTATCTTAGGACAGAGGGTTTCCACTTCGATTTTTACCTTTACAACTTTGAATATTAAACCCAGTGTTCCCCTAATTTTTCCGGAAAATTCATGTTTTATAGTTGGATTGGGTCTAGTACAAAGTGAAAACATCTACCTCAAAAGTTGTTACCTCTTAGAAGTATCTTAGGACAAACGGTTTTATTTAGATTTTTTACCAATACAACTTTGAACACTAAACCCAAGGTTCCCCTAATTTTCCTGAAATTTCATGTTTTCTAGTTGGATTGGGTCTAGTACAAAGTGAAAACATCTACGTCAAAAGTTGTAACCTCTTATATGTATGTTAGGACAGAGGGTTTTACTTAGGTATTTTACCTATTCAACTTTGAATACTTAACCCATTGTTCCCTTAATTTTCCCGGAAAACTCATCTTTTCTAATTGAATTGGGTCTAGTACAAAGTGAAAACATCTACCCCAAAAGTTGTAACCTCTTAGAAGTATCTTAGGACAGAGGGTTTCACTTAGATATTTTATCTATACAACATTGAACACTAAACCCAGTGTTCCCCTAATTTTTCCGGATTACTCATGTTTTCTAGTTGGATTGGGTCTAGTACAAAGTAAAAACATATACCTCAAAAGTTGCAACTTCTTAAAAGTATCTTAGGACAGAGAATTTAACTTAGCTTTTTTAACTATACAACTTTGAATAGTAAACCCATTGATCCCTTAATTTTCCGGAAAACTCATGTTTTCTAGTTGGATTGGATCTAGTTCAAAGTATAAACATCTACCTCAAAAGTTGACCCCTCTTAGATGTATGTTAGGATAGAGGGTTTTACTTAGATATTTTACCTATTCAACTTTGAATACTAAACCCAGTGTTCCCCTATTTTTACCGGAAAACTCATGTTTTCTAGTTGGATTAGGTCTAGTTCAAAAACTTCTACTACAAAAGTTGTGACCTCTTAGAAGTATCTTAGGACAGAAATTTTTTACTTCGATTTTGACCTATTCAACTTAGAATACTAAACCCAGTATTCCCCTATTTTTTTCCGGAAAACTCATGTTTTCTAGTTGGATTGGATCTAGTACAAAGTGAAAACATCTACCTCAAAAGTTGTCACCGCTTAAAAGTATATTAGGACAGAGGGTTTTACTAAGGTATTTTACCTATTCAACTTTGAATACTTAACCCATTGTTCCCTTAATTTTCCCGGAAAACTCATCTTTTCTAGTTGAATTGGGTCTAGTACAAAGTGAAAACATATACCACAAATGTTGTGACCTCTTAGAAGTATCTAAGGAGAGAGGATTTTTACCTCGATTTGAATACTAAACCCAGTGTTCCCCTAATTTTCCCGCAAAACTCTTCTTTTCTAGTTGGATTGGGTCTAGTTGAAAGTGAAAACATCTACCCCAAATGTTGTAACCTCTTAGAAGTATCTTAGGACAGAGGTTTTTTACTTCGATTTTGACCTATTCAACTTAGAATACTATACCCAGTATTCCTCTAATTTTTCCGGAAAACTCATCTTTTCTAGTTGGATTGGGTCTAGTACAAAGTTGAGTCATCTACCACAAATGTTGTGACCTCTTAGAAGTATCTAAGGACAGAGGATTTTACCTCAATTTTAGCTATACTACTTTGAATACTAAACCCAGTATTCCCCTATTTTTTCCGGAAATCTCATGTTTTCTAGTTAGAGTGGGTCTAGTTCAAAGTGAAAACATCTACCTCAAAAGTTGTTACCTATTACAAGTATGTTAGAACAGAGTGTTTTTACTTCGATTTTTTACCTATACAACTTTAAATACTCAATCCAGTGTTCCCCTAATTTTTCCGGAAAACACATGTTTTCTAGTGGGATTGGGTCTAGTACAAAGTGAAAACATTTACCCTAAGAATTGCAACCACTAAGAAGTATCTTTGGACAAAGGGTGTTTATATAACAAATAGGTTATTATTTTACACTGTTAAAATTAGGAACGTCTAGGAAAAAGTACACGCGTTACTATTAGTCGAGTGAATTTTTTTCTAAACTTGTCTTAAAATTGTTGTTGGGTTTAGGACAAGCTAGGACAAATTTCACGAGAATACTTTACGTTTAAACATATTTTATTGTATTCTGTATAAGCGGTCCAGTATTTACCTTCTTTATTGTTTAGCGTACTCTGAACTTTGTTTAGTGCATATACGTTTTACTGCAAAGCTCGTAGTGGAGTTTTTTCAGCACTTAGGGTAAGTGAACACAAAACCATAACAACATTTAAAAAACTTGTCCTACAAATAGTTGCATTTACTTGTCATATTGCATAAAATACTTACGAATTGGGATGAAGTTATATAAATAATTTTACACGTTCGTGAACAGGCAGGCACCATTTTAACTTGTCTGCTTAGTTTAATATAAATAATCAGCCATATCCTTTTCCCAAAAACTCAAAGTCATGTGTGGCTATAATATTTATGTATACGTAATTGAATTCACTGCGATACTTATGGGTAACAAAGCGAAAGGATTAAACATAATTTTGAAAACAAAATTACCAAAGACAACAACAATACCTAATTTATAATATTTTCCATTCATTTTCCTATATACAATTCCATCTGGAACAAATCCTTTTTAGTCGAATAATTTAAATCATTTATACCATACCGAGTATTTTACACAGACTCTCGCACATATAAGCATAAGATTTTTAATGAAAAGATAAATTTGTCTAAAATAAATTATTGAAAATTTATTTTTTATTTTCTATTTTCCATTCCTTAGGGAGTTTTTAGCATAATATACGAGAGTAAGATTAACACAAAACAAAAAAAAGTTGTGGCAAAGATGAATGTGATATGAAAGTATGTATTACACATGACTCTGTATGAGAATATGATCAAAGTGTACAAAAAAAAAGGATTGAAAATTGAAAAAAGAAGGAAAAATTGGAGATTTTCTGTTTTGACATCAAAATTAATTTAAAATAATAATTTATTAAATGATTTATTAGACGTTATTATTTATATGCATATTATGTATACGTCATATAATAAATTTATATATAAATAATGTTCTGTTTGGTTATGTACGACATGGCTTAGTGTTACCTGTGGGTATATATACTCTAGAGAACATTGAGGACCGTACGTACATTTATGCTTTATAGTTTGATTTTAATAAACTTACATATTTCATAATTAATATTGATGGTAAAATTTAAAATTCACGGAATAACTTCGTGAGCTATCTTCGAGATTAGATCGACCCGTTCAGAAGATAAAACAATACATTGGAACATAATTGGCAAATTTAATTTCTAAAAAAAATCTAAATAAACAAATTAAAACATTTTATTTGCCAGTTAGACTAAGTCAGCTTTCCATCTAAAATGCTTGGATGTCCGTTGAAAAATATTTTTTCATGGCTGCGCTATAGTTAACATGTTTGAATTGAATAAAAAGGTCGAACTGAATTTCTGTTAGCCAC
Source organism: Nephrotoma appendiculata (assembly GCA_947310385.1). Classification (NCBI taxonomy): domain Eukaryota; kingdom Metazoa; phylum Arthropoda; class Insecta; order Diptera; family Tipulidae; genus Nephrotoma; species Nephrotoma appendiculata. The sequence goes on from OX371223.1 coordinate 281,420,933, forward strand.
CCTGACATAGAAAAGAATGAAGATTCGGATCCTTTCTCTCCAAAAAATTATAGTTGTTGATGCGAAGGCTATTGTCATGCCGATAAAATTATTTGAGATGCGAGACTATAACGGCAGGTGGTAATCTGGGGGAGCAATTTGTGTTTTATCTTAGTTCCATGACTTGAATATGCTAGAATGTCAAAAGCGCTTTCTGTGGATTCTGTTCCGGAAACAGTTTAAATCTATATTTAGGTTGGATATTCGGTATATTGGATAGCACTCAGCAGTGTTGCTGTAAAGAAATAAAACTTTAATATCGAGGAAGGTGCTAGAGAAAACTAAAAGTTACTAAATCCATCGATCGAGCAATTATGTGTCAAAATTGTCATCAATAATAAGACAGTACCAATTTACGTGGCGTGTATTCCACCTGATTCGCCTACATCATCGTATACCAAGTGCTGCGAAACAATTATGGAAATTACCAAGAAACTAACGAGATTATGCCTGTAAACGTGAATTCGGATAAGGACACCATGTTTGACTCAAATTTGAGTCAAATTTGCGAATTATAAAATGAACGAGACACAACCTTGGAACCTATTTTTACTAATAAACCAGTTTTATTGAAAAAAGAAGGATCACCAAGACATTTCGTAATTAATGATATTCACCATAAACCAATAGAAATAATATTGAAAATGAAAGTGAATAACAGCTTTCAAAATTACCAAAACTGGAAACTATATTACAACTTCAGAAAGGCCAATTCGAATAAGTTACAACAATTATTGAGCAAATAAATTGGAATGCCGAGTTTAACAGCGATGTCATAGATGTAAACGTGGAAATTTTTTACACACATCTATTTAAAGGAATCGATTTATTCGTTCCCGTGTCTATGAGTAAACCGAACAAATATCCACCATGGTATGACGATCAACTCATCAGTCTTAATAACAAAAAAGACAAGGCTTATAAAGAAAACCTCAAAGTGTGTTCCCAGGATAGTAAACAGAAATTTACTGCTTATAACCAAAATTTTGAATCTTATTTTGAACTGAGATATAGAAGCCATATTCACAATCTAAAGGATAAAATAAAAGGAGATCCCAGACACTTTTGGAAATTTTTTAAACCCAAACACGAAATTGATGGTTACCCAGCGTGGATGAAATTTAATGATCAAAAGTCTTGTGATCCACAGGTCATTCATAACCAACATGTTTGCTGAATTTTTTCCAATCTGTTTATAAAGCGGAAAACATTGAGAATTATAAAGATCCTAACGCTAGTGAACATGGTACATTCATATTTAATCCACACATCGAGCCAGAAGACATCCAGCGAGCATTGGTAGGATTCAAAGAAGGATGTGGTCCTGATGGTATTCCTGCTTTTTTTAAATTCTAAAAATTTGGCAATCCATCTAAGCATTTTGTTCAATCAGTTATTAAAATTGGCAACTTTTCCACAAAAGTGGAAAATAACTAGAGTGATGCCTATTTTCAAAACTGGATCTAGAAATGATGTTTCTTGCTACAGAGGTATTACATCTATATCTGCTATACCTAAATTATTTGAACTAGTAATATGCGACTCATTTAAAGCAGTGCTTCCACGGTATTTATCACAATATCAACATGGTTTTATGCCTAAAAGATCAGTATCTACAAATGTCATAGAATTTACTAGCTATTCTATTAAAGAAATTGAGAAGCACCAACAAGTTGACGTAATATTCACCGACTTTGCAAAAGCTTTAGACTGCATCAGCCATTGTAAAACTTTGGAACACATTTTCCAGTTCGGATTTTTTAGCCAGTTCGTAGCCTGGATATTGACAATCTTCATAAATGGTATTGACGAAGTCAAAAAGCATTCTAATATCCTGATGTTCGCAGATGACCTCAACATCTACAAAGCCATCGAGTCAGTCGACAATGACAATAAACTACAGGAAGATATTGACAACCTAGCATTATGGTGCGAGTTTAATTCTCTGAGTCTCAATATGAGAAAGTGTAAATCTCTATCATTTCACCGAAAACCCAACCCTGTTACACAAGGCTACAAAACAAATGGTGTAATCCTTCAGCTATTACTTGAGACTAAAGACCTAGGGGTTATTTTAGTTGAAAACATGAGCTTTACTAAGATAATTGAGCTGTGCATCGCTAGGGCGAACTCTATGCTCAAAAGTTTTATCAAAAATTGGACGGGTGATAATTTTGATGTGGAAACAATTAATATCCTGTATTGTGTCTACGTTTGATCCCCAGCTGGAATATGTCGTAAATGTGTGGAGTCCGTTCTACAAATCTCATATCCAGAGTATTGAGAAAATTCAAAAGAAGTTGATATGCTACTTCACCTGGAAAGACGGATGGGTCTATGACCATGATCTACCATACCACGTAAACATACAGCGACAACCTTCATATTTAACCGGGTGCAAGTCATACAACTTGACAACACTTGAAAATAGACGCGAATTGCTAAAAAGTACATTTATTGGTAATCTCCTACTAGGTCTAATCGACACACCGGATGTGCTAAAGTCAATTAAAATAAAGGATCCAATGGTAGACAACTTAGAGATCATGGCTTCCTCCACTTAGATAGACGCAGAACCAACTATGGCGATAATGAATCAGTGAAGATGATGTGTAAAAGTTTCAATAGAATTAATTATTTATTTGATTTTTGTTTATCTAAAGATAATTTTAATAGTAGATTAAGGCAGTTTTATGCCTTTCAGTGATTTTTTACCTGTTACTTTACTTTTATATTTCAAATTTTCAAATCCAACATGGATTTATTTTATTTTATCACTTTGGACGGCAGTCCAAACGAGTGACGAAAGCATCTACTGTGCTGGAAGTCGAACGAAGTATATATATACAGCAAGTTTCGAACTTTTTCCCTTTGAGGCCATTAGAGTCATGTTATATACCATTGGAAAGGTCTTGAAAAATAAACCCAAATAATGTATAAAAACATTAATTTCAACATTGAGTGGAGATATGACCTTCCGAAAATTGCCCCAAAAGATCAGTTTTTCGGATATAACTGCCCCAAAAAGTGCCCCAATTATTTTTTAACTAGCAAATTATGATTGTCGACGTCAATACCAATTCAACGTCACCTCAAACGTCCTAAACAGATGATTTTGGCCAAAGTTATGACATTTTTAAATATGTCTATGACGTCACCATTTCATCTTGCTTTGGTATATATGTATGTTTGTTTCTACCTCTTTCATTTGATCTTGTATTTTCAGAGTTTGTACTACTTAAAAAACTAAGCAACTTTTGTTCTACAACTTTTTGATTTGGCCGCCATGTTGGCCGCGGCCGGCCTCTGAACGGCCATTTTTGGCCATTTTGTCACGCCCACAGCGCTGAACCTATTCGACATACCCTGGACATATGCATATCGTTGGAAAGGTATTGACACCAGTTATCAAATAGCATAAAAATTCAAAAAATTAGGTTGGCCAAAATGACCGGCCAAAAAACTGAAAAATGCGAAATCGACCGGCCACATTCAGCTAAATTGCTAAAAAATGAGCCCAAGACTTTTGGTTCATATTTTCAGGATTATTAGCCACAAACCTCACCTACAATATGACATCAACCGTTTGTCCCAGAAAACTCGAATATTTTAGATATTGGCCTCCATAACTTAAAAGCCACCATATTTTTTTGCAAAATTTCATTTTTTGGCTCAAATGCACCCTAATATCGGTCCGTTGTGGTTCATAATGATAGTGAATCAACGTATTACAATGAAACAAATATAAATACATCATATTATTATCATTGCTAAGAGAATTTTTACCAGTGACCCTGTTTTCATAACAAAAAAAATTAAAAAACTGACAAATTGATGTGATCGAAAAAATCACTAAAAACATTGAACATTTCACAAGTCTCCTTGCATTAAATCGATACTTTTTTAATCTTTATGATGATTTCTTTAAAAAACAGATCTTATCTCTCCTCCCATCGCATGAAGATGGAATATCAGCGAGAGGGTAGCAGTGTTGTGCCTGTTTTTTACGTTACGTAATATACTCGGTTTTTTACATGTAAAATACGTATTTTACACATAACAATTTTTTACAAAATGTAAAATACAAAAACTATTCGTAACTAATTCAAAATTACTTATAGTTCATAATCTCAATTCTTACGTATCTATATAAAGAAAATTGGATATAGGTATGATGTAAAATGAGAATTGAACTTTAAATAATTGAATTGAATTGAATTTATTTATAATTCTTCTAATTTATTAATTATAATTAAAAGTAAAATATTTGTAGAAAAATATAAATAAAATTATTTTTTTTTCAAAGAAAATATGGTTTGTTTCTCAGCTACTAACTTATTTTTTAGAATAGAAAAACAAAATCCACAACACTATGGGATTGAAGTGTAAAACGATTAATCATCGAACTCATTCAATATTAATGCTATATCATTTTAATGTTATCGGTTACAAAAATTGTTTAGATGATTACGAGAAATCATTACCATCTTTCGACAAGATTATTTAACTTGACACAGACAGAGAAATCTGTAGTGCAATTTATTCTCTATCGATTATTGCTTAAATTAAGAATTACATTGCTTAAAATAAACAACTTCATACTGCTCTAATATTGTAGCAAAACGAAATAAAAAAATTGTTGCGCTATGTGACGTGAGGAGAAAAAATCCAAAAATTTAGGTGTCATTTGTTATTGTCAAATGTCAACACAAAAAAACAAAAATAAAAATCGAAAAATAAAATCAGGTATATACAAATTTAAATATTATATTATATCAAAATAATATAATTATATCCACCAGCTCCAAATACAACAGCTCCAAAACTAGAGGATTTTATTACGGCCAAGGAATCAAGGATAGTGCAAATTTGCTTGAAAATGATATTTCGTATGAATGAGTTGGAGTTCAAAACTATGCTTGTTCGATGTATCGCTCATCTTAGCCTTAGCTACAAGAATACGGCAAATCAAAATTTGGCCCGAGATATTAAAATTTTACTAACCGTTTTCGAGTGAGTTTTCTATTAATTATTAAATTACAAGTCAAATGAAACTATACCAATGGCTCTTTGGCTCGAATATTTTAATTTTCTTAACTAAGTAGAATTTTGACTGAAAAATAAATATTTTGTTTACTTATGCTTATAATAATTATTAGTAAAAAAACAAATATGTTGTATTTCAAAAAAATTGTTTATTTATTTATTATAAATTCAGTTTTACTTTTAAAAGTAACATTAATGAAATTTTATTTATCGCAAATCTTTATTATCATCACTATCAACAAATCGAATTAGAATTTCTTTATTATTTAAAGAATAATATTAATAAATATGAATTAATTTTTTAGACCTATTAAATGTCAGGCTATTTCGAATTAGGCAAGGGATTTGACCCCGATTTGAAAGTATCCGTTCAATCTGCGCTGTCGATGCTGGAAGATTTAATAATTTCAGTGCTAAGTTGGATACGCTTGGGTGGCTTCGCTGCAGTGCTCCAAAAAATGTCTGGAATCTTTTGAGTATAGTTTGGAAAATTCCACTTTGTTTTTGTAAATGAGCCAATCCACAATCCTCAAATTTCCGTGGCCAATTAAATTTGTCAGACATAAAAATAGTTATGGCAAATATATCAAAATTTATTTTTGATAAAGATTTTATCAAAAGCGTACAAAACTCAAAAGAATTGTTTGATCCCATATGTAATCTTATAAACACTTTCCAACGTGGAAAAACTACTTTAGCGAATACTGGTGTTATGTGGCTATCATTTAACGTGCAGGTAAGATTTAGAGATAAACTACAAATATATTTTGAAAAACGCCAGCTTATTATGTGCATCCTTATTACGATAACGACCTTTTAATTGATAGTCAAATGGATAAAATCAATCAGTTTTAACAAATTTAAATGGCCAAGGTAATTGCATTTGCGAAGTGTATATTTGGATAACGACTTCTGTAGTTATGCTTATGTCGTATTTTATATTAATTGTGATATTTGAAATACACAAACCACACTGCATAGAACCTTTTTTCTTAGACACGGAATAATAATACTGTTAATACTATATAGGCAACAAAAATGCTTATAGAGTTCGGTTCCGAACCTTTCCCGTCTTTTTTATTTCATTTATGTTTGTGTTAGTGTGACTTCACTGAAAATTTGTTTATGTCGATTAAAACCAGTATCATACGTAAACGGGGAAAGAATAGAAGAAAGTTAGGATTTCTGTGAGATCAAGTGTGGAGTAGAGCATTGTGCCTCATACACAGACGCACGCCACTGGAGTGACGAATATCGAGAGAATAAGAACGAATCATGCACACTCCGTAACACACAGCACAGCCGACAGCTGTGTGAAAGTATGCGTAATTCGTGCTTCGCCTCTCGCTATTCGTAATTTCAATGCCGCGCGTCTGTGTATATGAAGTCGTATTCATACGACGGATAAAAATCTAGGATTTTTCTATCACAGATTTTTTTTTCAACTTTTTTGTATGAAAAGAACGTGTCTGTTGTATAATTTACGTGATGTAATTGGTTAAAACGATGGAATAGAAAAATCTCGGATTTTTATCCGTCGTATGAATACGACTTAAAGCACAATAACACGTAGCGGCCACTTGTGTGCTATCGAATGTGTTTGCCGTGCCAAAATCATTGATATCAAATAAAAAACCTCTTAACGAGGTAAATGTTCGAGTGACGAAAGCCGAATTCAATTCACAAAATTTCTGATATGAAATTTGTGCCGAAAAAAACAATTGCATTCGATTTGTCAACGATTTTTCGGAATGTTAGTGCATTCGGCGCGTTTGTTTACATTTTTCTTTCTAGCTGTCAAAAACAACAACTTGTCAACGGTTTTTCGGAATGTTCAACAACAACGCGCTGAATGCACTAACATTCCGAAAAATCGTTGACAAATCGAATGCAATTGTTTTTTTCGGCACAAATTTGATATCAGAAATTTTGTGAATTGAATTCGGCTTTCGTCACTCGAACATTTACCTTGTTAAGCGGTTTTTTATTTGATTTATTTTACATTTAATTTAAAACGAATTTGATATGTATAACAATTTCGTTTAGAAAGACTAGTCTTGCAAATCATGACAGTATCAAATTTTCTATCATTAAGTTTTACAAAATGCAATATACGAGTATATATATATATTTAGAAAAAATTGAAAAAAAAAATTTCTCTTTCGTAGTTCAAAAATATCTATGTTATGGAATCCAAAAGATCAATGATGTAATTGAGTCGATTTAATCCATAAGGGTGACAATTTTAACTGTCAGTTTATATAAACAAAACATCTTTGTCAAAAGTTTTAGAAAATTTGTTTGGAAATCAGTAAATATTGCACCGGCTCGGCTTATACTGCAAAGCAAAACAAATAACGTTCTGCATTTGGCGCTCTTAATGCTAGGTAGTATGATATTTGTTTGCAAGTTAAAATATCCTAAAATTTATTGCGTTTTATGGCAAATATCATTTTCACGAAAGACTACATTATCTAATTACCGAAATGTTTTCAAAGAAATTTCCGAAAATTTGGAAAATTTGGTGTCTATATATCACCCAAAACATTTAAATCATGACCCAAATACTTTAAATGGCTTCTTAGTAAAATGTAAAATATTTTCACCTTTACCATTGGTATTGTTCTTTTAGTTTCAAAATATAATAGCTTTTCTATCTTGAAATCGTTTATTATGAGAACATTCAAAAAATCAAGAAAGTTAATATTATAAATCTGTATATAAATTCTTAACGAAAATGAAATCTTGATTTATTGAACTGAGCTGTTTGACGAAAATTGAAAATTGTCTGGAAATTTCGTCACACTTACATTTTTCAACAATATTGAAAAAACAATCTTTTAAAATTTTTAAAAATAAAATTCTATTTGGACTAACATAAACTTGTACATACTTGCAAATAAAAATTAATCAAAACTGTGACTAGCACCTTTAATTTAAAATATATTTTCAATGTAATTTGCAGTTTTCTTGCCAGCTTTATGTCAATCAGTCGTCATAAAACCTTTTCGTATGATAAAACAAAAAAATTTGGTCTTGGCAAGTTTGTTATTTGCATAATGGCCGCAATATTAAATAAGCTTGCAAAACTGGTCCAAACGATTTCATCGGCTACAAAAAAATAAAAATAATGTCTCAATAATGTCCAGAAATCAACACCAACATTTTTTTTAAATAAAATTCAAAAAACGGAATTTGAAGTGCGGAAGAATAAAGCACGATCCATTACCTACACTTATGGTTTTTACTCGACTTATTATATTGCCGATTCGCCGGATTTACGCTACGATTAAAAACCAAAATTTTAAAATAGTTTTAAGGATCAGCAAAAAAGATATCAAAAATTAATTAAAATTAAAAGTGTTTTAAAAGTGTCTTAAATAATTGGTAAAGCTACAAATAATCGTTTAAGTTAACAAAAAAATATATTTTCGTTTTTATGGTAAAGAAGAAGCCTTAAAGAGATCTAATCAATTACAAACCAAAAAATAACCTTTAGATATTTCAAAATTCTGTTCGAATAATTTCCACCAATAATTTAATGTTTACGAATAGAGATCTGCAAAGATTTGTTTCTAAAATTTTAAAGCTATTTTAATTATACAGCTGTAAGCTCCACAATCTAGATGTCTAGCAGTAATAAAATTTCTAATTTTATAACATTTCAATCTATGTAGTATTTTGCATAACGGATTTTATTACTTTGCCGATCATTCGCGCCATGTCTTTCAAGTTAGGAGATGTCAACCGGACTTAGAAATTAATAAAAATTTTAGATGAATGCCATGTTTAAATGTTAAATTATTATTTGTTTAAAACAAAAAATCAAATATTTGGCAATTTTAATTCTCTGATGCAATCGCTGCCGGTAATTAATGTTAAGCGTTTGACAAATTTATTAAAAAATAAATCCGAAATACTAACACATTATTATAGATTTAAAATTTGCAATTTGGTCACTTTGGCTAAATTATATATTTTTTAAGTGGTATTTTGTGTAATACCATATACCGATAAATTATAAACTAATATGACAAATTATATGTCACAACAGAGCTTATCAATTATATATTAATGGCTTAATAAATAATTTGGCCTGAATGCATAACGTTTATTACATCGCGAGCTTTATGGATTCCAGAAAAAATCGTTATTATATTTTGAATTGCATCGGTTCAAATGGTTTAGAACCTTTATATTGTAGTAAAAAGTATTCATTCCGGTAGAGTTTTTAAAACATCTTTTAACTTCGTTTCAACTTGCAAAAGTTTAAGGTTTTTTTATAACAGTAAGTTGAGTAAAAATTAAAACTCATGATATTTTTCTAATTATATAATGACATGTGTACCAAAATATATCAAAACAAATGTTATAAATTCCTATTAGTTTTTAAAAGTTGATCTATTAAGCTCTGTGCTGCATATAAAGAGTGTAGCGACCTAGTTGAACTATGTTTCCTTTTTATCTTCAACTTTATTTCACATACTTTTTGATTTCGATGATTACAAGTTCTAGTAATCAATATACAATCCAATAAATAATATAGAGCCCACACAACTTTCAGGTCCAGGTCGAAATGGTATATTATCATTTATTAATGGCATCATTTAAAAACGGCATTTCTCAAAACAGGATATTTCAAAACAGCATAAGATACAAAACAACACAGATATAAAACGGAATTTTTCTAACCGGCATTTTTCAAAATGGAATATTTTAGAACAACATTTTTTCAAAATTGCATATTTCTAAATGATGTAGGTACAAAACGGCATTTGTTAAAATGTCATTTTTCCAAAAGTAATTTTTCAAAACGGGATTTTTCAAAATTTCATATTTTGAAACGACATATTTTTTAAAACGACATTTTTCAAATGACATAAAAAACAGCATTTTTTAAAACGGCATAGGCACAAAACGGCAAAAATATAAATAAATTTTGACTTAATATAATTAACTTACTAAAAGGATATATTTCTAAAAAAATGCTTTCAAAAGCCTTATTTGGGGCGGTATTCTTTTTTGTATTAAAATTATGTTTATGTTTTTTTTCCTTAATAATATAGGGTGTCACAATAATCGGTTCAGATTTGACATATAGGTTATTTTGGCTCTGGCAATACTAATGTTATTCTTTCTTTGACAGAAACTCAGTATATTATTTCTAGTTTAAGAAATGTGTCGCTTAAAGCTTCAACAAAAGTAGAAAATGTTGGATATGAGGAGATGAGGAATTTGCGGATAAACAAATAAAATTGTCGCATTTGGGAATCGGAAAGGATATGTGGAGAAGCCAATGCATCCATTGCATGTTACTCTTTGGTGCGGCTTTTGACGTGGCGGCATTATTGGGAAGTATTTCTTCGAAGATGAGGCCAGTGTGATCGTTACGGCCAACGAAATCAATTACCGTCACATGCTAACATCTTTTTGTGGCCATATCTTGAAGATGTTGGTTTGTATGTCCTTTCGTTCTAGCAAGATGGTGCGCCATGTCACATATCGTTACAATAGCGTAACTGTGTCAAAAATTTGTTGACCGCACTATCAGTCAAAATGGTAACATGAATTGGCCGGCAAAGAGCTGTGATTTGACGCCTTTGGATTTTAATTTGTGAGGTGCCGTGAAGGACAAGTATTTTACGGATAATCCAGAAACAATTGTGCATTTAAAAGCCAATCTGGAAGCAACCACATCCGAAATAATTCGCACACAATCCAAAATGTGCTCAGAAATTGGACCGACCGAATGCAGTACGCCAAGACCAGCCACGGCTCCAATTTGAATGAAATCATTTGGATGATTGTACTTTGAAACAAAAGAAAAAAAAAATTTGAAATATATTAAGCAGTTTTTTTTTGGTTAATTTTTAAATCTGAACTTCATCTTGGGACACTCTGTCTATTTAGGTATTTTTACAACTAAAGGATTTTCTTTTTCCAGTTTCTCAACTCTGTAGTGCTACGTTGATAGTTTAAGTGTTTTTTTGTAATTTTGCCAATTAATGCACTACCACGATATGCGGGCGGCCACTTATCGGATTTAAATATCGGTGATAAGATTCGGCATCATTTCGCATCCGCGGTATTCCTATTATTGCAATACCATATGTAAAAACATGCTATACACCATGTTATATAGGTGCGAAAAACATTTTGAAAAATACGGTTTTGTACCTTTGCCATTTTGAAATATGCAGTTATGAAAAATGCCATTTTGGAAAATTTCGTTTTGAAAAATATTGTTTTAGAAAATGCTATTTTGGAATATGTTGTTTTGAAAAATGCCTATGCCGTTTTGAAATATGCAGTCCAAAATAATGAAGAAATAAATTTTAAAGTAAATTCAAAGGTGAATGAATTTTTCGAATAACGTATTCTGCAATTAATCCTCTGATGTAATCGTGCACAGTAATTAATGTTAGTGGCGCCGCTTCATTCGATAAGTATTTTATTTTAACTAATGAATTCAAAATATCATCAGAATTATCAGATTCAAAATAATCAAATTGGTCAGTTTTAGCAAATTTAATTTAATAAAGTGTTGTTTTGTGTTTTGTAATAATAAAATTTAATTTGGCAAATTTTTATATATATATATAAGACTGTTTGCTTCAATAAATTATATTGCCAAGATTCACAGTTATATATATGTTTTTTTAAATCTAGCTTTTGAGGTGACGATGGTGGGCAGCTTGCGATTGCAAGTACACATTTTGGTAAAAAATGCTTAATTTATTAGAAGAATGTCTTTCAATGCTTTAAAAATTTCATTTTTAATTATTGCACCAAGTGTCTAGGAAGAGCATATTGTTAATTGATAATTCATTGCTGACATTCTGGTACCACATACCATATAGTGGTCTGTTCGCAGTACATTTACAAATGTGTCAAAGATATCACAAATTATTGGTGTTCGATTATCGGATGATGTCTTAATGTACTGGGATAGTCTTTGGTCGGTATATTGATGGTCAGCAGCTCACAAGCTACAGGAAATAAACATGTAAAATGCATTGAATAATTTAACAGTTTACATAAGACGACTTGGGAGTTTCTGCGAAAATATCTTTGGAAAACGTGACAGGCAAATTGTGTTATTCGAGAAACATACTTATCACTGCTGAATGCGACGGAAATTTTCCCACAATTTGAATTTTTACAACGACAATATGAACTGGTTTTAGGGTAGAAGAAATACCGGAAGCACTTGATAGAATATAATAAGTTTGTACAAGATCATTCTAAGGCGGTAAAAGATATATGACGCAAATAACATTGAGTCGAAATTAATTAAATGAGTCAAAACAAAAAATAAGCGGTCAAAACTCGCATGGGATATAGCGCCAGCAGTAAGTACGAGAGACACTTACTGTTGACTTACTGATCAAGTTGGTTGTAATCGTTAGCAAAATTTAGCCAGATCACTTTGTATATCTGACAATGGATTTCGCTTTCTCCATATTTTTGTGATATGTGATAAATATACTTTAAAATATTTTTTTGGTCATTTGTCTAAACTTCTTTGGTTAGATGTCAAAGAATGCAGTTCTTTTCCGTATGAATAATTGATACTTGTTTGTTTGATTTTATGCCCTTACACTATCACTACTACTTTAAATTGTTTTTTGTTTCTTTTCATTATAAATAATTATTTGGTTCAGTTAATCAAAAGGTTTTTTTGTATTGTCTAATAATAAAACAAATTTCAAAAGGATTGAGAACCAATTTTTGGAAAAACTGCCATGAAAGAGCTTTGTGTCCTCTTGTTTTTATATAAATTTGAACCCACTGGGCTTTTTTAATTTTATTCGCGCAATTTAAATTCGTGCGCATTATAGACAGAGAGATTCTAATCGCAATAAATATATTGCTTACCTTTAAATTTATCCATATTGCGTTGCACACTATCACTTTATTATCACACGTTACGAAATAAAAACACAGTAGTCCGGCGAAACTAATAAATAACACATTTCGAAATAGATATAAAGTTTTGTAAAGCACTTTACTAAAAATAATTTATATTACGCGCACAAACTATTCGTTTTTCCGATCAAACGACTTTTAAAATTAACCCGACATACTTAAAATTCCATACACAACTAAACACAAAATTTATTGATTTGTTGTAATATGCCAAATCTAACCCGTTATCGCTTTTGTTGTTTAATTATTTTTTCGTGGACGTATTGGTCTGTGCAAAACAGGAAATTTAATTTTGATTTTTATAGTCATGGCATTGTTACACTAATATTAATGCAACGAATGATATAAAAAATTACTGTCACGACACTAAAAAACATCACGATAGTCATAAGAGCGTTAGCTCTTAGTTAGCTTAAATTTTATAAGTTTCAAATATAATTTTTTTAATAGGAGTTAATAGCTCTTACAGAAGTTTTTCGAAAATTGATTAATTATATAGCTTGAATTTTGATTCATATACAGTCAGTACGAAAATGATAATACACCCTGATTTTTAAGAAAAGTTTACAAAATATAATGATTATAGAACTTATTTTAAAGTTTCTTATTAGATTAAATTATTTTACAAATTAACAAATCCAAAAATACAAAATAGAAGTTCATTTACCGTTTATAATAAAAAAAAAACAGAAAAAATCAAGAATTTTTGCAACGAAAAGGATCCTACACTTTTAGAACGATTCATGATTTTTTTTAAATCATTTGTATAAATTATATTTCATAATTATTTTAATATCGAGTTGGTCCTCCTTTATATTTATAACCTCTTTCATATTTAATACGGGCGCATACAAACTAAAATATAACGACTGCGAGGCATTCGGCAGGTGTAAGAAAGGAAACTACCAACGAAGATCGCCAAATAATTACTAATATCAAACGGACTGGAAAATCTGTGCGCGAAATTAGAAAATTAATGGGCCAAAGTAATTCTACAGTTGCCTAAATAATATCCTGATTCAATGTCACACAATCGGTTGAAAACGGGCAGCGGGCAGGACGAAAGCAAACGTTTTCTAATCGGGACGAGTGAAAGATTTTGGATTTGGTAAAATTAGCTTCAGAAGTGGAGAAGATACTTAATAAAGCCACCCACCCCCACAATATTAAAAGAGTTTTGTGGAAACATGGATATCAAGTTCGTTATCACTTGTCCTAGATAAGGTATCAGCGACGACGTTATCTTTGCCGTGAATGTGCTGTATGTCAGTTGTGAACTGTGCGATGTAATCTACATGGAGTGTTTGCCTTGGATTACGTTCCGTTTTAGAAGAGATTGCTCTAGTAAGTGGTTTGTGGTTGGTGTAAATGGTAAATTCACGACCTTCCACAAAGTAGCGGAAGTGCTCGATTGCTTGATAAATTGCAAGTAACTCACGATCGGAACTCCGATCTAGTATTGTATTACTATCGGTACTACTATCAACACGTACGGTACCAAACTAATCGACGTAGACATCGGTCTATGTCAATCATGCAAGCATTTATTTTTTCTAGCAAGTGTTATTCGGCCCATAATTGGCGCGGATTTCCTTACGAAGTTCGGCATTTTAGTGGATCTAAGCAATCGCAAGCTTAATGATCCATCCACTAGTCTAAAAATTCACGCCATAACAGCATGCGTGGACACACCTACTCCACTCAATTTTATAGTCAGCAACGGTTACGGAGCTCTCTTAAAAAGGTATCCTTTTACTAGGTTAGATATAACATCGTTCATCATATTGTGACGAACGGACACTTACCTTTTTCTCGACCTCGTTGACTCGACATATTCGGCATAAATCAGGTTTCCTAAAATTCCAACACATAGTGGACCTATGAAACTGCAATCCCTATATTCTACTCCTGTATCATGTCCGCTACACATGGTAAAGAAGAAGAACAACGATTGGAGATAATGTGGAAACCATAGACGGCTCAACGCGGTCACAATTCCTGACCGCAACCCCATTCCTCACATTCAAAACTTTTCCATGCAACTACATGGATGCAAAATTTTCTCCAAAATCGATCTCGTCAGAGCATATCATCTCATTCCAATTGCTCCCGATGACATTTACAAAACAGCAATTACTACTTCATTTGATTTATTCGAATTCACTCAAATGCCATTTCGACGTCGCAATGCTACCCAAACATTCCAGCGTTTTATCAACGAGATAGTAAAAGATCTCGACTTCGTCTTTGTGTCATAGTCGACATTCTCGTCGCGTCACAAGACGTAAATTAGCACTTTGAGCATTTGGAACAACTCTTTCAAAAGTTTTAAAATTTTGGCATCAATTTTAACATCGCAAAATGCGTTTTCGGAACCAGTAGTCTTAACTTCCTCAGTCATAAGATTACCGCTAATAGCATTCTGCCGTCTTAAGAACGTTTAATGTCATTAGCGATTTCCCAGCATCGCAAACTATCAAGCAAATTCAACAATTTATCGGCATGATTAACTACTATCACCGATTTATTCCAAAGCTAGCGGAGACTCTTCCTCCAATTCACACGCATTTGGCAGAGCTCATTAAAAAACCCAAAATACCTCAAGACTGTTCTTGGACTGAAGAATGTCAAGCGGCATTTCTTCAGCTCAAGAATAAGTTAGAAGTAATAAGTAGCTAATATAATATATCCGTTAGCTAAAATATAGCATTACTACGGATGCGTCTCGTACAGCAACAGGTGCGGTCTTGCAGCAACTTAACGGCAAAACCTGGGAACCTCTTGGGTTTTTCTCCAAGAAACTCACAGAGGCGGAAAGAAAATGTTCTGCATGCAATCATGAGTTACTTGCAATTTATCAAGCAATCGAACATTTCCGTTACTTTGTGGAAGGTCCTGAATTTACCATTTACACCAACCACAAACCACTTACTAGAGCAATCTCTTCTAAAACGGAACGTAATCCAAGGAAAACACTCCACTTAGAATACATCGCACAGTTCACAACTAACATACAGCACATTCACGGCAAAGATAACGTCGTCGCTGATACCTTATCTAGGACAAGTGATAACGAACTTGATATCTATGTTTCCACAAAACTCTTTTAATATTTTGGGGGTGGGTAGCTTTATTAAGTATCTTCTCCACTTTTGAACTTAGTTTTACCAAATCCAAAATCTTTCACTCGTCCCTCGATTAGAAAATGTTAGCTTTCGTCCTGTCCGCTGCCCGTTCACAAACGATTGTGTGACATTGAATCTGGTGCTTGAATTGCAAACTTTTTTTTCGTGACAAGCTGGGCACCTGGTTACCCCCCAGGTTCGAGTATGCTGAATTCAACGGTGCTAGTCCCATTTTAAAGTTAGTCCCCATTTTTGAGATATCGCTTTCGACATGTTTTGGCCCTGAGTCAAAATATACCCTCATTTTCACGTTGATAGCTCTTGAAACATTAAGATTTTCGTTATGATTTCTTCAGCAAAGTTGTTGCGCAGGTCAAGACCAACAACTTTGCCGAACATATCAAGACCGAAAAACCACATCTAATTTTTTTTGCTTTTCATTTCGACGAAAAACACGGTTTTTATGATTTTTAATCATTTTGTTGAATTTAAATCGAGTAGAATCGATTGAAAAAAACATCGCATCGACAAATATAGATACAATAAAAACTATTTAAAAGAAAGTTAAATCGATTCAATTGATTTTATGGTGATTTTTCCTAAAAAAATAATTCCTAAAATATTATTATTTTTCTTCTGTTTGACAAAACAATGGCGTGCCGTTGCGATAGTGGATAAAAATCCTGGATTTTTCCATCTCATCGTTTTAACCAAATACATCACGTAAAATATACACGTAAATTAAGAAACATCTGCTTTAATATATCAACCATCAAATGTCACTGCGCCATTCAATCACAGAAACATTCGACGGATAAAAATCTCGGATTTTTCTATCCCAGATTATTTTTCAATTTTTTTGTATGCAAAGTGGCGTGTCTGTTGTACGAGGTAAATATTCGAGTGACGAAAGCCGAATTCAATTCACAAAATTTCTGATATCAAATTTGTGCCGAAAAAACAATTGCATTCGATTTGTCAACGATTTTTCGGAATGTTAGTGCATTCAGCGCGTTGTTGTTGAACATTTCGAAAAATCGTTGACAAGTTGTTGTTTTTGACAGCTAGAAAGAAAAATGTAAACAAACGCGCCGAATGCACTAACATTCCGAAAAATCGTTGGCAAATCGAATGCAATTGTTTTTTTCGGCACAAATTTCATATCAGAAATTTTGTGAATTGAATTCGACTTTCGTCACTCGAACATTTACCTCGTTAAGAGGTTTTTTATTTGATATGTTATATTCTTAAATTAATACGTTTCAAGTCAAATTTCTAGACTTTTTTTTAATATAAATAAATAAATAAATACAGCCTTGGCCAAAAATATTGAGCACCCTATAAATTTCGGGCGTATACGATAAGTGTTTGTTTATTATTTTTTCGACTTCTAAAAAGGACTAAAAACAGCGACTCACACCGCAGGTGTAGCAATAAACCATCTGGTGCAATAAAATTTGTTATTTTTCCATTTTGTATTTATTCGTCAGTTCGCTACTTTCGCTCATTGTGTGCACATCCAGTGATCTAGTCCACTTTTGGTGTTTTTATTTGTTAAATTTAGTGGTATTGTTGCAATATGTCGAAACAAACGTGACGACCAAAAGTTAGTGAGAAGCTGTAAAAATAGGGAGAAAACTTCTTAAACCTCGCTGCCGCGTTGTCAGTAGAAATTAAGAAACCAATCTCTGCTCGAACCACTCGCAGAAGGCTCCAGAAAGTATGTTTGAAAGGCTGTAAAGCCAAGAAGAAACCCTGGCTCTCCGAAAAAAACAAGAAAGCTCGGTGTAAATGGGCCTTAAAATACCAAAGTTTCACCGAAGAAGATTGGTCAAATATCGTGTGGTCAGACGAATCAAATTTTGAAGTAAGTTGGCAATTCTAAGCCCTAATAATATTAAATAATATTATTTTAAAATAAAATTCATCCATACAAATATTTTAGTTTTCCGAAGTCTCTACATTTTCTTTATTTCAGATTTTTGGTGCACTTGGCGTGCATTTTGTGCGTCGCCAGGTACGCGAAGCATTTAGTCCAGAGTATATGGTACCAACCGTAAAACTCGGCGGAGGCAGCATAATGATCTGGGGCTGCATGATTAATTCTGGAGTTGCCGAAATGTTCGTGTGTGAGGGCCACCTGAACTCTTCAAAATACATACACGTCCTAGAATCTACGTTGCTGCCCTCGTTTTTACACTTTTTGGTGATACAAACATGGATAGCGTTAAATTCCAGCATGATAACGCGCATTGTCATAAATCTGCCCGCACAATGGCATGGTCTCGAGAAAATGGAATTGAAGTTCTGGAGTGGCCTGGCCAGTCCCCGCTATAAATAGTAATGTGAACCTATAAAAATTGTTTCAATTTATTTCAAATTAATACTCCCAAAAAAAATTGGAAGATATCATGGGTGCTCAATACTTTTGGCCAAGACCGTACCTAATTGGTAGCAAATCAATGAAAATGGATGTTGTTGTCCAAAAAAGTTGTTCTTGCCAAAATGGTAATTTGCAAATTACCGAAAACACACCGATAGAATATTTTCATACTTGGGAAACCCAAAATATTTCTTAATTTCTTTTAAAACAATTAAATCGTTATTTAAATACCCAAATAAAAAAAAAATCTGTGAAAAATTGTGTTGACGTCAACCATTTATTATTGTTGTAAAATTATAATATGCGAATTAAAACACATTAAATAAAATACTTAAGAAATACAAAAGACACTAAATTATAGATACTACTCAAATATTGGAAAATGTTGTTGTTGTCAAAATGCTAATTTGCAAATTACCGAATATTCTTTGATACTTGGGATTTCCAAAGAATACACAATTTAATTGAAATCGATTAAAATTATTATATGTATATCGATTTGGAATGAATTGATTAAAACTATTGTAGTTGTCACAAATATTTAGTTGTTAGATACCTAAGAAATATAAAAGTTTCTAAAATATTGAAAAAATGTTGTTGTTGTAACAAATAATTGTAGTCAAACTGAAAATTTGGGAAATAGCGAAAATACGCCAGTAAAGATATTTAGGAATTCCAAAAATTTCTTAACTTGATTTAAAATGGTGATAATTATTAATTCAAGCAAATTACTGAAAAATTTTGTTGATTTCAAAAATAGTTGTTATTGTCATAAATATTTGTTGTTGTCAAAATTGTTTTTAACGCGAATTATTAAAACAACCAGAATTAATACTTATGAAATACAAAAAATACTACGTAAAAGAATGATACTGTAAAGTTAGGACATTACAAGCGAACCGCGAATGAGCTGGGAGTGTGCCAGCCCCAGAACAGAATACATGCTAATAAAAAAAAAATCGTAAGTGAACAAATTAGCGAAATTTCTTCGAATAGTTATAGGAATTCCAAAGACTACACAATTTTATTGAAAATACTTAAATTAATATTTTAATGTCGATTTGGAAAGAAAACATTGTTGTTGTCATAATATTTATGACAACACTTGCTTGCAAAAAAATCGCACATTGCTCAATTTTCCACAAAAGTTTCAAAAATATAAAAAAAAATATCCAATATTTGTTTAATTTTTTTTTAATGTAGAATCAAAGTCTATTCCAATACCTATCCAGTGGTACCTTTTTTATATTTATACGTGCCATCAAACTATTTTTTGGAGGTAAACGTCTGAGGTACACGTTTTTGTGAATTTGTCAGGATGAAAATTTGGGGTAAAAATCGAATTAAAACATGGAAATAAACAAAAAATAAATCAGTTTTATTAATAAGAAGTATTCGCTCCCCTGGCCCGCATGACAGCTTCCATTCGATGCTGCATTGATTTCACCAAAGTTTTCGCAAAATCTTGAGGTATCGCCTTCCATTCCTTTAAGATCGTCTGTTGTAGCTCCTGGAGACTCGTTGGAGCAACATCACTGGCTCGAATTCTTCTTTTCAACTCGTCCCATAAATGTTCGATGGTCACTGCATAACAGGCACATCCACCTCTTGAATGTACTGATATACTACACCAACCCTATGCGGTCTCGCATTATCCTGCATAAACAGAAACTTTTCACCAATAAACCCGGCAAAAGGTAAAACGTACTCCTCGAGTACTTCCTCAATGTACCGTTGAGAATTCATTCCTCTTGATCGACAGCCAGTATTGGCTCGTTTGATGAATACAAGATCTGTCTTCGCCTCTAATGATATGCTTCCCCAGAACATACATGATCTACCGCCATACGTGACACGTTTTTCAATGCAACATTGTGCATATCGCTCTCCTTGTCTTCTGTATACTCTTCTGCGTTAAACACATCCTGCACTCGCCAGAGAACAGGACTGTTCTCAATTCTTCTTCTGTTCAATTCAAATGCTCTCGAACGAACTTACGACGGGATCGTTAGTGGACTGCGGTCAATTTCAGCCGTTTTGCTAGTCTGTGTGCAGTCTGATTAACTTCTTGAAGCCTTCTGCTAACTGTCCACCAATTGACTTCGACTTCACGAACTTCTTCGGTAGAAAAAGAAAGCGGTCATCATGCTGTGCTGTAACACGAGGTTGGCTTAATCGTGGTCGCCGCCGGAACTCACCAGTTTTCTGATATCTCTGTAATACTCGACGAACTGAGAATCAGCTCAAATTTAGTTATAGAGTCACTTCATTTTGGTGCTGCCCCGCATAAATTAGTGCAAACAATTGTGCGGCTACTTCAGGTGTGGTATCCATTTCTTTGCTCCGGTTGGAATCGTAATCAAAATAGAGGATCGTTTAGGCTAGGCGTCGATATGCGAATATTCACAATTAAGGGCGAGCGAGATTTTTCATGGCATGCTATTGTATTGATCTTGTTGAATTATTTTTAGAATTTAATTCGAAAGCCTGCTATATGCATTTGATAAAAAAAAATCACTTTGTTGGCATGGTACAAGTACAAAAAAGTACCACTGGATAGGTGTATTGAAATAGACTTTAAATTTGCATTACAAAACATTAAATAAATATTGCATTTTTTGATATTTTTGAATTTTTTTCGAAATTTGAGCAATGTGCGATTTTTTTGCACGCAAGTATTTTTGTTATTGTCAATGTGCGATTTCGCAAAAATACAAACGATATTTAAGTAAAATATTATCTTGGGGATTTCAATATTATTTCAATATTAGAAATTTCATTACGTTCACGTTTATTTCGAGGTTTTGTTTAACATGGCTACTAGAGCTATTCGATTTGGCTCAAATATGCCCCATTTTTTTCAATAACTCGTTAACAATTAGAAATCAATTACAATATGCCGCGTTCCCAAAACTGGTATTTGGTTTTCACAAGCCTCTCTTGAAGACAATTTTACACAACCAAGAGCGTTTGCAATTGACAACAAGAAATAATAATCGATTGGTGCCAGGCCCGGACTATAAGTTGGTTTCATAATAACCTCCAAACCAAGCTCTCGGAGCTTCGAGATTTGGCCACTTCTGGTTGATTGCTGCCGTCATAGTCGGTCCAGTTTCTGGCAATAGAAGTCCGAATTGAGCGTTTGGCCAGCAAATAGTGTGTGGTGATTCATTTCCACAGTAGGTGATTCACTTACAATTGCACCAAACAATCAGTAAACCTTCCTAGCCTTTAATCCTGGTTTGGCCAGGAAGTTAAACATGAAAGTTCTTTTTGAAGAGCCTTAAGAAAATGTTTTAAAACTGTTTTATGGTCGATCTTCAGCCCCTGGGTGATGGTATGACATCTTGCATGCCGACCCATTTCGAAAATTTCGAGGATTTAATCGACATTTTCGAACATAGGCCTTCCAGTGCGTGGTGTATCTTTGATATCGAAATTAGCGGAACGGAATAGATGAAACCAAAATTGCGCATGATTGGCTGTGACAATATCGGGACCATAGACACCATTCACTATTTCGCCCGCCTGACTTGCATTTTCGTTTTTAACTAAGCAAAATTGTAAAATATGGCGAAATTTCTCTTTGTTCACCTTCATCCATGACACGCTATAACTCACAACTGAGTCGATCAATAAGAACAATGTTAAAAGAAAATTTTTAGTACTTGAAACCTCTTTCCAATGAGTATAAGTATGTCCTACTGCGACAAATATATCTCGAGCCATCTAAAGCCTCTTTTTCCCCAACCCAATATAAAAGTTGTTAAATTTAATTTATAATATTATTAGAAATATAATTTCACGAAAAATATTGAAAATTTTTAAATTTTTAATGTTTTTAAAAATAGTTGTTGTTGTTAAATTGCAAATTAGCTGATTAGGCAAAATACGTGGATAATGAAAGCTTGGAATCCCAAAGATTCCCCAATTTGATTGAAAACTATTAAAATTAATATTGGGGGGGAATTTAATTGAAATATTTTGTTATTGTCAAAAGTGATTGGTGCCGATATAAAATAGTGGTTTTTGTCAAAATAGTAATATGCGAATTAGCAAACATGTTAATCACGATACTTGAGATTTCCAAATGTGCCCAAAACTTGATTAAAAATTATTACAACTATTATTTAAATAATTGCAAAATATTGTTGTCGTCAAAAATAGTTGTTGTTGTTTAAATCGTAATTTGCGGATTAGCAAAAATACGTCTTTAACGATACTTGTGGGAATTCCGGAGATTACCTAATTCTACTTTTTATTTTTTTTTAATGGTCAATTAATACCCGTTTTTCTTGCATGCAAACACCACCCATTCACACAATTACAGTATGTCACCTACACATTGCAAGCTCCTTGTCAACCTGTACACTGACGCATGAACTGTGGGTCGGCGCTGAATTTCGCACTCGAACAGAGGGTCTTAGTTGTGTTTATTAACATCACCGATCGTAATTGATGATGTCCGGTAATTGTATTGTTAGTTAATCATTAAAAAATGTTGTTGTTGTCAAAAATTGTTGATTCGTCATAGATACTTGTTGTTGTCAAAATTAGATGTAAATTAATTTCAAAGAAAATATTAGAAAATGTTGTTATTGTCGAAAATAGTTGTTGTTGTCAAAATGATAATTTACGGATTAGAGAAAATACGTTGACACCGATACTTGGGAATTGTAAAGATTTCTTAATTTGATTGAAAATTATTAATTCAGTTTTTAATTGGAAACATCGTTAAAAAATGTTGTTTGCAAAAATAGTTGTGGTTGTCATAAAAGATTTTTGTTGTCAAAATAAAATGTGGGTTTAATTTATAATTATTATTTAACCTTCCGTTAGGCGCACGTGCCTGGATAGTGACATTCGCGCCTCTTGAAGAGGTATATTGAAAGTATTTATATACCGCATACAGGTGTATACAGTGGTTTGCACATGCACTGGTTAAAATATATTATGTTGAATGAAATGTTTTGATTTTTGTATTGCATGTGGGTGAAATAGGGGAAAATCGCATCTTAACAACGATATGCGAATTAGGAAAATACACCGATTATGATACTTAAGAAATACATATACATATTACTAAATTTTATTTATTGTTATTTAAACACCTATATAGTTTGAAAGAAAATGTTGGAAAATGTTGTTGTTTACTTATAAATATTGAAAATTATCCGATAAAACTACTTGAAAATGGGGACTCTGCAAGCGACACCAACGAAATTTGGAGACCTGCACCTTTGATGGATGACCGAAATAAAAAGAATTTACTCATACTCGGTTTTCTTGATTGAGGCGACTAAATTCAGTCATAATATGTAGCTGTTGGTTATTAAGTTATTAAGTTAGACAAAAGGATACTATAGACTTTATTTGGAAAATTTTGTAAAAGAAAAACTTGAAAACTTCCGCACTTCCAACGTGTTAATTAAAATATAGAAATATGTCGTTTTCATTTTGAAAATCATAATATTCGAACGCTTGAAAACGTACTGAAAAGCATATCTGTGGAATTAAACAAAAAGTGGTTAACTTCAGATAACTACAATAGTTTTTGAGATATTAGCACCATTATAACCGCAAGTTCAACCTCTATAACATATCATAATTACATTTTTAAAATTTTCCTTATTTTCCGAGAAAAATTTGTTCAAAAATGGTTATCTAACATCGAACAAAAATTAAATTATGTTAAAACTGGTTTTCTCCAGATAACCTGAATACATTTATGCGCCGCTCATGATTCTGTTATCGAAAAATGAGTTTACTCGAGATACACGTTTTTGTGCGTTAGTCACAAATTTTTTTAATATAAATTAAAACTCGATATCTATAATTACCCAAATATTATCAAACACTATAATAAAATGTGAATGAGATATATGGTTTATTGCATTTATATCGAAAGATAACTAGTTTTTCACAAACAAAATTTTAATTATTATATAAAAAACATAATTTAACTGGAATTATATAAATTTTGATAGTACCGGATAATATCCGGTACTATCAAAATTCCAGTTATTCCAGTTAAATTATGTTTTAATATAATATATAAATATAATATATATATATATATATATATATATATATATATATATATATATATATATATATATATATATATATATATATATATCGTCCCACTCAAATAAGAGTATTACAAAGTTAGATGTACTAGTTTTAGATTATGACGGATTCGAGATGTGCAACATCGTCTTTATATACCACAAATTTTTTAAGTTCATCAAACACCTCCCTGGCGGTTAAAAACAGGATATAATAGTTTAATGTTGGTGTCAAGTAATATTTTCTCCAAACTAAATTAGTACAAAATGATATGTATTATTATAGGCTGGACTTTTTTATTGAAATATTATTCTAAGTGCATTTGTCATATTAATGGTCGGAGAAAAATTGTGTTTATGTTGTACAAAGTTCATTGATCTGTTTATTTTTATATTTTTGAAATTTTAAACGTACTTTGTAATATTTTAATACGGTAATTTTTTTTTGTTGTTATATTACAAAATTAAATGTAATATTTTTAACTGGAAGAAATGTGAGGTTATTTTGGCGCTTAATTTTGACAGTAGTATTTTTCTCATTAAGTTTTAGTTTTCAGCTATTGTTCAAAGAGAGAACATCGTTCGAGTTCTTGCTAAGTAAAAAATGTCGTATAGAGCGAGTAAAATATTAAAATTAGCTATAGAAAAAATTAAACAAAATTCAGGTAAGACTGGTACAAATGATTTTGTGAATAATAGTGTTGATGCGATTGATCATTCTATATTTCATAAAATGTAATGCACATTTCTTATATAAAATACCTACATATCAAACACAGAAGCGAAAGGTGATACCGGTGGATCTGATGTACCAGATGACGATCAACATAATAAAAATCTAAAAGCACCAAACGAAGTTCAACAATCTGAACATATTATATCAGGTTCAGGTATGTTGCTTAATAGCAATTTGAAGGATATTATATTCAAACCAATTCCCAATTAGATTTCAGTGATAGTGGCAGTGAGTACATTCCAAAAAGTAACGATATATCGACCGACAGTGAAACTGCGGAGTGTTATAGTAAGTAAAATGTTTATCTAAACTTCAGAACATTAGAATTTTAGTTTTGTTTTCTATTTTGTAGCAAATGTTCAACTAGTATACAATAAATTATCGCCACAATCGGCCAAATGCAGTAATTTTGAGAGTTTAGTTCCTCAATCGGAATCCCCACGAACACCAAAAACTCAAAATTCGCCAGGAACGCCAAATACCGAACGCCCTGCTTGGAGCCCAATTACTCCTACATTTATTTCAAATCAGGCACAAGATAGTCCAGAAACGAAAAGGCAATATGTACGAAAGCGTGGAGTGCATAAAGAATTATGGAAGTCAACACTATCTAAAATGTCATATAATGAGGGTTTGGCACATACCAATCAAAGTGGAAAAAACATAATAGGGAGAAAATTGGGAACTCCGTGTAAGTCGAATTGTAAGATGAAATGCTCAGAGAAAATTACGCAATTATAGACCGAGAAAACAATTACAAGCAATTTTGGTCCGTTGGTTCGAGATATCGGCAATGGAATTATATTATAAAACATGTAAAAGAAACCACAAAAATTCGGACAATCTTATCACCAAAATTCAATCGTAATCCTAATCGGCAGTATTTTCTACCAAAATGGAACGAAAACACAATAATCACAAAGCAAAGGGTAAGTAGACATAGAATATTGAATACATTAAATAAAAAATATTGTATTTTGAAGGTGTGCAAATTGATGTTTTTAAACACGTTATCAATAAATCATCAATGGGTTACAACTGCTTTTAAAAAAAATATAGCAGGAAATGGAATTGTAGAAAGGGATCTGCGCGGAACATATGAAAGACAAGCCAATCCAACAAAACTAGTAATGTTTGCTGCGATTTGTAACCATATCAAATCGTTCCCGTCCATAGAGTCACATTACTGCCGAAAACAAAGCAATCGGAACTATTTGGATAGCAGCTTAAACATCGCCAAAATGTATAGGTTGTTTTTGGAAAAAATGGAGGAAACTTCTATTTCACACGATGTGACCGAACGCCAGTATCGCGACATATTAAATCAAAATTTTAATTTAGGGTTCCATGTCCCTAAAAAGGATCAATGCGATGTGTGTATTTCGTACGATAACTTATCCCTAGAGGAGAAAGAACACCAACAATCAGCACAGCAACAACATTTATTCAATAAGACAGAAGCTAGAAGAATAAAAGAGCTGGATAAAACGGAAGCCCAAAATAATTCTGAAATTACCGTTGCCGTATTTGATTTTCAGAAAATATTGATTTTACCACAATCTAGAGCGTCAGTATTTTATTATAAACGAAAGTATTTTGTTTATAATTTTACAATTTACTGTTTAAATAATAATACGGGATACTGCTGTGTATGGCACGAGACAATCGGCAGACGTGGAGGAATAGAAGTTTCCAGCTGCTTAAAAAAATTTATCGAATTCTATCCAAATTCTAAGGAATTTCGATTTTGGTCAGACAATTGCCCCGGCCAAAACCGAAATAGAATTCTTTTAGCGTTCTACTCATGGGCATCCAACAATTATAATATTACTATCCAACACAAATATTTAGAGAAAGGCCACACTCAAAATGAGGGTGATAGTATTCATTCATGTGTGGAGAGAATGGCTAAACACCAGGAGATCTTTGTACCAGAACAGTGGTACCAAATTATAAAATGTGCGAAAACTAAATCACCACAGTATGTAGTAACGGAAATGTGCCAACTGGATTTTTTTGATTTCAAAACGCCTACAAACAGTTTTAATTTCCAAAAAAACGATAACAATGAAAAACTGTATACCAACAAAGTAAAGGAAATAATGATTAACCGTGAAAATCCGAAATCTTTAAAATATAAATACAACTTCCAAGAGGAAATTAAAAACAATCACAGTCGTAAAAGAAGTTGAATCCAAACCAAGAGGGAGGAAATCCTTTAAATCAACTGCTGCGACATTAAATTTTGATCTAAATCCAGCGTACACTGCACCAATTCCAATAAGTGCCGCAAAATATAAAGATCTCGTGGAATTATGTGACAAGAATTCTATTAATTCGGCTTATAGTAGTTTTTACAGAAATATTCCATACGTAGCTAGCGATACTATTAATAATAACAATGTCTTTAGCTCAGATGAAGAATGAATTTTATAATATTCTCATCTTATTTTTATTTAATTTTGGGTGCTTAACTGAAATGTGATATCATTATAATTTTGTGATAAAAATGAATTAAAATAAAATTTGTTATAAAAAACTTTAATATAGCTTTTGTTTTAATTATCCCTATTTATAATATGTCTAAATCTTATGTAATTCGACTTTATTTTATTTCAACGAAGAAGAGTATGACATGTGTATTTTGTTAAGCCGTCGGTTAAAAATGTTCCAGACTATACTATAACATTTTTTTATTTCCAAAAAATATTGAAAATAGCGTCATTACATTAGTTGTACTTATAATTATTATAATAGTGATAAAATGTTCCATCATTCTTAATTTATAAAAAGTTTCGAGAAATTACTCAAGAAAAGATTAAAGGTAAACAAGAATTGAAAATTTGTAATGCCTCTCCTGAAAAATTGTGTTTTGCAGATGTAATACTTTTGTTTGAATGAGACGATATATATATATATATATATATATATATATATATATATATATATATATATATATATATATATATATATATATATATATATATATATATATATATATATATATATATATATATATATATATATATATATATATATATATATATATATATATATATTATATAAGGCGGCAAAATCCCCTCATGAGATGTGAACGCTAGAAAGAGAGATAGAGGATAATATCTAGGATATTATCCACTATCTCTCTCTCTCTAGCGTATATTATATTTATATATTATATAAAACGGGAATCCCAAATCGTTTTTCTATTCTGGTTTTCGCTGCGTTATTTTTTTCATTACGTTCTTGGTAATTGAGAGAGAAAGAGGATAATATCTAGGATCCTCTATATCTCTCTCTCTCTCTAGCGTATACATATGTTATATTTATATATTATATAAAATGGGAAATCCCAAATCGTTTTTACATTCTGTTTTCGCTGGCTGCGTTGTTTTTTCATTACGTTCTTGGTAATTGGGAGAGAGAGAGAGAGATAGAAGATAATATCTAGGATATTATCCTCTATCTCTATCTCTCTAGCGTATATATTATATTTATATATTATATAAAACGGAAAATCCCAAATCAACTTTACATTCATTGTTTTCACTGCGGTTTTTTTTGTTTTTTCATTAAATTGTTGCTAATTGAGGTGAAAAGTGTGCCATTTAAAAGTTTGTGTTTTGAATATAATAATATCAATAATATACATGGATTCATTAGACTTTCTATTCATGGATTCAAATAAAAGTGATTGTGAAGTGGTTGAACCAATAATAGAGACTATAAATATATCAAGTGAAAATGTACTTCATACAGTTAATAAGTCCGAGCTAAGGGAAGTGAAATTTGAAAACGTGTTAGAAAGGAATGGATGTACTTTGATACATGAAAACATTGGTGAAATTGAAGTAACCGAATTTAGTGATCCACCTATAGAGTACATTTCGAGAGTAGAAGAACGTGAGCTACCTGGTTGTTCCAGAAACACACAGATATCGCCTGATTTGTTTGGTTCAGAATACTCTGACGACAATAATCATAAAGTGCATGAAGAAGAAACCAGAATGTTTTTGACGGAAAATTCAGATAAAGGTATGTAATTTTATATTCTTTATATAAATTAAATAACTTTTATTTATTATTAAGGGCCAGAACAAATTGACGAAGCGAATAGAATAGAATTTGAAGCTACAAATAGCTCTTCTGATATGGAAACAGTTGCACCAGCAATTTAAAAAAATAGTAAACGCAAAGAAATTGAAGCACGGAAACTACAACGGAATTCCGGGAAAGCCTACCTCACGGCATTAGGTAAAACACGAGAGGAGAAAACTTCTCGAGGACTGGAACTATGTAAAAAAAAAAATGTCATGACCGAGTGTCAGACGAATTAAGAAAAAAGTGTTTCTCGGAATATTGGGGACAAAAACTATATCCACGTCGCCTTGCTTTTATTACAAACAGTTTAAAAATAGAGCAGAAAAAATCCATCACTAATTTAAAAAATCCACAAAAGTCAAGAAATTTAACCATAAAATATTTTTTGAATAACAGTGAAACTCACGAGGAAATCAATGTATGCAAAAAATGTTTCCTAAGTGTGCTTGGTGAAAGCAAAGGTATAGTTGAGACGGTAATAAAAAAATCTCAGGAAGGCTCCAGATTCAGCGACAACAGAGGGATCCGAGAAAACAAACAAAATATCGCTTCAACAAGAACAAGCTGTGAAAGCCCATATAAATAGCTTTCCGAAATACGAGTCACATTACTCACGTGCTCATACAAGTAAACTTTACCTTCCCATAGGTTTAACATTATCAAAAATGTACGATGTTTTCAGCGCAGCATACCGATGCAAGGTTTCTCTTCCAAAATACCGACAAATTTTTAAAACATTTAATTTAAAATTCAAGGTTCCACAGCTTGATACTTGTCAGAAGTGCGATAAATTTGCCATACGGATTAAACTGGCAACGGAAAATGAAAAAATTAAAATAGAGAAAGAGCGGGACCACCACCAACAGTGTGCTGAGTTGGCTTACGAAGCAAAGCGGCTAGATAAATCTAATCCACATGCTACTGTCCTAGCAGTTGATCTTCAACAATGTTTACCTACTCCACACTTGAGATCGAGTATTGCATTTTATAAACGTAGTTTATGGACATTCAATTTAACCATAAGAAACTGCGATGACAATTCGACTTATTGCTTTGTCTGGCATGAGGGCATTAGTGGCCGGGGAGCCAACGAAATTAGTTCATGTGTCTACAAGTATCTTTTATCTGTAGAGACTTTGAAACGACACATTATCATTTATAGTGATACATGTGCGGGTCAGAATAGGAATAATATTATATGTTGTATGATACAATATCTGATTAAAAAAATTGACAAATTTGATATCATCGAGCAAAAATTTTTAGAACCGGGACATACTCACTTAGAATGTGACTCAGATCATAAAATAATAGAAGACAAGAAAAAACGTACAAGTATGGAGATATTCCACCCTCATGATTGGGCCCAGCTTATGAGGGCTTGTGGCAAAAAAAAAAAAGTTCAATGTCGTCCAAATGAATAATAGCAACTTCTTCGATTTTGCTGAATTGTTAAAAACGCAATATAAAAAACCCAGTAAAACGACATGTGGGATGAAAATTATTTGGAACCATATTAGACTTTTAAGGCAATGCTCACATATTTTTCAAATTTATACTTAATCTAATATTAATTTAAATTATATTCTTTAGATACAACAAAAATGCTGAAGGAACGGTAGAGTTCCAAATTAGTCACCAAAATAATGCCGATCTGTATAGAATGAGTACGAAACGCAACAATAAATCACTTATGGAAGGCACATTAAGACAGATAAATCCCTCGCAAAATAATATTTGCTGTAATTCAATCTCGCGAGAAAAAAAAAAGGATTTAGTTGGTTTACTAGACCTAATTCCTAACGATTTTCATAATTTTTACCGAGAACTTGTGGCGTCTTTCACACCTTGCCCAACAAATCATTCAATAATTTAAAATAAATTTACTAAATTGTCAAGCACCATAAATGATTAGTTGGGTATCCAAAAAATATTGTAGTTTTTTTTTGTTAGCTAGCTTTGAGAAATAAAAGTTAGTCGTTTTTAGTTTTTCTTGAAAAATAGATATGTTAATAAAATAAAATGAAAATATATTAAAATAAATTAAAAAAGATAATAATTGTTATTTCATATTGTAAAAATAAAAATAAGTTTTGTTGTAATACAGTTGTGTACCCGTGTTTATAATAGATACCTATTAAAGCTTGATGGAGCTCTATAGCCACTAAAAACTCATGGTTAAGGATAATATTAGGAACACCATTTTCATCAATGACGAGGTTTACGAAGAACCAGAGTAATGATTCCTGAGTAGATATAACTAACAATTCCATTTCCTTTTGTTCCGTGACATCATTCTGAAATAAATATAATAATGAAATACTTTTATTTTTTGTTCTAATTTGTGCTTAATAAACGATTTACCATGCAATGAAAATTTTCAATGGATTTAAATTATCTAAAAACCGGCAAATTTGTGAATTTTTTGTTTGGCAAAAACAGGTTTTATGCAGATAACCAAAATTATATGCACGAATATGTTTTTGTAATAAAATAGTTATCTCGACTCATCCAATTTATTTGAAACAAAATATTGACAAATTCAATAGGGTATCTTGGTTTTTTTTAAATTATAATTTTTTTTAGATATTTAAACAGTTTTAATTTTTTACATTTTTGAGAAAAATATAATATATTGCGAAGGAAATTGATAAAACCTTAATTTTTAATATAAAAACTAATATATACAGAAAAAATATCGCTCAATCTTTGAATTGAATTTCCCAACATTTGACGTTTTCGAGATAACCACTTTTTGCTTAATTCCACAGATATGTTGATTGAGTTTCTTCCAGTTAAAAAAAAAAAAAAAAAAATTGAAATAAACATTGTTGAAGTAAATAATTTACTTAAAACTCAGCCAATATGTCAGTAGAATGATATACAATAGCAAGCAATAGTAGAAAGAAATTTAATTGCCATTTTTACCGTAGCCTGAAAACAATCTCTCATATCAATATTTGTGGTAACATTTACTGCACAAAAAAATATGTGAAAACAAAACGATCTGATGAGAATATAACTCACGCTATCTGGTTATTCTGCACAGATCAGATCAAAATAATGAATCAAACCTGAAAAACATGAAATAATAAAATGTCATCGCGCTAATTAGCGTATGTCTATACGATATAATTTCAACGCACCTTCGTTTCTTACCCATTTACCCCACCACGTCTACGTAAAAAGAAAATTATTAGAATATGTTATGGTTTCTTAGCGCGCAGCATAATTTCGTTGCATCTTGCACATTCACTGCACACATTTCTAAATTACGATAATCATCAATAACACCATAATCATATGTTTAAACCAAAACATACTTATATGCACAGTGTTGTTGTTGTTGGGAGTGTGTTTTGTGCAGCATATAAAAAATTATTACCGCATGATCATGACCGATAAAATTATTAACCAAAATATAATACGTTGTTCGCGTTAAATTATACTGTTGTTTAGATTTTTTTGTTGTTGTTGTTTTTGTTGCAATTTTAATTCATTTGGTTTAGCATGGATTAACTTAAAGATCATAGATGCATGCTATGCGATTACATATAGAAAAGAAAAATAATAACAACAACAACAGGATAAAAAAAATCTCACCTGAATATAAAAATATAAATTGCATCAAAAATTAATTAAAATTATTTAACGATTTGAAACGTTTGATTTTTTTTTTTTGTGCCTTTGCTATAGTTAAGAAGGTATGTATGTGTATAATAACGGGGCATCACGTGATTAAAATTCATTTGACAATAAGTTAATAGAAATAAGTAGAAAATCGTTAGGTTAGAATATTCTGTACTCTATTCACGTTGATTTATGCTTGAGTCACGCTAAGGTGGTTATCTACATGTATAAAAAAAAATACGATGGTTCATACTCAAAGCAAACTAATTTCCATTTTCTTCCCTAAGCGCATAGACGTACGAAAACATATAAATCTTATCACAATATCTTTTAGTGATTAGAAATATAATATATAGTGCATATCTAAACCCTCGAGAAAAAAAATGATAAAAAAACATTGTGCCGTACACTCAAAAATTAATTCAGAATTATTCCCGACCCCGAGAAAACAAAACCCATATCTAAAATTAAAAATGAACAGCACCACAACATTAAAACATGCACCAGCAACTATATTATACACAAACTTATCATAAAAACATTAAATAAATAAAAAAATGTTTGGTCCAGACGCAATACGATCCACAAAAAAATATTACAGTTTTTTTTTCATTCATACATAAATTTATATTTTGAGCGTAATAAATCTTATTTCCTTTTCTTCCGTGATATGTTCCATGTTAGAACGTTTTTTTTTTTTTTGTTTTTATACTGTGTTGATGTCATCTGTATGCTGTTATGTAATGTTCTTGGTCCCCGTTTATGTTGGCTGTACCGGATTTATATGGATATATCATTCTAGATGTGTTGTAATACAGATCATTTTTATGGTGACGAACATTCCATTTGAATTATAATACAATCGATGTATTTAAAACCCTTTCAGTATATTTGGCATCATATGATGACGCTATGCTACTGAAGATAGCAGAAAAATTCATGCTACTGAAGATAGCAGAAAAATTCAGCAGAAAAAAAACTGTATTATCGACCTCCTTTATATACATTGGTAGAAAAATTCAGTAGAAATTTTTTGTTGTTTTTGACCGATTTCTGTAGAAAAACTGAATTATTGACGTATTTAAAATAGTCGTAAAAAAATTTATTCAATTTTGTTTATGTAAGCATGTTTTCGGCCGAAATTCGAGTAAATTTCAATTGTTTACTATCAAAATGCATTCACATAAGCACAAGAACTGTTTTAATAATAAATTAGAAGTAAAAAGTAGAAAAAATGTTCAGCCTTAGAGCTTAAAAGGTCCGCCAATTTGATGATTTATACAAGTTCTAGACTTTTACGTCTATCTACCGAGCGAGTATTACGACCCGCTGATCATGGGAATTCCCGCTATTCGAATATACACGACACGGAAAGAGTAATAATTCCGTTGAAAAGAAGAAAAATTCTTTAGCCTTAGGGTTTAAAAGGGCCACCAATTTGTTGATCAACGGAATTATTACTTTTTCCGTGTCGTGTATATTCGAATAGTGGGAATTCCCATGATCAGCGGGTCATCATACTCGCTCGGTAGATAGACGTTAAAGTCCAAAACTTGTATAAATCAACAAATTGGTGGCCCTTTCAAACCCTAAGGCTAAAGAATTTTTCTTCTTTTCAACGAAATTATTACTTTTTCCGTGTCGTGTATATTCGAATAGCGGGAATTCCCATAATCAGCGGGTCATCATACTCGCTCGGTAGATAGACGATAAAGTCCAAAACTTGTATAAATCAACAAATTGGTGGCCCTTTCAAACCCTAAGGCTAAAGAATTTTTCTTCTTTTCAACGGAATTATTACTTTTTCCGTGTCGTGTATATTCGAATAGCGGGAATTCCCATGATCAGCGGGTCATCATACTCGCTCGGTAGATAGACGTTAAAGTCCAAAACTTGTATAAATCAACAAATTGGTGGCCCTTTCAAACCCTAAGGATAAAGAATTTTTCTTCTTTTCAACGAAATTATTACTTTTTCCGTGTCGTGTATATTCGAATAGCGGGAATTCCCATAATCAGCGGGTCATCATACTCGCTCGGTAGATAGACGATAAAGTCCAAAACTTGTATAAATCAACAAATTGGTGGCCCTTTCAAACCCTAAGGCTAAAGAATTTTTCTTCTTTTCAACGGAATTATTACTTTTTCCGTGTCGTGTATATTCGAATAGCGGGAATTCCCATGATCAGCGGGTCATCATACTCGCTCGGTAGATAGACGTTAAAGTCCAAAACTTGTATAAATCAACAAATTGGTGGCCCTTTCAAACCCTAAGGCTAAAGAATTTTTCTTCTTTTCAACGAAATTATTACTTTTTCCGTGTCGTGTATATTCGAATAGCGAGAATTCCCATAATCAGCGGGTCATCATACTCGCTCGGTAGATAGACGATAAAGTCCAAAACTTGTATAAATCAACAAATTGGTGGCCCTTTCAAACCCTAAGGCTAAAGAATTTTTCTTCTTTTCAACGGAATTATTACTTTTTCCGTGTCGTGTATATTCGAATAGCGGGAATTCCCATGATCAGCGGGTCATCATACTCGCTCGGTAGATAGACGATAAAGTCCAAAACTTGTATAAATCAACAAATTAGTGGCCCTTTCAAACCCTAAGGCTAAAGAATTTTTCTTCTTTTCAACGAAATTATTACTTTTTCCGTGTCGTGTATATTCGAATAGCGAGAATTCCCATAATCAGCGGGTCATCATACTCGCTCGGTAGATAGACGATAAAGTCCAAAACTTGTATAAATCAACAAATTGGTGGCCCTTTCAAACCCTAAGGCTAAAGAATTTTTCTTCTTTTCAACGGAATTATTACTTTTTCCGTGTCGTGTATATTCGAATAGCGGGAATTCCCATGATCAGCGGGTCATCATACTCGCTCGGTAGATAGACGTTAAAGTCCAAAACTTGTATAAATCAACAAATTGGTGGCCCTTTCAAACCCTAAGGCTAAAGAATTTTTCTTCTTTTCAACGGAATTATTACTTTTTCCGTGCCGTGTATATTCGAATAGCGGGAATTCCCATGATCAACGGGTCATCATACTCGCTCGGTAGATAGACGTTAAAGTCCAAAACTTGTATAAATCAACAAATTGGTGGCCCTTTCAAACCCTAAGGCTAAAGAATTTTTCTTCTTTTCAACGGAATTATTACTTTTTCCGTGTCGTGTATATTCGAATAGCGGGAATTCCCATGATCAGCGGGTCATCATACTCGCTCGGTAGATAGACGTTAAAGTCCAAAACTTGTATAAATCAACAAATTGGTGGCCCTTTCAAACCCTAAGGCTAAAGAATTTTTCTTCTTTTCAACGAAATTATTACTTTTTCCGTGTCGTGTATATTCGAATAGCGGGAATTCCCATAATCAGCGGGTCATCATACTCGCTCGGTAGATAGACGATAAAGTCCAAAACTTGTATAAATCAACAAATTGGTGGCCCTTTCAAACCCTAAGGCTAAAGAATTTTTCTTCTTTTCAACGGAATTATTACTTTTTCCGTGTCGTGTATATTCGAATAGCGGGAATTCCCATGATCAGCGGGTCATCATACTCGCTCGGTAGATAGACGTTAAAGTCCAAAACTTGTATAAATCAACAAATTGGTGGCCCTTTCAAACCCTAAGGCTAAAGAATTTTTCTTCTTTTCAACGGAATTATTACTTTTTCCGTGTCGTGTATATTCGAATAGCGGGAATTCCCATGATCAGCGGGTCATCATACTCGCTCGGTAGATAGACGTTAAAGTCCAAAACTTGTATAAATCAACAAATTGGTGGCCCTTTCAAACCCTAAGGATAAAGAATTTTTCTTCTTTTCAACGAAATTATTACTTTTTCCGTGTCGTGTATATTCGAATAGCGGGAATTCCCATAATCAGCGGGTCATCATACTCGCTCGGTAGATAGACGATAAAGTCCAAAACTTGTATAAATCAACAAATTGGTGGCCCTTTCAAACCCTAAGGCTAAAGAATTTTTCTTCTTTTCAACGGAATTATTACTTTTTCCGTGTCGTGTATATTCGAATAGCGGGAATTCCCATGATCAGCGGGTCATCATACTCGCTCGGTAGATAGACGTTAAAGTCCAAAACTTGTATAAATCAACAAATTGGTGGCCCTTTCAAACCCTAAGGCTAAAGAATTTTTCTTCTTTTCAACGGAATTATTACTTTTTCCGTGCCGTGTATATTCGAATAGCGGGAATTCCCATGATCAACGGGTCATCATACTCGCTCGGTAGATAGACGTTAAAGTCCAAAACTTGTATAAATCAACAAATTGGTGGCCCTTTCAAACCCTAAGGCTAAAGAATTTTTCTTCTTTTCAACGGAATTATTACTTTTTCCGTGTCGTGTATATTCGAATAGCGGGAATTCCCATGATCAGCGGGTCATCATACTCGCTCGGTAGATAGACGATAAAGTCCAAAACTTGTATAAATCAACAAATTAGTGGCCCTTTCAAACCCTAAGGCTAAAGAATTTTTCTTCTTTTCAACGAAATTATTACTTTTTCCGTGTCGTGTATATTCGAATAGCGAGAATTCCCATAATCAGCGGGTCATCATACTCGCTCGGTAGATAGACGATAAAGTCCAAAACTTGTATAAATCAACAAATTGGTGGCCCTTTCAAACCCTAAGGCTAAAGAATTTTTCTTCTTTTCAACGGAATTATTACTTTTTCCGTGTCGTGTATATTCGAATAGCGGGAATTCCCATGATCAGCGGGTCATCATACTCGCTCGGTAGATAGACGTTAAAGTCCAAAACTTGTATAAATCAACAAATTGGTGGCCCTTTCAAACCCTAAGGCTAAAGAATTTTTCTTCTTTTCAACGGAATTATTACTTTTTCCGTGCCGTGTATATTCGAATAGCGGGAATTCCCATGATCAACGGGTCATCATACTCGCTCGGTAGATAGACGTTAAAGTCCAAAACTTGTATAAATCAACAAATTGGTGGCCCTTTCAAACCCTAAGGCTAAAGAATTTTTCTTCTTTTCAACGGAATTATTACTTTTTCCGTGTCGTGTATATTCGAATAGCGGGAATTCCCATGATCAGCGGGTCATCATACTCGCTCGGTAGATAGACGATAAAGTCCAAAACTTGTATAAATCAACAAATTGGTGGCCCTTTCAAACCCTAAGGCTAAAGAATTTTTCTTCTTTTCAACGGAATTATTACTTTTTCCGTGTCGTGTATATTCGAATAGCGGGAATTCCCATGATCAGCGGGTCATCATACTCGCTCGGTAGATAGACGATAAAGTCGAAAACTTGTATAAATCAACAAATTGGTGGCCCTTTCAAACCCTAAGGCTAAAGAATTTTTCTTCTTTTCAACGGAATTATTACTTTTTCCGTGCCGTGTATATTCGAATAGCGAGAATTCCCATGATCAACGGGTCATCATACTCGCTCGGTAGATAGACGTTAAAGTCCAAAACTTGTATAAATCAACAAATTGGTGGCCCTTTCAAACCCTAAGGCTAAAGAATTTTTCTTCTTTTCAACGGAATTATTACTTCTTCCGTGTCGTGTATATTCGAATAGCGGGAATTCCCATGATCAGCGGGTCATCATACTCGCTCGGTAGATAGACGATAAAGTCCAAAACTTGTATAAATCAACAAATTGGTGGCCCTTTCAAACCCTAAGGCTAAAGAATTTTTCTTCTTTTCAACGGAATTATTACTTTTTCCGTGTCGTGTATATTCGAATAGCGGGAATTCCCATAATCAGCGGGTCATCATACTCGCTCGGTAGATAGACGATAAAGTCCAAAACTTGTATAAATCAACAAATTGGTGGCCCTTTCAAACCCTAAGGCTAAAGAATTTTTCTTCTTTTCAACGGAATTATTACTTTTTCCGTGTCGTGTATATTCGAATAGCGGGAATTCCCATGATCAGCGGGTCATCATACTCGCTCGGTAGATAGACGTTAAAGTCCAAAACTTGTATAAATCAACAAATTGGTGGCCCTTTCAAACCCTAAGGCTAAAGAATTTTTCTTCTTTTCAACGAAATTATTACTTTTTCCGTGTCGTGTATATTCGAATAGCGGGAATTCCCATAATCAGCGGGTCATCATACTCGCTCGGTAGATAGACGATAAAGTCCAAAACTTGTATAAATCAACAAATTGGTGGCCCTTTCAAACCCTAAGGCTAAAGAATTTTTCTTCTTTTCAACGGAATTATTACTTTTTCCGTGTCGTGTATATTCGAATAGCGGGAATTCCCATGATCAGCGGGTCATCATACTCGCTCGGTAGATAGACGTTAAAGTCCAAAACTTGTATAAATCAACAAATTGGTGGCCCTTTCAAACCCTAAGGCTAAAGAATTTTTCTTCTTTTCAACGGAATTATTACTTTTTCCGTGCCGTGTATATTCGAATAGCGGGAATTCCCATGATCAACGGGTCATCATACTCGCTCGGTAGATAGACGTTAAAGTCCAAAACTTGTATAAATCAACAAATTGGTGGCCCTTTCAAACCCTAAGGCTAAAGAATTTTTCTTCTTTTCAACGGAATTATTACTTTTTCCGTGTCGTGTATATTCGAATAGCGGGAATTCCCATGATCAGCGGGTCATCATACTCGCTCGGTAGATAGACGATAAAGTCCAAAACTTGTATAAATCAACAAATTGGTGGCCCTTTCAAACCCTAAGGCTAAAGAATTTTTCTTCTTTTCAACGGAATTATTACTTTTTCCGTGCCGTGTATATTCGAATAGCGGGAATTCCCATGATCAACGGGTCATCATACTCGCTCGGTAGATAGACGTTAAAGTCCAAAACTTGTATAAATCAACAAATTGGTGGCCCTTTCAAACCCTAAGGCTAAAGAATTTTTCTTCTTTTCAACGGAATTATTACTTTTTCCGTGTCGTGTATATTCGAATAGCGGGAATTCCCATGATCAGCGGGTCATCATACTCGCTCGGTAGATAGACGATAAAGTCCAAAACTTGTATAAATCAACAAATTGGTGGCCCTTTCAAACCCTAAGGCTAAAGAATTTTTCTTCTTTTCAACGGAATTATTACTTTTTCCGTGTCGTGTATATTCGAATAGCGGGAATTCCCATGATCAGCGGGTCATCATACTCGCTCGGTAGATAGACGATAAAGTCGAAAACTTGTATAAATCAACAAATTGGTGGCCCTTTCAAACCCTAAGGCTAAAGAATTTTTCTTCTTTTCAACGGAATTATTACTTTTTCCGTGCCGTGTATATTCGAATAGCGAGAATTCCCATGATCAACGGGTCATCATACTCGCTCGGTAGATAGACGTTAAAGTCCAAAACTTGTATAAATCAACAAATTGGTGGCCCTTTCAAACCCTAAGGCTAAAGAATTTTTCTTCTTTTCAACGGAATTATTACTTCTTCCGTGTCGTGTATATTCGAATAGCGGGAATTCCCATGATCAGCGGGTCATCATACTCGCTCGGTAGATAGACGATAAAGTCCAAAACTTGTATAAATCAACAAATTGGTGGCCCTTTCAAACCCTAAGGCTAAAGAATTTTTCTTCTTTTCAACGGAATTATTACTTTTTCCGTGTCGTGTATATTCGAATAGCGGGAATTCCCATAATCAGCGGGTCATCATACTCGCTCGGTAGATAGACGATAAAGTCCAAAACTTGTATAAATCAACAAATTGGTGGCCCTTTCAAACCCTAAGGCTAAAGAATTTTTCTTCTTTTCAACGGAATTATTACTTTTTCCGTGTCGTGTATATTCGAATAGCGGGAATTCCCATGATCAGCGGGTCGTGATACTCGCTCGGTAGATAGACGTAAAAGTCTAGAACTTGTATAAATCATCAAATTGGCGGACCTTTTAAGCTCTAAGGCTGAACATTTTTTCTACTTTTTACTTCTAATTTATTATTAAAACAGTTCTTGTGCTTATGTGAATGCATTTTGATAGTAAACAATTGAAATTTACTCGAATTTCGGCCGAAAACATGCTTACATAAACAAAATTGAATAATTTTTTCTACGACTATTTTAAATACGTCAATAATTCAGTTTTTCTACAGAAATCGGTCAAAAACAACAAAAAATTTCTACTGAATTTTTCTACCAATGTATATAAAGGAGGTCGATAATACAGTTTTTTTTTTCTGCTGAATTTTTCTGCTATCTTCAGTAGCATCTGTTTGCAACTCAATTACGCAGTGTTAGTGTTTCTCACTGTAATTATACTATATTTGTGGTGATTTTTAATCTATTTCGCGCCACTTTTTTTGACGTTAGTAGTATACTTCATAATATAGTGCTCAAAACAATCAGTTTCTAAACAGTGCTTGCATGATTCACATCGCTTTTTGTTTTGTGGTAAGTTATTTTTACTATATTTCTGGTGATTTTCAACCAATCATAAAAGTAAAAACAGTTTTATAATAGGTAATGTTTAAAAAATCATACAAATTATAAAATCTGACGAAATTGTAGTTTAAACAATTCTAATTTGAGATTACATTTAATGTACACGTTTGAATCCAAATCCGGTCAAGTGTTGTGTCATCAAATGGAGCCATAAATCATTTTGTACACATATGATGACAAATTTAGTCAATTATAAATAATACTGTTGATGCATTTAATAAATAAATATTTTATTTTAATTTCGTATTACTTCAATATTATTTCTATAGGCAATGGAAGTAAGACGAACAGTATATAAAAAGGGGACATATGTATCGCAATCGGGAATTTTTGATTTGCTGCATGCGTCAGATTCAGAGCTGTCAGTTGATGAAGTATTAGAAGATGCGAGTTCTTCGGAGCACAACATTAATAATAACGTACAATCTTTAAATTTGGACTATCTGCAAAGCAAAACCGAATATGTTGATACTGCCCCAGCGTCAATTGGAGGTAACCTAGAAGCCGTCGTTTCCCAGAAAGACTCTCTAGACACCAATGTATCGGGGTGTGAAGTATTTGAGATTGCTATCCCAGCGTCAATTGGAGGTAATCTAGAAACCGTCGTTTCCCAGAAAACCTCCTTAGATACCGAAGTATCGGAGTGCGACTTATTTGAGGCTTCTTATTCTAAACATCGCAGTAACATAACCGATGAAATATTAATCGATAGCACCGCAATTGATGAAGAAGATATAGACAAACCTGAATATGATGATACGGCAGTTTTAATAGCTGAATTAGGATCATTCGAAAACACTGATGCAGTGGTGGTAGGAAACGTCAACTTGGAAATAATTGATCATTTTGGTAATCCGGAAATAACCGCTAAATCCAAAATAAGATGGAGAAGAAAAAAATTTGAATATGTAAAAGTACCTTTTGAAAACAATATTTATGGTTATTGTTTTCAATATAACCAACAATTCTCCATCAACGTATTTCTTTAAATACATACCAAAAGATTTGTTCGAGAATATGGCGAAATATACAAATGTATATGCAGAAAAATGCAATACTAATACATTTAAGACCACTAACGCAGGGGAACTGATAAAATTCTTTGGAATTCAAATTATGATGGGAAATTTAAAATTACGAAGGTTGAAAACCTATTGGAATCGAAATTTAGGAATTAGCCCAATAATTAGCGCAATGTCGTACGAAAGATTCCTGCAATTACGAACCAACTAACATTTTATAAACATAAAAATTGTAAGGATAAATTAATTTTAGTCCGTCCACTAAAAAACGCTGTTCAAAAACGATGTCGTGAACATGACGTTGAAGAAACACTCAGTATTGATGAACAGATTATCCCATTTACTGGCTGTTTAAATATTAAACAATATATAAAAGGGAAACCATGTCCTTAGGGAGTAAAAGTTTTTGTGTTATGCGGTAAAAGTGGCCTACCGTACGATTTCATAATATACCAAGGTATAAATACGGAAATAAAACAAAACTACAAAGAAACTTTTGGATTTGGTGCTGCTGTAGTTCTACAGCTGGCGGAAAGAATTACACAAGCCGGACATGATCAATATTTCGATAATTTTTTTAGTACGTATCAGCTGTTTGAGATGTTAAAAAATTTACAAATCAACGCTACTGAAACTGTGAGAATTAACCGATTTTCTAATCCACCTCATTTATCTGAGAAAGAATTGAAATATAAGGGACGTGGAGCTGCTGATGAAGTTGTAAGCTTGAACGAAAAAGTTTGTATCGTTAAATGGCAAGATAATCGAACCGTATATGTTGCCTCAAATTGTATCGGCATTGGTAATGAAAAATTGGTTTCAAGATGGGATAAAATAAAAAAAAAATACGTGCAAATTAATCAACCGGAAATCGTACAACGCTATAATTTTTGTATGGGTGGAGTAGATCTACTAGATCAATTAATTTCGTATTACCGCATTTTCATTAAAAGCAAAACATGGACATTGAGAATGGTAACGCATTTCATTGATTTCAGTATAGCTGCTTCAAGGATAGAATACAGAAATGATTTAAAAAAATTAAAACAAAATGATTAGCTATATGGATTTGTATGACTTTCGACTGCATTTAGCAAATTGCTTAATAACAAAACAACAGAGCAACCAAAAAAGCGAGGACGACCCAGCAGTTCTGAATATAGTTCTTCACCTGAAGTATCTACTTCAAAAATACAAAAGTATGAGACTTGTTTAATTTCAAATGATAGCGAGCTTACCGCTGGTGAGGGCTCACTATTTATGAATTAAAATTATTTTTGAAAACAAAACTAAAACGTTACTGATATAATTTCGTTCTGCTTTATTATTGAGAATTTAGTTCTTTATATACAAAAATAAGTGCTCATCATTAAAATTTATGTTAGTGCAAAAAATGTTGTATTATATGTCACTAGACAATTCACACGATAATTTGATGAGTAAGCTTATACATTATGTATGTTACAAGCATGCTTACTTATATACATATTACATTACAATTATAATATTTGTGCAGATCGATGCCCTGTTGATGTTGAACTCAACAAGACTCTACCAATCGACGAGCTCCGTCTAGATGAAACAAACCATCTACCTGTGCATGACCAGAGGCATACTGCATCCAGATGCAAATTTCCTGGATGTGATGGACGGTCCAGAATTACTTGCAGTAAATGTAAAGTACACCTTCGCCTAAACGCTAATAATAATTGTTTTTTCAAATACCACCAAGTCTGAGCAACAAAATGTGATATATCAGTTATGCTAAAAATAAATTTCATTATTTGAATTATTATCTATTTTAGTTTGGCTAAAGTTTACTTTACGTATACATCGAGAAA
Organism: Nephrotoma appendiculata; assembly: GCA_947310385.1. NCBI lineage: Eukaryota > Metazoa > Arthropoda > Insecta > Diptera > Tipulidae > Nephrotoma > Nephrotoma appendiculata. The sequence goes on from OX371223.1 coordinate 281,465,276, forward strand.
ATCAGGTAAGGAGTATACATTTTGAAATTTTTTAAATGCAGGATTGTTTATCACCAGTTTTTAGGAGGGGGAAGTTAAATTTTTCCGGAAAATTACCCCATTTTCTGGGAAAATTTTCACTTTGAAAAACAAAAAATTGCGTATTATTTTACTTAAAATACGCACAAATGTATAATTTTTATAAAAGTTTTGATATTAGAATTGTATCTTAAGAGTTTTTCGACAGTACAAGTGATTTTTCCGGGAAAATTTTGCGATTTTTCCAGGAAAATTTTGAAATTTTTTCAATTTTTTTTTAACAAGTTTAAAATTATAAATTGAATTTAAAACTTGAAGAATTGTGTAAATTTCGGAAAAGCGGGGGTTTGGGGGGTATACCTCTAAGGTATACAACGAATTAAAATTACATTAGAAATATTTTATATTTACAAAAGTTGATTTTTTTAAACATTTGTGGCACTATCAGAAGAAGCGATACGAGCGATAAAAACTCTTTGATCTGTGTCTGCAAGGTTGACGAAGCAATTATTATTAATAAAATAAAAGCATTTTCTTGGAAAATTTGGCTTGTACTTTATATAAATTTTAGATACACAATCCTAACGCCAAAATTATCTAAAATTAACATCTTACCTTAGTTGAAAAAATAAAAAAGTGAAAAATTTTCCGGAAACTCAGAAAATTTTCCGGAAAAATTTAGCTTCCCCCTCCTAAAAACTGGTGATAAACAATCCTGCATTTAAAAATTTTCAAAATTTATACTCCTTACCTGATTTTCTCGATGTATACGTAAAGTAAAATAACGCCTTTAGTTTTAAGTTATTTTTAAGATTAGGCTTTAGAATAGCTTACTTTTTGTACTGAAATACGATTTTGATATGAATTAAATATATTTTTCATTTAATTTTTGTTTTATCATTCACATGAATTGTCATCAAATGATGACAATTTTTAAAAGGCTCTTAAGGCTCTGTGGGGTAGCTTTAATGGCTTCTACTTATCTTTACGCCTCGTTTATTCGAAAATAAATATAAATATTTCACCCAGATATTTTTTTATTGACTTGCACAAAATTTCTACTGAAAGGGTTAAACATTGCCAACTTCATAGCATGGAAATGAAACTGGAAGGAAATCATAGGCTATCCGAATCCATAGCCTGCATTTTATTCAGCATTTTGGACTGAACGATATAGGTAGAGCTAACGAATAATTAAGAGGGAACGCCTCAACATATACCTTCGTCCGAGGATCTCAAATATAAAGTCTTTGAAATTTTCCCAGGAATATTTAATATTTGTTCTTATTATTTACACAAAACCATTTTATTCCATCACCGTCTTTTCATTTTGTACATCTAAAAGCTGATTAAAATTATAATCACAACAACAGATCTCAGTTTATTTTCATTTATTTGTTGTTTATGTCAAACAATTATTATATTGAAATGCTGTTGTTTGGTTTGACGATAATAATATTCTTAAAATTCTAAGTTCAAAATAATAATGCATCACTTTATGAGTTGAGAATAATAAGATTCACTTATAGTGAGTTTCCCAGTGTCAGACGTATGTTGGGATAGGCATAATCTACCAGCTTCGAAATACCTCCATATAAATTTAAATGAAAATCGTCCATAACTTCCAAAACCTTCCTGGGCCGGAAATAGTGATTGATGTTTTGAGATGGTACGTAAATATGTAAACGCACGCCAAATGTTCAAATTTGTTGTAAATTTGAGTTATTGTCTGTGTCCGATATCCGGCGTCCAGCATCCGACATCAGGCATCTGGCATCCGGCAGCCAAACATCTGGCATTCGACATCCGGCATTCGGCATACGACATCCGAATACGGCATCTCTAACCGATACCCGGTGCCCCACATCTGGCATCTGGTATCCGGCATCCAGTATCCGGCATCTGGCATTTGGTGTTCGGTATCCGATGCCTGTTGCCGGACACCGAACACCGTACAGTGAATGCCGGATTCTGGATGCCGGATGCTGGAATTCATTTTTTGTCAAGATCCGGCATCCAGAATCAGGCATCCGTAGCCAAACACCGGGCACCGGATGCTGGATACCGGATGCCAGATGCCGGATGCCAGACACCGCACGCCAGACGCCATATGTCGGATGCTGAATTCCGAACACGAGACACCGGATCATGATGCCGGATCATGATGCCGGATGCCAGATGCCAGATGCCAGATACCTAATGCCAGATGCTTATGCCCAATGCTGCACACCGGCATAACCTGAAGCGAGACGAGAAGATGTGCGGTCTGCTATTGTTTAATGAGGGAGTTCGAGATTACCAGAGAATATTTTGAATGGTGGGATGAATGAATACGGTAAGTTATGGATTCAAAGCAATCAGTATCCTAACCGTAACAGCTATATTTAAACTAGCAGACGACGACAGCACGGGTTAACCAACAGCAACCAGAATCCTTTCAAAGGATGTTATCTGGAAGTGACAGTCTAGACTATTCTAGACCAGTGATTTTTAATAGGGGGCCGTGGCCCCGTGGGGGTCCATAAGAAGTTTACCGGGGTCGCCAAAGTTTGCAAAATTTCCTTCAGAATATAATAAAAAGAAAGTTGGTGTATAATCGAATTTCGTATTGAAAAGTGAAATAAGAAAAATAAAGTTTCCTTTTTTACCAAGTGTGTAAATATGAAACCGGTTTTTTTTAGTAAAAAAGCTGCACACGTTCATCGTATGATAATGATCAACAGTATTTTATTAGACTATGGCCCATTAGTAGTTATATACATTTTCCCATCTTTCTGGCAATGCGTGGATGCATCGCCAAAAATACCTGTTGTTCTTTTGAGACAAACCAGTAACCGAGCCATTTTCGTATATTGTCGTAGGAAGTGAAGAGCTCCTCAGCAAGCCCGTGCCCTATCGATGCAAATCAGTGATGATTGGACGGTGCCAAGTCTGGCGGGTAGGCCGTATATAAAACTATTTCCTAATTAAGTGCTTCCAATGTTCCTATGACCGGTTTTGTTTTGTGTGATGGTGCATTATCATGCAGCAAAATCACTTTGTGTGGCCTTTTATCATATTTGGTCGTTTTTCAGACATAGTGTTACAGGCTGGCTACTGCCAACCTGCAGATTTTCACTAAGCGCATGCAGAGGCCTCCACGGTGATCTTTTGCCGGCTACGTTCTCAGGGAGAAGTGCGAAGGGTCGTGGGGTTTGAGGCTTGCATGTGCTCCTGGCTTACACCGTGAGTAAAACAGAAATTTAAATAAAAATAAAACGCAAATAATAATAATAAAATATACCCGGATGTTCCGCCGAAATTCGTCGGCCGGAACTTGAGGAACGAACAACTCAAAAATTATAAATGGGAGAGAGGTGCCTTGGTGCGCGCATCCATTCGAATTCAAACAGGGCAAAGCCCCGGTTACGAAATTGGTTGCGGGCACCAAGGGACCGCAAAACACTAAACCGACACAGAGGGAGTCTCCGCTCCCATCATACCGACCGAAAAAACTTAGTAATTCATTTTATTAGGACAAAAAAAACAACAAAAAAAACGAAGAAAACCAGCTTCCCCCTTCACCCGCATCAGGAAAAAACGAGAGAGAGAAACAGCAATATGTACCGAGCGTGCACCCGCTGTGCGGCGCTCGATCACAAAATTTTAAATTTAATATAATATAAAAGAAATGAAATCAAAAAAATTAAAATAAATAAAAATAAAAAAAAATAGTACCTTAATTAATTTAAAGCTTTTGCGGCCTTGGTGCCGTTGGTGTTGCGGGGCCTCTCCCCGATGTAAACCTTGGGTTGCGGCCTTGTGCGGCCGTCATGCCTCAGGGTCGCCGCCCCGGACCGTTGCGGCTTTGATGCCGTTAAATAACTTGGCCTCAACTGGCCGCCAAAAATAAATTGAGCGTTGCGGGGCCTTTCCCCGTTACAAAAAACACGGGCAACCGGTTGGCTACCCAAATGTGGCGGACCACCGATAACAATAAACACACAAATGGCCGACTGGCCACCCGTGTCGTTGCGGGGCCTCTCCCCGATACCAATAATATAATACGATGAAGTGGCCTCAACTGGCCATCCGGAAATAATTTATCGCACCGATAAAAAATTGTGCCGTGATTAAATACAGCGTGTCCTTTACTACTGTTTATAATGCGGTGCTTATTGATTATAACGGTGAACCTTGGTAGGCAGCCCGTAATAAAAACACAATGAAAAATGAAAACGTGGCGCTTTCGTAATACCAAACCACTTTTATTAAATCCGCAAACAAATCAAGTCGAGCTCTTGATAACCTCACTCCGTATCACCAGCAAACGGATTAATCGCCACACTACCTTCTTGTTATTTTTTCTAACACTCTAGTTACTTTTTATGTATTTTCAGAGATATAAAATAAATAACACTCTATTCCTCTTTTCTGACATATAATTTTTGTATTAATAGTTTTATTATTTGCCCATCTTACAATAATCAATATAATGATATTATATACAAAATTAATATTATTTTATAAATAAATCGCACTTAATTTAGTAATTGTCTCGTTTATTCCAAAAAAAAAAAAAAATTCCGACACCATTTTTCCAAAAAAAAACAAACTAGGCACTGACTTTTTTTTTTATCCATCAAATCAAACTCGTTTTAACAAAACCAAAAACTCGACTGATTTCATACCCCAAAAAAAATTCGAGCACCGCACAACTCATAAAACGTTCTAGAAGAAATTAATCTCTCTTCTCTGTCTCTCCTTTATATCAAATTTTCGTTGATAAAAAAGAGAGACATATAAGAAAAACATTTTTTCCAAAACGTTTTACTTTGCACACACCCGATGCACATTGTTCTCTCTCCCATCATCTTTCTCACCCTCGCGCCATCACCACGACGTGTACAAACATTAAACAACTCCGAAAGTGAGGACACAAACCGAGGGGAATAAAATACAAACAGCGCTTGTTACGATCATGTAATCGTAACAATAGCTCGACTTAAATTGATCATTTCTTGTTGGTAGCGTTCAGTAATTACGGTTTAACTAGGTTTTAGTTGCTGAAAATAAATCACATTCTTCTGCTTCCACCAAATACAGAGAGTTTGTGCTTTGAATTCTCAAAATGGATCCATTTTTCATCGCCAGTCACAATTCGACGGAGATCTGACATTCTATTGTATCTGGCGAGATACATTTCGCAAGTGTTTTTTTCTATTTTCCTGTTGCCTTTCAATCCGATTATGCGGAACAAATTGTCTTAGCTTTTGGATCTTTCCCATGGCTTTTAAACATATGGAAACTGCTTCTCGTGACACATCTAAGTGATTTTCTCGGTTGAGAAAAATTCAACCAAGATGGCCCTGGCCAGTACTCTTGCTATTGTCACGATATCCGTGATGAAAATATATTACAGTCTAAAAGAAATTTCGGTGGAGGTACGGTAATGGTGTGAGGAGCTTTTCACTATGGCGGGAAGCTACCAATTTGCTTTATTACCCCCCGAATGAATTCAGACTTGTACAATGATTTGTTAGAAAACGATTCGATAACTTTTCTTGAGGACTACAACGACAATGATTTGATTTTTAACGAAACAACGCTTTCATCTATGCATCAAAGCAATCAATGAAGTGGTTTTATAAAAAAAATGAATGTTCTTGATTGGCCTGCATGTAGTCCCGGTTGTAATCGTTAGAGAATTTATGAGACATAATTGCGACGAAGGTTTAAGCGAATGGTCGGCAATTTAAAACGGGCATCTACTTAAAGCGGTGCGTTAAGGGCTGTTTGGGCGAAATTGAGGCAGAAACTTCAAAAAACCTGTAAAATTCAATGTCAGAGCGCATAATTGAAGTCATTAAACAACAAGGGCATCATACGAAATATTAAATTAAAATTTTCTTTATTATTATGTAGCATTTTTTTGAAAAATTTGAAGTGTTCTTATACGAATATTTAAGCATTTTGGAGCATTTTTTTAAACTGAATTAATATTAGAAGTATCTTAATTTTTTGCTTTGTTGAAATACCAATTAAATTTAGCGTAATTCTTTATTGTTTATGAAATAAACAATTTTATTTAAAAAAATCATACGTATCTGTTTATTTTATTATTTAATAAAAAATCAATAATTGTTCTTATACGAATATTTATCACTATATCAAAAATAAAGGAATAATAAAAAAAATAAATTTATTATAGATAATTTAACATATATAAAGTATTATTAAAAAATGGGGGCCACAAAAAAAAATATGAATTATTTCCGGACGCTGAAGCTGGTTGCCGGATACCAGACACCGGATGCCGGCTGTCGGCTGCCGGACACAGTCCATTACTCAAATTTACTAAAAATTTGAAATTACGACTGGTACTGGCCATGAATCACTATTTTCGGCTCAAGGTTTTGGAAGTTATAGACGATTTTCTTTTAAATTTATATGAAACCATATCGAAGCTGGGATATTATGCCTATCCCAAAATACGGCTGACACTGAGGAACTCACTATAAGTGAATCTTATTATTCTTAACTCATAAAGTGATGCAATATTATTTTGAACTTAAAATTTTAAGAATTAATATTATCAAATCACACTCATTTCATTTCATATCAAGCATTTCAATATAATGTTTAATTCACATAAAAAACAAATAAATGAAAATAAACTGAGATGAATTCCATGGAATCCGGGTTCCAGTGTCCGGTGTCCAGCACCTGGCATCTGGCATCCGGCATCCGATACCCGGCATCTGGCATCCGCTATCCAGAATCCGGCATCCGGCATCTAGCGTTTGGCATCCGGCATCCGGTGTTCGGTGTCTGGTGACCGATAATCCCGGATGTCTGTTGCTGCGGACTCCGAGTTATATCCCACGCGTTTACCAAGAACTCAGCAGAAAGCAAACTCGACATAATGCTTAGTTCATCTATTCTAGCAACTCAAACTTAATGTAATTAGAATCTTAAAATTCATATTCCATGTGATTTAACTTAAACTTGCATATTAAAAATATCAAATCAGTTCTTGTAAACGATTCAAAGCGTAAACATAATTATAACGTAAAGGATTTTGTTTAAATCACGCTGGAACGCTTCCCCGTGAAACTAAAAGTGTTATGGAACCGGCACGCACCGATAACTATCGAACACCGTACAGTGGACGCCAGATTCCGGATGCCGGATGCTGGAATTCATTTTTGCCAAGACCCGGCATCCAGAATCCGGCATCCGTAGCCCAACACCGGACACCGGATGCCGGATGCTGGATACAGGATGCCAGATGCTGGATGGCGGATGCCACACACCGTATGCCAGACGCCATATGTCGCATGCTGGATGCTGGATGCCGGATCATGCTGCCGGATGCCAGATGCCGGATACCAGATACCTGATTCAAGATGCCAAATGCTGGATGATGGAGGCCGGAGAGAGGAGAAAATGTGCGGTCTGCTATAGTTTAATGAGGGAGTTCGAGATTACCGGAGAATATTTTGAATGGGGGAATGATCCCATCAAAAGCATGGCTACATATAGAATGAATACGGTAGGTTATGGAACCACATCAGTCAGTATCCTAACCGTAACAGCTGTATTAAAACTGGCAAGGTTTTTACGCTATCAATTAATCTGATTTGTATATTGTTCGTATGATATAATTCGGTCGGGATATGTTAAATTTTTTCCATTAATTGAAAACTTTCCGAGGTTCAAACTGCCTGTTTCCGTGAAAGCCCTTTGCTCTTTTACATCTAAAAATGCTTAGTAAAGATTACCACTTCCTGTTATCAGATCATGGACGTAAACATTCTTTGAAAGAATTTCAGCTGCTGCTGGATAAGCGGTGCTGTTGTCATATGCCAGTTTGTATATAGCTGTTGCGGTTAGGATATTGACTGCTGTGGTTCCATAACCTACTGCCATCCCTTCATATTATTCTCGGGTAATTTCTAACTCCCTAATTCAACCATAGCATATCGAATATTTTCTCGTCCCGCTGCAGCTTATAGCTACTTAACATGATGTCATTTAATAATACTTATAAACGGAGTTTTGATGTTGTATTGTTTTTCTTGAGCACACCGCTTGAATTATTTTTATGTGCTTTAGGGTGACATGTCACTGAATGAACTGGCGATTCATCCGCTTGAATGACACGTGCTTTTACCACTTTCTTTCGAGCTGTAAAAATCTGGTTGTAGCCATTTTGATTGATTATCCTATAGAATGCCTTGGCTTATTTTCAAAGAAATCCTCACCGTGTATGTTAGATCTGGTGTGGATTGCGCTCCAAATTTTGTTCAAAAAAATTCTTCTTCAGGAAGCTTTTTTATGAGCTTGTGAAAATAGTTCTTTGATGTGCTTTAATTAACATGGTTGATTGGCTTTTTTAAACCCGTTATAAAAACGGGCTGAAAAACTTAAATTAAATTTGTGAACAAATACATTTCTAAAAAAATTATATTTAACCCAATAAGCTGTATACTCTGAATTGTATTGCTTCCACAATATGTTAATGTTTAAGTCGCTCGATAGATATTCCTTCTTTAAATTTGAATTGCGACAATAATGAGACTTGTGTCTCCGTGTCTGAGTGTTTAAACCGCTGATAAATTTGATAACCGCTTCCTTTTTTTAAAAAATGTATTCTAAGTCGTGTAGGGCATAGTAAATCTCATCATAACCGAACCCTTTCCAAAACTATCGAAAGTCGAAACCTTGAACTATCCAAAAGTATAAACGTGAGCCCATGAACATCTCTAGGATTTCTGATATTTGATTATTATTACAATAAATCGGGTTCGTCGCTTGTTTGGGAATGTCAATGGGGTAAAAATCCTATTGAAGAAAATACCAAAATTTCCAATTGAGAAATAAATTAAAAGCAAGGTGAAAATCATCATTCGTGTCCCATTTTCATAATATTGATAGAAAATTTTCTGACCTATTCGAATATATGAAAGATTACGTGAACATTTCTGGGTATATGGGATATAACCGTAAACGTAAAAAAGACTCTGCACTAGTTAAAAATCATCATAATTAGATCCCATTCACCACACTCATAGGGTTTTAGCTGATCTATCTGACCATGTGGATAAGACCCGTGAACATCTCTAGGATTGGTGAAATAAAATTTGAAAATTTATTCAAATTCATGGAACTTCTATGTAGCCTGTATGGCACTGTAAACATCATCATAAAGTATCCATTTTCATTTCAGTGTTAGAACTTTGTCTACGCTACCGTAAAATATATTTTTAAAACTGTGAACTTCTCTAGACGCGGTAATAGAAAAATTAGAAAATAGGTTGATATCTAAAACCATAGTTGTTTAAAAACCAGCTGGACTAGTTAAAATTCATCATAAATAAATCGTGTTCACCATACACGTAGGGTTTTGATTTACCTATTTGATCATATAGGTGAGACCCCGTAAACATCTCTAGGATCGGAGATATAAAAGTACAAACATTGTCTAAAATAACCTTCCTTAGAATTAAAAAAAGTTTAGTAAATGGATTTACGATTTTGTCGTGTTTATTTCAAATCGTTAGAAAATTCTTTGATCTATACGGCGACACTATTAGAGATTTAGGGACTTCTCTAATATAAATGTTAAAGATTATCTAAATATGTTTCAATTTCACCACGAAACAAATCCAATTGGAATATTTTTAAATTTAACAGTGTAAATTTTTGGTATTATTTTTGGTATGTATTTCACAATCATAAAGGTATTTAAACATAATATTGAAAGATAACTCAAAATTAGATTATATCGACGTGGTTAAACGTTTTAAAAGTAAACCGTAGTTGTTAATAAGTAGATGAATATTGTAATTTGTAAATCCTATTGGATTGTGTGTACTCTATATAGACTAATATTGTACCCCACCGTATTAAAATTACAATCGGAGAATTGGTTACCGATCTTAGAAAACCGTTCTACTTGCGATATTAAATATAAAACAACAGAGGTTATTTAAAGATCATAATCAAGTAATTCTAGAGATGTCTATTCAGATCACTAAATTTCCTCTGATTGTGTGTACTCTTATGGACTATTTTTTTTTATTACAATTTCAAGATATTTCTACTTTGTGATTGGCACTACAGGCTCTAATTTGAATGGACTCATACATTTCACGTACATTTCTTTCAATAACTCCTGGAAACAAAGGTCTGCGGAAATCAAATGTAATAGTAACAACTCATCAGTATACTCGTCATTATTAAACCTATTTTTAATCAATTGTCATTATTGTCTGTTACAAACCATGCAAATTGTATGCCAATGATACCGCTGTGACCAGCACTATAAACTCAGATGTACATAATATATAGTTAGCTTAATGTAATTTTTTGTAAATTTATCGTTCAAATATGTCTGGGTTCAGAATATACACCCCTATTCCCTTAGTCGTGTCACCTGTCACTTCTTCCGACAACTAGAATTTGATATTCCCTTAGTCGATCGAAGCGACAATCGTCGTTTCAAATGACAAACATCACTTGACGCCATATTCTATTAGTCATTTGGATCGACGATTGTCACTTGAAACGACATTTCTCGTCACTTGATAATCTGAAGTGACAGTGTTAAAATGGAAATAAATAAAACGTAAGTTTTTTTATTTATATATAAAATATGATAATTAACAATAAAAAAATTATATTTAACTTTATAACATTGATAATATAATCTGTAAATAATAAAGAAAACCTAAATTTTTGAATTTATACATTTGTGTTTCAGTGTAAAAATCACAAACTGTAAACAGTTTGAATGCCTTGTTGGGTTGATGGAAAAAAATACCGATATAGCCAAAGGATTTTTTACGTTCGGAAGTTCTAAGCAAGATTATAACAAGGCGTGGGAGGGTTTCGCCAGCCAACTGAATAGTTTAGGGCCACCAATAAGAGAAGGCACCGGATGGCAAAAAGTAATTTAAAGAAAATTATATGATTTGTAATTAAAAATTTAATATGTGATTATTATAGGTATGGAATGATTTAAAAAATAAAATTAAAAAAAAACTTGGCCACAATAAAAAGGAAATATCGGCCACTGGCGGTGGATCCAATAAATTATTTGCTTTTTCGGCATTGGAGGAGAGCGTCATCAGTTTATTGTCTCTGGAAAAAATTACTCCTACCTCCAATCAATCTTTCGGATTGGTCCAAAATACACCAGCATAACCCACACTAGCAGCTTAAACCACCATCATACAATCAATGAATCAACCATCGAGTTAAATGTTGTGAATGACCACGTAACAACACCAGAAGAAATAATTTATGAAAGAGGTCCTGAAATTTATGAACAACCAGCAACGAATCGCCGCAAACGTTCAGTGTCATTCAATTTGCAAGAAGAACGGAAGCGTTATTTGAAGAACAAACCAATCATATTAAAATGCAGACACAATTTATGGGTGAACAAAATAATAAAATTGATGAACAAAACAAATATATCAAGGAACACGTCAGGTATACTAGAAAATTATTTGAGGTGAAGGAGCAAAAATTCAAGATGTGGAAGGAACTGCAATTAGAAAAAAGAAAACACCGCCAAGAAAACATGGAGTATAAATTAAGAGTTTTAGATTATAAAGAGAGGAAGCTAGCTTTAAAAGAAAATAAAGAAAACCATTTTTAAAGCATCCGAACCAAAAATAACGTGATCTACAAAATACATAGGTAGTTAAATTTTGTGATAATTTTAAGAAAAAAGCCTGAATTAATAAGTTTAATTTATATGTATTTATATTTATGAAATAAATTTTTATTTATTAAGAATTCATTATTAAGTTTATTTTTTAACAAATCGAATTCATAATTTGTTCTCTTATCCGTTGTGCTCCAGGCGAACTTTCTGTTTCTTCTGGTTCAACTGGTTCGGTCTCATCATCCGTGTTTGGTTCCTGGATTTCAAATTCCATATTTTGGGAAATACACAAATTATGCAGGGCACAACTAATGTTAATAATTTGTGTTGCTTTCTGTGGTGTGTAGTGTAGCTGCCTTGCTCCAAGCAAACAACGGAAACGGTTTTTGAGTATTCCTATTGTTCGCTCAATAATATTCCGTACTTTCGCATGTTTTGTATTGAAACGTTTTTCTTGCGATTCGCCTTCAGCTGACCGAAAAGGTGTTATGACATACGGTTTAAGGGGATATCCGGAATCACCTAGAACTAAAAATCAAAACAAGCGAAAAACTAAAAAATGTTTGAATATAATTTACCTATTAACCAGGTATTAGTTAAACCATTATCGTGGCTGGTTTTTAATTGAGTGTCTAGCTCACTAGAATTAAAAATAAAAGAGTCATGACATGATCCTGGGTGGTTAGCGTCAACGTATGTTATTCGCATTCGATCATCGCAGACCTAACAAAAGTTAAAAATATAATATATTTCAGTAAATAATACAAATTTTCTTAAAAATACTCATCAACTTACAAGCATGACATTTAGGCTATAAAAACCTTTTCTATTTATATACAAATGTCTCTCTCTCTCTTAGGCGGTGCAATGATTTTCACATGCGTCCCGTCGACGCAACCAATGACTCCAGGGAACCCAAATTTATTGAAAAAAGCAAGTTTTATTCTTTGTTTTTCCCCATCGGTTGTAGGAAACTTAATGTATTCAGGACAAATTTGTTCCACGAGTACGTCACACACTTGGCTTAGAATTTTCGAAAACGTTGACTGGGCTAACCCAGCTATAAATTCGTTACCAGTACCCGTTTGGTAACCCCCTTCTGCAAAAAATCGTAATGTGGCTGCCAATTTTATCAATGGCGTTACGGAGCAGGACCTAGTTGATGGCTTTAATTTTTCTTCAATTTTTAGTAGTAACAATCGAAATGCTTCTTTATTTAGGCGGAAATACTTATGGAATCTGAAAGATAAAAATAACATAACTAAACCATAAAATATTTTAAATTATTGTGCTCCCACAATTTACTTACAAATTATTCGGTAATTTTAATGGATTTGTTTTATCTCTAATCTGTATGCGCGTAACAGCCACATTATAGGCACTATCTTCCTCATCACTGTCAGTAAAATATAATTCGACGCAACTCATTTTTATTTTTAAATTATATTAAACACTTAATTGGAATAAATAATTCTTTTGATTTGATTTTCTCAAACGTTAATCTGTCAAATATGTAAAGAGAAATTTAATGGTATTGCCCGATAAGTAAGTTTCTGACGTTTGTCGCGTCACGTCACTTCAATCGACGAAGAGAATACCAATTTTTGGTTGAAGTGACACGACAATCGTCACGTCGCATGAAGTGAGGCGTCTAAGAGCATAGGGGTGATAATTTTTTTTTGCATGCAATATGTTTTATTATACGAGGTTGTAATACTTCTTCGGCTGAATTAGTGTCAATTTAAATAATTTTAATGAAATCCTGGGATGGTATGGTATTAACATATAACTTTAGTGCTATCTCCACAATCCAGATACATAATATTTATCGCATTTTTGCGTGCAAATTAGATAATTTTGGAACAATATTCATGATTTTTTGTATCTCTCTTTGAGAGCTTTAATTTGATATATAACATGACCGATGTGAAACTAGCCTGTAGAGTTTGCACGATTTTTTAAAAATTGTACGTATGGCAATATTATTTGTCACAGATCTTTACCAATTATTTTTTATAATAGTACTAAAATAAAAATAAAATCACAAAATATCATAATTTACAAATATTTTGAAAATTAATTAGAGTATTTAAGTAAATTATACAAAACAATTAAATAAATTAAAGATAGCTTACATCTACCAAATTTAAATCATACATATTATATATTATTAGTTTAAAAAATTAAATTGATTTGTGTTCTAAAAATGGTTTGAGTATTCGATAAAGTTAGCACGATATTTTAAACATATAAAAGGGAAATAAAAATAAGAAAGAAATATAATAAATATATAGAAAATAAAGTAAAAACCTAAATAAACATTAATTTGAAGTTATTATTTTCAATTGTATCGTATTAGATTAATAATTAAATATTTCGTACAATCAGAAATTGCAAAGCAATCAGCTTTCAACCAGAAAGTAAAGACCAGACGGCAGTACTAATGGCCTGGCCTCTTCTAGGCATTTGCCGGACATGAAATTAATTTTTTATTGTAGAAGAATCCTTAATGAACTTAATATAATAATATTATTAATATAATTAATGATAAACAATATCATTAATGTATAATATTATTAATGATAAAATGGTTGAAAATATAGATAACGATTTTGTTAATGATTATAATGAGATTTCTTCTAATGAGATTGATAATGAAGAAATTAAAAAAGAAAGACAGCGAAACAGATATTTTTAAAACAAAGAAATCTGTATCTACATCTGTACTGTATGCTACAGTCATTTTAAATTACGCCACTAAATTGACTGGCTGCCAGATAAATATAATAGCCGTAGACTTTTGCAAGAATCATTTAAATATTCGTGCATATTGCAGCCATAAATCGATTGATGAAATCAAAAGTGCCGTACATATAAGTTTGTACTATCGTTAGGGGGATTTGAAGTTTATAGGAGTTCACATAAAATAGTACATCCTTATAAAAAAACCCGCTATGTTTCTAAATATGCCAGAGAATTTTATAAAAATATTTTACGTAAAAGATTCGTAGAATCTGTTGGAGAATTATTAATTCAAAATGAAGATAATGCCTTTGTTGCTAAGCATAATACTCAATTAGTAACAAAATCGCAGGATGTATTAAGAAAAATACGCTCTGAAATAATATCAGCAAATGATAACGCTCGCGACGATATCAAATATTTAAAAATTGAAATTCTGTTGCAAGTTAATACGAACGAACAGTACATTCAAAAAGTAGGAGTTGCGCCATTTTCGGTTATTACTTACAGTAAGTTACAAATCAACGTTCTAAAAATAATGCGTGACAAGCTCAAACAAACAGAATTGGTGTCATACCTTGATAGTTCAGGAGGTGTAGTTAGAATGCCTTAAAAAAATTGTCCTTCAATTTACCATAATGCTTTAATAATTCTAACATATGCATACATACGTGATCCTTCAGCACCCTTCTCCGTAACGGATTTTATATCATCTAGTCACAATGTTGATACCATAGGCGGGTGCGGCTTAGATCATACAAACTGTTCACAGAAAACAGTTTAAACAAGTGGCCAATTTTCAATGCTGTGGTAATTGACTTCAGTTTTGCGGAATTAAATTCAATACTAGATGCATTCAATCAACAAAATATAGTCGAATACCTTAACATGGCTTATGAATTTTTAAATGGCAAAAACCTAGGAGCATTTAAAAACAAAGTTAAAGTTTACTTATGCTGTTCTCATCTTATGAGAAACATGACCAGCGATATAGATCAAAATTTCGCCAAAACATCCACAAAAAATAAATATTTAAAGGAAATAGTTCCAGTTTTTATATTTGCAGTGATTTGATTCAAATTAAAAATAGTTGGCAAAATTTGAGTCATTTTGATGATGAACAAATATGTAAATGAAGCAACAACAAACGCCTTTCAAAATATTTGTCTATTAATTATAACTTCTACAAGTTTTGAAATTAAATTTGAGGAAGGGAGCAATTTTAAAATAAAAAATTATGATTTAAATTCAACCATTTATGCACAGAGTTCCAGATTTACGTGAAATTTCCAAAAATTGTGTTATTGATAAGAGTACAATTTTTAAATCTTTTTTAAAAAAATATATTACGTATATTGCTTTATGGAGTGGTTTATTGCATGCAGGAAAGCGATACAGCAATTCTCACGTTGAAAATTATTTTGCAATAATTAAACGTAGATATAGAGATTGCCCCATTATAAAAAGAATACTTTTTAAACAATTAGTTTTAGACATTCCTAAAATATCCCTCAAACGCCATTACACCAAAAAATGTCGCTACAATTGCCATCAAAACCTGTTGATTTGTCATTAATCGAATCAAAAAAGGGGGATGAGACTTGGAAAAGAAAGTTATCACTAAACATAAAAAAATGTGATTCGAATTTTCAATATAAATAACTAAAAAAACTTTCTCAGTCAAATTGATTGATTGATTGATTGGACTGTAGAACCAAGTGCTAGCCAAGAGTCCCGGATAACGCCGGGCCTATTCCTACAGCCTGTTTACATATAACAATAGGAAGGATAGGAAAAGTTTTTTTTTTTTTTTTTTTTGGGAC
Source organism: Nephrotoma appendiculata (assembly GCA_947310385.1). Taxonomy (NCBI): domain Eukaryota; kingdom Metazoa; phylum Arthropoda; class Insecta; order Diptera; family Tipulidae; genus Nephrotoma; species Nephrotoma appendiculata. The sequence continues at coordinate 281,481,518 of OX371223.1, forward strand.
ACGGAACGATCCGGTTGCAGACACCTAGCGATCGTACGGCACAACACAATTCTAATCTACTTTTAATCTACTAAGAAGGATAAAGGCTTAATAGGTTTAATGGATAACGATGGTATTGCTTTGATCTTCAACAATTGTCTCACTAAATCAGCGACCTGAGAAAAAATAATATTATTTCACGTGCATCTGGAAATTTCCTGTAATATAATTCTACATTAATACTTTTCAGCTATCTAAACAAAATTGATTAATTAGTTCAGTCCGGTTCCAAATACCTAGGTAAAGACCATAGTTAATAACATAATAAAAGCACAATTCTAATCTACACAACCAACAATTAATATTTCAAAGAAATATTACTTCATAACATCTAAAGATTCCTGAAATTAATTCTTAGTTAATCTACCCTACCGGTTTCCTAAATAATATAAATATTTATTAATTTAATCCTCTACAACTCCACAAATTACAATAAAATTTCTGATATTTTCTTGATCAATTGAATGAAGTAAAATTCCTTTCTAACCTTGCTGTTTCAGGCGGAAATATTGTTTTGTGTAGAGATAGACAGTTGTGCTCAATTCGTTGCCGAATTATTCTGACACTTTCAAACTGGTTAGTCAAGAACTGAACACATTTGATTAGCCTTATTTTATCCCAACAATAGTGTGCCATGTGAGTGTTGGCTCCGTGTGATTTTGAGGGAAATGTGATAGCTGAGGCTATATCCAAAGCGGGTTGCAGCTTCGAATTCATTGGGCCGAAGCCATCGCCTTTGAACTATGTTGTGAAACCTATTAAGAACTATGTTCATTAGGAAGCTAATCGCAAATCACTTATTTCGTCTGTTTGCTGGAATTAGATAAATTTATGCTTTTTTAAAGGAAGTCCAATGGGCTTACTCGGGCATCCTCGCTTGACAACTGTTTTGAAGAGGATATCTGCATTCATTTCGATTGCTGTTGTCCAAGGGCCGTATTCAGACGATATGAAAACGAGAATAATAAATTCGTATTTGATTTGAATCAGATACGTTCGAGACGCATGTAAATTTGTTTAGGCATCTAGCACTTATATTTTCATATCGTCTTCAGCTGTAAGGAACCAGCTCTCGAGCTACCTTGTTCCTGGTTTCTTAAATATAAATTTTAGAATATCAGTCGTCTTTCTTACCCTGGCTTATTGCTTATGCAGTTTGCCAGGCCAACAGATCGCACCTGTGAATTTAGAGATTGTATGTTTGCACATTAGGCCCATATAGGGAACCACCTTTCGAGCCACCTAGATTTCGATTTCTTAAATATAAATTTGTAAATGTAAGTCAGTGGTCTTTCTGGCCCTGGCTAAGGCTGATGCAGTTTGCCAGACCGAAAGTTCAAAATTGTGAATTGAGAGTGATCGTATGTTTGCACTTGGGCCCAATGGATTGCAATGGCATTAAGAGCAAAATCTTAAAGTCAATTGGTTTCGCTAAAGATTAGCCCTGATCAATCTGCTTAATATATTTATAAATTTCGAGGCATTTTCGCAGATTCCGGGATCTAAAATCTCATGTTATGTAAATATAAATTCCAATAGGAAGCGGCAAACAGATGTAAAACAGTAATTTTATTTGAGTTACCTATTGACGACTGGAGGATTTAGACAAATTTTTGGTTGCTCCGAAATTTTAAAATTTCACTGTACCATTTTTAAACGTTGTGCTTCCGACAGGTAGTTTTTTCTACAATTCTAATCGTCAATTATAACTTGTAGTGAAAAAAAAAACGAAAATAACTTAACATAAAATTTTATATCCAGGACTGCAATTTATTTGACTGATTCCGGAATATTAGTCTTTCTTTCTTAATCAAAATCTTATCTTGTTATTTTCAATATAAATTCCAATATGAAGCGGGCGAAAAAATAAAATAACATGAGAAGCTGCGAAAATCGGCCCATTTATAGCGATTGGAAGCCAACTTGTATATAAAATTTATTACAAAAATGTTACTTACTATGTGTAACTATTGCCATTTTGAATTGAATTCTTCTTGCATTGGCTATGTTTGTGAGTTGCAATACGTTACTCACATAAAATTTATATGTTGAAAAAGTGCAACACAAATATTTTCCACTCTAGTTAGTTAATAGACAAAGAGATGGGAAGAGGAAACTTTTATGTTGATATGTTAACTCGTGCAAAAAGTTTCAATCGCCTACACATCCAAATTGGCCAAAAAATTTGGTTCGCTTTTAGGCGCATTCATGTTTTCTCCTTTTTCGTTCGCCGGTTCCAAATTGATTGTTTCAAATGAAAATACCGCAAAACCGAGATTTTATTAGATGCACGTTCCAACTTAGGATTTCTAACAATAAAAGCTTACCTATTATACGGACATGAGGGAAGTTGGAACCTTCCAACACAAAAGTTTGAATAGGTAGTTGCTAAATAAGTATGCAAATTGGATTTGCTATAAAAAGAGATGCCGGTTAGTAATAAACAAACTTTTTAAACGCGTTACGATCTTAATACCTTAGAGGATAATCCTTCCAAACCGAGATACATTTAAAAATCGGAATCGTTCATCCCTACTTTACTATCTTTATCTTATCTGTCAAAACTAAAATTTTTCAAATTTGTCGTAAAACATTAGGTTAGTATTTTTAAAATTACCATATTATTTTAAAATTGCATTATTTGATCGTACTGCAAATTTTCTGTTTTCATATAGATTAGTTTCCTAAAACACTTTTAATAGTTTTATTATTTCATCTAATTTTTATTTTTATAATAATAATATTTATATACATATATGTACTAAATACAGAGATAATGTTGATAAAATGGCTCCAAGAAATTTACACAAATAAAAAAAATGCTTTTGCGTCCGTCGGGGGTAAGTTTATGTTCTTTTTTCTTATTCGGTTTTTTCCAACTTTTTTTATAACACAAGAATCAATTGATACTCTTATTTTTTAATATTTATATTTTTTTTGTATCGCTCAACACACAATTTATTATTACTTGCATCGTTTATTAATTAACGAGTTAAATAAATAATACGCGTATTTTTATTATTTAATAATAAAAACCAAAGAACATTATTCGCCTTTCACATTTGTAAACGCCCCTATAAATAACTAAAAAAACTTTCTCAGTCAAATGACAAAAAACTTCAAAACAAGTGAATTTCTATTCTGGGATTAGGCTTAAAACTTACCGAAAAAACTACATCAAACCACCCTAAACCTCACCTAAAATCACCCGAATCATCTAAAACTCAGTCGTGGCCTCAAAACTGGTCATTACTTGAAAACGGGAGCCTATAAAAACGATTATTATAAAAATACTTGTGCGTTCGATTCTTTCATTCAATGCGCTTTAAACTCATTTGATGTTAGGGAAATGAAGGAATCAAAATTAAAAGATATTCTTGAGGCTCTTGCAGAACAAGAATATCAGTCAAGCCTATCATATCAGAAACGAAATGTTGACCGACATTTATAAACACCAAACCTTCTGTGACTGTAACATTACAAAAATTTCTGATTATTTCATAAAAATGTACCCTAGCGCATTGATTAATTTTAAATGTGTTTACAAATATCATTAGAAGAGAGATCATATTTAAATTTAGACGTGTTTCAACTAGAAAAAATTGGATTTCAGAATATTGATACAATTTTTTCGGAAATTCATAAAAAGCAATGTCAAATTTGCGAGATCTACTTAGATATTTGTAGAGTCAATTCATTGGAGGTTGTTGCAATACAAACAGACTTCATAAACAAGCAAGCGCCAATTCCAATAGATCATATTCAAAAAAACATTACCTATCAAAATTCTGAGCTTGAAATTAATTCAATAGTGAGTTATGTGCCATCAACAAGTCAGCCACATTACCTAAGCTTTTGTCGAGTGGAAGAAATATGGGTGAAATATGATGATTTAAAATCATATGCGCAACAAATAGGAAATTCATCTAAAGAAATGGTCATCAAAAAAAGATAAGTTAGAAACCTAAAAACTATAAAATGGTAAATAAAATAGTCTTCAGTACGAGCATCTAAAATATAGCAAATCAACATTCAAATATGCACTTAAGAAATTTAAATTTGGATTAAAATAATATAAAGGTTGTATGCGGAAACTATTGAATCAACCAAGAAAAATGTATTAAGAAATTATTCAACAACAACAAAAATGAAGAATCCGATGAACCAAAATCATCTTTCTGAAACGACCGGAAAAAAAATTTTACTTCTAAAAAACAAAAATCATGTCGGACAAACTTTGGCCAGCTCGAAACATTAGTATTCCATTCCCTCAAAATGAAAATTAAATTCATGTCCGACAAATGCTTGACAGAAACAGGCTCAACCCATTGAATCCTATCTTTACACCAAAACGATTGATTTGAAATTTGATTAAGAATTCTTCTACAATAAAAAATTAATTGCGCATGTCCGACAAATGCCTAGAAGAGACCAGCTCGGACCATTAGTAATGCCGTCTAACCTATACGATTGTTTTGAAATTTCTTTAAGAATTTCATTATGGATTTTCTATAATCAAAAAACTAATTTAATGTCCGACAAATGCTTAGAAGAGGTCAGCTCGAACTATAAGTACTGCCTTCTGACTGATACGACTGCTATGAAATTTCTCTAAGAAGTTCATTTTCAAGGACTCTTCTACAATAAAAAATAGATTTAATATCTGATAAATGCTTGAAAGAGACTTTTATATCAAGTTTGATCAAATGTTTTATTTTAATTATTTTTTATCAGCCGTTGTGTTTTTTTGCTAAATTTTATTTTGTTTACATATTTTAAGTGGATAAATTTTCCACCAAATATTTTTTGAGCATTTAATTATCGAAATATTTTTTATGCTAATTTTTATAAATTCATATTATATTTCACAATTTTCTTTGCTATATTGTACTCAAAATGCAATATTCAAGATTCAAACCAAGAAATTTGCCATCGCAATACACTCCTTTGAACAATTTGCGGTATAAATTGCATACTTGATTGCTGTAATTTTTTAGAGATGATTGACGCGTTAGTACTTCCTGATTTTTGAGTAGCTTATATCTGCCGTCTCCAGTGTTGTGCAATTGTATGTAAAAAACTGTTTTATACATTTTTTACGTAAAAAATGGTAATATACTTAAATTACTGTATAAAACGTATAATATTGTATAAAATCAAACGCGTATTTGAAAACCTTAGTAAAGACGCAAACCTTAATATATACGAAACGTAAATTTGTATCATATTAATACATTTAATTTTATTCGATAAAAACTATATTAATAAAAGATGCTAAGTTAAATTACTATAAAATACGACATAAGCATTACTACAAAAGTCGTTACCCAAATATACACTTCGCAAATGCAATTACTGCGAGGAACACTGCGTAAAATTTTCGTAACTAATTCAAAAACATCAATTCTTACGTATATGAATAAAAATTTGGATATATGATGTAAAATGAGAAATCGAACTCATTCAATATTAATACTATAACAGTTTAATGTTATCTGTTACAAAAATTGTTTAGATGATTACGAGAAATCATTACCATCTTTCGACAAGATTATTTAACTTGACACAGACAGAGACATCTGTAGTGCAATTTGTTCTCTATCGATTATCGCTTAAAATAAGAATTACATTGCTTAAAATAAACAACTTCATACTACTCTAATATTGTAGCAAAACCAAATAAAAAAATTGTTACGCTATGTGACGGAGGAGAAAAATCCAAAAATTTAGGTGTCATTTGTTATTGTCAAATGTCAACACAAAAAAATAAAAATCGAAATAGTAATATTGATTAATATTACGGAGTTTTCAGACAGGTTTGCACGAATTACTTTAAGACAGCTATCGTAGTTAATTTCTAAGAGTCTGTTTGATAAAAATTTTCGACTAGGAAGGGACAAGTTTCGAATGTGATCGAAGTTTTAATAATTTCAGTGCAAAGTTGGATAAGTTTGGGTGGCTTATCGCTGCAGTGCTCCAAAAATCTTGTGGATTTCTTATTTCTTTTGAGTATAAAGTATGGGATATTCCACTTTCGTTTTTGTAAATGAGCCAATCCTAATTTCCTTGGCCATTTAAATTTGTTAAAACTGATTGATTTTATCCATTTGACTATCAATTAAAAGGTCGTTATCGTAATAAGGATGCACATAATAAGCTGGCGTTTTTCAAAAAATATTTTTAGTTTATCTCTAAATCTTACCTGCACGTTAAATGATAGCCACATAACACCAGTATTCGCTAAAGTAGTTTTTCCACGTTGGATAGTGTTTATAAGATTACATATGGGATCAAACAATTCTTTTGAGTTTTTACGCTTTCGATAAAATCTTTATCAAAAATAAATTTTGATATATTTGCCATAACTATTTTTTATGTCTGACAAATTTAATTGGCCACGGAAATTTGAGGATTGTGGATTGGCTCATTTACAAAAACAAAGTGGAATTTTCCTAACTATACTCAAAAGATTCCAGACATTTTTTGGAGCACTGCAGCGAAGCCACCCAAACGTATCCAACTTAGCACTGAAATTATTAAATCTTCCAGCATCGACAGCGCAGATTGAACGGATATTTTCAAATCGGGGTCAAATTCCTTGCCTAATTCGAAATAGCCTGACATTTAATAGGTCTAAAAAATTAATTCATATTTATTAATATTATTCTTTAAATAATAAATAAATTCTAATTCGATTTGTTGATAGTGATGATAATGAAGATTTGCGATAAACAAAATTTCATTAATGTTACTTTTAAAAGTAAAACTGAATTTATAATAAATAAATAAACAATTTTTTTGAAATACAACATATTTGTTTTTTATTAATAATTATTATAAGCATAAGTAAACAAAATATTTATTTTTCAGTCAAAATTCTACTTAGTTAAGAAAATTAAAATATTCGAGCCAAAGAGCCATTGGTATAGTTTCATTTGACTTGTAATTTAATAAGTAATAGAAAACTCACTCGAAAACGGTTAGTAAAATTTTAATATCTCGGGCCAAATTTTGATTTGCCGTATTCTTATAGCTAAGGCTAAGATGAGCGATACATCGAACAAGCATAGTTTTGAACTCCAACTCATTCATACGAAATATCATTTTCAAGCAAATTTGCACTATCCTTGATTCCTTGGCCGTAATAAAATCGTCTAGTTTTGGAGCTGGTGTATTTGGAGCTGGTGGATATAATTATATTATTTTGATATAATATAATATTTAAATTTGTATATACCTGATTTTATTTTTCGATTTTTATTTGTGTTTTTTTGTGTTGACATTTGACAATAACAAATGACACCTAAATTTTTTAATTTTTTCTCCTCACGTCACATAGCGCAACAAATTTTTTATTTCGTTTTGCTACAATATTAGAGCAGTATGAAGTTGTTTATTTTAAGCAATGTAATTCTTATTTTAAGCGTAAATCGATAGAGAACAAATTGCACTACAGATTTCTCTGTCTGTGTCAAGTTAAATAATCTTGTCGAAAGATGGTAATGATTTCTCGTAATCATCTAAACAATTTTTGTAACCGATAACATTAAAATGTTATAGCATTAATATTGAATGAGTTTGATGATTAATCGTTTTACACTTCAATCCCATAGTGTTGTGGATTTTGTTTTTCTATTCTAAAAAATAAGTTAGTAGCTGAGAAACAAACCATATTTTCTTTGAAAAAAAAAATAATTTTATTTATATTTTTCTACAAATATTTTACTTTTAATTATAATTAATAAATTAGAAGAATTATAAATAAATTCAATTCAATTCAATTATTTAAAGTTCAATTCTCATTTTACATCAGAACTATATCCAATTTTCTTTATATAGATATGTAAGAATTGAGATTATGAACTATAAGTAATTTTGAATTAGTTACGAATAGTTTTTGTATTTTACATTTTGTAAAAAATTGTTATGTGTAAAATACGTATTTTACATGTAAAAAACCGAGTATATTACGTAACGTAAAAAACAGGCACAACACTGGCCGTCTCCATAGTCCATTGAACCTCAATTCATGTGATGTATTAAAAATAATAAATGATAAAGGCTGTTGGGTCTTGAATGTTGGGCACCTTACTATATTTAGCCGTTGATGCATTGATAAGGTCGTACATCTTAACTATTTGTCTTCTTGAACTGAGATACTGATGAGGTGGCGGTAGTTATCGTATGCTGTTACGCATTCCAGGTTCACGGTCTTTGATGTAATTACTTTGGAAGACGGTTGTTGTGTCAACATTTTCTTGCCAAATAGAATAGTAGCACTTAAATACTTTCTGCAGTTTTATCGTTTGAAAGTTTTGTTGGTTTCTCTGAACTGTTGTTTGTGTGTGCAGACTGGATCCGAGTAGACAAATTAAAAAATGTTAAAAATTAAACTTAACTGCATCGGTGTCGAGGTTCTGTGTTGTTGACCCTATTGAGCATATTTCAGCACTACTTATAGGGCTTGTTATCAATCCAAATAGTGACGAACAACAATTTTTATTGCAACTTGCTACTAACTCCAATGAAATAAAGATTAGTATGTATCCGAAGATATGTAATGTTATCTTCATGTTTAAATCTTCATTTAGTCCCATTCACGTTTTAGAGAAATTTAAAATAATTAAAATTTCATTACGATATCCTAACACTTTCCAGCAATTATATCACTGCACTCAAAGTACAATATTCTTCACGATAAAATCAATAAACGAATACCCAACAAGTTAAAAATAAGAAGAAATCATTTTGTGTGGTTTTTTTCAATTTACTGTATTTATATTTATTAAGATAAATTCCAGAAATACAAGAAATAAAGACGGGATGGGATGTCTATATATACGTTTATTAGCGTTAACACACCAAAAACAACATTCGCTGCCCGGGAACAGTAGCAGCGACCGATCAAATTTACATTCAACACAGCTAACATGCTATAATCGTATGTGACTGAGCCTGGTTAGTGTATATTATTTTCCGGATTTTGCATGTACGAGAGATTTTATTTTGAATATTAAATTGAATGTTTTAATTTGCAATAATTGGCCCACCCATGGCAACTGGAAACAGCAAAAAAATAAAAAATAAAATTTAAATTTGCATAACGCAACAACTAAATGAAATTATATTAATTCATTTCAATTAAGGCATGAAAATTAAATAAAACCGATTTTTATGCACGATTAGGTCAGATGTATCTATGTATATAGAAATATATATACGATATACATTTTACAGTGGTGATCTGCATAAAGAGATACAAGAGCGGGTGTTTAATTTTTATATCCCACACAATATTATTCTTTAAATACGTTAAACAATTTAAAATCGAACATCCAATCAAATTATTACAAATAACCAATAAAACCTTATTTGATTTAAGATCCTTTCCCAGGCAATAAAATCCATTTCAATTTTATTGACTTTTACGATTTTTGAGTTCTCTGGCTCGTGAGTGTCACTTGGATGTGTACATCAGTGTGTTCGATGTCATTTCAATTAAGTTGATTGTATACGTCTCAACCGAATGAATAAAAATATCACACCACCATTTTTAGTATGCGGCTAGGATATATGAGTACACATATATAGGATGAAAATATACAACCCCTAATTTTCAGTAAACACCAAAATACAATAAAAAATAGTTTTCACTTTATCACATTTCCTTTCTTTTTATTATCACGATTGATTATATATTTGTTGTTTTGGATGTTTAGGGAAAACCTTAAAAGTGATAAGAAAAGCTTTTAACCTTATTTCTTTCGGCATGCTCGTCTCTCACTCTACATAAATTTGAGATGAAAATGAATGAAATGAAAAATCAAATTGTCATATAAATGAATCTTGTTAACCGAATGAAATTCTAAATATATAGCAGTAAAGTGTCTTACATAACAATATATCCCCAACCCTTATACACTCATGTGATGATGGTGTTAATGGGCTTGTGTCAAAATTGATTTTGATACGACGTAAAAAATAAAAATGAGTTTGTTGAAGATTCATCTCGCAAAAATGTACATTAAATGAATAGAGGACAGTTTTATTGTTGGATTACACAGAAATTGTAAAATCAGAATAATTTTACAATATTAAATTCAAATTATTAAACTGACAATGAAAAAGAAAAATATTTTAACTACGAAACGTACGAACATATTTTCACGTCTTTGGCGATTCCTTGGTTGAGAAGAGTTCTATACCAAAAAGTTAAAGTCGCTTTCAGTTCCTTCACAAACGAAAGAATCGCGTAAGTTTGTCAAAATTGATATGCCTAACCACTCTGTAAAATAGCTAGTTTTATTTTTCACACTTCAACCGTCGCTCTACCAATACCCACCCGGGTGATTCGATTTTTTTTGTGCTACTTCATGTATTTTTTAGTTTCCTTCATGCTTTCACCTGGGCGACCACCATGTATTTTTAAGACTCCCTATATTTATTTGTGCTAAAAATTGCTTTTATTGCAATAATTAAAGTACTTGAATATATTTAAAAATTGTAAACAATGAAAATATGTTAATTCAACTGTTTATTTTATTTAAATAATGAGCAAAATTTTAAAAATTAATTATTAACTTCTCAAATTTCGGTCTGAGGTAGATGGCTCCTCGGTCTGAGGTAGATGGCCCCAAATGACAATTTTCACATTTGATTTGCCTAACACTGCACTCTGCACATACGGCCTTCTTATTTTTTATGCGACCAGTGGTGTCCCGTTAGGAATATTATCCGCCTTAAAGTCTTCGCCTTCGAGATTTCCAGAAATTGGCTCTCCTGTAATAAAAATTACAAATTCAGATATTTTCGCTTCAAAATAAATATAAATACACCTATACCTAAAATGCATTCTATTGCTGTCCTGAAAGAAATCTTCCAGAATTGTTCGCACTTTTGGACCTTTCTAATTTTAGAGGGCTGCAGATCTTTTCTCCCAACTGTTCGATGAACCGCCTTCTTTGAGACTTATTGGCAGGACCTACCGGGTTATTTCCTTTGTATATAGTAAGCGCAGCGAGGACGGCCGTGTCCAGAATGGTATAAAACATACCCAAAGACAATCGTAAAGTTTTTTTTTTTGTTGAATACTGAGACAACATTTTGTCTCAGGTTTTATCTCACGGTGCCCTTGGTTTTATTATAACACATAATAATTTCAGGCGTGTTCTTCAACCTTCCTTTTTTTCACAGAACCTACAACTGTAAAATTCTAATCTGATAACTTCTTAATCAATAGCAGTGTTGTAAAGAAGTTGTCCATCCTAATATTTCTTTCTGTGCCCCTATTGTTGGCAACTAGGTCCTTTACAATCCTCTCATCTCATAGATTTGGCCCTGTAGTGGATAGTACGTTGTGGAATCACGGACCCATCATATTTGTATGCCATATTTGACAGGCTTTGATGGCTTATATTAAGTAAAGCTGATATATATTAAGTAACTTTGGACATAAGGATGGCCTTCTTGCAGTCAAATTGGATTCCTTGATGCGTTGACGCACGCGCTTTCACTAATAGGTGCAAATCAAGCAAATTAATTTAATACACATATCCTCAGCGAGTGTTGTACATCGAATTCTCCCACTAACAGCACGAGGATGATACTGTTTATTACTCTAGAATCGTTTGATCACTCCTGATATTGTGGATTGGTCTACTCTTAACAGTTGTGCAACGTACGACTTAGTTGTTACTTCTTCAACTAATGTAATGGCCCTCACGCAATCCTCAACACTCAAATGATTTCTTCCGGCCGACAAGTTATTCATTTTTATTTGTTTTTAATGAAAATCCTTACTCTTACACTTAATTGTATGATTTAAATAACAATTCACGGTCAATAAACTTTTAGACTGAACATCCAAAATGCTCAAATTTGTGCTAAACTCGAATTCAACAAAACTAATGGTAGTATTTTTTTTACTGCATGACGTGTATTTCAGTGAGAACTAGATACTATATAGATTCTATCATAATAATTACAAAAGTAATTATTAAGCTACTCGTAATTTCAAAAATACAGATTATGCAACCACAAAAATGGTTATAAAATGGAGCACCAGTACATCATCATTAATGTAATAATTATATTCATTACTGCAAGATTACGCGCGCGTGTTATAAATAAAATAAATATCTCTTAAATTCAAGCGAACAATTAAAATCTCTTCAACCCATAGATAAAAAAATAAAATCATTCTGACGGCGTGGAAAATCACTTCAAAAATATTTCTAAATTAAACGTATAGAGGTAGTTCTTAAATTAATTCCCGATTTTGACGGTAACTCTGATCGCTTGTATAAATTTCTATCCTGTTGTCACGTAGTTTATAAGCAATTCGCAGCTACCGAAAGTGAAAATTTTTTAAACTTGCTTTAAACCAAACTTTTTTCGAAAGCATACGACGCATATAAAATATATCAAATTTGACTCTTGGGAAAATTTGAAACTTAAATTGAAAAATAAATTCCAGTACTCGCGATCTAGTGAAGAATTACAAATTGAATTGATAAATATTCGCATCAACAACGAAATGAAAGCGTAACTGCATATGCCGGTCGAGCCCAAAAATTGTTATCAGAACTGAATGAGGTGTGCATAGACCAAGAAGGAGAAAAATCATCTACTACTAGCTTAAATTTAAATTCTAAGACGGCTTTCAAAGAATTTCAAGAGGTTTTTAACGAGTCTATAAAAATTATTATTAAAGCTTGTCCATTCAATAAACTCCAGGATGCAATAAATGAAGCGTGTGAAGAGGTGTTAATTATTAATAGTCGAAGCCACATTAGCTTAAATCAAACTGATACTCGTGTTAGATGTTAACTTTGTAAGAAGAATGGTCATATTGCTGAAGGATGTTACAAATTACACCAATTCACACCAAACTCCAATCATATCAATAGAACTCTTTCTACTTACAACAATGTGTCAAATACAATAAACGACGCTAAACCTATGTCTTCAAATATACGTGTTTCTCGTGGAAATGTTATTTGCGCTTATTGAAAAATACATAGACATCATATCAGTTCGTGTCGGAAACGTCAATACAATCAGGACAATCACCTTCTTCGGGAAATGGTCTATGATCCGATCCAACAAACTCAATGAACACTCCTATTCGGATCCAAGAAATTTCAAAGTAGAGTGTTCGAAATCAAACATTAATCGAAATTAAGTTGTCTTCTTGATTCTAAATTAAATTATAATTCAAATTTTTTTCATACTAGCTCTTCTAATTCTACACTAGAATCAAACGGTAATCAATATTCGATAAATTCAAATTTTTATTCAATTAATTTCAGCTCAGATAATTATGATAAAAAATACGTTCAGTTAGACTTAGATATATTAATATCAACCGCTTATGTTTTCCTGGTAGATACTGGTGCTGATATCAGTATAGTTAAACGAGATTTCATCAAAAAAAGTATATTATGCTATCCCGATCATAAGTGTAGGGTGAAAGGCATTACTACAGAAACAATTGAAACCTTAGCAAGTTGTGACGCTGACATAACCATTTCCAATTCGTTAATTATTCCCATTCATTTCAAATTGTTTTTAACTCATTCCCTATTTCTTGCGCTGGTATTATCGGAAACGATTTCTTTTCCAAACATAAATGTAAAACTGATTATTCTAATTATAATCTCGAAATTCCATCCAAAAACGAAATAATTGTACTAAAACTTACTACGAATTCTTATGTATCATTACCAGCTCGAGCTGAAAAAACGTTTACAATTCATTTAAATATTCCTAATAATACAGATTTTTTTGTCAGTCTCGTGAAATTTCAAGTGGAGTTCATATTGCGAACTCAATTGTAAATTCTAAAAATAGTTTAGCTACTCTAAGTCTTGTTAATACCAATGATTACGACGTAAAAATAGAAAACTTAGATTTATCGCTACAAATGTTTTTCCTTTACCCAATATCTCAGACATTTTGGACCATCTCGGTAAATCAAAATATTTTTCTGCGATAGATCTAGCTAATGGGTATCACCAGATATACTTAGATGAATCTGATAAGGAAAAGACTGCATTTAGCACGTCTTTAGGCCATTTGCAGTTCAAGCGAATGCCATTCGGATTGAAAGGCGCGCCGGCAACATTTCAACGCTGTATGAACCATATACTAAGTGAATTAATTGGTATTAAATGTTTAATATATTTAGACGACGTTATAGTGACAGGCCATAATATAAGAGATCACAATTCGAAACTAGAATCTGTCTTTGCTTGTTTTAAAGATAATTATTTAAAAATTAATGTAGGGAAATGTCAGTTTTTGTCTAAAGAGATTGTTTATCTTGGACACCACGTAACCAATATTACAGGCGTTTTATTGATAAGGTACTCGAAAATTGCAAGACCATTCACCAATCTATTAAAAAAGGAACAACAATTCATTTGGGATGCTTTTTGTGAAGAATCCTTTTCTAAATTAAAAATGCGTTAATAAATCCGCCAATACCCAGTACTCAGTAATTATGTCGAAAAATTTGTTATAACCACAAATGCAAGTGATACGGCCATAAAGGCTGTGCTTTCTCAACAAAAAAATAATTTTGCCTTACCTATTGCGTATGCCAGCAGGGTGTTGAACAAGGCAGAAAATAACTATCCGACAATTGAAAAGGAACTTTTGGCGATGGTTGGGGCTGATGAACATTTCCGGCCATACGTTTACGGTCGACCATTCACAATTGTCACGGACCATAAGCCATTAATAATTTAAAAAATCCATCATCCCGCTTGAAGATGGTGACGTATTAGGTTAGATGATTTCGATTACAAGATAATCCAGAAACCTGGGAATCAGAATCTAAACGCCGAAGCGCTCAGCAGAATTAAAATCAATAAAACCGATCCAGAATTGCATGTTATTACTCGATCACAACAAAAGCAATTAGATGAAGCAAAATTAGACCTATCAACTAACAACAATCCTATTATTAACCCTGGCAATACTAAAATCATACAATTAACTGATGATACTGAAATAGACAAAATAATTCAAGAATTTCATTCACAAGTCCAGTCGGAGGTCTTCAAGGTGTATTTCGTACTGCCGAAAGACTCAAAAGATATAATTATTTCAAAAATTTATATTCAAGAATAAAAAATTGTATACGGTCCTGTGAATTATATCAAAAAAATAAATGTAGTAAACTAAATAAAGTTCCGATGCAAATCACTTCTACTTCCTCGGCACCTTTCGAAAAAATATTTTTCGATATTGTGGGTTCTCTGCCTATATCGTATCAAGATAATAAATATATTCTAACTGCTCAAGATGATTTGACTAAATTTTCCATAACTTTTCCGATACCTAATCAAGAAGCAAATACCACAGAACGTGTATTTTTTGAGAAAGTAATATGTATCTTTGGCGTTTCCCAACAAATACTTTCAGATCAAGGAGCGAATTTCATGAATGAAATATTCGCTAACGTCTGCAAATTATTAAAAAATAAATTCAACTGCTTATCACCCAGAAACAAATGGGGCTTTAGAGCGTCCTCACCGTACATGGGCTGAATATCTGAGAATCTACACTCAGGCCGATGATCAAAATTGGGACATTTGGCTTCCATTTGCTATTTTCACATTTAATACTACTCCACACACAGCAACGAAATTTATGCCATACAAATTACTGTTCGGATATAAACCAACTATACCGATTTTTTTAACTCGCGAGTCTGAAATGGTTTAAAACTACGATGATTATATGTTTGAAGTGAAAAATCAAAAATCGGATGCAAAATTCGTTCGACGTTGCCAGAAAAAACCTTATCAGTCAGAAACAAAGATCTAAAGCTAATTACGATTCGAAGACCTGTATTACCGTTTGTATTACTAAAAAATGAATTATGAAGAAATAAATGTTCACCTCTTTGGCTTGGACCTTTCAAAATTAAAGAAATAAGCTCACCTGTAAATACCGCTTTACTTATCAACAATAAATTAAAAATGGTTCACAAAAATCGAATTAAAGTATTCCAAAACTAAATCCGTAATGTTAATAGATAAATATTTGTCATGTTGAGAGTAATCAAATGCTTTGAAAAGTGAAATTTGTTTGATTTTGTGACTGAACTGATTCAGAGATGGCATTTCGCGCGAGTGAAATGTCAGTAGTACCAAGACAATTCGGTAAACTACCGGATAACCAACAACCATATTATTCAAAATCTCTGAATTCAGGTAAACTAGAACTTTTTTAAATTGGAGTATTATAAATTTAAATGTGAATTAAATTGTATGGTTTCTAGATAAGTCGCATGATAAGGCTGCAGTTACAATGGATGCGCATTCGTAAGAAAATTGTTCTCATCAATTCGTAAGAAATTCATTCAAACGAATTCATGAGTTAAAGTGATAACATTGTTTGCGACATTGTAGTACAAAAACAAACGTATTGCTGTCAATTGACATGAAAATGGATCCTACTGATAAATTGTATATATTATGGAAACACCTTTAATAAAATTTCTTTCAGTGGAATATTCTAGAAGATGTCGGGTAGATGATTATTTTGTATCTAGAGCTGAAAACGATGAATTTGGAAGGTCATTTGAAGAAATCTAAAATAACGATAAAGCATTTTTTGAATATAGCAGAATGGTTCCAACTACATTTGATTATAGATTAAAAGCTATTGAGACTAAGCTTCCTAAGGACTCTAATTTCCGAAAATATATTTCACCCCAAGAAAAATTGATTCTAACATTAAGGTAAGTAAAACAAATACATCAATTGTTTAGGAAGGAACCGGAAGTTCGTTACAACGTTAAAAAACAACGGTAAATGATAAGTTTTAGAAAAATCCAAATTTATTTTTTTATGGAAAAACTAAAACAATCACCAGCACAATGATTTAAATTTTTTATGTGGTATGGTGTAAACTTTGGTCTTTAAGTATGCCCAAATGAAAGTGTGATCGTTGAATAATGGTGTTCCATTTGGCGGCCATTGTACAATTAGATTATTTAGATAATGCTCACATGTTCAAATATGGTCATTCTGTCCGTAAAAGGATGATGGGCTTTTCAAAGCATTTGTAGGTGGTTTTTAAAGATTTTATAATTTTTTTTCTAACAGCTTCGTGGTTTACTTGAGCATTTCAGGCTATACAACTGATTGTCTAAAGAAATATCTAGCTCTCATTATCTTTTTATCACTTTGAATGTTGCACGTGGAAATTCAAAACATTAAATTATAGATTTTTCCCAACTTTTACATATCGGTAACACTGGACCAATATCTATTACTGTCTATTATTACCGGTTCTAGCCTTCTAATGTTCAATGAGGGTCGCCGCGTTGATATGATTGCCAATTATATAGCACAGGTCCTGACACATATTATAATATTATCTGTAACGTTGAATTTTAGTTATATTGATCTTCCTTTTCCATATTAATTTTCTTTTCATAAGTTGCGGCGAACAAGGCGATTTGTTGTTTTTTGTCACATTTTCCTTCCTATATTTCGCTTCTCCTTCCTATAGATTTGTTTTATTGCAACATATCTCATATTCATTTATCATAAGAACTGATAAAATTCCGTTCTTTGTCCATCACCATTAGTTTAGGTGTTGCGAATTAACTTAAAATTTTGATGATCTTAAGCGTCTTACTTTGGAAGTATTACAACAACAATTCCATTAAAATCTCAATCCGGAATGAATAATGCCACCTAAAAGTAGGATTAAAATTATTCCATTCTTCGTGTAGTTCAAATGTTCGCCGCCCGGTTAATTAATAAAATAATTTAAACGATAAAGAACCAATGTCAAAAATCAACGACACAAAAAATGAACTCCGATGCTAAATTAATCTGAAAAATAAAGCGTGAATTCCACAGTGAAACAATTTTTTCAGTAAAATTAATACGAGATAAAAATATAAATCCTTTACTTGTTAGAAAGAAACAAAAAAAAATTCAGTAAAATTTACTTAGGAAAATGTTGCCATAAAAAGTATGAAACTTAATACTTTTTATGGCAACATTTGTTCTCTTTGTCACGCTAACGTAATTTTAATATGTATACTCTCCTCTTTTCGGTTTCTCAGTATTTTTTACTGAAAAAAATTGTTTCACTGTGGAATACATGCATAAGACATATGCGTGAATTCCACAGTGAAATAACTTTTTTTCAGTAAAAAATACTGATAAACCGAAAAGAGAAGAGTATATTTAAATTGCGTTAGAGCGACAAAGACAGCAACTTTTGTTTGTTTTTTATACCAAAACTTATAGTCAAAATAGTGACCGATTGGGGCAACATAACTTCGGCAACGAAACACAAAATTTTCAAAAATTTATTTTACCCTACAATGAACGTGTTGAATGTAGCGTCACAAACAATTATCCCGCGTCAATTTTTTTTTGACATTTCACTACCATTTTCAACCATAAAATTGTCATAATGTGTGAAAAATATTTTTTATCGCATACTATTTTTTGAAGGTGTGTTGGCATTAAAAAGAAAATATTGCCATAAAAAGTATTCAGTTTATACATTTTATGGCAACATTTTCCCCTCTTTTTCTATTATTTTGCCAGTAAATTTTACTGAAATTTTTTTTGTTTCTCTCTAACAAGTAACGCATTTATATTTTAATCTCGTGTTAATTTTACTGAAAAAATTTGTTTCACTGAGAAATTCGCGTTCGAAAACGCATTTTATATTTTCATAAATATTTGTTACGATATAAAAGTAAATCGCATGCTTCGTTTGTTTTTTACTAAATTTTTATATCAACCGATAAAAGTATAAAAAAAATCGCTTGGCTGTTACTTTGGGCATAAATTTCATTCCAATTCGAATAAGAATAATATTTCCCAAAGTAAGACCTCATTTATTTCTTAGAGCTGATCTTTAAAGAGCTGATATATCCGTAATATGGAAGAGTTTCATGAATTTGATGAAATTATCTTTGCATGTGATGAATTTTTCTTTGTAGATGGCTACGTGTATATTCTTTGATAGGTAGGTCGGGGTAGGGGTGGAAATCGTCTTTTATGTGTGACAAATTTCCTAATTTTTGTTTTGTATGCTTTTTTATCACGTCTGTCATTTGTGACCGTTTGTAATAATTGAGACCTGCACAGCTCTTTGGGCTAAGTTGAATGTGTTCATCTGGAATTTTAAGTCTTTCTTTTAAGGTTTTCGCCAAAATTGCTTTGTTTATTTCCCGTAGGCTTATAAAATGCCTGTGGCAATTTCCATCCTTTCGTGTGTCGTGAAAATAAAGGAGTATGAGTTGAATAAGTTGAGTATGAGTACCATACCAAGTTAGAGCTGCAATATCAGCAACACGACTCTCTAGAATTCAATGTTTCCATGTCCATTATAGTGCGAAACCAAGCAATGGAAGCACACTAATGGAAACACTGAATTCTTTATATTAAAACTTCGGTCGTCTCATCAGACTGCAGTGACCAAACTACAAAAATATTGAAAATTTTTGAACTTACATATAAAGTATAAGTACAATGCTTTGGCGAATTTTAATGATTAACGAGAACAGTCATGTTGTAAATGTAATAACTTTAGTTATTGAATTAGTAATTTAATCAAGTCGTAATGTTTATTTTAACAGCGAACATTGTCCGATTAATAAATTTTGTAAGTTTAGACTTAATAACTAATACATTGTCATTACAATGAGTGTATTTATTAGTAAAACTATTTTATTTTATTGATAGAATACACGTTTTTGTTCAAACTTAAAACTAAGTTATTCATTAAACAATTTTATTGCTGATTTTCGAAAAATACGATTCAATAAGTCAAAGTTATTGAATTAAAAACGTTTTTTTTTCTGGGTGCGCTCGTTTTCATTAATCGTCTCAAATTGGTTTTCATATTGATTTCCTTCCCGTTGATTATTCCGAATATATATCCAAGCAGGATCCCTGTAGTATCTCCAATTCCTCTCTTTTGGCGCAGTCTCTCCTTATTACTGGACATTAAGAATACATTGTTTTTTCGTACAACCCCTAGTTGCCATTCAAATTGGTGTAGTATCAAGGCACAATTAATGCCTAGTGTACTTTTACAGACTTCCGCCAGTTCCGTATGAATCACGCATTTATTTGTTTTATTTCTTCTCAATAGTTCGTCAATTGGTAACGGATTATTAAATTCCATTCTTTTGCAATTACTTCTACGTGGCCGATGTTTTCCAGATAAACCCCAATTGGCTGGTTAAGTTGTTGAATGTGTACCTTGTCAGTTGCATTGGTGAGGTGTGCTCGTGAAATGATCATTACAAACATAATGGCCTTAATTAATGCCACAAACCTCATTGGTTTCGCTTCCCTTACTGATTGCGTTCTATTGTTTGTCAAGTTATTCGTAACAGAACTCAATCCAGTGGTTGGCTTTCATTCTTCTTGTCGCTCTTCTGGCCGTTGTTATATTGTCTTCCCTATCAAATTGATTTTCGTTTGGTTGTGCTTGTGGTGCAGAATACATGGTGTGGATGTCATCGATTGGCAAAGGGCACAAATTTCTTATCGAGTGTTTTGTAATACCATTCTTATGTTTTACTGATATCACTCTGACATTACCATCATCACCTGGATGAACCTCCACTACCTTTCTCATTGAACATGTACTGTGATAACCTTCTTTGTTCTTTATTAGTGCAATTTGATCCTTGGCAATATTTGGTTGCATTTGCTTCCATGTGTATCGTTGTTGAAGTAAGTTCAAATAGTCCATGTGCCAGTGCTTCCAGAAATGCTGCTTCAGTTGTTGTAGAAACTCACATCTAGATAATCGATTTTGCATTATTTCGCTATAATTTTCTTCTGGCACCGTTAGCAATGATCTCCCAATTAGAAAGTTTGCCGGGGTCAAAATTAAATGTGTGCTTTCACTCGAAATTATAGAGAGGCCGCGAGTTCAATCATGCCTCTATTTGACTACATAGCATTGATTATTCCTCATTTGTTAAATGTGTATCGCCTATAACTCTTTTCAGGTGATATTTTGCTGATTTCACTCCCGCTTCCCACAAACCACCAAAATGTGGTATTCCAGTCGGTATAAAATGCCAATTTGCACTTTGGTACGCCGTTTCTTCTATTAGTTGGGCTTGAAACAGTTCTTTGTCGTAAGAATGTGACAAGTAAAGTTGTTCCTCTATGTAGGGTAATACGATGAGCATCCTTGATTATCAGGATGGTTAATTGGTTGTTCTTCGGCAAGATGATTGGATGTCTCTAATTATATGGGACTAATGACTTTTCGATTCCGCCGCCAACTCGCAGTATGTTTTTATCATCCAAGAAGGGATTCAATGATAATAACTTACTGCCTTTGTGCAACTGTTCTCCTGTTTGCAATCGTTTGATTTCTTCATTGAATTCCTCATTTTGCATCATCAGGGATTTCATTTACTGTTTTAAATTCAAGTCTTCTCGGTGTAATTCCTCTTGAGGCGATGTCGGCAGGGTTTTTTTTCAGATGGTACATGACGCCATACAGCTTGAGGAAGCAATTTTCTCACTGCAGACACTTTACTTGACACCCATGGTTTATAGTTATTTACATTTCCCTTAATCCAACTTTACGCGATTGTTGAATCTGTCCAACAATACACTTTTGCATCGGCATAATGTGTAGACTCACGAATGTGGTTTACTAGCTTCACTAGTAGTAAAGTTGCATTGAGTTCTAGCCTTGGGAAAGTAATTTTATTCGGTATGGGTGCAACTTTGGTTTTGGCAATTATTAGGCTTGTTTTCACCTTCTCATCAATAACTTAGTAATAAACTACCGCAGCCAATGCCCTCTCAGATGCATCCGCAAAACAATGAACTTCAACCTTTTTGCTTTTAATTCTGTTCATTCATCTTGGTATGACGATGGAATCAATGTTGTTCAATTGATCTTTATATTTTGCCCATCGTTTGTCGATTTCTGTGAACAATTTGTCATCCCAACCAATTCCACTTATCCAAACATCTTGCATTAACCGCTTGCTGCTGATTGTTATTGGAGAAAGCCAACCCATTGCTTCAAAAATCTTTGATGAATCCAACAGCACTGCTCTTTTAGTTGAGATGCTTGGAGTAGAAAGCTGTAAACGTTGCGTGTTGAATTGAAAGTTGTCATCTCCTTGATTGTATAAAAATCCCAACGTTTTAATTATGTCGTTCAATTTAATGGTGATTGTGTCATTGCTTTGTATTTCTTTTGGAATTTCGGCATGGATTGTTGCATTGTTCGAAGTTTATTTCCGTAGCAAGAATCTTCCTCTGGCCATTATGCAGGTTAATTCATTATAAGCAAGGTGAACATCTGCTTTTGTGCCATCTCCTGCTCGAAGAACCATGTAAGTTCCTGCATCTGGCTCCACCTGCATCCAGCTCGAAGGACCATGTTAGTTCAGCCTGTTCTGCTTGAACTAGAATATTCTTTCCTTTTATTGATCCGAGCGGACCACTGGTGGGGGCTAATACCGGAATAAACTTAGTAAAAGAATGCGAGTAAGGTTTTTGAGTACTAACTTTTTATTTTTTGAATATCGACTTATATACATCCATCGTGATATTTCTTCCTGTGCCCCTATAGTTGGCAACTAGGTCCTTGATGGCATATATTAAGTAAAGCTGGTGCGTCTCCTGTAACCAAACAACTGCTCTTCCATTCATCTACTGTGACACACTCATACACTGAAAAAAATAATAGGTGATATTCACAAAAAAGCGGAGTAATATTTAATGAAAAATGATTAAAAATTCAGCCACACAAGCGCTTTGTATTTACTGCGATTTTAGCAAATCAATTATTACAACTTGCTGAGTAAATTTTATTATTTTTATTTCACGGTGGATACGCAATATTTGTTATTGCTTTGATATATTTACTCTGCAGTTTGTAAAACAATTTAGAAATTCTTTACAGAGCGCATGGTAAATAATGATTGCAAAGTGGATAATGGTTTACAATGCATTTTAAAATTTGCGGATTGAGAAAATTGCAGCGCCTTAATATTTACTCTGCACAGAAGCAAACACTCGAAACTTCTAGATTGGAGGAGACAGAATTTAATATTTAACATATTAAAAACCAATTTTAATGAAACACATTCTTTATAATTAATCTTTTTTATTCACTTTCACAAAAGGCCATCGATTTTTCTTAAAATAAAGATGATAATTAATTACATCTGTGGATCGACAATAAACTTACGTGTGAATTTTGATCAAACATATTTTTACTTTATACAGCATTAAAAGATATTGAATTGTTGTAATGTTGCTAATAATTAAATTCTCCTCAGATGAGTAACCATTTAATGTGGAACTGAGTTGGTCCGGTCCTCTTAAGTTGCTTTATAAAATTCTGAAATTAAAACAAGAAAGCAAAACAAATATAAGTAAAGCCACATAAAGAATTGTAAATTTAATTTGGGTTTACCAGATATCGTTTCAGCACTTCTATGGTTTAATGCTGAAGGTTATAGCGGTCATTTCTGCGACGCGAAGTAAGGTTACAAAAAAACTGCAAATGAAGGATAAAAATAAATATAATTTATATTTTATTTTATTTTATTTATTTTATTTTTAAATAATTACCATTTTTCGCAACAAATCTGGAAACTATAGACGAACTGGCATTTTTGTGGCAGTTTATGTACTGCTTTAAATTCACTTTAAGACTAATTTTTGTTTGAAATTTTAAATAAAATTTGGAGAACAAAATGCCGGGTCAATGCCAAAGTCGGGTAGAATAAATGATTTGATTGGTTATAATCTCCCCGCAAAAATTGTTTTACAAAGTGCAAAGTAAATTTTGAAAAGTATTTGAACATTTTAAAAACACTGCAATTTATTCTCAACGAAAAAGACATTTTTTTTTCATTTTTAATATGTTTGCATTGAAAATGATATATTCAAATTGCGCAGCTCAAATTTACCTAGCAGCATTGTAATATCATTAATTTAATTTGTCATCAGACGGTGCTCAGCAATAATTTTAATATTTAAAAATGCACTGTAAATATTGCACTGCAAATTTTACAAGGCTCGTACTTAATTAAGGCATTATTGGTAATAATTGCAAATTTGGGTTTACACAGCAAAATGTGTAAATATCTCCGCGCTATTTTTTTCAGTGTAGGGTCGGTAATAAGTTCGCGCAAGTTGCAGTTCATCATAACAAAATTTCCCATAGGTGCTGCTTTATCTTCTGCATTGCAAGCAGCTCTGGTTGCATAATAGTCAAAGCGTATGAACCGCAAAATGTCTGTGAATATATCGCGTTATTTTTTCATAGAATAGAAACTCTAGTTACGAGCAAAATGTCTAGGAAAGCTGAGAACTCATTGTCCGTAATTGGCTTCCATGTATATGGGGTTGTTCATGTGGATTTTGTGTATTCCATTTAGCTATTAGATGCAAGTGAATGCATCAACTTTGGACACTCAAATGTTGAGAAATATTTTTACCAATAAAATATACCAATAAAATTACAGTTGCAGTAGCAAAAAACGTCTAAGACAGCTTAAGCGATTTTTCAGATTTTCCGTTAATTTTTTTTTTTCGAAATAAAAAGCAAGTGTTTAGTAAAAAGTGTTTATTAAATGTTAGTGTGTTTCGTCTTTCGCCAAGTGCCTACAGAAAATAGCGTTAAAAGCAATATGAAATGTTTAAAATAACACTTGAGCTATTTTTTATTTTCAAGTTTAGTTATTTTTAAAGTTATGTAATTTTAAGAATTTTTTCAATAATCAAATGGGAAATTTGTTTGATTTTGTCAGTGAACTGATTCAGAGATGGCACTTCGCGCAAATAAGATGTCAGGAGTACCAAGACAATTCGATAAACCACCGGATAAACAACCATATTGTTCAATATCGCTGAATTCAGGTAAACTGTAACTTTTTGAAATTTAAGTATTAAATTTAAATAAGAACTAAATTGTATGGTTTCTAGATAAGTCGCAGGGTTTAGGCTGTGGTTACTTTGGATGCGCATTCGTGAGAAAATTTGTTCTCACCAATTCGTAAGAAATTCATTCATACAAATTCATGAGTTAAAGTCTTTACATTGTTTGCGAAATGGAGCAAGCATATTGCTGTCAATTGACATGAAAATGGATCCTATTGATAAATTGTATATATTGGAAACACTGTTCGTGCTCACCCAATTTCACCCTGCTATATTTTATTATATTTAATTATTTTTAAATGTTTTCAATTAATACCGTTGTTATTTTTGGATCACTGTTAATTTAATATTATGTATTATATTTATCTATTTTTGTTTTTGTGAATGTTCGGAATTACTAGAACATTATATATTTCTTTTGTAACTTAGAGTAGTCGCGTCGCTCTAAAACCATTAACGTAGTCGCATCGCTTCATTAATAAAAACTGTGCGCATAAAAAGTTTAAAATAAAATTTAATTATTCTGTCATAGTCGTAAGTTTTAGTGGTGATCAAAACTTTCGTGGTTTCATTAATGAACATTATTGTCTCGGTTTCTAAATCAAAAACGATAAAGCATTTTTAAATATAGCAGAATCGTTCCGACTACATTTGATTATAGATTAAAAGCTATTGAGACTAAGCTTCATAAGGACTCTAATTTCCGAAAATGTATTTCACTGCAAGAAAAATTGATTGTTACATTAAGGTAAGTAAAACAAATATATACTAATAAACGAATAATAAAATTATTCGTAATTTAAATAATAAAAATAATTTTCTGATTGAAGAGGCGATAAACGATTAGATAAATCTGTCGTAAGAGATCTAAAAGCTGGTGGCAGTTTTGAAACAGGAGCACATTGATCTGATATTTGTGTGTGTTCTACAAGAAGGCTGAGAAGCACATTGGCTCTGACATAATACTTCATGTTCTTGAAGAAGCAATTCATGAAATTTGCTTCTTACAAATAATTTTCTAATGGTTGGCAGTTTGTCTGAGATGGGGAACAAGACTTAAAGCAAAATAATAACCATCATCCTGTTGCTGATGAGAACTCTGTTTAAAATGGGTTAATTTTTTTTCCTCGATATCCAACAGCTTTTTCATTGTATTATCTCTTTCATTTTTCTTTCTTTTTAACGGATTTGGTGTTGTGAGTTGGTTTTAGACGAAAGTTTCCTATTACTATCACGGCAATTTTTTGTTTTTAAGTTTCATATTTTCAAGGTCCGTTCTCTTATACTTTGTGAATTTTCTTTAAGAATCTCTACTGATTCTAACAACTCATACTCTTCTATTGCGATTTCATCGCAAATAATACCATCCCTTTGATAGTTTGTAATATTTCCAACTGTTTTCTGGAGTACAAACTGGTTTTTAATAAAGAACAAGTTATTAAAAAATTGCCATTTTGGTGATAATTCTTCAACAGGGTAGGGTCACCACTTCGTTTTCGATTTAATTTAGAACAGCAAAATGTTAAATTTAAATTAAATAAATATTGTTAAAGTGTTGAAGGTTTTGATTCTAGCAAAATTATTTATTTCCTGGTACATATCTTGCAACTGGGACCTCTTTTCGATCCCTAGCTTTCTCATTCCGAATGCCACACACTACAATTAGAGAAGCTGTTTATGACACCTGCGAAGTATATGCGGGATACTTTATTTGAAAACTGCAGAGTAGTTTTATAAAAAATGGAAATTTCCTAATTGTATCGGAGCTGTCGATGGCAAGCACATTAGCATTAAATGTACAGCTAGTTAAGGATCTTTTTATTTTAACTATAAGGATTATTTTTCTACCATGTTGCAAGGTTTAGTAGACGCAAACTACAAATTTATAAGCGTTGATGTTGGGAGCTATGGCAAGCAGAGTGATGGCGGTATCTTTTAAACATCATTACATATTGTATACCACTATCTCGAACAAGGAACTTTTAACATTCCCCAACCAAGACCACTACCAAACACGAATATTATTGTACCACATGTTTTAGTAGGAGATGCAGGGTATCCTTTAAACAACTATTTAATGAGACGATTTTCAGGAAGAGTATTGTCTCTAGCAGAAGAAGTTTTTAACATAGCCTTTCTCGAGCAAGACGCCTTGTTGAATGTGCTTTTGGTATTATAACTGCAAAATGGAGAATTTGAAAATCAGACAGAGATTGAAACTTATCCTACAACTTTATTACAAAAACAAAAAACATTTTATTACAAAATTAAGATAGCTTTCTTTCCACTAGTAAAATTAATTTTTCACAATTCATACAACTATGTACTATACAACTGATAGAAAAACAAACTATTTTGTTCGCATTTAAATATCGTAAGAATTGGTGAGAATCCTTATGACATAAGCGTAGGTAGTGTGGCCGAACATATAAATCTTCATATACATTTATTTACTTCTGATGAAATAGTACAAATTTGTACGAATTCTTAGACGAACAAAATTGCTTACGAATTCGCAGCCTTACTTAAATGAAAGAGAGAAATTCTTAATAATGTCAACGCATTGTTGAAAAAACGGAACTGGATACCTACCCGTAGCGTCAACAGAAAAGTAATTAGGAGATATATTACACCAGCTCAAATAGCAGTTTGATAAGGCCACTGCCTTCAACCCAATAGTAAGTGGAATGATAGTCGAAACGTGTTCAATTTCGATATGGCCTTCTCGGTAAAAATTTATTTCGAATACTAATTATAAAATTTGAAAATTCCATCCTAAAATCGAAAACCCTTTAAATTATTTAATTCGCTTTAGAAAATTCTTATCTTAATTGAGTTAGAAAAGTTTAATCGACTTTAACGACTCTTCTAATCTTTATATAAACACCCAGATAATAACATCAAATACAAGAAATTAGTCACTCAGTGCGTAATGTAATTGATCGAATCCTTTTTCCATTTCATTACACTTCAAAATCCTAATTTTCACATTAAATCCTCGAAATTGTTAATTTTTTGTTTTCCAAACCGTAACTTCAGAAATATAAATAGATATATAGAAAGCTCGCAAAAAAGGGGTAAACCATCATCATTATATGAATTGATACAGAGAAAACTGAGTAAAGATTATTAACAATTTTTTTTTTACAATTTCGTATTGTTCCTTTATCCTTGCGCTGTGTGTAATCATCATAAAGTCTAAAATAAAATCGTGTTTCATTATAATCATCATATTTTAGTGTGCGTGTAACATTATTTGAATAGCTTTTGTTACATCATGCGATTTGGATGATAGAAAATTATTAATTTTCCCTGAAATAAATATTATTACAGTACAAAGAGATGAGACATGAAAATGGAAACTCTTTCGATCCATAAATTTTTGTCTCTATGTGATTGGTGGTGCTCGGTTAATAAATTTTTTGTATACTCGCGTACTAGAGATTGAATTTCTATTGTTTATATAGATCAATTTATATGGAAACAGTTATTAAGTATAGCCGTACTCATGGTTTCGAAACCTACGGCTTTTCCTAGAAAAACCTCTGAACACAATTTTGAATGTTAATAGTAAAATGACAAAATGTGTATATCTACACGTCTATGGTTTAAATTTAATATAAGGCTATAGGCTTCAATATTTTTCCAAATATGCATTTCTATTAAAATGGGAAAATTCCATAAAAATTTCTCTGCAATCATAATTTAATTTAGCTCTTGCTATTGTTACGACTTTGACTATTTGGCTAAAGATGGGCAGGTCAATTCAGCGTAAATTGCTCACTTGAGGTAAACATTAATGTATAGCAGAAACTAGTCACTTTGGAGTCATGACATTAATTAATAGAAGTAAACCTCCACGAACGTGGCATCTTGTCAATCGGATAAGATCGGATCTCTTGCGGTATTTTAACGTTCAATGTACGTCATTGGTAATTTTTGTAAAGAGGTAAAAGAAAAGAAGTACATTAATTGTTGAGTTCTATTTGATTCCTAGTCCTTTGCAAATTCCACATAATTTGGGGCTCAACCGGTATTGATCGATTAAACAATATTTTAACGCGGATAAAGTGTTATTTTTCAGAGTGAAAAGTGTATTTTTGTGTGAACCGCGTGTGAATTTTTATTGTGAATCGAAAAAATATTCACGAATAAGTGTGTGGCAGATACTCCCGTACCGTTTCGAATTATGCCAAAGAAAAATAAGAATCGAGGAACGATCGACAAACTGGAGGATGAGAGTACCTTTTCCGAAGAATTTTTAAGGAAGTTCCAATTTGGTCTCATGAATATGGCACAACATGAATCGGTTACACATAATAGTACAGTCGCGAACGGTTAACCTAATGGTGGCGATCAAGGTCGTGACGAGGATGATTCCAACAAGAACTGATTACCTTACGACGCGAGAATGAAAAGTAAAAAAGAAACTGTCGTTTACTTCGGAAAAGCAAAAATAATCTTGGTGGCTTGGACGGTGAATGCGGAAGGGACCAAAATGATAAATATGGTGAAGCAGCCGGACTTACATATAAAGATATGAGGGGTGAGCTTTCAGAATTAAATGGCGAATCGAGTTACAAGGTCGAAACGTGGTTCGAAGAAATTGAAAACATGGCAACTGAGTTCGAGCTGATTTAAATTCGATCGAAAGGTTCAAAGCATTTATGAGTTCTGAATTTGCAGTACAACTCACTAGTGCCGATGTTCACATGAGCTGGCATTACGTAAAAAGAAAGGTGATTTGGCAGTCATCAAGTATACGATCAATGGGATAGAGTATCAGGAGATAAATATATTTATACTCTACGGTGCAACCTCGGTCGAAGATTTCAAAATTAAAATAACTCTTTATGAGGAGTTTAAACAGAAGACAGAGGTCCAAGTGAGAAAACTAAAGCAGTCGGTACTGAAAGCAGGCGGCAAAATACTAGATGCTACAATTGCGGAAAAATGGGACACGAAATAGCAAGATGTCGAAGAAAGGAGCATGGACCTAAATGTTTCAATTGTGGGAAGCATGGCCACCTAGCAAATAAATGCCC
Organism: Nephrotoma appendiculata; assembly: GCA_947310385.1. Lineage (NCBI taxonomy): Eukaryota > Metazoa > Arthropoda > Insecta > Diptera > Tipulidae > Nephrotoma > Nephrotoma appendiculata. The sequence continues at coordinate 281,511,534 of OX371223.1, forward strand.
GAAGCCGAGAAAAGTTAGAGAACAAGTGAAAGTAACCAAGATAGTGCAAAACAGGGACAAGAAAATAAATCAAAAAGTGATTACTGGCTACTGTAGATACAGGTAGTGATCTCACGTTGACGAGAGAAGATCAACTGAGCGAACTAGATGTGATGAAAATTGAAAAAGTCGAAACTACCATTTTAGGAGTGGTTGGCACAAAAATAAAAACGATTGGAACATTCGTGGCAACTCTAGAGATAGATAACCTCAAAATAGAAGCAATGATATAAGTTGTTCCCGAATCAGCACTAAATTTAAAGTTCATCGTAGGAAACGATATTCTGCAAGGCACAAAGATCATCATTGGAAACAAAAATGTTAAGATTGAAAAATTGGACGATATACAAGATTATTTTTCGTGTCTAAGATTAGAGGAATTGAACAAAACAGAGCTCAATGACGGAAGTCCCAAATAAGCCAATACGATCCGATCGATGGTAGATCAATATAAATTAAACCCGCAACGAGGAAAATTCCGGTTAAAATGAAAATTTTATATAAGAATGCTGTACCGATTTGGCAACACTTGAGACGGTTATCACCTGGTGAGAAGGACGATGTTGACTGACAAATAGCGAAATGGTTAGAAAAGGAGATTATAGTGCCTTGTTCTTCCGAATATGCAAGTCCAGTCGTACTAGCAAAACAAAAAAGATAACACGAAGCGTATTTGCATTGACTACCGTAGGCTGAATAAAGAAATCATAATGGACAGACACCCCCTCCCGCTAATAGAAGACCAGATCGACCGGTTATATAATGCAGTGGTGTTTACTACGCTCGATTTGGAAAATGGATTTTTCCACGTGCCGGTCGAGAAGGAGGGTCAAAAGTATACGGCATTTGTAATGCCAACCGGGCATTACGAATTGCAATGAGTACCATTCAGATTATGTACATCACCGGGCAGTATTTCAACGATTCGCTCACTTTGTGTTTAAATAATTGGTCGCAGCTGGACACTAATTGATTTACATGGACGGCTTTATAATCCCATCGAAAACAGAAGAAGAGGGATTTGAGAAGCTTGAACTGGTGTTGCAGGTGTCAGCGGAATATGGGTTAAAGTTTAAGTGGGTAAAATGTCAATTCCTTTGCGGTCGTATCGAGTACTTGGGGCATATTATCACGAACGGAGCGGCAAAACCATTGGAAGGCAAAACCAAAGCAGTATCGAAATTCCCGGTGCCAAAAACAATTAAACAAGTGCAGAGTTTTTTTTGGGTTGACAGGGTATGTTCGGAAATTTATCGAGAACTATGCGATAGTGGCAAAACCACTAACAGATCTTCTAAAAAAAAAATTCAAAATTCGAATTCAAGCAAACACAGCTAAGCTCTTTTGAAACATTAAAAAATTTATTAATTGTAGAACCTGTTTTGATTATTTTTAGCCCAGACAGAGAGACCAAGCTCCATACAGATGCATTCAAAATTGGAAATGGGCAATCCTGATACAAAAAAATCAAGAAGATGGCCTGTTTCACCCTGTCTACTTTTATAGAAAAAGAACAACACTTGCTCAGGCGAATTATTGTAGCTATGAACTGGAGGTACTGGCGATTGTTGGAGCACTAAATAACTGAGGGTGTATTTGTTGGGCATCGAATTCAAAATCGTAACCGATGGCACTGCTTTCAAAATGACCATGGATAAAAAGGAACAAGTGTCGGGAATCGCTGGCTGGGCTTTGATGTTGCAGGATTACCAGTACAAATTGGAACATCGGTTGTGTTCAAAGATGCGGCATGTTGATGCGCTGATCCTGTTATCATGACCTTACGCAACGAATTCCTATAGAGAGGATTCAAACCAGCCAACAAAGAGATGCGCCTCTGAAAGTAATCATAAAACTACTTGAATACGGTCCTTACAATAAGTTTTTCCTAGAAAGAGGGATTTTGTTTAGAGAAGACGACGAAGGCAGGAAATTATTAGTTGTACCGAAGAGAATGCTGCAAGAACTTATAAAAAACTGACACGAAGATGGCCACTTTGGAGTCAAAAAAATGATGGAATCAATTCAACAAGAGTACTGTATACCGAAATTGAAGGATTTGTGTGAGAACTGCCGAAACAACTGCGTAGATTGTATCCTGTCCGAAAGGAAGTACGAGAAGCAGGAAGGGTTCCTTCATCCGATCCCAAAAGATCAGTATCCGTTATTGACATATCACGTCGACAACTTCGGCCCGATGTGTAATTCCACCAAACAATATAAATAGATTTTTATAGTTGTAGATGCTTTTGCCAAATTCGTGTGGCTGTACCCCGTGAAGAGTACAACCTCTGCCGAGACGATCCGAAAGCTCGAAATTCAAAAGGCAAACTTTGGGAATCCGAATAGAATAATTGCAGACAGGAGTACGGCATTCACTTCGGTCGAATTCGTTCAATACTGTGCTGAGAACCGGATTCAGCTTTCCCTCATCACGACAAGCGTATCAAGAGGCAACGGACAAGTAGAACGGATTAATCGAATCGTTATACCAGCTTTAACCAAATTATCCACAGAAGATCCGGACAAGTGGTATAGACACATCGAACGTTTATTATATATCCCTTTTTCAACCAAGAAAACAAAAAAATTGGCTCAGTTTTAGTCCAACCCACACAAATGTGTGAATAAAAAACCATAGTATGTAATGGCGTTGTTGATAAAAAATTTCGCCTTATTTGAAGTAAAACCAACACAATTGTGTGTATAGATATAGTGTTTTTTTCGGACGAAAATTAGTTAAAAAGGAATTCACAAATGTGTAAGTTGGTTCAACAAACATACAAAACTAAATTTTTGACATGGTACTTTTTCCCTACCCGCACAATTGTGTTAGTAAATCACTAAAGGGATATAACAACTAACGAGTATAGCCTGTTGTTCACTTATCGAAATTATAGGACTTTTCCGGAAGACTAAACTTTATTACGAAAGGACGAGGACAAAAGTGTTACAAGGCGTACATTTGTCTCTTCATATGTTTGAGTGTTAAGGCTGTGCAGTTAAAGCTGGTAGTAGATTGGTCCAGCGATAGCTTTCTAGCTGTTCTGAGGAGATTTACTGCTCGTCAGATGCGTATGCATTGAATAACAAAGCGACAATGATACAAATTTTATTTAAAATCATGAAAAACTCTAATAATTTATCAAATTATTTCTTCAGAAATCACATTACCTGTAGTTTAATTCCACCAAGCCTTCCAAATTTTGACGGTTTATGGAAAGTAAAGCTGTAAAGTTCGACAAATTTTGAAGTTGGAGGAAATTAACACAACCATGGCCGAAATAAAACGAATTATTTACTCTGAGCACCACTTATATGCATCCTCCCACTTCGTCACGTTCCAAAACTATTTGAGGTTAGCTATGTAGGATCGGAACAATTTCCTGAATTAATTGTAGACCATCATGATTTCATATGCGGATTTTTTTCCCAGAAGTGAGAAAATGTTTTTTGGCTATCAATGGGCTATTCCACACGAGTATGCATTACATCATGTTATTACAACAGTTCACGCCCACACGTAGTAATCACATTGTTGTTATTTATCTATGTATGTGTAATTATGACATAATTATGTATATGATTAATTTCTTCCTTTCACTTCAACAAACAAATTAGAATCAGTGTACGAAAAACAAAAGCAAAATCCGAAAAATTTGTGTATTGGTTTTTATTTGTGTTAATAAATAACAACTCGTTCATCGCTAAAATTGTTGTTTAAAATTTAACAACAGAAATATCCCCACTCCAATGTAGTTTGTAGGCAAAGAGGTAAGAAACGAGGAAATGACATGATGTAATGCATACTCAAACTAAACTACATGAAAGTAAAACGATTTTGGTTTGCTCTGATTCGTAAGAATCGTAAATTCAGCCATGTTTGTGCCTTTTCACTGGCTTGGCTATAACATTATACATTAGCTGTGTTCCAATGGAAACAATTTACTAACAAGTATTTGAAAGGGCAATGGGAAAGGAATGGGCAAAATTATGACAGAAGTAAAATATAACTTTTTTAGTGTACAAAGTTGGCTTTGTATAATTTTGCTGTGACGACCAATTTTGGAAAAATAATTTTTTTTAGACTAAAATCCACAATAAATTCTCAAAAATGAGTAAGATCTGGTCTTATAATGGAGGCAACCGAAAACAAGAATATTTCAAAACAAGAAATAAAAACACTTTTGGGAAAATTTATTGACAGAACTGGGTCACCAGATGTGCTGGTAAATTAATTATTATATATTTATATATTTTTATATTGTTAAATGGTAATTTTTTATAGGTTTCTCCAACAACGATAGAGAATGTTGAGACATAGTGGCGAAGCCTTTATCGTGCCTACAAAAACGCGAAAGATCGAGGTACAGGCTCAACACCAACAAAGTTTTTGTACATGGAAGAGATGGAAGAAATTTTCCGTGACTAGAGCAACAGAAAATGTAGACTTCTTGGTAATGGAAACATCTGTGGCTAATAGTTCCAAAACAAATAATAAAAGACAACATACGGAATGTTTGAAAGAAACAGCATTCGAATTAAAAAGAAAATATTACGTAGAGAAAATTAATGAAAAGTAACAGAAGTGTGAATTACTTGAAAAGTACCTGGCAAAAAAAGAGCAAGAGAGAGACAAAATATCAACTAATTTTAAGACTTTTAAATACTTACCAAAACACGTAACAATTTGCCTTGAAATACAAATCTCCTTGTTATTTATTGCCATTGAGGCTGTGATTAAATAAAAGATATTATTTTTCAAATGAAATACGTTTATTTATCCTATTATTTAAAAACAATTTTTGTTATTTTAATTAATTTAATAAACCACTAATATCCATATTCGCAAATATTTCGTGTCGTGTACCGTTTCTAATGAGAGGTTTTGGTTGCGTTACAGTCGGCGTTGAATTTTGATACTGCAAATGAAATGCAGATATTATGCAAAACGCAAGCCCCGACAATGCAATTAGTAATAAATTCTAGATTAGGACTTTCAAAGAATTTCAGCCTTCGAAATCGAGTTTTCAATAATCCGAATGCATTCTCAACTACGATTCGGGTTGTTGAATGTAAGTAGTTAAACTTTAGTTGTTTGGCATTTAAATTCCCAAAATTCTTAAATAGTTGAGCTATATAACTAGCCTCGGCATACGCTGAGTCACCGAGAGAAACACCTTCCGGTATGATTAGTGATGGATTCTCACTGATACGCCTAGAAAATGCCGACTTTCGAAGTAGGCGGGCGTCGTGCATTGACCCTGGCTCGCCACAATGAACATCAATGAACATTATTTGGGCGTTTACAATTCCTTGTAACAACAAACTGTAATATTTTTTTCTGTTGTAGTAAGCATCTTTATCTGTTTTTGGAGGATTGATGCGAATATGGCTACCATTTATTGCTCCAATAACCCGGGGCACTCCCTTCATTATTGCAAACTGATTGCGAAAATAATTATGGCTTTCTTTAACCAGCGATATTACAATACTCGATACAATACTCGATTTATAGAACTCCGGGTAACATTGAACCTATCTGAAAGTTGTCGATAAGTTTCTGTGTTTGCAAGAAACCATAATGTAATATATATTTCGGCGTCAGCACCAATTTTTTTGCGCCCTCTGTGTTCTATTGGTTGCGTGAACACTATCCTATATTGCCCAAAAATAAAAATATACATAGTTATTTTGCATACTATTCTTTGGGCAGATAATTATTTTAATCATTTTCATGGCAATATACCTATACATACTCTCCGCAACAATTTGCGACAAGCGAAAATGCTGCTTAAATTGTAAGTCTGTATACTTGGGTATAACTTCAAGAAAATCCTGTATCCTCGCTTTTTTATTACATGTTTCTTCATCTGAATTAAAAATAGATGAAAAAAATTCGGAGCTTGAAGAATCGTAGAGTAAACTCGTGCCACTGCTACTTTCATGAAGTGCCTCAACAAGAACCTAAAACACAGTATAATTAATCAATATATGCATATTTAAATATTTTTATTATATAACACGCACCGCTTCAATACTCGGATCAATTCCTTCCATTTCGTAAATGTATTACACTTTAATAAATTAGTTTTATTTTTTATTTAACTATCCGCAGCACAAAATCGCTAGGTATTTCACAGAAATAAACAAAAAAAAAACATTGTTTATTTATGACATTTCAACATAAGCCATCTATTAGAAATGTTTAACCAAAATATGATTCGTAACTACTTTCAACATCTACACCACCATTTGAGCATGGGTAGCTGCGAGTAGTTACAAGTACTTGTGAGTAGTTGGCTTTCTCTATTGGAACACAGCTATTAAGTGCAACAGTCATATTCGCTGACAGACGTTTGATTAGATGTTTAATTCTTCGATTTATGTAACTCAATAAGTAATCTATATCCCTTTGCAGACCAAGAAAATAAGAAAAAAGTCTCAATTGAAGTACAAACCACACAAATGTGTGAGTAATAAAAGATGGTATGTAATTGCGTTTCTCATAAAAAATTTCGCTTGATTTGAACTACAACCAACACAATTGTATGTATAGTTGTAGTGTTTTTTCGGACGAAAATAAGTTTGTAAGGAACCCACAAATGTGTAAGTTGGTTCAAACCACAACCAAAAATAAATTGTTGACATGATTCTTTTGCCTTACCCACACAATTGTGTGGGCAGGCCGGTAAAGGGATATATCCAATAACTTTAAGACGTCACTTACTGCGACATCCCGGGGTACGCTCAAAGAGTTTATTTATCCCCACGACACTCACATGTCTTATAAATAAACAGATATCTTAAATAAAGGCGCCTAATATTTAAATTCAATTATCGATCAACATAAATTAAAATTGAATTAATTTAAATTTAATTAAGAAACAACAATATACTCAAGACACAAACGAACAAAAAAAAAATTCACCAATGCGAGATTACCGTACAGGAAAGAAACATTTATCAACCAGGTAGGTCGTTTATTAAAATTTTTTCACCTTAACAATTTTTTATCTCGCCCGCGCTACAGCAGTTATTTATATATACTTTTCCACGTATTGAATTCTGTTCAACTTCTGCTAGTTTCAAATCAAAGATTATTTTTTTTAACTTATCTCGTGTACATGTATAGTGCTTGGTTTAATAATTACTGTACGCCAGTGTAATCTCGTCCCCCAGTTTTTTATTTGAATAATTTACTTGTTTTAAGCCACTAAACATGTTGAATTGAAAAACAACAACAAATGCAACAGAAATAAAATAAAATCGCGAAAACTGAAAACAAACAAGAAACGGTCATAAGTGCAACAGTAATAAATTAAGCCAAAAGATTAAATTAATTAATTAAAAAAGCAAAATAAGTGAACATAAAATTAGATTTCGATTTAGTTTTGTTTGCTTATTATGTGTAAAAGTGATAAGTCAATCAAATAGGTTTCCGATAAAATATACCCAGAAAGCATATTTTACTATAATTGTATAGTGCGGTATCAGGCCGTGTTACGCGGATTTCACAAAACATTTTTTTTTTCTGATACGGTGCCAATTATAATCGACGTAGAGGAATTATACCACCCACATGATACAGTTCGCTTTTATGTGTTGTTACTTAATATCGTATTTAGTACCAAAAATGCAAAGTAAGGTTATTTTTTAATATACGCAGCGAATTATTTTAATTGACAAGAGACCGATAAATATAAGTTAACACGATCTGACTTAATTTTTGTGTGATCACTTTATGTATTTTACAGGATAGAATTTTATTTATTTATTCATTATTTATAAATGGTGCCTACAGAGTGACTACATTCGGCACAACAAAACAATTGGTAAAAAATTACGGCATATAAGCTCGACTACAAAAGATTATATGAAGCTTTCTTAAATGAATCTCTCGACAAGAGATAATCAAACAGCTTCGTAGACCGTGTTAAATATCCGCAATACCTTCGGAATTGAATCAGAAAGACCGTAGTTGACGCATCCGACGTTCGGGATCATACAAGTTGATACGTGCTATAGTAACTCGATACAATCAACACGGGAATTAATGATATCAAACACAAACAGCACCAAAGTTACCTCTCGCCGATTATCTACACGTTCTAGTTTCAAAAGGTTCCATAGATTCTGATAAGGTGGAAGAACGTAAACCACAAGACACACATAGATGGTACACGTCGTAGCGCGAACAAAATAAACTGTTTCTGGATACTTTTAATCCTCTCAGAATGACATTGGTAAGAGGGTGACCAAACAGGAGATGCATACTCCAAAAATACCGAATAAAGCAGACGTATTATGATGTTAAAGTTAACGGGGCACTAAAGTCCTTGTATGGACGTGACTTCACGCCGAAAATACATTTCGAAGCTTTAATATTAATTCCATATGCGGAGAGACGTTCAAATATTGACTCGAGATGTTCACTGTGTTCCAACTCAGACCGGCTTGCAATGAGGATATCGTCGATATAAGAATAGACGAAATCCAGCCATTTAAACATTTCGTTAAGGAATCGCTGAAATGTCTGGGCTGAGTTGCGAAGGCCGTATGGCATTTGGGTAAACTCCAAAAGCCCAAAAGGTGTAGTTATCGCTGTCTTATGAATATCCCCGAGAGCCATGGGAATTTGATGGTATGCCCTAACTAAATCTATGTGTATGGGGGGATAGGATATCTATCTGAGACAGTGACAGTATTTAGCTGTCAATAGTTCCACAAGGGCGCCAGTTCTTGTCTTTATTTTACACCATATGTAATGGTGAGGAGACTGGTGATGATGAGGGGTGGCAGATTCCGATGTCCGTCATAAACTGAAATTCTGTTTTTGCAGCTTTTAGTTTCGTTGTGTCGAGTTGTCGCGGTTCGGCACAAAATAGCCTACCTTGCGTGACGACGTAGTGGAATACGTTATGTTTCACTGGGAGATTGTAAATCAGAGCCTCAGTGAGCGAGGGGTATCTCTTTAAAAGAGCGCCGTAATCGTTGTTGACGCTGAAATGTTTTGGAGATGGCGTATCAACTTGGTCGATGATTGCGTTCACAGTTAGGGTAGAGAATGAATCAGAGAGTCTTCTGTTCTCTAGATTGACCACGAGACCATATTTGAACAAAAAGTCAGCACCTATAATAGACCTGTCTACTGCCGCGATGATGAAGGGATGTGTGAATGAACACCTGAGACCGAGATTAACCTTCAAACGTTTTGTACCGTAAGTGGAAATTGGGGATTCGTTTGCTGCGGTAAGAATGCAAACGGTGTCTTTAGTATGTCGGGGAAACTTGTTTACGGGTATCACAGATACTTCAGCTCCCGAATCTATCAAAAATTGTATGCTATTTTCGTGGTCTTTGATGAAAAGATGGCGAGATGAACCAAACCCACTGTTTGCCGTAGAGACAGCAGGATTTAGCGGTTTTCCGAAGACTTGAAATGTTTTGAAGTAGCTCTTCCATGAACTACCGGTTGGAAACTGCACGGCTTATTACAGTTGCGTGCGTGTGAGCCGAAACGACGGTGGTAGTTGAGTCCAGATCGAGATGTCGATCTCGACCTGTGTCGGTAATTGAAATTCGGTCTATTGTTTGGCGAACTTCCACGTGAACCAATGTTCATATTGGCCAGTGTTCGCTGTAGATCTGCCAATTGTTGTTGCGTCTTGTCACGTTGTCTTTGCATTGAAGCAAGGGCTGATTCACCGTCAGCAGTTGCCTTGCTTGTGGATGGCTGGTTGACAGCAGCAATTGGTTTGGCTGCTCTGGATTGAGCGTAAATCCATAGATATTATCGGCGACCGGTAGGATTTCCTCGATGTCGTTTTTAATATCGTGCGCCATTATCGCTCGTAAGTCGTCTAGCAAACGTTTTAGCCGGAGATTTTCGAGTAAATCGTTGTTTACTAATTTCGAATCACCTGCTTTTTGTTCAAGCAGTGGAACGGTTGGTATAAACCGGAGAGCAATTCGTTAAGTCGTTGCTCCTCGGCAATAGTGTATCGGTTGGTCAACGCGGATTTCATTCGATTGTATTTTGTGCCTGGCTGCGGGTTTCTGAAAATGTCCGTTATGAATTGAACTGTTTCCTGTGGTATCGCGCCGAGAATGTATGCGAACCATTCATCGTCGTCAATAATTCGATCAAAAGGTTGCGTATTCAAATAATGTCGGGGTCACCAGTTATAGTGGTGTTATCGGATTATTATTAGTAAGTGATTAACAACACTCAAAATATTATTTTTATAAACAATTTTATTTATTATTTATTATTTCATGTAACTTTCAATTACAAAATTATCTTCAAAATAATAGTTCACACTATGCTGTATAAGATAGCAGAAAATTTAAAGCAGAAAAAATGTGTTTTGCTATTCACCGTTAGAGGCATCACTATCACAAAAATGATTTTTTTTCTGCTGATATTTTTTTACACTAGCAGAAATTTTTTGATATTTTTATGCAAATTAAAAATTTTCAGCAGAAAGTTTTATGAAAAATCAGAGAATTTATGAAAAAGAAGAGAAAATGTATTGTTCAATATGTTTAAACATTTTGAAGCTTGAAAAGTTGAAAGTTAATTTTCTTTAAAAAACGATTTGCATATGTATAGTGTATAAGCACACTATAAACATACTAAAATTATCATAATCATCATTATATAAACACAGGGTACCATCAAAAAATGGCCATCGTTGAAAGCACTCCATACATTTCTAAAGTCATTTTAATGTGAACAAAATTTGTTTGGGGGGGGGGGGGGGGAGGGGTGGTTTTAGGGTAGTTACAGGGGGGTTTTTCTAACACTTTTGTTAAAAAACTAAAAACATATCAAATTAAAATGACTTCAAAAATGTATGGAAGGCTACTGACGCCAGGTGTGAATCTTATGTTGCTCATGTATATGGGTTATGATCTCAGCTACCATAAAAACATACACCCAGGGTAGTTACAGGGGGGTTTTCTAACACTTTTTCTAAAAAACTATAAACATTTCACATTAAAATGACTTCAAAAATGTATGGAAGGGTACTGACGCCGGGTGTGAATCTTATGTTGCTCATGTATATAGGATATGATCTCAACTACTATAAAAACATACACCCAGGGTAGTTACAGGGGGGTTTTCTAACACTTTTGTTAAAAAACTGTAAACATTTCACTTTAAAATGACTTCAAAAATGTATGGAAGGCTACTGACGCCGGGTATGAATCTTATGTTGCTCATGTATATGGGCAATGATCTCAGCTACCATAAAAACATACACCCAGGGTAGTTACAGGGGGTTTTTCTAACACTTTTGATAAAAAACTGTAAACATTTCACATTAAAATGACTTCAAAAATGTATGGAGTGCTTTCAACGATGGCCATTTTTTTGATGTTGCCGTGTGTTTGCATAATGATGATTATGATAATTTTAGTATGTTTTGAGTGTGCTTACACTATACATATTATGCAAATCGTTTTTTAAAGAAAATTAACTTTCATCGCTTCAAAATGTTTAAACATATATTTTCTCTTCTTTTTCATAAATTCTCTGATTTTTCATAAAACTTTCTGCTGAGAATTTTTAATTTGCATAAAAATATCAAAAATTTTCTGCTGGTGTAATAAAATATCAGCAGAAAAAAAAATCATTTTTGTGATAGTGATGCCTCTAGCGGTGAATAGCAAAACACATTTTTTCTGCTGGAAATTTTCTGCTATCTGATACAGCATGTTCACACTCCTTTAAGGTGTGACCGATTGTTCGCAGTACTTTCACTTGTATTTCTAATTATTGTTGAGACCTTGTCTCCTTTGACTACCAAAACGCGACTGACCTTCTTTTTAGGTTCTTTGTCCTTGCGTGTCTTAGTAAAATTCTCGATATTAATCGATAATCGAACCAGATATTTACCGATAACTTACCATCACTTTAAAACACTAAGAAGTTTGCAATGCTTACATAATTGAAGACCATTCTTAATATCGCGAAAATTAAAACAGCTGAAATTTGGTTTAAACATTTTCTTTTTTAATAAATACAATCCAAAATCTTTAAATTTTTCTCGTAAAATTCTAGTAAACGATTAAATTTTACTGGAATACTACCAGAATTCAAGTTAATGTTATTGGTATAAGAGAAGTGAGAGATGTAGTATGAGATGCTTAATTATGAAGTGAGAACATTTTGAATTACAAACTCTATCGGAATTCTGAGAACATTCCAGTAAATTTCGAATTTCACAAGATTTTTACTGGAATTCTAGTAATGTAAAGTGTTATCACGATTTTTTCATTTTAATTGTGGGTAAACATTTAAAAGAATCCCCGTAAAATTTAATAGAAATCTTATTTCATTCAGAATAATATTGAGGAATGAGATTTTACTAGAATTTTGAAAGAATTCATGTAAATTATTCTTTTAGTGGAATTCTAGTAACCAAATTAACTTGATTTCTGTTTAAATTAACTAGGCACTCCAGTTTAGAATCAAACAATAATGATCTAGTAGCTGTCTAGTGTTTTTTTTACTAGATAATCACTAGAGTCCAGGTAAAATAAAAACTATAACTAGAAATTAACTAGAACTTATTAAAATTCTGGTTTTGATTTTATTTTATTGGAAATCTAGTACATTCATTTTAAAATTTAACTAGAATTGAAATAGGAATCCATAAAACCAGATCCAGAGAATCTAGTGGTCATTTACCAGATTTTGTATTTTCCGTGTACTGGTACAATAATTCTTTTAGGAATAATTATATACACGAATATATTCACTGGTATAAACTGGTTTGGATGAGAAGTACTTCGTTCATAGAAGTACTTTTAGAGAATATTTCCGAACAGTATAAGATTCATATATATATATAAGTCCGAGCAAATTGTTGCGTGTTCTAGTAAAGTAAATACTTAGGTATAGGTATTGAAATTTTGGAAACTTACACGTTAAGTATTTTAATTATATAAAATAAATGTTTCCAAAAATATCAAAACTTATTTTTTATATTAACAGTAATACAGTCACAAAGAAAATATTCACCCCCATTTTAACATTTATAATAACATTTTCAATTCGCTACTGAAAGAGGGATCTACAATTTGTCATTTGGATTATAAATTTTAATACTTTTTTAATAAAAAACACTTGTTTTCATTTAAAATATTAGAAATAATTTATTACATCGAATCCATTTGTAAACATATTTGAGAACTCATTTGGTGGGTTTTAGCTAATTAAAATTACAGATTAGTGATTAATTTCCTCGAAGGTACTTTTATCACTCTTCACAATAATATTCTGTTTCACTTAATCAAAGTGAGTAAAAACCTGTAGACGTCACTTATTCCTATTTTTGTATATAGTGTAGTATATGGACGATGTTCTTTTGTGTATTGTTGTGTACATTTTCCTATATTATTCGGTAAACAAAGGAATGATAATGGAAAATCATTTTCATCGTACTAATAATAATAATAAAAAAGAAGTTCGAGCGACGAAATCTTCAAAAAGTACAATAAAGATAGCGAAATAATATATAAGACCAAAAAAAAAAGTACAAGAATATTCTGCTCGTTAGTTTAAGTTACACAAGATGAACGTATATAAAAGTAAAATATAAACCACCAAAACAACCCTATCGACCATCATTATCATTAGTTATATATTCGTTCATTGTTATACGGTTTTATTACGTTATTTTGCTACTTTGCACAATAAACTTGAACATGTACGAGTACACAGTTTCGAATTTAGAAATTGATGAGATGTAACAAATTACCAAACATTTGAGATGCGCGACAATTTTATTATACCGAGTACCCTCCTTCCATTCAAAATGTGATACCGAAAACAAAAACATATATAAACTCAACTTATTTAAATTTCACTAAAAAGTTTTTAGTGGATTAATTAATTAATAAAAAAAAAAATGTTTTTTTGATGGAAAACTCGCGCCAGCATATTTATTAATCATAACAATAATATTTTTTATATTTTTGATTTTATTATTTCAATATTTAATGACAATTTTATTAATAAATTTTTGATTGCTATATATACTGAAAATGTTCGTCTTTATAATTTACCCTCATGAAATGTAATTCAACCATCAATGAGAGATAATTAAAAAAGATTATATCAAACAAAAATATTTATAATCTTAATATTTAAATTATGATAAATATTTTATTGTATTTTAATATTTTATTTAAACTAAAATAAAAGTTTTTTTTTTCGATAAATTATAATGGATATTAAATATTAAACACAATTTTTTTTTTGGGGGGGGTTTAATTTTACTCGAACATGGATGTAATAGTTACTCGTATATAGCTCACAAATTTTAGTATTTTTTATTTTAATTCTATTTTAGTTTCGAGTCTAGATGGTTTTGTTTATGGTTTGGGGTCCAAATCATGTAATCTGTATGTGTTTAGACCAACAGAGTTTAGATTTTTTTTGTAAATAATTGGTTCGATTATGAAGTGCTTTGCAAACTTTGTAAAATGCGTACATTAATAGCATATAGAACCAACCGCAATCCTATTCTCGCCAATGCTTTCATAATTCTCAGTATCTTGAAAAAGGTTCTTTACGTGAGAATTGTTTAGTTTTGGTGACGCTTGCTTATCATCGCAAAGATTATCAATCGAATGGAGAATCGGAACTGAAATTAAAATTTGTTTAGTCACTGGATGCATACTAACTTTCGTCTTGAGTATTCCTAAATTCATTTTGGGACTCAACATTTGAAGCAGCCGGTTGAATTTTTAGGTCAATATCGTGTTTTTTCGTAGGTTAAACGGGATTGATGCCTTGTCTCTCTGGTGTCATTGGCCAATGCAGAAAGACCTCTGATACTAGAACAACTTATAGCGGCATTACTTTGGGGATAACCGTTTCAGTAATTTCAACGTTTGCGATGTCAGTTTCTTTGGCGACAGTTTTTTCAGTGACAGTTTCTTCTGAATGACCTTCGTGAACTTTGGTCTCAAACGAAAAACTAATTATGTTTGTGGATTAAAATCTTAAGATCCAGCTTTTTGAACATTTCTTTACTTTTAATAGCGAAGCAATTCTACGGAGTAGTTTTCGTTGATTTTCGGCATTTTAGGCTAGAAATTTATTTTGCAATTTCGACAATTTTTAACACCATTAAAATACAAACTATTGAAAAACTATAGACTACATATTATAATTCGAACCAATTATTGATATCACAATTATCTTAAGTAAAAAATAATAATTTCTAATCTTTATATATTCAATTGTAAATAACTTAAAAGTTTATTTAATTTATTCACAGTAAATGAAAACAAATCAAATATGATGCACTTACGTAACGTATTCCTTAACAAAATATGGGTTCATTCACACAAACATAAGAAGTCACGACAGGACGATTTAATCGAATAACAGAAAAAAGAGAGAGAGAGAGAAAGAAAAAGAGAGAGAGCGAGAGAGAGAGAATGATAGAGAGATAGAAAAATAATGCAATAATTCAAAAGTTCACTTTTTTAATAACATTATGAAATGCAGCAGTGGCAATAACTATCTTACAATCTTACAACTATACTGTTAAAGTTATCCGAAAGTTTCCAGCCGAAAGATAATGCAGATAGTGTTTTGAATACAGCAAAAATCAGCCAAGAACTCGAATTTAGGATCGGGTTATATCATTCGGGTGAAGGGGAAATTATTTCAGTTTATAGGGATTTAAAAATCGATAGCAGCGAGAGTATAAAGAGAGTTTAAGTTTCGGCTGAAATAGTCAAGACACTATCTGCATTATCTTTCGGCTGGCAACTTTCGGCTAACTTTAAAACCTTACTGAAGTTAGCAGAAAGTTCAGCCGAAATTCGCATTATCGACAAATTTTAAGGGGAAAAATAAAATAATTATTTAACAAAATGTTTTAAAATAAAAAAGTAAATCGAATCAATAAAATTATATAAATTTATTTAAATGTACGTATAAATTAAAATGTACTAGCAAATTCTTAAATATATGTTATTATGTCTATTAAACTATATGTCAAATATATTATATATGAAAATACTGTATAAGAAAATTCGCGAAATTAAAGTAATTCTTTTGTCATGTAAGCGTACTACAATTTAAAATTTCAGGCCATAGTATGTAATAACCATCCATGTAAATCTCCTTTTCTCATGAAATAATCTACATTTAAAAATTTGTGTAGCCCGCACTATTCATTTGTCGTGTAAGCGGGGTATATTATTAGGCTCGGGCCTACAAATAGAATGCTAGCTACAAGAATTTTTGAATGTATATCATTTCATGAGAAAAGGTGATTTTAGAAATGGTTGAGGATTTTCGGAAATTGAACTATGATCCCACATAAACTTTGACCTCAAACTTTGCATAGATATTCTATTTGTAGGCCCGAGCCTAATAATATATCCCGAGAAGCTGTTTATTAATTAGGCAGCTTTATCAAATGTACATATGTCGCGGAACCGATTTGATAATGATTTTAAAACTTGTTAAAATATTTAGTTTATTTATTTAAAAAAATCTTGTACTTTTCGTTTTCCTCTATTATTTTATCGGCAATGCAGTTTTCTGCTGAAAATATGCCCATTATGTCGATAATACAGTTTTTATATTATTATTGAGCCCCTCAGAATATGTCGATAAAATAGTTTTACTGTAGAAATTTCGGTTGCAATGTTGATAATGCAGTTATCATATTATTATGAATTCGCCTAACGGTATGTCGATAAAAAAGTTTTTCCTGCGGAAATTTCGGCTGAAATGTCGATAATGCAGTTTTTCCTGCCCAATTTTCTGCTAACTTTAGTAGTATGCAAAGTTTGAGGTCAAAGTTTATGTGGGATCATTGTTAAATTTCCGAAAATCCTCACCCATGTCTGCAATCACTCTTTCTCATGAACTGATCCACATTCGAAAATTCGTGTAGCCCGCATTATCCATTTGTCATGTAAGCGGGGTATAATATTAGGTTCGGGCCTACAATTAGAATATCTATGCAAAGTTTGAGGCCAAAGTTTATGTGGGATCACAAGTTTAAATTTTTTTTAATTATGTAGAAGATAAATAATTAAAATTTTAATTTCCAGTAAAGCAGCGTATAATAATATTTATTTAAAATACATAAAATAAATGAAAGTTTAACACCATTTCGAACAGCAATACTAAAAATGTTTGGCCCAACTTGTAACACGCAAAACGACATCAACATGTATCTGTTTTTGTTAATATTTAAATATCTCATCAGAAATAAATAAAAAAATAAAGTTTATATTTGTTTAGTGTCGCTCAATTAGTCAAAGCTGTAGCACGCACTTATCTGTTTTATTACATTATCTACGTAACAATCATAATAATTTTGAACTGAAAGATAAGAGAAATCGACTTATGTTGAATAAAAATGACAAAAATGCCAAAATCTCAAATAAAAATGTACATGCATTACTACAAAAATTTGAAAACGCATTTCCTTTGGCTTTGACAGTTTGTGCAACACTGACAAAACAACTGGAGAAAGAAATAATATTTTTGTTGTGTTGTAATTCTCTATGATAAAGTTTATTTTGATTTTAAGAGAGCGAGGCGGAGCGAAGAGAGACAAAAATGCAACAAAAACGTCGACATAGCGTGTCGTCATCATTAAGTGTAAGCGGCCTCTAGTTTAGGAAGCATTGCTCGTATGGACAGTTAATTATTAACAGTAATGGTGACTTAACTATTTATTAGTTGGTAGCGCCCTAGAAAATACAACAAACTTTCATAATAAAAACAAAAAAAAAATCGTAGCTTTATTTTTAAAACTTTTTTATCGTAAAAATATTACAAATTTAACAAAAACATATGTTATTGTTCGATATAGCCACCTTAAGCGCGGATAAAAGCATCGAGTCTGTCCGAGAAGGCACCACACGCTGCACGAATGTGGTCTGACGGTATTTTTTCCCGTTTTTGACGAAGAGCAACCTTTAAGGCGTCGACCGTCTCATATGTTTTAGTTAATACATTTTCTTCCAGAATGTACCATATGGTAAAATCCATTGGGTTTAAGGGTTCAGGGTTCAAGGAATTTATTGGCTATTGTTGTGAAGAAATGAAGCTGGGAAGTTTTTCCAATGGTCCATGGTGTCCAATGGTTTCTACCGAATTGTTTACGTGCTCAAGGTATAACAAAGCGTCGTTTGATATCTTTTTACGGTAGATTTGTTGATTTATTGTACCTTTACGCCTTGTCCAATAAAAACGAGTAGTGAGAGTCCTGTGGCAGTTACCGCGGCTCAAACTATCACGAATGTAGACGTTTGCTTTCGCAAAGCAATTCGCTCGTCTATATTGTATTTCGATTGGCACTCATAACCAAACATGATCGTTTTGTATGTTTACACATTTCTGAACCGTAGAACTTGTTTCATTAGAACCACCAAATTCTCAAGCTCACCACCAAGGTGCATGTGTTTTAAATCCGTTGCTCTTGTTAGACAACTGCCTTTTTGCAGATGTTAAATCTAGCACTTTTTGTGTTTTGTAAGGCTTCAATCATAGCAGACACATTGAGATTTTTGGAAATTGAGCTGCACTTTGTCGTGGGTTACGTTGAACTATGGCCTTCACATTCCTGAGCGTTGTTGCTGTTTTTGGATCTCCACCTCCATGGCTTGATATCAGATACATAAACATTTTGTTCACATGTAAATGTCGTAGCTCATTACAAAACAATAACACTGTTGTCTTTGGATTCCATTTCGATAACTTTTTTTAACTGCGACGTAAAACGATATTATTCTTCGGTAGGCTTATGAACAATATAACAGACTGAAACTTGTCAAAAAATGAGCGCACTGCCATTAGCTGCATACCCATGTACTAATTGTAATCGGAAAACCCATTGAACGTAATTTTGATAGTGCATAGATAACACCAAATTAAACAACGGAAGAGGTTTAGATATAAATTTCATTGCCAACATCATCTTCAGCGCAAAACGGATGGTATATATAGCACCTTAACAGTAAAATTAAAAACCTATCAAATCAAGTAAAACCATACCTTGTTGGAATTTGTACAAGGGAGTCTCTTGTATAACAAAAATACCCAAAAAATTTAATTTTAATAGTCAAAATTCACACGATGGTCAAACATACAAACTTGTATAAATTTATGCAAGTACATAATATAACAACAAAGCAGTGAAAAGGTGCGCTTACATATACATATTTGGATTCCTTCCTTACCGATATTCTAGACCAAATCGCATATATAAACAAAAGGTAAGTCGTCTTAAAATATTTCTTATGTCAAAAATTTTTGGTGCATAAAATTCTATTATGCCGCCAAACAAAAGCCAAATCATGCAGATTTTTAACATAAAATAATCATAAATATTGAATTTGTATTAACATTTTCTCGACGAATATCCTTTTTATATAATGCGTGTATATATACCGGAGAGAAAATATATCTTAATGTCCCTTTTTTTCTATGTATGTATATTTCATGGTAAGTCGAATTTAATTTTTGTCAAAATTTTTTCTTCCTTTGGTATTTCAAGGGTCCGATATCATCGTATAATAATAACAACAACAACGGTAGTTTACTATGCCAAGGATACCCGAATTTAATTTTTTATTTTATATTTTGACCAAAAATTTTAATATTATTAATTTAAAATATTTTATCCTTATGCGTATATAAATTTATAACATATACAGACGTACTGGTTTACAAGGATATATAGCATTATATGAAAACAGGATATCGTAAAATAAAAATTTAAGGGATTTATTTGTGATTTTTCATTTTTAAGGATATTTTAAAATTAAATTAGATTAGAGGCCGTATTAAAGTTGATGTAACGTTTTTTGTTGTGCACGGATATTAAATAGAAAAATTGTTATATTTTCTATAAAATTGCTATTTCAACTTTAAATGAACAAAGACCATCGTAATAAGGGTTTCAATGTTTATGGTGTTCAATAGTATTTTACAGTGCACTTCTACCTCGTGGTATTGATTATCACTTGAAGATGTAGCTCTTTTAATCTCATTGCAAACATTTAAGAACCTTAAAGGCCTATTACTCAATAATTGTGTATGGCTAAGAAGAATATAAGTGACCAAAGAAATGATATGCTTCTAAAAGGAATCTCATGAATTCATTCAATATAGAAAGTGTCACTAACATAAGGTAACGCATGGATAGATTTGTGCCTTACAGGCTCTGTGTAAAAGTGCTTAAACACCGGATTATTGGGTAATTTTCTATTGGCACAAAATATTGACAATATTCCAAAGCTTTATGGCCGGAGGCCATGTTTGATTTGGTTAACTCACATTTTCAATAGCCCTTTATTTTATTTTTAGAGGAATCTTCCCTATATAAGCAATTGACGTAACGACCACGAGAGCTTATGTCAAAAGCCATACTGAATCTAAAGCTTTACTTGTTTTTATGTCTTGTTCGTCTGCAGGCAATTTAATAAAGAGGTTGAAATTTCTATTACTTGAGTAACATGGTTACTTTAAGAAGAACGTGTGACAACTAAAGATGTTGTTGCAGATCTCCTAAAATTCTGTGAACACCAGTATTTCATTAGTCTTTTCAAATCAATGTATATTTATAACCGTCAACTGATTCACTGTCTGCACACGAGAGGTTTATAGGTGTGATTATATGTATCTCGACATACATTAACAGAATTAAATTAAATGATTGATCGAAATTGCAACTAGCCCACCCTTGCAGCCATAAGTAGCATACGTGGCAGTTATATTTAATAGTTGTTCAGAATGAAAAATTAGAATGCAATGATATGAGTTAACCTTCCAAAAAACCATTTTTAATGTTA
Organism: Nephrotoma appendiculata; assembly: GCA_947310385.1. Taxonomy (NCBI): domain Eukaryota; kingdom Metazoa; phylum Arthropoda; class Insecta; order Diptera; family Tipulidae; genus Nephrotoma; species Nephrotoma appendiculata. The sequence goes on from OX371223.1 coordinate 281,532,423, forward strand.
ACTAAAGATTCCACCGTCACAATAAATGATTTCAAAGAAATCCATGAAGGTTGATTTATAGTGGGTCTACACTTTACGAGGTCCTCTCAAATTTTAGGAAACTAATTTTCTATGGGTTTAGATTTCGAGACATTTTTTTTGGATTTAATATTGGAATTTCAACTTAAACGCCACAGTGAAAAAGTGAATCTATCTGAAGTAGACACTATATGATATTTCTCACATCATGCAGTATCAAACCATTCACGACAAGGTTGAGAGTTGATTTTGAAATATTCGCAAGGACTGTTAATGACATTTCATGACAAAATATGATGAATATTTCAACAACTGCTCAACGAAATTTAGCTTCAACCATAAATTATTCAAAAAAAAATAATTCAGTGACTAAGAATTTAAGCCAAACTGTGATTATGTGAGTTTTGATGTCAAATCCCTCTAAATACATTGATTGACAAAAAAACGAAAAAAATTTTGAAACATGAAAAAGTTTGCAAAAAATTTGCTATAATGGGACAGTTTACCATTTCGTTCGGAGCAAAATTTTGTTTTTAAGTATTTGTTATGACGAAATCTAGTTCAGCTTGGAAAGCCGAATCTTAAACTATTGAACGTTATATGTGGCAAAAAAATAGTAAAATCTTGTTAAATTTTTATAAATTCAAATTTTCTGTCACACGTCGTTTCGATCACCCATTTTTAATAAATCAGTGTATATTCCAGGTAATTTAGTTAAATATGTTATTTAACATGGTCAAGCTTTGGTCCCTTCTTTATCTACAGTCATATTTTGATGTAAAATATTAGGCGCTGTAGTTTTGAGTACTCTAAAACAATTTTCTCAAACAAATGACCATTTTCTAAAAATGCTCCAATCATTGTTGAAATTCACATGGTATTTTCTATACCATGCTGAAAATTATGTAGAAGTCCATTGAGCATTTAAATGAGGCGATATGTATTGTTCAAGCTCCAATCGTCATTTAAATTTGCTTGGATATGTTCTATATGCCATGTAGAATAACTACGAAAAAAACATTACTGTACCGAAAGTCGCGAAAAACTCCCAAAATCTGGGCCATGCTGTGTGGGGCATGTTTGTTATTATGAATATTTTCTGAGAAGATCCATGTGGATTTTCATGACGATTAAAGTATTTTTAAAATGATATGATGTCTCATCATATATGATGCTTCAAAATCGAAAAGAACTCTTGAACAATATACTTGCTCATACCCATGACAATTTTCTTAAAATGTCCGAAATGATGGCCACTATTTAAGTAGTTTAGTCGCATAGCATATGTAATACCCATGTGAATTTTCGAGACGATTGGAACATTTTTAGAAAACGGCCATTTGTATGAGCAAATATATTGTTCAAGAGTTCTTTTCGATTTTGGAGCATCACAATGACGAGTAAAATCAAATCTCAGCTCCTACAAAATTCTTTTCATATCGTTTAATATACATACACACACACATGCTAAAAAGTACGAGACAGAATGAGAAACGTCGAAGACTTGTCATAAATGTTTCACTTAAGACATTATCATGAAAGATAAAATGTATATGGCATGCCTCACACGTTGGCAGTCATTAGGCGAATCATTTGAGAAGCTAATTTGACTTGTCGTAAATAAGTAATTTGGTCAATATGCCATCAAAAACTGACAAAACACTATATTTTCCATTTTCATACACATTAAGAAAAAAGGTATGACATAGAAACGAACGTCTTTCGAAGAAAAAAAATATTCATTCATACATGTTGACAAATTTCTGATTGGGTTGTTAAAACATCAAAACAATCCGAAAAATTTGCGAAAACGAACTGTGGCATAAGATACCGTTCATTGAAATTATTCATAACGACAAGGGGAGTAGGATAATAATCGGGGGTACTGACAAAGAAAAAATGACCAAGGGGTGATTTTATGAAATTTACATTTTAATCCTAGCCTTGAATTGACGGCAGGCGTTGTTATAACAACTCGAAACCAAAATTAAATCGTGAAGATTTTAACAATTAAAATAGTTAAATTATTTTTTTTTACTGCAATTTATCTATGGGGGTTTATATCGTTGGGTCCAGCTATTTTATTATCCTACTGGATCGGTTAGACTGGAATATGATAACCCACAATATTCAACTCGAGTACTGTATCGCTCGAGTGCCAATCAGATTGATTTATATTTAGCGCGTATCTATCGCTGGTACTTTCGATGAACAACACGTTCCTCTTTTTTACCGTCGCTCTACTTTATCATCGCTATCATGGGATGAACACCGAGATGAGATGAATCCTGGGGTGAACACCGCTAATTTGGGGGAGCGATTAATTGAAACGCGATGGTCTTCTAATAGTGCGCCCGGACCGGGCTGACGTGGTTGCTGCTCTGGTAGGTGCGTCGTTTAGGTTGAAAGTTACACGTTTCTTACCAGAGTTGTTGTCGTTTCTTGATGTTAGGCTGTTCGGTGTCTTCGTGACAGAAGTCGGCTGACTTGCTGTGTTAGAAGTTTCATTTGGAGTGTCGTTACTCACTTGATCCTTATTTCCGAGATGATTTGGTTCTTCGTTTTCCGTAAAGCATGGCTTCAACCGGTTTATTGACACGTTGGACTCAACCCCTTTGACGATAACTGTGTAATATTTTTCCGTTCGTCGAACTACTCGATACGGACCTTCGTATGTAGGTTGCAAGGGTTTACGCACATGATCTGTTCGGATTAGAACGTGTGAACAGCTGGTGAGATCCTTGAAAACGAAGACGTCAGTTTCTTTCGAATGTCTGGATGGCGGTGACGGCTGTACGGCCTTGAAGTAATTCCGCATTTGATCAATGACCCGATTTTGTGTCGTGAATGAAGTTGGTTGAATCATGTCCCCTGGTAAACGTAAATTTTCGCCGTAGACCAATTCGGCTGACGATGCTTCGAAATCGTCGCGGAATACAGTTCTCAAACCTAGTAACACAAGCGGTAGTGTCTTGGCCCATTGCTGATTGTTAACACACATTATTGACGCCTTTAAACTCCCATGCCATCTCTCGACCATGAAGTTGCATGCTGGGTTGTAGGATTTTGTACGTTTGCGTTGGAATCCCATTAAGTTCGCTAAATTGTCGAATAACTCGGATTCGAATTGAGCCCCTCTGTCAGAGACGATAACCGAGGGTACTCCAAAACGACTGATCCATGTTGTCAACAGTGCATATGCCACTGTTTCTGCTTTAATATCCGGAATCGGCGTTGCTTCCGGCCACCGAGTAAAACGATCTATGATTGTCAGACAATACCGTTGATTTTCGGATGGCTCCAAGGGTCCCACGATGTCGATGTGAATTTCCGCGAATCGGTTGCTAACAATCGGATAATTTCCGCATTGACTTTTCACATGTTTCACACCTTTGACAATTCATACATGATTTCGCCCATTGACGAACATCGACGTTCAGTGCCGGCCAAATGAATTTTTTTCGGATAAGCTTGGTCGTGCTTCGTATTCCTGGGTGTGCCACGTTGTGGTATGTTTCGAATACCTGACGTCTAAATTTCTGTGGAACATATGGTCTAGGTGTGCTTGTTGACACGTCGCAGAATAAAAATCTGTCTGTTCCAATGACTGGCATCTTTTGAAATTTCAAACTCTTGTTGTTCGCGATTAATGCTTCGAGTTCGTCGTCTTCAGCTTGTTCCTCAGCCATTAGAGAGTAATCGATGTTACCTAGGATTGCTAATGAATCGACTCGTGATAGCGCGTCCGCCACGACATTGTCCTTCCCGGCGATATGTTGGATGTTGTTTGTGTATTGGGTGATGAGATCCAAATGCCTACGTTGCCGAGGTGACGCTTTCTCCAGGTTTTGTTTCAAGGCATATGTGATTGGTTTATGGTCAGTGTATAGCACAAATTCCCGACCATCGATAAAATGCTTGAAATGTTTAATTGCTGCGTACGCGGCCAGCAACTCTCGATCGTACGTACTGTAGTTTTGTTCTGCGCTCGTAAGTCGTCGTGAGAAAAAACTTAATGGATTCCAGCTTCCGGATTCATGTTGTTGCACCACTGCTCCGATCGATCGATTGGATGCGTCGACCATTATAGCAAGTTTGTGGATAGGCGATGGATGAGCGAGCTGGACAGTTTTGGCTATTCGCACCTTGCATTGCTCAAATGCTTGATCTGCTTCCTCGTGCCATTTTATTTCGCTGTTATCATTTTTCTTCCGACCTTTGATGAACTCGTATAATAATTCTTGTTCTAAAGCCGCGTTTGGCAGAAACATACGGTAATAGTTCATCATTCCTAAAAACCGTTGTATACCTTTGGTTGTGCTAGGTCGTGTGAAGTTTACTATTGCTTCCACTCTGGATTGAGCTGGTTTGATGCCGGTGGCTGAGATGTCGAAGCCTAGAAATTTGATTTGGTCTGCGCCGAAAACACATTTGTTTGCGTTGACTACAAGGCCGGCCTCCTGTAGCCGTTGAAATACGATCTTCAGATGTTGCAGGTGTTGTTCTAAATCGTTGGACGCAACTAAGATGTCGTCGATATATGGGAAAACGAACTTGGTGTCACGAAAAATGGAATGTACCTATTAGCCGTTGGAATGTTTGAGCCGCGTTTCGTAATCCAAACGTCATGCGCGGGAACTCAAACAATCCAAACGGTGTGCAGATGGCTGTTTTTTCTATGTCTGCTTCATCGACTGGTATCTGATGATACGCCCGAATAAGATCGATTTTTGAAAATAGTTGGCATCCGTCTAGCTGGTGATTAAAATCCGTGACGAATGGTATGGGGTACCGATCAGGTTTCGTTTTTTGATTTAACCCGCGGTAATCGCCGCAGAGTCGCCAACCACCGTCTTTCTTCTTCGCGATATAAATGGGACTGGCCCAATTGCTCTTCGACGCGCGGCATATCCCTTGACTTAACCAGAGGTCGATTTCTTCTCTGGCGATGCGCATTTTTTGTGTATTGAGACGGCGAACTTTTGCGGAACATGGTTGTCCCTCGGTCTCAATTTTATGAGTAACACTATGTTTGACCGTATTGAGCAACGGTGTTTCTTGGAATACAGTATTGAACTCTTGTATCAAGTTTTGAATCCGTGGACTGATTTCGTCCAACTTGATTGTGGTTAATTGGTAGGATGGCAGTACGACTGAAATCCCGCGGACTGATAAGGTAGTCAATGGATCGATTATCTTTTTGTTTTTTACATCCACCAATAAACCGTAGTGCAAGAGAAAATCGGCACCGATAATGCATCTGTCGACCTTGGCGATCACGAATTTCCAAACGAACGGTCGTCGAAGTCCTAAATTCAGAGTTATATGCTTTGTACCAAATGTTTCGATGAGTGTTGAATTGGCGGCAAATAATTTTATATCCGATTTGATTAACTCGTCTCGCAGGGTTGGTGTTACGACGGATATTTTGGCACCAGTGTCTATCAGGAATTGTCGTTTTGTTGTTGAGTCAACAAGTATTAGACGGCTATTTGAAGTACTGCCGTCACTCGCCGTATTTAGTGAGGCACCTACTAGTTTTCCGGAGCGTTAGTGCCCTGGCGATACGTGCAAGGTTTCGCACAATGTTTGGCCTGGTCACCATATTTAGCGTGGTACCAGCAGTTTGGGAACCTTCTAACTTGGGATTTGGATCGTGACTTGCTTCGCGAACGGGGTTTTTCGCTACATGATCTCCGTTGTGTGTCCCGAGGTTTGCGATCGTTGCTGATGAATTGATCGAAACGTTTTGAAAAAGCGTCGATCCGCGCTGCAATAGACTGTTCTGGTTGCTCTTTGGATGACGAATGTGGCGTTTGAGAGACGTTGTACAAACCCATAGGTCGATTTATTTCACTTATTTTATCTGCCAAAGCAGCGAGCTTCAATAATTCACCCTCGTCCACACATGATAAAATCTCTTGGATATGATTCGGCAGTCGTTGTAACCATAAATCGCGTAGTACGGCCTCGGTAATTTGATCTGCAGCTAATGCCTGCATTTCTCGCAGCAATTCCGATGGTTTTTCCGACGATTTCATTCGGTTGGAATCGCATAATCGATCTTTGATAGCGGCTTTCAAAGTATCGTATTTATCCGTCTTCGGTGGATTAAGTAATAATTCGCGTACACACTTTATGGTTTCCGAATCGAGAGCGGCTACTAAATGAGCATATTTGGTTTGATCGGCTGATATTCCGCTTAATTGAAACTGGACTTCTAGTTGCAAAAACCATATTTCCGGATCGTCACGATTGAATACGGCATGTTTCACCGACAACTTGTATATATTGGTGGTGGACTGCCCATCGTTGTTCTCCTGTTTTGTTTTTGTTTTATCTGCTTCGTCACCGCACATTTTGTATTATAATTTCTGATGATTTTTGTGTACAAAAATTTCGGAGTAACAGCTGTAGAATTGGCTTGCGCGTTTTATTTTGTCCACACAATGTTGTTTGGTCGTACTTTTTCGATAAAAAAAAAATTGTACGTACTGAATTAGTATGCTGACAATCACGCGGTCGCGTGTTTTTTTTAGGTTAGAATGACTCGAAAATTTCGTCGCGTGTTCGTTCGATGATTTACGTGTTTATTTCCCGTCGGTCAGGATCACGTCGGGGTCACCAAATTATGGGGGTTTATATCGTTGGGTCCAGCTATTTTATTATCCTACTGGATCGGTTAGACTGGAATATGATAACCCACGATATTCAACTCGAGTACTGTATCGCTCGAGTGCCAATCAGATTGATTTATATTTAGCGCGTATATATCGCTGGTACTTTCGATGAACAACACGTGTCTCTTTTTTACCGTCGCTCTACTTTATCATCGCTATCATGGGATGAACACCGAGATGAGATGAATACTGGGGTGAACACCGCTAATTTGCCCAATCAACAAATGCGTTGATGTCGTGGTGTCGCCACATATCAAAACTGACAATATTATTTTAACGTCTAATTAAAATTTTGTAGTAATTGATATTTTAGTGTTGTCTCCCAAAGCGCACTTTAGAACTACATTATGAACAAATGAAAATTTACTTCTTTAGTTAGTCTGATGTTGCATTATTTTCTTGTGGCATTCTATGACATTTGAGAGCAGCAAAAGTCGTGTTATTTACAAACATTTTGCATTATAAAAATTGCGAATGTTTAATACTAAGATAAACCATATAAATTTGCATCAACCACATAGCGAAAAGCCATTATTGGGAAATCCAAAACCAAATATTTTTGATCACAAAAATCTAAAAAAGACTAAGGCTAATTTGTCTCATAACTTGCAAAAATATCTGGTGAAAATTTTGTTGTCTAATTGTGACGGAATGTGCCGTTCATACATACACAGATGTACAAGTATGAAATGCTGATTTAATACCATACCAGTAAAAAAAATTCCATTCATCGACCGATTTTTTCACATCTTCGTCCGAACCAAAGCGCTGCTCAGCATCGATCCATCGATGCAAACAAGCGGATGATCTTTGTTCGGTAAAAATTTCGACATATGAAACACAACGATACAACACTATGCACACACTTTTCCAAATTATCTCTCGTGCGCGTCTGACACTTGTTGATGACACAACAAAATGGCGCAGTGCCAAATTTGTATATCACAAAGTGCATTGGCGCACCATCTGTTGTCTGAAATTCGCATACTTGTACACCTGGTACAATCACCTTGACATAAACTTACTACTTTTTTATGATACCATATATTTTAATCCTTCTAGCGCATAACAATTTCATGATATTTTGGAAACTTGAATAGAACCAGCAAGGTTTCATCTGATGATTTTATTCAAAAAATCAAATTTTAAAAATATAGAATTTTATATAAAAATATAAATCAACGTTTATTTAAGGTTTACCCATTTCTTTCGACTTTCAAAGGCATCTTTTTACTATGTATTTGAAACCATTAAAGATAAATACAAATTAACAAATTCAACGGGGATAGAGCCATTTACCAAATTTACTGCAACGCTGCGATTTTTGGCACAAGGCAGCTATCAGAAAAGTGTCGGACAAGACTTACATTTAGGCTCTTCACAACAGAGCACAAGCAACGTGATAGCCGAAACATTTAATATAATTGAAAATCACATGTGTAGGGAATGGATAACTTTACAAATAACCGACAGAGAAAAATCGGAGTTAAAAACGGCTATGTATGAAAAAGTGAAATTCCAGGAGTGATTGGATGTTTTGACGGGACTGAAATAAGGATCATAAAACCAATCGAACACGAACATATATATTATAGCAGAAAAGGCTATCATGCAGTCAACGCCATTCTTGTAAGGATTGCTACATTAAAGTTAAGATACATTCCTATATCTATAAAATATCTTTACTCTTGGAAAATTTTCAGATTTGTGACGATAAAATGCGAATTAGAGCTGTTAATGCTACGCCTGGAGGATCTTGTTACGATTCTGTGGTATGAAATTTATCTGCAAAGCACACTTATTTGATGCAACAAAGGCATAACGACAAACATTCTTGGTTATTAGGTATGTAATATCGGTTTGAAAATCGTAAATGAATTAAATAAAATATAATTTTTAGGAAACTCAGGTTATCCCTTAGAGCTCTGGTTCGTTACCCCATATAGAGCCGTAGCTGAAAATAGTGCGGAATCTAGATTCAACACAGCACACTCAAAAACAAGAACGTGATTGAAAGATTTAGTGGTTTATTAAAATCAAGATTTTAGTGCCTTTTATCAGCGCGAAAGTTGCAATTCACCCCCAAAAAGGTTTTACAAATAGTGAATGTATGTAGTGTACTTCATATAATGTTTGCATTCATTTCTCTGACAGTTTCGACGAGGAACTTGAAGGACCGAACAATGAAATGGATGCTATTGAGGAAACTCCAACAACGATAAACAGCACCTACCAAAGCGAGGCTCGTAGAATGCGAGATCAAATAAGAATTAAATTTTTTTAATTTTTTGTCTAACAGATTTAAAAAAATTGATTTATTTCTAAAATATTATATTAAATGTATTTCATTTTTAATTCATATTAAAATAGTTGTTTGTTTTTTAATTCGCCTTTGGTATAAGATCCAATCTTAGTAAATTCTCATCAAATCTAGTAAATCTAGGTGCGTGAAATAAATCTCGCGGCTCTTTCTTTTATGTATTTAAACTTTTATAAGTTTGCGATTTGATTTAGTTTTAAGCTAATGTGCTTTAACATTTTCTCTTGGATCTTTATATGATCTTCAAAGTAGAGCTTTTTTTGATTTCGATTTTCTTTTATTTAGCGGAGTTGATTGTGTGTGCTGATCGGAACTTTGCATCCCTTCTATTGCATTTGATTGTTCATTATTAATTGATGTTTCGTATTATGGTTCTTGTCGCTTTTCTTCTAATGGTTCTACAAACAAAACTGGAGCTCCAAAAGAATGACCTACTTCTTCGACAGTCCGCCGTGCACTTATCAAATCTACTATTATTTCTTCTAAATCTGTAAAATGGTACTCATTATTGGGTCCTCCACCATTTACTGTCCGAACCTGTTTGGTTCTTACTTCTAATTTTATATTTCCAATCCTTGCATAACTAAAAATTAAAACATATATAAATAGGTTGAACACATTTTTTGAAAATTATAATAACTCACTTTTTTCCATTTATCTGCATTATTAACTGGTGGACCCGCTGCATTTAATGCAACGGATTGATTTCCCCATAAATATTTCGCAGAGGCCCTACTGTCTGCCACATGCCAAATGTGGATATTTTTCCAAAAATTCAACTAGAATTTTTAATAGTTGGATATTTGTTTGTTTCTGTCTTAACCTAATAAAAATTACAAAAAAATATCATCTTTCAACATAACTTAAAAATTTAAAACTAAACAAAACTATCTGCGTATTTTAAGTTATAAATTTGTTTAAGATTATTATTTTACTTACATTTTGTAAATTAACAATAACAAGTTAATTTTAAATTACACATAAATTTTTTTTAAATATTATATTATTTTGATTTAAAAAAAGGAATGAATATTCTATTACGCGAACGATGACAGTCGAACTTGAACAACCAAAAAATCATAGTTGTTAAAAAACGACGATAGTGGTTAAATAAGGAACGCGTCGAAGGCTGATTCCACACGATAGTTTTTTGTATTTTGGCATTTTTTTTTCAACCAATGTTTTGTTCTGCTCTCTCTTAAATAAAATTTTAACTAAAATGAAACAAAAATGTCCTTGAAATATTTTTTATTTCATTTATGTTTGAGTTGTGTGGTTGAACAGAAAATTTGTTTAAGTCGCAATTAAAACTTGTATCATAGGTAAACGGGGAAAGAAACGAAGAAAAATGCAGCATTTTTTTTTTACGTGTGGAATGGGCCGAAAGCAATAGTACGATTAAAACAAAACGATCAAAAATCGGCGGCGGTCGATTTCAATAGTAGACCCACAGAAATATGTTAAAAAAGCAGTTAGAGATTAAAGTAAACTTTACGAAAACTATTGGTGACTCTTAAACTGATTTCGCTTATTTTAAATTGTCTATAGGATCAATGTACCCTCTACCGATCAGTACCCTCTACCGATCAATTTGGATAAAAAAAACAAAAAAAATACAAAAATCTGACAAGTTAATATACGCGATTATTAATAAATAGTTTAATATTTTTAGTAAGAACTAATATAAACTCATAAAAATAATAAAGTAAATATTTACCGTTATATATTTCTATATGAATTTTTTTAATTTGCAAAAAGACGTCAACTAGTATATTTTATTAGTGAAATTGAGTTTATAAAAATACAATTTTTGTTAAAACTAAAATATTTTCTTGAAAGCGGACCATTTTAAATTAACTTAATTAACATGATTTTAAAGCCAATACAATAAATACTAGAATGTGAGTATAAATTTTTAGTTGATCGGTAATGAGTACTCAAAAATTAGCATTGTACCCTCTACCGATCAATGTCTTTTTATTGTTATTATACAATTTTTAATTCAATAGAAATGAAAAAATGGCTCCAACTAATTCACGTAAATTGAAATATACGGCAAATCAACTAGAACACTTGTCGCGGTAAGAAACGGTATGAAGTTAAGAAAAGCCAGCAATCAATTTGAAATTCCATTCAGTACACTCCACGACAAGTTTAACGGGAAAAGTGCTCCTTAATTACAACACAGTGGAAGAGAATCGTGCCTTAGTTAAACTTGTAACGGCCATCGGAAATCATATTGAAACTATATGAATATCGTAAGCCTAAGCTTGCATACCTATATACTACATTGCATACCATGTACTATATACAAATAATTCGATACAATTACCAAAACAAAAATACATGGACTAGAACAACATCTACCACATTGTGTAGGTCAAGAATATTTATTGCAATTTATTATGTTACAAGTTTAATGACCTGTTGTATATATATGCATGTATATGTTATTGTATATAAAACACCAAAGATTTTGTGGGTAATGTACCCAAAATATAATATATAAATACACAGAGGTATATTATATGTGCAAGTAAATACACCGTACAAAATATGTATACATATATACAATCTGGTGCAATTATATACAATACATACGTACAGCTGTGGACTAGAATGAACTAGAAATTATACATCTAATTTGCGTAAGCGACATTCTTTGTGAGGCTATCGTGAAGAGTAGTTAATAATAATTGGAAATTAATAATTGGATCCAATATTAAGTTAAATAGTTTCAATTATTAAAATAGTGGCTGTAAGTGTGGCTGTAATAAGCATTTTGGATGCTTAAAAATCAAAATTAAAATCATTGTTCCAACGGTAAGATTTTACCTTATAAAAGTGCGGGGCCTCTATATAAAAAAAAACACTTGTCTATTGTTTATAGGCCGCATAGTTTGTGATTGTATCCGCATTTAAAAAAAAACGGATTACAAAGTTTGATACGCTCTGGCCACTGCATTCGCGGGTAAGTTTCTTGGTTTTATAGCCAAAAATATATACTCAATTCTTTTTATTTTCGTTTTGTTTTAAAGGGCCTCATATTTCTTTATAAGAAATATTTTTAATTTACACAAAAAAACTGTGATCTACTGTACTGTATAGACAGTATCATTCCGTGTCAACCATACTCTGTATGCTTAGGATCCAACAACAAACACCAACAACCGGTCACGACAAATTTGGGATTATGTGATAGTGTTATGTGCTTGTTTGTGATATAAGAAAAAATCCTTACGTTTTAAAAAAAAAAAAAAAATTAAGATTCTCTCTAGAAGAATTAGGAAAAATAAGTTAAATTTTAGTGTTTAGTTAAAAAAAAAAAATGTTTAAAGAAAAATAACCGTAGTTAAGGTTGGGTGTGGTTCAAACTGTGTGAGGAGCATATAACTAACTTTTTTGTACCATACAGAATCCATAAGTCGCAGGAGAGTACTCTTTTTGCAGTATTTATGGTGAGTTTCTTTAATAATTTATTATATTTATTATAAATGTGCTCCAAACATTTCTTTGATCGAATTTTTTTTATACCTAACCATATTGTTGTTATTGTTTATTTATGATTACCTTATTAACTAGATAAATTATAGTAAATTTGTTTGATATGATTAATTCCAATTCATAATAAAATTTTTGTAATGGAAGCGTAAATTCTTTTAAATTGATGATGTTGTGGGGAGTCGTGGTGTCTAATGTGTTTCTGATTCGCATTGTAGCTTTTGTAATACCAACACGTAAAGGTTTGTCTGTCTCATTATTTTGGCGGTAAAGAACCCTCCATACCACTAGAGTCTACCCGAAATGAAAAAACGTGTTGACCGCCAAGAGAGCAGTTACAAAATGGCGCCCGAGCAGGGACTTGAAAGGTCATTTAACCATAAGTTAATATGATCCGAAGGTCATTTAAAACCAAATGATCTTTGAACCATATGTAATTGTATTTTTTTTTATTAAACATGTGCAGATCAATTTGTGGTTGAACAAAATATTATAAATACATTTGCATAATGGGTTGAATGCTATTTAATTTTTTTGTAATAATTATCGAGGTAGTCTTAAGAAGACATCCAGACGACTTCACTGTCCAACACGTGTAACCTTGAGAACCGCTTCTATCATCTTTATTTCTTTTTTTTATATTTTTTTATTAGTCTAAACTAATAGCGGGTGGTTATCACATTTCAATGCTTAATGTCCAAGTAAAGCGATTACGGAACGTGTATTGACTTCATAATGAGTAATCAAGGGTCAGACACTTGATGATTTCAGGGAATCCTCTTAATTACTTTGTATTGAATTCTACACAGAAAAACCATAGTCAATTTAATTCATTTAATTTCCTTAATGTTAAAATTTATTAGTATAGCTATTGGATCTAGTCTTTATAATGATCGTTTTCACTGCAAGAACTCAGTAATCGACAACATAATGATTTTGTGGGATATACTTGCTGAGACTTGTTAGTGCTTCTCATTGGAGAGATCCGGTCTAGTAGTCATTTCTATTTTAATTTCAGTAATCCAGTTTCTTTCGAGTCAGTCGTATTTGATTCCCACTAAACAAACCACAACATCATCATCATCATCATTAATTACAAATATATATACAAATAATTATATTATTACTATTTTGCGTTGATTATTTACTTGATTTATTTCAAAATTTTGATAAGAACGTAACGAGATAATTCGTTAGTTCAGTTCAGTACCATTATATTTAAATTTAAATTTCTTTTGTTGAAGATTTCGTTACTTCAATTTTATTTTTTTTACCTCTGAATATTTAACAAATTTTTATTGATTGTTCTAAACGTCCATTTTTCTAATCGTGAATTTCGAGTTTGGTAAATTGAGTTTTCATTTTCACGAAATTTCCAAGCTTCATTGAATATTCCAGAAGTAGATATGAATATTCAATTAATTTTTGCTATTTTCTTGCTAGACTCGCAAATAATTTTGAACCTTCACTGTGGTAATTGCATAGCATATACAAGTAACCGTGTATTGTCATCACTTATTATCCCATTGCAAGGTCATTAATAATTTTTTCGCTTATCTTGTGTACTGTTTACGATGGACCCAAGTGTTTATTTGCAAAACTTAACTCGTTAGAGGTTTAACAAGTTTAACAACTGACGCTAAACAAATACTTTTAAATAGTTTGGTTGCGGAAAGCTCGGATAAAAGTTTAAAACCAAAATTAACTCACGAAAAGCTCGATCCTGACAAGGAGATTGAATTGTGCGCGTCAAAATTTACCGAATTATCGAGTTTAACAAGAGTGGAAGGAAGTGATCCGTCAATAGAATTTCTATCTGGGGTCTTTGCAAAAAGTTTACATTTCCAAGCGAGAGTAGAACGTTTGCGTAACACTGTGGGAGAAACGAAAGAAGTATTGCCGACTCTCTCTAATTGGATAAAAGCGGTAAACTGGTGCACGAATACATGGGACAAGCTATTAGCGAAAAAAACTAATGTATCGGGAGCTGAGTCATATTTCCCACTGCAAAATTTTGAGAGCTCTTTTTCCGAGAAACACATGGATATCATGGATAAATAAAAATATCATGGATAGTGAATTCGCACCTCAAAAAACGACATCAGCAGTGACGCGTAAGCCAACAGCGCCACACGTTAGAGAGACTATTAAGCTGACTCAGTCGGACTTTCCTGTATCAGAAACTGATGGGATAAAAGATACGGTATACGATTTTATTTCGAAAGTTGGGATGCGACAAAACCAAAACCTATTTTCTCATCAATACGATAATGAAATATTTAATCCAAGACAGAAAACTATACCAACGAGGCTGGGATCTCAAACAAGAGATATATCAAACACCGTATATTCTCCCGTTCATAATTCTACTCATGTTAATAACCATGCACCATTAATTAACCAGTTTCGTCCCGAAAATCTGTACAAACTGCGACAACGATGGAATTTATCATTTGACGGTAGTGAGACAACCAACATTCATGACTTCTTGTACAGACTGGAACACTTGGCTGACGATGGTTTCCCAGCAGGCAACCTACCAAAAATTATACACTTATTTCTGTCCAAGACGGCAGAAGACTGGTTCTGGGTGTATAAATCAAACAATCCTGATTCAACGTGGCTTGGGATGAAAACAGCTGTTATCATTTTTTAGTAGTTATGATTTCGAGGAAGAAACCAAAGAGCAAATCTTACGACGATTTCAAAAACCCAAAGAAAGTTTTTCCGAATTTGCTTTGGCGGTACAAAAACTCAACACTAGGCTTCAACATAAATTAACAGAAAATCAGCTAATTTACAGACTATGTCAAAATATGAATCCTGCTTTACGCAACGTCACTCTTCCCTATCATAATGCAATTACATCGGTGGAAGAACTGCGAACATTATGCCGCCAGTATGAACAATTGTGGGATCAGTCAGGTTATGATCCCAGGAAATTAACAGAGAGTGGTAATAGACGTAGAGGCACAATAAACGAAATTCAAGCAACCAGTGAAAACATTAACACGATAAGAAACGAGCATATTAAAATGACTGCAATGAGTGAAAACAAAGATGAGCTACTGAAAGAGACTGTATTTTCAGTCGAAGCTGTAGCGAGAACCATTCCAGATCATCGCAACTTTACGAACGATCGTGCAATTCAGCTAATATGCTGGAATTGTAAAGATGTTGGACATGGATATCACGATTGTGAAAAGGAATTCCTCAACATATTTTGTTTTGGTTGTGGGGCGGCAAATGTACGAAAGCCTCATTGCCAAAATTGCCTTAAACGGGCGCAGGAAAACAACCGGCCAAGTGTGATGAATATGAGGGCTCCACACTTGGGAGACAATGTAAAAGGACAAGTAACGCCTCAGAGGGAGCAGAACATGAAATCCCTAAAGTAGACATCGAATTCACGAAGCAAGAATTAGTCGAATCATATGACAAACCATCATTTTCTCAGAAGTGTTCACCAAACAATGTTAAACAAGTTATTCGTTCGATTAAATATTTTAAAAATAAAAGATTTTTGATTAAAAATTGCATTTCCTCAATTTCTCAAAATATTTTTCAAAATGATCCTCGTCCGTATGCTAAAGTGGTCATTGCGACAAAACAGATGCACGCATTACTTGACAGCGGTGCATCGGTAATCGTTTTAGGTAAGGGTTCGCTAGAGTTTTTGGCTGAACTGAATATAAAATATAGCAAACTCAAGTCTTTCATTAAAACAGCTGACGGAACACGCAACGCTATAGAGGGATACGTATGGCTACCAGTCACTTTCGGTTCGAAAAAAAAAAAGATAAAATTGTGCATTGTCCCTAATTTAGAATCCTCTGTTTATCTCGGCATTGATTTTTGGGAATTGTTCAACATAATACCAAAACATAATGTGAGCGAAATAATGGAGGTGGCCACAGAATCGATAAAATCCCATGTACTGGGTGATGTAGACAAAACGAAACTTGAGGAAATAATAGATAATTTTCCTTCGTTTTCAAAAAATGGACTAGGAAAGACAAAGCTGTACGAGCACGAAATTGTGATTGAGAAAGGTGTCAAACCGATTAAACATAGGTACTACCCCATATCTCCAGCCATTCAGCAGTGTCTCTACGAGGAAATCGACAGAATGTTAGCATTGGGAGTAATAGAGGTCAGTAAAAGTGCGTGGAGCTCACCGGTGACGATTGTACGGAAACCGAACGGAAAGACCAGACTTTGTTTAGACGCTCGTAAACTCAACGCGGTGACAGAAAAGGACGCGTACCCCCTTCCAATAATCGACGGACTGCTTGGAAGACTTTCGGAAACGAAGTACATAACTGGACTAGACCTTAAAGACGCCTTTTTGCAGATTCCGCTAGCGGAATCATCACGTGACAAGACTGCTTTTACTATACCGGGGCGGCCACTCTATCAATTCAAGGTGATGCCGTTTGGGCTGTGTAATGCAGCCCAATCAATGTGTCGGTTGATGCACCAAGTCATTCCACATGAATTACAAGATAGAGTTTTTGTCTATTTGGATGACTTGCTGATTATCACCGCCACATTGAAGGATCATTTTGAGTTGTTAGAGCTGGTCGCAGACTTATTACGGACGGCGGGACTGACAATTAACGTTGAAAAAAGTAAATTTACAATGAGGGAGATTAAATATTTAGGATACCTAGTTGGTGAAAACGGGTTAAGACCAGATCCTAGCAAGATTGAAGCCATTGTAAATTTGCCAGCCCCAAACAACGTGAAGCAAACGCGTAGGTTACTCGGCATGGCTGGTTGGTATCGACGCTTCATTCTGAATTTTGCAACCATTACATCTCCTATCACCGACTGTTTGAAGAAAGGTAAATTCAATTGGACGCAAGACGCAAATGACGCTTTTAACAAATTAAAAAACTTACTTACGACAGCCCCCGTACTGATCAACCCCTCCTACGAAAAACCTTTCTATATTTGCTGTGACGCTAGTACAGAAGGAGTGGGTGCTGTATTGTATCAATTGGATCAAGAAGAAAATGAAAGACCGATCGCCTTTATGTCTCAGAAGCTGAATAAGGCACAGAAAAATTATTCAGTAACCGAATTGGAGTGTCTGGCAGCAATATTAGCGGTCAAGAACTTTAGACCTTACGTGGAAGGCCATACATTTACATTAATTACAGACCACGCCAGCTTAAAGTGGCTCATGGGGCAACGTGACCTGAGTGGCAGACTCGCACGATGGAGCTTAAAGCTACAAGGGTATAAATTCACCATCAGACATCAGAAAGGTAAAGACAACGTTGTTCCAGATATGCTGTCGCGTGTCTACTGCGATACACGAGAAGAACATATTTCGAATATTTCAAAATTTCCCACTTTACCCGAAATAGATTCATCACAATTTGAAGATAATGAGTACGAAGAGTTACGAACAAAAATTGAAGAAGATTCGAATAGTTTTCCAGCGTTTCGTGTTGAAAATAAACTTATTTTTATAAGACTCGAGCCAAAACCTAAAGATGAACTATCTGAACTTTCGTTATGGAAACTGTGGGTACCAGGTAAAATTCGAAATGGCCTCATTGAAAGGGAACATAATGAACCACTTTCATCTCACGGTGGAATAGTTAAAACATTAGAACGACTACGCAGATTCTTTTATTGGCCTGGTATGGCTAAGGACGTAAAAGATTTCATCGGCAATTGTAAAATTTGTAAAACGTCGAAAGCTCCCAACCGAACGTTAAAACCACCAATGGGTAATATGCACAGAATCGAACGGTCATGGCAGCGTATTTACATTGACCTGCTTGGACCGTACAATAATCTTAATTGTGTTAGACCACTTTACAAAGTTTGTGGTACTAAAAACATTAAGTAAAGGGACTTCTCAACAGATAGTGGATTTTTTACGGGACGAAATATTTTTTGTCTATGGTGTTCCCGAAACTATTCACTCAGACAATGGGTCTCAGTTCAAGAGTTCAGAGTATAGGAACTTGTTGCATGAGTATGGTGTAATAGATTCTAAAACGGCAATTTATTCACCCCAATCTAACCAATCGGAAAGAGTTAATCGTTCAGTTCTATCCGCTATCAGAGCATATATCGGCCAGAAACATACCCAATGGGATAAATTTTTACCGGAAATAGCTTCAGCTATCAGAAATGGTATACATGAAACGGTCCAAAATTCTCCACATTTCCTACTCTTCGGTTACCACAAAATTAACCACGGGCGAGATTATACACTACTAAAAAAATTAGGTGCTTTAGCAGAAGGTGAAATAGAGCTTAATTTACCACAAAGACTCGCATTAATTCATAACCAAGTTAAAACGGATATCGAAAAGGCATACAAGAAGAGCGCACAGCGGTACAATTTGAGAACACGGCCTATTACTTATAGCGTAGGGCAAAAAGTATTCGTGCGAACACACCCGCAGAGTGACGCTGCAAACAAATATTGTGCGAAATTTGCACCCCTATTTATTAAAGGAAGAATCATAAAAAAATTGGGAAATGTCAATTACAAAATCGAAGATGAATCTGGAAAAAACTTAGGTATATTCCACGGAAAAGACATGAAACCTTCCTAAATGTAACGCAAATATTTTTTATATCGTCCAAAATTAGGATCTTAACGTGACTCATATTCAATGGCCGATTGATTTTCAGCTTTTATTAGTTATTGCTTTGGAATATCTAATACAACCTGCCCTGTAACGGCCATCGGAAATCATATTGAAACTATATGAATATCGTAAGCCTAAGCTTGCATACCTATATACTACATTGCATACCATGTACTATATACAAATAATTCGATACAATTACCAAAACCAAAATACATGGACTAGAACAACATCTACCACATTGTGTAGGTCAAGAATATTTATTGAAATTTATTATGTTACAAGTTTAATGACCTGTTGTATATATATATTGTATATAAAACACCAAAGATTTTGTGGGTAATGTACCCAAAATATAATATATAAATACACAGAGGTATATTATGTGCAAGTAAATACACCGTACAAAATATGTATACATATATACAATCTGGTGCAATTATATACAATACATACGTACAGCTGTGGACTAGAATGAACTAGAAATTATACATCTAATTTGCGTAAGCGACATTCTTTGTGAGGCTATCGTGAAGAGTAGTTAATAATAATTGGAAATTAATAATTGGATCCAATATTAAGTTAAATAGTTTCAATTATTAAAATAGTGGCTGTAAGTGTGGCTGTAATAAGCATTTTGGATGCTTAAAAATCAAAATTAAAATCATTGTTCCAACGGTAAGATTTTACCTTATAAAAGTGCGGTGCCTCTATATAAAAAAAAAAACACTTGTCTAATGTTTATAGGCCGCATAGTTTGTGATTGTATCCGCATTTAAAAAAAAACGGATTACAAAGTTTGATACGCTCTGGCCACTGCATTCGCGGGTAAGTTTCTTGGTTTTATAGACAAAAATCTATACTCAATTCTTTTTATTTTCGTTTTGTTTTAAAGGGCCTCATATTTCTTTATAAGAAATATTTTTAATTTACACAAAAAAACTGTGATCTACTGTACTGTATAGACAGTATCATTCCGAGTCAACCATACTCTGTATGCTAAGGATCCAACAACAAACACCAACAACCGGTCACGACAAATTTGGGATTATGTGATAGTGTTATGTGCTTGTTTGTGATATAAGAAAAAATCCTTACGTTTTAAAAAAAAAAAAAAAATTAAGATTCTCTCTAGAAGAATTAGGAAAAATAAGTTAAATTTTAGTGTTTAGTTAAAAAAAAAAAATATTTAAAGAAAAATAACCGTAGTTAAGGTTGGGTGTGGTTCAAACTGTGTGAGGAGCATATAACTAACTTTTTTGTACCATACAGAATCCATAAGTCGCAGGAGAGTACTCTTTTTGCAGTATTTATGGTGAGTTTCTTTAATAATTTATTATATTTATTATAAATGTGCTCCAAACATTTCTTTGATCGAATTTTTTTTATACCTAATCATATTGTTGTTATTGTTTATTTATGATTACCTTATTAACTAGATAAATTATAGTAAATTTGTTTGATATGATTAATTCCAATTCATAATAAAATTTTTGTAATGGAAGCGTAAATTCTTTTAAATTGATGATGTTGTGGGGAGTCGTGGTGTCTAATGTGTTTCTGATTCGCATTGTAGCTTTTGTAATACCAACACGTAAAGGTTTGTCTGTCTCATTATTTTGGCGGTAAAGAACCCTCCATACCACTAGAGTCTACCCGAAATGAAAAAACGTGTTGACCGCCAAGAGAGCAGTTACAAACTGTCGAAAATGACTTGATGATGTGGCTACTGGACGAAAAAGGGCTTTCCCATAACTAAGAAGTTGCTTGAAGATGCTGTTCAAAAACTTGTAATTAAGTTGAATATCAAGACACAGTTCATTAACAAAAAACCGGGACTGAAATGGTTTGAAAAATTCATACAACGGCATAAAAACTTATCATTAAAACGAGCGGAGTATATCAACAAGGCAAGAGGAAGTGTAACTGAGGCAAATATTCTCAAATGGTTCGAAGAAGTGCTAGATTAACTAGGTCCAGACGCAACTGCTCTTCAAAACCCAAAACAAGTGTACAACATGGATGAAACTGGATTTTTTTTAATGCCAACTGGAGATCGAATTATTGGACCAAAAGGTACCACAGTGTATAGCGAATCTTTGCGCAGTGATAAAGAAAATATTAGCACGTTGTTTGTTGTTAACGGCGAGGGACAATTTGTCCCACCCTTTACATTATATAAGTACGCGTAGATGCCTTCGTTTATCACCCAACAAACCGCAAAATAAACTGGTCTGTTGGACAAAGTGACACTAGCTGGATGAATAGTGAATGTTTCTTCGAACACATAGAAAACAATTTCGTTCCGTATTTGGAAAAAAAACAATGTTCCACGTCCTGTTGTCGTTTTTCTTGATGGACACAAATCACATTTAAGTATGGAATTAAGTGCGTTGTGTCGCGAAAATGGAGTAATACTTGTTGCTTTGTTTCCTAATGCAACGCATATTCTCCAACCACTGGATGTGGCCGTGTTTCGCCCTATGAAAAGAAAATGGGGAGCGATCACAAAACAATGGCGCATTGACCACAATGGATGTGAAATTGGTAAGGCTGATGTACCCCTAGCATTAAACACGTTTTTGTCCGATCCGGCAATGCCAAAAAACATAATTTCTGGTTTCAAATTTACTGGAATCTATCCATTTAATCCAAATCAAGTAGATTATAGTAAAATTATTAAGAGAGATGAACCAGCTATAACAAATACTCCTTCGGTTACCGGGCCAACAAAGAATATGTTCATGAGCTTCATAGAAGAAAACATTGATGCAAACCTGTTGGAAAAATTTAAAACTATGTTAATGGATCTAACATCACATGGAATGGGCAACGCGAATCACTTCATTTATTTGAGTGTTGGCAGACGGCTTACACGAAAAACTGAGCGGATGCCCAGTGTTTTGATATCGCAAAAATGGATTGATATTCAGAAGGCGAAAGAAAATGAAAAGGTTGAAATTGAAAAAAGATAAATCGATCGAAAAGCACAGGCTGCTCTAAACAAACAAAAAAAAACCCGAGCTGGCAAAAGTTGTTAAAAAAAATTATTAGCTAAGCAGATGAAGGCGGAAGAGGAAAAAAATACTAAGACCTACGAGGCCAAGATCGAATAACAATAGACGTAAACAGAAACAACCCACTCCTGTTTTTTTAGAAGACGATGATGGATGGGTTTCCAGTGGTAACAGCATCATGGATGTGTATGATGAAGAACATTCAAACGATTCTTGAATTTGAATGTATTTTTAATATTATAATTGTCTGAAACTGAACTGAAACAATTGAGTTCCTTAATGTTTAAAAAATTAAATTATTTTTATTTTGAACTGATAGGAAATATTGAATTGATTATATTAATATAGTCGTTATATTTTTAATTGTCTTGAAATCTGCTATAGTTAATATGGCAAATAAACTTATTGAATTTAAAAAAAAAATCATTTTCTTCAATTTTTTTTTTGATCGGTAAAGGGTACATTTGATTGGTAGTTATAGGTACATGGTTACTTTTTTTGTTCAATCAATCATAATCAAAATAAAAAATGTATGATTAATTTAAAACATAAAAGTTATTGTTTAGAATTAATTTATAAATCGTTTGAGCTATAAATTGATTTTTTAAGTTGGAATTTTGCTTTGGTGATCGGTAGAGGGTACATTGATCTTATGTTTAGGAAAATATTGTTATATACAAAATATTTCTTTTTGACACGAAAATTAATGTCAAAAAAAAACTAAAAAATCTTTAACAGTTAATACTTCTTAATTCCTACTAGGCCTGTATTAATTGTTGGTATATTACTTTCTTGTACATATAGTAAAATAGTAATATAGCAAATTTACAATTCGCCGAGGTCACAAAAAATACAAAAATCTCGTTGAGTGCCTGTGTTTGCGTGTGTCACCACACCCATCTGCATCCATCGTGCAGATTAAATGTTGCTGGTTTTCTATAGCTCAGATGGATTGACTGATCGGTGTGAAACTTCATACATAAGGTATTTGCATAAATTTGCGGTTTCCAGTGATTTTTGACCAAAACCATAGTCTACCGGAAGTGGCGACTAACATAGGAGCTTTTTCATTTTTGCAAATATATTAAAAACCGTACTGTTATGTAAGAAAAACGGCTAATTGTTAAAAATTGTACATTGAATTTACTTCAATACCGGTTCAAGTTTTGCAAAATTACAGTGGGAATTACGATTTTTGACAAACAAAATTTCGGGCACCTTGCAGCTTTGATGGATTTATAGATAGGTAAGAAACTTGATACATAAGCTTTTTCCATAAATTGGAAGAATCTTTTAATTATTGGCTGAAATCGGTTCACCGGAAGTGGCAGCTTCCGTAAAAACTTCTTTAAGTTTTTAAATGTTTTGAAAAGTAAGTCAACTAAAAGATTCGAAACTACATTAGCAACAATACTGGTCCAGATCAGTTTTCAAAAATTTAAGCAGGAAATAACGGTTTTTGACAGAAAACTGTTTTTGCCGACATCGATTCACTGGAAGTGACATCTTTTTAGTTTTTTTTTTCAAATATTTGGAAAACTATATAGCATTTACGATAAAACGATTAAAACAGAAAGATGGTTAATTAAATTACAAACAAAATTAGTACAGATCCTTATTTAAATATTAGCGGAAAGGACGAGTTTTGACAAAATAAAAACTTCATTTTACCACAATTTGGCATCTCAACAGTCTAGGCGTATTGCGATATCTTTACCAAATGTATAGAAAATATGTGTCCCGGAAGTGGCAACATCTTAGGGAGCCACGTAGCGAGCAACGTAAAGAGTGCACATAAATTAATAAATTAAATTTTAATAAAGTCTGATCTTGTGGGTTTTCCGTATTTTAAGCAGGATTAATGATTTTTAATTATACAAGACATTTTATAGAGTCCGATAAATTAAATTTTTCTTGCTTTAGAAATCCAGTGTGGTGTATTCGACACATTCGTGGTAAAAGACATTTTGATGCTGGCTACAACGTATTCATCACTCCATTTTCTATCAAAGTTTTCCAATTTCATATAATACTTTGTTCGATTTAACAATATCTAGTGATTAAAAAATACAGCAACCGCCACTATGGTTAAAGCAGTTTCCTATATTTTTGTATATCTTGCATATCTTGTTTAGAAAATTGTGTACTGTACTATGCCCTATTTTCATTGACAATCTGAACCGTTAACGAAGATTTCCGACTCTATAAAATTGAAAAATGTGGAAAACAACATCTAAACCAAAAATACATTGAAGCATCCATCACTGTCCGATAAAATGCATACAAATCCATAAAACAAACAAATTTCAATTGCACACATTATGTGCCATCATTCATGGGCGCGTTAAACATATAAATATTAAAAATAAAAAAAATATTGTTCATTCCCAACTCGGTAATAATTTCTCAATTGATTTATAGATTTGTGTCTCGCATTTTAAGATTTATTACATTGGAAAAATATTTTTTTTTGCAAAACTCGCACCTCTTAAACCTTTAAAAACGAAAAATTGCAAATAAAAGAAATTGCGCGCGATAATCACTGCACTCTTATGATTAGATCGTGTGTAGCTATGTTATGATTTAATTAATGTATGTAAATTGAAATCACATAAAACATGTATCGTAAAATAAAATAAGAGGTGATTGTAATTTGGAAAAAGTTATAGTAACCGAAAAGACATAAAAAGATTTTTATTTTTTAAAAGACGACCACTGTATTATATTCCTGGTAATATATCGTTTTAAAACGATAAAAAACACTTTGACATGTTTGACATTTTTTACAGTGCCTCTGTCACTAAATGCTGCGCATCCATATAGTAACCATCTTTTAATGATAATTTAAGATATATTTTCAGGCGATAATCGTTTTACGTATACATATAAGATCGTTGCATTTTCAATAAAATTGTGTTATTCGTACATCAAGAACTAATACATATCCACAAGGTATGAGTATTAATTACAAATGGTTGTAAACTATTTCGTATTCTAATTTGCAAACAAGTAAACGAAGAGTACGTCAATATACTATAGTTCAACCAACTGGCGATAATTTTTAGTTTCGAAATTGATCGAAAATATACTGATAAAATTTTGGTTTAACTTAAAAGCCAAGGAAATATTGCTCTGCACTTTTTTTTTTACTAAAAAATCTATCTGTTAACACGAAAGGCGGAGTGAAGAACAAGCGCCTCACGCAAAAAATATGTGATTATTATTACCAAGCAGTAGACGCATTTGAAATTATGCCATCATTCGATACCAGAAAATTAAAAAAAGTAATCAGGCAACACGATAAAATAAAAATAACCAATTGTTCTTGCGTGACTCAGCTCCAGATTTCAATTCATTTCATTCAAATAAACTATATTTGTAGAGTTAATCCAGAAATGTAGTCAAAACTATTTAAAAAACGAAATATTTTCAAATTCATGAATTTCGATTTGGCTTAATAATCGAATTAAAAAATTATGATGTAACTGTAAGTAGATCAGCGTTTAAGTTGTTCCAGTATTTCGTCTCATTCGCCTGTAATCCAGGTTTGAAGACATAATATAACTCTTACGCAATATACTTTTAGCTTTACACGGTAAAAATCCGGTGATCTGGCCCATTTTGGGGGTTAAAATAAAGATTGTCACAGAATATGAAGAGAAAAAGTTAGACGTTATTTTTAACATTCTTCCAGTATACGATGCTATAATATTCTTTCTTAGTCAAATTCGGAAAATGAAGTTTTATTATGATAACTTTTCACTATCGAAAAATATTAATTGTAAAATATTAATTTAAATTTCGGTAATTATATTATCAAAATTTTACCTAGATAAACGTAAACACAAGGTTCAAATTGAACAAAAATGGTGGGTTAAATTGATGACCCAGTAAAACGGAGGATATTAAATTTGAGTACTTATAAATATAAAATTTTTATTTTAACGATCAAAGGAAGCCAATTTTATAACATTTTAAAATCATTTGTCTCTCTGTGCGAAATTTTGTAGATTCTCTTGATTTTTTGTTTTAATTTTATCGGTTACTAAAATTGGAATGTAATTTTTTCACTTGCAATTGGAATTTTAAAGTTAAAACTGCAAGACTGCACTAAAATTGATTTATAAAAAAATGTGATAAATTGATATTTAGTGGTTTTTAGTGGATATAGTGGATTAAATTTTAACAAGTATATGATAAAAATCCTCAGGGTAAGGCCATCCTCAGCCTAAATCAAATACAGTGAGTGTGATAATTTTTGTGTATAATTTTTTTGTTACGACAAACAACAAATAACTTAGATAAAATGTACTCGCATAAATCAATGTATAATTTTTTTGTAGTGAAGTGACGTAGTGTAACTAACTACAATCGAGAGGAGTTTGATTGTAGATCTAGCAGTGAAATCAATTATTATTATCTAGACAAGGAAAGTATGAACATCTTTGATTATAGGATTTAAAAATTTACTTCGAACAAATAAAAATTTTATTTAATTGGCGAGAGTTTTTGGAGAGAGGTTGGACGAACAATATTAAATTGAATTAAAAGAAGACATTAAAACTGGGACTACACAATATCGTACTGGCTGTTGGAATACCCACGATTTTCGGCCATGTATCAACTATAGTAAGAACTTACAAAAACATTTAACATTTTTTCATTGCTATTTACCCGTTCTTAGATTCACAACTTATTACACGTATTATACCCAAACACCTGTAATAACCTGAAAACTAAATTCACGGATGAGTTTTGTCAACATATTGTAACAATCTCTGAGCAAATAGCAAATCAAACCTATTTTTGAATACTTCATAGATAGAATTGCATTATTTAAATTTAATATACTCGTGGTTTTTATCATTTGAGTCGGTGCTAAACTAACCGATTTATTGATGTAAATGACGATATTATGGTCGAAAAACAACTAATTATTTTTGCTGAAGATGAAAGCAAGTCAAATATAGTGGTACAATACAGAACTCACACAGGCAGTAGTTTCTTTCTTAAGGACCGTGTAACATTGGAAATAATCGAAATGAAATTAAACAACAAACTAGGTTAGGTTAACTATTTATTTAAAAAGAAGTTTGTCGGAGGGCCATTTTGAATGGCCGAATGTCGAAGGGCCGAATGTGTCGAAGGGCCGAATTGGTCGAAGGGCCGAATGGGTCGAAGGGCTGAATGGGTCAAAGGGCCGAATTAATTTTTTTGTTTTTAGAAATATATTTTTTTAAATTTATATATGTAGATAATATGTATATGGTACAAAAAATAAAAAATAATAATTAAATTAAATAAAAAAATATATTTCCAAAAACAAAAAAAAAACAAAAAAAATCAAAAAATTCGGCCCTTCGACCGATTCGGCCTTTTGACACATTCGCCCTTCGACACATTCGGCCCTTCGACATTCGGCCCTTCGCCATTTGGCCCTTCGACCAATTCGGCCCTTCGACGTTCGGCCCTTCGACACATTCGGCCCTTCGACACATTCGGCCGTTCGACACATTCGGTTCTGCGACACATTTGGCCCTTCGACACATTCAGCCCTTTGAAATTCGGCCCTTCGACATTTGGCTCTTCGACATTCAGCCTTTTCATATCATACCGTGTTACATACTATTTCTATTAGGAACTCATTCAAATGTGAATTCATTGTAATTATATTAATTAAATAATACAAAATAAATTATTTAAAATAAAAGTTAAAAAAATTATAATCATTACGATCTAATTTAAAAAGTTACAAAAATTATTAAACTGGAGAATGTGTTCTTTGGCGTTTGGTCGGAGGTTAATCAGATGACGTTGATGGCACCACACTGAACAATTCTTCCTCGTCGATGGCTAGTGCCTCTGCATTTGTCTCGTAACATTTTTGGCAAACCCGAATATTATGTTTTGGACAGGTCGGCTTGATGCAAACATCGCCCACTGCTTGTTTTTGTATCTCCCTTCGTGCCTTTGCGATTTAATTTACAATCTTCACACCGTTTTGATGTTTTAGTATTTTCTTGAATTGGTGGAGAAATATTTATAGTTCCGACAGTATAACCACACAATTTTATGGCTGTCATTGCAGAATCTTTTAGGTTACCTTCTGCTATACGATTTTTGATGCAAATTAAATAAATGATTAAATAAACTAAAGCTGCTGTGTCGATTACGTTAAAAAACAATATCATCGGCCAGCGATTAATTTTTCTCTTAGAGCTGAACAATTTTACCATCTTATCGAAATGATAGTGAAGTTTGTGCTAAAAAAAATATTAAAAAATTACACTGTTAAATTTATTATTTTTCCTATTGGAATTTATTTTCAAAAGAAAATTAGAAAATTGGATTTTTTGAGACATGTCAATTGGACATTTTTGAGAAGGTAAGGCATACACCTATTCTTAAGATTTAAGTAAAGTATATTTTGGCGAATCGTTTTATTAAAAATTCTAATTAGAAATTGAGTATTTTCTACCGTTATAGTAATTGACAGGGTTTGGCTATGCCTGTAATAGAATTCATGTTTTCATTTTACTGCCATTACCAGAGATGTTTACTGAAGTCAATTTTCTACCAAATAACAAAAACTTTACGTGTGTGCGAATATACAAAAATACGTTTAGGCAGAATAATCTGGCAACAATTGTTGCGAGGCTAAAACAAACTAATAATTATAATAAATTAATTCAATAGTCCCATATAAAGACATAAATTTTATAATTGGCCT
Source organism: Nephrotoma appendiculata (assembly GCA_947310385.1). Taxonomy (NCBI): domain Eukaryota; kingdom Metazoa; phylum Arthropoda; class Insecta; order Diptera; family Tipulidae; genus Nephrotoma; species Nephrotoma appendiculata. The sequence continues at coordinate 281,561,309 of OX371223.1, forward strand.
TGGTATGTTCTTTAATACAAAAATGCCAAATGGTCGGTCCCTGGGATCGGCCATATGAATAACAAGCATTTACTGCAACAGTTGTTGCATTAAACTTCAATGGAAAATTTTGTTCTACAGAAGTCAAAAGTCCCATATATAGACATGGTTTTTTATGATGGGCTTAGTATGTTCTTTAATACAAAAATTCCAAATGGTCGGTCCCTGGGGTCGGCCATATGAATAACAAGCATTTACTGCAACAGTTGTTGCACGAAGCTTCAATGGCAATTTTTAAATACTTATTGTCTATGTAATGATATTTTACAAGCCGGAACCAATTTTCTGCATTTGCATTGGATACTCGACCTTTAAAACTGAACTCATGAATTTTTAAGTGAACCAAAAGTGGAAGGTATGAGAAATATCGCTTTATGCAGTAAACGGCAAAGTCCTTATTATAATATACATTTTTTTGAATTTTTTTTTTGTTCTTTCATAATGTTGAGATTCAACTGTTCGTAAATTTTGTTAAATCTATTATAAAAATAATTAGATTTTGGTTTTTCTTTTCTAAAATTATCCTTATCCGATAAGTCGGCATCATCATTTTTATCCATTTCATTATTTGCTTCATTTGAATAAATTTCGTGAACTTATAATTTGAAAATTTCAAACGACTTAATTACATATTTGTTTTTATATTTTTAACAAAGTACGTAAATAAACACTTTAAAAACACATCAGTCTCTTCCAAAGATTAACAATTAATAAATGCTGAAAGCAAATCTAGGACGAAACATCTGTGCTCTTGAGTTGCCGCAGGTAATTTATTTTGAATCTATGTTTTAAAAATATTCACCATGTGAGAGCAGCAAATTAAAATTAAAACTTTATCCGGCTTAGATGGAACGCAATTGACTATAATATTATAAATATATTTTAAATAATCATCCATTGACATAAAATTAAAAATATTTAAAATTGATATAATCAATGCCCAGCTCCAACCCACAACGAAATATTTTGGTATTTTTACTGACTTTAATGATTTTAAAGCAGTTTTAAAATTCAACAAAAAATCGGAGATTGCTTTTATGTCATGCTGCGCAGATACCATTTCAGCAATGGGAATAATAATATCGTCTATTTTTATCAGACACGCGTAGTATAATATACGATCATATCCATGTGGATGACAGTTAGGATTTTTAACAACGCATCCTGTTGCATCGAAATATATAATGTTTATATCGTGATCTGCTAAAAGCTGAAGTTGGGTAGTTCTCATCATGATAACTTGAAGTGGGTGGGAGAATTTATGTATATATTTATCAGGATGATTTTCCAAACTTTTATAAAATATATCACCAACATCACAATCACGAACTTAGTCGTGCAATTTTAAAGCTTCTGAACGAATTTTTCGGAAGACCATATTCGTGCTCAAATACTGAGTATTTCCTTTTAAAGCGAGATCCACATCTGTTTGTGCGATTAAATCCAATTTTAAGTTATGGGGAATTTTGTGAGACAAGGTTTTTTTATAATTTTCTCGTAAAGTTCCACGGATTTGTTTAAAAGTATAAACTTCGTCATGATTTTCTCGATCTTGTCCAGTGACAAATACATCCATTGTAGTTTTACTTAAGATATATTTAAATCTTCGGTTATGGTTCTTATATTTGCATTCCGCGTATACAACGCATTGGTTTTTGAAAAGATTGCTATTTATGGTACGAAACGACAGTATGCATTTCTTTATCAATTATATCCGTTCTTATTGATTCCTTTGATTTTGTTGGAAAGTTTTGTGTTGAAAGAAGAATGGAACTTCAATTTCCAATCAGACTTTTGGTCATGTATATTAGTTGATAAAACACAACTTAAATTTTCGCATTTATTGAGCTACTATTATCCTGGTAAGAATTCGCTTCACAAATATTATTTAAATTATGGTCGCATGTGTCTTTCATTTGCTCCCAAATATAATAGATTTTTTCCCAATTTTTTTTATTGCTCTTAGCTTTTAAAATATTACACAATTTCGTCATAAAATCGTTCGGGGTTCGAAAGATACAAATGGAGTTAATTAGCGTACAACTTACAGCCAAGCGTATTGTCTCATCATTTAATAAACTTTTATTTCGTTTATAGTTGGATTGGTTTGATTCCCATTCTAATTCCCTGCACCCGTGGCAAGTTTCCTTCATCTCAGTTCCAACTATTTCATCGGTTTCATATTGCACAATATTTAAATTGCTGGGTGTCGATTTTTTGTTGTTGCCATCCTGATTACTGTCCGTCATGCTAATATCTGCTGGAATTTTATTATTTCTTTCTTGCTTCGTTTTATATAAAGCAAGTCTGTTGTTTTTATTATTCTTAATTTTTAAATATTGGCAGAGAGATATCATGACTTTGGAATCAGCTTTGCTTATGTCTGCAATCTGCAAGTTAAAATTGCTCAAAGCCTGTTTTACAGCGACATCGTTCCGGCTGCTCCAATTTCTTTTCCTATTTGCATTGCACACTAAATTAACGCTCTATTATAAAGAAAATGAAATTGTTTAATACCTTGCTCAACTTAAAAACTAAAATCACAAACTAGCCAAAACTAGATAATTTAAACTTTCAAATATGTATTACATAAGAGGATTTTTGGGTGAAATGAGTAACTTAGGTGTGGAGCGGGTCCTGCTAAATGGTGGCGGATGGGTTGGAACAAAGTGTAATGCGAACCGTGCCGATGATCAGCCAGACTGGTGACGCATCTAAATATAATTGTCTAGTCCTGAACGGAACCCTCTGGATGCCTGGTGACCTCCACTTGTATGTAGCCTTACCCGTTTATACGGATGTCTGCATACGGATGTCGGCATAGAGTATGTTGGTTACACTAACAATGCGACGTAATTTTAAATTTTTTTGTTCATTTTTTTTTCTGCACCAAAATATTTATACTTAGTTATTAAAAAAAATTACTATGGAAAAAAAATCCAATACATCTTTACTTAGTTATTGTTTATTTTATATGTGTGGACTGTGGAGAAAACACGACTTATATTTAAGTAGATTCTGGCAGGACTTACATATATTTAGGTAGATTCTGATTGTATATATTATGTATGCGTTTAGATAGAGCAACAATTTATAATGAAATTATTTTTTTGTTTTAATATTGTAGCTAAATGACCTCGCTTTTTTGCTACATCTGCGTTTGCGAAATCATGTGGCAGTTCCGGTTTGTTTGATCTTATACTGTTCCCACTATAGTAGTATTTTTTAACAAGTTCCTCGGCTAGCTGAATGCTGGTGCAAAAAATTGTCCATTATTATATTATATCCGCCATTCCAATTATCCGACAAACGCAAGACCAGGTCAGTTGCTATGTGTTTAGTTCGATTCTGAGACGGTTGCGTTCCAGCATAAATTTCACCAGTTAGTTGGATAGTTGGTGGCCGCGAGTTACATGTAGGACATTGACTTGACATCACATGATAACAAAAATGCACATGAAAATATTTTGTTCTAGAAAAGATCAAAATACATAAATTTTCACACAAAAAGTGCAAACAAAATATTTTATAAATTTTATATTTTTTTTGAAATGAAATCTAGATTAGATTTCATTTAAGTATATTTAAAACGAATATTGGTGTCAAATTTGGAACACGTTTTAAATATGCTTACTTCGAAGTTTTTATCAAAAATTAAAATTAATAAATTAAATAAAATTAGAATTGTATCTGACTCCTAAGAGTACAGGCTTAAATATACAGTTTTCAAAGTGTTCAACTCTAAAGAGATTGAAACTTAAATTCGTTAATACTTAGTTTAACTATAGTAAATTAATTAGTTATTAAATAATATTAAGTTAAAATTAGTGATTATTGTGAAATTGTAAAAATAAAAGACCTGGACCTCTTAAGACCTGTAGATCTCCAGAACCTTTGAACCAAACAAAGAGTTACACATTAGACGTACTTGCACTACAAGAGCTTAGATGGTCTGGGAGTGGGATCCATGACACCACTAATGGTTACACTCTTCATTACAGCGGCCATCAGAACGGAGGAGAATTTGTATCAACATGCAGATGTGTACGGTCAGACTTTGCACTAAGAAATTTAACATCACAATCGTTAATGTGCATGCACCCACAGAAGATAAATCGTATGATATCAAAGATTTATTCTTTTTCGAGCTGGAGGAAGTCATCAATAACATACCGCACCATGACATTAAAATCATCGTGGGCGACTTCAATGCAAAAATCAGTAGGAATGCAGAAAATACATCGCACCTCGGTCCTAACAGCTTGTACCTAACTAGTAACAACAACGGCCAACGCGTCACCGACCTGGCAATAACGTACAACTTAGTTGTATCAAGTACGTGTTATTCCACATAATAGAATCCACAAAGTAACGTTTAGATCGAATGATGAAAGAACGGAAAACCAAATCCATCACGCGTCATGGTGTCTTACAGACACTCCACCAGCATATCTGAAGTTAGATCCTACAGAGGTGCTGTTTGAATTATATTTTATATACTAGAAATTTGTTAGTTATTAAAAAGAGTTTGATAAGTTTGTTATTGTGCGTACTCTACATTATTAAATATAAAAGAAAAAAAGGGTTAACAGCAACCTAGGAAAAATTTATAAAAGAAAAATGTACGTTTGTTTTTATTCATTATAAAATTAAACTTGTGAAGAATAAGTGAAGAAAAATAAAAATGTAAATTATTTTTAAATAAAATTTATATTATTATTAATTTCAAAAAATAAATTGTTTGTACATATTTATTGTGAAACGTTAAACTAGAAAAACTGATAAAAAAAACCAAATATCAGTCTCATACATCAGTTATAGATTTGTGTTGCAAACGCAATCACAAATCAAATACAAAAAGAAAAACATTAAACCAGTGATATTGCAAACGCAACCACCACAGAAGTAAAATATCGCAATCAAAAATTAAACTCCAACGCAATCAACATTAAACTCCAACGCAAATAACATTTGGTCCTTCGAGCGCAGATACAACACCTAATAACTACAAGCAGCCATATACAACATTTGATCACTATCAATAGCCATATACAAGAGTTGGTCATCACAAACAGCTGGAAACCAACAATAATTCATTAAGCAGCCTGGTCTAACAACAATTCGTTAAGCAGCCTGGTCCAACAGTTAAATCATATCGAGCGTCCGGATTCAACATTATAATCGCTAAGCAGCGATTGCATCACAAATACCACTTGGATGTCAAACGTCATCATTAAAATCAATTTTGTAAGTTTTTTTTTATTAAAATTAAAAATTTAACTTAACTCATTAATTTAAAGTAAACATTATTTAACGATAATAAAATAAAAGTTGTAAACGCACAACAACAAACAAACTTTCTATAAAAAATATAACAAGTTTATATATATATAATACACAAATTCAATTTTGGTCAATTGTATTTCATCTGTATATTAAATTGGTGCTTCTTGAACATTTACAATATATTGAATTTCTTTCATTGGGAATTAACTTAACATTCAACTTAACATTAAATTTCATAAACCTTAATCAGATAGGGAAGTTTGAGAATTTCTATTTAACGTTTTTACTTCACTATGGATGTCGCGGCGGAGAAAATTCACTTTAATAAACGGTTTGGCATAGTTAAACGACGATTAACAACTGTCGAAAAATTTCTAGATGAAAACGAAACTTTTGACTCCGGGGAGTTGAAAAGTAGACTAGAATTTATCGAAAAAGCATATTCAGAATTCGAAACGATTACAAACAAAATAATTGATTGTATTTCTGAAGATGAATTAATTGAAAATTATCAAATGGATTTTGACTTATTTGATTAAAGGTATCAAAAAATAAAATCCAACATTTTCTTTTGTATGGAAACTATATTAAAATTGAGTAATTGTCATACAGTTTCACTACAAGATTTATCAACGCTAAAAATTACTGAACCTATTATTAAATTGCCACAATTAAACATTCCATATTTTAACGCTGATCCTTTAAAGTGGGTAACATTTAAAGACATTTTCGAAGCTGTAATAAATAATAATTCAACTCTAACAGATGTTGTAAAATTTACATATCTTCAAAACAGCTTAGAGGGTGAAGCAAAACAATCTCTTGGTCATATCAAAATATCTGATGCAGGTTACAAACGAGCCTGGGCAGAGCTAATACAACGTTTTGATAATCCAAGAATAATCATAGAGAAACATATTGATGAATTAATTGATTTAAAGCAAATTAATAATAATCCAAACGCTTTCGAAATGAGAAAATTCGCAAACACCATATTATCGCATGTAGCAGCACTTGAAGCTTGAGATGTGGAGTTTGATGCATGTTCGGAAATTGTAGTGATAAGACTTGTAATTCGTAAATTAGACAGAGAATCCATAAAGGAGTGGGAAAAGGAAAACACTTCTAAGGAAAAAATTACATGGGTACAATTTCGTGAATTTATGGAAATGAGATGTCGAATCTTTGAATCACTTTCAAGTTCTAATTATAATACCAATAATAAATCAATATCGGGTGGTAATTTTCAACAAAACAACAAAGCATTAGTTAACAAATCAAAGCTTTCATTCATCACTCAGAAATTAAACGTGAACGAGTCAAAGTCTTCCAATTGTAAAATTTGCAATGGTGTTTCACATCCATATTTTCGTTGCCAGTCATTTTTAAATTTAATTCCAATTGAAAGATTTAATAAAATCAAAGATATTCGAGCTTGCATAAATTGTTTAAACCCGTCTCATATTGTTCTGATTGTCGGTCAACAGGTTGCAAATTATGCAACAAAAAACATCATACACTTTTGCATTTAGATCAACGTATAAGAAATATTGAAGATAGCAAAACCCAAACGGATCAATCCAGTAGTAAACAAACGATAATTACTATGCCAATAATTGAACATATTGAAGACTTCCAAAGATATTCAATTCAAAAAGGATTTCAAGGCATGGAAACAGTAATATTACCAACAGCAATAATACTGCTAAAACATCCAAACGGAAAGTATAAGGAGTGTCGGGCATTACAGGATTCAGATAGCCAGTCAAATTTCATAACTAGTCACATGGCAAAAAAGATGGGATTTAAAACGAATGAGGTGATCAGCATTGAAATTACTGGAATTGACACAGTATCAGCAAAGGTAAATGAATAAATTTCTACCGAAATAAAATCATTATACAAAAAATACACATCAAATTTAAATCTTTTTGTAATTAATAAAATATCAAACAATTTACTCCAAACCAGTTTGGAACATCAATTGCCCATTCTACAAGAAAGTATATTTGGTTGGTTAATATTTGGAAAAGCAACTACTTTAATTAAACCACAAACTACATTACACACATAATTTATTCAACAAGAAGACAGAATTTCACCACTCATAACAAAATTTTGGGAAATTGAAAATATACCAACAAAACGATTTTTATCTGTAGAAGAAAATGAGTGTGAACAACATTTTCAGACTACGCATTACAGAAATGCTGAAGGTTGATATAATATTTTTTTACCACTACGCAAATCAGTGTCATTAGGAGAATCAAAAACAATGGCAGTTAAACGATTTTTAAACCTCGAACGCAAATTTGAAAACAACCTGCAAATGAAAACAGAATACATATCCTTCATGAAAGAATACCTTTCACTGAGTCATATGAAACAGGTCAATGATTTTGAGCAAGATGATAACGAAAGTTACTACATTCCGCATCATGCAATTTTGCGTCCAGAAAGCTCATCCACTAAATTACGAGTAGTGTTTGATGCTTCGGCAAAGAGTTCGAACGGAAATTCATTAAATGATATAATGATGGTTGGTCCAACTGTTCAGTCAGAACTATTCAACATAATTTTGCGATTTCGTAAATATCAGTATGCTATGACGTCTGACATAATGAAAATGTACAGGCAAATCAATGTTGATCCTAGTCAAACCAGATTTCAACGTATTATAAGGCGTGACAATCCACAAGAACTTTTAAAAACATTCGAACTCACTACAGTTACATATGGTACTGCGTCAGCTCCATTTTTGGCTACGCAATCGCTTAAACAATTAGCTTTAGATGAAAGTTTCAAGTTTCCACTTGCTTCACAAGCATTACTCACTGATACTTACGTCGATGATATAGTAACAACTTTGCAATTTAACGAAAAATGGTTGTTTTCATTTACTCAAATGGTGTACTAACGATATCAATTTGTTGAATGAAATTCCAGAAAACGATCGTGAAATTAATAAAATTAACGAATTCAGTAAAGACAAATATATTAAAGCACTTGGTCTATTTTGGCAACCAAATGAAGACTATTTTATATTTAATAAGCCTACAATAGAAAATGAAATAACATTAACAAAAAGAAACATATAACGAGAAATTGCTAAATTGTTTGATCCATTAGGTTTACTAGCACCTGTAATCGTACCTGCACAGCTTTTAATGCAACGTTTATGGAGAGAAAATTTAGGTTGGGATGACAAAGTTCCTCAAAATATTTCGAAAGATTGGATTTTATTTCAAAACAGTTAGAAATTATAACACAAATAAAATTGCCTAGATGCATATTTACGAAAGGGTCAATCATACAACGAATTGAATTGCATGGATTTGCAGATGCATCGGAAATGGCCTATGGTGCATGTTTATACATCAGAACAATATATATAAATGGCAATGTAACTGTAAATTTATTGTGCAGTAAATCCCGAGTAGCTCCACTAAAAATCATAACATTACCACATTTGGAGTTATGCGCTGCACTTTTATTATCAAAACTAGTAACAATAACAATTGAATCTATGGGTTTAAACTTTCAAAAAATTGTACTATGGACCGATTCAACGATAACTCTACATTGGATTGCAACACCGCCTTATAAATTAAAAACATTTGTAGCCAATAGGGTTAACGAAATACAACAATATACAATTAATATTACATGGCGTCATGTTGTATCACAGTATAATCCTGTAGACATCGTTTCCCGAGGAATAATGCCACAACAACTCTGTGAATTGGAATTATGGTGGAAAGGTCGACACATCCTGCATTCAAGGGAAATAATTATTGAGTCAAATAATTTAATCATTAATGAATCTATAGTAGATCTTGAATTAAAACCAGAAAAACCTATTATTAGTTTAATAACGTCTAATAATATAAATACAGTAAACGCTCGATTTAACAGACTAATTGGGGGTGTCTGTTAAATCCGAATGTCTGTTAAATCCGAATGGAAAATTTTTAAATTTAATCAACTAAAGATTTTACACTTGTTCTGAAATATGGTCACCTAGGACAGAACTCGTTTATCTCTTAACCGATTATGATGGGATTTTGTTTGTTGGATGGTAATGAGATTCATAAACAGTTTTTGGAAGAAGTTCTGGAATATGGCCATCTGAGACGGAAGTCAGTAGTTTCTTAACCGATTATGATGGGATTGGATATGTTGGATTGAAATGGGATTCTTAAATGATTTTTGGTAGAAGTTCTGGAATATGGCCATCTGGGGCGGAACTCCTTCAATTCTTAACCGATTACGATGGGATTGGGTATGCTAGATGGAAATGGGATTATTTAATGATTTTTGGAAGAAGTTCTGGAATATGGCCACCTGGGACGGAACTCGTTCAATTCTTAACCGATTATGATGGGATTTTGTTTGTTGGATGGTAATGAGATTCATAAACTGTTTTTGGAAGAAGTTCTGGAATATGGCCATCTGAGACGGAAGTCAGTAGTTTCTTAACCGATTATGATGGGATTGGATATGTTGGATTGAAATGGGATTCTTAAATGATTTTTGGTAGAAGTTCTGGAATATGGCCATCTGGGGCGGAACTCCTTCAATTCTTAACCGATTACGATGGGATTGGGTATGCTAGATGGAAATGGGATTATTATTATTATTATTATTATCTTTATTTCAGTTTAAATACAAAATAGTTCATACATATAATTGATCGTATAATGAAACAAAGTAAAGCTCCTTTAGATTATAATCTGTGGTGGAGCAACAAAAAAATATTTCTTAAAAGTATGTAATACAAAATCTTTAGTTGACAAAACTTACAATATCACATATTTACTAAATATATTAAACTTACACACTATCTTGAAATTATTGATTTGTCGCTATAACTAAATATATTGTATTATTAAAAGTATTGTTCAATGTTTTCTATGGTGAGCAGCCAGGATCGAAGTTCGCGCTTAAATTTGTGTTTACGTACAGGGTTGATACCTTTAATGTCGTTTGGTAGCATGTGAAAAAAGAACGGTGCCATATAAAGATAAAATCTTCTAAATTTCTCGCTATAACAACGAACATTGGCAAAGTTATTGGGGTTCCTCGTGTTGTATATATGTACAGTGCGATTGTGAAAACTGTCACTTCGAATAAAAAATATTTTGAGGACTTGATAAACATAAAGATATCTAAATGGTAGTAAGTTTAGCTCACGAAACAATGGAACTGTTGGTGTTGTATGAGGGCGTTTGTAGATTAATTTAATAATTCTTTTTTGTGCAATATACAGGTCCTCTATGTTAGTAAAATATGTACCACCCCAACTGGATATGCCATACATTACTATTGATTCTATTAGGGCATGGTATAGTTTCCTTAGTGTAGTTCTAGGGCAGACTTTTCTAAGGTTATAAAATTTATGTATGGCCCAAATTACACTCTTCCTTGTGGTATTGATATGAGACTTCCAATTGAGTTTCGAATCCATTATTAAGCCCAAATATTTAAATTCTTGTACAGACTCAAGCACAAAACACTGAGCCGTGCATGGATTTCTATTGCATTTATACATGTGATACGTTTGTGGTTGCACTAATCTAGTATTCTGTCGCCCAAAATACATGATTTTTGATTTATCGCTGATCATGAGACGATTATGATAAAACCATTGGCTTAAAGTATGAAGATCCTTTTCAAGAACGAGACTGATGTCATAAGTAGTATCAGTCGCTGGCATTCCATAAATTAGGGCTAAATCATCAGCAAAAGCAGTCGGATATCCTATGAGATTAATTTCAAAAATCGAATTAAAGTAAATCAAAAATAATAACGGGCCCAAAACTGATCCTTGGGGAACGCCATATTTTACAGTGCACGGGTCACTTAAAGTTTCACCTATTCTAACAATCTGATGCCGATTTTGAAGGTAATTTCTAAACAAACCTAAAATTTTACCTCGTATACCAATATTACGTAGCTTAGTAAGCATTATTCCAGTGTCAACTGAATCAAAAGCTTTACAAATGTCAAATGACCACTGTTCATCGCTGTGTGTATCTGACTGAGGAAATCAATCAGTGCTTCTTCAGTGGATTTACCAGCAGTAAATCCATATTGTTTTTTGTGCAAAAAATCAATTTTATCAAGATAACACACTAACCGTCGTTTTATTAGTTTCTCAAAGATTTTAGATACGGTGCTTAGTAGAGAAATCGGTCTGTAATTGTTTAATTGTAATTCATCGCCTTTTTTAAAAATTGGAATTACAATGGCTAATTTTAGAATATTTGGAAAAACCCCATTGTCTAGGCTCAGGTTATACAAAAATTTTGAAATATCTACTAAGTACCAAGCGCAGTTTTTAACAACAAAGTTATCAATTCCGTCCGAACCTTTAGATCTTTTGTTTTTTAAATTATGAATTTCATTAAGAATTTCCGCAGTAGTTATAGGTTCAAAATAACATGATGAAACATAATTTTTTGTCAGAGACCCAAAGATAAATTTGTTATGTTCAGTAATCAGATTATTTAATGATTTTTGGAAGAAGTTCTGGAATATGGTCACCTGGGACGGAACTCGTTCAATTCGTAACCGATTATGATGGGATTGGGTATGTTGGATTGAAATGGGATTATTTAATGTTTTTTGGAAGATGTTCTGGAATATGGCCATCTGGGACGGAACTCATTCAATTCTTAACCGATTATGATGGGATTGGGTATGCTGGATGGAAATGGGATTATTTAATGATTTTTGGAAGAAGTTCTGGAATATGGCCATCTGGGACGGAACTCATTCAATTCTTAACCGATTATGATGGGATTGGGTATGTTGGATTGAAATGGGATTATTTAATGATTTTTGGAAGAAGTTCTGGAACATGGCCACCTGGGACGGAACTCGTTCAATTCTTAACCGATTATGATGGGATTGGGTATGTTGGATTGAAATGGGATTATTTAATGATTTTTGGAAGAAGTTCTGGAATATGGCCATCTGTGACGGAACTCATTCAATTCTTAACCGATTATGATGGGATTGGGTATGTTGGATTGAAATGGGATTATTTAATGATTTTTGGAAGAAGTTCTGGAACATGGCCACCTGGGACGGAACTCGTTCAATTCTTAACCGAGTATGATGGGATTGGGTATGTTGGATTGAAATGGGATTATTTAATGATTTTTGGAAGAAGTTCTGGAATATGGCCATCTGGGACGGAACTCATTCAATTCTTAACCGATTATGATGGGATTGGGTATGTCGGATGGACACGGTATTCTCAAATGTATTTTGGAAAAAGTTCTGGAATATGACCTTCTAGGACAGAAATTGGGCATTGTGGATGAAATGAGATTATCAAATAATAATTTTTGGAAAAGTCCTGGAATATCGCCATTGGATTACGCGCTCTTGTATTGCAAGTATCACATAAATGTAAATTTTTGCTTGGTTCTAAAGTTTCTGAAGATCTCATGATCTTAAAGGACATCATATTCCATGTTCCCGTTAATAGTTTTCGAGGTCGTTGTTGATAAGAATAATATAAATTTATCCGAGCCCTTTGTGAAGGTTTCATAACATGATTTTTTGTGAGAGTAAGTAGTTGACCTACCGCTCAACCCACTAATCCCATGAGTGGGTTGCATACTTGTGATAGATGTTTAGGCATCCTGCTTTACCAGAAACATGTTCGCATCACAAAATGCTTGCTGCAAGAAAAACGGCTGCTTACTATCGAGTTCCGCCCTAGTTTAAATTACCGAGTTTCGTGGCGATATTCCAGAGTTTCTTAAACAGAGTTCCTTTTCCATACGACATACCCATTCCCATCATAATCGGTTAAGAAATGACCGAGTCCAGTCCTAGGTGGCCATATTCCAGAACATCTTCCAAAAATCATTTAAGAATTCGATTTCAAACCAACATACCCAATCCCATCATAATCGGTTAGGAATTGGTCGAGTTTCGTCCTAGGTGGCCACATTCCAGAACTTCTTCCAAAAATCATTAAATAATCTCATTTCCATCCAACATACCCAATCCCATCATAATCGGTTAAGAATTGGTCGAGTTCTGTCCTAGGTGGCCATATTCCAGAACTTCTTCTAAAAATCGTTCAACAATCCCATTTCCATCCAACATACTCAATCCCATCATAATCGGTTAAGAATTGGTCGAGTTCCGTCCCAGGTGGCCATATTCCAGAACTTCTTCCAAAAATCGTTCAATAATCCCATTTCCATCCAACATACCCAATCCCATCATAATCAGTTAAGAATTGGTCGAGTTCCGTCCCAGGTGGCTATATTCCAGAACTTCTTCCAAAAATCGTTCAACAATCCCATTTCCATCCAACATACCCAATCCCATCATAATCAGTTAAGAATTGGTTGAGTTCCGTCCCAGATGGCCATATTCCAGAACTTCTTCCAAAAATCGTTCAACAATCCCATTTCCATCCAACATACCCAATCCCATCATAATCAGTTAAGAATTGGTCGAGTTCCGTCCCAGATGGCCATATTCCAGAACTTCTTCCAAAAATCGTTCAACAATCCCATTTCCATCCAACATACCCAATCCCATCATAATCAGTTAAGAATTGGTTGAGTTCCGTCCCAGATGGCCATATTCCAGAACTTCTTCCAAAAATCGTTCAACAATCCCATTTCCATCCAACATACCCAATCCCATCATAATCAGTTAAGAATTAATCGAGTTCCATCCCAAATGACCAATTCCAGAATTTCTTCCAAAAATCGTCTGTTAAATCGAGCGTTCGTTAAATCGAGCGTCCGTTAAATCGAGCGTTCGTTAAATCGGGGTCCGGTAAATCGAGCGTTTACTGTACCAATGCTACACAATTCACAATTTTTAAACAGTTTAGTTCATATACAAAATTAATTCGCATCACAGCTTATTGTTTGCGATTTAAGAACAGATTTCAACGAATTCTATCATGGACAATTAACAGTTATGGAACTTGAAACAGCTCTAACACATTTAGTTAAGATTATCCAAAATTGTTCATTCAGTTCAGAGATAAAATTATTGTCATTTGAAAAAGAGTTACCAATCAATAATCAGTTAAAATCTCTTAATCCATTTTTAGACAAAAACAATATATTACGAGTTGGAGGTCGTCTAAAAAACTCCAACATTAATTATGATTCAAAGCATCAAATATTATTACCGGCAAATCATGAATTTGTGAAATTGATTTTTGAATCTGAATATAAAACTCAATGTCATGCAGGACCACAGCTTCAATTATCAATAATTCGTTAAAGGTTTTGGCCAATAGCTGGCAAAGGCACTGCAAAAAAGGTTGTAAGAAATTGTATCGTTTGTGCGCGTACCAAACCTACAATTATTAAACAAATTATGGGTGATCTACCAGCTCAACGAGTGACACAAACCAAACCATTTCTTAACACTGGAGTGGATTATTGTGATCCATTTTATATAGGAAACAAATTCCAGCGAAAGTCATCACCTTACAAAGTATACGTTGCATCCTTTGTATGTTTCTCAACCAAGTCTATACATTTAGACATAGTCACTGACTTAACATCGCAATGCTTTATTGCATGTCTAAAACGTTTTATCTCACGTCGTGGAGTTATAGCCAATATCTGGTCAGACAATGCAAGCACTTTCGTTGGTGCAAACCGAGAATTAAAAAAAGTTATTTCAAAAGTTCATTTCACAAACCGAACAAGAAAAAATTATGTCTTATTGCACAAATGAACGAATAAGTTGGCATTTTATCCCACCACGGTCGCCCAAATTCGGAGGATTATGGGAAGCATCCATAAAATCATTTAAATTTCATTTCAAACGGATTACTAAATATAAGATATTAACTTTAAAAGAATTTACAACTCTTATGATTCAACTAGAAGGAATACTTAATTCTCGACCATTAACATGCTTTTCTGATGGTCCTAATGACCCAGAACCGTTAACTCTAAATAAATTTTTAACAGGCGGTCCTCACATGACAATTTACGCACTTATACCGTCACTTATACCAGATAATCATTTAATAAAGTGGCAATTAATTACAAAATTAGTCGAATCATTTTCGAAACGATATTCAATGGAGTATTTGCACACTCTACAAACCAGAGTAAAATGGAAACAAGAAAGTTCAAATATTAAAATTGATGATATCATAATGCTGGTTGATGAACACCTTCCATCAATCAAATGGCCATTGGGTAGAGTAATTTCAACAATACAAGGAAAAGATAATAAAGTGCGAGTGGTTGAAGTAAAGACGAAAGGAGGAAGAGGAGGAGATTTTCAAACGTGAGATTTCTAAAATAGTTAAACTTCCTATTGATTGAATAGTTATCATATTATGTTAAGTTACCTTTCATTTAAGAATTTTAATCTGTTGTTGAAAGTATGAGGCGCGGCATGTATGAAATATATTTTTTATACTAGAAATTTGTTAGTTATTAAAAAGAGTTTGATAAGTTTGTTATTGTGCGTATACTGAACATAATTAAATATAAAAGAAAAAAAGGGTTAACAGCAACCTAGGAAAAATTTATAAAAGAAAAATGTACGTTTGTTTTTATTCATTATAAAATTAAACTTGTGAAGAATAAGTGAAGAAAAATAAAAATGTTAATTATTTTTAAATAAAATTTATATTATTATTAATTTCAAAAAATAAATTGTTTGTACATATTTATTGTGAAACGTTAAACTAGAAAAACTGATAAAAAAAACCAAATATCAGTCTCATACATCAGTTATAGATTTGTGTTGCAAACGCAATCACAAATCAAATACAAAAAGAAAAACATGTAACCAGTGATGTTGCAAACGCAACCACTACAGAAGTAAAATATCGCAATCAAAAATTAAACTCCAACGCAATCAACATTAAACTCCAACGCAAATAACAGGTAGAGACTTGGACAGCGATCATATGCTTGTCGTATTTGAATATAAGTGCAAACTATCATCTATGTTCAACAGACAAGCACAAAAAACCGTTCGATGGAATGTTCATGCTTTAAAAAACCAAACATCACTGCAGAGCTACCAGTCAGCTGTCACTAACTCTCTAAAGCGGCCCAGCAACAACGAAGAAGCTCCTGCTAACATCCAGGAGCAGTGGTACACTATACAGTCAGCCATAACCACCGTGGCGCAAAACACTATCGGAAGCAGACCTCCGATACCCCGCAATGATTGGTTCGATGATCAATGCCGCCTGATGGTCGAAAATAAACGAAAGCTTCGTGAAAAATGGTTGGCTCGCAATACTAGAAGCACTCAAACAGAATATCTACGCGCAAGGAAAGCCACGATTAAATACCTTCGGCAAAAGAAACGCGATCATATGAGGTCATGCATTGAAAACATCAGCTTCTAAGCGGAAGTAGGAAATTCAAGAGACCGTTTTGCTTATGACAGGAATCTCACTAAAAACTTCCACCCAAGAAGTACAGCCAGCAAAGGCGGGAATGGCGAATTGAGAACAAACGTGGCTGATGTTCTCTTAGCATGGCAAACCTGCTTTCAAAATCTGCTAAATCGGAATGACGACGTAACCCCATTAGAGCAATAGCTCCTCCAGGTGAAGAGGTCTTCGACGAATATCCCACAGCAGAGGAAGTAAATGCAGCTATTAGTCGATTGAAAAACGGCACGGCACCTGGTCTCGATAGAATCCCCGCAGAATTAATTAAACTCCTCCAATTAAAGTCTGGAAGGAATTCCAGAGAAACTCGTTTCTCTGTGCAAACTAACAACGTCTGAGCATAGAGTAAAGTAATATAAACAGAGGTAAAGCTGCATACAAAATTTTGAAACAACTTTTTTAGATTGTAACCCCAAAATACAAACTCGTTTTACGCCTTAAATAATAAACTTAGAATGTCCAACTCTTCGAATATATATTAAGTGTTTCTTTGACTTTCATATTGATTTTGTTTCATTTTTCTTTCGTTTAGATTATAACGGTTATTCTAAATTTGGTCAACATAAAACCGGATCGTGACCCCAGATTTTACTATGAAAATATGCGTAAAAATTTTGTATGCAGCTTTACTTCTGTTTATATTTATTTTTTTCTGTGGTCTGAGTGTGTATGTAGAATCGAAATCGAAAGAACTGTGTCAGACTGCTTTGAAATAATATCTGCTGTCGACAGGAAGATGCACTCGCGCCTGTGCTGTTCAATTTGGCGCTTGAGTACGTAGTGGGGAAAAGCAACATCGAAACTTCGCGCTGTATAAATCAGACCAAATTCTTGGATATGCAGATGATATCGTGTTTCTTGGCCGAAGACTTAGCGATATCAAAGATAGTTTCGTACCGCTCGATCGCTGCGCAGTAAGACTTTGTTTGAAGGTGAATAGTAGCAAAACCAAATTTGTATCAACACCCAGGAACATCTCCATGATAAATCTCGGAATTGGCGACCATAACTTTGATCGCGTTGAAAACTTCAAATACCTCGGGTCAGTTATAATATCATCAAATGACATGCAGGTAGAAATAAAAGCCCGAATCGCTGCCGCACAACGAGTTTTATACGCCCAATCAAAATTATTGCGATCGCATATCTATCGCAGTCGTGCCAGCTCACACTTTACAAAGCACCCATAAGACCTGTTTTAGCTTGCGGAAGCGAGAGCCGGACCATGACCACTTACGATTGTAGATTGTTATCTACTTCCGAAAGGAAGGTTATCCGTTCAATCTTTGGTCCAATTAAAGTCGCGAACAATGAATATCAGATTCGCATGAACCACGAGATTAAGCAAATTCTTGGAGGTTGCGATATTATCGGATTCATCAAATCCAATCGAGTTAGATGGCTCGGCCACGTTACAAGGTCCCCACAACAAAGGATGACCAATAAAGTGTTTCATCAACAACCAGCTGGTGTGCGTCGTAGAGGAAGACCCCGACTGCGCTGCCGTGACGACGTCGAACAAGATCTACATGCACTAGGATGTCGAAACTGGAGGACGAGAGCGATGGACCGAGACGGCTGGAGGAGCATAGTGCGGGTGGCAAAATTAGGGTGACCAGGCCAAAATTTTCGAATTGGGGTACACGCAAAACCGGGTCAAAATAACCTGAGTTGGGGTACAATACCCCAAAAAGGGGTACATTTTCGAACCTAATTTGGGGTATATTTAGGTTAAAAGAAAATCAAGTAAAATCAGTTAAATTTCAAACTTTATTATTTCATTCAAAATTCAAATTACAAGAATAGTATAAATTAAATATATAATGAATATTAAACAAATACGTAGATTAAGTGTATTTATTACTCGATCGAATCTGTTTCAAGAGATCTTTCTCTTTCAAAACGTAAGCATAAAAATCTTTACACGATAATTGAAAATTTGTTTTAATAAGCAACTCGCCTTCTAATGCCTTGACTTGTAGGAGATTTCGCTCTTTCCTCCACGCAAAAAACATTTGCGAAAATACGCGCTCACTCATTGCATTGGAGTGAGGTATAGAAAATATAAAATTGATTAACTTCTCAAAGTTAGGAAAATTATTTACATTTAGAAAATCCATCCACATTTTTTCAAAATTCTGGTTTTCAATTTCAAATGAACTTGTACCGTTGAGTTGTGAAACATATTCTTTTAATAAGACGTTTTCCTCGTATAATTGGTCAACAATAATCCCCGGCACATTAAATTTGTTGATTATTTTCAGTAGATCATCAAAGCCTGGTGGTTTCTGCAATTTAAGAGTTTGTAAGAGCTCATATTTATTATCTTCATACGGAAATCGTTCCTCAATATATAAAATTATATTTTTCAAAAATGCGTTTGCTCTCTTTTTAAATAGGTTGACCTCTTGTAAATTATCACAGTTATTTAGTATTTGCCTCGCAATAAATCCATAAAATTCCTCATCGAGTTTTGCTTGTAAACTATTTCTCAGGTTTTTCATTAGCTCAAATAGTTCTATAATAACTGGGCCCTTTTGTTCCAATTTTTTAATGACGTTTTGAATAACATTACCAACATTAGCAAAGAAACATAGATATGCCTCAGCTAATTCGTTGGAAAAGAATTCCTTTAGAATTACGGGACAACTAGAGCTACTGAGCGATAAAAAGTAACTCTTCACAGGTACAAAATTTTTATACAACCGTTCAACGGCTGGAAGTAAAGTCAGCCATCTAGTCACTACGTGTCGTGACAAATCTGTATATTCGGTGTCACAAAAATCATAAAACTCTTTTAATGTTTCCAATCTTTTTGAGTGCGATGAGAATTGGTTGTATGTTTTTAAAATAATGCACTCAATATCAATGTGCAGATAATTACTCGACTTTCTTACCGCGTTATGTAGCACATGGCATAAACATCCCATGTCCAGCAAATTATTATTGAAACGTCAAAGTTCCACGAACACACTTTGATGGATTCCAAAATTAACACTGGCGTTATCACCACAGAAACAAACAATATTGTGCGGCTTTAATCCAACCTCATTTAGTTTTTCAATCAAACAACTTGCAATATCTTTCGAAGTCTCAGATTGACTATTAAAAAAACTCAATAATTTAGTTTGTACCCCTTCGGTTTTTGAAAAGTAACGACATACTAGAGGGAACATTTTAATGTTTCCCTTGTTTGAGGCATCTGTACCAATAGAAAACGGGTGATCATTTTTTAAATCTGTGATCACTAAATTTATTGATTTCTTGCTCAGCACATTCGTAATTATCTTTGCAATTTTTGTACGGCCACACGAAAAATCACTAGCTATTGCAGAATCCGAAAATAATGATGGCAATAACGATGCGGTGCAATCAGCAGATCTATAACTATGTGAGTGTTGCACAGTATGATATACAAATGCAGCTTCTGCTGCAGCTGCTTTAATATTTAAATTTGAGGTTGATGTCGAAGTCGAGCTTGAGAAGAAACTGTTCACTTTCATTGAAGTTTGTATTGTTTTAGAGGTTCTACTATGTTTACCTCCTTTTAGGTGCTTTTTTACATCATATATTCCACCGTTTTTAATGGAAAATTCAGATACGCACAGCATACACCTAGCAAATCCTGCTACCTTTCCTTTTATAAGCCAATTATATTCTTTTTGCCATTCCTCATTGTAATAATTTTCTCGTTTCATTTTCTTCTTGGGATTTGATGTGGATAATAATTCATTTTTTTCATTTTCTGTATTGTATTCGTCCGATACCGGCTCCGGCGATGACATTCTTTTTTTTTTTATAAGTTATTACTAAAATCACTTCCACTTTTTGTTAAAATTATAGACGTATATTAATAACGTTACGCGCACCGTTTCTCTATTTAATCGTTTGAATGACGTTTCGAAAGAAAAATGAGAGAGATTTGTTAAAAATGAAGTAGTAGAGATTATACCAATAGAAATGTAATGAAGTTAGCTGTATTTTGTCAAAAAAGTGTACCAATAGACGAGTGTAGATAATTTAAATTTTAGACCAAACAGTTTAAAAAATTTCTTTAGTGATTTTGGGGTATTTTTGCGTACCCCATTTGAAATTTTATAATTAGGGTATTTCGATAAATTGTGATGATAAAAGGGGTACAATACCCCAAAAGGGGGTACGTCTGGCCACCCTAGGCAAAATCCCTTCATGGGATGTGAAGTTAGAAAGAGAGAGAGGGAGAGAGATTATTAAATTCGCCGATAATTTTAAATATAACACTAATAAGTTTAGTAAAAACTTTTTGTATAAAGGCGTGCGAGTAAGTGCATGTGTGTTTTGAGGCGTACAGTTCACGCCAGTAGAAAATATAATTTTCAATATTTGCCGGAAGCAAATAAATATTGAACTTTTAATATAATTTATACGATGAGGAAAAGGAATCATAGTTTTTTTTAAGTTTCGGATTATACCCAACTAGCATATAACAAAAAACTTATATTTTGCCTATACGCTTTTGTGTACATAGGAAGATGATACATGTATGTATGCAAGCAAAATACCAACAATAATAATCTACAAGTTTAACAATAAAAGTCAAATGTAAATATTTGTTTAAGAATGATGTATCGATATGTTTATTGTGTTTGAAGAGGATCTTCGTACGGTTCGTGTACCGTTGGTTAAACCTTATGTGCCAAATTGAACACCGTATACATATATTTACAAAGTTATATATCGTGGTATATTAACAAGGCGAACGAAAGATGTGTAATAATAAGATATGTAGGTAATTTTTTTTTATTTTAAACTCTGAAGTAGACGACATAAAATACTTTTAAATCTGATTTATTTTAATTTTTAATATTTTTGTTGTCATCTTCGAAGGTGGTATGTTTCTGCTTGTATTCTTGTGCTCGCTTAAAAAATATTAAAATTATTTCTAAAATTTATTTTTTACGTATATATTAAATATTTAAATTATGGAATTTGCTGGTTCTGAATTCTACTGTATGTACATTTTGTTGGTATGGTGCTAGGAAGCAAATTATTATTTGCAAAACGATTTATGTACATTTTGTGTTGCTTGAAGTTATTGAAAATACATTTTTGAATATTCGCGTTGTCTTATTGTATATATAATAGCATATGTATTTATATATCGAGAAGAACAACCACGAAATATATCATTTTGCGACACACAAAATTTTAGGTTGGTTGGCTTAACTGTCTGCATAATTTAGTATATTAAACACATTATTTAATGTACGGGGGACATAAATGCAAACTGGTTGATAACAATACAAAATATATCGCTTTTCAAGTATATAAATTTTGGCCCGAAGTGTCAAGTTAATTATTTAAGACATGTATTTTCTTTTTAATTATTGTTATTATTAATAAAAAAATATGCAAATACCATTTTCGTCCCCAGATAAACCGAAAAGAAATCTGAAATTAAACATTTGTGCTATCCACAATTTTTTGTATATTTTTTTTTGTCGGGATAAAAAACGTCAACGGAATCTTATGTTATGCAAGCAATATAAAATCGGTACATATAAGGGGCACTAAATTTACATTGTAAACAATGAACTACTTAAGATTTGTTTCATACTCATAAAACACGCACGCACTTAAGATTAACATCCTAGACGAAATTAAATTTCCGGTAAGCAATAAAATAATATTTGAACAAGATTAACCTGCGCGTGCAAACTGTTAAACATCTTGAACCATAATTTTATTTTTTTACTATGAAGCGCGTAATTTTTGACGGTTCCTATATACGAGTATAATTGAAATGCGGTTGCAGTTGTGTGTTAATTTCTAAACGGAAACGGATATTGAAAATACAAAAAATATTTTAATAATTTAAAAAATAAACCGAAAAGGTTAATTTTTTCTGCTTTACAGGTCATCCAACAAAAATACACTGTGCGTTGAATATGAATTTCCTTAAATACAACCGTTGCATATATGAAGTTTCGAAATGACGACTTTAAAAAAAAAATGTGGTTTAGTTTGGGGTTCTCAACCAGAATATTTAGAATTTTAATTGCATAAATTCATCAAGATTACACATATGTACATGTTTAGAGGTTGCCTGGTACATACGTATATGGATTATATTCCCGTAAAGTTTTTTTTTATTCGTAGCAAAATAAAAAGGATGTTACCGGTTATAACCTTTAGATAATTTGACAGTTGTATTTATATATTTTTGGATTTGGTTATAGATTATTGGAGTTAAGTTATTTTTAGTACAGATGTGACATTTTTAATAATTTTAGCTTGAGTGTTTTGCATTACAAACTAGAGCGGGGCGAAACAACACCAAAATATGACTAAAAATGAAATATTCAAATTTGTTCCGGAATCCAGACGTATTTTTATTTGAATTATTAAATCACTAGTTTAATGTCACACAACGTTGTTTTTTGAGTAGTGCCCAAATCACGATCTTTTTAAAGTTTCTTCAAAAATTTGCTCCAGGTAAGGTTCACAGCTGACTTTTTCTAAATATTTCTTAAGGTTCTTCTTCTTTCTTGGGTGGTAGTGCTGGTTTTGCAAATAAAAATCTCACCGTTTAAATTACAAATTTCAGTTACAAACACACCTTTAACATTCTCAACAATTCACTATTTCACTTATACTGTTAACTCTAACTTTTCGCATTTTTCAATTTTTAATTCTTATATTGCACATATATCTTGATAAATTACAACTGTGTCTACTTCCCAAATTGCTCGCGCTTATATACATCTTCATTGTTGTTCCAGATTATTCCATTTGTGGTTTCTGGCGATGTATGAGTATTACAATGGTAAATCACTTGCGAGTAGTTATATTTGCCAGCATTCCACATTAACAATTCTCATGGCTTGTTGTTTAACGCCGTTCTTAATTTCAGTTTTTCCATGATGGCTATCACCATCGTTTATGGAATGCCATTCTAAAATGCAATTATTTCAAATCAATATGCGAGGAATAATTGATCGAGTATCAATGCAATGATTGGACCTCGCGAATGTGGGGAAGATAACAAATGCTAGACCACTTTCGAGCTTAGTAAAATCCGATAAACGACATCGTTAAATCGTTTTTAGGATTTTTTTAGATCTTCACAAAGTGTGTTGTTATTTCGGTGATATTTCTTTTCTTCTGGTTGTAATAGTTCGTTTTCTGGTAACCCAAACTTAAAATCAAGTGGCAGGCGAGGCCCTCTGCCAAATAGCGCCATGAAATCTGGATTTCCTGTCGAATCATGCACTACATTGCGAAACCATAACATGAGCAAGGATATACATGCATCAATCCCAGTTATCCTGGTTGTCATTTACTTCTTTTCGCATATGCTATTCTAGTATTCGGTTAATCCTCTCCACGTTTTTATTTAAACTGGATTCGTGAAATATAACAGTGAACAAGTTTTTACTTCCTATCTTACGCATTCTTTACTCTAAACTTCATAGAGCCTGTCGAATAATCAATATGCATTGTTGCGCAACATACTTCAACGGTGTTGTCTTTAAATTTGTGACCTTTATTCTAGCGATCCACCGTTTGTACGCGACATGATTTGTTCGAAGAGCAAACACTTGCTTATACACAGATATTTGTAAAAATGTTTAATACTGTCAAACACAGCCACCAGTCTCTGCCTGTTACGCAATAGTTTTAAGCAATAATATGTGATGCTTCGTTTTTTGCCCTCTTGCTTCTTAGATAATACTGCACTGGAGTATTTCATTCATTTTATGACAATCAACTATAGGGATTGCAAAATTACCTAGTTTTGGTTTTACCGGTAAACGGTAAATATTTTTGGTAAAAACCGGTTTACCGGTAAATTACCGGTAAATTTGTTACGACTGTGTGGTCTTAACAAGAAATTTTTGTAAATTTGTTTCTATTCTCCACGTGGTTTCTTGCGTCCGGGTTTTTGTTGGCTAAACGTGGTTTTTTGCGTCCGTGTTTTCGCTGTCTGAACGTGATTTCTTGGTGGATGGATTCCTGTGTGTTTTCTTCTGTTATGTTGGCAACGGAACGAGAATGGGAGAGAAAGAGAGAACAATGCGCATCGAGTGTGTGCAAAGTAAAACGTTTTGAAAAAATGTTTTTTTCTTGTATGTCTCTCTTTTGTACCAACGAAAATTTGATATAAAGGAGAGACAGAGAAGAGAGATGCATTTTCTTCTAAAACGTTTTACGAGCTGTGCGACGCTCGAATATTTTTTTTTTTTTTTGTCATTCGAGTGTTTTATTTTGGTATGTAGAAGTCGAGTTAAATCTAAAAAAAAACAAACAATTTTTCTGGTCTTCCACCATTATTGTTTTCTTGAAAATATAAAAAAAAAAAATAAAAAAACTGAAAATTATTTTTGTGAATTGGATTTTGCATTGGTACAAAATTCATAATTTGATGTGATGGTAAAATAATAAATCGATAAAAAAAAAGTTTATTTTGTTCGTGTTTGGTATTATCATTAAATTGAAAAGAAAATACGAAAGTGTGTTTAGTGGTATACAGTGAAAGAAGTTGTACGTGTAGAGTAATTGAAAAGTAGATTCTCTAACGCTTGGAAATACAGGCAACTAAAATTTTGATTGGGTTTGCGCCGCTAGAATTTTATGAGGCCAACAGATTGTATCACGTAGCTAGTCTCAAAAGTTATTTGACGGGCGGCCAGCTCGTGGTTTCGCAGTTTTATTTTAAATTTACCGGTAGACGCCGTCACGTTTAATGATTTGACGGGGGTCGCCTCATATTAACAGGCACCTAATAGTAACGGGTGGCCAACAACAGCCACGTGGTCATTGACATTTTTATTTACGGTGAAAGCAATTTATACCGCAGCAATCGGACGGTCGCGGCTAAAGTATTTACCGGCCAGGGTGTGCCGCAACGATACAGTACAGGGTGGCCAGTTGAGGTCACTCATTTTTTTGCTATTTTTCCTTAAGGCGAAGGACGCCCAACGAAGGCATACAAAGCCCAACGAAGGCATACAAAGCCCAACGAAGGCATACAAAGCCCAACGAAGGCATACAAAGCCCAACGAAGGCATACAAAGCCCCGCATCCGCAACTAACGGTAGCCAGCCGGCTATTGCGTTTTTTTATTTATATTGGTATCGGGGAAAGGCCCCGCAACAATACGGCACCAAGGTCGAAACGGTGGCGTAACGGCACACAAAGCCACAACGGTCCAGGTGTGGCATGACGGCCGCGCAAGGCCGCAACAGTTTATATAATTAATTAAGGTACAATTTTTTTTATTTTTTATTTTTTTTATTATTTTCTTCAATTTTGTTGTTAAATTCAAATTTGAAATTTTGTAATCGAGCGCCGCACAGCGGGTGCGCGCTCGGTGCGTATTGCTCTCTCTCTCTCTCTCTCGTTCTCGCTTATCTTGGTGCGGGTGGAGGGGAAAGTTGTTTCCTTTCGTTGTTTGTTTTTTTTTCCCCTCGGCGAATAAAATGAATTACTAAATTTTTCGGTTGAGTATGATGGGAGCGGAGACTCCCTCTGTGTCGGTGCAGTATTGATTGCGGTCTCTTGGTGCCCGCATCCAGTTTCGTAACCAAGGCTCGACCTTGTTTGAGTTCGAATGGATGCGCGCACCAAGGCACCTCTCTCTCTCTTATGATTATTTCGTTGTTCGTTCCTCAGGTTCCGGCCGACGAATTTCGGTGGAACTCCGGGTATATTTTATTATTATTTGCGCTTTATATTTATTTAATTATCTGTAATCATCACGGTGTAAGCCAGGAGCCATGCATGCCTCAAACCCCACGACCCTTCGCACTTCTCCCTGAGAACGTAGCCGGCAAAACATCACCGTGGAGGCCTCTGCATGCGCTTAGTGAAATCTGCAGGTTGGCAGTAGCCAGCCTGTAACAAATTCTCCTAAATTAAAAATTATGTATAAGCAATAGCCAGGAAGTAAAAAAATTCAAAAAATTGTATGTACAAGAAATAATTAACAATATCTTTAAAATAGATTTTAATAAAAGTTTAATACATTAATTAGTAATACAAGAAAATAAAAACATATATATTAATTCATTCAATAATAATAAAACAACACAAAAACATTAAAAAAATCTTTTAAATATACATTAGAACATCTTTTTGTGCATTGAAATATGCACGGAGCAGACAGATCGTATCTATTGTGGTATCACTAAGTCTGGATCTTATTTTTGTACATATTACCCCTGCTGATGAAAAAGCTCGCTCGGATTCAACACTTGTTGGTTTTATTCATGAAAGATAGTTGAACGCCAACATTAAATATTTACCACAGCTTTTTTCTTCTTCAAGCACAGCGATTTCTTTTTTAACGAGTTTCGTTAAGGTTGCGGTGTTTTTGTTATTGGAGCGCGGGTAATTTCATTTAATTTTAATTCATTATTTTGTTTAATTGCCAATTGCAACCTGTCTTTCATAGATAATGGTGTTGGTTCAACCACTTCAGATACAGCATCATCAGATGACTCATTTGATTCATTATTCCATTCACTGTCATTTATAACGTTTAAGCATTCAATGAGAGACACAATCATTTTTGTAATTTCAGGTTTATTAAATTTAAATAAATTGTAATTATCCTCTAGATGAATATTTCTAAATTCAAGCGGATTATGCAAAATCTGGATAACATTGGAAAAACTTGTGCGATGCTCTTGTACACGTAAAATTAATTCATATTTTAATTCTCTGCTTAGAGTACTACTTTGTGCAGACAATTCATCAAGCATGAATTTTATGGCGGCATCGGCATTCAATAATGTACAATCAGATGCACCTAAGGCTTCTACAGCCAATTTTATGGGTAGCAACGTAGATATTACCGAGTTAATAAAATTAATTTCATTTTCTGAAAAAGAAATATCAATATTTAAATCAATAAGACTCTTTCTGGCACATGATTTTAATTGATAGAAGCGTTCAACCATATCTAATAGGCTGTTCCATCTTGACCTACTATCCAAAATAAAACATATTTCTTTCCCAAATTCATTTTTCACGTGCTGTTGAAGAACATCATTTTTCGTGGGGGAACGACGAAATAATTTTACCACTCGTCGAATTTTTGTTATAATTGGTAATATAGTTTCATTTGAAACATCACTTTCATCCACCAAGTGAAATTCTAAGCTGAAAGCTTCAGGTAGGTAATCTTCTTCTCCCTCTTCCTCTTCACCATCTTCTTCACCAACATCTTCACTCGACTCCCCAGATACGGAAACTGGTTCTACTATATTCTTTTTATATAATACTTTAATAACAGAAAGCTGTATTCCATGTGCTAAACATAACTGATGGTCTGTGTTCAAGCTTAAGCCTAACTTCTTCATAACCGCCGCACCGTCTGTTGTTATTGAAACTATACCATTAAAATTTAGTCCGAATTTTTCTTATTTAGTTTCAAATAGATTCCTACATTTGTTGGCGTTCATGGATCCTTGTGCCCGAGTGAGACCTAGATTCCAAAATTTGTTTCCGGCCGTATGAACATTAATGTTCATATATTTTCGATTTTTAATGGAAGTCCACTCATCGAAGGTAAGACTAAATCGAGCACCATTTATTTTTTGGTCTGAAATATTTCCACGAATTTCACTGCGAATTTAAAACACCATACTCCATTACAAGGTTTTTTATAGAATTTGCAGATTTCGGCACCGTGTAGCCTTTAGCTTTCAGAAGTCTTCTTAAGTCAAATGGGCTGCAAAATTTTTGGAATGGCAAGCCATCTTTTGCCACCATTCTGGAAATCACTGCAGAAAGTGAGTCGTCAATAGTCCTTTTGAAATAATATGCTAGGGTATTGCGAGATGAACTCGCCTCTGATAATTTATCTTCTTGATGAGCAGACGAAATTGGTGTGGAAACATCTGTTTCCGTCCGTTTTAATAGATTTACTTGGTGCTGGCACTTTAGATGAGCATGTATTGTTGAACCTCCACCAGCTTTCAATATTTTTTTGCAATTGTTGCATTTGGCCTTATCCTTTCCATTCCGAGTATAGTAGTCCCATATAGTTTTCTTTGTTTTTTCAGTCTCCATGGCTTTAAATTTCAATGTATAGTATTGTAAAATGTTTTGTGAATAAAAAATAAAATATAATAAATACTTACTACACACTTATTTTAAAATACTAGTAATAATATTTAAAATAAGACAACAGTATTAAACTAACTTTAATAAAACTTCAAAACACTCTGACCACAAATTAACACAATTATGAAATACTTGCACCAATATTTAAAATAAGACAGCAGAATTAAAATGAACTCTAATGTAACTTCGCAATTTAAAACGAATTTCTACTATAACCTCAAATTAACACAGAAGACAATGTTGTTGGTTTTGGATTTGAGCATTAATGTACATATACATCTAACTCCGTTTCATTTTAATTACACCAATCCCTCGCTTAACGAGGTCTCTTTTTAAGAAAAGTCTCTGCTTTTAAGAAAAGGATTCGATTTACGAATTTTATTTTTGTTTCTATAAAACGTGTGTTCTGAGCTCGAGATTTTTCTAGAATATTTTGTTCTTTACTTTAAACAAATTCTATAAATTGATATTTTGTCGAGAGTCCTGACTTTAAAGAAACAATAAAGTTGTCGGCAAATATAATTCAATTTATTTTATTATTATTATTATTATTTATTTTTTGAACATACCGGAAGGTCAGGGAAGATTGTGATTACGACATTCTTGATCAGGGGGTCTATTTAATTACTTACGCTTTGAGGATAAACTCAATATAACCAAATATGTTAACGTTCCAAAGACCTTTTGCTATGGAATGTTGTTTTCGACGATCTTTCTGGTTGAATTCAGGTTATGTTTTAGTGAAGTGTGTGAATGTTAAATATATAAATCAACCCTGCTTTTAGTTGAATGGATTTAAATATAGGTAGCTAAATGACAATACCGAATTTAAATTTAATTGTTTTGCAATATTAACGGAATATTTAGGTCATCACATGTATGATAATGCTGTCGAGTCATTACGAACGTGAAATCCCTCGGTTAGATGGTGTTGGGTAGGGTAGGAAGATATGGCAAAATAAGGTTATAAACAGCATGTGATGAGATGACCCGTAGGTGTGATTTAAATAACCTAACCGGTCTATTATGACTGATTCCGAATACATATGATGAATATTAGTATCATTTACCTCAACCACAACTAACCCAAATTAATAAACTAACAAAATCTAATCTAGAGTGTGAATTTAATTGAGACTAACATTTTAATATATTTAAGTAGTTAGAAAACGACTTTGCTGCGGTTCGCCCTAGTTGTTTCTGTGACTAACATCCTTTCCTAAATAACCTTATCTGTATAGGATGCAGGCAGGGCATGGGCCCGCATGATGCTGAAATATTATTCGCATTCAGATATAATTTGTTATTTGATTGTTGATATTTCAGGATTATGGTAACGTACCTAGGATCGCCGTTATGGTTGGCCTGTACGCCTCTATCATATCATATCATATCATATCATAACCTCAAATTAACACAATTTTCAGGACTTATAATTTTAATTCGTGAATTTGGATAACGGATATGAAATTAAAATACAGTTCAGTTATTTTTCAAGGATAATATTGAACTAATTTTTAAAAAATTACCGAAATTAAAATCGGTTACCGGTGTTGCAATCCCTACATCAACACAAAATCGTATTGCACCGTCCTTTTGTCCTTTGGTCATTTTCCATTTTTTAGTTAATTCGGCAGTCGCCTGTTGCTTTGCTAGCAATAACCATCTTGGTGATTACTATATTAAAGTAGCTAGCGTTTCCTGTGTCGATTACATTTTTTTCAGTCATGTAATGTATATGAAGTAGATTTTAATTTGGTCTAAGATGATTTAAATTTTTTTAGCTAATTACACGTTAGTTATAGTGATTAACCACTTAATTCGATCAAATAATCCGCCATTTTAGCAAGATCATTAGTAGAATGGTTGCTTGGTGACACAATTGCGCTAATCTGCGACAGTAATCGTTGTATTTTAATAAATCATCTGCCAATTCATAAAGCTAAATTTAATAAAGAGCTTTTTTCACCAAGCTGAATATCCTGGAAAAAAAATTGGAATTTTAACCGCTCGGAAACTGCATATCGTTCAATGAAAGCTCATTTTAAATTATCGTATTTATCCATATTACTCAGCCTACAGTTAAACTTCACATCCTGTAACTTCATACAATGCACAGCTGCCACACACATTTTTGATCGAAATTCTAACACGACTAATATAAATGAACCTTAGGGGCATATCCTCCATCCGGTCGCAAATTAATTATTTGCGATCAGAAATATGGTTACTAGATTAAATTTGCCATGCCAATTGACTAATTCTATTTAAATTTAAATTTATTTTGCGATTGTAGAGTAGAAATCTACGAAAAGACTGCTACGCATTTTCCGAGGTCGCAGTATTTTTATGTATTTCTACTTAACAATCGCAAAAAAAATTTAAATTTAAATAAAATTAGTCAATTGGCATGGCAAATTTAATCTAGTAACCATATTTCTGATCGCAAATACTTAATTTGCGACCGGATGGAGGATATGCCCCTTAGAGCATCAACATTGCGCTTGTGGCCTACCCATTTGAAAAATTTCGAATTATTTTCGAACTGTACAAGTGGCTTGCATTCACTAAAGAACTTTTGGTTTATTTCATATATTTTATTCGGAAATTTGTCCAATAGTGATATAGTCGTTAAAATATATTAAAAACTTAATGTTTAATGGTTAATAAACATGAGAATATAGCACTTAACTGTTATAACTTGTTAACCTCAGTATGAATGAGTATTTACAGAATCACATTCGATTATCCTTCTTTGTGACCGAAACAAGTCTGTATGAACTGATCTCTGTAACCATTAAATTAATTTCATTGTGTTTCAACCATTTCAGGTTCTTTCTAACCCGCAGCCAAACACTGAAGGTGACCAACCTAGAGAAGAATAAGGGGCGTATACCGATCAAGCTTTGTTAGGCCCGAGTAATTAGTAGTTATATGCTCGCATCATCCACGTAATCGATATCCATCATTACGAAGAACACTTTCGCACTATCCAGGACAATGTTAATCTATTTGGGAAATCCATAAATAACAGTAAACAGTATTATTTATTTATTTGTTTATTTATCAATAATGACATTTTATAAAACATTGTTATTTAAATTAATTAAATTTTATTTTATAAACTAAATGTCTACTTTATCTTTGACGAATATATGCAATAATTTATTAAATTGACCGTACTTTAATTCTTGAAGTTCACCTAGCATGCAATAGTCACCCAATGAATTATTCAACTTTACTCCATTATATCCCAGCGACCGTTGTGAAAATGATTTACTATACATTGGTAGTCTGAAGTGTGTACTCCGAGTATTGTAAGTATGAACATTTCTATTAGAAGAAAGCAAAGTATCTAAATATTTTGGCAGATCTCCCTTTTCCAGTCTAAACAAGAATTTTAACACATTAAATTGTATTCTCCGTTTGATTGACTTCCAGTTTAAAATTTCCAACATGTCTTTTATGTATAGTCTACTTTCCGCATTCAAGATACATCGCATGAATCGATTCTGAATTTTTTGAAGACGTGTAATTTGAGTTTGATTCATGATAAACAGCACAGAAGAACAATAATCAATAAGTGGAGTCACAATTGATTCATAAAAAACAACTTTTGTCTACAATCCAAATGATCGTTAAAACTTAAGTGCTCATCGATAATAACACCAAGATATTTATACTGTTTTACTCGTTCGATAATTTGGTTGTCAACTATTATATCTGCATTACTCTCGAACTTTGCTTTGATTGATAGGAGCATGTACCTCGTTTTCGAGATATTCAGTGATAGTTTGTGAAACATCAGCCATTTCCGTAGACTCTCGAGATCTTCGTTTACTTTCTGCAATGCTTCTGGAAGAGTTGTTGCCGAAATAGTAAGTAAAGTATCATCTGCGAACATATTTGTTTTGCAATTTTGAATAACATCGACTATGTCATTAATGTACAGAATAAAGAGTAACGGACCCAGGGCTGATCTTTGAGGTACTCCGAGATTATTTTGTATTAGTGACGATATGTAATTATCAATTATCGTATATTGTTGCCTCCCTTGAAGATAACTGTTAAACCACTCTAGTTCTTTCCCCAACAACTCCGTACTTGGTTAACTTTTTAAGTAGAATTCCTCTATCGATGGTTTCAAAAGCCCTTTTAAAATATAAAAAGACTACAATGATTACTTTGTTGTCATCTATTTGACTTTTCCAGCTATCCAACATTAGGGTTAAGGCCGTTTCACAAGAATTGGATTCTCTAAATCCAGATTGTTGATCAACCAATATATTGTTATCAGCGATATGATTTACCAGTTGGCTTTTAATTACTCGTTCCAGAACAGTCTCATACTGTGGGAGCATATTTATTGGCCGGAGCTCTTCTGGCGTGGTTGGCTTCGAAATTTTTGGAATGGGAACAACTGTTGATATTTTCCATGAATCTGGTACCACTGCTTGCCTTAAACTACAATTAACTATATCAGTAAAATGTTCAGAGAACATTTGATTCTGCATTGCATCCAGCATGACAATTTTGTTTATACCATCTATTCCATATTGCGATTTTATTCTGCTTAATATTTTTAATATTTCGTTTTGTGATGTTTGTTGGAATTGAAATTTTTGTTTGTTCAAAACGGCATTAGGAAGTTCAAAATCCGATATTTCAGGGATGTTACGGTGAATATCTACCACGCTGGACACAAACGAATGATTTAGTGCATCTGCTATCTGTTGTTTATCGGTGAGTGTTTTGTTATTAAATTGAATACTCCATTGCATCGTATTTTTAGTCTTATACATAGATTTGAGAGTTTTCCATAGCTCCTTTGGGTTATATTGGTTTTCAATGAACTTATTCTTGAAGTATTCAGATTGTTGCTCTCTTAACGATTGTTTGTAAATATTTCTAGCTTTTCTATAGTTTTCCCAATTCTCGCTTGAATTTATTAATTTCAGAATACTAAAATTACGCTCCTTTTCTTGTCTTAATAATGACAAATTTTCTGAGAACCAAGGGATTTTATTTCTACTTTGAACAATTTTTGTTTGCGTCAGTTGTTTAATCGCATTCTTTAACTCCAGTATTAAGCTTTCAGCTTTCTCATTCAATGTGTTCTGTAGTGTTGCAGTCTAGTGTTTAGGATACAATTTAATTTTTCACCAGAATAATTTTTCCGAGATCTAATTTCTTTAAATTGATCAAATAACTCTGAATTGTTTCTGCTTGTATCCACTCATAACATACAATGATCACTTATTTGTTGTTTTTTTATAATTTCACATTTTGTATTTACTGAATTAGTTATCAAAAGATCTATTAAACTTTTGCTGGTTTGTGTGACTCTGGTATAATCTGGAACAACTTGTGCCAATCTATAATCTAAGATTAACTGCTTTAATTGTAAACTGTAAATATCGTTGCTTTTCACGTCAATATTGAAATCCCCAAATATATAGTTCGATTTATTATAATTGATAACTTCTTCGAACCATCCATCTAAATTATTTAAAAATGCTACTTTTGTTGTTTGGTATGATCTATAAACTACGCCAAATATTCCAGTTGTATGGTATCCTTTTATGATCTGAATCGCCAAAAACCAAGCGCGGTCCTTCTCGATATTCGAAATTATTTTAAAGCTTATGTTATGGTGAATATACATGACAACCCCTCCAGTATGACGACTATTCGAATCGCACCGTACACATTTATAATTTTCAATAAAAAGGCATCTATCAAAATGTATATTTAACTTCTCAGCTTGTAAGATTTTTGTAAAATCTATCCAATCCAAAATCGTATTCATACGCTTTCAAAACGAAAATAGAAATCCTTGAACACAAAACTAGGGAGTTACATGAAAACATCAACATTTTGAAACCTACACGGACCAAAAGAGGGCACAATAATGGATTAGGATCACTAATCAAAGATATCACAGGAAATATGGATCAACACGACTTAGAAGAAATTAGTAACGCAATTGACAATCTTCACGAAAATCAAATTAAATTGAACGAACAAAATAACGCTCAAATTGCAATCAATCAAGGTATGATCGATAGGTTCAACTATATACAGAAATACGTAAAAATCAGCAACAACAAAATTACAGGCGAACTACCGAAATAGGACTGCACATGTTTAAAATAGACCAACATATATTCAAGTTAATAAACACAATAGACACACTCTCCCAGCATATCGACGATATATTAGACGCACTCAGTTCAGCCAAACAAAGACGAATTTCAAGACATCTACTGACCAATAACAAAATTCATTTCGTAAACGACAATTTTAAACCCTAACAATATTTACGACTTACTAACTCTACAAGGATACTATAACTAATCCAAAATCGTACTCAGTATACAAGTACCAAAGTTTTTAGAATCAATATTTAGTTATTATAATATCAAACCTATTCCCTCCAAAAACTTGATGATCACTCCTATTGCCTCATCCAACATCATCCTAGATGAACAAAATTATCAATTCATTCTTCAACCATGCAACGAGGTGGAAAACGTATACTATTGCAACAAACAGTCGCTACGACCAATATCGCACTAGTGTATACCAAACATAGTATTGCAAAAGCCGGCGAAATGTAACCACACTAACTTCGATCTGGACAACGAAATTAGCGAGCTCATAAGCGGAAAACTCTACATAGCTACAACAGAAGAGCTACAATTTACATCTACATGCCATCAAAGAATAAAATCCATCCAAGGACAATCTTTAAGGGAATTCGACAACTGTGAAGTTAGGAATCACATATAACAGCAACAAATATGTCTACGAGGAAGACTTAACCAACATATTACCATGCCAAGGCACTCCATGATGTCGATAGTTGAAAGGGAAGACAAAAGAAATGAAATTACTTTGGTTGACGTATACAACGAATTGGTGAAAATGAAAAACACCATGAACAATTTAGAAAACACTATTAAATTATTAGTTAGTGAAAATGAAGGAATTAGAAATCAAAATTGTATTCTTCATAATCAAGTAGAACACTTGGAAAGTGAACTAAATAAATATAAGCAGCAAACGTTAAATTGTTGCCTGGAAATTGCGGGTATCGAGGAAAAGGATAATGAAAATCTTGAGGAAATGGCAAAAATTATATCAAGAAATGTAGATATAAATTTGGTTCCAGAGGATATCAATGAAATATATCGCGATAAAAGATATAGCCCGTCGAATCGTTTGAATTTTCCACCGAAAATTATTATAAAATTTAATAAGAAGTCAACTCGTGACAAAATATTAAATGGGTATAAAAAGAAGAAGAGTCCAGTGATGGCAGAAATTTTAAATGGAGCGGTTTTTTTAAACATTAAAAAGTGAACAAAATATGATAAACGACCGTTTCTACGTAGGGGAGCAATTGACAATTTGGAATCAACATTTGTATAAGGAGGTACGAGACAAACGTCGTGCTAATCAAATAAAATACGCATGGGTTAAGAACGGTATAATTTTTGTAAAAAAAACTGATGGTTGCCCATCAGTCAAAATATCTACTTTTAATGATATTTTAAAGCTTGATGATTAGTTCTCAAATAGATTATAATTTACCTATTAACTCCTGCGTAAATGTGTGTGAAACTTTAGATGATGTTGTATTTAATTATACAAATTACTTGAAAATATTATATTTAAATGCTCGCAGTCTACCAAATAAAAAAGTTGATGAATTATGTTTTATAATAGATAAAATTAAAGTTGAATTTCCAATAATTGCAATAACAGAGACTTGGATCTATGATTATATGTCCCGATTTGTCACATTTGCAAATTATAAACCAGTGTTTTCGTTTCGGCGTGATAAATTGGGAGGTGGTATAGGAATATTTATTCATACAAATTATAACTTTAAAGTTGTTTCTGAATTCAGTAGTAAAAGTTTAAATCTATTGAATGTGTTAGTTAAAATTAATGGAAAAATGATTTCTTTGTCTACTATATATCGAGCTCCTAACCAAAATTTGGAAGATTTAAATAATTTTTTTGAGATTCTGGATGAACACTTATTAAATATACAAAATAATTATGCTTTTGTAGTAGGAGATTTTAATATTAATTTATTATGTAAAAATAACACTACAGATAGGTATAATGATTTGGTAGAATCAAATGGATTTCTGATTATTAATAAATCATATTTTACTAGACCATTTGGAAAATGTTGCATTGATCATATACTTACAAATTGTGTGACTCAAAATATAAATATAAGTTTACTGGATTATTGTAGTTTTGACCACAAATTAATATTTATTGAATCAAATTTATTAATAGAATCTTTAAAACAAGAATCAAAATTTAAGAAAAGCATATTTATAAATTACACAACATTGAATGAGTTATTAGTAAATTCTAATTTTTTAAATTTTAATGATGACATGAATTTAGATAGAATGTATGAAATGTTTTGCAATGAATTAAATAAACAAGTAGTTAAAAGTTCTTATAAAATGACCAATAAACTGAAAAATAACAATTTCAAAAAACCATGGATGAACATAGAATGTATTTCGGCAATAAAGGCAAGACATTATTGGTATACAAAGCTTTTGACAGATCCAAATAACTTAGATGTAAATACTGAACTCAAATACTGGAGGAACAAGACCACATCATTACGAAGAAGTAAATATCATAAATACACAAGAAATAAAATTGTCAATAATGTTAATAACCCCAAAAAGATTTGGCAAACCTTCAAGGAAATAATTTATCATGGACTAAGGTCCATTGATAAAATTGATTTGATTTCGGAAAATATAAACTCCACTTTTAAAAAGTTAGAATTTAATAAACTGAATCAGTTCTATGCAAATATTGGGAAAAAAATTGCATCCAAGCATAATTTGCAAACTCAAGTTGATGATGCATTTCACCCATCATATCTCAATCAGAGTAATTTTTCAAATTTTGAATTAATTGATTCAAACAAAATAGTTAAAGTTATTGAAAAATTAAAAAATACATCAACGAGAGGGCCTGACCAATTTGATGTAAAAATATTCAAAACAAATAAATTCATATTATCAAATAAAAAAGTCGGTTAAGTTAGCCCGAGCCCGTATTTTTCGGTGGATTTCTTGGATAAGTCTAACCATCCCGACACAAAATAAATACATTAAAAAATGTACCACCATCCTGAAAAACTATTTATACATGAGAAAAAATAATAAAATACAAAAATAAATTTAATGTAAAAAAAATACTGGTAAAATTTTCTTTTTTTTTAATATATTTAACCAGAATAGTGATAATTTGTGTAGTTACTATGGGTCCACATTAAATTCTATACCGCAATACTTGGAGATAAAGCCACCAAGCGGCATATACGGCCAGACAGGTCAGGATACTAGCTAAAATATAGAATTAGCCCTAAGTCCATATCAGGTGGAAATAAACTTGTTTTAAATTTATTTGTTTAGCCCGAATAGCGATAATTTGTGTAGTTACTATGGGTCCACATTAAATTCTATACCGCAATACTTGGAGATAAAGCCACCAAGCAGCATATACGGCCAGACAGGTCAGGATACTAGCTAAAATATAGAATTAGCCCTAAGTCCATATCAGGTGGAAATAAACTTGTTTTAAATTTATTTGTTTAGCCCGAATAGCGATAATTTGTGTAGTTACTATGGGTCCACATTAAATTCTATACCGCAATACTTGGAGATAAAGCCACCAAGCGGCATATACGGCCAGACAGGTCAGGATACTAGTTAAAATATAGAATTAGCCCTAAGTCCATATCAGGTGGAAATAAACTTGTTTTAAATTTATTTGTTTAGCCCGAATAGCGATAATTTGTGTAGTTACTATGGGTCCACATTAAATTCTATACCGCAATACTTGGAGATAAAGCCACCAAGCGGCATATACGGCCAGACAGGTCAGGATACTAGCTAAAATATAGAATTAGCCCTAAGTCCATATCAGGTGGAAATAAACTTGTTTTAAATTTATTTGTTTAGCCCGAATAGCGATAATTTGTGTAGTTACTATGGGTCCACATTAAATTCTATACCGCAATACTTGGAGATAAAGCCACCAAGCGGCATATACGGCCAGACAGGTCAGGATACTAGCTAAAATATAGAATTAGCCCTAAGTCCATATCAGGTGGAAATAAACTTGTTTTAAATTTATTTGTTTAGCCCGAATAGCGATAATTTGTGTAGTTACTATGGGTCCACATTAAATTCTATACCGCAATACTTGGAGATAAAGCCACCAAGCGGCATATACGGCCAGACAGGTCAGGATACTAGCTAAAATATAGAATTAGCCCTAAGTCCATATCAGGTGGAAATAAACTTGTTTTAAATTTATTTGTTTAGCCCGAATAGCGATAATTTGTGTAGTTACTATGGGTCCACATTAAATTCTATACCGCAATACTTGGAGATAAAGCCACCAAGCGGCATATACGGCCAGACAGGTCAGGATACTAGCTCAAATATAGAATTAGCCCTAAGTCCATATCAGGTGGAAATAAACTTGTTTTAAATTTATTTGTTTAGCCCGAATAGCGATAATTTGTGTAGTTACTATGGGTCCACATTAAATTCTATACCGCAATACTTGGAGATAAAGCCACCAAGCGGCATATACGGCCAGACAGGTCAGGATACTAGCTAAAATATAGAATTAGCCCTAAGTCCATATCAGGTGGAAATAAACTTGTTTTAAATTTATTTGTTTAGCCCGAATAGCGATAATTTGTGTAGTTACTATGGGTCCACATTAAATTCTATACCGCAATACCTGGATATAAAGCCACCAAGCGGCATATACTGCCAGACAGGTTAGGGTACTACACACAAAAAAATAAGCGGTGTTAATAGATTTTTTATCCTAATGACTAGTTTATTTTTATCCAATCGGATAATTATTTTAGAATCCAACACCGCATCATCGGATAGATATTTAAGTTTATCCGGTAGGATAACTATTTTTGAAAATAAAATTTGTTACCTCTTTTGGTGTTAAGGAATTTTCAACCGTTTGTGAATATGTTTTATATTACTAGGGAAACCCCCAAAAACTCAGGAAAACTCCCTTTGGATAAAATTTAATCCTTTTTTGGAGTTTATTATAAAAAAAAATTTCAAGGATTAACGATTTTAAATATTACATTTCAGTCTTCATTTGAATTTTGTGGATATTACTTCAAAATTTCATTTCATTTTTGTAAATGTAACATAAAAAGTTGTAGTACATACTGTATATTAAAGTGAATTGTGGAAATATTCAGGTGAGATCATCATTGTTAAGAATCTATTAAAATGGTAAAAAAATAAATTAATGAAAAAAATGTGTGAATGAAAAATTAATTCTAATTTTTGTTTTTTTAATTTATTTAGAATTTGATGACAATTTCAGTGTGCTGCTTGTTTTGAAACATCTTTGCCATACTAAGAGAGAGAAAAATGTATGAACGACTGCCGTAAACCTACAGCCATATTCATTTTTAGTGTTTGAAAAAGTAGGTGTACTAGTAATTCATATTTATAAATTAAAACCTAAAATAAAATAATAACATATATTTTCAGAATGGAACAACTATAACAGATGTAATTACGCAGCTACACCTGATTCTTGGAGGTCCATCAAAAAATCTAGTTTTGTCGTACAGCATTATTAGCGATAGTAAGAAAATTCCGCTATCATTGATTTTATAACCATTAATGTCTTGACAACGTTATTCAAGGCATTTTACCAAATTGTAAACCATATATTATTTACAAAAATAAAATAAAAATAATTATAAAATTTAAATTTATGTTATTTACTTATTTCAAAAATTCCCAATTTGGGTCTTTAAAATGCCCAAGAGGATATTTCCAAAAGATAAAAGAGGTGTTACGAACTTCATCAAATCGGTGTTAATATAATAATTATTTTAATGGATATAATTTATAAACAAATTTGGTGTAAAAGTTTTTATCCAATAGTATTTTTTGACAATTTTATTATAACATCCGATTGGATTCAAATTATAAATATCCGATCGGTGGGACACTATGTAACACCGATTCGGTGTTGTGGTGACCTTTTATTTTTGTGTGTGTAGCTAAAATAAAGAATTGGCCCTAAGTCCATATCAGGTGGAAATAACCTTGGTGGAACCTCAGGGAGAAAAAAACTCGTTTATCTGGTAAAGTTAACAGTTTAACAATTATCGCTCGAAGTTAACAATTATCGCTCGCTGAAGTTAACAATTAGGGCTAAACAAATAAATTTAAAAAAACGTTATTTTCACCTGATATGGACTCGGGGCCAATTCTATATCTTAGCTAGTATCCTGACCTGTCTGGCCGTATATGCCGCTTGGTGGCTTTATCTCCAGGTATTGCGGTATAGAATTTAATGTGGACCCATAGTAACTACACAAATTATCGCTATTCAGGCTAAACAAATAAATTTAGAAAAAGGTTATTTCCACCTGATATGGACTTGGGGCCAATTCTATATTTTAGCTAGTATCCTTACCTGTCTGGCCGTATATGCTGCTTGGTGGCTTTATCTCCAAGTATTGCGGTATAGAATTTAATGTGGACCCATAGTAACTACACAAATTATCGCTATTCGGGCTAAACAAATAAATTTAAGAAAAGGTGATTTTCACCTGATATGGACTTAGGGCCAATTCTATATTTAAGCTAGTATCCTGACCTGTCTGGCCGTATATGTCGCTTGGTGGCTTTATTTCCAAGTATTGCGGTATAGAATTTAATTGCGACCCATAGTAACTACGCAAATTATCGCTATTCAGGCTAAACAAATAAATTTAAAAAAAGGTTATTTCCACCTGATATGGACTTGGGGCCAATTGTATATTTTAGCTAGTATCCTGACCTGTTGTAACGGCTGCATTTAACTCTGGTGGTGCGATATGTACATTATTCGATTTTGTGATGGTAATAGCTCTATTAGCTTATGTTGTCGAGCGATAGTACATTGTTATATTCAAAATACATAGGTCAGTAGACTTGAATTGCCAAATACTATCGAAATGGAAATTAATTTCTTGATTGTGTGGTACCGACTTTACTGCATAATATGGGTATATAGATTTGTGTGTATTATGAGTTATGCATTTTTCTTGTGTAACTTGGATTATATACTAATAGTACATGGTACGATCGTGACCAACAGCAAATACTAACTCATAATTTGATTATGTGCGAGTATATTATGTACTGCCAAATGTTTATCTATTTGTATTTGGTTGCACAAACAAAAAAAAACTTAACTTGCTATTCATTTAATAAGAAGTTCCGCAAGAGCATGTTTGGTTACCAAAAATTAAAATTGTGTTTAAAACAAAGTGAACCACATGCTGGGAAGGTAAACCTAAATTATAATTCCATCCGCAAAAAAACTGATAATTTCTTTGATGTGCAATTTTTTTTTGTGAATTGGTAAGCACTCTGAATTTTTCCTCTTAAATTCGGTTCCATTAATTACAAGACCAACATTTTTTTAAATTGTGTTAGCTAAGTTTTGCATCCGTGGTCTAAGGTAGTTACCGCTAATTTTGGAGGAAATGTACGTAGTACAGTAATACCCCCGGAATAAAAATTCGTTTCTTGCGGGTAAGTTTTTTTGGTTGAATCTTTATTTAACGGGGAATTAACACCATACTTATCTCCTCATATACATAGAACATACATTTTTTGACACCGCTACTCAAAATAAAGAATTCTATCGCACATACCGGTAATTGAGTTAGCACCGATCATCTGGATTTCCAATAGGCGTGCTATCGGGCACTATACAGCATAAGCCACATCAAGATAATCATCTACAACTTACGAATCAACTTTAAATACCGATCGTCATATAATGTTGTGTTGTGTGTGTATAGTGTTAGTGGTTCTTTAGAACGAAAGAAAATTATCGTTCAGTAAATACATATATAAAAAAAAAATATTTTTTGGTGAAAAATTAAAATTATTAGTTTGTCAAAAATACGAGTTCGATTGTATGTTATAGAATTAACTGTGTATCTTATAGAATCAGTGTTCTTGAAAAGGTTATTCGGAGCCACGTATATAATTTCAATTTTTAGGCACCCCAAACAACCTCAGAGTACTCTTAGGCGGAATTTGGTGTGGTGAGTTTTTCTTTATATTTTCATTATTATATTATATTATCTTGAATATTACATACTGGTTATTAGTTTGGCTCCCAATTCCGTTAGATATACAAAACGTTAATATATTTTCATAAATTCAAACATAAACTTAAATACTAAATCTTAAAAAAATAAATAAATATATAATGATAAAATTTCAATTAGTTTGTAATTATAATTTTTCTGTTTAATAATAATAAATTAAAGTTAATATGGAATAGATTTGTTTTTAATGTGAAGATGATATGGGATATGTGGGGAAAATGTGAGTTCTCTTAAATCAAGTGGTAAAAAAAATACGTGTAAATTTTGTAGACCTTACTTTTTTACGACGGCTATGTGAACCTCCCAAACCAACTGTAAGCTACCTATTTTAAACACGTAATAGTCGTCAAGGTCTGTAACACTGTCTGGCCGTATATGCTGCTTGGTGGCTTTATCTCCAAGTATTGCGGTACAGAATTTAATGTGGACCCATAGTAACTACACAAATTATCGCTATTCGGGCTAAACAAATAAATTTAAAAAAAGGTTATTTACATCTGATATGGACTCGGGGCCAATTGTATATCTTAGCTAGTATCCTGACCTATCTGGCTGTATATGCGTTGGCTTTATCTCCAGGTATTGCGGTATAGAATTTAATGTGGACCCATAGTAACTACTCAAATTATCGCTATTCGGGTTAAATATATTAAAAAAAGAAAATTTTACCAGTATTTTTTTTTACTTTAAATTTATTTTTGTATTTTATGATTTTTGCTCATGTATAAATAGTTTTTCGGGATGGTGCTACATTTTTTAGTGTATTTACACTTTTTCGGGATGGTTAGACTTATCCAAGATATCTACCAAAAAATTCGGGCTCGGGCTAACTTCATCGACTTAGATAAAATTGCAAAAATTGTCAACAGATCTATGTTAGATGGATATGTACCACTTGATTTAAAGTTGTCAAAAACTATATTAATATTTAGAGTGGATTGAAAACTGATCCTGCTAATTATAGACTTATAAGCATTCAATCAATTGTGACAAAAATTTTAGAGAAAATTGTAAACGAACAGCTTTGTGATTGTTTAGAATCTAACAATAAACTTTGCAGTGAACAATATGGGTTTAGAAAAAACAGTAATACAAATTCAGCTCTATTTGATATGTTAACGTTTATTCACACCGAATGTGATGGTAGAAAATCATGTGGTATTATATTTATAGATTTAAAAAAAGCTTTTGATACTGTTGATAGGGAGATACTGTTAAATAAATTATTGGATTTAGGAGTCAAAGACATATGTTTTGCATGGTTTAAAAGTTATTTGAATTCTAGGTCAAAATATTTGCAAATAAACGAAAATTTAAGTGATTATGAAAAAATTGATTTTGGGGTTCCACAAGGTAGTACATTGGGGCCTACATTATTCACAATTTTTATAAACGATATTGCCAGGTCAAATTTGAAAGCATCATTATACTTATATGCTGATGACATTGCTCTTGTTTACAGTACTCCAAAGGATCATCTTACAAGTGCGGAAACTGATATGAATAATGATTTAAATGAACTTGTCACATATTTTTTAAAAAATAAATTAACAATAAATTTAGATAAAACTAAATATTTAATCATTAATTCAAATCTTTCAACAGATTTAAATATTTTTTACAATAATTTTAAAATTGAAAGTTGTTCTGAATATACTTATTTGGGGTTAATTATAGATAAAGCTTTAAATTTTTCTAGTGAGATAGAAAAAATTAAAAATAAACTTAAATCAATCTGTTTCGTGTTCCAAAAACTAGCGAAATTTATAAATTCACATTACCAACGATCAGTTTATTATGCATTATTCAATAGTAACATGCTTTATGGGTGTAGTT
Organism: Nephrotoma appendiculata; assembly: GCA_947310385.1. Lineage (NCBI taxonomy): Eukaryota > Metazoa > Arthropoda > Insecta > Diptera > Tipulidae > Nephrotoma > Nephrotoma appendiculata. The sequence continues at coordinate 281,606,239 of OX371223.1, forward strand.
TTTGGAGTTCTTCAGCTAAATGTAATACTGAATCACTTCAAAAGTTACAAAATAAGGCTATAAAAAATTTGTTCCAATATAATCGACGTGAACACACAAAGAAAATTCACATTGTTAATAACATACTCCCATTAGAGTATTTAATTAAATGCAATTTAACAACACATGTACATTCTATAATAAAAAAACAAATTCATTCGAACGTTCAAATTGGTATGATTAAAGATAATCATAATTATGAAACCAGAAACAATAGAAGTATATTACCACATAAACCCAATTTTTACAAATTTGGAATAAATTCATGTCTTTACAGAGCCACCAAATTATATAACGACATTTCTCAACAAATAAAATTTCTTAATAGAAAAGAATTTTCAAAAGCAATTAAAAAGATCTATTTTAATATTTACAAGGAAAATTAAATCACAAGCATTATAAAATTAATCACATTCACACACATAAATTTTGCACGTTTGTTCCTATCTTCCTTATAAACACATTTTTTTATTTTCAATTGCTCTTTTAGGTTTGGTCATTTATCAATACAATTTTTTTAAATACATATATCTACATTTTCTGTAATTATATATATATGTTGTTGAACCAATTAAAACAAAAAACACCAGCTGAGAACATATACACATATATAACTTTTATTTTGATCATTGCGGAACATATACAACTGTCGAAGGCCATCGAAACCAATAAATACGGATCAGCTGACATTCCAGTTTCATCATATACCTAAAAGTAAACAAAATTAATGTCATACAAAAGCAAATATCTCACTTTTACTTACCAAACAATGTAATTTAATCCAATTAGTATTTAGACACCTGAAATTAAGACTTAATTAATAATTTTATATTGTTAAAATTAATTGTAATACTTATCTTTTCTATTATTTTGTAAACACAAAACAAGCTGTCACTATTGTCAATATTTAATGTTGTACTAGAGTAGTAGTACGATGAGTGTATTTAACCATGTAACCGCAGCTACATAGTATATTTTGTACTAGTATTTTACGTAATAGTACATTTATAGAGTAAAATTTTGACACAATCTACATTTATACCATTTGAAAATGACAGTAGTTATATTAACGTATATAATTGTAAAACTATATTGGAAAATTAATTATAAGAATTCAATTCTCTGTAATCTGGCGAAGGGTGAAGACTCTCTAATAAAATAAAAAATCATTAAATTAATTCAATAATTGTAACAGTTCAGTCTAAAGTGCATTAAAATAAATAAAATATACAAGTCATCCGTGATCACAGTGTTCTTTTCGTTTCTACAACGCATCAATTGGCCATCTATGCAGCATTTAAGTTCGTTATCTAAAATCACCAGGTGTATCGCATATTTTCATCCACTGGCGTTTTCTACAAGTTCATCACTATATACATATGTATATATATTTTAATTTTAATTTTTTTTTTTTTAGTATTTCGTTGTTAATCTTTCATTTACTTAAATTATAATAATTATTACATTTTGTATACGTATCAAAAGCGAGACCATGTCTCTTCTGATATTATTTCAATAAATAAAAAATAAAATAAATAAATAGTCAACACCGTATACCATCGTTGTCCATACCAAAAATGACAAGTTGGACGCTACAAAATTTAAACCAAATCCAACTTTTACAAGAACAAACTTTTTCTAATTCAATTATAAACCATAGCACAACTGGGATTGCTACAATCATCATCGTAGTAATCGTGGTTTATTACATCTGGAAGAGATTGTACAATTCAACGAGAATCAAAACATCATCCGACGAGACACCATTATCAAATTCACAACCGGCTACACGAAATAAATCCTTATGGCCTTCTCTACGGCGGGAGGAGTTACGATCCTCTACACATAACACTACAACAATATAACCTTGTTATACAACAACAACAACGCGTATCATGGGATATACTTTATAAACACGCGCGGGGTAATACATCGAAAACGACGCGCAACAAAAAGTGCAAGATTCGCATAAATGCATGTCTATGCATTTATGCATATTTTAGGATCAGGTGTCAACATGTTAGATTAAGTCTATATTGTAATTTAGTTGTTAGGTTAGCGTCTACGAGATAATACCTAGAATATATAAATTGTTGAGTTAAATTAAATAAAAATTAAATAATAAAGGAAACAAAATATATAAATTAAACAAGTGGAAATTGTTTTTTTATAATAAACTTTTTGTTTAAAACATAGTTCGTGCGTCCAAGTTGTAAAATTTCTCATTTTTTAATGTGATCGTTATCCTCCACAATTGATGGGCATTTTTCTCATTCATATTCAGTACAAAATAAACAGCAAGTCTTATGTTTTTTTACCATTTTATTTCGGCCAATATTTGAGTCAGCTTTTTTGAGGATTTATAACAATTCAATAATATTTAAATATACTGATACTACTGAAAACTTTAAATAACTGGAGGTATGAGGAGTGCCACTAATTTAATATACTAATTTCGTATAATTTTTATCGATGAATGTGTATACATTTTTACTCAGAATAGGAAGATGAAAGGTGATATTGCTTAACAATGTTTCGTTCATCTTGTATCAGATGCGAACAATCAACTCCTGATTAGAACATATGCAATCACGCATCTTAATCTTTCATTCGCTCTTGAGGTTATATCCACTTAGACCTACCTACATACAATGCTTCTTTTCACAAATAACAGATGAATAAATTAAATAAAGTTTGTACTATGCTTTACTTTTTCAATGATTATTCTGTCAACGAATAGGGAGCGATAATCATTTTTTACTTTAAATAACCGTTTAACATTTCAATCCTCTTAAAATAAAGCCACTATTCTGGTAGTTTCGAGCACTGATTTAATCATTTGAAGAATTTTAAGTTCTAACATCCTACGTGAAGCTCTAATAGCTAAAAGTGGGTTGTGCGAAATTGTAGTGGGGTGCGAAAGGACCAGTAGCTGGTCAGATATCCAAGAAGAAGTAAAGATATTCTAGTCAAAAATTTGTAAGAAATTTAAACTTACATGAAATTTGTTAAAGGCACAACTATAGAAGTTAATAAATATACATATATTTGTGCCTGAAACTCATTTTACTTGTACCTTGTATATTTAAATTTGTTTATTGTTTTAAGAAATTCATTTAAAAGCATTAAGTACATTATCTTATACTCACTAAAGTAATAACAGAGCAAAATATAAAACATTGTCTTCTTTAGAACGAAAATTGTGGTAACTGTGCAAGATACTAGTTTACTCTTTACTGGTAGCCACTTTTACATTTTAAATACATATTAGAAATAATGTTTTCCAAGCAGGTTCCATATGACCAATTTGATATATGAACACTTTTTGATTCAAAAAACAAAGCAAGTTTTTATAGCGATGCTTCATTTAACCATAAACCGAGTTAACGATATTCGATTTACATATAAATTTAAGTCAGTATTTCATAAAAACCCGTAATCCACTAATACTTCCATTATTTTCTCGTATAAGGAGAACTAATGCCAAAGGAATTGAAAATAACCGATTTACCATCGCCCCATGCATCCAAACGAAATGACTGTACATTGCTTTTGACCATAAAAAAGGATATATGTTTGTTTACAATTCAAGACAAAATTCTGAAAATCCTTTATTTTTTACTGTTATCAGTTGCATTTTAATTTTATTCAAACTACCCCTTGCTTCGAGTCTTATGCGAATATTCTTTTTTATGTGACATTTATATAATACGGATATTATGTTCATTGTCCCACCCATTTAACAGGGAGATAACATATGGATTTTCGTTGTTTTTCCATGTAGCCTGTATACAGATAAATTTTGATGGGAAATAAACGGAATACTATAATAAGTCACCATAGGTGTTCGTTTGCCGCATCTCAAAAAAATTGTATACAATTTTTCTTAAGTGTTAAACTCATCAGTAAACCCTTTTACTCGCTATATGGGATCTCTAAAAAAAATCTCAAAAAAAAAATGTTCCACGGTCGAATTGTAGGGGTGTAATTGTTCAATGTCATAATTTAGCATAATTTCTTGATTCCTTATTTTATTATGCATATATATTTTTATATGGTTATAGCGTAGCTATGCTGTTGTGGTTTCGAGAGTATACAAATCAAGTCGAGCAATAATCCTCTTGTAAATAATTTTTAATGAAAGTAAAACGGATGGTTTTACGATATATATATTTACGGAACAATAATACACTGCGATGATTTTTTTATGTATTGATTGTAAAAATACATAAAAAGGAGATTTACGAATCGAACGAAAGGATATTATCGAAATATTATATGAGAAGAGACAATAGAAAACGATGAAATTAAATTTATTTCATTTGTGCAAGTGTGGAGCGAGGGTACCATGCACTCCCTCGATTTTATGTTTTCATTTTCCGTCTGTGAATGGGATTTTTATTACCATTGGACTCTATTTATTCATCGTAATTTAATTAAATAGCTCTGCTGCTATAAACGGAAATTAAACACCGTGCGCAATATGGTAATTTAACGGTAAACCAACGTGAAGTGTGACATTTGTTTGACTTGTAAATATTTGCGTTAAATTCTTTTGCAGTAACGTTCTTTTATTGTGTTTATCATCTTAGTACACAAGCAAAGTTATATTTAACCTTACCGTTATCTTAAACTTGTATATTATGTTTGTTTAGGTTTTTCCTAAGAAAACATTTTTAATCGCAATTTTATGATTTATTTAATTTGTCACTACAGGTGCATGCTAAACGTGATATAATTATAGATTCTTATTTTTCCAAAAATTGTAAAATTTGTGTCAAATTTTACCTCAAAATCAAGCAGTTTCAGAAATCATGGGGAAAGACCTAACTTAATTGGTAAGAAAATAATACATGGAAGTATCCCAAATACATATTTAAATTTGGTTCTAAATATATTTAGCCAAATTTCGATTAAAATACTTTTATATTTTTCGACGTAAATTGATATTTTTTTAAAATGTAAGACTAACTTTAAGGTAATCATGCAAGACAAGTACAAAACCTCGAACGACAATTACAAAACATTGAACTGAATGAAATTATTTCTATTTGGTGAATAATGTCGATCTTATAGCATTAAGAAGTTTAATTTAATTAAAAAAATAGGAACGATGACAGAAAATAAGAATTTATACGAGTACAAAAAATTTGAGAACAAGAGTGCGTAAGATCAAAATAAATACAAATATTTAATATTTTGAAAACTTACAAGGTCCTGTTACGCAAACCAAAAAATTTAATTATTGTAATTATTTTGTAGTAACTTAAGGAACTGAATGAAAATCACTTTGATTTTTGTAGTTATTATATCGAGTTGTTTGTTTAATATCCATATGCAAAATTTCATATAATTGGTAATCAGTTTGGTTATGTTCAAGTAAACGAAATATATTTAATTATTTCAAAATTTTTGTAGCAATACAATCTGTTATAATTGTTTTTAAATTAAAATAATTATTCTAGTTGTCATTATATATATGTTCAAAATAAAAACCATTAGAAACAAAATACAACAAAACACAAATAAATAATTTTATTAGACTAGCTTTTACTAAATATATACAAATATTCAATTTAAACATGTAAAACTTTCTTATAAAAGAAATTGTTATAATGTAAATTCTGTAATTTAAACTCTTATTGATAAATATCTGAAACCAATGAAATGCTTCACTTCCTGCATGTAATAAATGTTATAGTATTTTTTTACATATAAAATAGAACATGATTGCACAAAACTTTAATTGATATAATCTTCAAATATGTAAAAATTGTACTAGGTTTTACTAAATGAACATTAATATTCACTTCGTGCATGTAATCATTTGCTTACCTTATAAGTCAAAATATATTTAGATCATTCAAAATATACAGGATATTAACGTAAACTATTTGAACTATGATATAAAATAAATGCATTTTGTATTTTAACTTAAACATGTATCCATAAATATTAGATGAAAGATAATAGAACTTCCTAAAAAAATTGTATTCTTAATTTATTTATGTAAATACTGTATTAAATAATTAAATGGAACTGTATTAGATATACCCTTCTTAAATGTAATTATATTACAAACTATTGCTTAATAAACATTAATATTTATTTCGTGCGTGTAAAAATTGTTCAAAAAATACTTTAATTAATTGCAAAATTTGTCATTAGCAAGTACACTCTATGAATTCAGATCATTTTTTATTTAAATTAAATCACTATTTAATAAATATCTAATTAATTGAACGATTTACGTTCCTGCACGTAAGAAATGTAATCTTATTTTATTTGTTTAAATATTGTAGTTAATGATTGGGTCATATTTTATCAAATTTTATTAAAAGAACAATAATATTCACTTCGTGCTTGTAATAATTTGTTTGTTTTGAACAAATTTTATAATCATGCAATAAAACGTAGTTTAATAATTGTAAAAATTTTCGTCTAATGCTAGCTTAGTTTAATAAATGTAATCGTACTTGTTTTTTAGAAATAAAGTAGAAAATGACTAAGCAAAACTTCACTAAAAATTGTACTTATTTTTACTAAATGAACATTTACCTTGTTTGAAATAATTAAACTTGTAATTTAAACTCTATTTGGTAAATATCTGAACCAATGAAATGATTTACTTCCTGCATGTAATAAATATTATCGAATTTTTTCATAAATTAAGTAGTACATGATTGCGCAAAACTTTAATAGACATAAGCTACTAATATGTAACAATTGTATTAATTTTAACTAAATTAATATTAATATTCACTTCTTGCATGTAATAGTTTTCTAACCTTATAAACCAAAACGAAATTAGATTATTCAAAACAAACGGGATATAATAGTAAACTATTTGAATTATGATATAGAATAAATGCATTTTGTATTTTAATTTAAACATGTACATATTTATAAATATTGAATAAAATGAAATGATACACTTCCTGCATGTAATAATTGTAATCTTAATTTATTTATGTAAATAATGTAATAAATGACTCAATGTAACTGTATAACATAAACCCTTCTTAAATGTTATTATGTTACCAGCTATTTCTTATTAAACATTAATATTCACTTCGTGCATGTAATAAATGTTATCATGTTTTCTCATAAATTAAGTAAGAACATGATTGCGCAAAACTTTTATAGATATAATCTACTAATAGGTAAAAATTGTACTAATTTTAACTAAATGAATATTAATATTCACTTGATGTATGTAATAATTTTCTAACCTTATAAACCAAAACGTAATATGATTATTCAAAACATACACGATATTATAGTAAACTATTTGAATTATGATATAGAATAAATACAATTTGTACTTTAATTTAAAAATGTATTCATAAATATTAGATGAAATGGAATAATTCACTTCCTGCATGTAATACTTGTAATCTTATTTTATTTTTGTAAATAATGTAGTAAATGACTAAATTAAACTGTATTAGATAAACCCTTCTTAATTGTAATTATGTTACCAACTATTTCTTATTAAACAATAATATTCACTTCACACATGTAATAATTTGTTTGTTTACTAGACCAAAAAATAGTCAAATCAATCGCAAAATGTGGCATTTTTAAGTACACAACTGAATTAAATACATATTTTAATTAAATTTAAGCACTATCAAAAAATATCTAATTTAATTGAATAATTCACTTCCTGCATGTAATAATTTTAATTTCATAACGAATTTGTAAATATTGTAGTTAATAATTATGACGTGTTTTATTATATCTCTAAATTATCTTTGTAAATTATCTTTAAATAAATCATCATTGTATTTTAATTTTAACTTTTATTCGTGAATATCACATTCAACTTAAATATATATTCACTTCCTGCATGTAATAAATTTAATTTCGTTTTTTTATAATAAAATAGGACATGATTGCGTAAAACTTTAATAGATATAATCTACTAATATGTAAAAATTGTACTAATTTTAACTAAATGAATATTAATATTAACTTCGACATGTATAAATTTTCCAACCTTATAAACCAAAACAAAATTAGATTATTCAAAACATACACGATATAATAGTAAACTATTTGAATTATGATATAGAATAAATGCATTTTGTATTTTAATTTAAACATGCATTCATAAATATTAGATGAAATGGAATGATACACTTCCTGCATGTAATGATTGTAATCTTATTTTATTTGGGTAAATAATGTAATAAATGACTCAATGAAACTGTATTACATAAACCCTTCTGAAATGTAATTATGTTTCCAATTATTTCTTATAAAACTTAAATATTCACTTCGCGCATGTAATAATTTGTTTGTAAAAAATATTTGAATCAATTGCAAAATGTGGCATTTTAAGTACACAACTAAATTAAGTACATATTTTAATTAAACTTAAGCTCAATTAAATAATATCTAATTTAATAGAACGATTCACCTCCTGCATGTAATAATTATAATTTCATTTTATTTGTGCATATTGTTGTTAAAATTTAAGTCGTATTTTATAATATCTGTATTTTTTGTATATGCTAATTCGAAATAGTTAGATTTCTCGCAGTGTTTGATTTTTGATAGCAAACTATTTTATTAAACATATAAAATAGATTATTTTGGTATTTTAATTTTAATTTTCATTCTTGAATATAACATTCAACTTAAATAATCACTTCCTGCATGTAATAAATGGAATCGTGTTTTTCATAAATAAAGTGGAACATGATTGCGCAAAAATTTAATAGATATAATCTATTAATACGTAAAAATGGGTCAAATTTTAACTAAACGAATAATAATATTCACTTCGCGCATGTAATATTTTTTTAATTTAATAAGCCAAAAAATATTTAAATCAATCACAATATTCAGCAGTGCACCATTTGAAGTAAGCACATTTTCTAATTAAATTTTAGTTCTGTTCAATAAATAGCTAATATAAATAAATGATTTACCTCCTGCATGTAATAATTGTTATCTCATTTTATTTGTGTAGGTATTGCATCTAGCTTTTGAAAATATTCCATTTTATTAAAGACATAAAATAAATTCTTTTTATATTTTAATTTTAACTTTCATTAAGATGAATATCATATTTATCATAAATATATATTCACTGCCTGCATCTAATAAATGTAATCAAAATTTTATTAATAAATAAAGTAGAACATGATATTGACTTCGTGCATGTAAAAATTTACATGCGTAATTCAACAAAATATTTGTGAATCATTCAAAACGTTCAACATTCTATTGCAACTGATTTGAATTAAGATATAAATATCAGATGAAATGTCATAAATATCAGATGAAATGTACAATAATGATTCACTTCCTATATGAAAATATTGTAAAATTATTTTATTTATGTAAATAATGTAGTAAATGAGTAAATGAAACTGCATTAGATATACCATTGTTAAATTTAATTATTTTATCAATTATTGCTAAATAAACATGAGTATTTACTTCCCGCATGTAATAATATAATTCGTTTATTTAATAAGCCATAAAATATTTTAATTAATCGCAAAGTTGGCAATTTAAGTACATTATTTGAAGTTAATAAATTTTTAATCAAATTTAACTTATATTTATTTAATATGTAATTTAATAGAATTATTCACTTCCTGCACGTAACTTTTGTAATTTCATTTTATTTGTGTAAATATTGTAGTTAATGATTAAGTAATATTTTACTATATCTGCTTTTATTTGTTAATTTATGCAAATTTAATAAAGTTTTGTTAAAAATAACATTAATATTCACTTCGTGTATGTAATAAGTTGTTTGTTTTGAAAAAAAAAATTAATACACGCTTAAAGCAGTTTAACGTTATTAGTTTTAATAAATATATGAAATAATTGCACAATGCAATTGAAATATTTATTCGAATGAGTTATTTAGTGCATGTAATAATTTTCGACTTATTTTATTTCTATAAGTTTATTTATTAATTTTTCAGTAACGTACAAAATTTTAAACTCTAACTGACAATTATCTATTGCAATGAAATGATTTACTTCCTGCATGTAATATTATTTTATTTGTTTAAATAATGTACTAAATGATTTGTATTTAGTAATTTTACCAAATTTTATTAACTGAACAATAAGATAAGCCACAGAATATTAGATTTCCTGCAGAACAAAGCGTTTGGAATTAAACTATTTGTATTGAGGTATAAATTAAATGCAATTTCTATTAAAATATATTCACTCCGAGCATGTAATAATTTCCTAACCAAATAAGGAAATATATATTAAATATAATTCGGCATATACTACAAAGGAATTGTTGTATACAGCCGACTCCAAGGCGTAAACATCCGTCTATAGTATCCCATTTGAATGAAAATATAAAGTAAGTACTTTTTGTATTTTAATTAAAACTTGTTGTCAAGTTGATTATTTCCGGTGTACTATTCCCTTTAAGAATTAACTGTTATTTTATTTTATTTGTATAGCTTATGTAGAAAACGATTAAGTTAAATTTTATAACTTTTATATACTATTACTATATGTAAATAGCGTACTAAGTTCTACTAAATTAACATTAATATTCACTTTGTGTATAAAAAATTTCTCTTTTAAAATATTAGTGTTTTTGGCAGTATTCAGGTTTTCAAAGTACAGAATATAAATTTGGAAATAAATTAAGTACATTTTATATTTTAAATATAACTCCATTTTTTAAATATTAAGTTGCTGGTCCTTAATTAAATTTTATCTTATTTCATCCATATTGTAATTGATTATACTAATATAAACAAATTTACTAATTTTTACTAAATTAGAATAATAGTCTACTTGGTCATGTAACAATTATCTTGGCAAATAAGCAAAATTATATTTATTTTATTCGAAATGTACAGTATTTTATAGCACACAATTTGATAAAATATAAAATAAATGCATTTTGATTTTTAATTAAGATTTGCTTTCATTAATATCAGGTGAAACTAAATGATTCACTTCCTGCATGTAATTACTGAAATATTATTTTATTTGCAAAGAAATGTCGAATATCCTTGAGTTAAGCTGTGTTAAGTATACTTTCATCATTGCTATTATTTTACTTACTATTGCTAACTAAACATAAACAATCACTTCGTGCATGATAATATTTATTTTTTAAATAAGTCAATAAATATTTATAAGTATTTAAATTTTATGCAAAATTGGTCATGTTTAACTACAGTATTGTAATAAAAAAAATTTGTAGTTAGAACTAAACGATAAATTTCTAATGCAATGGAATGATTCGCTTCCTGCATATAATAACTATATATCTGAGTAAACATCTGATTAATTTAAATGTACCATTCACTGCATAAATTAATTGTTATTTTATTTTATTTGTATAACTTATGTTGTAAACGATTGAGTGAAACTTTATTATAGATATGTAGTATTTTATGAGAAAATTTTACTTATTTTTACTAAATGAACACTAATATTAAGATTCGTGCATGTAATAAATTGTTTTTGTAAATTCAACAAATAATTAGATTTCTCGCAGTGATTAGATTGATAATACACTACTTAGATAGTACACTATTTTAATAAAGACATAAAATAAAATATTTTTGTATATTATTTTAACTTTAATTTTTGAATATCTTATTCATAACAATTTTATATGCAGGAAGTGAATATGTATTTTTATAACATATTCACTTCCTGCATATAAAATTGATATAAATGTAATTGTCTTTTTTTCATAAATAAAGTAGAAAATGATTACGCCAAATTTTAATAGTTATAATCTACTAATATATAAGAATTGCACTAATTTTTACTAAATGAACATTAATATTCATTTCGTACATACAATTATTTGCTTACTTATATTTAGACAATGGAATGAAATGATTCAATTCCTGCAAGTAAATAGTAAAATCTTATTTTATTTATGTATAAATAATGTAGTTAATGTAAAAATGAAGCTCTTTTAGATATCCCCTTCTTAAATGTAATTATATTACCAACTATTACTTATTGAAAAACATTAATATTCACTTCGCGCATGCAAATATTTGTTTATTTAATAAGCCAAAAAATACTTTATCGCAAAATTTGACATTTTAGTTCATAATTTGAAGTAAGCAAATTTTTAATTAAATTTAAGCTATATTTACAAAAGTAAATATCTAATTTAATGGAATGATTCACTTCCTTCATGTAATAATTGTAATTTCATTTTATTTGTGTAAATATTGTTGTTAATTTTTTTGACTGTCCTAATTTAATCTAGTTTTATTTAGAACATAAATATTTACCTCGTGCATGTAATAATTTGTTTAATTAAAAAAAAATAATAATTATATACACGCAATATAAAACAGTTTAAGTTAAGAAATTTTAATAAATACATCAAATAACTGCACAATGATATTAAAGCTTTCTAAACAATGGAATGAGGCACTTGGTGCATGTTATAATTTTCGTCCCATTTTATTTCTGTAAGTTTATTTTAAATTTTTCAGTAAAGTACATAATTTTAATTAAGATATAAAATAAACTTATATTGTGTTGAATTGAAATTCTAACTGATATTTCTGTGATGCAGTATGACTAATGTATTAAACAATTGCGTGAAATTTAAAATTTTCAGTTATCGAGCATATAATGTTTTGGGAAAATTAACTAATTTTTACTAAATAAACATTAGTTTTTTATTAGTAATAAATTGTTTGTATAAAACCAAAAATTATTTAAATTTCTCGCAGTGTTTAGCGTTTGATAGTACATAATTTTAATAAAGTCATAAATGAATTACAATTTAATTTTTTTATCAACTTTCATTAAGATGAATATAATATTCATCATAAATATATATTCACTCCCTGCATGTACTAAATATAATCGTATTTTTTAAACAAACAAAGTAGACAATAATTGCGAAAAACTTTAGTAGATATAGTTTTATAATATGTAAAAATTGTACTAAATTGTACTAATTAATATTCTCTTCTTGCATGTAATATTTTGTAAACCTTCAATCATATGGTAACTTCTTGCCTACAGTAAGCATATAATGTGTAATTGTCGGCCGTATTTGTCAAACAACAATGATTAAAAACGAAATTTAAAGTTTGATACAATTAAAAGTCAATATCGATCACAACAATTTGAATTAATTTGTTTGTAAACCTTCAATTATATGGTAACTTCTTGCCTACAATAAGTATATTTTGTGTAATTGTCGGCCATCTTTATTTTGACAACAACAACAATGATTAAAAACAAAATTTATAGTTTGATACAATTAAAAGTCAATATCGATCACAACAATTTGAATAATTTTTATTTATAAACCTTCAATTATATGGTATCTTCTTGCCTACAATAAGTTTATTATGTGTAATTGTCGGCCATATTTATTTTGACAACAACAACAATGACTAAAAACAAAATTTTTAGTTTGATACAATTAAAAGTCAATATCGATCACAACAATTTGAATTAATTTATTTGTAAACCTTCAATTATATGGTAACTTCTTGCCTATAATAAGTATATTATGTGTAATTGTCGGCCATATTTAGTTTTAAAACAACAACAATGATTAAAAACAAAATTTATAGTTTGATACAATTAAAAGTCAATATCGATCAAAACAATTTGAATTAATTTATTTGTAAGCTTTCAATTATATGGTAACTTCTTGCCTACAATAAGTATATTATGTGTAATTGTCGGCCATATTTATTTTGACAACAACAACAATGATTAAAAACAAAATTTATAGTTTGATATAATTAAAAGTCAATATCGATCATAACAATTTGAATTAATTTATTTGTAAACCTTCAATTATATGGTAACTTCTTGCCTACAATAAGTATATTATGTATAATTGTCGGCCATATTTATTTTGACAACAACAACAATGATTAAAATCAGAATTTATAGTTTGATATAATTAAAAGTCAATATCGATCACAACAATTTGAATTAATTCATTTGTAAGCATTCAATTATATGGTAACTTTTTGCCTACAATAAGTTTATTATGTGTAATTGTTGGCCATCTTTATTTTGACAACAACAACAATGATTAAAAACAAAATTTATAGTTTGATATAATTAAAAGTCAATATAGATCACAAAGTTTGAATTAATTTATTTGTAAACCTTCAATTATATGTTAACTTCTTGCCTACAATAAGTTTATTATGTGTAATTGTCGGCCATCTTTATTTTGACAACAACAACAATGACTAAAAACAAAATTTATAGTTTTATATAATTAAAAGTCAATATCGATCACAACAATTTGAATTAATTTATTTGTAAACCTTCAATTATATGGTAACTTCTTGCCTACAATAAGTATATTATGTGTAGTTGTCGGCCATATTTATTTTGACAACAACAACAATGATTAAAAACAAAATTTGTAGTTTGATACAATTTAAAGTCAATATCGATCACAACAATTTGAATTAATTTATTTGTAAACCTTCCATTATATGGTAACTTCTTGCCTACAATAACTATATTATGTATAATTGTCGGCCATATTTATTTTGACAACAACAACAATGACTAAAACCAAAATTTATAGTTTGATATAATTAAAAGTCAATATCGATCACAACAATTTGAATAATTTTTATTTATAAACCTTTAATTTTATGGTAAATTCTTGCCTACAATAAGTATATTATGTGTAATTGTCGGCCATATTTATTTTGACAACAACAACAATGATTAAAAACAAAATATATAGTTTGATACAATTAAAAGTCAATATCGATCACAAGAATTTAAATTAATTTATTGGTAAACCTTCAACTATATGGTAAATTCTTGCCTACAATAAGTATATTATGTATAATTGTCGGCCATATCTGTTTTGACAACAACAACAATGATTAGAAACAAAATTTATAGTTTGATATAATTAAAAGTCAATATAGATCACAACAGTTTGAATTAATTTATTTGTAAACCTTCAATTATATGGTAACTTCTTGCCTACAATAAGTATATTATGTATAATTGTCGGCCATATTTATTTTGACAACAACAACAATGAATAAAAACAAAATTTATAGTTTGATACAATTAAAAGTCAATATCGATCACAACAATTTGAATAATTTTTATTTATAAACCTTCAATTATATGGTATCTTCTTGCCTACAATAAGTTTATTATGTGTAATTGTCGGCCATATTTATTTTGACAACAACAACAATGACTAAAAACAAAATTTTTAGTTTTATATAATTAAAAGTCAATATCGATCACAACAATTTGAATTAATTTATTTGTAAACCTTCAATTATATGGTAACTTCTTGCCTACAATAAGTATATTATGTGTAATTGTCGGCCATATTTATTTTGACAACAACAACAATGACTAAAACCAAAATTTATAGTTTGATACAATTAAAAGTCAATATCGATCACAACAATTTGAATAATTTTTATTTATAAACCTTCAATTATATGGTAAATTCTTGCCTACAATAAGTATATTATGTGTAATTGTCGGCCATATTTATTTTGACAACAACAACAATGATTAAAAACAAAATTTATAGTTTTATATAATTAAAAGTCAATACCGATCACAACAATTTGAATTAATTTATTTGTAAACCTTCCATTATATGGTAACTTCTTGCCTACAATAACTATATTATGTATAATTGTCGGCCATATTTATTTTGACAACAACAACAATGACTAAAACCAAAATTTATAGTTTGATACAATTAAAAGTCAATATCGATCACAACAATTTGAATAATTTTTATTTATAAACCTTCAATTATATGGTAACTTCTTGCCTACAATAAGTATATTATGTGTTATTGTCGGCCATATTTATTTTGACAACAACAACAATGATTAAAAACAAAATTTATAGTTTGATATAATTTATTTGTAAACTTTCAATTATATGTTAATTTCTTGCCTACAATAATTATGTATATTATGTGTAATTGTCGGCCATATTTATTTTAACAACAACAACAGTGACTAAAAACAAAATTTATAGTTTGATACAATTAAAAGTAAATATAGTTCACAGGAATTTGAATTAATTTATTTGTAAACTTTCAATTATATGTTAACTTCTTGCCTATAATAAGTATATTATGTGTATGTTGGCCATCTTTATTTTGACAACAACAACATTGATTAAAAACAAAATTTATAGTTTGATATAATTAAAAGTCAATATAGATCACAACAGTTCGAATTAATTTATTTGTAAACTTTAAATTATATGTTAACTTCTTGCCTACAATAAGTATATTATGTATAATTGTCGGCCATCTTTATTTTGACAACAACAACAATGACTAAAAACAAAATGTATAGTTTGATACAATTAAAAGTCAATATAGATCACAACAATTTGAATTAATTTACTTGTAAGTAAGTTTGAATAAATTTATTTATTTTTTAACCTTTAATTATATGGTAACTTCTTGTCTACAATAAGTATATTATGTGTAGTTGCCGGCCATCTTTATTTTGACAACAACAACAATGATTAAAAACAAAATTTATAGTTTGATACAATTCAAAGTCAATATCGATCACAAAAAATTGAATTAATTTACTTGTAAGTAAGTTTGAATAAATTTATTTATTTTTTAACCTTTAATTATATGGTAACTTCTTATCTACAATAAGTATATTATGTGTAGTAGCCGGCCATCTTTATTTTGACAACAACAACAATTACTAAAAACAAAATTTATAGTTTGATATGTTTTCGTAAATATTTGGAGAAATGGAATGATTCACTTCCTGCATGTAATATTTGTGTATTTTTTTATATATACATATATAAATGATGTAGTAAATGAATAAATGAAACTGTATTAGATGTGCCCTTCTTAAATGTAATTATATTTCCAACTATTGTTTAATAAACATTACATCATTACATTACATAACGTCTATAACAAATTATAACTTTGCGCTTCTAATAATTTGTTAGTTTAAGTAGCCAAAACATATTTAAATCAATCGTTAAATTTGGCACTTTTAATTACACTGTTTGAAGTAATCACATTTTTTAATTTAATTTAAGCTCAAATTAATAAATATCTAATTTAATTGAACGACTCACTTTCTGCATGTAAATTTGTAATCTCATTTTGTTTTGGGCTCTTTAATATAAATATTGAATATTTTCTAATTCCAAATATTATTGGGAAATCTGTATGGAAGTTGTGTCAGTCAGTTTGAACATGTTTATTGGTTAATGTCAATTTTGAAGTATAGGACGAATTATTATAATATTGCGTTTTATTACGTTGCATGTTGCCACTTTAATGTTTTAAATAAAGAATAGTTTGTTTTTTAAATAAAGTATTAAATAAAACATAATTTAAGAAACTGTGTTTGAGTATACTTACCAAATATGAAAATGCCAGTGTTACTATCCTTGGTGCACTTCTATATAGGATGTTTTCTATTTTACTGATATGAAAGTTAACACTTACATGCGTGGAAAAAAACAGCAGTCATATGATCCATAAAATGTTTTTGTTGCTTCATCATGATATCGACGCTCATGGTATCTACAGATAATTAAAAAATCTTTTTCTTTTTTTAGAAGAAAGCTGTCACCCAATAAGTTAAATTGTACCTCTTAAGATTTAACAATAATAATTATTATTAACCAGGATTAAGGAATAAAGAACATGTTGTCTTTAAATAGCTGGAGAAAGTTGTTTATTTAGTTTCGACCATTGTCGAAATGGTGAGAGGTAATTTATTTAAAAAAATGTTTAGTTTAGATGACTCATTCGTCTAAAATATTAAAATTTAAATGATGAGTGTTACATGAAAAACACGTTGTAATAATGTAATTTCAATTGTTATATAAAATAAATACAACCAATTAATCTTATGATAAATTATTTTTTATCGAAACATAAATCGAATTCTGCTGTAACATTTTGATTGACAGATTGACATTGTTAAACGAAGACCTCACACGAGACATTCATTTTTTTTTGTATTTGTTAAGAAACAGAAATTGTTTATTATTTATATACCAACAATACTGTTGTAATCACATCCATATACACAACTTGAAGAGATCATAAATGAATAAATGAAAATTTTTTTATACTTGGAGAATTGGAAAAATTAAAAATATTTTACCAACATTTCTGTGTACCAAAAACAAACCTCAACTCACAGAAACCAGCGGGTGATTAATGTTTCATTTACCATACACTAGAATATGACTGTGGTCTGGTGGTGTACTGGCATATATATGAAAGACGAAAATAAATATTTGTTTACATTTTTTTGTATTCTTTCACTTAAGACAAGATTTAAATAATTTATTTTCGTTTTAAAACTAATTAAAATTAAACAAAATTTTTATTTTTGAGGTATGGATTTTAACAAATTTGTTAAAATTAATCAAATGGGAAAGCAAAATGTTTAAAACTTATCTTATGTGGTGTATAATTAATCGATTATCATTCTTTGCCTGTATATCGGGGTTTGTAGGTACTTGTTCCATGTGGAATGTGATTTTTCGGCTAGACTAATTGGTACACTTATAGATTCTAATGTTTTTGCGTAAAAAGTTTAGAGGTGAAAAGTTTAAATGAAAAAACACGATCAAGTGCAAAATGAACTCGTGAGAAATTTTTGTTTTGAATTTGGCAAATTGCTTTATAGAACAGAAATAGCATATTGAGACAGAAATAAGGTGCTTTCAAAAATCTGAGTTGAATCATTCATGAATTTATTCAGAAATAAAACTGCGGAATTAAATTTATCGTTCATAACTGTTAGACTAGTATTCATTATAATAAAGCTTAATATTATTAATCGTTCGAGGGAAATGACTGGTATACAACGGGAACTCAAATTGTGGTTTAGGTTTCGGCATAAGGTTTTTGGTGAGACGTTAAATTTAGAGCCAAATGAAATTTGGCCGAGCCAACAAAGTTAAAAATGTGTGATCTCAAAACAGTGGTACCAGTGGTTGTTTCTTTTTTTGCTATTTCATGTTTGCGTTAAATGATTTTTTAGCTCTTTATGAAAATAGAAATGTAATGTAGCGTATTTACAACAACAATTTGTTTCATTTTATGTACTATTTACCTAGTAAAAAACAAAATATTTTAAAAAAATTTAAATAACGATCAGGTAAGCGAAAGATGCGGAAAAATAATTAAAATTTTATATGTTTAATTAATATATTTCTTAATTAAATTATTTGATTTATTAATCAACTTAATATTTAAGGAAGATTATAGTATTTTTTCGGGCTTAAGTAGTTATTAAATAAACCTCTTTTTCTGGTATATAGCCCTTTTTATTTATTTATATTTTTATTTTACTACGTTTCGAACAAAATTTATGTTCATCATCAGGTAATATATGTAATGTATGTATGATACTAAAAATATGGTAAGTAAAAGTTAGCACAAAAAACAGAAAACTTACAATAATAAATTAATAAAATAATTAATTAAATTAATTTAAAAAATATTTAAAAGAAATACAAAAAATAATTTTATAACACTATACTGTCACTCAATAGAGGAAAAAATGAAAACAAGAAATACTATTTTTGTAAACATTTAAAGAAAAGCAGTATAGATTTAATAAGGCAAAAACATGTAGAAAAAATAATAAATATAATGAAAGTGTTAGCCCAAAAAATTAGTTTTTTATGAGATTTTGAACAGAAATTGCCAAATTAAAATTTAATTTGTCATGATAAACTCTTACAAAAGTGAAAAATACAATAAAATGTCAATTTTTACAAAAAATTGTTGTAAAAATCTTGTAGATATGCACAATCACTCTGTTTATTTAGACTTGTTGGATTTGTCTTGATGTGCATCATCTCCAAAACTCTCCTAGTGTTTAATTTATTTTCTTTTTCGATTACCTGAACGTTGTCTAAATAAATATTGTGTTGGGTATCATAAAGATGTCTTGATAAGGCACTAATTCCATCACGATGAACAGTTTTTTGTTGTAATTTTTTAGCATCCCGTTTATGTTGACAAAATCTTTCACTTAAACGTTGCTGCGTATGCCCAATGTAAATTTTGTCACATTCACAAACAATCTTATAAACTACATTTGTATTATCACCTAAAATTGTACGATCTTTGAGGTTTCAAAATATTCGCGTTTTTAGACTATTATGTCCTTTACCCACTATTTTAAAATTGTATTTATTAAGACAAAAACTTATTTTTTCATAAAGAAACTTTACATATGGAATTGATATATACTTAAAATTATTATTGGCCACTATTGGAACATTTTCGACAGATTGGCTGTTATTAGAAAATTTGTACTGATAAGAATTTAATATTGGATTCAAAAATGAATTTGGATAATTATTTTTTAAAAGAGTTGTTTTAAGACGCCGAAAATTATTTTTGTGGAAAACAGGGTCAGATAATTGAATTATTTTTTGAGATAATAATTTAACAGTATTGCGTTTATACGAAATAGGTAAATGAGAATCAAAATTAAGGTATCTGCCAGACCAAGTCGATTTGTGAAACCAATCTGTCGAAAGTGAACCATCCGCATTATGAATAACTATTACATCTAAAAATGGTAATCTTTTATTTGACTCCAACTCCATAGTAAACTTTATATGGTTATTAAACGAATTAAATTTTTGAATAAAAACATCAATTTTTTCTAGGGGAATTGCTGTGAAGATGTCATCTACAAACCGATAGAAAAAAGATGGCTGGAAATCGAGTGAGTTAAGTACATTTGATTCAACATATTCCATCACGAGATCGGCAATTGCAGGACTTGTAGGTGAACCCATCGGTGAACCAAATAATTGCTTATAAATTTGATCATTAAACGAAAACTCGCAATTATTTAGAGCTAAATCCATAGCAGAAATGTATTGTGTTTTGCTTAATTTCGTATATGAATTTTTTTGAATTTCTAACCATCTTTCATCTAAAAGTTGCAACGCCAAAATACTGTCAATATTTGTAAATAAAGAAACTACGTCTAGAGATAAAATGATATAGCCACTTGGCAAAATAATATTTTTAATTTTTTCTTTAAAATCTAAAGAGTTTTTTATAAAAGTTGAAGATTTTTCAACCGTTTTATTCAAAATTTGTGAAAGAAAAGACGAAAGATTATATAATGTGGTTCCAATAGAACTTACAATGGGCCTTAAAGGTGTATTTAGTTTATGTATTTTAGGCAAACCATACATTTTTGCTAAAACGCCATTATAACATCTTAGATGTTTTCCTTCACTTATTGTAATATTGTTATTTTTTTGCCTAAAAGTGACCATTTCTTCAATTTATTCTGAATAGAAGAATTAGTGTCTTTATTGATTTCTCGATATGTATTATTATCTTTGAGTAAATCTAACATTTTATTCAGATAATCTCTTTTATTTACCAAAACAGTAGTAAAACCTTTATCAGCTCTTGTAACTAAAATTTCAGGATGGTCTTTTAAAAATTGTTTTGTGGACAAAACATCTTTGACATATTCTTTTTCATCATTAGACAACAACTTTTTGTGATTTGAATGAATTTTAAAATTAGTTAAAATGTTAACTAATTCAGTTCGAATTTGTGGCTTATCAAGATTTATGTCTGTATTTTCTAAAAGTGCACCTTCAACATTCGCAATAATCTGTTTATAAGGTATATATTTTGCGGATGTTGGAGGGCAAAACTTTTCACCCAGTTCTAAAATATTTATAACTTTATCCGGTATTTGGTAATTAGTTAAATTTACCAACAATTTATTGTTATTAACTTGATTAACATTATTCATGTTAGACTCAACATTGGGAAACACTATCATGTTTGTATTTGATTGTAAAATATTATTAAATTTTCTAATATGCAAAGCCTTAATTAAATCATACCTGAATTTATAACTGTTTTCTAATTTTGTTGAAAAATTCCGAAAATAATATGGTGAGATGACGTTTCTAATCCATTCAATTTTTTGTGTAATTGTCCTGGTTAATTTTTTAATTAACAAAAAAGTTTCTGCAATTTCTTGGTTCATAATTCCGAAAATAAATTTTAATTCTAAACGGTTAAACACAGCAGAATTTATATTGTAAATATTCTTAAATTTTCTGTTTTTTGGAAACACTCGTTCTTTTCGGCATTTTATTAAAAATGATTTTTTGTTAAACGCTTTCGCCAAGAAAGAATATTTCAGGAAGAATATTTCAGAGGATGAATACAAAATAATAAATGAAATGAATAAAAACGGAAGAGAAATGCTGTGACAACTGAAGCAGCCGGTCTATAAAAACAATACAATAAAACATGGTAAATGAACAGAAGTAGGAAACGCTTTATTGATTAGCACAAATGACCTGTAGGACGATGTGGAAGCGTATCACAGCCAAATTCAGCAGGGCAAAATCTTCTTTGCAGTTGAGAAGTGGCAGCTGCTACAAAGAAGTAAACCCAAAAATTAAAGATTTTTGAAAAGAAATGGTCTTTTTCGAGAGCGACGATGAAAATGAGCAAATATATTTAATGATATTTTTTATTTAGTGAAACAAAATATTTGCATTATACAATTATTTAACATTTAATAAATTTTGAATTACAAATAGAAATTTATAAATTTTTTGTGTACATATTTTAAATTTTGTAAGGAATTTTTTTTATACCCCAACTATGGCTGTCAACTGTCTGGGTAATAAGATTATTTAATATAACCCTCTCTTAATATTTACAGAAATGAAAGTAGCTTTATAGCACGTTCATCATTGCATATTGAGTTGACGTATGTCACAATTGGGTCACTCAACATCTGAACCGCTGCCATCAACGTCACGAGTAATAAATATTGAACATCAATAATTTGATTCTATAGTATATGAACTTTCGGACGAGGATTTTGATGATCCAATAGTAGCACCACCACAAAAAAAAATCTACTTCTCCATTCAACTCTACAGTAGATAATCTGGTGAGACGATTGGAAAAGCACTATAAATTAGGGGAAAAACTGGCATTTCACCCTTAAGTAAAATTAGTCTTGGACTAATTTATGCCATGAATGTGGAATCCGAAAAGCTAAGTAGGACTAAATCTCAGCAGCAGAAGCTTCGCAAATACAATCCCGCTATCACTATGTTTATAATAACAGTTGATGTTATCTTGATAAAGACAATTGTTGTGATGATTCTGTCATGTTTTTTCTAACAAAAAAGAAACACGAAAAACTTCAAAAATACAATTTATAAATCAATATAAAATTTAATAACTTGAAAATTATGAAATTAATTAAATTCTACTAATTGAAAAATTAAAACAAATAGCATAAAACAAAATAAAAACCAACTCGAAATTAAATACACACTGGGTAACACTGTCAAACTGTCAATTAAGAAGGCGCAAACAATTTTTTGATCGAAATATTAAATTAAATAAAATTAAAATATTAATTTAACTAAATATTTTTCGTGATTAAATTAAGTATCTGAGTATTAGTTACTATGCCGTACTATAAATCAGCAGAAAGTAATCCGAACTATCCGGAAAACCTAGAATGTGCTATTTGTGTAAATACTATTGATAAGAAGCAATCTGTTTTTGAAAGCTCGAATTGTGGAAAGTGTTTTCATCCAGCATGCAAAAAGATCTACGGCGAACATATTACTAGAGCAGCATCTAATAACAAATGGACTTGTTCCAATGAATGCAGTTCCAAAATCAGCGGGAAGAAGAATGATACGCCTGCGAATACATCCCACTAAACAGTATCAACCATTGCTAAGCTGGACGAAATTTCAAAATCATTCAATGAACAGTTTAAAGCCTTGCATCAAAGAATAGATGAAGTGTTCAAAAGTTAAGAATACTTATCATCGAAATTTGATAAAATTCAACAAGACATCACTGAGCTGAAAGGTATCAATAAAGAGCTGTCCAATGAAATGGAAATCCTGAAAAAAGTAACCGCTTGTTATCGTACGAAGTATATAACATGGAAGCTGCAATTGACAAAAGCTCACAAGCACATCTTCAAAATGATGTTGTACTGGCGGGGCTACCCGACAAGAATCAACCAGCAAAAGACATTGTTAACAGAATGCTCAAAAAGTATAATTTGGAAGACATCGAGCACAATATTAAAACAACCCAATACATCAGTCAGCAGGTAAAGGGATCACTAAATAACAAAGAGAATCATGCTAACAATCGGAATGACTATAGCATCCTCATCACATTCACAAATTGTTGTGCAAAGCAAGCATTGTATCGTGAGAAGCGCAAAAACAAGTATCTGGCGGCTGGTGAAATTGGATACACTATACGGAAGCTGTAAAGGATAAACCAATATTTATTCGACATCACTTAGCACCATTCCAAAAGTTTTTGTATCATGAGGCAGTTCAACTTAAAAAACAACACAACTGGAAGTACCTATGGGTAAACGACACAAATATATTTTTTCGTAAATCGGATGGGACAAAAGTCTACCAGGTCCAGTCACGAGACGATATTGCCAAGATTAAGAATATCATTGCATCAGAAATCACACGCACTAGTGGGCCATCATCGTAATAAATTAATATTCACACATTTCATTATTAAAACAAATTCAATTTTTATTTTAAATTCAGATTTTATTTTCACTGAAATACACAATTGTTTCGGTACTTGCATCACATTTAAACAGCTTTCGCGATTCCGGGACTTTTTTGTTTATTATTATTATTATTACATCCAGTTGATCGCATCAATTTTTCGGTCGCACACAAATTTCCTAAAAATTATTGATAAAACACATTCGATATACATTTTTGTTTGGATTTATAAACATAACATAATAATTTATTACCTTTTGTATTGTATAACACAAATTATTCCCGTCTGGTTCACAAATATTTTGATTTTTAAAGTTTGTTTACTTTTCTTTTATGGGTAGTGATTTAAATGTACACAACTGCATCTCGCAAAACGTCACTCATAATTTATTTCATAATGGTGTTAGTAATAATGGTAATGCAGATCTCAGGGTAGCGTACCTGAATGTTACAAGTTTGAGAAACAAATTAGCTGATGTAGAAATTATAGCACTCCAACACAATGCTGACATTATAGTTATTACAGAAACCTGGCTAACAGATAATTTAGTTAATTTCTATAATATACAGGGATTTAATTCTTATTTTTCCAACCGTTCAGATGAATACGGAGGGTATGCCATCTTTATTAGATGGATCAACTATCCCATCGGTGTTACTCTACCAGCGTGATCATGATTATTCGCAGTTTCTAGGCGTTAAATTATTTCTAAACTGTATAAATATATTTGCATTTTACCGATCGCAAAAAAACACTCAAGCTACATTTATGGTGTTATTAGAAAATTTGTTAGCTTCTCATACGAAGTCACTAGTGTTTGGAGACGCAAATATTAATTTGATTAATGAAGATGAATCAGAAGTCATTAATTATAGAACTATTATGGATACTCAAGGTTTTGTAATTCTGAATTCAATTGATAGAAAATTTGCAACTAGGGTGCAAAACGGAATTGCAACGGTAATTGATCACTGTATTACGGATTTGGTTAATTTTAATTACCATCTAACGTACAAAGACTCCAACCTTACTGACCATCGAATTATCAAAACCGAAATAAGTAAGATACGTATTAGAAAGTCGGTAGAGAACGCAACTTACAATATCTTGAATTTTCAATCATTTAGTAGCGATATGAGTTGGAAAGAGGTACTCAAATTGACGAATCTCGAAAATTTCATAACTGAATTAGGGAAGTTAGTTACGCGACATAGCCACATTATAACAAAAAAAGCAAAGGTAATGAATTCGTGGACGTCAGCAGATATTTTGGAAAATATTAAAAAAAGAAGCAAACTGTGGATATTGGCAAAGAGGTTTCCAGAAAATGACTATTTGCGAGTACGATATGAAGAAGTAGTTCGATTAGTTAAGAATCAAATAAAACTGGCCAAAAAGCTCCATTATGGACATTTGATAGAATCAATTATAGACAATAACAACACTACTCTTCTTTGGCAGCAATTTAGGAAAATAATTTTCAACAAGGATTGCAGCAATAAAAAAATATTTATTCAGAATGAACTTGGTGCTTTAGTTAGTGATACGGTAGCTGCGAACTTATTCAATAAACACTTTAATACAGTAGCCCAAAAATTAATGAGTGGAATGGGTGTTCTTCGCCCTGAAAATTTTGCTAGTATATAAATTATGATATTCGCAGTCCTTTTAGCCTTGAACCTATTGAAGTATCCGAGCTAATAACAACTATTAACATTTTAAAAACAAGAGCGACTAACGGTTTGGATGGAATTTCGACAAAAGTTCTTAAATATTTCGTTGGAAAATGTGACGAATTTGTTACCAAATTCTTAAATAGTTATTTAGAATCAGGTGAATTTCCCACTTGTCTCAAAACAGCCAAAATTGTCCCCGTATTTAAAGACGGAAGTGAACTCAATCTTGAAAGTTACAGGCCAATGTCAATTCTACCAGTTTTCTCCAAGGTATTTGAGAAATTAATTCTAAGAAGACTTGAAAATTTTCTGGTTAGCAATCAAATATTAAACCAGTATCAGTTTGGATTTCAAAAAAAATCAAGTACTTTATCAGCATGCTCTAATCTAACTCATTTAATTACAAAAAACTTAGATCTTAGAAAGAAATGTGCTTGGCTGTTTCTAGATTTCAAAAAAGCTTTTGATTGTGTTAATCATGAAGTACTGCTACTGAAATTGGAAAAACTGCAATTTAACCCGACGCAATTGAAACTATTTGAAAACTATATACATGGTAGGAAACAGAAGGTGGTTGTTAATGGAACTGTAAGTGATGAATTAACAATGTTGTGCGGCGTTCCATAAGGATCTATTTTGGGACCTTGCCTATTTAAAATTTATATTAACGACATTTTTGATTTGCCATTAAAAGGTACCTTGCAACTTTTTGCAGACGATAGTGTTATATTTTATGCAGCGGACTCAAGACATAGTCTATTTTCAATGATTAATAACGATCTGATCTTAATCGATACTTGGTTAAATTTAAATCGTCTGATGCTCAATGCCGAAAAAACAAAATATTTAATATTTGGTAATCAAGACTTAGATAACAATCTTCAAGTCCTGTATAAAAACACAAAAATTGATAAAGTGACTAAATATTGTAATCTTGGATTGACAATCGATAACATGTTAAATTGGCAGAATCATGTAGATTGGATCAAAAAATCGATAAGTCCTTACGTGTTTGTTATTAAACGAATAAGGAACTTTTTAACTCGAGAACATTTTGCAACTGATATATAATGCGTATATTAACTCCAGATTATTATACTTAAACCCTTTTTGGAGTGGAGTAGCAAAATTTAAACTGAATGAATTAGAAATTATCCGCAAGAGGGCTTTAAAGTTAATTAAGGGTGTACCAATTCGGTTCCTTGCCATTTATGAACAATTTAGAATTGATATTGTATGTGTATAAGATTTTAAACAATTTAATTGTACATAATCTAATCATTGTGAAAGCAGGGGACACATATTGCTATAACTTACGAAATGCGTCGTTATTGATAAGAAAATTTCTCGCTCGAGAGACCTGTACAAGAAGTAACTTATTATATAGAGGAATTCCGTTATATAACAAGCTTCCTACCGAAATTCAAAATATTAGAACCTTAAAAAATTTCAAAGCACAAACAAAAATGTTTATGAATTTAAATAAAAATATGTTCAATGAAACTGTATAGCGCAGAATTTGAATTCAATATTTTAGTATACTTCAATTAATGCACTATACTATAGTAAAATTTGTTTAATTTATTTATCTATTTAAATTTTATTTGTGATATTTAGTCCGAACTAAAAACAGTTTGATTTATATAAATGTAAAATTAAAAAGTAGTTGCATAAAACTCTTTGGGTTACAGCAACTTAAAAAAACAAGAAATGTTTTGTATAAAAAGTGTAATGTTCATTATAATTGTAAATTAATAAAGAAAAAAAAATATGGCTCCGATAATATTTGTTGTTGGTTGAATGATGTTTTATGAAATGAAATGTCATAAATGAGCAAAATAGCAAAAAAACATTTATGTTGGTACCACTGTTTTGAGATCACATATTTTTAACTTTGATGGCTCGGCTCGTCGAGTCGAGCAAATTTCATGCGGCCGCCTTGAAGCTTAATGCCTACATCACCACATTAAACAGCATAACAAATTAATTCTTAAAAAGAAAAATAAATCTGACATTATGACGGTTAGCGGCCTGTCTTTTCACAATTTTTAGTAAGAACCCCGTAACCCCTGTTTTTTAATGCTGCTCCTAATTGATTTAATTGATGTAACAGCCTTGTAAAACCGTATATCAATAAAGGATAAAAACGATCCAACTCCATTATATTTTAAATTCAAATCAAGTCGTTAATCCCGCCTCACGAATATTTTCCAGTAATTTCATGTACCGCACTATAAATATAACTCTTTCATATTCTCATTTCATATTATTATGTCCCAAAATAAAATTTTATTAAATTTTGCCAATTAAATTTTTATTCAATTGGAAATTTATCATCGTGTATTGTGATTCTGCTTTTATGACTGCCATTATATTCCAAATCATAATACGAATATGTAAAAGTGTGTAGTGCATTGCAATCAATATACTTTTATTGTTGAATATTCATTTAAATGAATTAAAATCGAATTGATGCGTAGTTTCAGTCAGTCATTTATGAATTGAAGGACCTAAAAAATAATGCAACAATCGTAATAACATTTAATAATCATATAAATATCTAATGTATAATGAAGATGTAGATGATTTGAAATGATGGGGTGCAGAACCCGACTCTGATTCGATTGAGGGTAATTTATTGTATCAAAAATAGAAAATCCGATTAAAAGGATTTTTATCCTTTTAGATATTCAGTGTAATTTTAGAATTTTGTGTATTTATAGAATATGCGGCGCGTTGATGTGAAATTAATCGAAATATGATTAAAAAGTTTTATTTATAATAATTTTTTCATCTCGTTTATGGATGAATTGTGTTGTAACGATTTATGATTTGATGAAGTAGTTTCAGTTTATAATCCGGTTAATTTCGGTAAATTTAAGGGGAATAATATATGAATACGGTTATCAATGAATACTTTTAATTTTGTTGTAATTATACCAATTTTTGTTTATGCACGGCTTCGTGGTAAAAATGTCGAGAAATACTGTAATATCTATTCCGTACACAAACAAAATACAACTAATTAAATTTCCACACATAATCTCAGCAAAACAAGACGAATAATTTTTTAATCTATTTTATTATAATTTTATTGTTGTCCGGACCGTACAATTTGTTCTACAATTTTTTCGAGGAAATAATTCTTTGTTAAATCCTTCCTTGCCACTCTCAGGTATCCGCTGGTCGCTTTATGATAGCTGATTTCGTTTCAATCGTAACAGTATGAACTAAACCATCTTTACCTGGATGAATTTTTTTTATTACTCTTAAAGCCCATTGCACTGGGCACTTCCTTTGGTTGCCATTGCAGACCCAATATTGTTACAGTGTCATCAGTCTCCAGCGTTTGTGGAGTAAGTTGCCGGTCTGTAATCGGGATACCCTCCAGAAATGTGTGGTTATTGGACGTCCATTTTCGTAAGTGCAACCCTGCATCGCCCAACATTTCCATTAAATTTTCTCGTAAAATTGTCGCTTCTGCTACCGTACTACAACCGGTTATTAAATCGTCAGAATAAAAATATCATTTTAAAATCATGGTTGCATTTTGACATTTTGTCTCATTGCCGTCAGTGATTTTTTCCATAACTCTCGTCGCCAGAAATTGAGCGGAGGCGGTACCATAAGTAAGCGTTTTAAGTCGGTATCGTTTGATCTCTTCCATCGGATTGCCCCGCCATAAGATTGTTTGGTACTTAGTGCCGTTTGCGTCTACTAGTATCTGGCGGTACATCTTCTCTACATCTGCCGTATACTAACTACCTCGTGCTGATGAAAACGTACCAGAATATTATACAACGGTTGTTGTAAGGTTGGTCCAACCATTAGCGCATCATTGACCGAATTTTCTGTACTTGTATCTGCAGATGCGTCAAATACAACATGCAGCTTCGCGGTGGCGCTTGACGACTTTAGTATTCTATAATGTGGCAGGAAACATGTTGAAATCTCTGCCTCGCCATTGTTTATTTCTTCCACGTGATTCAGGCTCTTATACACGTCCATGGAATGATGATATAACTCACTAAATTGTTGATCCTTATTGAATTTTTTCTCCGTATAGAAAACATTATAGACGTATAGACGGTTTAATGCCATCTGCTAAGATCGACCCAACGGTGGTGTTGGCTGTTTAAATGATAACCGGACAATACATCGCCCTTCTTCATTCCGGGTTGTAGTATTGATGAATACTTCTTCACATGCCCTTTCTTCGTCGTTGTAATGATTTGGCATCAAAATTTCATGAGCGATTGATCGATATCAAGCTTGGTGAACATCGTCGAAATATTTGGACTGGAACCCATGTTTTGCGCTCTTCGTGCAATCACCCATCCAAATATGGTATTCTGGGCTATTGGTTGATCATTTCCATTTGACACCCTTTCATCGACTAGCATATGGAAAATATGTTCGGCCCCTATTAGGACATCGATTGAATTTGGTGCGTAAAACGATGGATCTGCCAACTTTAAGCTTTTTAGGTGGTCGTATCTGTTAATGGGTATCTTCGAACTTGGTATAAAACTGGTGATTTGTGGATCGACTAGTGCATTAATCTTCATCGTTTCGTTGTTATGTGCCGCTGACACGGTGACAGCTATGCAACCCTTCGAGGACCGGACATGAGTTTTGCCCAAACCATTGATTTTAAGGCTTATATTTTTCGGCGGTTTTCTAAGTTTTTTGGCCCATTCTTCTGTAATGAAGGACATTTGAGAGCCGCAGTCCAATAGCACGAGACAACGATGAAGATTATCGAACACATCCGTTAATGTAATAAGAGCGGTGGGCAATATTGATTACTCAACGTTTTCAGCTGTGTATGGCTTACTAGCAAAGTTAGATTGTATAATAACCAAAGTTATGCTATGATGGGTTGTGATTGTCCTGGTGGTGCTTCGATGGTAGTCACATGACGCGTTGCGGCTTGTCGGTTTGTGTAACTGTCAGTACTTAAATTGTGCAATAATGTATAATGTTTGCAGTGGCATTGCGTGCATCTTTTTCTTGACTTGCATTCATATACCACATGGGTGTCATTCGATCAGTTGAAACATGTATTTTTTTCTTTTACAAACGCAATTCGATTACTCAACGGCATTCCCTTGAACTTTGAAGACTCATAGAGGAAATGCTCGCTATTTACACACACTGGGCATGTAATCAATGACCGATAAATTTGAAATTTATCGAGCGGGACGAAAAATTATATAAAAGTTAATGAAATTCCTAGCCCAGAGTTCATTTTCGAGAACTTGCCACACAACGATTTTTTACTTATTCAGCTGAAATTTAGCAACTGGTTTATAGATTCGAAGATCATGTTGCCCTGATCCGTGACATTTTTAGTTTTGGCGAAATAATTTTTAATTTATCGAGCGGGATGAAAAGTTATATAAAAATCAATGAAATTCCCAGCCCAGAGTTCATTTTCGGGAACTTGCCACACAACGATTTTTTTCTAATTTTGCTGAAATTTACTTACGGGTGTATAGATTTGAAAATCATGTTGCCCTGATCCGTGGCATTTTTAGTTTTGGCGAAATAATTTTTAATTTATCGAGCGGGACAGAGTTCATTTTCGGGAACTTGCCACACAACGATTTTTTTCTAATTTTGCTGAAATTTACTTACGGGTGTAAAGATTTGAAAATCATGTTGCCCTGATCCGTGACATTCTTAGTTTTGGCGAAATAATTTTTAATTTATCGAGCGAGATGAAAAATTATATAAAAATCAATGAAATTCCCAGCCCAGAGTTCATTTTCGGGAACTTGCCACACAACGGTTTTTTTCTAATTTTGCTGAAATTTACTTACGGGTGTATAGGTTTGAAAATCATGTTGCCCTGATCCGTGACATTCTTAGTTTTGGCGAAATAATTTTTAATTTATCGAGCGGGATGAAAAGCTATATAAAAATCAATGAAATTCCCAGCCCAGAGTTCATTTTCGGGAACTTGCCACACAACGATTTTTTTCTAATTTTGCTGAAATTTACTTACGGGTGTATAGATTTGGAAATCATGTTGCCCTGATCCGCGACATTCTTAATTTTGGCGAAATAATTTTTAATTTATCGAGCGAGATGAAAAATTATATAAAAATCAATGAAATTCCCAGCCCAGAGTTCATTTTCGGGAACTTGCCACACAACGATTTTTTTCTAATTTTGCTGAAATTTACTTACGGGTGTAAAGATTTGAAAATCATGTTGCCCTGATCCGTGACCGTCTTAGTTTTGGCGAAATAATTTTTAATTTATCGAGCGAGATGAAAAATTATATAAAAATCAATGAAATTCCCAGCCCAGAGTTCATTTTCGGGAACTTGCCACACAACGATTTTTTTCTAATTTTGCTGAAATTTACTTACGGGTGTATAGATTTGAAAATCATGTTGCCCTGATCCGTGACATTCTAAGTTTTGGCGAAATAATTTTTAATTTATCGAGCGGGATGAAAAGTTATATAAAAATCAATGAAATTCCCAGCCCAGAGTTCATTTTCGGGAACTTGCCACACAACGATTTTTTTCTAATTTTGCTGAAATTTACTTACGGGTGTATAGATTTGGAAATCATGTTGCCCTGATCCGCGACATTCTTAATTTTGGCGAAATAATTTTTAATTTATCGAGCGAGATGAAAAATTATATAAAAATCAATGAAATTCACCAGCCCAGAGTTCATTTTCGGGAACTTGCCACACAACGATTTTTTTCTAATTTTGCTGAAATTTACTTACGGGTGTAAAGATTTGAAAATCATGTTGCCCTGATCCGTGACATTCTTAGTTTTGGCGAAATAATTTTTAATTTATCGAGCGGGATGAAAAGTTATATACAAATCAATGAAATTCCCAGCCCAGAGTTCATTTTCGAGAACTTGCCACACAACGATTTTTTACTTATTCAGCTGAAATTTAGCAACTGGTTTATAGATTTGAAAATCATGTTGCCCTGATCCGTGGCATTTTTAGTTTTGGCGAAATAATTTTTAATTTATCGAGCGGGACAGAGTTCATTTTCGGGAACTTGCCACACAACGATTTTTTTCTAATTTTGCTGAAATTTACTTACGGGTGTATAGATTTGGAAATCATGTTGCCCTGATCCGCGACATTCTTAATTTTGGCGAAATAATTTTTAATTTATCGAGCGAGATGAAAAATTATATACAAATCAATGAAATTCCCAGCCCATAGTTCATTTTCGGGAACTTGCCACACAACGATTTTTTTCTAATTTTGCTGAAATTTACTTACGGGTGTATAGATTTGAAAATCATATTGCCCTGATCCGCGACATTCTAAGTTTTGGCGAAATAATTTTTAATTTATCGAGCGGGATGAAAAGTTATATACAAATCAATGAAATTCCCAGCCCAGAGTTCATTTTCGAGAACTTGCCACACAACGATTTTTTTCTAACTTTGCTGAAATTTACTTACGGGTGTATAGATTTGAAAATCATGTTGCCCTGATCCGTGTCATTTTTAGTTTTGACGAAATAATTTTTAGTTTATCGAGCGGGACGAAAAGTTATATAAAAATCAATGAAATTCCCAGCCCAGAGTTCATTTTCGGGAACTTGCCACACAACGGTTTTTTTCTAATTTTGCTGAAATTTACTTACGGGTGTATAGGTTTGAAAATCATGTTGCCCTGATCCGTGACATTCTTAGTTTTGGCGAAATAATTTTTAATTTATCGAGCGGGATGAAAAATTATATAAAAATCAATGAAATTCACCAGCCCAGAGTTCATTTTCGGGAACTTGCCACACAACGGTTTTTTTCTAATTTTGCTGAAATTTACTTACGGGTGTATAGATTTGGAAATCATGTTGCCCTGATCCGCGACATTCTTAATTTTGGCGAAATAATTTTTAATTTATCGAGCGAGATGAAAAATTATATAAAAATCAATGAAATTCACCAGCCCAGAGTTCATTTTCGGGAACTTGCCACACAACGATTTTTTTCTAATTTTGCTGAAATTTACTTACGGGTGTAAAGATTTGAAAATCATGTTGCCCTGATCCGTGACATTCTTAGTTTTGGCGAAATAATTTTTAATTTATCGAGCGGGATGAAAAGTTATATACAAATCAATGAAATTCCCAGCCCAGAGTTCATTTTCGAGAACTTGCCACACAACGATTTTTTACTTATTCAGCTGAAATTTAGCAACTGGTTTATAGATTTGAAAATCATGTTGCCCTGATCCGTGGCATTTTTAGTTTTGGCGAAATAATTTTTAATTTATCGAGCGGGACAGAGTTCATTTTCGGAAACTTGCCACACAACGATTTTTTTCTAATTTTGCTGAAATTTACTTACGGGTGTATAGATTTGGAAATCATGTTGCCCTGATCCGCGACATTCTTAATTTTGGCGAAATAATTTTTAATTTATCGAGCGAGATGAAAAATTATATACAAATCAATGAAATTCCCAGCCCATAGTTCATTTTCGGGAACTTGCCACACAACGATTTTTTTCTAATTTTGCTGAAATTTACTTACGGGTGTATAGATTTGAAAATCATATTGCCCTGATCCGCGACATTCTAAGTTTTGGCGAAATAATTTTTAATTTATCGAGCGGGATGAAAAGTTATATACAAATCAATGAAATTCCCAGCCCAGAGTTCATTTTCGAGAACTTGCCACACAACATTTTTTTTCTAACTTTGCTGAAATTTACTTACGACTGTATAGATTTGAAAATCATGTTGCCCTGATCCGTGTCATTTTTAGTTTTGACGAAATAATTTTTAGTTTATCGAGCGGGACGAAAAGTTATATAAAAATCAATGAAATTCCCAGCCCAGAGTTCATTTTCGGGAACTTGCCACACAACGGTTTTTTTCTAATTTTGCTGAAATTTACTTACGGGTGTATAGATTTGGAAATCATGTTGCCCTGATCCGCGACATTCTTAATTTTGGCGAAATAATTTTTAATTTATCGAGCGAGATGAAAAATTATATAAAAATCAATGAAATTCACCAGCCCAGAGTTCATTTTCGGGAACTTGCCACACAACGATTTTTTTCTAATTTTGCTGAAATTTACTTACGGGTGTAAAGATTTGAAAATCATGTTGCCCTGATCCGTGACATTCTTAGTTTTGGCGAAATAATTTTTAATTTATCGAGCGGGATGAAAAGTTATATACAAATCAATGAAATTCCCAGCCCAGAGTTCATTTTCGAGAACTTGCCACACAACGATTTTTTTCTAACTTTGCTGAAATTTACTTACGGGTGTATAGATTTGAAAATCATGTTGCCCTGATCCGTGTCATTTTTAGTTTTGACGAAATAATTTTTAGTTTATCGAGCGGGACGAAAAGTTATATAAAAATCAATGAAATTCCCAGCCCAGAGTTCATTTTCGGGAACTTGCCACACAACGGTTTTTTTCTAATTTTGCTGAAATTTACTTACGGGTGTATAGGTTTGAAAATCATGTTGCCCTGATCCGTGACATTCTTAGTTTTGGCGAAATAATTTTTAATTTATCGAGCGGGATGAAAAGCTATATAAAAATCAATGAAATTCCCAGCCCAGAGTTCATTTTCGGGAACTTGCCACACAACGATTTTTTTCTAATTTTGCTGAAATTTACTTACGGGTGTATAGATTTGGAAATCATGTTGCCCTGATCCGCGACATTCTTAATTTTGGCGAAATAATTTTTAATTTATCGAGCGAGATGAAAAATTATATAAAAATCAATGAAATTCCCAGCCCAGAGTTCATTTTCGGGAACTTGCCACACAACGATTTTTTTCTAATTTTGCTGAAATTTACTTACGGGTGTAAAGATTTGAAAATCATGTTGCCCTGATCCGTGACCGTCTTAGTTTTGGCGAAATAATTTTTAATTTATCGAGCGAGATGAAAAATTATATAAAAATCAATGAAATTCCCAGCCCAGAGTTCATTTTCGGGAACTTGCCACACAACGGTTTTTTTCTAATTTTGCTGAAATTTACTTACGGGTGTATAGATTTGAAAATCATGTTGCCCTGATCCGTGACATTCTTAGTTTTGGCGAAATAATTTTTAATTTTTCGAGCGGGATGAAAAGTTATATAAAAATCAATGAAATTCCCAGCCCAGAGTTCATTTTCGGGAACTTGCCACACAACGAATTTTTTCTAATTTTGCTGAAATTTACTTACGGGTGTATAGATTTGAAAATCATGTTGCCCTGATCCGTGGCATTTTTTGTTTTGACGAAATAATTTTTAGTTTATCAAGCGGGACGAAAAGTTATATAAAAATCAATGAAATTCCCAGCCCAGAGTTCATTTTCGGGAACTTGCCACACAACGATTTTTTTCTAATTTTGCTGAAATTTACTTACGGGTGTATAGATTTGAAAATCATGTTGCCCTGATCCGTGACATTCTAAGTTTTGGCGAAATAATTTTTAATTTATCGAGCGAGATGAAAAATTATATAAAAATCAATGAAATTCCAAGCCCAGAGTTCATTTTCGGGAACTTGCCACACAACGGTTTTTTTCTAATTTTGCTGAAATTTACTAACGGGTGTATAGATTTGAAAATCATGTTGCCCTGATCCGTGACTATCTTAGTTTTGGCGAAATAATTTTTAATTTATCGAGCGGGATGAAAAGTTATATAAAAATCAATGAAATTCCCAGCCCAGAGTTCATTTTCAGGAACTTGCCACACAACGATTTTTTTCTAATTTTGCTGAAATTTACTTACGGGTGTAAAGATTTGAAAATCATGTTGCCCTGATCCGTGACATTCTTAGTTTTGGCGAAATAATTTTTAATTTATCGAGCGGGATGAAAAGCTATATAAAAATCAATGAAATTCCCAGCCCAGAGTTCATTTTCGGGAACTTGCCACACAACGATTTTTTTCTAATTTTGCTGAAATTTACTTACGGGTGTATAGATTTGGAAATCATGTTGCCCTGATCCGCGACATTCTTAATTTTGGCGAAATAATTTTTAATTTATCGAGCGAGATGAAAAATTATATAAAAATCAATGAAATTCCCAGCCCAGAGTTCATTTTCGGGAACTTGCCACACAACGATTTTTTTCTAATTTTGCTGAAATTTACTTACGGGTGTAAAGATTTGAAAATCATGTTGCCCTGATCCGTGACCGTCTTAGTTTTGGCGAAATAATTTTTAATTTATCGAGCGAGATGAAAAATTATATAAAAATCAATGAAATTCCCAGCCCAGAGTTCATTTTCGGGAACTTGCCACACAACGGTTTTTTTCTAATTTTGCTGAAATTTACTTACGGGTGTATAGATTTGAAAATCATGTTGCCCTGATCCGTGACATTCTTAGTTTTGGCGAAATAATTTTTGAATTTTTCGAGCGGGATGAAAAGTTATATAAAAATCAATGAAATTCCCAGCCCAGAGTTCATTTTCGGGAACTTGCCACACAACGAATTTTTTCTAATTTTGCTGAAATTTACTTACGGGTGTATAGATTTGAAAATCATGTTGCCCTGATCCGTGGCATTTTTTGTTTTGACGAAATAATTTTTAGTTTATCAAGCGGGACGAAAAGTTATATAAAAATCAATGAAATTCCCAGCCCAGAGTTCATTTTCGGGAACTTGCCACACAACGATTTTTTTCTAATTTTGCTGAAATTTACTTACGGGTGTATAGATTTGAAAATCATGTTGCCCTGATCCGTGACATTCTAAGTTTTGGCGAAATAATTTTTAATTTATCGAGCGAGATGAAAAATTATATAAAAATCAATGAAATTCCAAGCCCAGAGTTCATTTTCGGGAACTTGCCACACAACGGTTTTTTTCTAATTTTGCTGAAATTTACTAACGGGTGTATAGATTTGAAAATCATGTTGCCCTGATCCGTGACTATCTTAGTTTTGGCGAAATAATTTTTAATTTATCGAGCGAGATGAAAAATTATATAAAAATCAATGAAATTCCCAGCCCAGAGTTCATTTTCAGGAACTTGCCACACAACGATTTTTTTCTAATTTTGCTGAAATTTACTTACGGGTGTATAGATTTAAAAATCATGTTGCCCTGATCCGTGGCATTTTTGGTTTTGACGAAATAATTTTTAGTTTATCGAGCGGGACGAAAAGTTATATAAAAATCAATGAAATTCCCAGCCCATAGTTCATTTTCGGGAACTTGCCACACAACGATTTTTTTCTAATTTTGCTGAAATTTACTTACGGGTGTATAGATTTGAAAATCATATTGCCCTGATCCGTGACATTCTAAGTTTTGGCGAAATAATTTTTAATTTATCGAGCGAGATGAAAAATTATATAAAAATCAATGAAATTCCAAGCTCAGAGTTCATTTTCGGGAACTTGCCACACAACGGTTTTTTTCTAATTTTGCTGAAATTTACTTACGGGTGTATAGATTTGAAAATCATGTTGCCCTGATCCGTGTCATTTTTAGTTTTGACGAAATAATTTTTAGTTTATCGAGCGGGACGAAAAGTTATATAAAAATCAATGAAATTCCCAGCCCATAGTTCATTTTCGGGAACTTGCCACACAACGATTTTTTTCTAATTTTGCTGAAATTTACTTACGGGTGTATAGATTTGAAAATCATATTGCCCTGATCCGTGACATTCTAAGTTTTGGCGAAATAATTTTTAATTTATCGAGCGAGATGAAAAATTATATAAAAATCAATGAAATTCCCAGCCCAGAGTTCATTTTCGGGAACTTGCCACACAACGGTTTTTTTCTAATTTTGCTGAAATTTACTTACGGGTGTATAGATTTGAAAATCATGTTGCCCTGATCCGTGACATTCTTAGTTTTGGCGAAATAATTTTTAATTTTTCGAGCGGGATGAAAAGTTATATAAAAATCAATGAAATTCACCAGCCCAGAGTTCATTTTCGGGAACTTGCCACACAACGAATTTTTTCTAATTTTGCTGAAATTTACTTACGGGTGTATAGATTTGAAAATCATGTTGCCCTGATCCGTGGCATTTTTTGTTTTGACGAAATAATTTTTAGTTTATCAAGCGGGACGAAAAGTTATATAAAAATCAATGAAATTCCCAGCCCAGAGTTCATTTTCGGGAACTTGCCACACAACGATTTTTTTCTAATTTTGCTGAAATTTACTTACGGGTGTATAGATTTGAAAATCATGTTGCCCTGATCCGTGACATTCTAAGTTTTGGCGAAATAATTTTTAATTTATCGAGCGAGATGAAAAATTATATAAAAATCAATGAAATTCCAAGCCCAGAGTTCATTTTCGGGAACTTGCCACACAACGGTTTTTTTCTAATTTTGCTGAAATTTACTAACGGGTGTATAGATTTGAAAATCATGTTGCCCTGATCCGTGACTATCTTAGTTTTGGCGAAATAATTTTTAATTTATCGAGCGGGATGAAAAGTTATATAAAAATCAATGAAATTCCCAGCCCAGAGTTCATTTTCAGGAACTTGCCACACAACGATTTTTTTCTAATTTTGCTGAAATTTACTTACGGGTGTAAAGATTTGAAAATCATGTTGCTCTGATCCGTGACCGTCTTAGTTTTGGCGAAATAATTTTTAATTTATCGAGCGAGATGAAAAATTATATAAAAATCAATGAAATTCCCAGCCCAGAGTTCATTTTCGGGAACTTGCCACACAACGATTTTTTTCTAATTTTGCTGAAATTTACTTACGGGTGTATAGATTTGAAAATCATGTTGCCCTGGTCCGTGGCATTCTTAGTTTTGGCGAAATAATTTTTAATTTATCGAGCGGGATGAAAAGTTATATAAAAATCAATGAAATTCCCAGCCCAGAGTTCATTTTCGGGAACTTGCCACACAACGATTTTTTTCTAATTTTGCTGAAATTTACTTACGGGTGTATAGATTTGAAAATCATGTTGCCCTGATCCGTGGCATTTTTAGTTTTGACGAAATAATTTTTAGTTTATCGAGCGGGACGAAAAGTTATATAAAAATCAATGAAATTCCCAGCCCATAGTTCATTTTCGGGAACTTGCCACACAACGATTTATTTCTAATTTTGCTGAAATTTACTTACGGGTGTATAGATTTGAAAATCATATTGCCCTGATCCGTGACATTCTAAGTTTTGGCGAAATAATTTTTAATTTATCGAGCGAGATGAAAAATTATATAAAAATCAATGAAATTCCAAGCTCAGAGTTCATTTTCGGGAACTTGCCACACAACGGTTTTTTTCTAATTTTGCTGAAATTTACTTACGGGTGTATAGATTTGAAAATCATGTTGCCCTGATCCGTGACATTCTTAGTTTTGGCGAAATAATTTTTAATTTATCGAGCGGGATGAAAAGTTATATAAAAATAAATGAAATTCCCAGCCCAGAGTTCATTTTCGGGAACTTGCCACACAACGATTTTTTTCTTGTTTTGCTGAACTTTACTTACGCGTGTATAGATTTGAAAATCATGTTGCCCTGATCCGTGGCATTTTTAGTTTTGACGAAATAATTTTTAATTTATCGGTAGGTAGATAACATGCTTCTTACTGGTAGTCGCGATTCGGTCTTTCTCTTCATAACGCCTTTGTTCACTTCCACGGTATCTATTCTTTTTAATAAAAATTCCATAAATTGGTCGATCATTGGAAACTCTTTTTCTACTGAATCTTGTGCCAAGCTTGTCCTGGTATCATCATCGCATTTCTGAACCAGAAAATATATAAGCCACGGGTACCTTCTGCTTGTCCCCCTAGTGCCTTTAGACATCTCATAGTTTCCGCGGTTTGAATGTACAGCTTCCGAATGTTTGTGACATTTCCAATCATAAATGATGGCGATTTCGGTAAATTATCAATGAATTTGTTTACAATCAAACGTTTACAGTCGTATTTTGCGACTAGTTTTTGAAACGCCTCGATCTAATTGACATCGATAGATTTTATGTAGTAAATGGTTGTTAATGCTTCATCGCGTAAACAACCTTTTAAATGCAACATTTTTTGTACGGAAGGTATATTTGGATTCTCGTGGACACTTGCATCAAAAATGTCGTAAAATTGCTGCCATTCGGCGTATTTTCCTCCTTATGGTTGTATATTTAATTTCGGCAATTTAATCTGCGTGGAAGTCGGTTGTGAAATATTCATCGTATCGCTGTCTGTTGAATCATTAAGATTGACACCACCAGATATGCTTAATTTGCATATCCACGCATTAAGAATAGATTTTGTTAGATAATAGTTTTCTTCAAATTCTGAAAAA
Organism: Nephrotoma appendiculata; assembly: GCA_947310385.1. Taxonomy (NCBI): domain Eukaryota; kingdom Metazoa; phylum Arthropoda; class Insecta; order Diptera; family Tipulidae; genus Nephrotoma; species Nephrotoma appendiculata. The sequence continues at coordinate 281,647,797 of OX371223.1, forward strand.
TCGGCCTTCTCATCAGGTTTCAATTCGATCTCGTTGTGTATCTCTGGATGTTCTTGCAATACGCTGTTCAATCTTCTCACTAGATGTGCTTTCAATTGCTCAATATTCGTTTTGTCGTTTATCGTTTTAATATACGCTATATTAAAAAATGGCGGACGTAAAACACAAACGCCGTGTGTACGACTCGGAAATTGGTGAACGGAAAAAAACACAAATGCACGTGTCTACCGCGAATTTATATGCACTTTTACTTAATTACGCTCTCTCAACAATCTGGATATTGCACTTGATAACTCACCACCATGTGTTTCGTTTATAATGTCTCTTTGTAATTTTCGGTGATAAAGTTAAACGCCTTGTCTGGAAACTAAGTTCTGCTACCAATTTTTGTTTATGTGTTTATGCACGGCTTCGTGGTAAAAATGTCGAGAAATACTGTAATATCTATTCCGTACACAAACAAAATACAACTAATTAAATTACCACACACAATCTAACCAAAACAAGACGAATAATTTTTTAATCTATTTTATTATAATTTTATTGTTGTCCGGGCCGTACACTTTTTTCGAAATTTTTTTCGAGGAAATAATTCTTTGTTAAATCCTTTCTTGTCACTCTAAGGTTATCCAGTTGTCGTCTTCGGTGGATTCGTTAACAATGTACATTCTAAAAGTGCTCAGGTTTTCGTTCATATACTTGCCTTTAAAAACTGTAGTTGCATATACTTTCCGTAGTTTATTTGCTAATTGCAATATAAGTCTAATTATTCTTGAAATTATAAAAATCCAATTCAAAACACTGAATTTGAAAAATGGGTGAATTGATGGTTTTATTGCATCAAACTTGATTTGAGACCGGAGATCTAAAATCGATAACAAAAGTTTCCTGCACTTCTGCGCATGCAGATGATAATTTGATATTAAATAACTCGAACATTTAAAGGTAATAACGAGTTGATGAAATTTTACCAATTTGTAAATGGCTGGGCTTTATGCAGAATCATAATAAAATAAATTAAAAGCTGGACACATGTTTAGTGGTAATTTTAACTGGGTGAGCTTTAAATTTATTTGAAATAAAATAAGCCCTGATTTTTAACAAAAGTGTTCACTGTTAGGTAACACGACAAATTAAAAACATGGGATCCAGCAATTTACGAATTGGTGTAATTAGACCCAGTCGAAATTACCACTAAGCCAGCATTTAATTTAATTCACTTTGATGCTACAGAAAATATGCCTTAAATTTTGGCAAAGGTGTTCACTGTTTAGCGCTACTACTCAAATTCCCTTTCCCAAATTATTAACATGGGATCCAGCCATTTACGAATTGGTTCAACTTCAACCAGTCCCATATATGCTTTAAACATTCGAATTATGTGAAATCAATTTTTATTTATGATTACTGCTAACTTCAATAACATGTAATTTTCAGTTAATATCATCAGAATTTCGTACTACCACTTGGAACAAAATAATGGAAAACTTTTTGCTGCTCAAATTTTATAAAGAAACATTACACTGGTGTTTTTCTCGAAAAGTGATTGAAATAAAGAAACAAGGGCTTTAAAAGAAATAGAAGCTCGAGGAACTAAACAGATTCAACTATTTAAATTATTTAATTATTATTTGGTTGCGAAATTTGTTTTTTGGTAACAATTAGAAACTGAATAACCTAACTGAATAACACCTGAATAATAGTGAATAACCAACTAATGCAATTTTTGAAGCCCAGTAATTATCTAGCCAGGGGTACCCCAGCAGCAAATTAAATTTCGGAAAATGTTGACAAGAAACAGATTTTAACTTGAATATTTCTGAAAATATGAAAGCATTTCATTCAGTATGAAATTTAAAACATAGTTAAAAACAGAATCTTAATCTAACTTTAAAGTGTCATTAACAATTTTTAAAAGCTGTGGACCAATTTTGTTATGTTTAACCCTAACAGTGCACCAAAACCTCCAAACTAATGCAAAAACGATCAATTCAATGTCGTGTAGAGCCTACGCTATTTGGTCTATCGATATCATAGGGTCACTTTTCAGGATGATAAAGGCAATAATGTAACATTATCATAATGGTCACTATCGTGACTTGTTAATTAAAGTCTATAATAAGAGAGGAATTAAGAAACTAACACAAAGCTTAATAAAGACATTTTTATTAATCACTTGTTTTTTGTTTCGCAGTTATTTTGAATAATTTTCAAAAAGTTTAAAAAATCACTCGATCGATTTCGACTTGTTAGGTCATCATCAGGAGTATCTACTGATTTGTGTTAGTAAAAAATTTTGTTATATAGTAGAAAAAAGCAAAATATAAATAAAAGAAGGAGGGCAAAAAAATAAAAAATAAGCAATTTTTTTGCCCTCCTTCTTTTATTTATATTTTGCTTTTTTCTACTATATAACAAAATTTTTTACTAACACAAATCAGTAGATACTCCTGATGATGACCTAACAAGTCGAAATCGATCGAGTGATTTTTTAAACTTTTTGAAAATTATTCAAAATAACTGCGAAACAAAAAACAAGTGATTAATAAAAATGTCTTTATTAAGTATTAGTGTGTTTCGCCAAGTGCCTACGGCCAATAGCGTAAAAAGTATAACACAAAGCTATTGGAACAACAGAATATTACAATAGTCAAGTGTTCAGCCAGATGACATTAAAAGTCAAAGATGATTCACATGCGGGACTCGCCTTGTTTTCCAATTGTTTTTTATGTGACGATTTTTCATAGTCATCGGTTGATGACAAAATTCTTGGTCGCAATTGATTTTGATGTCGTCTCCAAATACCATAGTTTGGGCCAACAAATTACATTTTCCTCCCCCCAACGATTTAACGATGTAAGCTTTTCTCCATTTTTGTGGACTTCTCGTTGAAAAATCTTTAGCGTAAACTTTGTGATCGACGTTATATTTGGTCGATATGGAGCAATGTTCTCTTCGGTGGAAATATGGATTCATTGATGACCGTATACAATGCGAGGCTTTCAACCGTGTAACAGTTCCGTGGGTGATTTGCCTACATTTGTTAACGATGAAAACTTCAATAGTGCGTTGTCACCATTGGTGCCGTCATGACAAATTTTCTTCATAGCTGATATCAAATGCTGATGTCAAATGCTCGATGTTGGTCATACGACAGAATTCAGCGAATTCTGTAGACATAAATTGAGTACTATTATTACTTACAATATGGTCGATGGCAAACCTGCGATTGCGAAGATTTGTTCTAACGCCCGAATTGTAAGCGATGATTTTGTTTTCGTCATTGGTATTGGCCATTCAGAAAATTCTTTGTTCGATGATGATGCGTTAAGTTGACAGTGGGTGACACATGTTTATCCTTGTAGGCTAGAGGGAACGACAATTCGGATATTTTCTGTCTCTAAGAAAAGGATATCATTAAACTTGTTCAATCCATGACGATGCATAAAATATATACTGAGTACGACGATTCAGAGACATTTAATTTTTCCGGCCACCCATTTATTACGTAGGACTTCATTTTACGAAGTATAAAGTCAGAGCGAGTGGGTGCTTGTACATTATTATCAATTGGATACTTGAGAATGCGATCTTTGTAAATTACAATGACTGGAAAAAAGGCCTCTTCGCTTTTGAAAAAAAATTTGATCCTGTTCACAAGTTAAACGTGATAGTGTACCGGCGCTGCCGTGGTATTTCGTAGATTTATACGTTATTGTGTAGCTCATTAGAGTTTAGACGGTTGATTGAGTGAATCGGTTGAATCGGCTGAATTTTTTGCATGGGGTTAAAGAATAAGGCTTATGGTCGGTAATCAATTCGAATTTGCCACCTTGCAGGTATTTCTTTGCAGTGTTTGCCAAGCAAACGCGATTAAGTGTTCAGTCCCGTCAGGGTAACGATGAGAAAAACGGCACCGATACCGTATACGATGCGGAAATTAGCCAGCATGTATTAGCGATGATTAAAATTGCACGTTCTGTCTACGTAGTTTATTAAACGGTGAACCAAATAGTTCATTTTACTAATAAAAGATTCCACTTATTTCACGTTTCTCGGTCGTCGTAGATTTTTTATCGCTTCGACATTGGACAAATTTCGTTTTTGTCTATGATATGACCCAATTATTGGATTTCATGCTTCACAAATTCGCGTTTGTTTAGTAGTAGTTTGAATCTGTTGGATTCTAATCGTGATAATAATTGTTCAACATTCTTCAAATGTTCTTCAGTATTAGTGCCAGATATAACGAGATCGTCTAAATATACTGCACAAAAATTTTAATCAGCTGTGATTTGTTCTATCAGTCTTTGAAAAATGTTTGATGCACTAGATATTCCGAAAGGCATGGGTTGATATTCGTATAATCCGAACGGAGTATTTATTAAAAGGGATTTGTTGGATTCAACAGTAAGTTCGAATTATGGATAGGCATTTTTCAAATTCACTTTTGTAAAAATTAACCAACTTGTAATTTGTAAAATAGCTCTTCCATTCGAGGGTTTGGTTGACGATCCATATCGACTTGTAAGTTGACCGTCACTTTATAATCGACCCAAACTCGTACTACTCCATAAGATTTCATCACTGGTACGATTGGAGAAGCCCATGGTGATGTTTGCATTGGTTTTAAAACGTTTTGCGAAACCAATGGTTGCAATTCATTTTTACCGCTATTCTTATAGCGATTGATTGATTGGAATGTGCGACCAAACCTAAGTAAGATTCCCGGTTGACGCCGGGCCCATCCGCACGCTCTTTTACATATAACAAGATGGAGGGATAGGAAAGGTTTATTAATTATTATGGAAATTGACCCGGTTTCAGACACCTAAGTAGTCAATAGTTAGTAAATTGTTAGTTGAAATGTAATATAAGAAGGTTAGCACAAGACAACACAATTATTTTTGATTTTTTTATATAAATATTCAGCAATCAGCACTGTAAAAAAATGTATAATTAATTAAATTACAGTAAATTTCATGAAATAAAATGTCATTATTATGAGTCAAATAATACTTGAATACAATAAATGTAATGTTCTGATTAGTATTAACTAAATTCAAAAACCCTCACAGTCTCCCGAAAAAACCTAGAAAAAAGAAATGCCACGATCCTTGGAAAACTATCTAAGTACAGCAATATTTAACTGCATTTCAAATTTACTCTGTAGCTTCCAAGCTAACTGTAATTTCAAAAAGTCAAATATCCTCTGAAATATCAATTTTATTAGCAACCAGATAGCCATTATGATTCCTCCCTTGTCTGCTCTTCTGACTTGTAAATTAAAATTTTGTTTTTAATTAGAAAGTATGCTGGCTTCAAATAACTTCTGTAATCAAAAATCTTCATTAGGACAAAATAAATTAGCTTAATCAGGAACTGCAATTAATAATAAACACCTGATAAATCTCGATAACTCTAAATTGCTCAACAAATTAAAACATTAAAAAAATAATATTTTAATACTAAAATTCTGAATAATTGGATGAAGGAATATTAGCAAATTAGTTAATCTCTGAAATCAAACTGTGGAAAGAATCATTTTTATAAATAATGATAATAAAGTGTATCAAGAAAAACATATAATGTTTATCCAAGAGTACTCGATTCACGCTTTTCTAGAATCAAAAATCAAACTCACTATGCGGCACATAAAGTTATTTTCGGAACGATCCCAATAGTCGAATCTTCTCCCTGTGAAACCTCTACTATTTACCAAGCGATCTTCCGCTAACATCACTAATAGACAACATTTATGACAAAGCCGTGATGAAACCATGACAGATTATAAACGTATCGTGGTAAATCTTATAGCTCAAAAATTTCAGCGTACGACTGATCATCCTAAATTTCAAAAATGATTCCACTCGCGCTAAATTGACGCTAAACTTCAACAAAAACATCTATAATATTCATTAAAAAGACTAATTTAGATATGTATATCTAAACCTCAGACAAGGGTTCTGTGTAAAACTGCAAATTTGCCTTCTTATATTAATAATTGATAAATACATCAACTCCCAAACAAAACAATTTAAAATGACCAAAAATAGCTTAGAAATATAGGTAACAATAGAGCCTAATATTATATGAATACAACCATCCGTTTAAGCTGAGAAACATAATGTTGAATGAACTTGCACCACAAACCGCAGACATCGACCTACTACTACTCATAGAGAACCCATTTAAAGTACTCTAATATGAAAGAAAAACACAAAAAATAAACAACAAGTAAACAATTTATTTATTTATCCTCGTCGCCACTGTGTATATTGATCTAAGATCTAAGATTCGATCGTTGTTTTTCGTGTCCACAAAAAGCAAATATATAATAAATATATTATAATTAGCTATATACCCTACTGGAAGGCAATCGACGAGCTCAACGATGGGCCCATCATGAATCCCTCAACGAAGTCTCAATGAACTTTATTCCGTGCCCGGAACCAAAGTTATTTATATATCCAATGAAATCCTTTGTGATCCAACGAATGATCCTCATAACGCATTGACGAACTCATCAACGACCCCTGTAAAGAAGTCACTGAAACAGTAATAAGGCAGTTGCTACGAAAATTCATGCAAGCAGTGTAATATAATCCATTAAGGGGCATTTTGAATGATACCTTATGTTCAATATTTTATGTTTCAACCACAAAACAAAAGACGTCTTCATTTTTGCAAGTCACTTTCAGTCCAGGTACACACATTGAACTAGCTCCATTGCACGTTCCTATTATCAAGAAAACATCCAACAATCAATCTAAAGATAAGGAAATAAAATATGCGTCCCTAATCACTTCCAAAACCCTTACCAGAATGAAATGCCTACACAAGTTCAAAAAATTAAATTCGATTGCAACTGGATATCACCATTAGAAAAGTAATGATAGCCTCTCCAATAACGACCTTCATGAACATGTTAGTTATTTTTTGAACTTGTCGCCTTCTATAGCACAGTAAGTAGAGCGCTTGCTATGTAATTCGGGGGTCCCGGTTTCGATTCCTGGTGGTGACAAAAAAGTTACGACTGGGCGTTTTTAATGTGTTATGTGTTACATTGTGTATTGTCTTATATATCTCAAGCCATAGTTATCGGCTTTTCTCCATAAATATATGTCTATTCAGTAGAACGCCCAATACACAACTTCAACTTCTCACGGAGAGAAAGATAATCGCAACACACCTTCTGTTCAGAATTTCATCAAGAAGCCCACCCATGCTGTCGTCATCAATTGCCCGACCTACAAAAAATTTGGACACATACAATCAAATAAAATTTGATGGCTTTTCAATAACAAATCAAAAATCCATGCAATACGTCTGTGAGAGCTCCCGCGCCACTGTGTTCGAGCCCCGATGAACATTTTCCGATAGGGTAATACAAAATGAAATAAATAAAATAAAATGAAAATAAAACTGCCCTGATCTCGTACATTGTTTCTTCTGATACCTATCGATACTCACACATAGCAGAGCAACTATAACCACATTTTCGTGGGTATCGAAATGTAAATCTCATTGTACACCTCCAATGCTAATCTCCATGTTAATATAATACATATAGCTACTTATGAGTAAATTCATATATAAAACAAAACATAGGATTCAAACAAAATTACCAAAACCCAAGTATAACAAAATGGAACTCATTTTGCCAGTTCCAACTTTCGTTACATTTTTGAGATATTTCATGGAATACATGGAACTCGCATAATATCCAGTTCGTTGAGTTACGGGTTTTTGTTCCACAATTCATAGTAAAACTTGTAATAAAATGGAACTTGACCGTGGAACTTAGTTCCAACAATTATTCCATAAAAGTCGAAATAAGTTGGAAGTAGTGATACTTGGGAAGCAGACAAAAATAAAAAATAATCGTCGAGCAAAAACAACAACAAAAATTGTTAGCCAGTGTGATAAAACAAAACAACAGAATTGAAACACCCTTTCTTGCGCAAACGATACTCGAATAACCTACTAGATGAGAATACTAGTACTCTGCCCCTCTATGAGTTATTAAATACAGTTATTATGATTATATACTTAAAATTTATTTGTAAAAGTATGTATTAATGTAATAAAATATGTGTTAAAACAATCAAAAAAATGAAAAACACTTATCTTGTGCATCTTTGGAATCAAAAAAGTCCTACATATTGAAGAATTACATACAAAATGTATAAGATACATTCAAGCAACGGTATCAAAATACATACATATAAACAAAAATTGTTATGTACATATCCTACACCATTGCAAGCGCACCATATACAAATTAATATAACTGTACAATACGTACAACTTTTCACTTTACTGATTAAATTCCACAAAATATTATTAATATTATTATTTATTTATTTATGGACACATATATATTAGTTAATTGTTTAGTTAATCAAAACACATTTAAATAAAAATTATTTATTTGTTTAGAGGAGAGACAAAAACAAACACGTCTTTTCTCTACGACGTTTAATCGCCGACCATTTTTACCGCTATTCTTATAGCGAGCAATAAAATTCGTGACTTGGAAAAATTGGGCTTTGCCTTTTCTCTCAAACTAATGTCTGCTTTGTACGTCGTACAATGACCCAGGGTTGACGAATCAAATAATTTTGGATGACGGTTACAAATTGAAAACACTCGTATCTCTAGATTTTCATGAGAGGAGATTGAATTCGCGCTGATAGGTAACATTTTTGTCCGTTGTCATTGGAACTGCCCTAGTGTCCAATTATTCGAGCCGATTCCGAATTAATGCGGACTACAATCCACATTTTCTGTTTCATAGCGCCACTGTTGATTTGAAAAGTTGTTGAAACATCAAGTTCATTCACCATGTGCGATGTTTGTGACTTACGATATTTGCGACCTTGGCGACGACATCCATTGTTACTATGTTGCCGTCTTGATGATTATGATTGACCAGGTTGGAGTGACATACAGTTTGTACCTAACAATCGTTCAATTCGGACGTGTTTTTCATTATTTTATAATTTTTAATTTTTTATATTGTTTTTACCAAAATTCATGACGAGTTTTAATTTTTTTTTTAAATTGATCATTCACGTGTTATTTTTCAGTGTTGTTGAACTGAGTTCTTAGTGTTTTAGTGACCTATTTATTAAAAAATTTAAAATATGTGTGAAAAAAATTGCTGCATTTGCAAGACTGATGGTGTGTTTGATAATTTTTTTGTCTGTAAAGGAATTTTTTGTGATCATATAGCGCATTATACATGTGCTGGCATTAAATCTAGATCATTAACTTCCTTTAAAAATGCGATTATAATAATGCAAACGGGGTTTCATGGTTCTGCCCTGATTGTGATTGAAATGTGCAAGTTCTATTTCATAAAATCGAGGAACTTTCGAATAAGATCGATAAGTTCGATTCTGTGTTAAACCCCCAATTAAATAGTATTCAACTAAATCGTGATATAGTGCCCACTGATAACCATGTCAGCAATATTAATGAACGACCAGTAACGCGATCGCGCGGGAAATTATCTACACCGGAGGTTAATAATAAACAAGCAGGAGTTATAAATATGGGGTTACCCCAAGATGATACCGTGGTGAATAACGCCATCATTGTTATTCCACCACCACAAATTTCGACGTCATCTTTGACTGCATAAACATCCAATTCGGATTGTTCATCCTTGCCGATTGGTACAAACCACATTAACTCAATCAGCGTTGTTAAACCAAGACGATGGATTTTTATTAGTAGGATACACTCATCTGTTACTGATGAACTATTCAAAGGATTTTTAAATGAAAATTTCCAGCTTACAACGGTTAATGCAATCACAATGGTTCCAAAGGCTAAAAACGGAGGCCAGTACGAATATGTATCCTATCGTTTCAGTATTGAAGACGAAATATTTACCACCATATTAAACTCTAAACTTTGGCCGTCTGGCATATTTATTAAAGAGTTTTAATTTGCTCAAAAAAGTAATTATTTTCGCTTTTCGGGGTCAACCAGGCAAACCACTTGACTGCTAGCAAAGATCTAAAAAATACCACTACCTACGGCACTAATGGTGTACTCTCTACTATTGTCCGTACGGCGGATAAATCATCATATTTAACACAACCAGTAACCTCTACTAAATTAATTGATGCACTTTGTGATGTTAATGGCGGCTTAATGTACTTTTCATGCACCAAAGAATATAAAAACGATCGTTAACAGAAGAGCAAATGCAAACCCAATCACGTTGAAACTCAGACTGAGGATGAAGCTGTGTCAACACAATCAACGAACAAATCATTCCTCAAATGTATAAAAACCAAGTTACTCCAAAAAAGAGCGGCAAATTTCACAAAGAGATATGATTTCATTCAACGGATTCCTCCTCAATCATTTGGTTATGCTGAACCTAATATTACCACTTGGATTAGGGGGAATTATTTACCATGTTCTTCTGTTACGATTTGCGCATCTATATGCAAGCCAAATTAGACAAATGTCAAATTAAAGAATTCTTAACAAAAAAAGAACTGAAACTGATAAACTGCTATTCCAAATCTATAAACATGGTTACAAAAGTATACTTAATTGAAGGTAAATCCGTTATAGTTGTCTCACATCAAGATAAAACCAACTGCACTGACTTAATCTATGTGTTGGATACATTAAAGTCATATTTACAACATAAGCAGGAATCATTTGTCATCACGCTTGACATCAATTGCTTCGTAGATAAACTTAAACTGGCTCTGGATTACATCTCCAACTGTTCATGCTCCAATATCAAATGGGTTCTAAATATACCGTTTAACATGTCAACATCTTTTGAAAGAGCTTTGTCGTCTCGTTGGATCACTGGTGAGCCTTCCAGATTTTTGAAGTCTGCCATTAAGAACAATGTATACCAGTTTCTTCTCCTTCATACTATGCTGATACTAGCACAGATTCCTAATATAAGAACTCTGTTATGGAAATAATGTTTTATATTAAACATTCTGACAGTATCATTAAAAGTCACCTCCAACACTACTAGAGCAAATACATCCATTTGATGCCGTTCGCCTCCTCATCTTTATTATCATTGCACATCTTCGTATTTGACAATCTAAACAACAAATATCTTGAGGAACCTACAATTATTCATCAGTTTGGTTTTGATGGCGATCACCTAGTTAAATATTGTGTGTCCACAAACTCTTTTTTGACATCTCAAAGATATATTTTCTGCTCCGCTGGCACTGAAATTATGCTCGATCTCCTGACATATTCAAATTAACAACATATCTATGCAATAGACAACATCATGCGACCTATCGTTACTGGTGTCCAGGGTGTTCCAGGCTGTGGAAAATCTACATGGATCATAAACAATCAAAAACTAGGCTATGATCTGGTCTTATGTGCCACTAAGGAAGGTCTTGCTGATCTCAAATCTAAAGTTGCCACCCGTTGTATTAAGGAGAAGCTGGATTTCAACAAAATTCAAGTTAACTATAAAACGATTGCTTCATACCTAATTAATGGAACCCGACGTTATGACTCAGATCAGCTAAACATTACATTTAGATGTCCTGTTGATGTTATGTTAGCACTAAAAGAATATTATCCTGATATCAGTACCAAAAACCCTATAGAGGTATCAATGGGATTCTTCAAACTACCACCTGATTTATCATCCTTGCCTGTAATTGATAATACATATTATCTAACTTTTACCAAGGCAGATAAGCGCTTATCAATGGACCGGCTTACCTTACCATCTTCTAGTAAAGTCTTAACTATTCATGAGGCACAAGGACTAACTTCATCAAATGTTATATGCGTCAGAACAAACACTCATCCGATTAAACGCAATAGTTGCAATATCGAGGCACACGTGTTCATTTAAATATTTCGCACCTGTAGCAGATGATTTACTCCATTCGTTAGTGATGAAGGCGCGCCATTTTAACAACAGTTGTCCTGCTATTTATGAATCACCAAATACTACCAAACCATCTACAAAACCGTGTAAAAATTCAGGCAAAGTTGTGAGTACAATTTATTATCAGAATGTAAATAAAATGGCATCAAAAGCACCGAAATTCTATCAATTTGTCCATCAAACAAACTATCCTATATATGTAATTGGGGAAAGTAATCTCAACCCAGGTATTCATAGTACAGAATTCTTTGGGCAGAATTATATTGTTTTCAGGTGTGATCGCACTCCTGAAACGAGTACGAAGGAGGCAGGCGGTGGCGTATTGATAGCTGCACTGAAAAAAATATTTTAATGTACATCGTTTATTAAATGTTTTACTAGAATAATTCATAAAATACATGAATTAATTCTTTATCACAAAGAAATAGTAGAAAATACTGTTTATCATTTTACAATGTGTTTATTAATGTAATAAATGGCTGTTTGTTAAAATAGATTCAGTAGTTTTCCCGTTTGTTGATAATATTTGAAAAAGTTTTTTATCAATTTATTAACTTTTTTATAAATCTATGAACTATTTTATTAAAAGTAAAATATTCAAAAAAATAGATTAACTTTTTTTTATTAAAATTTATGAATTCTTCATACGTTTTGTAATTTCGTTTCTTCAAGTAATTAATTTATTTATAACTATTATTACGTATTTTATTGAATTATTAAACTACTAACTCTTGAGTTATTAAACTGTGATGTTCGAAAACCATTTAAAAAAAATTGTGCACGCAATGAATGGGTTCGTTATAATAATAAATTTTAACAAATGTGCAACATATCCAGTCTAACCCTTTCCAACAACAAATAAGAAACACACAGCAATGGCAACAATAGGCAACTTACATTCCTGTAATCCCAAACCCATAATTTCACACTATACAGACCACCCCGAAATAATTACACTCAAAAATATTGCACACATTGTAAAAGAACCATTGGACAAACTTTTAAAGGATGGAGGAGTGAATTTGTCGGTGCCTGAAACTCCAGCTTAACACAAAACACCGAATCTTGTTTGGGCCAACAAAAAACGAATAAACTAACGGAACATTTTTAAAACATTCGTATCAACACGATAGTACGAAATGAAAATTTCGTAACAAAGATTAACTTACTTATGTGAAAGTTAGTTTCATTATGTGAAACCTTGCAAACGGCCAAACTTTACACAACACAAAAATTCGCCGATCATTCGCTTCATCTGGTCTAAGCTTAAGAATATTCATAATATTACCTTCGCATGCTTATTACAAGCTTATTACCTTCGCATAATATTACATTACCATTACCATTACACTTTTCTTATTAATGTTAAATGTCTAAGGAGCCAAACCTGAAGGTCTGAAATCTTTAGTATACCTGTATAATACCAAACATTAAAGAAGAGAATGATTTGACTTCACTCCAGGACATACTTATATAATACTCTATAATATTTGTCTTATATATTGATTGAAGTAGCCGTCTTTTGTTAGTAAGGGGTAAAATTTCCAAGATACATTATGTTTGGAATATTTGCATGCTGAAGGCTGCGGGCCAATAGTCGGGTAAATCGTTTATTATGGTAAAAATCGGATTTAGAACAGATTTTTCGATCAGTTTCCCATAGAGTTTTTGACAAATAGATGAATTTACCGAAAAATTTACTTAAAAGTGACTTTTACCCGACTATTGGCCCACAGCCTAATTAATATTTTGTGTACCACAATTTGCTAAAAATAATATTTCTCAACACATTGAGCGCTTACAGGTCCCCAAGATTCACATCATGATTAGTAAAATCATCGCAAATTTGATTTGAAAATTTTATAGTTCTAATTATTTTCATAATGTTGTCTGTTGATTTTACACAACACGTTCCCAACTGTTGGGTGCCGTCACCGTGAAAGTGCCCATTTTAATAAACTCGGAAACTTGGCAAATTGGCAATTAAAAAAAAAAAGAATTGAAAAATGAATTTATTTTAACGCATTCTTCGCTATCTTCATATTATTCCTAAAAGCAATCACAATAAAAATTAGCGTCTTGGGACTTCTATTGCATGTTTACCATCCGATCACTTTAACGGATTATTACAGATCTTAGCGATGGCATTTTTCGTATCTTGCCCATTTTTTTTACTTCTCTGAAAATTATCGAAGCCCATGATCCCAGAATTGTGTATTGGATTCAACAGTAAAATTGAAAATATTAATTAATTGAACGTTCAACGCCGCAGAAAACAGATTCAAAATATCAATTAATGAAATTTTAAAAATTATGAATTGGTTTATTAATATCGTAAAATAGGTCATAAATTTATTTAATGGGAGATTGTTACTCGCCTAGAGAGAATATATCTCTATAGTATGTATATAACGAGAAAAGCAATAGTTTTAATAAAGTAGTTAACATCTCAATAAATATATTTATGAACTTATTAGTACGATATACATTATTTTATAAACCAATTCTTTATTATTATAAATCTATTAATTGATATTTCGTATAAATTGTCCGAATCGTTGAAAGTGTACATCAAGTAATAATCACGTTCATGTGTTCAGTAAATAAATTCATTAATCTAATTAACGTATTTATACACAATCCGAGAATCACGGCGTACAGTAACTTTCAGAGATTAGTTGTTTAAATATTGCCATGGTGAACAGATGACCTACAATTTTTGTGTTTTTTGTGGTGTATTAAAAGGTTAAAACAGTGATAAAATGTATCTAAAAGTGAACAATTATTAGAAAATTTAGACAAAAATTACATATTGCTGCTATTTCTTTTATATCGAGTTTTTGTTATGTATAATTTTGGAGAGATTATTGCATCACAAGGCGGATTTGTGAACAGAAAGTGAGTTATATTATCGAAAGGTAAAATATTTAAAAAATTGCTATAAAATCGTTATTTAAGGTGATGAATGAAATAAGTGTAAAAAAAAATTGTGCTGGTGATTTAGTGTAAAATATAAGTATATTAACATATCTATGTATGTATAAACGTACAGCCATCCCCCGATTTACACGGTAGATTGGTTCCGCAGAAAACCGTGTAAATCCGAAAATCGAAAATGCGATTTTTGTATGAAAAACTGTCTAAATCGAAAAAATACAATAATATTCTTAAATTATCGTTTGGGTTTTAATAATTCACTTTGTTGTGTTAGTTGTGATTGTTCTGTACATTGGTCTATTTTAAGTACTCTCGAATAAAATACACAGTCGTAGGAAATTCTTCCATTTAGCGTCAATCTGCGTGACAACGACTATAATAATCGACACTTACTTATACACAATCAACTTTCCAACCACCTCATACTTTATCTTTCCATTAGCGCTAAATTTGAATTTTTGACTAATAGATAGAAAATTTGTAAGAATCAGCCAAAAATTCAAATTTATCCGCGATTTAGCGTTAATGGAAAGAAAAAGTATGAGGTGGTTGGGAAGTTTTTTGTGTATAAGTAAGTGTCGATGATTATAGTCGTTGTCACGCAGATTGACGCTAAATGGAAGAATTTCCTACGATTGTGGAATTAACTCGAGAGTACTGAAAATAGATCAATGTACGAAACAATCACAATAAAATCATTTCAATAAAAATACAAAGTAAAATCTAAAAATTCACAAACACGAAAAGTTAGTTGTGAGAACGGATTATAGCGAAAAATTTGAAAGAATCGAGTTTCGTCTGCTAAGCAGTAATTCGCTAGTAATACAACTACATGGTATTGTTCTATATATTTAGACAATATTCTAATGTAAATAATACCACGTCAGTCGTCGCGACCTGATTTTTTCAAATCAATAATCTCATCCGTTCCAAACAGATTGTTGTGAATCTTACAAATTCACTATCTATAAGTCAAAAATTCAAATTTCATAATTCATTTATTTTAAGATAAAATATATAGAAAACATTAGAAATAACAAATAAAAACTTAAAAATACAATTATTATTTTTTGTTTTTTCAAACCGTGGTAAAGCGAAATCGTATAAAAAAGTATCGTGTAAAAAAGTAAAGTGTAAATCGGGGGATGAGTGCACACCTAGAACAATATCTGTCGTTACTTTTAATATTGTATATTATTTTAAATTTAGATGTATTGCCTTATTGGTGCCTAATTGCAAATTTTGAATTTTTATTTATTTTTATGAAACGTCAACAAATTAGTGTAGATCTCAAGCACACTATGGATCAAGCGTCTCAATATTTAGGTAAATTTGGTGAACAGGGAAAGGAAAGAGGCACACGCGATTTATATGCTACTTCGGCACGGATCTTGAAGCCTTCCAACTTTTGGTAGAGGTTCCAAATAAAGATGCTGATCAGGCTACTTCAAATTCTAATAACAATGTTTTAAAGCTTTGCTTTTGACAAAGGAATTAGAAAGCCTATAGGATGATTTTATAAGTTAGTATTCAATTATCTTACAGCGTATAAATATAATTTTAAACTTAAAATCTCTCTTATATTTTGCAGAAGAACTTAAGCTGCCTTGAGGAAAGAAGTAGCAAAAACCGACCGAAGAATGAAACCACTCCTAATTTTACTGGTCCGAAATGGCTGCTTTCAAATTTTTGCAACCAACAACATTAGAGTAAAGGGAAGAAATTAAACTTAATTTTCTACGTATCTTTTTATGTTTTTATTAACGTGCAATTTTTTTTTGATATTTAATTCAATTATAATTTACAAATTTAAAAATGAACTCATTAACTAATTATTTTTTTTATTATTACAGTAGTGTAAGCTATCATAATCAATGACAAATTTTTAGAAAACTTTTAATTATCTGATTATGGTCATGGTAGTTTGCACTACCAAATATAAATTTTTAAGTAAAATTAAAATTAGGCGATTTTGCAATTTTGTTGCTGCTAGTCTACTAGAAAGAAATATGGATATAAAAAATTGAATATGTATTTAAAAGTGAATTATGTTAACATTTGTTGTAAATAAAGAACTATACAGAATAAATTTGAAAACAATTTTTTACTTAACCCTCCTCCTAACCGTCCTCTAAAATCTGCATAATTGTATATATATATATATATATATATATATATATATATATATATATATATATATATATATATATATATATATATATATATATATATATATAAACAGGGTTATCCAATTCGAGGTTGATAAAGTAGAAATCTGTATACCGACATCTGTCAAAGATAAACGTCAAGTACGCTGTCATTTATTTAGTTGACATTCTGCCATTTAAGAATATGGAGCATTTAACAATCGACCAACACGTTAAAATTATTAAATCCGATGCTGATTTTTCGAACAAAATTTTCTTCAGTGATGAAGCTCATTTTTCGCTTGGTGGATACGTTAATAAGCAAAACTGTAGAATTTGGGGCTCAGAAAATCCACAATTGATTGTAGAGAGGCCATTACACCCGGAAAAAGTCACTGTTTGGTGCGCATTGTGGTCTGGTGGTGTGATTGGGCCGTATTTTTTTGAGAACAACCATGGACGAACCGTTACCGTCAATTCTGAGCGCTATGGCCGCATGTTAACCGATTATTTTTTTACGAAAATCGAAGATTATGATCTTGACAATATGTGGTTCCAGCAGGATGGAGCAACCAGTCACGTAACACGAGCAAATCGAGATCTTTTGCAAGAGAAATTTCCTGGACGTTTGATTTCGCGATTGGCTGATGTCAATTGGCCTCCAAGATCCTGTGATTTAACGCCTTTGGATTTCTTTTTGTGGGGCTACGCGAAAGATCGTGTTTACGCAAACAATCCTCAAACTCTTGACGAATTGAAAACTAATATTCGTAAGGTAATGGCCGAGATATAGCCCGAAATGTGCCGAAAAGTCATTGAAAATTACCTCAAAAGAATCAAGGCCTGTAAGAAGTCCCGTGGAGGACATTTGAATGATATCTTGTTTAACTAAAAATGACAAGGATCAATCTGTAAAATGAAATAAAAATTACAATACATTCCGAATATTTTGTGTGTTTTTTTTAAGTTTACTTTATCAAGCTTGAATTGGATAACCCTTTATAAGTGTAGTTTTTTTTCAGTGTGTACATTCTAATCTAGAAAGTTCTCCTGTTACATAAGTTCCATCAAGACTTGAGCAGATTTGTGCGAAGATAAAAATAGGCAAACGATATCTATTTATATATACAGTGTATATACCGCCTCGGTCTAATTGCGACTGCTACGCCAGCTGCATCGATGCAATTGATGAAGTCTTTAAAACATCTAATTCATCGGATCTTGTCCTTATACTGGGCGACTTCAATCTTCCAAATATCAACTGGAAACATGACATGGAGTTTACTGCATTCTTCCATGTAATATCAATAGCGATGCAGAGTTCCTATTCGTCGATGCCATGCTTGGTTTTAACCTCAACCAAATTAATATGATTGCTAATAGTATCGATAGGTTTCTGGATCTGGTATTCACTACTGAGGAAGATGCTTTCAAAGTAACTGAATCAATGAATCCATTTGTTGTAAACGATATCAACAACAAACCTTTGGACATTGTATTTGATACAACCTACTGTAACCGGAAGAAATCTGAGCACCTTCCAAGAATGAAATTCAACTTCAAGAAGGCAAATTACGCCGGTCTGCAGAATTATTTAGAAGCAGCAAATTGGGATCTACCTTTAAATCTTGACAATGTTAACGAAAATGTTGATAAATTTTATGACTTCATTTACCAAAGCTTTGAACTCCATGTGCCTTTTTACAATAAACCACCGAAAACTCATCCTCCGTGGTTCGATGACCTGCTAACCAATTTAAAAAACCGAAAATGTAAAGCATATACTAAAATGATGAAATCACGATTGGAACCCGACAAGCTAGCTTTTTTACAGCGCAGTGATGAATTTGACGTATATTTCAATTTTAAGTACAGGTCTTACCTTGCAAGTATTGAAACAAAAATTAAATCAAATCCTAAAGAATTTTGGAAATACTTTCGATTCAAAAGGGAAATCGAGGGATATCCATCCAATATGAATTATAATAATACCAGACATATTTGCAGCATTTTTCCAATCAGTATATAGCCCTTGTGATAATATAGAATATACTGATAAAATAGGCAACAGCAATACTTCTATTATTACCCCTTTCATACATGAAGAGAATTTTATATCAGCCTTAAAAGAATTTGGAGATGGATGTGGACCGGATGATATACCCGCCTTAATATTAAAAACGTTTGCGAGAAGCTTCACAAATCCACTCTGCAAACTCTTCAACCAATCGATAACCACAGCCGTGTTTCCTGATAAACGGAAAATTTCGAAAATAACACCTATCTTTAAATCGGGTAAGAGAGAGAATGTCTCATGTTATAGAGGAATTTCAACATCTTTATCAATTCCTAAATTATTTGAGCTGATTGTGTGCAATGCTTTTAAATCTACATTGATACGTCACATCTCTCCTTACCAACACGGGTTCATGCCTGGAAGATCGACATCTACCAATCTGGTCGAATTTACCTACAAAGTGTTAAATGAGGTAGAAAATCATCATCAAGTAGATGTAGCGTATACAGATTTTAGCAAGGCGTTCGACTCTATATGCCACCTCAAAGCACTCCAAAGTCTGAGCGAATTCGGGTTTTCAACAGAATTTATTAATTGGTTCAAAACGTATCTGACAAACCGACTGCAATATGTATTAATTGGGAATGAGAAATCCAATGTTATCAAAGTGACCTCTGGTGTCCCTCAAGGATCGCATATTGGACCCTGGATTTTTATTGTGTTCATCGATAGAATAGCCAAGATAATCAAACACTCAAATGTTCTAATATTTGCTGATGATGTAAAAATTGTTCACACAATTAAACATGAGCATGATGTTGATAAACTGCAAGATGACCTCAACAGACTTAGTGAGTGGTGTGTCCGAAATTCATTACACCTCAATATTACCAAATGTAAAATTATGTCGTTTCATCGGAAAAAATATCCAATAACTTCGGCATATAAAATAAATGGCGCGGAAGTTCCAAGAGTACGTGAGATTATTGATCTAGGAGTCACATTTGTTGAAAACGTTAGTCTTAACCGTCATATAGATAATTGTATTGCTAAAGCTAACTACATGTTTGGCTTTGTCAAGCGGAGGACTGGGGAATTCACAGATATACATACTATACGCACATTATATTACGCTTATGTAAGATCTCAAGTAGAGTATGGTGTAACGGTTTAGAGCCCCTCTTACGCTGTGCACTTGAACATAATCGAAAGCATACAAAAAAAATTTCTTATATTCCTGTTGAAGAAAACTGGCTGAAATTATGATTACAACATACCATTCTACGAAAATGTGGCTAGTTTACCTCCTTACTCTTCAAGGTGCAAAGAATATAACATGTGCACGCTTGAAAACAGGCGTCTACTTCTGGATGCCGCTTTTATCGGAAATGTCCTTCTCGGCCACATTGATTCATCTCCTTCATCCTGGAAAACATATCCATAAATGTCCCAAGCAGGTTTTTGCGTAATCATCAATTTTTGGCGCTTGAACACCATCCAACCAACTATGGCGACAACAATCCCATTAATCGATCTGCAAAATCTTTCAATGACGTATAATTGATCAATTTGATCTTAATTTATCAAAAACCAGTTTTAAAAAAAAAGTTAAAATCGTATTTTCTAAATTTTTAATAAGTCCTTTGACAGTTTCATATTTGAAGTACTAATTGTTAATTTAAATAATTGTTTTATTTATAATTCTTATTTATTTACAATCTAAGTGTGAATAGATTAATTTTTTTTATTTTCTATTTTTAAAATTCTATTTTTAGATTTAATTTTTTTGTTCTCTTTTTTGTTAATATATTTTATATTCTACTTTTGTTAATTTGAAATTATAATTGCAATGTACTAAACCGATTTCCTTTAATATTTAAATAAATAAATAATCAAATACATACGGTGGCAAAATGACCGAATTTTTTGCATCAATCACACGTAGGTGTGTATTACGGGCAATTTCGACGATCGAATTATCCATGTTGCATTTGTTGGCAAACTTTGCGTTTGTTCGCACCGTTGTTTCATACGCTTTTGCTATTTCAAGTACATCCTCAAGCGTTGGATTTGTTTTCTGTAGACACATGTTTTGTAATGCTGTATAAGAAGTATTCATTTTGTACCACTTTTTTCACTAAATAAAATATCTCAGCGGAATAAATTATTGAAAGTGATCCTTAAAATGACAAATTGATTGATCTCCGAAGTAAAGGTACTCGGGTATATAAAATCTTGAAATTTAACAATAATCCGTCTATCCGCCATTTCTTCCACTAGTAACTAATACTTTCGGTTGTTTTTATAATAGCTTAGGTCATACTGAAACTAAATGGAAAATTTTTGGAACATTCATGGACTAGAATTTTCACTACAATTTTTGGATTTTCTGCGGCCATATAAGTGATTTTCAGTTTTTGACCAACGTCTGAAAAACTTTCACTAGTAACCAATAGTTTTGGTTGTTTTTCTAATAGCTTAGGTCATACTGAGACTAAATTCTAAACTCAAAAAATTCTAGTGAAAATTCTAATCAATGAATTTTCTCCAAATTTTCCAAATAGTCTCGCCATTTAATGAAAAAAGTGGTACATAATGAATGAAAAATTTCCGCTGGTAATTATATAACAAAATTAATTCTCTTTAGTGATAGTGCTGCCACTTACGGCGAGTAGCGCAATCTATTATTTTCTGCTGTCAAAATTCCGCTATCTTATACAGCATTATTTCGTACCTGTCCGTGAGGAGTTAAAATAATTAGAAAATTCTACATATGGTTGAGCGCAATCGCTTTTTGCGCATACAAATTTACAATTTTTTGTAATACCACGCAAATAAGTGACCCACTCAGAATAAGTTTCGTTAGGTTTCATACGTGTTTTGTAAAACACATACCTTGCCGATAGCACATGAGTTTTCAACTCAAAATGAGTTGAGTTCGAGAGACCAGCCGTAAGCTCTGAAAACGTCTTACTTACAAGATCATCGAACAGTTTGTTTAATATATCCAATAAATACGCCCTCCACGTCATTTGCCAAAAAGTGCTGATTGAGATGCATCTGATACGTGTCCCATGAAGTTTTCCCGTAATCAAAAGGAAAAAAATTGCTGCACGTGTCTTGTTGTCGTTGCTAACGCAAACTGTTCCAAAATTTTATTTTGATTTGTTAGTAATTGTGGGATAGCAGATTCTTTGGAGTCCTCTCCAGTGTTATTTCCAAGTGTGTGAAGTTATCCCAGTTTTTCATCCCAGGAAAAATAAAAATGTTTATCAGGTAACACTAATTTCATCCCATCCCAGGATTTTTAAACTCATCCCATCCCAGGATTTTTAAATCGTACAATTATTTAGAAATGTTATATTTGTTAAATTTAGCGAAAATTTTAGATTATCACTATGCTCATTTTCATATGGCCATCCATAAAAAAAATTTGAAGAAAATACTCAACAAATAAATTAATAATTCTCTCAAACCTATGGAGTGCCTAAAGATTTGACTTTTGATTTTGACTCGTCATGATGTCCACTAACTCTGATAAAAATTTGGATATCAGCCGTATGTTAGCATTTTCGCTATATGCTCATTTGCATGACGAGTCAAAATCAAAAGTCAAATCTTTAGGCACTCCATAGGTTTGAGAGAATTATTAATTTATTTGTTGAGTATTTTCTTCAAATTTCATATGGATGGTCATATGCAAATTAGCATATAGCGAAAATGCTAACATACGGCTGATATCCAAATTTTTATCAGAGTTAGTGGACATCATGACGAGTCAAAATCAAAAGTCAAATCTTTAGGCACTCCATAGGTTTGAGAGAATTATTAATTTATTTGTTCAGTATTTTCTTCAAATTTCATATGGATGGTCATATGCAAATTAGCATATAGCGAAAATGCTAACATACGGCTGATATCCAAATTTTTATCAGAGTTAGTGGACATCATGACGAGTCAAAATCAAAAGTCAAATCTTTAGGCACTCCATAGGTTTGAGAGAATTATTAATTTATTTGTTCAGTATTTTCTTCAAATTTCATATGGATGGTCATATGCAAATTAGCATATAGCGAAAATGCTAACATACGGCTGATATCCAAATTTTTATCAGAGTTAGTGGACATCATGACGAGTCAAAATCAAAAGTCAAATCTTTAGACACTCCATAGGTTTGAGAGAATTATTAATTTATTTGTTGAGTATTTTCTTCAAATTTCATATGGATGGTCATATGCAAATTAGCATATAGCGAAAATGCTAACATACCGGCTGATATCCAAATTTTTATCAGAGTTATTGGACATCATGACGAGTCAAAATCAAAAGTCAAATCTTTAGGCACTCCATAGGTTTGAGAGAATTATTAATTTATTTGTTGAGTATTTTCTTCAAATTTCATATGGATGGTCATATGCAAATTAGCATATAGCGAAAATGCTAACATACCGGCTGATATCCAAATTTTTATCAGAGTTATTGGACATCATGGCGAGTCAAAATCAAAAGTCAAATCTTTAGGCACTCCATAGGTTTGAGAGAATTATTAATTTATTTGTTGAGTATTTTCTTCAAATTTCATATGGATGGTCATATGCAAATTAGCATATAGCGAAAATGCTAACATACGACTGATATCCAAATTTTTATCAGAGTTAGTGGACATCATGACGAGTCAAAATCAAAAGTCAAATCTTTAGGCACTCCATAGGTTTGAGAGAATTATTAATTTATTTGTTGAGTATTTTCTTCAAATTTCATATGGATGGTCATATGCAAATTAGCATATAGCGAAAATGCTAACATACGGCTGATATCCAAATTTTTATCAGAGTTAGTGGACATCATGACGAGTCAAAATCAAAAGTCAAATCTTTAGGCACTCCATAGGTTTGAGAGAATTATTAATTTATTTGTTCAGTATTTTCTTCAAATTTCATATGGATGGTCATATGCAAATTAGCATATAGCGAAAATGCTAACATACGGCTGATATCCAAATTTTTATCAGAGTTAGTGGACATCATGACGAGTCAAAATCAAAAGTCAAATCTTTAGGCACTCCTTAGGTTTCAGAGAATTATTAATTTATTTGTTGAGTATTTTCTTCAAATTTTTTTTATGGAGGGCCATATGAAAATGAGCATAGTGATAATCTAAAATTTTCGCTAAATTTAACAAATATAACATTTCTAAATAATTGTATGATTTAAAAATCCTGGGATGGGATGAGTTTAAAAATCCTGGTATGGGATGAAATTAGTGTTACCTGATAAATATTTTTATTTTTCCTGGGATGAAAAACTGGGATAACTTCACACACTTTTATTTCCCATCCTTGTATTTTTGTCGCCACTTTTATAATTGGTAACCAAATAAAATAGAAATGGTTACATCGAAATATATATTTTCAAAATGACTTTTTTTAATTGACTCGGCAGTTTTTTATACATCAGGCAAGTAACGAAAAATTGACAATTATATAATATAACGAAACTGCTAGAAATTAATATATACATATATAACTGGTTTCAAAAAGCTAGCAAAAACAGAGTCTATCTAATGACTGCTCTAAAGCATAAAATTAGAAGTTTACAAGAAGAGGCTTTACGGCCAGAGAAAAGAAAGGTCGAAGTTGCTTCTCAAATTGAACAAAGAACTTGAGACAGGCCTAGCGGAAGTTTCCAGTACGATTATTGAGGGGGTGAGTACGTCAGTGGAGTTGGTTGCTAAAAAGGGAATGAATCAGAAAAACAGTGAACAGTGCAAGTCAAAAGTAAACAGTGCGAAAAGTAGTGAACAGTAAATTTGAACAAATAAAGTGAACAAACAGTAAAAATGAATTTGTAAGCAGTGGTCACGGGAATTAGTAAATTGCTGCAGAAATTAAAGTAGTTGGGAAAAAAGATTGTAACTTAAATCATTGAGTATTTCATTTACATAATCGAGTACGAATACGTATTGAGCTAGCGAAATTCGTAAATTTATTAAAATTTTTAACTAGAATTTAGTATTTCGTATTTCAGGAATTTAATTGTTTCAGTGTGAAGTGTTTCAGCGTTTTATTAATTTCATATTTGAGAGTGTTTTTTCTTTTTCCAAGATTTAAATTTCGGGCTTTCGATGGAATCCTCAATTTATTTCAACACAAATATATGACTTCGAATCACCCTCGATAGCTGGGTAAGAAGAGCGCTTGTGAGTGATTTTAATGTGAAGGTGTTTTTTGTATGTGTTTCTAAACACATCCAGCTAATATCTGCTAATATCTCTGTTTTTAGAATATCTGCTAATTTTAGACATTGAATACCCCATAATCAAGATGGAAATTATTAGAGACATTATACTTTAAAGTGAATATGTGAAACAAGCAACAATTAAAAATGGAAACCATACGATGCTGTAAATTTTTGTTTTATTTTATTATAATATTTAATTTGTGTAATGTTCTGAAAATGTTTAAGTAACGTTTACCTCTAGAAATGAAGTTTTGAACGATGTTGAAATTGAATTCAAAAAATTTTACTTTGAAATTTATGTAATAGGAAGTGATCCAAATTAAGTTTCAAATGTTTCATCTGAAGAAATGTTTAGCTCGATTTTTGATCGATGTTCTGGAAAGTAATCTGAATAAATCTACAACTCTATAAGTAAAAAAATTTTAAACATTGAACTATATTTTCTAATCTCCGGAAAGTGAGATTTAAATTACAAATTTTGTAATTTTTTAAAAATGATTACCTCTGGTTAAAATTTAAGATCGAATTTATTTTGAATAAATGAAATTATATATATTGAATTTTAAATGTTCATCGCTTAATAATACAGTTTAAATAAAAAGCCATGTAAAAGATCTGCAGAATAATTTGAGTAAATTTTTTGAAGGGATGGAGTTCCAGGTCTCCAAAGTTCAAACAAATATATCGATATTTCTCACAAACTTTTTGAGACTCAGCAGGAGTAACGTCTCTTTCTATTAAATATCAGATAATATTTGAATGTGGAATCTCGTGAAAGTGAGCTGAACATTTTAATAAATTTCTACTGGTTCGCTTCAATATATTGTGATTTTGAATAGTCAAATATTTTTCAGATACGATTTAAACATTTAATTAAAAATTTTATTTATTTAAAATTAAATTAAAGCAAAATTTCCCCAAGCTTTTCACACGAAATTTGATCTTAAATTTCATCTAACAATTACAATCTAAGGTTATATTTTTTAGAAACTCATTTCAAATTTATATCTTTACTATGGTACTGAATTTGACTTAAGTTAAATTTTATAAATTAAGATTAATTTAATTTTTTAATCTTAATTCATCATTTTTTGGTATAACCGAGACGCTATCTAAAATGTTGAATTGTGTGCCGGCCGAAAATATTCAATACTCACCAGAAGTGAATTCTTGATTGTTAAAGTACAAATGTGTACGATTTCCCTTATCGTTGTAAGTTTATGCATATTGAGAAAGTCTCGTTTCCTACAAAGTCAGTCCATATACCATCCAACGCATCATCAATTGAAAAACAAGTTATTCTCCGATTTATTATGACATCCATCAAAAATACTTGGTCACGAGGGATTTAAAATTGAAAGTTTTTCAACTATTTATATTTTCTATCCCCATTTCGATCCAATGCGCATACAAAAACCGCCCAATAAACAAACCAAGCTAAACTCCTACTGTACAAAAATATATAAAAAATAAAAATGATAAAACCAACAAGTTTATACCGCCGCAGCACCCCGATTTAATCATCGCAACATTCATTGCCTCAACCTCATCGCACATCATGCCATGGCATATTATAATGTTAGGTTGTTGATGATGATCGTGTTTCATTTTCATTTTTCTTCCACTGTTTTATGTACATACGATATATGGTATACGAGTCGGTATACATATGATACACATATAATACGGAATCATAGATTAATCTACCACAATCAACCCTTAGGGACATTTTTGACATGTAATGTTAAAGGTTTTTTCTCATTTTACTTCTCTCTATTTGTTTTCGTTGGTTTCAACCGTACATAAAATTTCTGATGTTGGAAAATATTCGTTTCAAGATTTTTATTTTAGTGGATTTTTAATTAAGACTTTTCGCCCACATAATTCGTCGATTATAATATCGAAAATGAAATATTTGTAACGGCTTAAGGATAATTTTAATTAAATAAGGCTATACAGGGCTTCTAATGTATAAGATAACATCTCTGCCTGTATTAATGTTAATACAATTTTTGCGTAACTAAGACTATATATCATTATGAATCAAATGGAATCGCAACATTCACCGCATCTGCTTATATATAGACTAAAGGTTTATAATATACGTATTTTTACAATTTAACAAGTTTTGCCTATTAATCTACCTTCATAATTATCCCTTCTCTACATATAGCGTTATACAACTAAACGATAAAATATATATAGTGACATCCTTGTATTTGTTAAACAATTATACATACGAGTATATACGAGTATATTATTATTCCGTGCCAACAATATTATCATATTTTCTAATCAGCATATACAAATCTTTTCAGTTGTTCACTTTTTAATTACAATTCTCTAATTCAACATTTTATTATTTACGAGAATACAAAATGAATTTATATTACCCTTCCATCAAGTGGTTTGGGTGTGCTATATGCTATCGGTCAGTAAGTGAATGAAAATCAAATATATATGTGTATCTGGCGGTTTGAATGAATTTAGCACCTTAACATAAGTAAAGTGTAGAAGTTTGGTATAAAAAGAAGAAATTATTGCTCATAAAACTTCAATATTTTAGAACACTACAACACTGGGATCGGTACATAATTCTGTTTCACAAAACTCCGTTTTACAAAATTATGTTTTAACTCTTTGAAGCACACAATTTTAAAGAAACTAAAACCCTGCTAGTTGCACAGAATTTTGTCTATTATAAAAAATGGAAATAAATATTCATTACGATTATTTAAGAAAAATTATTACTAAAACTAAGAAAAAAAATACATTTCAGTAAGTACTTTTGTACAGGGTGGGACCTATATAATCCCACCATGCAACTAATGCTTTAAATGATATTCGTTGAAACACAACTTTTTACCAAAACAAAGTGGAACTTTGTAGACTGTATAACACCAGGGAGGTCGAACTTCTTTTTTTTGGTGCTACATAATGCACATTTTCTCCGACTAGTACGTATTAGTAGATATTTTGAGTCTTTGCTTCGTATTTTCCATGAAAGATTTGGTTTCGGTTTTTTTATCTTGAGTGGAAGTCCAGATGTTGATGGTGCAATTTCATCAATTAAAGCCTGGGCACAAACCCTACACCACACTGCCCCTTAAAATATTTCAGCTCCATGTTTTCACCCAATTGTTTATAAACAATATATGAATTAACAACAGCTGTATTCAAAAAATAGAACAATATGCGGTGCCACCATTTTTTACCATTTAAAAGCTGATCAAATTAAGCCACTGCATTCATGTTTATAATATAATAAATTATTAACGAGGGATAAGCGAATAAAATATTATCCCCATTTTTATTCTTTCCCTCTACTGTTCCTACCTGATTTGGAGCATGATAATTTGATAAGGTAAACATCCATAGTATCAATCAAAATTTGGCGTCATTTGGCCCTTTGATTCCAGAGACATAATTTTTTTTCTCATATCTCGACTACAGCACCACCATCGCCAGGCTAAACATGTGTATGGAATCAATTGGACTTGTAGTTTTTGAGATTAGCGGTATCGAACATACGCACCAACGTTTTTATATTTTATATTTTAAATTTTAACCAATTGAAACAGCTGAAAAGTTAAAAAGTAAAAAAGAATACCACGAATAAATTTTTAGCTTTTTATGCGGCATTTAAACCAATTGAAACACACATTTACGTCAACTTTTCAAGGTGCGACAGTTGTTAACTCACCTAACTGCAAAGAGTTAAAAAATTCTGTTTTGTGCAAAATTCTTTTTACAAAATTCTGGTTTACATAATTCTGTTTATGAAGTTCTGGAATTTTAACCGAAATATTGGTTTACAAATTTTAAACAAACGTTGAAATCATACTTGCGACGTTTTTTACAAGATTTTTAATTTTTTTCTTTCTTGTATGATCGACTTTTCTTTCTAATATCCCCGATCTAATATGTAACTCTTCGGTTTTATTTGTTTTCCTGCATTTTTGACATTATCATCTCCTTTGACAAATCACCTATTAATTTATAAAGCCCCGCATGGCGTTTTCCGGCTGTCATTTTCAAATATCGGTGCCATGTTTCAACGTTGTTTTACGTTCATGGGCAACACTCCAACCCCGGTTTGCTTTGGTACACTGTCCAAAATATTGGAGAATATTCAGACTGATTTGATGTCCTTAAATATTTATTTTCATACCAGTCTCCAAACGTTGCAGATTCTCTGTATTTCAACTTCTCTTTTAATTCTAAGTTTAATATGAATATACTTCATCTTCCGGAACTAAGGCTAGGCTCTTGATCATCCTAATTTCCAACAAGAACGATTCTGAATTTCCATATAGTTTTTTCATCCTCTGCTTTTGGATTTTACGCCATAAAATTTGCCCGAAGTGGAACACGCTTTTCTTTACATTTGTGTTTGGTAAAAAAAAATTGCCGAAGAGATAATGGCTTTTTCGAAATCACACAAGATTCTTTGTGAATTTGGTTTAATTTTGAATTTGAAAAATATTTTTTTAGGTCAAAACAGCTCATTAAACAAAAAACTAATGGTATAACCTTCAATGTGGCCGTGGATGGAAAATAATTGCCGCAGTATGAACAGTACAACTTTAAAAGTGCCATCCATTATCCAGCATGTTGACTCTGCTATGAGTTGTAACAATGATCTTGTACCTATTATGATAATTTTTGCTCCGTCGACTTGAGATTCACACAAGACAAACTATTTTCCTTCCAATAAATTGACGTAACTTTTCACGGATGTCAATAAGGGCAAGCTTTTGTAGCTCGGCAATTATATTTTTCTTATCCGATGAATCTACATTTTTGGGCTTCTTTTGTTGGTTCCGCAGGACAAGGAACAACAGAATTTTTTATAATTGATGATGGTTTATTTTCTGATGTTGTGGCTAACAAAGTTGCAATTCAAATATTCAGATCACTGGTAGATGCGTATGCTTATCAGATTGTGATGTCAAAACTTTGTGTATCCCATTTTCTATTATATTGGTCACTTAGCTTTTATAAAGCAAGGATATTCTTTTAGCACAAGCCCAGCTTAAAGTTCCTTTCTTGTGCTTCTTTTCAAAATAATATAAGTAACCATTAACATTAAGTTTGTTTTGGTCTTTGTTACTTTTAGTCATAGTTAGTGTTCATTTTGGTTTGTTTTTTTATTTTGTGTTTCACTATAATTCATATAATTCTGCTAAAAAATAATTCTGCAATTAATTTTTTTGCTTCAAAAAAATGAATTTTGTGAACCAGAAATTTATGAAACCGAATTATGTAAAACAGAAAATCTGTTTCGTATCCAACCCTTGTCGAGCGAGAACGATTTTTTCGGATAAAGGCGTATTCGATATATACTTATTCTTGAGCCTATTCTTGAGAAATGCATAATAAATCTGCTGTTTACGTGGGTAATCGAACATTTTAAGAGTTTTAACAGCGGGACGGATTTAGGCGTCTGGTTATATAGATTTAAAGAAATATATTTTCTATAAATTATAAACGTTATACATATTTTTTTTTTTAGTTTAGGATCTTACCTAAACTTCGGTCAGTCGCTAAATCAGTCGATCAATCTGTAAGCTTTATAGACTCTTGAGGACTTAAAACACTGTGAGCATTAATATCGGTAAAATGCATGCTATGTAAAAATTAAAAAATGGAGGATGTACAATATGTTGATACCATCGTCCGAATTTCTTGTACCATGAATGTATAATGTATGTATATCGAATACATCACATTTGATTTCTAAAGTATATAATTAAACTTAGCTACTGATATTGGTAAACCTGTCTTGTATATCCGTTTATCTGACATATATTATTTTTCCAAATAGTAGATTTTTGAACCCAGTACATATATTTGAATTTTGACTAAAAGTTTTGAGAGCGTATAGTGCTGTGTTGACGTGCCCCTATTATAACGTTTGTTTTTTTTGTGGGTCATGTGGCTTATAGCAGACGTCTTATGTAGTCGACACGTCTAATTAAATATTTGTACTTTATCGGTTTGACAAGTTGATCATGGTTTACGTTTCGATACTTTGGATATATGAGTCTCACCTCTCAAGATTTTAGCTGTGAGACATTGTAGAATTTGTTCTAATTTTCTGCCATTCACACTTTTGCCAAATGATCGGTGATAGTATAAAGCTTCGTTCGAAAACCAATTGCAAACTACAGTTGAATCTGGTTCCTCGAGTTTGAGAACATAATTTCTGGCCATATTCATTTGTGCAGTTGACAAATATATTCATAATATCCTCGTTAAAAGTTTTGTTTAACACATCAACATTGCTGTTGTATCCCCGATATTTATTTTTATGTTCATACTACTGATCTTTCTTGCGATTTCTCGTAATCCATTTCTGCAAACGAGTTATTTATTATTTACGCATTCTCACAAGGTTCTACTACGAAATAAAATAAAAATAAAAGATTTCTACAAATTGAAAACCAAAAAATCTAAACAGGTCCCCAATCTCGTAAGTCAGATTAAGGTTTAATTTCAATTATAATAAAACTCTAAAGTTAAATTTAATTATATCAAAACTGAATGAAACTTACCAAAAGCAAATTTTTATCTCATTTGAAAAGTATCGGGTCCATGCTGTTAATATTGCATTGGCTTTTAACGAATTATTTATGCTAGGAGGGGTACGTAATGTTCAGGAATAATTATGTAATTTAATTTATTCATTACGTTCTAACCAACTCTCAATAAATTAAGAGGAATGTGTTCACGAAGCTCGATCACTTTGAATCGATTGTTATTGATGTTAAAGTTGCGTGTAATTTAGTCGCAGATTATAAATGCTGTTCGAATATACAATTTGGCCGAGAATTATATACAGACTTTATACTATACATCTTTCGTGCTATTGCAAGTGGGCCATCGGTCCAACAAGAAAAGTTCGTTGCGCGAGCAAATGAAACAAATAATAAAGGAATACAAAAATCCATGTATTAGTGGACATTCATTTCAAGTAGGTGTACGCACCCCTGCATGAGAGTATTATTTATAAATATTATCAATCCTCGCTGAAAATTTTACCCGAAACAAAATTAGTTCCGTTCAATGTTGAAACTGAGGCGCATATACAGAATTTTAAACGTTTGGGTAAATAGGAGTCCAAAGAATGTACAGGTTTACAAATTGCCACCATGGACATTCAATACAATCAACATAAAAAAATTAGAAATTATTATTGAGAATGAAAAACAATATTAACCTTAGACGGAATCATCAATATGGCAGCTACACTAACTTCGTTTGGTACAAATAAGAATTTTATTGCATTAATTATCCAAAATAAGTGTTTCCAATTTTAGAGGCCTTGTACCGATTCTAATTTGCAAAGCATTAAATATGGCTGGCTTCCACTTCTCCAGGATGTTAAGAGAAGCGTCTTTGATGTTACTGTGCCGATCTAATGATAGCTGATTGGTAACTGTGCAGTGATGCTTGACCCTATAAAGATTTGACATTCAATCGAACGGTCTATCGTACTTGGCTATTGAACGTAGATGACAGTTTGTTCTTATATTCAGAAATAGACGATTACGCGTCATTTACTAATTTTTATGAGATCGCGTCAGTATCTCGTCGATAACGTCGACTACTCGTCGATTACTCATCTACAACGTCAAAACTATAAGTACATAAAAGGACAACCTCTTGTAATTCATGTCAGTAATGATTAAATGAACGTCTCTCTAGCAGAACCCATACAGCAAAACATTACAAGATAGTATGGATAATTATAGGATAATTAAATGCCGCATTAAAAATTTTGGGCTCCATCCCTTCTAACTAAAACGAAGTTTCTGCTAGCATTAGAACAAGTTAGCAGAACCCGTATCAAAAAATGATTTAAAAACAATTGGAAAATTTAAATTTAATTTTAGGCTTATAAAATGCTATATTTAATTTTTTTTTCTGCTCGATGTAGAAAATGCAAAAAGCTTTATCATTTCAAAGCTAGGGAAGTCCATATCGAAAATCGCATCAAAAATGAAATTAGAACGCAAAACAAGATCAATTGACATACAAATAATTTTAGGCTAATTATTGCCTAATCGAAGGTCACATTAAACATTTTTGGGCTCCAACCGTTTTTGACTAAGCTTCAGTTTAATTGGCACTCTCACCTTTACAAAGTCGAGAAAAGCTTTATCGCTGCTCTTTATCAATTTTACAATCTGAAACCGTTCTCCTCTCAAGCCACATTAAGAAAATTCTATCAAGTCCTGCTGGATTCGATAATTGTTGAGCTTTTGCATGAATATTCGTTCACAATGATAGCCTTGTAAAAAGGTGCGTTTTCATTGTTCAAAACTCATGAGTTTTATTACCACAAACCTGGCGTTTTTGACGATTTTGCTCTCCTTACCGCCGCATAACTGACAAGAACTCCAAGAGTGTATAACACCGCAATAAACAAAGAAAACATTCAACAATTTCCCTGACCTTTGATTGGCTTTGGCGTGGTTTGATCGACTTTGACGTGGTGGGGTTGGAATTGTCTTGTATGCTAACATGCCATCAGCGACCTTTACGTGGTTGAGTTTTTGAAGAAAATTCAGGTCTTTCGGAACTAGTCGAGCGTTTCATGCCCAAACAACCGTGTATAATGACTAAAATTGATTAATGAAACGGCTATCTCTTAAATGCCGATTTTCCGTCAATATTACCTTCACTTTATTGATGTTAATTTAAGCTGAGGCAGACCAGGGAAAATCATCCTACTCTGCGAAATGTTCCTTTTCTGAACATATTGATGTGTAGTGTCCAGTTGCAGTATCATCAATCGTGTTGGTTTCATGTATTTCACATACCTATTATTGCTGCTTAAATTTGACTGTTGGTGGAATATTGTTTAAAAAAATCAGTTCCATTTCTGGCAAGTCTCTGGTTACCACATAAATGAAGATACCTAAATATATTTTCTTTAGTATACATTTTTTTATAACCAAAAATTAGTATTTGAAATGGTGTCAAACATAAATGGAAATGCTAAGTTGGGGTTTTATTAAATGGTCTATTATTAAACCCAATTACTAGACAACTTAAACTAGAATAAATATTCAGCTTTTATTATTTAGTAACCTAGTATATTTTTGTAACTTGATCCGTTTATTTGTATGACCACAATGTTTAAAATTTTCATAAATTTGTAACTGCAGAACTGGTCTCTGTATTTCTCTTGGATCATTAATTTTTAAGGGAAAGATATTGTATTTCATATTTTGCGAAATTTTGTTCGACACGTTACCAAAAATACACAATGGGTTCATTTAGACGAGTTTCATAGATTAAGAAACTTCTATGGGGTATTTGATTAACCAATAATGAGCCTAAATTTATTTGTATGCCAATTGATCTTGTTTTGCGTTCTAATTTCGTTTTTGGTTCGATTTTCGATATGGGCTCCGCTAGCTTTGAAATGATAAAGCCTTTTGCATTTTCTACATCGAGCGGAATAAAACAATTTAAATAGCACATTTAATTAGCGTAAAATTACCCTTTCATTTTTCAATTGTTTTTAAATCATTTTTTGATACGGGTTCTGCTAACTTTTTTCTAAAGCTATGTAGCAGAACCCGCGTTTTAGTTGGAAGGGATGGAGCCCAAAACTTTTGAATGCGGCATCAATTTAGCCTATTATTAGCCTATAATAATCCATATACCATCTTGTAATGTTCTGCTGTATGGGTTCTGCTACCTTAAGGGACGTTTGCATGATATACCTACATATTTTAAATTTGTTTTTCTGGAAATTTCAGTTAATTCAAATTAATATTACTATATAATACACTTTAAAACCTATCTAAGATGGTCACAATAAAGAGGTTCTTGGTCAACTTACACAGATGGCCAACTTAATACAAATAATCATGGACAAAATATTCGTAAAATTAACACCAACCATATTAATTTTGATTTGTGAGTACAACTATAGCTTGCTATTCTGACTAGTCCTACTCTGTTAATTTCTGTATTTTGACTCGCTGACATGGACAAAAGAAGGTGTGAGTTTTTAATACTTCAATACCGGTGGAAATCAATACCGATGAATTCCGAATTACTGGTGAATACTCGTATTCTACGGAACTATGGCTATCTGTTTTTATCAATACAAAATTTTTATTTGTAAGGGAATTGTTTTATTTTTGAGAAAGAAAAATGTTTCATCAGAAACAGCATATTTTGAGCAAACAATTAATCAAACTGTTAGTGATTTGTAATGCTGTCAAAATGTTTTAATACACTTACACACTACAAATTTTCTAATCCCAATTAGCATCTTTTTAACACTACACTGTACCAAAACAAATAGAAAATAACAAATCTGTGCACTGTTGTTGTCGCAAGAAATCTTCCATCGAGTTAAATAAGTCTATTTGATAACAGATGGCGCGCAAAACAAGTACTTTGTTTATATTGTTACGATTTTGCCTTGTCAATCAAGGTTCGAATCACTGGATTGTGAATAAATACACTGCTTCAAATTTGAACTCACACAATTTATTTACACAACACAATTTATTATACAACACAAAATTCACAATTAATTATTTGCTGTGTTTTAATATTGGAGCACTATCCGGAGCCAAATGGCAATTTTCTATTGAAACTGCAGCTATTATTCACTGGTGTCGCTGTACTATAAAAATTAAAACTAAATTCATCAATAAAACAAACATTTATCACCTGAAATATATTAAATGACATTTATTTTGACATGACGTTATAAACAAAAATTCATTTTGCTGCGTTTTAATTTTTTATTGTAAGATTTAGTTTCTAATGGTTTCAGGGGTTTACAAAATTAAAAGCCTTTTCAAATTTCCTATTGAAATGGATAGCGCTCCCGATAGCGGCTCCCGATAAATAAGTGAGCCGAGATATTTTTTTATCGATTTTTAATTAAAAAGTTGAATGAAATATCTTAGTTTAGATTTAAATAAATTAATTAAATGCAATAATAGCGCGCTAAATATAAGTTTTCACATAGAAAATTGGCTGCTCCGGATACAGCTATCGGGCGCTAATAAAAAAACACAGCAATTATAATTATAACACACTTTTTAATTATCACTTTAATAATCGCTTTAATAATCACTTTAATAATCTTTCTATTTAACCTTCACTGTATCACGTTTAAAATAATACTCAGCAATACACGTCAACGCGCGCCTTTATATATCAAAATATTTGTTTCAAGAATAATCCTAAATGCGCAGCAAATATGTTAGTATAGAAATGACGCCTGAATGTTGAGTATAAATCATAAATGCAATTGAACAATTAATGAAATTAACTTATTCTATTCTAATCTAGGTGTCACCGTAACAATATATTGTTACGATTTTGCCTTGTCAATCAAGGTTAGAATCACTGGATTGTGAATAAATACACTGCTTCAATTTTAACTCACACAATTTTATTTACACAACACAATTTATTATACAGCACAATTTTCACAATTAATTATTATAATTATAACACACTCTTTAATTATCACTTTAATAATCGCTTTAATAATCACTTTAATAATCTTTCTATTTAACCTTCACTGTATCACGTTTAAAATAAGACTCAGCATTCCACGTCTACGTGCGCCCTTATATACCAAAATATTTGTTTCCAGAATAATCCTAAATGCGCAGCAAATATGTTAGTATAGAAATGACGCCTAAATGTTGAGTATTTAATCATAAATGCAATTGAACAATAAATGAAATTAACTTATTCTATTCTAATCTAGGTGTCACCGTAACACTACCCCCCACCTAAGCCTGTTCGTCCCGAACAGGATCCAGATCACCTCCTCTATAGAGCGCCAAACGCTCTAAATGCACCACCTTTGGTTTACCTTTCCGTCCTTTCTGTATGCGATAAACCACGTCGTTCAACCTTTTAATGACAGTGTAAGGTCCTTCTCATGTGGGTTGCAACTTCGGTGATAATCCTTTCTGCCGTTGCGGGTTGTGAAGCCATACCAACTGCCCTTCCTCGAAGCCTTGATTATTTGCTCGTATGTCATATCGAGCTTTCATTCGATCACTTGATATCCGAATTTTCTCTCGTACAAATTGATGTATTTCATTAAGTTCCTCTTTCATCCGGTCGACGTAATCCTGTCCGCATAGAGCTGCTGAAGGAACAGCCCCAAACTTTAAATCTCCCGGCAATCGCAGATTGTTCCCAAATATGGTTTTCGCTGGTGTCACTCCTGTTGTGTCATGTACCGCTGATCGGTAGGCCATCAGGAACATTGGTATATGTCGATCCCAGTTACGTTGGTTCCTTTGCACAACCTTTGCTAGATATTCCTCCAATGTGCCATTGAATCTTTCCACCATACCGTCCGACTGTAGGTGTAAAGGCGTCGTCCTTGTTTTATTGATTCCAAGCATCTGACATATCTCCTGAAATACCACCGATTCGAAATTCCTTCCTTGATCCGTGTGAATTTCCATCGGTACACCAAATCTGCTAATCCAATTGTTGACCACGGCATCAGCTATTGTTGTTGTCTCCTGATTGGGTATGGGGTACACTTCCGGCCATTTGCTGAAATAATCCATTATTACTAGCACATATTTATTTCCGCTCTCGGTGGTCGGAAATGGCCCCGCCACATCCATTGCAATTCTCTCAAATGGTGCCCCGACATTATATTGTTTCATGGTCCCACGGCTTTTTCGTGCTGGTCCCTTTACTGCCGCACATTGGTCACATCTTCGACACCATTCTACTACTGACTGTCTACATCCGGACCAGTAGAAACGTTGACGAATTTTGGTTAATGTTTTATTAATCCCTAGGTGACCTCCACTTGCTCCTCCATGATACTCCTTGAGGATTTCCGCTATCCGATCTTTTGGCACCACTACCAACAATTGTTTTACTTTACCATCCGCGCTTTCCCACTTTCTTTTTAAACATTCATTTTCTATGTGGAGGCTATCCCATTGAGCCCAATATGCTTTTACAATGGGAGTTTTGTCAGCTATCTCACTCCATGTGGGCCGGTGTTCCTTTTCCTTATGTTCCATGATGAATGACAGGTCAGCATCCCGTAATTGCTCCTTCTTGATCATTTCATCAGTCCATTCCTCATCAGGTAGCACTTGCATAAGCCGAATATCAATGATGTTTTCCTTACCCTCCACACGCCCACAATGCTTGCATTCCACGGGACATGGCCTTCTTGATAATGCGTCGGCATTTCCATGTGCGCTTCCCTTCCGATGTTCAATTTCGAAATCGTAGCTTTGCAAACGTTCGATCCAACGTGCTACTTGTCCCTCTGGATTTTTGAATTGTAACAACCAGCGCAAAGCTCCATGATCCGTCCGTAGAAGAAATTTTTGGCCATAGAGGTACTTATGGAAGTGCTTAACACCTTCCACTATAGCCAACAA
This sequence comes from Nephrotoma appendiculata, assembly GCA_947310385.1. Taxonomy (NCBI): domain Eukaryota; kingdom Metazoa; phylum Arthropoda; class Insecta; order Diptera; family Tipulidae; genus Nephrotoma; species Nephrotoma appendiculata. The sequence continues at coordinate 281,686,475 of OX371223.1, forward strand.
CTCTTTCCGTGTTACACAATAATTCCGTTCCGGTTTTGATAACATCTTGGAGTAATATGCAATAACTCGCTCCTCACCATTTGTTGCCTGTGATAATACTCCTCCTATACCATCATTACTTGCATCGGTGTCCAAAATGAATTTAACGTTGGGTATAGGGTATGCGAGGATTGGTGCTTCGCATAATCGTCGTCTTAGTTCCACAAATGCCTCTTCTTGATCATCCTTCCATTCGAATGCCTTGTTCTTCCTGGTTAACTCGTGTAAACTCTTTGCAATATTAGCGAATCCTGGCACGAATCGTCTATAATAGGTACACAATCCAAGGAAGCTCCGTAATTCATGTAAATTTTTAGGTCGTGGCCATTCCTTCACTGCTGCGATCTTGTCTTCATCGGTATGGATTCCATTGGTTGTTACCTTATGACCCAAATATTTTACTTCCGTTCTAAATAGTTTGCATTTCTTTGGGCTTAGCTTCAATCCGGCGGCTTGTATCCGATCCAAAACCTCTGCCAAATTCCTTAAATGCTCGTCGAAATCCTTGCCCATAACGATGATGTCGTCCAAATATACGAGGCACGTCCTCCAATGTAATCCCTTTAGCACGCGCTCCATTAGCCGTTCAAAAGTCGCAGGGGCGTTACATAATCCGAATGGCATAACGTTAAATTGCCATAATCCGTTACCCACACTGAATGCCGTTTTCTCGCGATCTTCCTCCTGGACTTCCACTTGCCAATAGCCGCTTTGCAGATCTAATGTCGAAAATATTCGAGCACCCGATAATGTGTCTAACGTGTCATCGATCCTTGGCAATGGGTAACTATCCTTTTTCGTCACAGCATTTAATTTTCGATAATCCACGCAGAATCTCATGCTACCATCCTTTTTCTCGACTAACACCACTGGTGAACTCCATGGACTGCTTGATGTTTCGATTACCCCTGCTGCTTGCATATCTTTTACCATTCGATCTACTTCTCCTTGCTTTGCCAATGGTAATCTCCTGGGTGGTTGTCGAATCGGCGTTTCTGCTCCTGTATCTATTCGATGTTTTACCATTGCGGTTCTCCCATTATTGTCCGGTGTACTGCAGAATATTGGCATGTACCGCTCGAGCAATTGTTTTGCCAAATTTTTCTGTTCCTTAGTAAGATCTTCGGTCCATTTATCCATAAGTTGATCTATAATCTCTTTCTGCACTTGCGAGTTAGCCGTCTTAATCGGATTTTTCTGCTCGCACTTCACTATCGCAGATATTTCTTCACATTTTCCGATTATTGTCCCTTTCTTGATGGTTTTCGTCTTATCCGAGAGATTTAGAGTCCTAATTGGTACTCTATTATCGCTGTCTGGTTTCACCAGAACTTTCCTGATCATAATTTCTCCGCTTCACTGTCTTCCATAAGCCACAACACCTGCCTCCAATTTTGCCCGAGTTCGGTGGCAGCTTTTCCCGATGATCCATTATAATTTGCGTGGTTTCTCCTATAGCGCTAACGTGAAGTGGCAACTCGATATTATCGTAGGTTAATACACCCCGTCCAACATCCACCACGAAGCCATTCGTTCTCATGAAGTCCATTCCCAAGATGACTTCGTCTACAATATCTGCAACCAGCACCTCGTGTTGAAAGTGATTTCGTCCAATCCTTATTTTTACGACCTTTTCCCCTTTTATTGCTGAATTTTCTCCAGTCGCCGTTCGTAATTTAATGCCATTAGCTGGTTCCATAATTCCATCGATAATATCCTCACGAACAATCGTATGTGTTGCTCCCGTATCCAGCGTGATCATGCATTTCTTCCCATCAATATCGGCTTCAATTGTTAAGCTGTCACCGCTCCTTGCTATTCTAGAAACATGGATGGAGGTTGTGGGGCAATCGGTTGTGGGAGCCAGCTTGTGCCCCTTCAAGCTGACTCTTTTTAGTTTAACGACTCCGCTGTCGTCTGACGCTCCTTTCTGGATTCTATCTGCTCTTCGTTTGGTCTACGCTTCATAGGAGATGGCGACCTTGCTCGTTTCTTAATCTCCCAACAGACCCGTGAGATGTGACCCATTCTATTACATACCCAGCATTTAATCCTGCCACTTCCATCTCTGAATCTTGGCGTAGCCCGTGCGGTGTCTATTCTCGAATCAATCTCCAGTCGACGAATTTTCATTGCTGGTTTGATGATGGTTTGCGCAGTTTCGTTTGTTAACGCACAAGCGATGGTTTCCGTGAAAGTTGCCTTAGGTGACAACATCACCGCTCTGCGCGTCTCAGGATCTCGAATACCGTCAATAAATGCATCCATTTTAATTCGCTCCATGTAATCGGCTGACATATTTGAATGTACTAAATGCGCGAGCCGTTCAATTGCCGATGAAAATTCCTGTAGCGATTCTCCTGCTCTTTGGTATCGACCCTTCAATTCCATGCGATAGATTTCTCGTTTGTGGTCACTTCCGTATTTTCGATCTAACGCTTTCATAATTCCCATGTAAACGTTCCGTTCCTGCTCGGGAATGATTTGTAGTGTTTCCGCCGCTTCGCCTTTAAGAGCCACAATTAACGCTGCAACACATTGTTCTTCAGTCCACTGATTTTGCTTAATGGCCGTTTCGAATTGGAACTTAAAAATACTGAAGGATGTTGTTCCATCAAATGTTGGTGGTTTTATCTTAACTGCTTTAACCGTCTGGATCACTTGCTGTGTCGTTCCATTCGCCTTGACATCTTGGAGCTCCTTCTCGAGACGTTTAACTTCCGTTTGAAAATCTTGTTTAACCGATTCAAATTTTTGTTGAACCGTCCCTTTAACATTTTGAATTTCTGCGTGTATTTCTTGTACTTCTGTTTGCACTTTTTCCACTTTACCGTGTAGTGTAGAAGATAACTCCAGAAACCTCTCGTCCATTTTCTTTTGGCCATCTTCTATTTGGTTTTTAATGTCTGCCCCTTGTTGCTCCATCTGCTTTTTCATTTCCTGGTTCGATTGTTTAATGTCCGCCCCTTGTTGCTCGACTTGTAACATCTGCTGTTTAATTCCACCCAACTGTTGACCCATCATTTGATTCATAGCAGCCATCAACTGCGATAAATCGAAACTTCCAGATGGGTTTTGTGTTGTTCCGACCATCGTTTGTTCTTCCTTTTCTTTCTTGTCCACACTGATCTCATCCGTGTTGTCCTCCTCGAAATCATACACATCTGGATTTAAACCGTCCTTCTCCATGGCCTCACGTAGTCGCTCCACCAAACTAGCTTTTGAGCCTTCACTAGCCAAACCTCGCTGCTTCAGTTGCTCCTTTAATTGCGCAAGCTTTAATTCGTAGAGAATCATTTCTCTTATTATTCACAATCCCACCGCTGTCACCAATTGTTACGATTTTGCCTTGTCAATCAAGGTTCGAATCACTGGATTGTGAATAAATACACTGCTTCAATTTTAACTCACACAATTTTATTTACACAACACAATTTATTATACAACACAATTTTCACAATTAATTATTATAATTATAACACACTCTTTAATTATCACTTTAATAATCGCTTTAATAATCACTTTAATAATCTTTCTATTTAACCTTCACTGTATCACGTTTAAAATAAGACTCAGCATTCCACGTCTACGCGCGCCCTTATATACCAAAATATTTGTTTCCAGAATAATCCTAAATGCGCAGCAAATATGTTAGTATAGAAATGACGCCTAAATGTTGAGTATTTAATCATAAATGCAATTGAACTGAAATTAACTTATTCTATTCTAATCTAGGTGTCACCGTAACAATATAGTTATCAGGGATAATATTGGCAGGAAATCATAATGATTTTTTTAGAAACAAAAGTACTGAATTTTTTAGGAACAAAATGCAACCTCCAAATATTTTTTACACATATACCTAATCATACCAATGTGAAGAAAATGCTAATCTTTTGCTAGTTTCATTAATTGTGTTTGTGTTAGTGATATTACGTGGGTAAGTCGGAAAATTATCGAAAATTAGAGTTTTCTTGGATGTAATTTTTAAATCCTATTAAAATTAACTGAATAATATAAAACTATTTTATCTCAATTAGTTACATGAATGTTTATTTTCACTCAAAATTATATTTAAAATTCTCAAAAAATGAGCATTAAACTTACTGTACAATTTTGCCTTAATTCAGGGAACGAAAAGCAAATAATTAAAAAAGTATCTTATTATGATAAATGATAAGGAAAACATGCTCATATTCAGACAGTGAAAATAACTCGTATTAATAATTATAAACAACAAATTATACAGTATAGTAGATACAAATATTTATTAAGAAATCTCGAAAATGACGTATACCAAGAGATCTAAACACAACTTCAGGTACATGGAGTGTTAGTTAAAGACCATGCCAGTTAGAAAATATATTCAGATGCTCGTTAATCAGGGGAGGGGCCGGTTAATAAAATTTTGGGTTATGACAAAATATAATAAAAATTCTCAGGCCAACTGAGATATCCCTAGAAATCTAAATACAATCTCAGGTATAAGTGGTGTAAGTTGGCGACCATTTCAATTAGAAAATAAATTCAGATACTCCCGATTCAGTGGAGGGGCCAATTAATAAAATTTAGTATTATGACCAAAAATAATAAAAATTTTCAGGTCAACTGAGATATCCCTAGAGATCTAAACACAACCTCAGGCATATGAAAAGTTAGTTGTTGACCAATTCAGTTAGAAAATATATGCAGATGCTCCCTATCCAGGAAAAAGGCCAGTTAACAAAGTTTTGTATTATGACCAAATAAAATAAAAAATTTCAGGCTAACAGAGATATAGAGATCTAAACACAACCTCAGGTATATGGGGTGTTAGTTGTTGACCATTTCAATTACACAATTTATTCAGACACTCCCCATCCAAGGGAGGGACCAGTTAATAAAATATAGAGGTTTGACCAAATATAATAAAATTTTTCAGGCCAACTAAGATATCCCTAGAGATCTAAACATAACCTCAGGTATATGGGGTGTTAGTTGAAGAATTTCAGTTTGCAAATATATTCAGATGCTCCCCATCCAGGGGAGGGGCCAGTTAATAAAGTTTTGTATTATGACCAAATTTAATAAACATTCTCGGGCTGACTAAGATATTCCTAGATATCTAAACACAACCTCAGGTATATGGAAAGTTAGTTGTTGACCATTCCAGTTAGATAATATACACAGATGCTCCCCATCCAGAGGGGCCAGTTAATAAAATTTAGTATTATGGCCAAATATAATAAAAATGTTTCGGCCAACTGAGATATCCCTAGAGTAGTGTACGTTAAACATCGATAGTATCGATAGTATCGATTATAAAACTATCGATTGTTTTTACGAAAAACTATCACTACTATCGATAAGGGAAAATTAATAAATAAAACATATTATTATAACACTATTTATATTTCGGACAAATCAAAGCTAGTACTATAATATTCATTTACAAATCGTAAACAATCGATAGTTTTACAATCGATACTATCGATACTATCGATGTTTAACGTACACTACCCTAGAGATCTAAACACAACCTCAGGTATATGGGGTGTTAGTCGGGGAGCATTTCAATTAGAAAATATATTCAGATATGATTTTAGTTAAAAAATATATTCTTATGCTCCCCAACCACGGGAGGCAGTTACTACAATTTTGTATTTGGACCAAATATAATAAAAATTCTCAGGCCAACTGAGATATCCCTAGTGGTCCAAGTACAACCTCAGGTATAACAAGTGTTATTTGGGGACATTTTTATTTATAAAATATAAAATAAAGCCTCAATTATACTTGACCCTAACTAACACCCCATATACCTGAGGTTGTGTTTAGTTCTCTAGGGATATCTCAGTTAGCCTGAAATTTTCTATTATATTTGGTCATATTAATGAATTTAATTAACTGGCCATTCCCCTCGATGGGGAGCATTTGAATATATTTTCTAACGAAAATGGTCCCTAACTAACACCCCATATATCTATGGTTGTGTTTAGATCTCTAGGACTTACAGTTTCCATTACAATACAAAGTCTAAAGTTAACATAGAAAGTCACAGTCAGTCAAATGCTCCGCGATCTACTTCACGTGGTAGGTGGATTTTCTTAAAATTTTCTTTCATACAAACCTTGTACTGACAATTACGAACACAACAAATATAAAATCAGCCAAAACGGTCGAACCGTTTTCAAGTGATGATCTTTCATACAAGCGGCAATTTAATTTTATTTATATATGTTACACCAGTGGCCCTATTCTGTCTTTCCCTGGGAATAGGGAATATTTCCATAGCATTTTTGCCTAAATTGTATTTTTCTGGCCTACTGAGGGAACATGTTTGGTGTTAATATTTTTGAAACAAAGTGAAATGGGAAAATATTTTTCTCAATAAAAATTTTGTGGAACAAAAGTTTCTCAATTCACTTTGTTTTGAAAATTTTTGCACTAAACTTATTCTTTCAGTAGGCCAGAAAAATACAATTTAGACAAAAATGCTATGAAAATATTTTTCCCAATTCCCTATTCCCAGGGAAAGACAGAATAGGGGCACAGATACACCGGATATTGAGTGAAATCTTTCTTAATTGACCTTTTTAAAGTAATAATAATAATAATACATTTTTGAGTCAGGGAAGACGGAATTTGATTCAAATAGTAAAGGCGTCAAATGTGTAATTTAAAAGTTGATTTTATACCACTTTAGTAATTTATTACACCAGGCCGCTACCCGATATTGGGTGACATGTTTCTCATTGGATGTAACTCCTTGTAACTTGACACAAACATTATTTATTTTAGACCTGGATAAGATTGATCTGCCCCTCACAAGGTCCATGGAGTAATGTTTGACTTAATATTGGCGACGGTTTGATTTAATAAATTATTAAAGGTGGTTAAAGCGACCTTTAAAATTACACACTTGGAGGTTTTACCATTTGGAGCCAATTACGTGTAACCTGGCACAAAAGTAATTTAGTGCACACCTGAATAAGGTTGACCTTCCCTTCACAAGGTTCATCGAGTAACGTTTAATCCATTATGTAGTGACAGTGGCGGTCTTGTGTAATAAACTATTAAATGTGGTAAAATCGACTTTTAACTTACATATAAATTACACAATTCGGAGCAAGTTCCAGTAACCTGACTTTGGATAGACAGACAGAGAGACGTTTAATTATATTTATGTAAATATTTTATGGCATACTCCCATATGATTAGGAAATGGAAGAGTACAAATAATTTTAAAACTTTAGTGAAAGATGTAAAAACTAGAATATTGCATAAAGTGACCCGGACTGCGATGAAAACTAGGATGAAGTTACTCTTTATCAAAAGCGAAACACGCGCTCTAAGAGATAAATGCGATGCATTTTGACATATTGGAGGAAGACACAAAACAAAAATCCGACATGGTCAATAGATCGAGGGGTAAAAAATCGGCAATATGGATAGCAGGCAGATATGGGCAACACGTCCACACGCAGAAAGAACAGAGTTGGATGGATGGTTTACTAAACAAGTAATGGCATTCAGAGAATCCCGCAAATTGTTGTTTGAATATTGGCACTTAGAAGGGAATTTGGCTTTCCTAAAATAATCCTGAATACGAATAAATATGGTTTGTTCTATGAATATGAATAGCTTCAATTAATCACTAATCAATAATTAATTATACATTCTAGTCGAGATTTCCATTATGGTTGTATGATTTACGGCGTTTGACAGTATTTTACATACCAAATTATTTAATTTAATACCAGAGCTTTCTGTTTTGTTTTGCTCTCTTGTTTACCACAATTTCTATTCCAATCAATTTTTATCTTTATCTTGAATAACAAAGCACGCCGATGATATGAAATTTTCTGCTAAAACTAAAATTTTACTAAAATTCCTAGTCTCTTAAATTGCAGGTGTAAATAATATCCTCGAACTAAGCTTAAATCTTAAAAAAATGCTAAAGGAAATTCGTTTGTCAAAATAATAATTTTTTGAGTCTCATATTTCAATAAAGTTTTTTACACTTAGGACCGACAATGAAATTAAAGTTTTCCGAGGTTTGCCAGATTTTATTTTGTTCACCCAAACTACACTTTCTGTTCCTCCTTCAATTAATCGATTAAAAAGTGTATTCCATTTTTCTCAGAATCTGCTCTGATCCTAAAAGCGGCTAAAAAGCAGCGTATAGCATTAAAATCGATCCACCAAGTCAACTATTACGATAACTAACGATACAAGAGTTTAAAAAAAATTAAAAGAAATGTTGACAGACTATCATGGCGGAAATTGTCGATTAGCCGAACTGTTATCACAGGCATTTGGCCACGTTACTCATGAAAGCCAAAGCAGAAGAAACTTCTCTTGGCCCGAAGATTGTACAGAATCTTTTGATAAGGTCAAGCATTATCTTGCCGCTGTCACTCTTTTGGCACACCCGTTGAACGACGCGCAGTTCAACATAACTACCGACGCTTCCAATGTGGCGGTTGGAACTGTATTACAACAACGCAACAAAGGATGTTGGCAACCATTAGTGTCCTTTTCAAAGAAGCTCCCTCCTGCGGAAATTAAATACTCGGAAATTAAATGCGACGGACAATCTTCGATAGTCTACATGGCTTATCACATCCCGGCATCCATGCTACGCGAAAACTTATTGCTTCAAAATACTTCTGGCCAAGAATGAATTCTGGTACAAACAATTAGGCGAAATCTTGTATCCCATGTCAAAACTCCAAAGTTCACTGCCACACGAAATTAGAACTTGGTAAATTCGAGCTACCAATTGGCAGGTTTGAATACATCCACATGGACCTGGTTGGTCCACTGCCCCAATCGAATGGCTATCATTACATTTTAACGATAGTCGACCGATTTACTCGTTGGCCAGAAGCTTATCCAATCCGACAAATAACCGCAAAAACCGTAAATAAGATCTTTTACAATGAGTATATCTGTAGATATGGTGTCCCACTCTTCATCACGACAGACCAAGGAACACAGTTCGAGTCAACGTTGTTCACCGAGCTCACGAAGCTTCTAGGTTTCCATCGCATTCGGACAACTGCATACAACCCGAAAGCGAATGGTCTTGTCGAACGTTTCCATATGCAATTAAAATCCGCCTTAACAGCTCAATGTAATACATCCCATTGGATTTCAGAACTTCCAACGATCCTATTGGGTATTCAAACCTCTGTCAAGGAAGACCATCAAAATATCAATGTTCCCGGTGAATTCTTCATCAATGATCAAAATTTGAACCCAAACACAGATACTTTGGATTTTGTGAATCAGCTTCGTACTACCATGAGAGCCTTAGTTCCTACGGACACAAGACATCCAACCAAACAGGCAACGTTCATTCCCAAAAATCTGGAAACCTGTTCACACGTATTCGTACCGTGTGGATAGAGTCAGAGGTCCATTGAGTACACCCTATTCTGAACCGTATCCAGTGACCCGCAAATTGTGCAAATTCTTTATTGTGGATATAGATGGAAAACTAACAACAATTGGCATCGACAGGCTTAAGCCACCGTACGGAATACTTGTGGTAAACCCAGTCGAAAAACGTAGTGTGCCAAAAACGGTTTCATTCAATTTTAAACACTACGGTTTTTTATCAGGAGGGGGTGATGTAGCGGCGCAAAATCATTTTCAATTTGTGGCACTCGATATATCTCGATATTTATCGAGTATCGATAAATTTTGTGATTTCAATTTCACTACACGAAAATAGGAACAAGAAACGAAAAAGTATAGTCGCGTTTTAGAAATTCAAGAAAAACAGTCAGTGAAGATTTATAATTATACTTAATAATAAATAAATAAAAAGTATATACTAAAATAAAAATATAGTGAGTGTTATTAATATAAGTTAAAATACGGTAACACCGCTTAAGTATCAACATCACTAAATCACAATCATCATAAAGAATATCACCTCTGAGTCTTGAACCATCAAGTTCCTTTTCGAGAAACTTTAATTTGACGTTAAATTCAAAAATATTAAAAATTTGAGTTTGTTCAGAAAATGTAATAATATTGTAGTGGAGCTTTCAGAATGCCTCCTTTTTTGGATATCAACAATTTTAATAGACAGTTTTTAAATTTAGTGATCGATCAAATTACTAGCCCTTGCGTTCAATTCAATAGACAAACATTTAAATGTAAATATTTCCTTAAAACGTTTTAGTAATATTGAAAATTTTTCCTATTTTCCCTATTAACATACAAGTGCTGTCCTATATCCACAGTTAAACATTACATTCTTTATGAATTAGAAATCTTAGTCTCCTGAGACTTATTCGGCCTCATATAGATAGTATAACTAGATAATTACAACCTAGCCAGACAACAACTTTATCAAGACGGACAACCCTAAAATATTAGAGAGAAACATGAAAGAGTTTTAATATCATTTCTTAGGTGTTCGACGTCGTTAGCATTCTTGACGTCAGAGACATAATAAATCTCGATGAAATCGACGTAATAGATTACATGTTGACACGCACATGATCCATCTGATTTAGGTTTTAATAAGCCAGATTCATATTCCTGGTCCGTTTGTTGTTGCGAACAATCAACATACAATATCCTCTTAAAAATTATAAAACATTAGAACAATATATAAATAATTAATTCTGCAGAAAAATATCATAAAAACAAAAAAGATTTCCATTGTTAAACTAAAAAACATAACAAGAAAATGAACACAACAAATTATAATAATTTAATTCGTCTGACATATTACGGGTCCATGTGGTCCATCATTATTATACCGTATATATTATATTATATTATGATCTTTGGTCAAATCGACCCGTGATTGACCTTCGAAGTGTGTCTCAGTCTTCTTTGTTAATTCGAGATAAAAAATGAGAATCGGATGATGTTTTTATAAATTTTATAGTTTTTTAGCGAGGTCCTGCCGCATTTACCTAAATCTGAATTTACACTTTTTATAAATTCTTAGATTCTCCCTTCATAAATATATATTATATACGATCTTACACAAATACTTATTAATCCTTAAAAGATGAGGTCATCTACTATACAAACAATAAAATTTATAGAAGCCGTTTGTTATGTTTTGTTTAGAACGCAGATGCTGTTATTGTCTTGTCATATAGTTTCTTGTTTTTTGTTACTGCTTCTAATGGTTTTATACTTGTTGTGTATAGGTTGTTGGGAATATGTTGTAAAATAACTGACCCTTGGCTATCCCTTTATGTTGGTCAACAAATTTTTGGGTTCCCCTTTAAAACGCAATCTACTTTGCGTATATACATAAAATGATAAATAGTCCCTAAGTTTGTTGTCTTATATTATTTGAAAGTGTATGCATTAAGATGATTTGATTTAAATATAAAAATTCGAATATTTTGCGTGAGAAAATTCGTTCGAAAAATTTGTCCGAATTCTTAATGAACCGAAACAAAATCCTATAAATTATAGGTAATAAAATATTTGCGGTTTATATTTAAAAATTTAAAAGGATCGATTTTGTATGCATATAAGATTGCACCTGGATGGATTAAGCGAATCAACCATTTTTATGTATATGGTTGTATATTTACCTTGAGGGTTTCGTAATTCTAAGCCGATATATAGTTTTACTGACACCTAGCTATATATAGGCATTTAACACTTTATCTAAACATTTCATCTACGAGTATATGGCAAATATTTTACTAGCCCACAAAAGACTGATCTGATACACGATTAGATTTTTACGCAAAACAATATAAATGTCTATTTTGCATTATTGTTTCAAATTAAATTAATTTCTCGCTCCGTTATACACAATGTTAACAATCCCATATGCGAATTCATTAATCAATTTCATAAATTATTTCTCGTGTATTTTAGAAAACAAAGTACTTAATCTTTTTCAATTTCAATTCGTTTCATACACTACTCGACATATTATATAGTTGTGAGTAAACGAAAATACCACCCACATAGTTAGCACATAATAATATGATACACATATTATATTTACAACCAACTAACAAATTACTCGACATATACGGATATATAACTATGTATATATACTATATATACAAGCATATTGTATACAATAAATATTTTAATTCAAAATACTAACAATAAAATTTGGTACTCGTATAGACGATGACAGGATAAAATGATATAAATTATCACACAAATCTAAATAAATACGGGAAAAATCCCATCATAACCCCAATTTCTAATTTTCAAAAACACCAAGCAATTATACAGTTTTTAGTTTTTGGGTTGTTAACACAACCTACACCATATACAACGACGTGCATCATGCCAACCACCACCCTCAAGAGGATTTTGATGTTTACCACAGAAACAATTAAAATATGGGGTTTTGTGGTTAATTTTAGTAGAATTACGAGCACGATATCTACAGTTGAACCTAAGAAGTGTCTTTTTTATTATCCTGAGGTAGACATTATTTTAATTGCAAGTAGCAATGTGGTTTTAGTGTACCAACAATAAATATTACCATATACAGATGACTCAGTGGTTTTAAATTCTCTAAGTACAGTATAGGTTCAACAAGAGCGTGTACGGGATAACTGCGTACTTAAAAAATGTTGAGGATTTGCCAGATAGAAGCAAAATCCGATCCAAAAAAAGATTATGAGACCGTAATATAGTTATATGCTGAAAATTCTTTCCGCTGGATGCAGCTGTGAAAAAATTGGCGAAAAAGAATATTATAATACCAAAAATACCAATTCAAAATATAATTACGGAACATGGCTATGCGTATGAAAATACTTTGATCAAACCACTGCTAACACAAAAATACATTGAAAAGCGACTACAGTACGCGTGTTGGCCGATGCGTAATCCTTTTGGAGTTTAATGTTAAAAGCGTGTTTGGCCAATTAAACTAAAATAAAAAAAAAAAAATTGCTCAAACTGTGAGCACCCACCCTACATGTATGGGGATGCTTTACCAAGCAAGTCTAACGAGAATTGTATGGCCTATGGGTTCAGAGTAGAACACGTTTCTAAATTGAATGCTACTTGCTATGGAAAAATTGAAATCACCTATTAAGAGCTTTGGAGTGGTTTTTTCCCTGCCGGCGGAAGCGCAGGGTTTATAAGTGGTCGCTTGACCACATATGAATCTGAAAAATGATTGTAAACTACGGTCCCTGTTCATTGAATTATGATCACTAAATAAAATCAATATATTAATTTTATAATTTAATTCTTCAAAACTAAATAATTTTGGGTATACATAAATTGGAAAATAATTTAAATTTGGTTAAAGTACCTTTATATTTAATCACAGTTTTTTTACTGTCATATTTAAAAAAAAAAAAAAATTACGGTGGACACTGTAGGATTTGTAGGTTTTATGTACCTGGACTTCAGTAAGGTTTAAATCCGGAGAATTACCAAAGTGTAATAGTATTGGCCTTGAGGTAGCGACCTCATGTAACTCAATAAGACGCCTGTTAACAACTTTTTAATATTATTATTTTCTCATGGTTTCCTCTACGAAGTATATTGGATATCATTGCTGATGGTGGATGTTTTATGCTATTGTCCAGTGCTTATGAAATTTAGCCTTAATAAGACGTATTTCCGCATTTTTCAGTGGGTAGCCTTCGTCGCAATGTCATCGCTGATATGTTTATCCCTTCTTCACTAAAGTTTGAACTCGCTCGTTGTTGCTCTGCGCTTTCCTAAGGCTGATTTAATAATTTTTCGGTCTGTTCTGAGCATTTTGTTTCTGGTCTTCTTACAGTTTCTTCTCTTGGTCTCATAAAATGTACCTCCAGATTGAAAAATCTTTGCCGAATTACTTACTGATTAGGAAGAAACTATTTCCACTTTTTCAATCTCGCATTATGGTTTTTTGTTTTTAATAATGCTCCGATAGCATATTTTTTCACTGCTTAGGTCCTTTTTCTGACCCATTTTTGAAAATAACTTTCTCAGTCTAGACTTTCAAAACACGCACACAGGCTCACTTTGACTTGAAGAGAAGATTTTAAATAAATGATAAAAATCACTTAACGTAGATTTTCAAAACGCGCGTCAAACTAAAAATAGGAGGATAAACTTAATGTAAAATTTGCGAGCTATTGATATTTTTTCAGGTAATAATTTTATGGCGACTTTTTAAGAATATCGTAAAATAATCTTAAAATAATAACAGATGGGATCCTAAATGCATATAAAACAATAGCAGAAATTTGGAGTTTCCAAAATACTAATGGTGTTCATAATACAATGAACAGGGACTGTACAATGGTACGAATTGGTACAACAATTTCCTCCACTTTATTGTGGTTAGGCAAATATTCCACCACATCTCGACCGCTTTTGAATGAACTGTACCACTCAAATGCACTTGATTTTGATAAAATCGGTTCACCGTAAGCTTCGCTGTAACGTTTTCAGCAATTCGGCACACGACAATTTTAATTGAAATACAAAATTTGAGACGAATTCTTTGTCGATATTGTTATTCATCATAAAATTCGTAAAACACACTTGAGATCAACCGATAAAACAGAACATTGTAAACAAACTAAATGATAAATTGTACTCAATCTTCACGTTAAGACAAAGGAGAGTTGTGCCAACTTATCGACAACAAATTATTTACAATCCCTTTAATCGGGCTTTTTAAATGACCAATTCCCCTTACTTTTGTGACAGAATATACAGTGGTGAGCAAAATTTTTCGGACAATTCTTAATTTAGGAAACTAATGTAATTTAATAATGACTCCAGCCATTTTTCTCTGAACACTACTTAATTCGTTATATCCTTTATTTTTGGGCTAAATTACCCTTGATCCTGCCGCACGAGCAATATTTTTCGGACAAAAATGTATTTCAAATTCTTTATAATAATTAAAAATTCGTTCACAGTTTAGTATTTGAATAAGTCTAGAGGTTAAGACTATCAATATTTCGTATTCAATCGTAGGCATGGATTCGAATAAATTCTGAATCAATCTGGTGTCGATGTTTTCTCATTCGAATTCAATTGCTGATTATAAAGAATTTTTGTTCGTTACCATATGATGATCTCTGATTTGTTTGTTTAACTGATTCCATACAGATGGTATTAAATTTTCTTTTAAAATATTCAAATAGACTACTATCCATTGTGTTTCAATAAATTAAAGATTTCCCACGCCATAGTAACCTATTGCACCCCACGCCATCATATTTCCACCGCCTCGTTTAATAGTGGAATTAATATTTTTTGTTTGCAATTCTTGGTTTGTTTTTCTCCACTCGTTTTTGTTTTGTGTCGCTGTTGTAATTTAGTTTTAAGCTAAATTGCAGGATGTTTCGTACAGTGTCTAAGACGCTTACGCAGTAAAAATTAAAAGAAATAGCCGGAGTCATTGTTAAATTACATTAGTTTCCTAAATTAAGATTTGTCCGGCAAATTTTGCTCACCACGCATATCAAGAGAAACTTTTATAAGAACGTTATTCTCAGTGCGCCACCCGAATAAAATCGCAAAAACTAAAAATCAAGAATTTCCATTAAAATATTCGTTATAAAATAACTCAGTGAAATATTTTGATTCTTCATTTCTAAAAATTTGTTTTTAAAAATGTTGTGTTATATAAGTATGTGAATCCCCGGAATCTATTCCCAAAATTAAAAAAAAAAAAAACAGGCAAATTGTATTCTAAGAAAAATAAAAAAGTTTATTAAAATTACTTTAATTCGCACAACACACAAAAAAAAGTCAAAATTTAATAAAATGAAGTAAAATAAATTTTTAGTTGGCTCATTAATTTGTCATATTATGATAATTTGGTTATAAGACGGAAAAACACATATCTTACATTTAGGAAAACGAGAAAAACACGTACCGTAAAAATATTTAATCAATACATTTTTGATCAAAAATAACATTTTAATTTGACATGTAAAAAGTATTAATTTGTCGGATCAGAGCTATATTGTTTTGAGATAGCCAAACCCACTTCACTTGAAAAGTAACTCGAGTCACTCGAAAAGTGACGTATGGGTCTGGCCCACATAGCAGCATTTTCTTTTAAACAATTATTTTACTCAAAAAAGTCATGAAAACAATAAAATATAACGGATTCTAGTATCGAAAAGAAGACAAAATTTCCTTTAATAAAAAACACAATTAATTTTTTAAAAGTGTTTTTCACCAAGAAACAAGAGTTAATATCTTAGTATTTTTCCGACAAAAAATGTCTTTTCCACAATGACTCTTTTTGATAAATCTTTAACGGATAATGAGCTGAGTAGCATCAAAAGCAAAATCGACTCTTTTTTTCTCATTTTAAAACTAATGATAGCAAATTCTTCGTTATATAAACTCCCAATTTCTAGACTTATTTCTTTTTCAAATTAACAATTAACCCTAAAGCTCTTAACATAATTTTATAACAACTCTTCTTAGCAAGAGCCTCTCAGTCTCTGGCATGGAACTGTTTGTATATTTTAATTTTATTGAAAATAAACGTTTAATTATTTTAAAAAATTAATTCATTTATTAAAAGACAGAACTTAAACTAAAAAAATAACAGTTTAAAAAAAAATTAGAGACTCACAGGCTCTTGTTAAGAGCTTTAGGGTTAAATGTAGTAGTTGTCACAAAACGACATCTTTTCCAATTAAAGTGTTGCATTAAAATAGATTATTTCCAATATAAACCGTTTTTTGCAACAAACTGCTATACAATTCCTATATCAAACTGCTAACAAAAAAATAATTGTAACAAAACAAAACATTCCCAATTTAAAATTTTGACGTATATTTTGGAGGTTACTAGTCCAGAAATAAATTTAATTGTAAATGGTTGGGTTTTTCAGTAAGTATTTTATAAATTTTAGTTATTTAATTAATTTTACAATATTTATTATAAAAATATTTTATTCTAGTTAAAATTTAACATATGTACGTGTTTTAATGGAAATAAATAGCTAGATAAATTTTAAAAAAACATCAAGGGGGAGGGGGCGGCTTATGGGTCATTAGCAAATTAAATTAATTTTGAATGAATTGGAAAAACGTTTTTTTTTTGTTTCGTGTACAATTTTCTAAAAAATATAATGTTGTAATCTCACCACCTGAAAATTGAATGATATCTTCTCCAAAAATTCCTGATACTTTAGACAAACTTCCAGATCCCAAATCCTTTAACCATTAATTGTGGTCAGCCTTTCCTTCACTTTCAATTGCCTAATTACCTAAATGCTTGCGTCCTAACTGTGGGTATTTCCCTTGACACAACTGGCAATGTATTCAAAAAAATCTGTTGGGGCGCTTTTCTTGGATTTCCAGAAAGCATTTGATTGTATTGATCATCAGTTACTTCTAAATAAATTATACTGTTATGGCGTACGTGGAATTCTTTACAACTTATTGAAAAGTTATTTATCAAATCGAAAACAGTATGTGATTATAAATGGGTAGGAAGAGAAATGTTAGATATCAAATGTGGTGTCCCTCAGGGTAGTGTTTTTGGACCACTTTTGTTTCTCATTTATATTAATGATATATCCTATTGCCGCCCTGGTGGCAAAGTGGTTATCATGCTTGCTCCAGCGACCGGAGGTGCCGGGTTCGATGCCCGATGGTGACAAGGAAAAAAATTCACGGCTGGTTTAGGATCAATGAATTAATCACTCCGAAAATCATCCGAAATGAAAATATGATTATGAAACCTCATTTGAGGCGGCCAAATCCCTTGATGGGATATAGTGCCAGAGAGAGAGAGAGAAAGAGAGAGAGAGAGAGAGAGAGAGAGAGAGAGAGAGAGAGAGTGAGATATCCTATTTGCCGCTCAAGGGACATATTAGAATATTTGCAAATGATACTGCTTTATTTTATAAAACCCTTGATCCTGACAGTATACTGATTGATATGAAACATGACCTTAGCATACTTTTAGAATGTTTTAATTCCAATTTAATAGCTCCCAATATATCTAAAACCAAATATATGTATGGTGTTTCATTCCCCATGTAAACCGATGACTAGTTTACCGTGTCTGTGAAGTTAGCCCGAAAAATATCCCGAAGAAATGCTATGGCAACACTATAAAACGAATATCACGACATTTTTCAGTGTCATCCCGAAATTTTTTTATATCACGCTAGTTTTGAATGTCATCACGAAATTTTTTTACTATCATGACATTTTTTATTTTTTTTGTTATTCCGAAAAAAAATTCCAATACAGAAAATTTCAATAAACAAATAGCGACAGGTGTTCGAACCAGTAAGAATCCAAAAAGTAAGAATCCAAAAAAAAAAAATATTTGGAAGCAAGGTTGGTTTGGAATAGGGGTATGTAATTATGTGGATCCTCTACAAATTCCATACAAACCTTGCTCTGTTACTTAATATCTACTACGACTTCACTCGGCTATATCTAAAATTTGACTCATAGATTCAATTCACAATTTTGGCGTTTGAAAGGTGGATCCTTCCTCTACAAATTCCATACTAACCTTGCTCTGTTAATTAATATTTACTACAACTTCTCACGGCTATATCTAAAATTTGACTTATAGACTCGATTCACAATTTTCGCGTTTGAAAGGTGGATCCTTCCTCTACAAATTCCATACCAAACTTGATGATTATGTAAATTATTTTAGAGTAATTTTTTTCAAGGTGATATAAATTTTTTTTCGCGAAATGTTATATGATGGTAAATATAACTTTAATTGATAATTTCGTGAAACTAATTTAATATTTCAAAACTATATAAATATATTAACATTATAGCTAATTTCGTTATATTTTTGTTTTATATGCAGCAATATTAATTATATATACTTGACTATCAGGATAGTAATAAAATATTTTGTAAATATATAATAGTCTTGCCATATTTAACTATATTGATTTTTCGGGATTATTTTTCGCACTAACTTCCCAGAGTTGTTAGTTTACCTCTATTTGAAGTTAGTAACATTAATCATTCAATTATTTGGGTGTTACATTTGATGAGCATATGTTTCGGGATGATCACAATAATATCACAAGTAAGAAAATTGCTCCACTTGTTGGGTTACTCAGAAAATTATCTTTCTTTGTTCCCACTGGGGTGTTGCTTATGATTTATTTTTCGTTTATTCATTCACGATTTAGTTATGGCCTTATCGTATACGGAACAGCTACCTTAACCAGTCTGAAGAAATTGCAAGTTATGCAAAACAAAAGTGTAAAAGCAGTAAACAGATTGTCAATTTTATTTTCCACTAGGTTATTATATAGCAAAGATGATATTATGATATTGCCCATAAATGTCTTATATAAGTTTCAATTAACCCTTTATATGTACTAAATTGGGAAGAAAATCGATCACATTTATGGGCTCATTTACTTATGATCAAGAACTTGAATTTATAAAGGAATCTGAAACCTACTCACAATTTAAAAAGAATATTAAAATATTAAAAATTATTTTAAATATTCTGTGAGAATATTCTGTCTTTTGAATATTCTTTAAGTATTCTATTATTTTGGAACTAAATCTCAGTTATCTTTGGTTTTTTAATATTAATATATCTATGTAAATTTTGTAACTGTGTAAAATTTATATAACAACTTGGATTATTCTTAAAGGAATATTATATTCACTGGATAATCCGCCGTTGTTGTTGTAGAAAATGAATAATAAAAATAAATAATTGTCTGGCGAGTCGCCAACGACAGCTAAACTATTTCTGCCACAACGGTATATTAGATTCTATCACTTCCCAAGGCAATTGATCGAGGCAGCAAGTGGTACTTTTCAGGGTTTATGTGTACCTTGTACCACTCTTAAGATTACCAGAATGAGTACGTGAGGATGATCTTATAGATGTGTGCAACGGATATTCTAAAAAATCAGGGAGTCGAGTTTAATTTTGAAACCTCTACCACCAAATCCGGTCGATCTGAAAATATATCGCCAAAGCACAAATTTTCAGCATTTTCTCGCAAACCTGGATTAACAGTGAACGTTAGAAAAAGATCTGGTGCGCTATCCGCTGCTTGATGAAAGAATAACCGAAACCCGGAAGAATAAACGAAACTGCAGCCATGTTCTCGTTTTGACCTATGTTATCCAGATAATCAATGATTCCTTTATATTACTCAGCTCTATGTTGCTAATTTTGGCGGATGTAATTGAGTTGTTTGCTTTTACTTGAAGAAAAGGGTTAACTATAAATTGTTGTGTCATAGAGCCAGAACTGATAAACTGTTTCAACCAGTCTACATATCTCGAATAGCTGTTAGTGAAGCTTTCAAATGAAGCATTTTTGACATTGCTTCACAATGCCAATCAGCTGCCACCCAGGTTATTCTCAAATAAAGGCAAGTCCGTAAGTCATACAGCCCATATTGGGACTTAAAACGCTAAGGCTCATAAACTTTTTAATATTATCTTCTTCATTTCTCGGATAAACATGGATATGAATCGGTGGAAAAGTGACTCGCCCTCTTAAATTACATATATCATAGCCATTTCAATTGAAGTCGCAGAATTATATTGGTGTTGATCAAATGGTCTATCGCGTCTAAATGTTATACTTACAATAAGAATAAGTTTACCAGTTCCAACAGCGTTTTTTGAGATATTAACAATTCAATGTTGTACTTTTGTAGAAAAAATATTATAAGTTGTAATAAGTAAAAAATTTATTGTACAATTTCCTAGGTTTTGAACATCACAAACAACTATCGAAATGATTTCCATTTTGCTTGTGACAAGCATATTTGGAGCAGTTTTCTAATCGCAGCAATGATGTTGAAATTTCATAAAATTTCTTCTATTTTGTTGTCGGCATTATCGATTAGAACCAAGTGCTCCCTAGTCTAAATGTTTGTTGCGTAGACCTCTTCTTTCAAATATCAACCATACATAAAAATTTAGTGGTGTTTAATCTGGAGATCTAGACGACCTCCATCGCCCTAGATAAACGAATAACGTGCAGCTGCTCCATATTGCTGAGCTTTTATGCAATTACTCCAAAATCCACACCAAACAGTCACTCTTGATGGTTGCTTTACGATTATATGTGTGGGTGTCCCGAACGCCCAATCTCGCGGTTTTCATTGTTAACGTAGCCCCCCCCCCCTCAACATGGAAATGCGGGTTGTCTGAAAAACGATTTTAAACCAAAATCGACGTCATTATGAAGCTGCTCTATGGCCCATGGTCGTTTGCTTTCAACTGCTGGGTCATGTGGGCCATGTAGGCAAAAATTCCGAGGTCTTTGTGCAGTATTCTCCTCAAGTATCGAGTTGAGGTTTACTCAAAAAAGTCAAAAAAACAAAATAAAATATAACGGATTCTACTATTGAAAAGAAGACAAAATTTCCTTCAATTAAAAGCACAATTATTTATTTGAAAAGTGTTTTTTCACCAAGTTACAAGAGTTTAAATCTAAGCATTTTTCCGAAAATAAAAGTCTTTTCAACAATGGCTCTTTTTGATAAATCTTTAACGGATAATGAGGTGAGTAGCATCAACAGCAAAATCGACTATTTTTTTTTCTCATTTTAAACTAATGATAGCAAATTCTTCGTTAATCTAAACTCTTAATTTCTAGACTAAATTCTTTTTCAAATTAACAATTTAATGTAGTAGTTGCCACAACAGGACATCTTTTCTGATTAAAGTGTTGCATCATAAAAAAGATTATTTCCAATATCAACCGTTTTTCGCAACAAACTGCTACAATTCCTATATAAAACTGCTAACAAAAAAATAATCGCAAACAAAACAAAACATTTCCAATTTGAAATTTGGACGTATATCTTAAAGGAAAATAGTCCAGAAATAAATTTAATTGTGAATTGTTGCGTTTTTCAGTAAGTATTTTATTAATTTTAGTTATTTAATTAAATTTACATTATTTATTATAAAAATGGTTTATTCTAGTTAAAATTTAACATATGTACGTGTTTTAATGGAAATAAATAGCTTTCAAAGTTAAATAAAGTTAGCAAGGTAAAAACTAAATAATTTTTAATTTTTTTAAAGAATATCATTAATTATTTAATTCTTTATTAGATATAAATCAAAAAATTTTCATAAAATGCTAACATGTGAGCACAAAAAAATAACTCGTATCGGTGCAATCGACTGATAGACCACGATTGCTATATATTATACTAAAATAAGTGTATGTTGGTGGACCACACAAAAACTCTTTACAAAATACGTTGTAAAAAACGGAAAATTCAAATTAATTGGAGTATGTTTACGGGCATTCAAAAGCATTTTGAGGATTGGGCTACAACGTATCAATGGAATCTGTAAACGATTTTTTGAATGTACAATACCAAAGGAAAATCGTGGGGCAATAGAAAAGCTGCAATGTACGAAACTAAAAAGGACGCTGTAAAAATTTTACTCAAAGCTTCTACATTCTGAAAATCTTAAACGTCTGCCAGACAATACCTTCCTGGCGATTTATCTATTCAACAAATGTGGAAAATGTTTAACAAAATTCACGTAGGCACACCAGTTGCAAAATGTTTTTTTCAAAATATACTTTGAACTAATTTCAACGTTAATTTTAAAACACCATCCAAAGACCAATGCTCAAAATATGTAATGTATAAAGAAAAAATTAAAAATAGTCAAATCGCAATCGAGAAAACGAATTTAATGACTGAAAAACGAATTCACAGCTTACGAGCAAAGGCATTTTATTTTTTGGCTTAGGAACAATTGGACAATATGATTACATTCTGACGTTTGATTGTCAAAAAAATATGCTGTACCCAATGGTGCCCGATCAGGCGGCATATTTCAGTCGACAGTTGAAATTTTACAATTTGGCTATTGTACAAGGATCCTCAAGCACCACTTTATCGAAGGAAATTATATTCCTATATGTATGGACTGAAAAACAACGACCAAAAGGATGCAATGAAATATCATCTGCTGTGTTTAATAACATCGCAAGTGTCAGCTTTTCGTTAGATATAAATATTATTACATTAATTTGTGATGAATGCAAGGCCCAAAATAAGATCAACGCGCTAATTCAGATATACCACCGGATCGTAAATTTGCATGTCTCGAAAAACGCACTAAATCCATGAACACTATTATTGGACCTGAAGATTATAAAAAAACAAGTACGAAACCAAGTAGGTCCAGTGTACGACTGGAAATCTCAGTCAGCTTCATATTATAAACCGACAAGCAACTGGCATTTCGAGTTTAATAAATCGAAACGATTTATTATAAAGCGGTCACAGCGAGGACTGTTTCTTCGTGGTGAGGTGGCTTACTGTTCAGATTTATGTGTAGCACGTTCGGTGTTAAAGAGAGGCTGCTCTGTTTCAGAAAATTTTCTTGATCAGTTAACTATGGGAAGAACTATTAACTCAAATAAATGGAAAGATCTCAATAGTTTGTTAACGAAACATTTTGGTGATAATTGAACGTACCAAATGTAGCCGTTTTATAAAAAATTACTTCTTAATTCAACCAGCACTAGCTCAAGCCCTGCTGATATATGTGATAACAATGAATGTGATACGTTTTTCGAAGATGAGAATTTATGAATCTGATTCGTAACGGACTGTGTTAATAATTTTTAGATTCGGATTGATTATTTCATTTACTTTGAACAACCAACAAATGAATTTTTATTTATTATAAATATTTAGTTTGAAATGTATTACTTTGATGTATTTTTTTTATTTGATCAAGGAAATAAAACAAATCGGCATATTTTCACTACAAGTTGCTTCAAATTACAATACATGCTAAATTAAAGTTATCTTTTAATTTCTTGTTTATTGTATATATAAAATCATCAAAGATTTTAAAAGAACAGCAAGGTTAGGGTTTTTTCAAAATTTAATAAATTTTTTATTTATTAGAAAAAAGGTTTTTTTTTTGTTTCGTGTACAATTTTCAAAAAATGTCATGTTGTAGTCACACCACCTGAAATTTGAATGACATCTTTTCTAATTTTCCAGATACTTTAGACAAACTTCCAGATCCCAAAACATATAATCATTAATTGTTGTCAGCTTTTCCTTGGCTTCCAATTCCCTAATTGCATAAACGCCTGCGTCCTAACTGTGGGTATTTCCGTTCTATCACTTCACGAAACAATTGGTCAAATCAGCAGGGAGTACATGTAAGGGTTTATGTGTACATTGTACTTCACTAATTGTAAGGGTTATAGGGAATTATGAGACAATTATCTACGCGCCCACCTCTGACCAAATCCTGCTGATATGCGTGACGTCTATGCAATGGATAACCATATTGACATTTAGAAGGATATGATGATCGTCGTTCATGCAGGACCCGTTTGGATATCTTGGACCACAGAGGCCATGCGTCATAAATTGTTTTATACTTTTCAGCCTTGGTCTTGTTTTTAGCTTAATTTCAGCATTGATTCTTTGAACTGTTGTGAATTTGTCCTCCACTCTTAAGGTTACCAGAATTTTAACATGAGGATGATCTAATAGATGTGTGCAATGGATATTCTGAAAAATCAATGTTTCATGATATCACCAATCAGGGAGTCGAGTATAGTTTTGAAAACTTTACCACCAAATCCGGCCGATCTGAAAATATATCGCCAAATCACAAATTTTCAGCATTTTCTCGCAAACCTCGACTTGCAGTGAACGTTAGAAAAAGATCTTGAGCGCGATCCGAAGCTTGATGAAAGAATAACCGAAACCCCGAAGAATAAACGAAACGACAGAATGTTTTCGTTTTGACCTATGTTATCCAGGTAATCAGTGATTCCTTTAGAATACTCAGCTCTATGTTGCTAATTTTGGCGGAGGTAATTGAGTGGTTTGCTTTTACTTGAAGATAAGGGTCAACTATAAATTGTTGTGTCAGAGAGCCAGAACTGATAAACTGTTTCAACCAGACTACATATCTTGAATAGCTGTTAGTGCAGCTTTCAAGTGAAGCATTTTTGACAATGCTTCACAATGCCAATCAGCTGCCATCCGGGTTATTCTCAAGTAAAGGCAAGTCCGTAAGTCATACAGTCCATATTGGGACTTAAAACGCTAAGGCTCATAAACTTTTTAATATTATCTTCTGCATTTTTCGGATAAACATGGATATGGATTGGCGGAAAAGTGACTTGCCCTCTTAAATTACATATATCATAGCCACTTCAATTGAAGTCGCAGAATTATATTGGCGTTGATCAAATTCAACAACTATCGAAATGATTTCAATTTTTCTAATCGCAGCAATGATGTTGAAATTTCATAAATTTTCTTCTATTTTGTTGTCGGCATTATCGATTAGAGCCAAGTGCTCCCTAGTTTAAATGTTTGTTGCGTAGGCCTCTTCTTTCAAATATCAACCATACATAAAAATCTAGTGGTGCTTAATTTGGAGATCTAGACGACCTCCATCGCCCTAGATAAACGAATAACGTGCAGCTGCTCCATATTGCTGAGCTTTTATGCAATTACTCCAAAATCCACACCAAACAGTCACTCTTGATGGTTGCTCTACGATTATATGTGTGAGTGTCCCGAACGCCAAATCTGGCGGTTTTTATTGTTAACGTAGCCCCCCCCCCCCCCCCCTCGACATGGAAATGCGGTTCGTCTGAAAAAACGATTTTTGAACCAAAATCGACGTCATTATGAAGCTGCTTTATGGCCCATGGTCGTTTGCTTTCAACTGCTGGGTCATCTGGGTCTTGTAGGCAAATAATCCGAGGTCTTTGTGCAGTATTCTCCTCAAGTATCGAGTTGAGGTTTACGGATTATGTCCTACACCATGGACCACAGCCGCAATATTCTCGGGCATGTGCATTGCGCAAAAATTCCATTGTTTCAGCTTCGACCAGCTCAGAAAATTTCACGCAAAATAGTTAAAAAAATGATGCCATAGCCTATAACTTAAAAGCAAACCAATCGATGGCCCACCCAAAATTTACTGCAATACAAAAATGTTCAAATTCACTCAGCTTCAAGACAGTATTGAGTGTTAGAGATTAGTGCAGAACTAATCTTTAAATGAAAAACAAAATTTTATAATGTAAATCATGATTTTACAAAAAAAAGTGTATTTGATTCATTTCCATGATCTTCGTGTTAATGCCAGTTGAAATGATAATTTTAAACATTATATAAAAAAAAATTATTCACATTAAATCTAAATCAACAAAATCTATTTAGCTACGGTACATTGAATTTCTTTTAAATTTTTCAAAAATATTGACGCAGCACCTATGCCAAAAAATTTCCGAACTCACACACACACACACACCAAAACGATTATAAGCAGACATTTATTTTCCACGCGTTAATAATTCTTGAGTGTAATCTATAATATGACCTGTACCGTGTATTACGCTTGAGCTGTGTACTAGCAGCGATATATAAAATTTATTAACGTGATCATGGTCGATATACAAAGTGCGCGAGGCCGACACCTATACAAAGTACCGGGTGTTAAATAGGGGCCATCGGACATTTTATCAAAACATACTAATTCATGTTTTGATAAAACGCGATCAAACCATTAAGCACGCAGATATAGATGACAACCGTTTTTTTTTGTTTGTTATACATAAAATTTCGTTTGATCTAATTTATGTATTTACGAGCAAAATATTTTAATTTATATAATTTATTTATTATTTATTATAAACAAAATAAAGGAAATTTACATATTTTTGCGATTTTCATTGCACAGCTGCTTTTAAATATATATTCATAAAATAATAGAGTATTACGCGAATAATCGCAAAGTCGTCAGCGCACAAACAGTTTTTTGTAGCTGTTTGCAATTTTTTTTCCTTGATAAATTTTGCAACGATATTAAAAATTCATCCGGTCAGTGGGGTTATGTTTTGCTATTTACTAGTTTAGAAACAAAAGAACTTAATTATAATTTTAATTGTAACTAAATCATGTATTTTAAGATTACACAATACATTTTTCTTATAACGTTCTTATCAGCTTTGTGATAAGACATAAAATGTATAAGCACAATTTTTAATTACATGACATAGACATACAAACATTTTTTTTTTTTTTTTGTAAATAGGTCTGAAATAAAAAAAATTAATTAAAAATTATTAGAATACAACAACGGCGTAGCCCAAAAAGAGAGACAACATTTATGGTTTTGTAACTTTTATATTTTTGGACTTTTAATGAAATTAAATATGACCGTATACACAACCATCTCGTAAATGGTAATAAAAAAAATTTTGTGACACCGGACGAATAAAAAAAAAACGTTAATATTGAAAAGGAACCAAAAACAACACAGACTCGTAAAACCGCACATAGAAATTTTATTTAGTTGTTCAGAAACAGTT
This sequence comes from Nephrotoma appendiculata, assembly GCA_947310385.1. Taxonomy (NCBI): domain Eukaryota; kingdom Metazoa; phylum Arthropoda; class Insecta; order Diptera; family Tipulidae; genus Nephrotoma; species Nephrotoma appendiculata. Next base: position 281,713,808 of record OX371223.1, read on the forward strand.
TGTTTTTGTTATTGTTGTTCGGTGCGGATCATAAGTATAAGGAAGTTTTCTTACAGTATCTTATGATGAACTAAATTTCGTTGGAAGTCGATGCGGAATATTAACATGTTCATTTAGGAATGCTTTAGTAATTTTGGATGTAAGAGCAATTCTTTCTGTGACGTATTGTAATTCAACCAAACCATTTGTCAGTTAGTCAACTATTATATGTGATTATATTTAAAATTGATTAATCTTATTGATACTACTTTTGTAAAGACTAAAGAAATAATGAGGCCAACCAGAGTGGTTTATAATATAAGTACAGTAAGAGTATTGAACGGATGAACTCTAAACATTTACTTGATAATTCACTATACTAAGAATTAATTTCGTATTTTCCTCCTCGGTCATACAATTCAAAATAAAAAAAATATGTGTATTTGAACCATACCCGTAAAACACTTTTCGTCTCTCGAGGCATTTTCGACTCTATTAGAGTCGAATTATCTAATGAAAATGGCGAAGAGTCGAAATTGGCTTGGGCATACAAAAGCAAAATATCATTTACCTAATAACCGTCGTAACAGTCTTTGAATTGGTATGTTCAAAATACAATTCGTCAATACAAACGAATTCCGACGAAGAGTATGAATTCCGATTTAATATATCTGACAAAAATGATAACGATTTGGGCAATTTGAGTACTGAAGAATTATTGCACTTCCTAAGAACATAGGCGCTTAAAAACAATATAAACATGGTAGCACTTAATGAAATTTTAAGATTTTTTAAATTTCGAGGCTATCCTAGATTACCATTGATAGTCGTACTGTACTCAATACTCCCAGGAATATGACCGTAATGAACATCGCTCCAGGAAAATATGTTCATGCGTTGGAATTTCTTCAGCTTTGCAGAAACTAATAACAAGTCAGACCACTTTGCCTAAAGAAATCAAAATAGATTTTAATGTTGATGGATTGCCAATCAGCAAAAGCTCAAATAGCTGTTTTTGGCTGATATTGGGGAAAACGAACATCAGAAAATATATTTTTGTCGTTGGTTTTTATCATGGTTATAACAAACCGAATTTATTCAACGAGTTCCTCAGACCATTTGTTGATGAGTTGAAAACCATTTGTGATCAATTCAGTTTTCAAGACCAACAGATTCCAATCAAAATTGGAAATTTCATATGTGATACACCTGCAAAAATTAGCATTGTTGGAGTAAAGGGTCATTGCGCATACTTTGGATGTAACCATTGCACTCAGGAAGGAGATCATGTAATATATAAGATGACTTTTCCAGAAATTGACTGTAATTTAAGAACTGATCATTCGTTTAGAAATAAATTGGACGAAAATCACCATAACAGTTCTACAATCTTAGAAGAGCTTTCAATAAATATGATACACCAATTTCCGTTTGATTACCTTCATGTAGTTTGTTTGGGGGTCGTGAAAAGATTCCTTCGTATGTGGATAGCCGGTACATCTGAATCACTATTATCTTCCCATAATATAGAAACAATTTCAGAAAGATTGAAGTCAATTTCATTGCTCCAGCCAAGCGAATTTCAACGGAAACTGCGACCACTCTCTCAGTTGTCATATTTCAAAGGAACAGAGTATCGAGCATTCTTGCTTTAGGCAGCACCATATGTACTAAAAAATATTTTACCAACAGACAAATATAACCATTTCCTCCTTTTACATGTTGCAATACGGTTACTTTCCACTGATAACATCCCTAACAATATAATTCAAATAAGCCAAACATTGTTGAACGAATTTATTATTGGAGTGAAACACTTATATGGTGTACATCATGTTGTATTTAATGTGCATGCACTTTCTCATTTGGCAGAAGATGTTAACAGAAATGGAAATATTAATACGTTCAGTTCGTTTCCATTTGAAAGTTTTATGTATCAAATAAAATTACTACTGAAAAAGAATAGTCAACCGCTTGCTCAAATTTATAACCAATTAATGGAACTTAGTGAAATATCAGGGCCCCTATTTCTGAATACGAATACGAACAAAAATTGAACGAATTCGTATGATTGGTATTTTTGAATACGAATTCGTGCAATTGTAACACGAATTCGTACCTACTTGATACGTTCACAAATTTCCCTTATTTGACAATACGAATACGAACAATTTTTGCCAGTGGATATGCCTAGGGGTAGGCAGAAACCGATATGGTGGACCAAAGAGTTGGAAACATATCGGAGTGTGTGTAGGAGAGCTTTTTATAAAGCTAAGAATACAAGGGAGTTTCGGGATTGGGACTCCTATACGGAGGACCTCAGAAAGTACAAAAAAGAGTTGAGGAAGGCACAAAGGGGGTCTTGGAGCCTTTTCTGTTGTAGAATGGAAGAGGTCTCTGAGACTTCTCGCCTTAGGAAAATTCTAGCTACTAACCCAACCAGTCCTAGTTATTTAATTAGACCAGACGGGTCATGGACAACAGCAGAATCATTGGAGCTCCTCATCGAGACCCATTTTCCGGGAAGCTTTGAAGACTCGACAGAGCCTGGAGCTAATCGAGTAACACCTTCAATAGAGATGGAGGGCATCGCGGATAAGGAGCGAATCCGTTGGGCGCTGAACGGGTTAAAACCTTATAAATCGGCGGGCCCTGATCGGATTATACCAGCAGAGATCCAGAGAAACTCAGCAGTCATCCTCCCCTGGCTAGAAGGTATCTCCATGGGATGTCTGAAACTGGTATATATTCCTAAAAAATGGACGGAGGTCAGAGTGGTCTTTATCCCGAAATCGGGAAAAAGCTCGCATGCCTATCCAAAGGATCTGAGACCTATAACTCTATCATCCTTTCTGTTGAAAACCTTGGAAAGGTTGGTAGATATAGGTATTCGATCAAAAATTGAGCCCAGGAGTTGGGCAATGTCGCAGCATGCGTACTGTAAGGGAAAGTCGGTGGACACAGCTCTGCACGATCTAGTACGCATGATTGAGAAGTCAATTTACTCGCAAGAGTTCTGTATGGTAGCATTTCTCGACATTGAGGGTGCCTTTAATAATGTTAAAACGGAGGCGATCATGGAAGGATTGCTATTTTTGAACGTGGACTACCCCATATGTAGGTTGATAAATCAGATGCTGGTAAGCAGGATTATTACCTCGAAACTGGGGGAGGCCACCATCAGAAGGCGGGTGGTTAGAGGAACCCCGCAAGGAGGTGTAATGTCCCCCTTTCTTTGGAGTGTTGTGATGAATGGATTGCTCTTGGAACTGGAGGGAGAGGGGATAGGGGTTGTAGCGTATGCGGATGATGTAGCGATAGCTGTCTCAGGCAAATATCTGGATACGATTAGGGATGTTATGCAGAATGCACTCCTGATCGTTACGAAATGGGCCAGCAAATGTGGATTAGGGATCAACCCCTCCAAGACAGAGCTGGTACTATTTACTATAAGAAATAGAAAATTCCGGTAGTTAGTCCTCCTACCGTGAACGGCACTAGACTGGCTTTTGCCGACATAGCGAGATTTCTGGGCATAATCTTGGACAGTAAGCTAAGCTGGAAGCCTAACATTGTAGAAAGGGTGAATAAGGCTAATGTAGCCATTTACTCGTGTAAGAACGCCATAGGGAAGAGATGGAGTCTAAAACCAGAGCTGGTACACTGGCTCTATACCGCTGTGGTAAGACCTGTGCTGATGTACGGGGTGGGTGTGTGGTGGCCAGCTCTGGAGAAGGTAACATATAGGAAGATGTTGGAGAAGGTGCAAAGAACGGCCTGCATGATTATAAGTGGGGCGTTTAGGTCAACACCTACACGCGCTTTAGAGGTTATGTTCCACCTTATTCCAATCGAATTTTTTGGTAAGCAGATGGCAGCCAATGTGGCTACAAGGCTCTCGGCTGTCTCTCAGTGGAAGTGTCTTCAGGCGGGAAACTCAACGATAGTTAGATCGCTAAGGGAAGAACTGGCGAATCTAGATTATATTAAACCAACGTTGTGGTTCGATAAAGTTTTCCGGACCATCTGTCCTTCGAGAGAATCCTGGAGGAATGGATCAATACTGGAAAACGAGGCACTGCAATTTTTCACGGACGGTTCTAAGGTAGACGGCAAAGTAGGAGCCGGAGTCTTCTGTGAGAAGCTTAATGTTAATATTTCCGTTCGTCTCCCTGACTACTGCAGCGTGTACCAGGCTGATGTGGTGGCGATAGGTGAAGTCGGGACATGGTTGAAGCATAACGTAATATCCGTTAGGGATATCGCGATTTATGTGGACAGTCAGGCGGTGGTCAGATCGCTAGAGGCAGTTTGTCTGAAGTCACGGGTGGCGCTGGATTGCCGATCATCTCTTAAGGAGATGAGCGAGTATTTCAGTATCCAGATAATCTGGGTCCCTGGTCACTCGGACATCACGGGAAACTGCAGGGCGGACGAACTAGCTAGGTACGGTACGACTCTCCAGATGCAACCGGAAAGGGCAGGTCTGGGGATTCCGATAGCAGCGCTTAGATCGGCGCTCAGTAAAAAGGCAATCGCCTTGGCAAATGAGAGGTGGACCAACACCCTCACGTGCAGAGTAGCAAAACTGGTTTGGCCAAAACTGGACTTGCGGCGCTCCAAAGCACTAGTATCCCTGGGAAAACGAGAGTTAGGATTGGTCGTAGGGATACTGACAGGACACTGCATTTTTGGGGAACATGCAAGAAAGCTGGGTCTACAGACGAATGACTTTTGTAGAAGTTGTTTAGACGAAGAAGAGGAAGTGACGTTAGATCACTTCCTATGCTCGTGTCCGGCACTATCATACAGAAGGCATAAGTATTTAGGTGTGTACAGTATGGACAGCCTTTTGCAACTCGGGGGCTGTGGAATGCGAGATATTTTACGCTACATAAGTAGCTCTGGATGGTTTCAGCAGGAGTAAAGGGGAGATAGGATCCTGTGGTATCACAATGGGCCACTACTGGCCTAAGTGTGCGATAGCAGCCACTCTAACCTAACCTAACCTAACCTACGGAGATGGATTTTTTCCGATAATATTTTCAAAACAACATGTAACCAATGTTTAGACGTATATATTTATTTACAGTTGTTTTACGACGATTTTTTTTATCCTTTTTAGCACAACAGTGTCAACGACTTGGAGCCAAATACTGAACCGGACCCTAATTCAAGCGATACCGTTTTCCAGGAGCTCTTTATTGATACAGCAGATAGCCTGGACATTAACGATTACGATTCGCTTCACCTGCAGCATGCCCGGTCCCTGAAAGAAGAAGAACCAGCAAGCCAGATTCAGATTTAACTGATCTTTTGGACACCTTGAAAGGCTACAATCAAATTCTTTCACAAAGAGCACCTCAATCACCCTGTAACTGTAAGAATATTGACCCTTTTTTTGTCTCAGCTGGTGAAGAATTTAAGATGATTGGAAACAAATATTCATTAGAAACCAAGATCGGTATCATGAATACAATAAAATTTTATGCCGATAAGTCCAGAGAAGAAGAACAATAAATAAACAATAATTTTTAAACAATAAATGAATTTATTACAAATAAAATAATTAAAATGTATTTTAACATTCGCTTAACATTTGTGTGTTTTGCCATGGTAAGACATTGTCATTAGTGGAATAACTGGCAAATTTATTTCTAGAGAGAACCGCGTCGCCAGCTGGATTATTTGACCCCATACGTATGACATTCCGCAACCTATCAATGTTTGGTTCACCTTTCCATTCGCCCAACACTAAATCGCCATTCTGCGTGTGGATGATCCACAAAATTATTACCGAAATACTGGTAAGAATCACTAGTCTTCATTCTCAACCAATTATGCAAGCACACTGTTGATTTTATTATGTTGACCACAGTAGGTCTGCTTGCAATAATTGGTTTCCGGAAAGTTCGACACTTTGAGCTTAGAATGCCGAAAGCATTTTCGACGACCCTTCTGGCTCTGGATAGTCCTTAATTAAAAACATTTTTGTCGTGTAATAAAACAGTTGTTCTTCTTCCGGGATATGAGTGCATAATATTTGTTAGCCATGGGAATGCTTCATCACCAACAAAGCAATATGGTGCCATTATTGTGCTACCCGGTAATACCGCATCATTTGGAATTTGAAATGACTCACATTTTTTATTATATGTTTCCCAAATTCAATGCATTATTCTGCACTATTCGAATTAGCAAATGCCTGAAAATAAAAAAGTAAAATGACATGAATAATATATAAAACACCTCTGTCAACTAGTTTAATTTACCAGAAACAACGACATGCTTTTCGTCAATTGCGCCTAAACAGTTCGGAAAATTCCAAGTTGAATTAAATTCGGCTGCAATATTTTGCCATGTCGCAGAACACAAAATTGGAAAAACATCCGTTTTTTAATTATTACCAAATAGGGCTATCGTTTCTCTTATGATGCCAGATGTGGCCTATTCGATAACCGTATGGGCCTCCGCTTGCCAAATAATTGGAATATAAATAAAAAAATTCATGCATTTTAACAAAATAAGATGTCAATTTTTCTTGCTTCTTACCGTAACGTTAATAACAGCCTTTCGCCTGGAGTAATAGGGTTAGTAGTAAACGCCTCGTACTTTTGTATAGCCGGTCCAACTATATGCAAAAGAGCATCAAACATTTGGGGTGTCATGCGGTGAAAATTTTTGAACCCCTCGACATCGTGTAATCTCATTTCAGATATATAGTGTAATGTCCGATTCTCCGTCTTTCTCTAAGTATTTCTCGGACATTACAACTTCGTATTGCGCGAGATTTTTTTTTATAGAATATGGTATATGATCATGGCGGCGCTTGTGTCATCATATTTGATGAAAGTAAAGCCAAATCTTGTTCATCCATATTACAAAAATTTTTGAAAATTTAATAAAAGCTCATTTATATCACAAAATATTCAACACAGATAGCACAAATACCACAATTAATAGTTTTATAAATGTAATAACACGCACAAAACTTAACATAATCACCAATAATCACCAGCCACAATCGATTCATGAAAAAATTCCAACCATCAAGAATAATGTCAATCACTTAAATTATGTACCTATAGATGGCAGCAAAATCATTCTGCAATTTTTTCATCAACCATAATATCGCAAACGAAAATATTCAGAACGAAAGAAAGAATGAAGGAAGGCTGGAAAGCAACACTGAGTCCGCCTTAAGCATACGACTAAAATGAATATATACGGCCAAAAATATATTGACATATAGTCCAATAAATCAGAAAAAAATTTGAATTTCAAAAATTTGCATATGGCCCTCAATATGAAATTTTAAGAAAATGCCTAAGGATTTGACTTTTGATTTTTTTTTTCGTATATGATGTCAACCAACTCTAATAAAACTTTGAAATTCCGCCCGCATGTTAGAAATTGCGCTATAGGAAAATTTGCAAATTTGCAAAAGGCTCACAATATGAAATTAAAAGTAAAAATTTAATTAAAAAAAAATAATTCTCTGGAACCTATATAATTCGTTAATATCTCGGTTTTGATTTTAGCTCGCCATGGTCTTCATCAAATGGAAACAAAATTAGGATATCAGCCATATGTTAGGATATGCGCTATACAGGCCGATGTGATGGTGGTTCACCAAATAGAATTTAAACAAAAATAAAAAAATAAAATCTTTTCAACCTATAATAGTTTTGCTGAAGATTTGACTATTGCTTTTTTACTCGTTATAATGTCAACCAGCTCTGGACCTTTGGTACAAATTTGGATAGGAGCCGGATTTTTGCTACGGCTCATTTGCATAAAACTCAACATAAAATGATATATAAATAAATTGGTCAATTTAAAAATTAATAATACTCTGAAACCTATATAGAGGTAAAAGGTTTGGCATTTGATTTTGACCTGCCTGATGTCTACCAACTTTTATAAAAAAAATTGTATATTTGCCTTATATTAGAGATTGTGCTGAGGCTCATTTACATTTGGTCCAACACAGTTTATGTTAGAATTTGTGCTATAAGCTCATTGGCATATAGCGCAACACCTGAGTACAAATTTTGTTCGAAAACTGAGACTTGAGAGTTGGGAGTTTTGCTGCTGTTTCTAGTGTGCTGATGAAACAAAGAAAAAACTCTCAACTCACAAGTCGCGGGTTTCGAACAAAATTAGTATAGGTACTGATGAAATTTAAAAAATGCTCAATATACAATTTTTATGAATTCAAAAAAATTTTTCTCGTAGTTTTGTAATAATACAATTCATATGTTATAACTATGGGTTACCATCGAAATCACGGATTTTAAAATTGCGACAATAAATAGAAATCCCGGACATCAGGTTAAATTCCGAAAGGTAAATTTACGTCAGAATCAGAATCCAGGATATCAAAATCTCGGAAATCAAAATCCAGGAAATAAAAATATTGAAAGTCAAAATGTCGTAAATACGAAATAAAAATTGCTGTAAGCTAACTAAACCGTCTCGGACACTGCTAACCCATCAGACTAATAACATATGTCTTATTGAAATAATATTCTAAAATGGTTTTTGGAAGAAGTTCTGGAATATATGTAGTACCTGTGGCACTATTCTGGCTTTCCCTGGGAATAGGGAATTGAGAAAAATATTTTAATAGCATTTTTGTCTAAATTATGTTTTTCTGGCCTACTGTTGGAATTAGTTGGGTGTAAATATTTTTGAAACAAAAATAAATTCGGAAATATTTTTTCAATAAAAATTCTGTGGAACAAAAAATTCCCAATCAACATTCTTTCGAAAATATTTACACCCAACTAATTAAAACAGAAGCCAGGAAAAACATAATTTAGACAAAAATGCTATGAAAATACGGTTCCCACCCTATTCCCAGGGAAAACCAGAATAGTGCCACTTGGATGGAACACGGCTATTTCTTATTCGATTAGGAGTTGATTTGGTAAGTATTTAATGGAAATGAGATTGTAAAATGAGTTTTAAGAGAAAACTGGGGTTAGGCTATACCTAGGACAGATCTCGGCCATTTCTTGAAAATCATTGATGGGATTGCATACATTGGTTGGAATTAGGATTCTAAAATAATTTATAGCAGAAGTTTTAGAATATAGCCACTTTGGACACAACACAGCTATTTTCTTAACCTTTTATAGTGAGATTGGATATGTTGGATGCAAATAGGAGGTTCTGGAATAAGTCTATCTTGTCTAGAGAGCTTAAATCCAAACTTGATTCGCCCTTCTGCAGAACTAGGCCATTTCTCAACGAATCATAACGGGATTTGGTATTTTGAATGGAAATAAGGATTCTAAATTGATTTATGCAAAAAGTTCTGGAATACAGCCACCTGAGACTAAGTTCGGTAAATTCTTAACCAATCATGATGAAACTAGGAATGTTGGATAAAATGAGATTTTTAAATAATTTTTGGACCCTCCTAGGGTGGAACTCAGCCATTTCTTATTCGATCACAAAGAAAATGGAAATGGTACTTGAAAATGGGGCTCAAAAAAGTTTTTTGGAGAAATTGAATGGAAATGGAATTTAAAAATTATTTTTGGCAGAAGTGTTCGTTTATGACCGCCCCGGACGAAACTAGACCACTTTTTCATCGACTGCGATGTGATTAAGTATTTTAGGTGGAAATGGGATTATAAATGACTTATTAAATGACTTTTGAAAGAAGTTCTGAAATATGGTCACCTCGTACATAGTTTGGTCATTTCATAACCGATCATGATGGTATTGCGTAAGTTACATGGAACTGCAATTTAAAAAATAATTTTGGATGAAGTTCTAGAATATGTTATTTTAGAACGGAGATCGGTTATTTTTAACCTGATTAGGAAAGGAGTGTTGGAGTGTTGGATGGAAATGGAATACTAAAATGATATTCTCAAATGATTTTAGAATGAATTTTTTGAATATGGCCACTTGGGTCGGAACTATTTTTTAATCGATTATGAAAGGTCTAAGTACTTGGTTGACAATTTCATCATTCTAAAACGACTTTTGGAAGAAGTTCTGGAATTTGGCCACTTTGGACGGAGCTCAGTCATTTCTTAACAGATTATGGTAGGATTTATAAGGTTGGGCCGAATTGGGATTCTTTAATAATTTTTTGGTAAAGTTCTGGTACATGGTCTCGAGACCGAACTCATAAGTTCGCTGTATAAAAATGGCAATTGTTTCACATGTTAAAACAACCGTGGTATATCAATGTTCAATGCCGCCTTCAACGTGCTTGCTGGCTCAATACTTGCTAGAATCATTTCCCTTGAAAAAATTATCATCGTTGACCACTAATTTTCCTAATCAGTTAGAACATTATCAAATGATGTCCAGGCAGATATTAGAGCCCGCATATAGTAGCCGAACATCGATTCTTTTGATAAGAAAACTTATTTAAAAATTCACCTACGTGAACCCATCGAAAGGTTTAGCTCCGACAAGGTACTAATTCAGAAAGTTATGACGGTTCTATAGGTAAATGATCCAGGGACTATACATGGCAAAATATTATGTTAATCTCGACTATCGAAATGTATCATACTTTTACTACTTATTACATACAGTATAATTATCAAAAATTTGCACCTCGAAATTTTTGCAGATTTCATATTCGCTATATTGCCAAAGTCTAAGTATGTTTAAAAAATATATGTGTGTTCGTGCCTTTGGACGTGCAGACTAAACGCCTCCTTATTCTCTACAGTCCAAAAAGTGTAATTTATAGGGGTAAAACTTGATACATTAGCATTGTTCATAAATTACTAGAGATCCCAGTAATTTTTCGTCGAAATCTATCCACTGAAAGAGGCAGCTTCAATTGGAGCTTTTCCGTTTTTGCACATACTTATTTTGAAAACTATTGTACTGCAATACGTTCGTTTTTCCAAAAATAAACCCGGATTGATTGATTGCGATAAAACTTCACACTTAAGCTTTTTTACAAATTGGGAGATACCAGTGACATTTGGCTAAAATCGGTCCACCGAAAGTAACAGCTTCCCAAGGCGTTTTTCCGTTTTTGCAAAATATTTTAGATTGATTGGTCTGAATGAAACTACATCAAATTTTTCCATAAATTTAGAGATCCCAAAGATATTTGGCCAAAATCGATCTACCGGAAGTGACATCTTCGGCACGTGAGCTTTTTTTTTTTTTTTTGGAAATATTTAGAAATATAGCAGTATCAGTTTAGATTAATTTTCAAAAATTTAAGCGAAAAAGTAAATTTTTGACAAAAAAAACTCTTTTGTTTTAATTATAAAAGTTTGTCACCTCGAGTATTTTGATTAAATGTCTGTGTCCACTAGACAGCTCAGATGGATAGACCGACTGAAGTGAAACATAATGTTTAAGTTCTGGCCGAAATCGGTTCACGGAAAGTGGCAATCATTTTCGGCAAATCGATTAAAGTAAAAAAGATTGTAAATTAAATTCCGAACAAAATTAGTTAAGATCTTATTTTAAATTTTACCGGATATGACGAGTTTTTATAGAAAGCGCATTATTTCGCTAAAATCAGGCATCTTTATAGGCCTGGCTGATTGAATGTTCGGAAAAAACTTGATACTATAAAGCATTTTCCATAAATTCGAGGATCCATGTGAGATGAAGTAGATATATATGTATACCAGAAGCAGCAATTTCCTTTCCGAAGCTTTTCCAATTTTTGCAACTAAGAATATATTTTTTTAAGAAGACTTTGATGATTGACGTTGATGGTTTTCTAAAATTTAGGGAGGGATAATAATTTTTAATGATCTTATACAAAAGAATTTACATTACAACCGCGGTATGTTCAATTCTAAGCTTTAGAAAATTAGTGTGGTGAGTTTCAGATCTATGAACATTTTAGTTCCATTAAATTTCATATATAGTTGTAGACCTCATTCAAACGAGCTTATATAGCGCTAATCCTAATATATACGGCTGTATTCATGATGAATCAAAATTATAAAGTAAAGCTATAGGCACTCTTTATGTTCTAGAGAATTTTTTTTTTATGTTTTAATCTATGCAACCTCTTGTGGGGCCGAAGCGCACTCCTAACTCTTTCTCGGTTCGTTTCTCACGTCCTACTTTACGCATTGCTTGCAAAATCGAGGACATACGGATAAAGGTCACCATCTGCACATTGCAAGCTCCATGCCAACCTATACTGGCATGGAAGATGGGTCGGCCCATGAGTTTTGCACTCTGACAGGGGGTCCTAGATGTGTTCCATTTCACCTCAGATCGTAATCTGTTGATGGAAATTCCCTTTACATCCTGCCCTTATTGAGATTCGGACCCGGTACCTCCCAATCCAAAGGCCAAAGCTTTAACCACTGTGCCATTTGGTCGGTTTCTTGAGAATTGTTAATTTTTTATTTAGTATTTGCTTTAAATTTCATGTGATAGGCCACATTTGTAACTGAGTTTGCCTTCAATAATTTTTTGTTATATTTCAATAAGACGTGCAAAGTCTGCTTTTAACCGCAGCTTTTACAGGTATTTTTATAACGGTCCTAATTAATTATATGATTTTAAAATTCTGGGATGGGATGATTTTAAAAATCCGTAGAGATGAGATGAAATTAGTAATGCCTGGGAACATGTTGATTTTTACATGTATTCTTGTATCAAGTATTTTGAAAAACCTTAGAGTACCGTGAAGTAGTTAAAGTCTCGAAATTTAGACGAGCTATAAGTTGTTCCAATCTTACAACCCAGAATGTGAAATGTTTATTTTATGTGTAAATAAGTGTACATCTCAGCGACGACTTATCAACTTCGTGTGTGAATTGTATATACCACAACTATCTGAATGAGTGATTATCTGGCATTTGGGTTGTGACGCTTTGCTTAAATGTTATGATTTCTTCAATTGTTCATGTCTCAAACTCTTCCTTTGATCTAGAAGTGTTTAGAACCGTACATAAAATCCGATTACAGAAAACAGAAACCGCTTTCAAATTATCTGAATTCTTTATCACCATTTTGTTACTTTTCTTATCTCACACAAATAAATTTCATTTTATCTCCGCATTAAGTAGTCGCTCGTATATATGATAAATAAAAAAAATCCATAAAATTTATAAAAAATCCTTTAAAACCAAGAATCGGAATATGTATGGTTATATTGTGTCTTATGTTGTTGTACTTTCACTATAAAAAAAACGAAAAAAAGAACAAAATCGTTCACATAAATATGAGATGACATTTATGACGTCTCGCTAAGATAAGAAAAAGATATTTAAAATATAAAATAAAAAATTTTATTCGTCGAAATTTCATTCCGTTTTAGAAAATATTTTGTATATGTTGATATCTACGCGTATGTTCATTTTACACATAACAACTTTGATTGATCCACTTGAGCATTGCTGACTGCTGCTGTCTTATTGCATATACATATATCGAGTGAACACGTGGCTCATATTATTGTATTAATGACATAAAGTACTTCATAAATATACGTTAGAACCGAATGATAACTATATTGAGTAGAGCGGGGTAGTGGCAATAAAGATTAAATTTTCATTCTATATTTGTAATATTAAAAATATAAACAGAACCAAAAGTTATGACAGGTGACGTTTCATTACTTAATGTAATTATGAATTTCTTCCCCAATTTCTAATTTATTTTGTTCGTCGTTATTATTTTTATTGCAATTGATATACTCAGTGTTTTTTTTATTGTTTTGATTTGAGAAAATCAAACGTTGCGTCTTTCTATTTTTAGACGTAGATCATCAGTCTAAGTGTTTTTCTTCAATTTATCTTAATTATTTGTTTAATAGGAATTTAGGTTTGACGTAAACGTTTTTGTATATGTATGATGGTGGCTGATATAGAAGTACAGATATGTTGTTCTGTTATTTTAGCGTCTGTTGGTTAGTTAAGTTCTCCTTGTTTTTGCTTTTCATATTTTAAAATACTAATTTTAATGTCTAATTGCAAATGGTTTAATGACATTGTGAATTGTTCTAATTATTATTCAGTTGTTAACATGGAAAACATTTCAATTAATTTTATAGGTACAGCGGAAATTAAAACAATCTGATAAATATTCCAAATATTGCAAAAAGTGTAAACTTGGGTGTGGAAAATTTATCGAGAAGTTGTTAGTATTGTTGAAAACTTTAAATTCCTCGTATCTGTATAGTAACAACGTCATATGATATACGATCTTACGATGTAACGCAGCCATACAAGCTCGCACTTTACAAAGCACTCATTCGACATGTGCTAATTTTCGGAGGCGAGAACTGGATCCTGAGCTCTCACGATTGTAAGATTTTGACTGTGAAGATTATTCGTTCCATCTTTGGTACAATTAAAATTCACAAAATTAATATCTCATTTGTATGAACCACGAGAAAAAGCAACCTCTCAATGAGGTGCAAAAGTTAAAGAGAGAGAGGGAGAGATCCTTTAGCAATGTTTAAGATATTTATATCGGAAACTGCTACTTTCAATACATCCTTTTCTACTATGTTCCGTAAGAATCTCATAATTTAAAGATATTGCTTTAAAATGAAGTTTCAGAAGATCCAGATCAATCAAAACCCGTAATTTCCGCTTAAATTTTAGAAAACTGATCTGGACCGGTGTTGCTGCAAAATTAATTTAGAAAGTTATAGTTTTAAGTTTTCTTTTCATAATTGATATACCTTTTAAAAGATTTGCAAAAATCTAAAAACTCCTGTGGAAGCTATTTTACCTTCGGTGAACAGGTTTCGACCAAGAACCATTGGGATCTCGAAATTTAGAAAAAATTCGAATGCCAATTGAATAAGTTACAATTGGTGAAAATAAAATAAATAATTTGTGGAAACTCTGGTGCGAATCGTCATAGTTGTCACGTTTTCACGAAACTCAACGGAAATCTGCCGACCTGTTCGAATATACGTATACGTGCAACCATGTAGGTGGCACTACGGGTGAACATATAATAATTTTTTTTAAATTTATTTGAATTCGGGGAACAATGGGTTGTGCTTGTGATATATATTATCATAAATAGCTAACACACCCGACTTTCTATTACAATAAATGTATACATTCATAGATCTCTTCACCATCAATTTATAATTAATAAAAACATTTTTATTAATCACTTGTTTTTTGTTCCGCAGAATATTTGAATATTTTTCAAAAAGTTTAAAAAATCACTCGATCGATTTCGACTTGTTAGGTCATCATCAGGAGTATCTACTGATTTGTATTAGTAAAAATTTTGTTATATAGTAGAAAAAAGCAAAATATAAATAAAAGAAGGAGGGACAAAAATAAGCAATAAAAATTAATCTACGGATCGCGCAGGTAGGCGATGAGTCATAGGTTGAGTAACAAAATTCAAGGTATATTATTGCGTACGTGAGAATAGAAGAGGGCGGGGTCTGTAATTGGTGAGAACCGGATTTCTTAATTGTATGTAATGGTTTAATATTAATAATTTGGTATTGTTGGTGACGACGCAACAATCATCTCCACGTCAGTTGAAACTCACACACCGGTGGGCACTCTTATAACCAACTGTTGGGCAACACTGTTATAAAACACTACTACCGGACACCACCTTTTCGCGGAAGTCAAAATCGACACATTCATGTGAAAAATACCTTCATCTTATTTCAATCTCCGATCTAACAACAACACGAAATAAAATCATTAGCCGTGGCACAGCAGATTTCGTTAATAAGAAAATTTAATATTTCCTTGTTCGGTGCTGATGACTGACTCGTGAAACTAGTGGGCAGAAAAAGTTATGATTTGAGTGATAAAACCAACATAATTCGGTGAAGCAATGACACCTCGCGTCAAGCAAGCGAAGAGAACCCACAAAGTGACGCCAAGCTACTTCATGTAGAGCAGTCGATCGATACAAAGGTGACTCGAATCAAAGTTCTAGTCTTCGAAGCCGACTATCAAAAAAGTTGGAGGACAAAGTTGGAAGACAAAATTGTGGGACAAAGTTGGGGGACAAATTTGAGGGAAAAATATGGGAGACAAAGATGAGGGACAAAGTTAAGGAACAAAGTTGGGGGACAAAGTTGTGGGACAAAGTTGCGGGACAAAGTTGCGGGACAAAGTTGGGGGACAAAAATAGGGGACAATGTTTGGGGACAAACTTGGAGGACAACGTTGTGGAACAAAGTTTAAGGAAAAGTTGGGGGACAAAGCGAGGGAACAATGTTTGTGGACAAAGTTGGAAGACAAAGTTGACGGACAAAGTTGAGGGACAAAGTTGGGAAACAAAGTTGGGGAACATAGTTGGGGGACAAAGTTGGGACAAATTTGGGGACAAAATTAGGGGACAAAGTTGGGGGACAAAAATGAGGGACAAATTTGGGGGATAAAGTTGGGGGACAAAGTTTGGGGACAAATTTGGGGGACAAAGTTGGGGGACAAAGTATTGGGGCAAAGTTGGGGTCAAATTTGTGTTACAAATTTTGAGGACAAAATTTGAAAACAAAATTAGGAAACATAGTTGGGAGACAAAGTTGGGGGACAACGATGTGGACAAAGTTGGGGGCAAAGCTGGGGGACAAAGTTAAGGGACAAAGTTTGAGGACAAAGTTGGGGAACAAAATTGGGGGACAAAGATTGGGGACAAAGTTAGGGGACAATTTTGTAAGACAAATATTTGAGTTAAAGTTGGCTGAAAAATTTGGGGGACAATGTTGGGGGACCAAGTTGAGGGACATAGTTAGGGGACAAAAGTTGGGAGACAGAATGGGGGTAAATTTGGGCCAAAAATTTCGATACAAAGTTGGGGGACAAATTTGGGGGACAAAGTTGGGGGACAACGTTGGAGGACAAATTTGGGGGACTATTTTGGTAGACAAAGTTGGGGTACAAAGTAAGGGGACAAAATTGGGGGCAAACTTTTGAGACAAAGTTGGAGGACAAAGTTTGGGACAAAGTTGGGGTACACATTTGAATGACAAAATTTGGGGAAAAGGTTAAGGGACAAAGTTGTGGGTAAAAGTTGGGGGAAAATTTTGGGAACAAAGTTGGGGGACACAAATGGGGGACAAAGATGAGGGACAAATTTAGGGAACAAAGTTGGGGCACAAGGTTAGGGGACAAAGTTAGAATACAAAGTTGGAGGACAAAAGTGGACTACAAAATTGAGAGGCAAATTTGGGGAAAAAGTTGGGGGACAAATTTGGGGACAAATCTGGAGGAACAAATTTGCAGACAAAGTTGGGGGACAGAGTTGAAGGCCAAAGTTGGGAGACAAAGTTGGGGTACAAAGTATGGGGACAAAGTTGGGGGGCAAAGTTGGGGGACAAAGTAAGGGGAGAAAAATGTGAGACAAAGTTTTGGGACAAAGTTAGGGGACAAAGTTGGGGGACAAAGTTTGAGGACAAAGTTTGAGGACAAAGTTGGTCACAAAGCTTTGGACAAATATGGGTACAAAATTGGGGACAAAGTTGTGCCCAAAAATTGGAAAAAATTTAGGGACAGAATTGGGGGAAAATTTGATGACAAAATTGGAGACAAAAGTGGGGCCAAATTTGGGGCACAAAGTTGGAGGACAAATTTGGTGGACAAAATTGGGAATATGATTGGGGACAGAATTTAGTACAAAGTTGTATTTAAAATAGGGGCAAATTTGGAGACAAAGTTGGGGACAAAGTTGGGGGACAAAGTTGGGGGACAAAGGTGGAGGACAAAGGTGGGGGACAAAGAACCTCGCACAAATCTTATGGAAATTGGCTCCCGGTCAAATTGGTTGAAATTTGGATATGTTGTTCGTTTCGGCATTTTGAGCAAAAGTCTCAATGAGCACAAAGCTCAATTTTCCTTATTTTGGCCCCTAAGGAGCTCCAAAGCTCCATAAATTGACCATTATTTACTACTTAAAAAGGCAATCTCCTCGAAAGTTTAGTATTTGCTGTGTTAAAAAAGAATTTTATATTATATTGGCATTGGATTTGAATACAGCGACCCCGAAAACATAAAGAGGTACTTCTTTTTTAACGCAGCGACTACTAAACTTTCGAGGAGATTGCCTTTTTAAATAGTAAATAATGGTCAATTTATGGAGCTTTGGAGCTCCGTAGGGGCAAGCAAAATTGAGCTTTGTGCCCATTGAGACTTTTGCTCAGGATGCCGAAACGAACAACATATCCAATTTGACCAAATTTCAGCCAATTTGACCGGGAGCCAATTTCCATAAGATTTGTGCGGGGTTCTTTCGGGAACAATGTTGGAGGCAAAGTTGTGAGACAAAATTGGTGGACTAAGTAGCGGGACGTATTTGGTGACAAAGTTGGGAAACAAAAATGTGGACAAAGTTGGTGATAAAATTGGGGACAAAATTAGGAGCCGAATTGGGGACAAAATTAGGGACAAAATTCTGGACAAAATAGGGACACATTTGGGGAAAAAATTGGGGATAGAATTGGGGATAGAATTGGGGACAAAATTGGGGACAAAATTGGGATCAAAATGGGGGACAGAATTTGGCACAAAGCTGGGGACAAAATTGACGACCAAATTGGGGACAACATTAAGGATAGAATTGGGGACAAAATTTAGGACAGAATTGGGGACAAAATTGGAGACAATATTGGGGACAAAATTGTGGACAAAGTAAGGTTCCAGTTTGGAACACAATTGGAGAGCAAGTTGGAAACAAACTTGGGGACAAAGGTGGGGGACAAAGTTTGGGGACAAAATTGAGGACAAAATTGGGGACGAAGTTGGTGACAGAGCTGGGGGCAAAAATGGGGACAAAGTTGTGCACAAAAAGTGGACAAATTTGGGGACAGAATTGGGAACAAGTTTAAGGACAAAATTGGGGACAAAGGTGGGTACAAAATTGGGGGCAAAAATGCTTATACAATTTGGGACAAAATTGGGGACAAAATTGGGGATAAATTTGGAGACAAAGTTGGGACAAAGTAAGCGGACAAATTTGTTGACAAAGTTTGACACAAATGTGGTGTCGAAATTGAGGACAAAAGGTGAGGAGAAAGTTGGGGACAAAGTTGTGGTCAAATTTGAAGTAAAAATTGGGGGCAAAGTTGGGGACAAAATTGGGGTCAAAGTTGAATAAAAATTGGGAACAAAGTTGATGACAAATTTGAGGAAAAGATTGGCAACGAAATTGGGGGCAAAAGTGGGGACAATATTAGGGAGAAAATTAGGCATGAAATTGGGGACTAAGTTGCGGATAAAATTAGCGACAAACTTGGGGACATATTTTGGGACACATTTTGGGACAATATTGATGATACAAAATTGAGCTTTTATTGATATATAAATTCGTATACATTTAGAACCCATTAATTGTTCTAGTAACGAAAAAGCCTCTTCTTCCGCATTCGTTCATAAAGAACTAGTGTCGGCTTGGGGACGTTTTTAAGCATTTTGGAATGCTGCTTCAAACTCTCAAACATGCCGATGAACATTCGCAATGTTTTTATTCAAAAGTTTGATTAATTTAGCCGCATCGTCAACATCAGCTTTTGCTGATTTTTTTCACTGCTCAACAAAGCTCCGGCTTTAGAGACCTTTTTCATTTCCATTTCCAGCCTATTCAATACACCTCCGCATGCTTCATCTTTCCTTTTCTCAAAATTTTTTTCAAGCGTTTTAGCTTCCTCCTCATTCCTTTTAATTTTTTCTTTATCTGCGACGATACCTGCAACAATTTCTAGAATATTGGTTGTAGATGTTGTTGGCGTCTTCTGATAATTAAGATATGTATGAGATACATGAATTCTTGTTAAATAAGTAGAATCATTGGAAATTTTCTGATATTCAATGTTGATGGAACGTTCCCTCCTTAATTTTTCCAATTTTGGCTCATCCTGCAGCAAAGCATTCATTCCATTCATTTTATTTTTTTTCCTCTAGATTCTTTACAGTCATCTCACGTTTGGTTTCGTACATGCTAACAAATAGTGTATTAGAGAGCGACTGTGAAGAGGTTAAAGTCAGTCAAAGCGAAAAGGAGAATTTACCAAACGGTAAATGTTATCGGAAATAGCTCGAATACTTGAGCCACTGGGATAGTTAGGTCCTTCAATTATTATTAGGAACATTTTGTTACAAATAGAAGCTACAAAAACTAGTATATAGCAATCGGCATAATGTAAGATATTTGAGAATTGAATTGAGGTCATTCGAAAAATTAAAAATTTCAGGTTGGGTTCATCATGAAAGAGTTTTAAAACTTCATGGTTTTGCGGACGCCAATGAACAAGGTTACACAGCAGTTATTTACTTAAAATCAACCACCAATGAGCGTAATAAAGTAAAATTGCCCACATGCAAAACCAAAGTAGCAACTATTTAGCAAGTCTCGTTTCTGAAACAGGAATAATGAGCAGCACAACCACTTGCCAAAATATTAATTAAGGTTTCAACATCCTTGGACTATTCAACATATCATTTATTGCCAGGATGGATAGATCCGATAATAATTTTATCATGAATGGTTTTATGTGAATGGAAAACTTATGTTGGTAACAGAGCTTTGGAAATTATTCGGAATAGATGGAAGCATGATTTGACAATCCGTGGTATCTCACCGTCAAAATTATTAGACATCTTGGGGTGGAATGGACCAAGAGTGTTATACTAACCTGAAACAGATTAGCCAGCACAACTGAACTCAACGACGACAACTGAAGACGTTAGAAAAAAACACTATTCAACTTTATCAAATAAGCTTCAATATGGAGTGTTCTATAGACAGTATGATCAACCTTCATGACAGTATGATCTACCTTGGCGACGAAGAGCGGAAGAGGAGCAATGTTAATTAAAACATACATCACCGTTTTCTTATATTTTTCTACAAAAACATAACATTTGGAGTTAGTGAGAGACTGTACATCAGAAGCGTTCATCGCAGCCAAGGCGTTTCATCGCACCAAGAGGCTTTCCTAAATATATATACAGCGACAATGGTACAAAATTTGTTGGAGCTGAAACCAAATTAAAAATCTTGGCGACCAAAGCAGGGACATCGATGAGGAAGGTTCTAGACTTAGCACAATATACGTTAATTAGCCTGCGTATTACTGTCATTATGATACCGGTTGGTTTTCATAATTAACTCAACTGCCTTGTTTCACACGATATCTGTTCCCATTTTTGTTTTAAATTTTAGCACAAAATCTATCTTATGAATTTTAACCTTACATACAAAATTGCATCTTTTAAAGTATTAAAACATACACTTGTCAAAATTGGTTACCCAACCGACATTTAGAGATACCGAAATCAGTGCCTCCTCACTATTACATCTCTATAAAAATACCTAACACTACATCAATATATAGGTTTCTTATCAGTTTTGTTGTTAATATCGTCTAAAAAATAATTAAATTTTTTGTTGGTGCTGCTTCTTGAAAAAAAGTTCTACATATTTGCAAAATCGGAAGTTGAAATTTACGTTCCATGACTTTTTAAAAATATTTTTTTTTTGTATTCAAAGTTTTTGACATTTTTGACACTTTTTTCGTTCTAAAATCTATTGTGTTCATTATGAAATGTCAAAGAATTATATTCTTACAAATAAAAAAATTTTTTTGTTGCTTTTGTTCATTCTTTAAACGACCAACTTCTTTAGAATGTGTTGTTATGCAAGGAAATTTATTTTTATTTTGCTTCTGATGTAGGTCGACTAGAAAAAAACGAAGATTATTTTTGACGAGTATTATAATATGCGATTATTATTGATTTGAATAAAAATACAACAACAGTTTTGTAAAATTTTTGTCTTGTGCGCGCCTTCAAAGAGATTTTAGGTAAGAAAGGCGCCAAATTAGATTTCAATTATGATTGATTTTTTATTGTTTTTTTCTTCTGTAATTTTTCGTTTGCGTTCGAGATGCGACAGATGCTCTTAATACGTTCAAATGATGAGTTTTGTATTGTATACTATGTCAAGTTCTTGGCACATCACAGATCAATGTGAAAGTGATTTGGGTAATAATATAAACCGTACCTGGAGTACTCTTGAAAGCACGTGTCCAAAATAGTTCTACTTGTATAGAAAGTGAGGTAACTGACTATTGGATATAGAACGGCATATGGTATATATACACTGCAATCAAAACAACCCTCTCTCTTGCGGGTACAATTACAATACACAAAATGATGTCATAGAAATGCATCATATCATCATAATCGTAATTCTCATTCACATAAAATTGTACCAACCATGATGATAATCGTAAACTCAACGCAATAATTTTATATGAAATTTGATAGTGCTGATGTTGTGTGGTTTATCCGTTGATTATTTTGCTTGATATCGCGTACGAATAATAAAATTTTATCAGTTTTTAACATCTTTGCCAAGAATAACAAATATAAAAAAGGATATTTTTGTTAATAATATGAACTATAAAAAAATAAATGTTAAAATAATGGGACACAATAGGATGGATGGTTATATAGTTTGGTATTTAAAAAGTTTTAATTACACTTTTTTTACAGATTCCAAAATTAATAGAACTGCCTCAAATCAGAAACATCTTTTTTCTAAACAAATAATATGAGAATACAACTCTGTAATTTTTTGAAAATCGTTTAGTGAAGTACAGAAAATATTTTAAATTTATCTAGTTTTAACATATTAGCATGGTACAAAAATTTACATTACGAACGTCTGATTAGCATGTAGTGTCTCGTTACGCATTACACCGAAATATAATGACTTCCAGTACTTTAGTTTTCAATTGCAGTCGGTTAAACTGGAATAGATCATAAAAATAATAACAACAACAAAAATTGTAAATTGCTATTTTTCAAACAATTATGGCGGAAACAAAATTTACCAAAACTGCTAATTTACATATTATGAAACGATGATTTCTCCAACTAAAAATGAAAATCATTCAGAAGATGGTGATAACTCCCAAATTAATTCTGTTAATTCTTTCCGATTGAAATTACCTTCTTTTTGGCCTCGAAATTCTAACGTATATGGTTTGCTCAAGTTGAATCGCAGTTTGAAACCTATTACGTTAAATCCGATGCAATAAAATATAACCACGTATAGTCTCTGCATTACCCGAGGATAGTTTCGAAACTATTCCGACACTTCTTCCAAATCCACCAGAAAAAGGAAAATATGCGAAATTGACAATCTGACATGCAAAATCGGAACAAACCCGCCATAAAAAATTGTTGGATGGGTACGATTTTGGCGATCGAAAGCCAAGCGAGGTATAGTGGTCAATGATCAACTCTTTTTTTTCACAAGTTACCCGAACCGGTTTATGTCGCCATTCGAGCTGCTGGTGAACATACAACATCATCTCGCGTATCAAGTGTAAGTCAACCGTCAAAAAGTTATGCGGAACAACAATTTCAACAAACACCACAAAACGGATCATCAACGAGTTTGAAAGAAAGAATGGCACGTATTGAAAACATGATGTCTAACTTAGCCCGAGGACGAAGTTTTTCAAAATCAAGATTCAGAAATAGGACGAATTCATCTACGCGAAAATATCAAAGTGCAAGTAGACGACGCTTCATTGATGAAAAGGGGAATTTCTATTATCACCATAAGTTTGGAAAAGAAGCGAGGAAATGTTATCTTCCTTGTGTCCTATACCGTAGGAATACTACGTCTTCCACTTTGAATGACTTGTTATCCGATCGCAAATGCGGCAAACGATCGACGATTTTTAAACCACCGCCTTTTTATTAGAAATAATGTTTGTATACAAACAAACTTATATTTCTAGTAGATACTGGAGCAGACGTTTCAGTTTTACCATTTCGAAATGTAAAGGGTAGCTCATCTCATCCTGATTCTGAGCTCGTGTTGACAGCTGCTACTGGTCCGCAATAATCCACACATATGGTAGCAAATTATTGAATGTTGATATAGGCATCAAGCGACATTTTTGTGGTACATCATATATTCACTCAAGTAAGACTTCCTTTTTCGAAACCACGTCGATTAGATTCAATTGAACACAAGACCGCCCTTGTGGAATTTCAGTAAATGATCCAATTGGGTATATGCAGACCTTATTCTTCTGAAGCTTCTTTTCCACTTCACATGGTTCAGTAAAAGGGCAGCACCGATTGGAGGCCATGTGGAGCAACCCAACCGGACCGATACGCAATTCCTTATATACAAAACTTTTCGATGAATCTCCATGGAAGCACCATGTTTTCGAAAATAGACCTAGTAAGAGCGTATCTTCTAATCCCTGTTGCTACCGACGACATACCAAAAACGGCTATTACTAACTATACTGGTTTTGGGTTATTCGAGTTTACTCGGATGCCTTTCGGTCTTCGGAATGCACCACAGACCTTCCAACGATTTATAAATGAAGTGATCAAAGGATTCGATTTCGCATTTACGTACATTGATGATAAAGTTGTTGCCAGTAAGAGCGAGGAAGAGCATAAAATTCATCTATCAAGGCTATCAAACTTTTAAGCTATTCAGCTATCAAACAATTATCATCCCCAACATCCATTAAAAAATTTCAACAATTCGTAGGAATGGTCAACTATTACCACAGGTTTGTACCAAAATTAGCAGAATTGTTGTCTCCAATTCATGCACAAGTTGCAAAATTAAACAAAATGCCAAAATTACAAAAGAATTTCTCATGTACGGAAGAGTGTGAAATAGCTTTTGGGAAAATAAAATGTGCGCTTGCTGACGCAACAATGTTAACACATCTCATTAGCAACACAAGCTACAGTATAGCATCTGAAGCATCATATGAAGCTGTCGGAGCTGTACTACAACAATGGTATGAGAGATGTTGGCAACCTTTGGGGTTATTTTCTCGCCAGCTTACTGACAGAGAAAAGAAATATTCCACCTTTGATAGGGAACATTTGGGAATTTACCTCGCCGTTAAGCATTTCAGATATTTTCTGGAAGGACTGCAATTTATTGTTTATACAAATCACACAGCCCTTACAAAAGCTAAAGTCTCGCCAACTGATAAAAATCCACCGCAATTAAGGCAACTTAACTCTATTGCACAGTTGACGACTGATATTAGACACATTTCTGGTAAAGACAATGTAGTTGCGGACAATTTGTCACGATCATGTAACTGTATTGAAAATGTGCAAACTGTTACACTAGATCTAAAGGATATAGGTCAAGCTCAAAAATCCGCGAAGAACTTCAACAATAGTTACGTACAGCATGCCCCCCAAAATTCGAAATATAAATTGGACCTCATAATCCTTCCTGAAGTGGAAATTTATTGTTTTGATATATTACACGGTATTTCATACTCGAGTACAAGAGCCACCAAGAAGTTAATCGCTGCAAGATATTTTTGGCCGAACTGGAATATAGACATCACCAATTAGACAAAACGATGTATGAGATGTCAAAAGAATAAGATTCAGCGACACACAAAATCAGAACCTGGTAGATTTGAAATACCAAAAGAGTAGGTTCGAACATATATGCATATGGACATTGTAGGACCTCTACAACCGTTTTGTAGATAGATTTACGAGATGGCCGGAAGTATTTCCTCTTTATGAAAGTTCTGCTATTACTATTGCTAAAACGTTTGTAGAACAATATATTTCCAGATTCGGGATACCTATCTTGAAATCACGCCGTACCATGGTAGTGTTTTTGAGAGTAAACTTTTTCCGAATTAAGACAAATTTTAGGCGCACATGGAATTTGTGCCACGGCTTATCACCCTCAGGCAAATGGAATGGTAGAAATATTCCAGAGACAGCTAAAATCTTTACTTAAGGCCCGCGGTAATACTGCACATTGGAGCACCGAGTTACCTCTCGTCTAGCTGGGAATACGAGCATCTGTGAAAGAGGACTTACAGTGTTCTCCGGCAGAATTAGTATATGGCCAGGAGAATTTTTTGCACCAAGTACAAATATGGAACTCAACGCATCAGATTTCGCAGACAGACTTTCTGAGAATATGCGCAATTGAATACTTGTTGATACTCGAAAGCCGATTTAATCTTATTTATTTATACCAAGAGATTTGAATAATTGTGAGCACGTTTTCGTACGGGTCGATAGAGTACGAACGGGTCTAACGCTTCCGTACGAAGGAACTTATAAAGTAGTTCGTCGAGCATTTTAGCAAACATTGGTCCTTCGAGCCGGATAAATATGACTCATAAATGACTCAAAGATTTTGGACAATTGAAGAAAGATTCCAGCTGCCCGGAAAACAAAGACCCACCTGGAAAAGAAGAGAGAAGTCGTGGATACCTACACAAGATACAAAGAACACGCGATAAGCTATTAAATAACTACGAACGCATAGACAACTTGCCTTACATAGAAGAACTTTAACACATTAAAAGTGTTTGTAGAAAGCTAGCAGAACTGAATGACTTGCGGATACTGTAAGAACTCATACAGCCAGCACAACAAAAAGTATTATCCAAGTTAATAATTCCGACGATTCAAGTGAACAACGAAGATCCCAAGAAAAGGCTGCTCAGCAGTTAATAAAAATAAATAACTATGGAGAATATCGTCACGCGAGCAAACACAGCCCCATGAACAGAAGAAAAGAGGCTGGGCAAAAACCCGTTGACTGTTTGAATAATAGAAACATTTGAAGAAGCCGCTATTGACCGATCAGAACTACAACATTTCCGCACCAATTGATATACTACTGGGTGCAGATTATTACACGCAGATCATGAAGCCACAGTACATCAAAGGAAATAAAAAGAAACAGAGCTATAATACAACTCACACGTCTCATCGATTGAGATAGATGAATAATTAAAAAAAAAAATTGGGAATTAGAAGATATGTAGCACACAGGAATTCTCACAAAGCCAGATAATGAGTGTGAAGAATTCTTTCGTGACACGCACAGACGACTGAAAGATGGGCACTACGAATAATGTACCCCATTCCAGACGGATCAAACTATGCATTTGGGAGATTCTAAACCCATGGCAATAGCAAGGTTCCATCAAGTCAAAAGAAGCTTGTCAAGAGAACCAAATCTCAGAAACAGTTATTGTTTGAAAAAATATGGGCGAGGACGCGCATTTTTCACCCCCGGAAGAAACTATGTTATAAGTAACAACATGCAAAACGATCATCTTATCAACTTGATCTCAACCTACATAAAATATTTATGTATAGTAAGCATATAATTAAGTTTTAGTTTTAGGTAATGTTTTGTGAATAATTTTGTGAATTAAAAGTTTGTGAAAATAAATTTTTTTTATAAAAATAATTTGTCTAAGATCGTAGCTATATATGAAATTCAAACATCCATAATGTCATTAAAACCCACAAATTTAACCTAAAACCCGGAAGAGTAAAAATATTAATTCTGGCGAGCAGGATCATCAACGCCTTACAGAAATCCCAAACGAAGTCAAAGTCCATAAGAAAATCAACAAAAACTCTACCGGCCCTCCACTGCCTCGCATAAAAAAAAACAACAGAAATTACAAATGTTTCTTATACAGATTTCTTTAATTTGTTTATTTTATTAAATATCAAGGCGCCAATTGTGTACTTGAAAACATTATAACCTATAATTTGGCTACTCAAACAAAACTCGCACAAAATATAAATCAAACAAATAAAGAAAAGCTTACCTTAAACAGCTGAGTCGGTTCTTTATCACATTATTAATGTTAAATGTCGAAACAATTATAAGTTTAACACTTTGTAAATTTTACTACACTAAAAACACTTAAATTTTCACCACACTTGGAAAACTTTCACTACACTAAATACAATACACTACATAAAGTTCTAATTACACTTATATTTTCACTATACTTTGTAAAACTTCACAACACAAACGCACAAAATAAAAATGTCACATTATAAAAAATTAGATACGGATACGCGTAAAAACTGTTTGCTTTTCACGAAACGCGAGTCACTTTTAGTCTTCAAAAATAAATAACTTGGAAAATAATTCGACACACAACACAACTTGGTTAAAATATTAATTTTACTGCTGCAGGTAGATCTATGTCCCGTTGTCTTAAAAGTATAAACGTCATTACGTAGCAAAATTAGTAGGTTGCTGCATGAAAGTGGAAAAATGAATTTCAATTGTTAGTGTCCTGTACATGAATTACTTTAAACGAAGAATAGAAATATGTGAATATGTTGTGGCCAACTTAAACTTGTTATGTCAGTGATAACACTTGATATAGCGATGGCTTATCTTCAATAAGCGTTATCCCACAATTTTTCCGAAAATGACTTTTTGATGAAAATCTCTTTATCGATCTCAGACCCACCTAACATTTCAATAATTACGAATTTTTGAACGTAATTTAAAACACGCTAAAAGCGCTATCAGCGACATGCATATTTTTTAATGTAATAACTTCGAACCCATAGTGATTTGACAGTTTTTGTTATTAAATAACAGCTTGAATCAAATTAACAATTATTTTTAAGAAACAGAGATTTCTTGGGGTTACTTAAAAGATTTGTATTGTGCATTATTTTTAATTTATAATTAAAGTGATAAAAATAGAAATAAAGATAATATATCCAGTTAGGATTCAGATAGAGGACACTTTTGTAAAGTCGATCATGAAGAAAATCCAGATGAAATTCCCATGGTAAATAAAATAATTATTGTTTCATTGCCCCTAGAAAAATCTGTTATCACAAATTTGTTTGTAGGAAGAACACTTAGAAAGAACAAAACTAGCGTTAACAAAAATCGTGGAAAACGAACTAGACAGTTTACTGATAAAGCTCGACTTCAATCTAAGCAGAAAAGAATGGCTGGTGATTCGTATTTAGGGTACACCTCAGTCAAGGTAAAATAAAGTAAAATAAGATGCGCAGCGGTAGATTGTTGGGATCTTCTTGTTCTTCAACTGTGTGCTTCAACTGTATGACGGTCATCGCTACGAAGCTGTTCTGAATTTACGGAAGAAGGGAGAGCGCAAATAATCAAAGATTTTTGGAAACTCAATTGGGAAAGTAAGCAGGCATAAATTCGGAGCCTTGTTAAGTACATAGAAAAGAAAAGATCGTATGTTGGTGAAACCTCACGAAGACTTGGGTCGTACGTTTATTACTTACAAAAAAGAAATTAAAGTTTCCAGGTTTGTTCATTTTGTTTTTACTAAATATTAAATAAAATACTAAATATTTTAATATTAAATCTAATAACAATTTATAGGTGTGCAGATCATTGTTCCTCAAAACTTTGGGCCTTAAAATTAATATGGTTTGTAAATGGCTAGAAACAACTAAAGCAATCACAAATAAAACAGTAATTACTCGTAAATCGAAAACAGAATTTTGTGCTTTCAAGATAAAAAATTGTGAACGAACAGAATACATTAAAACGTTTTTGGCAGACCTACCAAAAGTTGACAGCCATTATTTTCGAGACGACACTTTAAAAAAATATTTAATTGAGTCATTTAAAACCAAAACTGATGTCTTTCAAGCCTATAGAAAGAAATGTGCAGACAAAGAGGAACCTGTATCAATTTTCGCTTTTCTGACTTTGTTTGATGAAGAAAAACTGTCCATTTACATGCCACGAAAGTACCAATGTGACATATGCATGAGTTGTAAAACAGGCCAAATTACCGACGAAATGTACAAATAACACTCAAATAAGGAGAAACTGGCCAACAAGAAAAAGAAGCAGATAAACGAGCAGTTGAGCAGAAAGAGCAGCACACGATGGATGTTCAAGCAGTAAAGATGTGCTCACACTTGAACGCTTCGGCTTTCAATAACAAGCAGAGACTTCAAGTCCACAATTTCTCTTTTTTCAATTTAACCAGGCATAAATGTACTAACTACTACTGGTGGAATGAAAGTGTAGGCGATTAAAGTGGCTCCTCATTTGTTTCATGTATTATTCACCACTTGTAACCAGATATTGCCTGACTGATGATTTGCCGATTTTTATATTTTTCGATGGATGGTGGTTACCAAAACAAAAATCAGTATAAATCTAATACACTTTCGAATTTTGCTATTGTTAAAAACAATTCTGATGAACAAAAACACTTGGAAAAAGGCCACACGCAAATGGAAGGGCAAATTATGCAAATTATTGTTTATACCTTACGACTATGTCAATGCGTAACAAAAGAAGCACGGAAATTTGTAAAAGTCAACGGAGAAGTCATTAGCCACCCTTAGGACCTAGAATATCTTACACACGACCTGTTTTATAATTACAACCATAAAAACTTAAGGTTCTCTAGCAAAAGAGCTGGCTGCAGAAATGGAGAAAAAACTGTTTCCAACCTACGAGCATCACTTTAACTTCCGAATGGCTCCGTTCATTTCAAAACATATTTCGATGATGATTATACTGATTTGACCGTTCGTATATTAAACCTTACAAACAATTTGAATAGCTGAAACTGCAACCGAAACGTTTATATATTAAGCAAACAAAATGGAATTATTTGCAGGATTTAAAAAATGTTATTCCTATTGAATTTCATTCATTCTATAAGGAAATTCCGTGCAGTTCTTAATAAATTGTATAACTTTCTCCAACAACTACCATAGGCAAATAACCGCTATGTCGCTTTTTTACTATATACGAGTACGTTAATTAACTCTATCCCACATAATTAAAAAATTCTATATTATTTTATTTATTGAATTACTAAATTGAAGTATTATTTAATCAAATGTGATGTTTTTTTTTTAAAAAATTAAGTTTAAGGATAATAATGTTTTTTTTTTGTTTCCCCTGAAAAATTTTGCATTTGTAGGAAAGAGCTAATTGAAGATAAGCCATCGTAACACTTAATATAGTTGTTTGATAGTTTAGTGAACTGTTATCCGCTTATGTCTGGTGGGGGCTTTGACAATCAAAGACTGAAGTGATGTTTGAAACTACTTATATATTTATTAAATTCTTTGGGTTTATTTATAAACAAAATTATAATATGTAATTTCAGCAACAACAATCTAGTACGAATTAAACCATATATGTATATCCGTGCCGGAAATCATGGAAATACAAGTCGTCAAATAATATGTTTAGCTTAGACTGCTGTTTTTGCTATAACTAAACACATGTTTCATCAAGGTTATGTTCGTGTGTCTGAACATCAACCGGGCTGGCGATTGTTGATATAAACCGTCGTGTTACGAAATGGACGTAGATCTGATCCTAACCTAGATGAACTTGTACTTAATGATGTTGCGGCTCTGTTGTTTGCCCGGTCATGCAATAACTAATCCTAAAAATACCACAATGATCCCGTATCCATTTTAATAAAGCTTTTAATAGTTTAGGGCTCGTTTTCTATTTTAAATAAAATAAAACAATTTAATGACTTAACTTTCGATGTCTCATCGACATCATTTTCAAAGTAAATGACAATTTTTTATACAAATTTCTCAAAAACAAATATAAAAAGCCTATACAGTAAATGCAATTTTTTCCAAATAGCAAATACAAAGTAAATTTTACAGTAAATTTTACAAAAAAGTATGTATATAAAATATGAATATGAATTTTAAAAATATTAAAAACAATATAAATGAAAATTGTTGTATATAAATTCGGCAAATGAAATAAATTTAGCAAAGAAGTGAAGTAGACCAAAAAACGAAATTAGATAAAATAATTGTAGCAGTTGCCAATTATATTTGTTTTTGAGAAATTTATATAAAATATCATTAGCTTTGAAAATGTTGTTGATGAAACATCGAAGGCTCAGTTATTAAATTGTTTTATTATATTTATATTGGCTCAATAAATAATTTTTAATTACATACACATCTCTGGTTGAGACAATGTAGACAATTAATGGAAATTGGAGAGATTTTTTCCAAATAATTAAAGCTTAATACGGTAATAGCACAGTACAAAAAATGGAGAAGTTTATGAACGAGAAATATAGACTGGCTAAATTAGTTACAACATTTCCTGCTAAAATGCCTTAAAAAGCGTGTATATCCAAAAACAAGAAAACTAAAAATCGTGTTGAACAGTAATAATGAAGTTTTTACCCGACTTTAACACCAATCCCTTTTTAGAGTAATCAACGTGGAAATTAAAGTTACGATAAAAGCCACCAATTCAACAAAGAATATTTTGGTAACCATTAAGCAAAATTTAGAAGATATATTGTTTCATCCAATCTTATTCAGGAATTTGTCCAGTACGCGGAATTTACTTTTAACTTCCTTTTCAATCACATTATGGTGATGCCAATTGCGAAATTTGATAACATTCTTGTAGAATCGGAGTGAAGTTTCTGCCAAAATAACAAAATATACACTGTGACCTATAAGTAATTAGAATGGAAAAAACACTCAAATATTGAACTTTCATAATAATATCCGAAATTTTTAATAAATAATTAAATAAAGAGATAAATAACTTCAAATGTTTATGGATGACCGTGTATATTTTGTAATTTTGGCAGAAACTTCACTCCGATTAATGTAGATAGTATCGACATTTTAACAGATGATTCGGTTAATGCTAGTGAAAATTGGCTAGTAAATCTTTATAATATTGATCTTCCAATTAAAGTTAAATTTATTTTAAGTTTAGGTGACAAATTTTGTCCACCAACCGTTGGTAGTTATGCACCTCATTTTTAAAATTATATCCTGTGTTGGAAGTGCAAATTTTAGTTACCCGGAAAGTAGTCATACCCAAATTCGTAATCAATTTGTTAATGTCTTGACTAATTTTTTTAAATAGTTCATCGTTGCAGCGTGTTTCACCTGTTGAAAAACGTATCTTGCCTTAAACAAGTAAAAACGTTTTTGAAAAACAATCCGAACATTATGGTGACTCTTGCACACAAAAGCACAATCACCATATTAACCACACGTAATAATTATGTTGAAAAAATGAATAGCATATTAAATGACGACACAATTTATAGACAGTTGATAAAAAATAATTCTACTCCAATTCAAACTATTAATTGCATTAATATGCATTTTTAATTCATTTTGAAATTTGTAATTGTTTTTGCGCATTTTGATTAATGAAAGCATTAGTTGATAATTTTGAATGGAATTAACTTTCATATTACAGTAAAATCTCGATTATCCGGCATCCAATTAAACGAAACACTCAGTTAACCGGAAATTTAATGTTTGGGATTTTTTTTTTGCTTTTTTCTCTTTTATATCCATTATTTAACTCATTTGAAAATTCGCAATTGTTTTTGTACATTTTCATTAAAGAAAGAATTAGTTGAAAATTTTGAATGGCTTTAATTTTCATATAACAGTAAAACCCCGATTATCCGGCATATAATTAGCCCAGTTAACCTAAATTTTAATTTTTAAGGTTTTGTTTGTTTTTTTCTCTTTTAAATGCATTTTTTAAATCATTTTGAAATTTGCAAATGTTTTTGCACATTTTCATTAATGAAAGCATGAAAATTAAAGCCATTTAAAATTTTCAACTAATGCTTTCATAGTGAAAATATTCAAAAAAAACAATTGCAAATTTCAAAATGAATTAAAAAATGCATATGAAAGAATACTGTTAAAGTTAGCCGAAAGTTTCCAGCCGAAAGATAATGCAGATAGTCTCTTGAATATACCAAAAATCAGTCATAAACTCGAATTTAGGATGAATTTAGGATCGGGTTATATCCTTCGGGTGAAGGGGAAATTATTTCAGCCTATAGCAATTTAAAAGTCGATAGGAGCGAGAGTATAAAGAGAGTTTAACTTTCTGTTGAAATAGTCAAGACACTATCTGCATTATCTTTCGGCTGGCATCTTTCGGCTAACTTTAACAAGGTTATGAAAGAGAAAATGCAAACAAAATCCTAAAAATTAAAATTCCGGTTAACTGACTCTTCTGGTTAATTGGATGCTGGATAGTCAAGCTTTTACTGTTATATAAAAAGTAAACCCATTCAAAACTTTCAACTAATGCTGTTATTAATGAAAATGTACAAAAACAGTTGCAAATTTCAAAATGAATTAAAAAAGACGTATGAAAGAGAAAAAAGCAAAAAAAAAAAAAATTATAATTCCGGTTAAATGAGTGTTCCGGTTAATTGGATGCCGGATAGTCAAGCTTTTACTGTAATATGAAAATTTTTAACTAATTTTTAACTAATGCTTTAGATTAATGAAAATGTGCAACAACAATTGCAAATTTCAAAATGAATTAAAAAATGCATATGAAAGAGAAAAGAAAGATAAAAAAGCAAAAAAAAAACCTAAAAATTAATATTCCGGTTAACTGAGTGTTCCAGTTAATTGGATGCCAGATAATCGGGCTTTTACACATTTTCGACATTTTAACTTTTTATTTCGATTTTAAATACATATTTTTTTTCATTTTCAAAATGACTTAAAAAGACACATTTTATGTCATTTATAAACACACTTCTTAAATTATTTTCAAAATTACTTGTGATAGGCATTAATAAAGTCAACTTTTTTTATTTCATTTGCATTACAGATTTTAAGTCAATTTTAAAATGAAATAAAAATATTTGTTTTAAGTCCGGAAAAACACCATTTTTAAGTAAGCCTTTTTTAATTCGGGGAGCCACCTTTTACTTTTATTTTAAAGCATCAACTGGGAAATATTCACACAATTAGCCTAAATAATGTCAATATATTAAAAAAAGAACAAAATTTTAGGAAAAGTTCAATTTTAGAGATGCTATATATTAAATCTAGCATTAATTCTATAAATTTAAATAATGATTGCGATTACATTGGCAAATGCTACAGTTATTTTTTCTAACTTCGTTTTTGTCTACTTTATTTCTTTGCTAAATTTTTGTCATTGCTTAATTTATATATCTATATACAATTTTCATTTATATTTTTAAATATTTTTAAAATTCATACTCATATTTAATATACTTGTTTCTAAAATTTACTTTGTATTAGCTATTTGGAAAAAATTGTATTTACTGTATAGGCTTTTTATATTTGTTTGTGAGAAATATATATAAACAAATTTCATTAGCTCTGAAAATGATATCGATGAGACATCGAAAGCTCAGTCATTAAATTGTTTTATTTTATTTAAAATAGAAAACGAGCACTAAACCATTAACAACTTTATTAAAATGGATACGGGATCATTTTAGTTATTGCATGGCAGTGTCACAACAGAGCCGCAACATCATTAAGAACAAGTTCATCCAGGTTAGGATCAAATCCACGACCATTTTGAAACCCCACGGTTCATATCAACAATCGCCGCTCCAATCGATGTTCAGACACACGAACATAACCTTGATGACACATGTGGTTAATTGTGGCAAAACAGCAGTCTAACCTAAACATATTTTTTGACGACTTGTATATCCCTGATTTAGTTTAAAACAACACTTCACTCTTTTATTGTCATAGCACCCACCAGAGGATAACAGTTCACTAAACTATCAATCAGCTATATCAAGTGTAATCACTGATATAACAAGTTTAATTTGGCCAGAACATATTCACATATTTCTCTTCTTCGTTTAAAGTAATTCATGTACAGGACACTAACAATTGAAATTCATTTTTCCACTTTCATGCAGCAACCTACTACTTTTGCTACGTAATGACGTTTGTACTTTTAAGATAACGGGACATAGATCTACCTGCAGCAGTAAAATTAATATTTTAACCAAGTTGTGTTGTGTGTTGAATTATTTTCCAAGTTATTTATTTTTGAAGGCTAAAAGTGACTCGCGTTTTGTGAAAAGTAAACAGTTTTTACGCGTTTCCGTATCTAATTTTTTATAATGTGAAATTTTTATTTTGTGCGTTAGTGTTGTGAAGTTTTACAAAGTGTAGTTAGAGCTTTTAGTGTATTGTTTTAAGTGTAGTGAAAGTTTTTCAAGTGTAGTGAAAATTTAGTGTTTTAGTGCAGTCAAATTTACAAAGTGGTTAAGTTTTAATTGTTTCGACATTTCATGTTAATAATTTGATAAAGAACCGACTCAGCGCTTTAAGGTAAGTCTTTCTTTATTTATGAGATTTAAGTTTTATGCGAGTTTTGTTTGAGTAGCCAAATTATAGGTAATAATGTTTTCAAGTACACAATTGGCACCTTGATATAATTAATAAAACATACAAATTAAATAAATCTATAAGAAATATTTTTATATGACCGTGCCGGTGGAGTTGTTGTTGTTTTTCTAATGGGATTTGACTGCCGTTTGGGATTTCTGTAAGGCGTTGATGATCATGCTCGCCAAAATTAATATTTTTAATCTTCCCGGTTCCAGGTAAAATTTGTGGGTTTTAATGGCATTATGGATAAATAATTATGAGTTTAGACAATTTGTTTTTATAAAAAAATGAATGAGTGTGAAGTTTATAACAAAGAATTAACAGCAATATGTATACGAATCCAATAAGAATATTCTAGAAAATTGCATGTTTTAGCTTTTACACTGTTAAACACATTGTTGAAAGGGACTACTCTACAATGTTAGAAAGAGATGAAATGCTCGCCTTGCTTTTTCTTATGATATTCAGCTCACTCGCCCTTTCATAATATATAACTCATATATTGCATTTCGATTTATGTTGAGTTTTTTTTAATTTGTTTATTTATACATATTACGACTGAGTCTTGTACCCATTTAGTAATTTACATTGCATATAGTATTTTGATTAGACGGCGTAATCAAGTGATTTTCCCCTGTTTCGTGTAAGTCCTCCTCAGATTTTTGTCATATTAACCCTTCGTCTCATGAATTTTTTATCACTAATAAAAAATTACTGGTGTAAGCCGATCCAACCAAAATAATGAAATTTTAAAGAAAATGCAAATTTCCGTTTTGCGTTTTCGTGAAAACGCAAATTTTCATTGATTGCATATATGCAAGATCATGTAATAAAGACCAATAAAATTAAAAAAAAAGTAATATTTATTATATCACATTTCACTTCAGTTCAAATATCAAATAATATAATTACAAAAATAAATAAAATAAATAAAAAATAATTCATAATTCATATAAATATGCGAAGTTATACTACTATAAAACATACTAACTATACGAGTATAATAACTCATTGAAATGCCGAAAGCAATTGCGGTCTTTGTTAAAGCAAAGTGCCTATCACATTTTACACATTTCACGTAAGTGTAACTCTTACAATTAGGAAACTTACATTGCAGTCTATTTTCTCTCCATTCCAGCCAATGACTAAATTCATCAATTATAGCCTGGGTTACTTATAGCCTTCTTTCGTTTGAGGTCTAAAAATTGGTTGATTCCGGAAGGCCGTCCCACGGGTTTAGATTCTGTGCCAGTTTTGCATAGTATCTCGGCTATTGTCAACCGATAGTCAGCCAGAGATAATTCAAGTTGATTTGGATCATCAGAAATAAATCAACGCCCCCCATGTATGAGTTATACTCCTTAATAATTTGCGGACACTCTATTGTGACATTTCCATCTTTTTTCGAATATCTTGTCGAACTTTGCATGGGCGCACGACCGACAAAGTTTGAAATTAAGTAAACCTGTTTTTTATCCTTCCGCAAGATACTGTAGTCAACGTTACTCCATCGACCGTGCAGACGAACTCGCTTGGTAATTTGCAATTCGGAATTCTATTTCTTCTAATGGTTCCTAGGCATAGAAATCCTTTTTTTGATAATTCAACTGCTGGAGGAACGGACGAATAAAAATTATCAAAATATACTCTGTAATTTTGCAGTTTTGGCACAGGCCGTAACAGACGAATTACTGTTCCCGCTGGCTCCTAAATCAGGCTCAGTTGCAAGTCTTTTGGTAGCGCTATTTTCTTGCCCAGTGCATATACTTCAAAATTATATGTGTAACCAGAAACACTCGATAACACATATAGCTTATATCTCCATTTATGAAAATGGGTAAATAATCTGAAATCATACATGTATATTTATAATGAAGGCACCGCTACTTGCGTAGAAGTACCCCTATCACATAGAATTTGCCGTCACCTGCCTCGTACCCTATGCGGCGTTGGTTCCCGTAGCTCAAGCCGGTGGACGGAACGGCGTGGGTTTTGGGTACACAGATCACGGCCTAGAGTACCGCATATGTTATGAAAAGAAGATGAGACGGCATGAATTATACCGTCAACAGGGGGGTTAACAAAAAAAATTAGGGGATTGGGAAATGACCGGGTTTGTGGGATTCATTGCCTCACATCAA
The DNA here is from genome assembly GCA_947310385.1 of Nephrotoma appendiculata. Lineage (NCBI taxonomy): Eukaryota > Metazoa > Arthropoda > Insecta > Diptera > Tipulidae > Nephrotoma > Nephrotoma appendiculata. The sequence continues at coordinate 281,751,876 of OX371223.1, forward strand.
GCAGGTCCACCGTGGTTGTGGAAATGGTTAACTTAGGGTAACATATCTACCCTATGTTACTCATAGCAAAACTGAACTATTTATTTTGGGCTTAAGGCCCTATGGTTAGTTAGTTATAAATTCGGTAAAGTGTTACCAGCAGAAGGAAACCCGCGTGCTGACGCATTTGCGAGATTTCCGCTTCTAATAAAGCAGCTGGTGGACCCTTTACCAAATGGGCCCGATTAATTAGTAGGTTGTTTTTTATTTTAGCATACTTACCGACAAGTTTTGCTCCTCTTTTCCCCAAATCCGGTTTTGCTGAATTTCTGGGCCGCAATCAAAAAAAAAACTGAATTTACTTTAACTTTATATATATGTATGTATATTTAAAAAAACTTATGAGAACACAAAAAAACTTAATTTACAATTATTAGATAATTCCCTTATATTTAAGACTACGTACTAATTATCACGGCAATTGCTCAGTGATTAATTAGTTCGCCTTCCAAAACTGAATTTCCGCGAACCAAAAATGTTGCGCAGTATTTATACAAAATTCAACTGACTGCGAGAGAAAGGAGGGGGAAAATTTAGTAATGAAAATATACTTCTCTCTCAACCAGTTAATCTAATTTAGCCGAAATCAGCAAAATTTCTGTACAAACACCACACATCAAAACAACGTGACATAAATCAAATTTCCGTACACTTGTTGGAATTATATTATATGTGCCACGAAAATTGCAACGTTTTAAAATTTCCACGTTTGCTTTCTTCGTATGCACAACACAAAACATATATATACATTATCTAATTACAAGTCTAGTATTTATGTTTACTCACTTGTATTTATAATAACTACATTATAAAAATCTTGAGCGACACAAAATTGCAACCAGATAACGTAAATAAGAGATAATTTTATGTTCGTTGTATTGCATCTTATACCATTTCCATGTATATGGATGCAACAACAAACATAAAGAAGAGTAGATAATTCCAGCATGACTTAGTGGTTAATGAATTTTTGTGAAGATGGTATCTTCAAGGTCATGGTGAAATTACTCTGATAAACGTAACGCTTATTGGGGATGGATTGATAACGGAATAGAATAACATTCCGTTACATATTACAAAATAGATTTCTTTAAATAAATAAATGAGGTTTGCTGGGAATGGTAGTTTTTGTAGAACACAACTGCTTATCTACTGATAAAAAATTTGCAGGTGGAACTTTTTGGAAGTTCTTTGTTAGAGCATCAAGTAAATGGCGAATTTTAAATAGACGATCTCTTCTTTCATCTGTGTTTGCTGGCATGCGATCATTATTGTTGAAATGTAAGACCGATTTAATTTTCTCAAACGAATTGACAGACATCGTATCTTGAACGAGTTTGTTACCCGCGATAAGGTGCCAATAACGTCTATAATCAGGGATGTTTATTATTGACATACATTGACATATACCAATGAACTTTTGTAATTCGGACTTTGTTATAGTTCTTGGGTTGTTCACGTTTTTTTGACAGCTATATAAATTAGACTCGCTGACTATGTGCTCCATTAATTTTTAGTCGAACAGGTATCTGAAGCAACTATAAGGTGTCTTTAAACTTAGCTGGTCTGATGTTAAGTTGGTATCACCAACAAATTCAATGTCTTTTTGTGGATTTGAAAATTCTTGACTTAGCCAAGTAATATGTCTCGATAATTTTTTGTAATCGCGCTGAAATACTCGTTCAGGATTCGGTAGCTCATCCACAAAATCAATCGGCATATTATCTATATCCAAAGGAATCTCATCGGAGTTTTCCTCAAAGTCTGATTCATTTTGTACTCTTTCTGTCTGTACGAGTATTTCGGCATCATCATTTTCCTGAAAACTGTCCTCACTATCGCTCCACGTATCGATAATTGCCAAAATTTTGGCTTTAGTAAGTGGACGATTCCTGGTCATGCTTAGATTTGTATTCTGAAAATGGTTTACTTTGATATTTAAAAAAATCATAGTTTATGAAATAGGATTGCATGATATAGCATATATGCAATATATTGCATATATGCATAATATGAACTACTACACTTGCATATATGCAATATAATAAAATAAACCTCAAAATACACTTCATTTCTCAGATTTTCGGTCAAACTTGTCGATAAAAGCAACGAATCTATTAATTTACTTACCAACAATACACAAAAACTATAGCTTTATTGCGAGAGAATACGTGCGGTGTGTTTTATATGACTCCCTCTACGCAATAACTATTAAAATAGGCGCAATATTCTGATAGAAACATAAAATCATAAAGCAAAATATACATAAGAGAACTCATGTAGAGATTCCGAGGTTAATCTATTTTACTTTTGGCAACCTTTTTAAGCCTAATAAGAACAACGATCTATAAAATAACTATCCCGATATGTCTATAAGATTCGTATATATGGATTAAATATAGAAAGTAAATAATTTGTGTATATAAGTATATTAAAACTATAAAATAAGATTAACCTCGGAAAAACCTGCTTATAAAATGTGCACTACTTGATTTCTCTTATATATTTATTGCTCGATGATATAATCGAATTATATTGCACGTAATATACATTAAGGAGTAAATAAATATAGCCTAAATGAAAATAATAAATTTATTTTAATTTTTATATAACTTTTTGTAATCACTTGCATATCTGCAATACTATGCGATGAAGGGTTAAGTCTACTGACCTCCTGGTCGCGACAAGTCCAGTGGTTTGGTTCTTTGCAGTCTTCTTCTTGGTGTGGTAGTCATATAGCGCATGTCCAAATTTTCGTGCTGGTGTTTTGTTGCATGATGCTTAATTTTATTCGTGACAAGCTCGATCTTTAGATCTCGATGGAGGTATGATTTTGATATCTTGGCACAACCCTAGAGTTGGCTACCATATGTCCATACAGGTTTCAGGATTTGTTTGTATAGCAGCAGATATATAGGTATAGCATCTAAAGTCATGCCGAGATATTTAGCAGTGTTTGCATGCGGTTCTACTATTGAGTTTATCATTATTGGTATATGATTAACTTTTAGATTTGTAAAGTTCACTTGGATTGATTTTGCTACATTTAATTTAATTTGCCATTTTTTTTGTCCAATTACATATCTGGTTAGTAGTCGTCTGTAACTTACTAGTGGAGTCATTGACATTTTTTTCTGTTGCAAGTATTGCCGTGTCATCGTCAAAAGTTGCCATTATTGCTTCTCTAGTTGGTATCTCTCTTGTATATAAGAGATACAGGATTGGCTCAAGAACACTCCCTTGTTGTACTTTTGCTGTTATTCTTTTGAGTTGGGAGTATTTATTTTCATATTTACTCGGAAGTGCCTCCCTGAAATGTATGATTTTTAAATTTGAAAAAATTGCTTCGGAAGATCTCGATGAAGCTTGAATTCTAACCCCTGGTTCCATACTTTGTCGAATGCTTGCGCTACATTGAGGAATATAGTTTAGCATATCTGTTTATTTTCCAGTGATTTCTCGATTACATCAGTAATTTGATGTACTTGTTCTATCGTAGAATGTTTTTCCCTAAATCCAAACTAATATGAGGGGATAAGATTTTTTTCTTCGATAATTGGTTTTAGTCTTTTAAGAATAACATTTTCAAATACTTTCGATACATAATTAATCGTCTTGGTACATAATTAATGCAGCATTTCAACTAATAATGCTGCATTAATTATATATGCACTAGTCTCCACAACGCTTTCTTCGGTAACACTTTTATTAACTAATCCGTTATAATATCATATCCTGGAGCCTTATACGGGTTCAGATTATTCTTGATTTCCCATTTTAGTTCTTTCAATGTTACAGGTGTAATTTTTATTTCATCCTGTTTATTTATCGGGATGATATTTTCCTCTTCCGTTTTTTGGGGTAAGGTTGGAATATTTGTCCAAGGTGATTTGGAAATCTGATTTTTTAAGCATTTCGAGCCCAATTTTCTTTATTTTTAATTGGAGAAACCTGAAGTTTGGGTCTTTTAAGATTTTTAATTGCTTCCCATAATGAATAATCAGTATCTTTTTGCCCAGTTAGAGTGCTAAGGTATTTGTTAACTGACTGATTTTTAATGTCTTTTACTAGGTATTATAATTTGTTACACATATGGTTAAATACTTTTATTTTTTAGAAGTTCTATCACTTCACCTGGATAGCTAGTATTGCGCTTCATTTTCTCACTATTATTAGGAGTGCTTTGCCACGCAGAACTTTGGATATTATGGATGAGTTTATCTAGTCCGTCTTCTATATGGACTGGTCTTTGTATTGGGTTCTGCACACTAATTCTTTCTGTTAGCTGTGTTAGGAAGAGATCCCAATTGGTTTTTGAAGCTCGTTAATTTCGGGTTGCTCTCTTTCATAATCATTGTTTGATTAAGTATCATAATAACTGGTGCATGATGTGATGAAAGACTTTCACTGTTCTCTATATGGGTACAATTATTTGAAATCCCTCTTGTAATATAGAAGTCTATAAGATCTGGATTCTTACTGATATCCGTAGGCCAATAGGTTGGTGTACCGCCTGAGTGAAACTCGCATTTTAGTTGTTTGCCTGCTGCGAACAGTCCTTTTCCTTTACTCCCCTCCAATTAAAAAGACACTTCCAACTATTTTGAGAAGATTAGTATATTCTACTTGTTTGAGATTGTATCTTGGAGGGCAGTATATTGCTTTGATCCTATACAAGTTTTAATATTGTTTAATTATATTTTGATTGTTGTGCGACTTGCATGGAAAGCTTCTCGGTATCAATTATATCCTTTTATTTTACAGAAAGAAATTTTGTTGAAATGGGTACTCTCGAAATCCCCGTGAACATCCTCTGAGATTTTACCCCGGATTTTCCCCTGGATTTTCCCCGATAATTTTCTCGATGGTTTTCCTGGAATTTTGTCCCATCTAGATAAAGGCTACACGGAAAAAAAAATCACCAGATTTTTTCCTATTTGGATATAGGAAAAAAATTATTGTATTTTGTGCAATAATTTTGACAAACGTTGCTATTTTCGTAGCGAACTTTTCTATTTGCATGGTATTATGTACCATTTGGTAATCTGTGCTATAATATAAATATTTTGTTATGTAGCATAGGACTAGTTCTTACAACCAATGGTACATATATAGGATTATTTCCGTTTTATCATGTGACACTTAAATTTTTTTTTCTGATCTTTACAAGTTTATCGTTCATTTTTGAGTCACTCCGTCTTCTTCACAGTGCACAGTATTGACTTGTGGATAAAGTTCGGTATTTTTATAAAATTTAGTTAGTGTATCATTTTACTATAGTGTATATTATATTTGTTGGTGAAAGTCGAACACTTGTTTATTATTAATTGGTAAGTGTGTGTGTGATTAAAAAGTTATATTACAAATTGTTAGACTATATTAAAAATGGCAACAATTAACATTAACATTCTAATAAGCTAATATACCAATTTTATGACTATTACTTTACAGAATATGAAAAAAGACACCCAAATTCATGATCAATTTTCTGCTGTTTTGGTTGAAAGCACGAGTATTGTAAATTGTAAGTATAAAATTTAGATGACTGAAACCTTAAAAATTTATATATGTAACCATTACGCGTTTCACTACAGATTGATACTCACAGACGCCGCCATTTGGTTTGGATAAAACATCTTCAGTGTGCCATATTTGACGTTAAATAATTCTACTGATATAAAATTACAATTGAAAATTGATTGTAGTTTTTTAATGCATTTCTAATTTACCTACCGATAAATTAGTGTTAGCTATAAATTATGTAAAAGTTAAAGTTAAATAATAAAGAAATAATCAATGCCCCAAAAGTAATGAGTTTTATGTAACAACTACTGCTATATTAATAGTGGTCCGTACAATAAATAAGTGAAATGATGTAATGTGTTATAGGAAACACACCTATAATTATTACTCTTCCAACATTATTATATTGGAAATAATACGATTGATATAGCTGCAAATCCTATTTTTATGGGGGTCATCTTACTTTGCATAATAGTAATTGGGTCTCTAAATTATAGTACATTTATCTACATATATGGAAAGTTTAATATAAAAATACAATTAACGTTACTATCCTTCATAGTAATCAGTTCATAATATTTTTTTAGTATTCTTTCCGATAACAAGCCACTATTCCGTGGGCTCCGATAGTTTATGGAAATGTGGTCCTAACTTTTTTTTTCCGTGTAGTAATGAAACCTCCTTTTGGGTAGGTTTGTAAATGGCTATGTAAAAAATGCTAGTCATTGAAAATTATTTTTTAAAGTGTCACCGCAGGCTTTCTACTTCTTATAATACAGTTGTGGTCAAAAGTAAATAAAAGAAGAATGAAAATTACCATGGATGGTCAAATTTGTCGTCATTTTGTATGTCATTATCGTAAGTGACGTTTTTTCACTCATCACTTTCATCAGATATTGTGCTCACAATCAAAGCACAACCAAAAGCTTAGGCAATAGAATTAAACGAGCGGGTGATTCAAATTTATTTAGCCGGACTCGTACATCTTACGGTCAAAAGAGCCAAGAAAATTTACATATAAAAGTTTGTAAATAAATTTCGTTTAATTGAAAAGAATTTTAGGTTGTGTATGTGATTTTTTACGAGCAACATTTGTTTTTTGATATTTTATGAACATTTTTGACTTTCTTGAGAGAGAAAGCTTTATTGTTGATGTTCATTTCGTTTGAACTGGTCCGCTTCTAACCCGCTTTTAACATTTTATCAAACGCTTTTGACTTCTAATTTTTAAGTTAACCAGTGTACCATTTATCGACCAAAAATCGAGCAAGATTATTACCGATGGTATCTGACGAGCTTGTTGTATTAATAACTTCATCAATCACCGCTAGTGAGAAATATCTAAATGTATGCCTTGAAATTGCAACTGTGACATTCGCTTTACTATCGAACAGCTCAAGTGGTTGAGAATTGGAGCAGAGGATCTGGGCATTGTGTGAGTGATAATTCTAAAACTGATTTGTAACAGTCTGATTTCTACTATACCATTACTTGGGTTCTCGCGACCAGATCATTATTTTATCCTGGTGGAACGATCATTATTTTATTCTGATCACTCTCTAGTGACTGCTGATTTATGACCATGCTTAGAGTCCAATAGCTAATAATAATATTTGGATGATTTCTGAACCTGATGAGGAGAGAAGTAATTTTAAAATAAATGACGTACGTACCACATATGAATGACATGAATAAATGTGTAGTGTCCGTTCTACGAAAAAGATATCAAAAGTATATTCGGAAAATTCAAAAGAAGTGTATACGCTACTTGTCGTAGAAAGACGGGTGTTTTATGGCCATGATCTACCATGCCATCTAATACTAGGCCTAACCGACGCATCGTATGTTCTAAATACAATTAAAATAATCGTATTTTTTGTAGACAACTTAGAGATCATGACTTGTTCCACTTAGATAGATCCAGAACCATCTATAATAGTTTCAATAAAATTTACTATATGCTTGATTTTTGTTTAACTAAAGATAATTATTGTCAAAATAGGTTAAGACAATTTTATGCCCCTCAAGGATTTTATTTGTTACTCACGTGTTACTTTACTTTTATATTTTAAATTTTTAAATCCAAAGCGGATTTATTTTATTTTGTATTTTACATTAATTTGTTTCAAGTCAAATTTAATTCAATATATACATATTTCTATATAAATAAATCTGTAAACCAATTTTAGGACAATCTTACAATGCTGGCCTCTTGCGTATTGATATTTCAAATTTAATAGGTATGTGCCGCCCTTATATTTTAAACATTACCTCGGGGATCTTTAATACCAAGTATTTTGGGTTGTTTAGGCCATGCATCCCAATATATAAATAAATTAGACCAACTATTTAGGTCTTCCAAGGGCATTTATTGATATTGGAACTGGTATTAAAATCCATTTTGGGCGCCACTTGAAACGGGTTAGTTTACTTTATTACGCCGCATATAGGTTACTGCGGTGGTTTGGTTTGGTTTCATCAGCCAATCCATTGTTTGAATCTACTATATTTATATTTATACTAGCTGACCCAGTGAATGTTGTCCCGCACAAACGGGCTTTTTGGTAATAAATGTTTCTGGGAATTTTTGATAAATTTAATTTTTCATTCAAACGAATTAAAACATAATAAATGTTTTTATTGCATGCGACAAAAAAATTGTCCATGATAAAAAGATGAATTTTCCAAGTCTAACCCGTATATACTGTCTGTCTTTCTGATTTATACATACTAGCTGACCTGTGACTGAATAATCAGTCACGTAAATACATTTTATTGAATTTTTGGTTAAGAAATGATTTAGAAGATTTGTTAAGATGTATATTTGATGCACTTTTATCAAAAATGTAAATTCATAAACGCGGATCCCATGAGGCCACTCCATTAATACGGAATAATTCAGTACTCGCTAATTCAAATTCTCCCTTTGTGATAGACGGGTCCGTGCAGTGAAAAGAAGTACGGTTCGCCAGGGCGCTGCTCTTCGAGCTCCATTCTGGTCCTGACCATGGAGAGGGCGGAGTTAAGCTTCCGGATGTTAGTCTTATAGAATCGCGAGGGGAGTTAGTTCCGAAAATCAGCTGATTGAGGTAGGGGAGATTGTGCAGTGCGGGGAGAAACACCTTTCCTTTACCACAGCAGCGAGTGAAGCCGAGACCAAGCCCCTCCTTATCTGCCCGGAAAAATAGCGCGTCAAAGAACTCGCAAGCCACGCCCATCGAACCTAAATAGTGGATTTAAATTTCCCGAGAGCACTTTGGGATGATGCCGTGCGCTTCTCATTGCCCGCCAGGTTTGAACCTTCGAGTGCACTCACAGGAACAAAAAGGCTCCTAAAAAGAAAAAAAATTGGCGAGTTTTCAAAAATAAAAACAAAATGGCGAAAAACTTATATTAAAATCGAATTGATCTTGCTCCGCCTCTTCGTCTGGAACCTAATCCTCAAATGTGAGGAAGGCGTCTGCTGGATATTCACGTGGAATGTTGAGCGCGTCTTAAGAGATCCATGGAAGGGTGGCTCCTGATGGCCCTGGGACCGGGTTGGCGTCTTGGGAGATCCATGGGGTAGCGTCACGTGATAATGATGAGACTGGTTCATGGCTTGAATTTGTGGATTGTGAATTTCGATTTTGATCGTATATTTTTCGTTTTCGAGGGTCTCTTGATTTCCAAGGCATTTTGAAGAAAAATGAAAAGAGTTTTGTTCAAGACTCGTTGAGGTGAGAAATGGTAATGACTTACTCGCTGGACCGCTCGTTCAAAGTGGTTTTGATTTATACTCGAGGCTTGACTTGATGATTGACGGCTTTATATTTTGAATTTCTTTGACATTTCAGTATTAAAATCAGCAAAATAAAAATATTTTGATTTTTATTCGATTTAGTATGGATTTGAAAATCGCAAAATTGGTCACTCGCGTCGTTTTTTACATTCCAATGCATTTTTATTACTATGTATTTGAAAATCGTTATTTTTGTCGTTTTTTACTTTAAAAAGTTAGTAGCTTGCTTTTTTAAAACAACTTCAATCCAGTTTTATTTGTATCCGCTACTTTAAATTTGAATCGCACGCCAAGAATTTAACAACTTTGAATTTAAATCGCGCGTCAACCATTAAGCAACTTTGAAATTGAATCGTGCGAAAACTGTTTTGAACTTTGAATCTAACTCGCGTGCAAACTGTTTTGCAACTTTTGATTGGAATCGCGCACCACCAATTTAAAAAAAAAATTCTTTTCAGTCGTCCCATAAAATTCTTAAATGTGGCAAGATTTCACGTGCACAAAATCTTGGAAATTTTCTGAAACCACCTGAGGTACCCGTTTCGGGTACTTTCCGGTGGAATTTTTCCAATTTTTCCGATTTTTTTAACCCACGCACAGCGCAATATTTATGTAGACCTACCCTGAAATAATCTAACGGATCGGATCATATTTAGGGGTTATTTTAGGGTTGAATATGAAAAAATTAAGAGTTTAATATAATAGATAGATAGAAGATAGATAGAAGCTGACCTGTGACTGAATAATCAGTCACGTGAATACATTTTATTGAGTTTTTGGTTAAGAAATAATTAAGAAGATTTTTTAAGATGTAAATTTGATGCACTTTTATCAAAAAAAAGTAAATTCATATACGCGGTTAATTTTTAAATCTTAAATAGAAAGAGTGTCATGACAAAATTGTATTTTTACACTCACAACTACTATTAACACCAAAATGTATGTAAAATCATTTTATGTTCTCTGTTTTGTTTAATTGAGATTCATTTACAAATTTTCTACTCATTTTGTCATCACAGTGTGTCATCACAAAAATATCGGCAATTTTAATAAATTTTGTCATTGTCACGGTATAATGCGCATGATCGTAGATTCAATATAAACATATTTTGTCATGGCATTCTGGCGTCGTGACAAAATTTTGCTGAAAACACCTGAGGTACCCGTTTCAGGTACTTCCCGGTGGAATTTTTCCGATTTTTCTAGCAAAGGCACACCGCTATATTTATGTCGACCTACCCTCAAAAATTTAAACGGATCGGATCATGTTTAGGGGTCATTTTAGCGTTGAGTTTGAAAAAATTAAGCGTATTAATATAATAGATATCGACATGCGGTGATATGCCAGACGGATCGGAAATTGTAGACGTTTAAACTCAATCGGAACAATCGCTTGGGATCATTGGTATTCGTGGCAGTAATACTTGTTCTCCGTAGTGCCGTTGCAGAGCATTGCTGGTAGATCTAATGAATTTAAAAAGTCGGTGGGAAAATTAAACTTCCATTTTCATATTAATGGTATTTTAGCCGACAAAATAGCAGTTTCGCTTAACCACTTATTTGGATGAAGATTTGGAAAAAATTGAGAATTTAATCGTCTCTGGATTGTATACATGACGGCAGAAATCGTCTGTAAATTTTAAAATTTGAGTTGTGAGGTTGACATTTATATATGGTTCTAGATGGATGGGTGGATTTATCATGTGCACTCTCATATTTGTTGTTAATTTAAATGTGTGGTGACGCTGCGCCATAAAAGGATGATTTAAAACAGGCATTTATTTCGTCAGCATGCATTGATCGCAGAATAACTGGCAATATTTGTCTTAAATCGCCTGACTTTAAATTTAATACATCGCAAAATTCTGTCCTTTCCGTTCAGATCTTTAAGCGTACAGTTCAAGGCTTCTAATAAGTATTTGTGAGCCATTGTACATTCATCCTAAATAATTATACGACGTTGTTTAAGAATTTTTGCCGTGATGGAGTGTGGCTTAATATTACAGACTACGTTTTCATTTGTTGTATATGTTTAATGATAATTTTAACGCAAAATGTGAACAGCACTATGCAGTAGGTTGAAAGCTATTCCAGAAAAAGCTACAGCCAAAATAATATTGCGCCTTGTGATCGTATTTTAGCCAAAATTAATGAAATTATAAAATGTTTTTCCGGTTACGGCTGGAGCATTTAAGAAGAAGACACCACCTTGTTGGATGTGAAATTAGTGTTGTATCAGTCCCAAAGCTCATCGTCTTCGACATGCACTTTGATAAGCTTTATGTAAATAACCATTAAGATAGGTAAATGATGGTGGGCTGTGTACATTAATCAAGAGTAACCTCATATAAAAACACTCACGTTGTCTAGGATGAACTGTCTAAAGTTTGCCATAAGAGCGTTTGAAGAAAAGATGTTAAGATGAGCTTCAACTAGGCTACCTCATTTGCATTGCTCCCATTTCGGCCTTGATACGTTCCATGTAAAATAAGTTAGAATTTCTGCATAGAGTAAAGTTTTTGCAAATCGCCCATAATCAGTGTCTTCTTGGCCTAATTGAAACAACTAAGTAGATATGGTTTTTGGATGTGCGTGGCTGCTCTTTGTTCTACATATTGCTTTATGAAGCATATCTGTAGACCGTCTACGATATAAAGATTTCCATAATTTCCAGTATTGTATCTGATAATAAATCCCTAGGATAACGCTTTGTGCATTTACCATTTTTCATGCATGGCGAATTGATGTTGCAGGCACCACATGTGCCATGGATCATGTTAGTCTTAACAATGTGACATAATTCAGGATAAACATTTTCATCTTGTATTTCCACAGAAATGTTATTCTCAATTTCACTGGCTTAATTTTCATTGTTTCAATTGGTTTTGTAGAAAAAAAGAAAATTAGAACAAAATCTTAAAATACGGTGAAAAGACTGCCGGTGTCTCATAGAATGATTGTTTTTCGGCATCGAACACCATCGAACGCGTCCAACATGGAACATATTTGGTTTTGGTTTATTTATTTTTTGTTCCGTGTATATATTATTGTTATAATCGCGCTATATGCATTTGTAAAAAAAAAATGTGTCAGTTGGTCCATTGGTTCCAGAGAAATAACGGGTTTTCATATCTCGACTACTGCCAAAATTTACAGAAACTCGCTTACAGCCAGGGCAAGAATTTGGAGTCATTTGGGCATGTAGTTCCCGAAATTAGCGGTATCGAACATATGCACTAACGTTTTTATATATTAAGATATTTAAAAAATACTTACAGTTAATGCGTAATTGACCGAACTCCGTTATAGCCTGGGGAAGGCCCAATTCCTGAGATAAAAAGAAATCTAAAAAGAATTAACCATAATTATAGTGCCTTGATTGATCTTCCTGATTTAGGCCGATTTGAAACTGGAACATCGACATACCATTTTGTTGTTGCTCTCGTGCTTAACAGATGCTTAAACTAGATATTATGATACAATCATTATCATTTTCTGGTTATTCGTTTGAAAGATATGCGTGGTACTGGAGTGCTAACGAAAGTTGTTATTGGGCTCACTCATTTTTGATGGACGTGTAAGATACGGAATCAATCATTTTGATACTTGGTGGACTTGTATGCCAATCTTATATGGTGTCACTATAACTCTCAGAAATATTTTGGTTTCTAGGGATATATTACCAATCCTGCCATCTGATTTGCGGCTTCTCGCTGTGTAATGCCACATCATGCATCCTGATTTATTTTGTATGGTCAAGCCTTGCATCATTTCGCTTAACGATTGGTCCTCAAACATGAAAGGTGGTAGGGTGGTGTAAAAATTTAGTTTCAGCTCGTTTAATCGTAAACAAGCTATCATCCATATTTACAGCAACCTTCCGATAGTCTCTAACATTTTGAAGTATGCCACCACGTTTTGCAGTGGACATTCTACCACTACAGTACTGGCTCAAACTATTGAAAATAAAAACTAGCCGCCAAGCAAATAGAAATACCTAACAAAATTATTTGAAATCAACCCAAAAAGCATTAGTTACAACAACAAAAGTTAAATAAAAGGAAACCATCAAACCCACAGAACTTTTTAACACACAAATAAGTAGAAAATCATCACTCATTTGTTGTGATGAGGTAATTATTACACCAGAATAACAGAATCCAACAAACAAAAAAAACCAACAAAAGGTTTAGGAAAAGGGTTACCCGATTTTTACCTAAAAACCCGCACCACTTAATACAATTTCAAAAAGGATATACGTACAGTACAATGAAATAGGATCCTCAATTATTAATATTTTTGTTTGGTGTATTATATAAAATATTTTCTAGCCAGGGAACAGACATACTGTCGTATTCGTATATGTTGTAGCAGATATAAAACATTTTTTTATGTTATGGATCATTTAATGTTATGGTAATCGAAATGAGAAATTTCCAAGACTCCTTGGAAGAAACTTATTTTTTGTGTTTTAATAAAAATTTATACACTCCATACATTATGTTTTTTTTCCGGTTTATCTATAAACCAAAGGTGTATGCGAATGTGAAGGGGTTAAATTTACATAAAACATTATGATTTATAGTTTTTCTTTTATTTTACTGGTATTTTTGAAAAAGATATTAATTTAACATTTTCCATTTTCCTGGTCAACAGTTTTTCATTGTATTAAAGCCAAAAAGTTTTCTAGTTTAAATAAAATAGTTTACAACAAGTATATTTTATTTCTATACAGTACAACTACCCAACAAGTTGTTCACTATAATTTTAAAATAAGCCGTATAGTGCAACAAGACTTCCAAATTGTTTTGCAGCCAGTTTAATGGTCAGAACGATGAGTAGTCGTACGCAAATTATTGTAAAAAAATTAATTTTTACACTCAATCATTTAAAAGAACAACAACATTATTTAAAAAGAGTCCACCCCAGAGGACTAAATCCTAGAAGTTTTAAGACAACAATAAAAATAAAATCGAAGTAATATACACCTATATAAAGTTGGCCCAAAATTCTAGCCCAAAAAATGGCGGTTTTAAAAGCTGACTAATGCAAGTGTCGTGAAAAAATGAAACTATCGTGATATAAAATATTAAAATGCAAAAATGATAAATCTTTAATTAAGTTGTTGTGGCTCCTTATGTATATGAAGTAGGGACAAAAATGCTAACCCCAAAACTACTAAGGTTCTGTAAAATATACGAACATTTACTGCATCAAGTATCTGCGTTGTGTATTTTTGATATGTTAAATCAAAACTTATTCTGTTACCACAGCAAAAACACCATATTTTAATGTCAGCCCAAAAATAAATATGTCGTAAAACTATCAAACCTGCATGATAGTTAATTTAATTCTATCAAATCAAAAACTAATGAAATAAATAATACATTTCACTTCCGTAGCAGTTTATTTGAGAATTAACTTTTGACTATAATTAGAATTTATATTAAAGTGTACATCGGTACATTAAACGACATAATAGTTTGTTGGGGAACAAGGTGGATCGGAGGTTTAAAGGGCTCCCCTTGTCATTATTTCGATGATAGCATCATTCAATGAAATATGATATCCGCATGACAAAAGAAACCGCCGGTGCAAAGTTTTAGGAGGATGTAATCGTATGTATCTCATGGCGAGAATGAACCATATATAGCCACATTAAGAACACACTGTATATATCTTCATGGAAGTTGAGATTTTGGGTATTGATCATCGGTCTCACTATAATTCCCGAGTAGTTCTGGGCTCAACCTATGTCGGTGCAAAGTTCTAGGATGATGTATGTACTTATGGTGAGAATGGCCCATATATAGCCACCTTGAGAACATACTGTATATCTTAATGGAAGTTGAGATTTTGGGTATTGATCATCGGTCTCACTATGATTTTCGAGAAGTTCTTGTCTCATCCTTTGCCGGTGCAAAGTTTTAGGAGGATGTAATTGGTATCTCATTGCGAGAATGGCCCATATATAGCCACTTTGAAAACACACTCTATATCTTAATGGAAGTTGAGATTTTGGGTATTGGTCATCGGTCTCACTATAATTTTCTTGTAGTTCTGGTTTACACCTTTGCCGGTGCAAAGTTCTAGCAGGATGTAATTGGTATCTCATATCGAGAATGGCCCATATATAGCCACATTAAGAACACACTGTATATCTTAATGGAAGTTGAGTTTTTGGGTATTGGTCATCAGTCTCACTGTAATTCCCTTTAGTCTCAACCTTTGCCGGTGCAAAGTTTTAGGAGGATGTAATTGGTATCTCATGGCGAGAATCTCAATTTCTTCTCTAGAGAATAACATTCTTAAAACTGTTTGTTTGTTTTTACTCTTTTACTTTTACTGTTTGCTTGTCTATACATGCTCGTATCAATAAATTTGTGTGCTTGGCTGTAATTTTAAAATAGTAAAGAGTTTTTGAGGTTTTTCCTTTGCTATGAGATAAGAAAACTAACCAAATGTTTTAAAAATTTTGTCTGCCATTCTCTCTGTTCGCACAAGATTTGCTGTGTCTTTACGCCTGAACTACTTCACCAATTTCAGTGTATTTAAAACCGATTTGTAAAGTGAGTTTTAACTATATATGGGTCATTCTAATAAAACTTAAACTTTGCACTGGTGAAGGATAGAATTGAAACTATTCGAAAATGATGGCGTGACCATATGCAATACTTAAAATCTCAACTTCCATTAAGATATACAGTGTGTTCTCAAAGTGGCTATATGTGGGCCATTCTCGCCATGAGATACCAATTACATCTTGCTAAAACTTTGCACTGGAAAAGGTGTAAACCAGAACTACAAGAAAATCATAGTGAGACCGATGACCAACACCCAAAATCTCAACTTCCATTAAGATATACAGTATGTTTTCAAAGTGGCTATATATGGGCCATTCTTGCCATGAGATACCAATTACATCCTCTTAAAACTTTGCACCGACAAAGGTTGAGACCAGATCTACTCGGGAATTATAACGAGACCGATGACCAATACCCATAATCTCAACTTTCATTAAGATATGCAATATAAGGGCAATTCTAGTGTGTTATGACCAATACCCAAAATCTCAACTTCCATTAAGATATACAGTATGTTCTTAAAGTAGCTATATGTGAGCCATTCTTGCCATGAGATACCAATTACATCCTCCTAAAACTTTGCACTGGGAAAGCTTACAACCAACAGCTTACAAGGCTTATTTATTTCGGCCTAATTCAAAAATCTATTACGAAAAATATTTTTGTATTTTGGCTGACATCATTAAAATGTCGTGACATACGATTATTTTTTGGGCTGACAGTTCATACTTGACAGAAAAATATTTTTGTTTTTTGGGCTGACATCATTAAAATGTCGTGACATACGATTTTTGGGCTGATAGTTCATACGTTACAGAAATTATAGTTTACGTGTTGCCGCTGCGTTTTTTCTGGCTGACATTTGGGCCAACTTCACATACATGCAATATACCAGAAGTATTTGACTACCAACCAACAAGTAGTCAAAATCTGTACTCTAATGCAAGGTTCATCCAGACTTGTATAACCACCATGAAATAAAGCCAACTTAAGGAAAGGCTAAGGATGGTATCCAACATTGAAAATATATAACAATACAGTACAAATCCAATTACATTAGTATAAGTTTATAAACAAATCAAAATAATTGCCAGAAGACAAGAAGACATCTATGTATTCGTTAAAGCCTACATGGAGCTCCAATAATCACCAGAACAATTAATCAGAGGGTAACCAAGGTCAATCACAATTTTTCATTTTACAAAATGGCATTCAAAGATAAATAAAAAATAGTCAAACACACTGGAGATGAATGAAAATGATTCGTTACACGAAATCGACATGGAAGTCGAGATTGAAGATAAATACAAATATTTTGCCTTGGATTGTTATGGAAGCTTATAAGACACGGTTGAGTCCCTAAAGTAGTAAAAAGCAGCATGATATGACCCAGAGGATTGCCAGTCCAACAATAATATCGTTTTTAATCGTCACTAAGCGTAGACATATTCATGCTGGGTGTTTGTTAGCCGACTCCAGTCAATAATTCCGATTCAAACTAATAAACGAAAATGACAGCTGATTTTTTGTGGGTAACATCCCAGCCGAAAAATGACGATAATGCAGATAAAATTTTTATGCCAGAAAGTAATTATTTATATTAGAAATTTTAATTTTATTCTTCCTAAAAACTAACTTAAAAATTGAAAATAGGTAATTTTCATTCGAAACCTTCCAACCTTTTTCCTACTCATCATTTAAACAGAAAAACTCGATTTAATATATCGCATACACAAAATTTATTAAAATTGAACATTTAAAATGTCATGGCCGAAAATAGATTCCATAGAAAGGTCCTAATGATGCTCACATTTGGAGAAAATTGCAGGTCAATTTTCTTGTTGGGAGTCCGGGAGAACTTGTTCGAATATATTGCACACCACTTTGACATTGTTTTCTCAGAAACGTAATAATAAAAAAAAATCCACCATAAAATTCGTATCCGCAGTATCGACCTTATTCGGCTGTCAAATAATATTGGTTATATTTAATCTGCATTATCGGCATTATTCGATTTTTAACCATTTTATATGTTTTATTTAACCGATTTTTTTCAGACTCCACATGAAAATTGATCTGACGTTTTATTCAGGCGCGAGCATCAATAAGACCTTTCATTTAAATCTATTGTCAGCCATGACACTTTTCAGAAATTTTCAAACTTTATATGTGCCTCTGTAAAAAAATGTGAAAATTGACCTGATAATTTTTCCCGGTGTGATCATAACTAAGACCTCTGATTTAAATCCTTTTCCAGCCATGACACTTTAAACGGTCAATTTTAGAAATTTTCAAATATTGTGTGTGGGATAATTTTAATGGAGTTTGCCCGGACTCCCAGCAAGGAAAATGACCTGAAATGTTTTCCATGAGTAAGCATCATTAAGACTGCACTTCAAACGGTCAATTTTTAATAAAATTAAAATTTTGTGTGTGCGATATGTTCAATCGAGTTCTTCCGGTCTCCCAACATGAAAATTGATCTAAAAATTTTCCAGGTGTAAGTATCTTTAAGACCTTGGATTTGAATCTATTTTCACTTGACACTTTAAAAGGTCAATTTATAAAAAAAACTCAAACTTTGTGTGTGCGATATGTTCAATCGAGTTTTTTCGGGCTCCCAACATAAAAATTTACCAGCAATTTTTTCCAAGTATGAACATCATTAGAACCTTTCATTTGAATCTATTTTCAGCCATGGAACTTTAAATGGCCAATTTTCAGAAATTTTCAAATTTTGTGTGTGCGATATATTCAATCGAGTTTTTCCGGGCTCCCAACATGAAAACTTTTCGGCTGATTTTTTATACGAATCTGCCTTACCAATTTTTACAGGCGAATGATACAAGTTTTTTTAATCTGCGTTAACAACATTTTTTGATAGATACATTTTTGTTATTGCAGCAGAATATGCATTATCGACATTTCTCGGCTGGAGCGAGTCAGCTAAATTTAACAATATATATTGAAGACGACTTACCAAACGGCATATTTTGTGAAGAGTGCCGAAGAAATGATTCCGTATCTGTCAACAATTGGAGAAAACTACGAGGCAGCATGGAGTATTTTGCAGTAGAGGTACAACTAAAAACGACTGCTGGTATTTTTCTAGTTCCACGCCATAATATCCTCGTAAATAATTCAACAGCCACAAGTTGCTAGTATAAGAAAACCTCAATCGAGCATCTGGTGATGCGAAAATTACATTCCGTTATTTTGGAGCGGTCATGCCAAGTACGATCAATAAGCATTTGGAAAAAATTTCTTACGTGGAACATTTCAGTCACTCTAGGTTTATGAAAGTCACAAATCATCTGCCAAACGTAAAGCAAAGTTAGGACACTTCTAGAGAAGAGTACTGCCAAGTACAGAAAACGGTTATAAAAGGCCTTTCATGAACATCTGGTAGTAGTTACATTTAAAACGGATGTGTTCTCATTTATAGCTTCCATTTTTGCAATATTTAGTTAATAAAATTCGATCGGGTGAGAAATTGAACCTTTTGAAAGTTGCATAATAAATTCATGACCACTATAACATTGACTAACTTTAAATGAAGCCGGTCACACCAAAAAAGGTTTAAATTGTTGATCTCTCTGTGTGTTACTGTAAAGTACAGATATCCCAAAAATTTGGGTGGTGTTTTACGCTTCAATTGCGATATTTCAAAATAAAGTGTGAGCTATATTTTGGGTCGTGCCTTGACTTTCCTGTCGACAAGTTATGTTTTATTCATCAAAATAATTATTTTATTTGATTTTTATTTAAACATATTGTGATAATATAAATATCAAGCTTGTTCAACCATTTCTAAAAAGGAAGGGAGATGTTGTATCAATTTCATGTTGCCTATAAGGGTTCTAATTAAAGAGATGTCAACCTGTTTTAATGATTGCCGACGAGCTTGTTAATTCGATGGAGTAAAAATATAGCTTGTAGATGGCAACATATGGAACATTAAGGACGAACAAAAATTATTTTCTATTAGAAAATTATTGAACTACATTTTTTATTGCAAATGAGCATGTTGCTCAAAATGGGATTTGTAGATTCACAAAATTGTATAATGAATAAATAAATAAATAAATAAATAATATTGGGATTGAAGTATATTTCTACCAAACCATCTGGAGGGAAAATAGGTATCAGCAAAGTTACCACGGTAAATAATGAACTTACTGGAGGATAATGGGCTAAGCTCATTAACCCATTTGTGACAGAACTTTTTTTCAATAATTTTGAATTTTTTGATTTAATTCGAATGATTGAGGTTACAGGAAACAACATTTGCATATACATTTTGTTGTTTTTTTTTGCATGTCGAACATGTACACACTGCATGCGAATGACATGTTTACATCGTAATATTATTTCTGTTTTAACACAGGTATATGGTCCTTTTGCCAAATCACTAGGCATTTTTCATTTTTTACTCTATAGCTGCTAATTTACCATGTCGCGTTAGAAGTGATAACTGTCGCCAAAACTCGAGTTGATCAGTTTTAACTCTGTAAAATTTAGCTATTCCAGGAATTAGTTACTATGCTAAATCGAACATCCACAAGACTAGAGGCATCTAGAGTTTTTTGACTCTAATATTCATTCGGTTATTCAAAATGTGATTTTGCAATAAATCCACCCCACGCATGTTTTGGTTGCACAACTTAATGACAGCTGGGTGGGGAATATGCAATTTTTGATGTTCGTCGAGCTTTTTATTTAACATGTTCTTATCAATGGTTGAAATGTTTTGAGTCTATTCACTCTGAAAGTTCGCGAACCCACGAAATATATACCATTCAGGGCGCATATGAGGTTTGGTCCTGTAAAAAAATTATCAAAATAAAACGAAAAAGGAATACCTTAACAATGGTTTTGTAGTTTATATGCAAATGTCAGCACTATGGATTCGCCAAAACCAAAACATTGGGGCGTTGTTGATTACGTCTTTGATAAAAATCGAAATGGTATAGCAGTGCATACTCATGCCTTGAACAAAAAAGGACGGCTTGTTTCGAATAAATTGCTTGCATGGGTATCTTCCATAATAGAGAATCATGGATTCATCGACTGCAATGTTCATCTCCACCGGAGCATATTTTAGAAACATTTCATTTAGATATGAATTCAGTGGGCCTATTTTGATAAACCGGTCCATAGTATCCCCAATCGAATCGACATCACAAAAATGGATATTGATAAAAATGTGTTCAAATATAGGTTTCGTTTCATTTGTGTTTTTGTCGGTAGCCCAAAACAATCGTCTACTAGGTAATGCGTTGAATCGAGATAATATCATTACACCCAGGAACGCGTATACGTCATCGGCATTATTATTTATTGTTTTGTTTCGTTTTTAAGGAGCGTGTAGTGCCAGTAGAGCTGATGTAAAATACAACAAAAAATGTCAATTTCATTTGAGTCTTCCGATAGCATCACAGGGCAAATAAACTTTCCATTCCATAGTTGAAATTTGTGCAAAAGTACCGACTGATTAACATTTTCGACAGTTCCGCTGCGTTCCGTTATTCCGCTGCGTAGTGCTTGTTTCTATAAGAATTATTTCCTCAATTGTGTTCTGATTTAGTTCATCTGCATTGCTTGCAAATTTGTTAAGGTTTAATTTGGATGGCTCTAAACAAATATGTTGGTAGTTCCACAAAGGAGCGGAGCTATCCTATAAAATAAATGATTTTAGTGTATGACCATAGTGTCAATTAAAAAACGATTTTTACCATTCTTATATACCTACTAAAATAACTGTTATGCATGTAACTGGAAATAAATTTTTGTTTTTCTCCTCAAGAGAAAAAATGGAAGACATGCCTTATGTTGTACTAACGTCACAAAGGTTTATCGCGACAGTCACAAATATTATCGTAATTTTCTTCAATCGCGATTGTACACCATATGTATCCAGGTCAAACACGATTATTTTACTTGTAATAATTGTTCTTGCCAACTGAATTGTTCTTGTTTAACTTACGACGCTCGTTCGTTCATTCAAAAAGTTTCTTTCGACCAATCTCCTGTTGTAAAAAAAATGCAGAAACACAACCATAAAAGCGCCGCTTATTGATTTTAATCGACGACACAATTTTTTCTACAATCCGATTGTAATACTCGAGCTCTATAAACGTAATAATCCAGTTGTAACGAGAAACGTTTATGGAGCTGGCTCACTCAAAATTGTGGAAATTATTTGAGTGGCAATTACGATCAGAATTTTTTTCTTTAATTTTACTCGATTAGACTAAAATTTATTTAAACCTACTAAATTTTTTAACTAATATTTATCGTTTTTTCTGTCCGCCATAGAAAAATACTACACTTGAATTTTTGCAGGATATTTTTTTTTTTAAATGAAGAGTGGCTAAATGACAAACCGGAAAAAAGTTAAATTTTAAGGAATACCCAATTAATCAGTTTTTTCTATTCCAGATATAAGGCGGCTATTTTCAAATTTGATTTTTATGAAAACGGTGCTATAACCGGTACAGACACTATTGAGCTCAACAAAAATTAATCTCAACTTATTCTACTACTTCATAAGGGAAAAATGGAAGTATCAACAATCGTCGACTCTATGGTAGGATTGCACTGTAACCCATCAATTGTAATATAATAAATCAACCATTATTGGGATGGGGAAATTATCATAAACGGCCCCATACTAGCCATCCCTATTTTGGAAATGACTCCGCATGATTCACTGGCATGAATTCAAAAACCACTATCCTTTTAGAAAGCGTTTGTGGCACATCAAGGTGGCGAACACTCAAACCATCGGTAAAATATCTTGAAGTGTGACCGCCGAAAAAGATTTCATTTATGAGACAGTTGGTGAAACGAGAGGTACCCCATCATAGATTAAGTGAGTGGTGTGTGATCGAAACTTGCTATACTAAATATTAAGAAAGGCAAAACGATGGCTTTTCATCGTATACGACTCTATTAATTACTTCATACAAAGTTAACAGCGATGTTTTGCAAAGAGTCATTGAGATTTTAGATTTATGTGTTACTTTTGTCGACTACGCGAATTCCATGTTAGGATTTATCAAACGAAGGGCTGGTGAATTTAAAGATATTCAAACCTTATATGTTCACTCTACTTCGCTTACATTCGATATCAAAATACGCTGTATTATCGCATGTGTGTCGGTTTTTATTGGTAGCGTTCTACTTGGTCACATTGAACCAGCTTACGTTTTGGAAATTATATGAATTCATTCTGGAAATTTTGAAGCCATGAGTTTTAGCTCTAGAACAACATTACAAAAACTATGGAAACACAACCTCATCAATAGATTGTCTAAATCCTAGTTGAACCTAGTTGAATTTAATTTATTAAAAGGACAATGTACTGAACAATTATTTTTAAACTTTTTAAATGTTAATAAGCTAGCTATGTGGCTTATTTCCACCGCATATATACAGAAATGTATATTAAATATACAGTAAAGGCCAAGTCCTTGGTCATCCGAGATGGAACAGCTAGGGTACTTGATTTAGACGATTTAGAGTAATTTGAATGGTGACAGGAGACCCATCTATAAGTGTTCGTTATTTATCAAAACGTTTAGGAGTACCACGGCCCACGTTGCATCGCGTTTTAAAAAGATATCAGTTGCACCCTTGCCATGTGCAACGTGTATACAACACCTTTTACCTGCTGACCATAAAAAGGGGTGTAATTTTGTCAAGAAATGCTTCGTCGATGCTAAGAAAATTCACAATTGTTTAACAACATTTTAGGGAGTGCCGAAACATGTTTTAAAAGTGAGGGGATATTCAATATCCATAATTTGCACCATTGGGCCCACGTAAATCCGAAAGTAGTGCGGTGTTGTCGGTCTCAACAATAATTTGAAGTGAGCATGTGGATGGGAATATATAGTCGACGGAAAATTGATTGGTTAATTTGAACTGCCACGTCGGATCAACCGAGAAATCTATCTTAGTTTTCTACCAAACCACTTGGATGAATTACTTGATGGCGTGTCTCTACAAGACGCTGGATCAGAAGAGGAAATCCATTGCATGGCACTGTCGTCTCCTGATCTAACTCCTTGAGATTTTTTTCTGTCGGATTATTATAAAGAGCTGGTCAAATATTATTAAAAATAACGAGAGTGCGTTTCGATGGGTTAGCAACATGAATTTTATACGGCGACGCCGTCTATGTATTTTATGGTAAATGGTGGACATTTCGAACACTAATTATAATATTTAAAATTAACAAAAAAAAATACCAAATCAGCATTAGTGTTGCACATTTTTCTAATAGTGATTTTTTCCCGCTGGCTTCATTTAAACATCAATAACAAAATTTGAGAAGCAAAAAGACTTTACTAAACCAATGTTTTTTTTTAATAAACACATTTTATGAAACACTTGTTTTCTTATTTCGCAAAAATGAAATTTTTGAATTAAAACAATTTGTTAAAAAAATTTAAAAAATCACTCGATCGATTTCGACTTGTTAGGTCATCATCAGTCTACGGCAAATAATGTAACAGTACCATTGTTTTTGTTTGACAGAAAACGATACAGCTTATAAAAGTAATTTTCTTGGAAAGCCACACTTTTCTAGATCTTATTAAAAAAAAGTCAAACAAAACAACTCTTGGTTTTTTTTAATTAATTTTTTGGTGGGTGCATATGCGATTTCACTAAAAACACTAAACGTAGAATAACTTTTGCGCCATCAACAATTCGAAAAATCTTTACTTGTTTTTTTTGTTTTGTTCCAAATAAGTTTCCCTATCACCCTGCTTCATTTGATCGTTCAATTCTGGGACACTTTGTAGATGCCACTAATAAATAACAACAACAATGTGCTACACATTGCACATGAGAAAGTTTATGTCATGCAAGTAGGTGGCATTGCATTAGCATATTGTAATTTAGTCCTTTAACCACCGGGTCAATAGTGGCATGTTTTACCTACTCATATCTACATATATAAAAATACTTGTATCTAATCCTACATCAACAATCTCATTTTAACTTTCATAAACCGTACATACAACAGATATTGCGGCATAAATTACTTTACGAATACACTACTCTTACTTATGTTAAACAAATAGAATTACTGAAAACAATTAAACGATTCATGGTTTATAACACGGTAAGTCGTCTCTTTATATATAAAAAAGTAATCTGGCGGTTAAAACACTAATAAAAAAAATTGTAATAAGTTTCATGTGAACCTAAAGGTGTGAAATGTAAAATCACCATAAATTCATAGCCAGTTAAATTGTTGTTGTTGTCACATAAAGCAATGGCGATTTACAGTAGATTATATGATTCTCATCTAAATGGCTATTCATCGTCAAGACATACCAGACATATTTTTATGTTATCTTACTACAGATATAATTATAATTAACACACAACAACTCTATATATATATTATATATAGTGTAAGACTACGTACGGGTAAATGGTTTCGGCAATTGCAAAAGTTTTATTTAAAAAAAACAACTATTAAAACTTTTTTTTTATGGTAATATGAAATTTTTTGTTTTGTGACAACTTTCTCGACGTAATTTTTTTTTTTGAGGTCAAATGGCTTCATGTTTTAATATTTTTATCGTAATCATCATAATAATTATAATTATATTTATTTATGTGGTATGTGGCCGTGAGAATTATTGTTAATAGTTTTAGCGATTTTCTTGGTACCATCTATTATATTAATACGCTTAATTTTTTCAAACTCACCGCTAAAACGACCCCTAAACATGATCCGGTCCGTTTAAATTTTTCAGGGTAGGTCGACATAAATATAGCGGTGTGCCTTTGCTAGAAAAATCGGAATAATTCCACCGGGAAGTACCCGAAACGGATACCTCAGGTGTTTTCAGCAAAATTTTGTCACGACGCCAGAATGCCATGACAAAATATGTTTATATTGAATCTGAAGTCATGCGTAATGTATATATGACAAAATTTATTAAAATTTCCGATGTTTTTTGTGATGACACACTGTGATGACAAAATGAGTAGAAAATTTGTAATTGAATCTCAATTAATCAAAACAGAGAACATAAAATGATTTTCCTACATACATTTTGGTGTTAGTAGTTTGTGAGTATAGAAATACAATTTTGTCATGACACTCAATCTATTTAAGATTTAAAAATTAACCGCGTATATGAATTTACTTTATTTTTGATAAAAGTACATCAAATTTACATCTTAAAAAATCTTCCTAATTATTTCATAACCAAAAATTCAATGAAATGTATTCACGTGACTGATTATTCAGTCACAGGTCAGCTTCTATCTATCTATCTATTATATTAAACTCTTAATTTCATATTCAACCCTAAAATGACCTCTAAATATGATCCCGATCCGTTAGATTATTTCAGGGTAGGTCTACATAAATATTGCGCTGTGCGTAGGCTAAAAAATCGGAAAAATTGGAAAAACTCCACCGGAAAGTACCCAAAACGGGTACCTTAGGTGGTTTCAGAAAATTTCCAAGATTTTGTGCGCGTGAAATCTTGCCACATTTCGAGAATTTTATGGGACGACTGAAAAGAAATTTTTTTTGTTCAAATTGGTGGAAAACTTTTTTGTTCAAATCAAAAGTTGCAAAACAGTTTGCACGCGAGTTAGATTGAAAGTTCAAAACAGTTTTCGCGCGATTCAATTTCAAAGTTGCTTAATGGTTGACGCGCGATTAAATTCAAAGTTGTTAAATTGTTGGCGTGCGATTCAAATTTAAAGTAGCGGACAAATAAAACTGGATTGCAATTGTTTTAAAAAAGCAAGCTACTAACTTTTTAAAGTAAAAAAAGACAAAAATAACGAATTTCAAATATATAGTAATAAAAATGCATTGAAATGTAAAAAACGACGCGAGTGACCAATTTTGCGATTTTCAAGTCCAAAATATCCAAAATATTTTTATTTTTGCTGATTTTAATACTGAAATGTCAAAGAAATTCAAAATATAAAGCCGTTAATCATCAAGTCAAGCGTCGAGTATAAATCAAAACCACTTTGAACGAGCGGTCCAGCGAGTAAGTCATTACCATTTTCTCACCTCAACGAGTCTTGAACAAAAATCTTTTCATTTTTCTTCAAAATGCCTTGGAAATCAAGAGACCCTCGAAAACGAAAAATATACGATCAAAATCGAAATTCACTATCCATAAATTCAAGCCATGAACCAGTCTCATCATTATCACGTGACACCACCCATGGATCTCTCAAGACTGTCGTCCCAGCCCCAGGGCCATCAGGAGCCACCCTTTCCATGGATCCTCAAGACGCGCTCAACATTCCAAGTGAATCTTCAGCAGACGCCTTCCTCACATTTGAGGATTAGGTTCCAGACGAAGAGGCGGAGCAAGATCAATTCCATTTCAATATAAGTTTTTCGCCATTTTGTTTTTATTTTTGAAAACTCGCCAATTTTTTTTCTTTTTAGGAGCCTTTTGATCCTGTGAGTGCACTCGAAGGTTCAAACCTGGCGGGCAATGAGAAGCGCACGGCATCATCCCAAAGAGCTCTCGGGAAATTTAAATCCACTATTTAGGTTCGATGGGCGTGACTTGCAAGTTCTTTGACGCGCTATTTTCCCGAGCAGAGAAGGAGAGGCTTGGTCTCGGCTTCACTAGCTGCAAAGGAAAGGTGTCCCTTTCCGCACTGCACAATCTCCCCCTACCTCAAACAGCTGATTCTCGGAACTAACTCCCCCTCGCGGTTCTATAAGACTAACATCCGGAAGCTTAACTCCGCCCTCTCCATGGTCAGCACCAGAATAGAGCTCGAATATTACTCCGTATACGATATTACTCCGTATTAATGAGTGGCCTCATGGGATCCGCGTTTATGAATTTACATTTTTGATTAAAAGTGCATCAAAAGTGCATCTTAACAAATCTTCTAAATCATTTCTTAACCAAAAATTCAATAAAATGTATTTTACGTGACTGATTATTCAGTCACAGGTCAGCTAGTTTAAATTAATACAACAAGCTTATTTTGCTTAATGTTAAATTTATTTTTCTAAAAATGGGAAAACAACAGTTTTAAATTTGTAAGTATTTCGCTAAGGATCCAGATTTATTACACATAGCTCGTGCAATTTCTCCAGCTCAGGTATTTCAACGATACATTTTGTCTCTAATATTTCACTATACTCACACTACTAACTATTTCAATAATTCACCAGCCAAAATTACATAGAAATTCCATGAGCTTGAATAAATTTTCAAATTTTATTTCACTGATCTTAGAGATGTTCACGGGGTCTAACCACATGGTTAGATAGATCAGCTAAAACCCTATGAGTGTGGAGAATAAGATCTAATTATGATCATTTTTAACTTGTGCACAGACTTTTTTACGTTTATGCCACTGAAAAAAATTAAGTGGTGAATTTGATTAAAATAGTACTTAAGGCCCCGATTCAAGATAACACGTGGTCGATTTTCAAAGCTAAGACACAAAAACACATGTTTTTTTTATCTAGTAGATGGAGCGTACAGTACCATTTTGAAATCTTCATCAAAATTGTAATATTCAAAAAATTTTCATTTTTTTATCTTTTGGAGACATGTGCATCGAAAATAAACATAAAACGAAAGAATGAAAAATGTTTTACAAATCCAAAATTCCAAATACCTAATGGTTTGGTTACAACAACAAACATATGTATATTTTGATTTTTGTTAATTTTCGGTTCTTTGATATTTGTATTATGTATTTGATATATGTTCGGGTATTTGTTGTTTGTTTTTACAATATTACAATCATAATGAAATAATATCAATTTTTTATAAATAAATCTCGTAGTACGGAGTAGCAAAGTAAATGCGATGGTCACCTCAACTCAGGAACTGACAGAGGAAGCTGGATTTAACGTAATGATTTAAATTATTAATATTTCGGGTGAAAATGCACATACATAATTTTAGTCACACAAATATTTACAGACAGGTCTAAAGAGAGTGTTCGTATCCCTTAGGGTGATAATAAAATGTTTTGCTCATTTGATGATTCCGCGAATGATTCAATTATTTGTATATCTATATATATAAATATAAAACAAAGTCGGGTTAGTTACACCATTTATAACTGAAGAACGGCTGGACCGATTTTTATGATCTTTGTTTTGTTGGATTTGACTCCGTTCCGAATAGCATAATAACTATTAAAACATTGGAAAAATTCACAAAAAAAAAAAGTTATCAAGAAAATTCATTTTCTCATACATTTTGTATGGAATGGCTTTTATGATGATATCTAGAGAATGGATTCACTTATTTCGATGATTTGTTTTTATTTTGTTCGTTCCAATACAGTGGTGGTTTAGGAAAAAAGAAAAGTCGGAAAAACTCAAAAGGGAAGCCCAACAATCTAATAAAAAAAACCTTTTTTTATATGAATTTTGTAGGTGTAGTTTGTATGTGACGAGTGGTGCAGTGGTTAAAGCTTCGGCGCTTGGACCGCAAGGTACTGGTTACGAATTCGACTGGAGGCTACATGCACATTTCTACTTTATTTTATTTTTATCGTTTCCTCTGAACTTTTGCAATTTTGTCTCAACGAAGGACGAGCTCATCAACAAAGTGTTCCCGAACAATATTACTAACCACAAAAATCACAATTGGGTGAGTGAACGAGTAATTCTTGCGGCAAAGAACAAAAATGGGGATCACTTAAATTTCACAATTCAAAATCTAATCGTCGGTCCACTTCATTCCTTCAAATCTATCGACTGTGTGACAAACAAAGACGAATCAACCAACTGTCCAACTGAATTTTTAAACTCATTGGATCTGGCTGGCTTGCCCCCACACAATTTACAACTGAAAGTTGGTGTGTTGCCGGGAATCATCATGCTACGAAACCTAAATCAACTAAAACTATATAACGGAACGCGTTTTATTTTGAGAAATCTCAAGGAAAGTTCAAAGGTGAGGAAGTTCTCATTCCGAGAATTCTGATTAACCCAACCGATATGCCACTCGAGTTTAAACGAATTCAATTTCCGATTCGTCTTGCATTCGCCATGACGATCAACAAATCACAAGGCACATCCTTGAGTGTTTGTGCCCTGAATCTAGAAAATGAATGTTTCTCTCACGGCCAATTGTACGTAGCATGTTCACGTGTCGACATACCATCCGCTTTGTTCGATTCTCGCACCTGACAATAAAACAAAAAATGTCGTATATCACAAGATGTTTTACTGAAGGGAATCGACCCTATTGCAACCTACTCAGGAAATAGTTTAAAAGAAAGTAGTGCAACAATGCTACGCGAATCATTTCGAATTAATTCAATAAAACGAAATCCTTGCTGCCACGTGAATTACATTCATTTCAATGTAATTAAAATATATTTCATTTTGATTGAATTTAATTAATTTGGAGTATTCATTTTATCCGACCCGGAGGTCTCGGGTTCAATTCCCGGTAGTGACAAGGAAAAAATTGCACGGCTGGTTTAGGATCAATGAATTAATCACTCATTAGTCACTATCCGAAATGAAAATATGATTATTAAACCTCATTTAAGGCGGCCAAATCTCTTGATGGGGTATAGTGCCAGAGAGAGAGAGAGAGAGAGAGAGAGAGAGAGAGAGAGAGAGAGAGAGAGAGAGAGAGAGAGAGAGAGAGAGAGAGAGAGAGAGAGAGAGAGAGAGAGAGGAGAGAGAGAGAGAGAGAGAGAGAGAGAAATTCATTTTATCTTAATAAAAAAACTCAATTTAATTAAGCTATAATAACTTTAAGCAACATTTATTGATTTTGAGGCGGTACGAAGTTCGCCGGGTCAGCTAGTATGTAATAAATAATATCTACTGGCCGCGTTAAATTGTTAACCCATACATCTCTTTTGTTGCTGGTTTTACACTTTTGTGTAGACTGGAAGTCTGGTAAATTTCATAAATTATTAAGTCCAGAAGTAGCAAATTTTAAAAACAATTCAAAGTGATATCAAGAGTATAAATGTCTTTCCAAAAATGTATATTGTTTGACTGTTGGTGGTACATTCCATGAAGGGATTTGGCATCCCCAACGATGTTATTTCAAATGTTACTGTTTATAACAAGGAGATGAGAGAAACCATAATCGAGTGAGTCTAGATCCCGCTCAACGTGATACAGCCATCGTGTATCAGTTCTTCCGTCAGTTCTACTTTCCATTGAATGAATTTTAACTTGCTGGCTCTTGAATTTATTGAATTTTCAATGACTCCAATTCAACATATCTACTTTTTCGAGATGGTTTCTTATCTCGTAACTCATACATAATTCCGAATTACGAATGAATCGTAATTTTCCATCAGCTCAAGTACAACAAACCTCTGGATGTCTCTTAACCGTATACGGTTAGCGGGAATTAATAGCGACCACCGATGTAACCGCAGCGCAAAATGCAGATGTTAATTTTAGAATGCCTTCACAAATGTGTAAAAGACAAACCCGATTATTAAAAATCATGAGTTACACATCAAGTGAATGACGCGTTATAATAAAAATAACTTT
Organism: Nephrotoma appendiculata; assembly: GCA_947310385.1. Classification (NCBI taxonomy): domain Eukaryota; kingdom Metazoa; phylum Arthropoda; class Insecta; order Diptera; family Tipulidae; genus Nephrotoma; species Nephrotoma appendiculata. The sequence goes on from OX371223.1 coordinate 281,783,323, forward strand.
ATTCATTAGGAAGATTTGCGGTAATTGTTTGCAAATTACGAATCAACAAAACGCACCGGATCATTTAACAGTTTGTAAATGGCTTTTGGTTCATTTGTAGGTCGATCTGATGAGCTGGGAATTATAATGGCAATTAGGTGATTTGTTTCAGGAGAACAACGTTGCGAATTAAATGCCAGATGCGATTAACATATGCTAGTATCAGCTGCACTGGTCTATATTGAGCTCACATATGACGTATTATAAGAATAAATTAAAAAGTATTTGGCCGATAGTCGTCATGCAATTTTAAAGGTTGCCGAAACTTTATCTTTGCTGTATACCCTGAATTAAAAGTCCTTAGTAATTTGCACATACACATCAGATGCTGTCCCACGCCTATTGAAACTTTTAAATAAACTATAAATATGAAGATTTGGTCGGGTGTTACATACGTATGAATGAATTCCACATAAATTGGTACTCGTGGCTAAGATGCGCTCGCTATAAATAACTTTGCTACTACTACGGTTGTTAAGCCAACCTGTGTTAAACAAAGCTATTCCACGATAGATATTACAATTTAATCGATCTTTTTAATAAACAAATATGAATGTAACAAATTCAAAACGTCGAATGGAATTTGAAAATGCCTGGACCAATTTTGATCAAATTCAGTTTTATGGTGGGATTATAAGCCAATCTTAAATTAAACATAAGGTACTTAAATGGATTAGACTGGTTAGGCTGAACGAAACCTGACCATTTTTATTCATTAATAAACGTTTAGTGAATCCCACACTCCATTTTAAATTAAGATGACCATTCTTCGTAAGGAGCGAAATTCCAATCCATCCAAACTAACTATCTCCATTGATCATCTCTTTGGCTTTTTTTATTCCAACATAATCTTCTGATATACTTTTTTAAGGGGTATGTGTTTATAATTATTCATCCAATTAAAACGGCATAATCTAATAATCGATAAGGCAAGTTTTTGGAGGCTTCTTAAATAACATACGGGTACAATGTTCGACAATGAAACCAAATAGCTAAGTTTTTTTCATCGTGTCATTAACGACAGAACATACAACAGCGCAGCTCTTGTATTATAAATCAAATTAGTTCGTTTCCGTTAAACCGTCCAACAAATGAGCTTCACATCAGGGTTGTCAGCGATGAGAAAGTTCGATTACTTAGAATCGATGGTATATGAGCAAAATATAATCTCTATATTGCGCAAGAATCACCGCATGGTAAAATTACATAACCGAGTTACACACTATAACACCATCTTTCACTACGAATCTGTTGAAACGAACCAAATTTTTATGGAAATACGGACTGATTCGACTCTTTAGAATACTAGAGGATTGCTGAGGTAAGATAGCTTATGATAACCGATAGTTTATATAAGATCTATCCTCAAGTTTGCATTTTTTGTCTGTCAGCTTTTAACAGCTGTTCTTGATTTATCTGTATTTTACTAATCTTATAGCAATAAATATTGACCCCCCTTGTATTCACAGCTGGTAATCTGGTAGTTGCTGTAATTGTTACATTTCCATAAGAGAATTTTGATTAGATTATGTTAATTGATTTTGACTCACCGTCGACGAGATTCTCAATAATGGCTCCACTTAATGTTTGTACTCGATCTCATTCCAAGTTGATTGTCGACTTCTGATAGTTGGTCTCTTCAGTTTATGGACGGTTGAGGACCAGCGTAAAATTAGAGATATAGAATTCGTCATTCATATGAACATTTAGCGAGGAATCAGATCGATCATGTACACGCCAACGTCGCCTAAATCAATGAGAAGCAATGGCATATGTAGATTGTACATTGAAACACGTCGATATTGTGGCCGTAATATTTCAGAACTGTTTTCCATTGCATCATTTATGAGACTTCGGCTTGTGTTAGGTTCCAAATTATTCCAATATGAATTTGATGAACGATTATTTGATTTTCTCTATAAATGGGACTTGCATGGATGACACACCAGGATTGAAGGATTATTGGCAAGTTCCGGAGAATTGAAGTTGCAAATTAAGAAGCCAATATCATTATTATTAATTCGCCATATTTAGAGTGTACCAAGACTAACGGTATTACAAATAACCAGATATAGGGGCAGGACATGATTGTAATAATTATAGAATTGACCCGGGTTCAGATGTTTAGTAGTCAGAGAAAATTTGTTATATGTATTAGTATAAAACTAGCTGTACGCAGCCCGCTTTGCGTATGGTTTCAAATGAAAGATTATTTTTATTTTTGGTAATATTAAATTAAAATGAAAAATGAAATCAAAAATATTTTAATTATATAAAAATTGATTAATTTGCTCCAATGCTATTTGGTATATACTACAACATTTCTTGTTGATCCTTCAGGTGCAATCACATATATTGATGCCAGTTTTCCTACAAGTGAGCATCCACCATATGATTGACAGTGTCAGAAGCATGGATATTCCAAATTTAAACCACAAACTTCAAATGACTGACCTTGAGATTTGTTAATGGTCAAATCAAAAGCTAGACGCATTGGGCATTGTATTCATTTAAAATTAAATATTTGACGGAATTATAGTAGGAATGCTTGGGATTAACTCTTCTTCTCCTTTGTATTTGCCAGCTAATATGGTTGCTCCAATTAAATTTGTCATTAATTTTTTAATAGCAAGTCGGCATTACAATGTTTTGGTTGGTTAATATTTCGTATTAAAATGATTGGTACACCAATTTTTAATTGAAGAATATGTAGTAGTACTCCAGGCAAATCTAATGAATTTAAAAATTATGTAGGATAATTTACTACTTAGTCTTGATCTATAACACAATCAATTGGTTTGTATGCAAATGTTTCACCAACATTTTTACTTTGAATGGCAGTATTTATATCATGAACGTACTTGTTTTATGCTGTCAATATTGGTCGATAACTTATGATTTGATTTGATTATGATTTGAATTGTTATACAATATTTGGGTACACACTTTCAATTAATTTTACATTTGGGTGTTTTAAAAAACAAAACTTTTGTGGAAATGTAATTGCATCAGTTGCACTATCAATTTGAATTTTTCAATTTCCAATGTCTAATAATTGTTTTGGAAATGTTACAGCACATTCATTGTTTTGCAATTGAAAACGTATATTTGTTGTTAAATTTATATTTTTAAATGTTTCTCCAGAAATTATATGGTTTTAAACAAGGTAGTGCCTGTCTAAAGTTACCTGATATTTATATTGTTGTACCATCAGATATCTGTTGGTAATTGCATACATTTTGTAATGTTTTATCTAATGCTTCTAATAATTTATGATGTGCCATTGTGCATTATTGCAATACCTTTCCTGATGTTTTTGGAATGTTACATGTTGGACAAGTGTTGGACATATGACATCGCAGAAGTGGTGCAGTGGTTAAAGCTTCGGCACTTGGACCGAGAGGTATTGGGTTCGAATCCCACCAGAGACTGGATGCAAAGCGAATTTTCGTCATCAATTACGATCGGTGATGTTATTAAACACAACTAAGGCCCTCTGATGCAGTGCAGAATTCAGCGCCGACCCACTGTCCATATCAATATACAGGTTGACAAGGAGCTTGCAATGTGCAGGTGGTAAACTGAAGTTGAGTGAGTAGGTGAATAGGTGAATGGGTTAGTTATGTGGCGTGAATGCGTGGTATCACAATAGACCAAAAATGGCTTAAGTGTCAACCAGTGAAACCTAACCTACATGTTGGTGTTTAAATTATTTGCATATTTAATGGGAGTTTTAGCACTGAATGGGGTCCGCCATCTAATAATGTTCCTGCTATTCTTGAAGAAGCAATTGCTAATGCTATATGTTGATTTGCGATCTTATCAATGTAATTAAAAATTCGAAAAAGCTCCCATAGAAGCTGCCACTTCCATTGGCTCACGATCCGTAGAACATATATATATATATATATATATATATATATATATATATATATATATATATATATATATATATATACATTTTTATTGAAATCGATGCTGTAGTTTTTGAGTTTATCGACCGAAAATGCTTCTACGGAAGCTGTAACTTCCGGTGGACCATTATCATGACTCATACAACTATACACCAATTTTTATCAAAATTGGTACAGCAGTTCTTAATGTCACAAACACACACGTCATTTTTATACATATATAGAGATTCTGGATATAAAATTTGATCGTTTTTTGAACGGCACAATGACCGGTAACTTAATCAAGAATTACAAATCCTAATTTATTTGATTTTTCTGATAGTTTGTTAGACTTTTTGGATCTGGCATCCCCGCCGTCAAATTCAATAGGTTTATGAAATCTGAGGTAGATTACGCAAACATTATGTCATTACATTATTTAAAGCATTTTGGATGTCGGTTATAAATGTGAGACATAAATTGTAATGATTCATCTGTTTGTTTTCATTAAAAATTGTCAAAACTAGTTTGAGTCGATAAACGTAAATCATACTGAAGGCTGCCGCTGTGGGTTCAAAAACATTTTTAACTTTGTTATGTTGCACCTAGCTCGTAGAGAACTTTCATGCGGCAGTGCCACATAAAAATTGTTTACGAGCTAGGTGCAACATAACAAAGTTAAAAATGTGTGATATATAATGTAATTGTTCTTGTAAATTATTGTTGTATGCAATTGTTGTTGTACCACCGTTTTGAGATCACACACTTTTAACTTTGTTATTTTGCACCTAGCTCGTAGTTCGTAGACAATTTTCATTCGGTAGCCTTCAGTCTGCTTACATAATTAACTTCCTAGTATACATCTTGAATATACCGAAAAAAAAAAAATTTGAGCTTGAGATGTAATTTTAAACAACAAATGATCAGATCTGCTTGTATAAAATTATGTATCGCGATTTACGAGATGTAATCAAGGTAAACAAAATAAAATCAATTCTGCGTGAAAATTTCTACAAATGAATTTATTATCCTAACTCACTAAATCAACAACAACAACAACACATAGTTTATTTTTCAATCTCATTCTTTTTGTGTTTATCATTATAATCTATAGTTTTAAGACATTCATACTACTCCAAATTTACACACATCTATACAGAATTGTTACGTACATATAGTTATGATGCATTCATATTTCAGTAAAATACTTATCTTTTCATTCTCTAGTAAATAAAATACAAACACATTATTGTATTTATAAAGATTGAAAGAAAATCATCTCAATTTCATACACACCACTACGAAATATTGTTAGTTTCACAGCTGTACATCGATAACGTCCTTTTGCTTTTATCTTCCATATACATTCATATGTACGTAAATAGATATACATCGAAACATTTGAAAACAATACTGAGTTTTATTACTGTGCGTGGAAACTAGCGACATCTGTGGTATTCTGGTAAAACTAATTAGGAATAAAATCAATAAATTTTACAGATTGGTTCTTTACTTTGCTTTCTTTTTTTTACCAAAGGAATTTCGTTGTTTGCTAATTTTTCGGTTAATACTTCAAATTTAGCAAAATGCCACCGTCAATCGTCTCAGTTTTTTTTTCTGCATCTTTTGATATATCACAATCTAAGTTTTGTTGACTAATAACGTCGCAATGGTACCAAAACTTTTGCGATTTTTTTGAATATTGTTCGCTTTGTAATGCCATAGCGGAAAATCTAGAGGGAAAAATGAAAAAAGCCGCCAAAGTCAATTTTCCTAAAAAACTTCAATTAAAATTTTAAGATATAAATGTTGGCGATCGGTTGGTTAGTTTTTACGCAATGGTACCACGAAAAGTCGTGTTTTTGCAAAATACGTGAATCGGGGCCTTAAATCAACGAAAAAGCGATCAATATACTACGGTCAACGAAAGTAGGTTATCAATTGAACCATTATGTTATTCAAACCAACAATTAATATTTTAACATAATTTATTTGAAGAAATTTATTGAATTTGAATAAACAAATAAATTTAAAGCTAAACATGTTTGTCAAATTGACAAATATTCATCCAATTAATTACGATTCAGCAGAATAATTTTATTCAATATGACTATATTTTGTTAAATTGCAGAACTCCGTTAGTTAATTTAACTACAAAAATTAGTTGATTTGAAGATGTTTTGTTTAAATAAATAAAATAGATTATTTAAATTAATTAAATAGTTTATTTAAGTTAATTAAATAATTTAATTTAATTAAGTAAAATAAGTAGTAAAAACGATGATATATATATATATATATATATATATATATATATATATATATATATATATAAATATATATATATATATATATATATATATATATATATATATATATATATATATATATATATATATATATATATATATATATATATATATATATATATATATATATATATATATATATATATATATATATATATATATATTTTTATATGGAGGTATGGGTTGACACTGGTTCTCTAAATAATGCAATAATTGTCTAGAGTTTTTTATTTTTGCCTTTATTTCACTGTATAACAAACAATAAACATAAATTATAATAATTATCATAAAATTATATTCACACTTCGTATGTGTTTTAGATAAGAAAGGAATATAAAGGCTCGACTATATGATTATTAGAGCTGAGTGAGAGTTGAAATTAGGCACTCCACATGCGCATTTGGTTTGTCGTAATTAGTTTTGAGTTCGTAGAAATAATTTTGAATGAACCGCCAAACTAAATACGACGGCGTAGGATATTCTAAATTTTGACAAATTAAATATTTTGAAACAAATATCTATTGCTTCCAGAAAAGTATTTATAATATATTTTATCCCGTCAAAATAAACGAAAAATCCAGTTGGAGCAAACAGGGTTCCGGTCACCAGAATTAAAAGCTGAATCGCCATTTTATGCGCTTTGCGTCTTAGTAGTTCATCCTCGCACTCCCCAGCTGTAAGGCCAACAATAATAAAACTCTGTTGCGAATCAGCAATTGAATATTTGGCCCGAATTTTTTTATTATTGCTGGATTGCACCATGGTAATAGACACACAAGAAGACTGTGCAATAAATAAAATAATATGCCACTCTTGCCATCTAAATTGGATAAAATATATTACATTAATATTTGATATTTGTGGAATGTTTATAATTTATTAATCTTACTTTCAGGTAAATTATTCCCTCTATTATTGCTAGCGAAATATGCCGTGCCATTAAAACAGAAAATCGTTCCTAAAACAATTTCAAAAATATATTAATATCTAAAAAATAAAATGTCTATACCTAAATATTATATATAATTTTATAATTCATGACATAAAATAAATTTTTCTTCTCACAAATTTTTTTTTATTTTTAGGTAATTCATAATTTTGCAATTTTCAGCTAAAATTTCTTTAATTTAATGATGTATAATATATACATCAAAGTTTGTATGTATGCATGAAGAGTAAAAAAGCAAAAAACGAAAAAAAAACACAAATTTTGCCATGCATTTAGTGCGTCTAATTTACCGGTATTCACAAAACAATGTAACTAAATTTGTATTTATTATAAAAACACTAAAACACTAATCAAAATCTAAGGGATGAAATTGCAATGTGAAATACTTGTGTTCTAATTATATTTTTGTTTCGAAGCGTCTGTGTCAATGAGCTAAACATATATCTTAAAAATTAAAATTTAATGTTTGGTTTAGTTTTAAATGTTAATTTAATTAAATGTTTTCGCCTTTTTCGATGGAAAATTTGAGAAGAAATTGTTTTGATATCAGAATTTAAATTTTTAAAACAGTTTCTTCTAATTGACACAGACACTAATAAAAAATTTAATAATAAATAAATATTTTATAATCAAAAAATTTGAACTTACTTTTCAAATATATACTTCACGCAATCACTTATGTTTGGAATCTAAACACGAAATTTTGTTGAACGCATTACGCACGTAACTAGTCGGTTCCCCTTCCACTTTCTCTTTTCTATTATTCTTTCTTCAAATTCATATGCATTTCGTCAATTGAGCGGGTTTTGACAAAATATATTTATTCAAATTAAATAAATTTATTCAAATTAAAAACAATTGAATTCAGAAAAAATATATTTTATATTTTTTGCGGGTTCAAATGAAGAAATTTAATCAAATTAGTTATTAATTTCTTACTTTAAGTTTCGAATAAATACCTTCATCATTTTGAATAACTAAACCATCAAAAAAATTTGTAATATTCAAATTGATTGAATTTTCATTTAATCAACAAAATTTAGAATAATTTGAATAAAACCATTTCTTCAAAATTCAACGAAATGCGTTATTCAATATGACCTACGATTTTTTTTTCAGTGTGGTTATATCTCATATACCATGAAATGTTACGAGATCTCTTTCATATATTCGAATAGGTCAGAAAATTTTATGTCACTATTGTTGAAACCGGATATGAATGATGATTTTCACCTTGTTCACAAAATTTAAAACTTTCTTCATTTTAAATTTTTTTCTCAATTGAAAATTTTGGTATTTGCTCCACTAGGAATTTTACCCCATTGACATTCCTAAACAAGCGACGAACCCGATTTATTGTAAAAAGAATCAAATAACATAAATCCCCTCATATACATGGTCAGATAGATCAGTCGAAATTCTATGAGTGTAGTTATTATGATGAACAGTTCAAAGTTCTGACTATCTTTGTGGCTCTTGTTCGTTCTATTTTGACGATTATTTCGAGTAAGTTGAATTTAGAAGTAGTTTCGAAGTAGTTGAAAATTTTCTTTAATTTTAAATTTGTTGCCGGCCTCAGAGATATTCACAAATTGTTTAGAGAATTCTGGTATATTTCTGGTATATTTTCAAAATCATTTTATCATATCATACGTTTAGAATTTATTTTCCTTCATTGTTTTGGGAAAAATTTTCTTACTTTCAATTTTTAGACGGCAGTTCTGATTAGCCCCTATCACTCTCCGTTTATCTTTATATTTATACTTCTTCTGTAAGTGCGTATGTGACTACTTCTAAACGGCTAGACCGATTTTAATGAAATGTTGTGTGTGTTTGAGTCGGTTCCTGGATGGTTTAGAATAACAATTGCACCCGGCAGGTGGCACTGCGTTCGGGTTCTAGGATTTTTTTTTTGTCTTAAGCCGAATTTTTTTTTTATCTTTTTCCCATATAATAACATATAACCCAAAAATTACATCAACCCCACCACACCCTATCGTTATATCTATATAATTCTTCTATACTTGTTTATGTAATTGTATTCCCCCTAACTGGACCGATTTTAATGAAATATTTTATGTTGGTCGCTGGATGTTTAAATTCATACTCGAACCCGGCAAGTTGCTGTTCAAAATTTAAATGATAACGACAAAATAAGACGTTATCAAATGAGCCAATTCATTTGCAGCGATGAAGTAGTTTGGCGCATTTTAAATTTCCCTATAAACGGCAGAGACCCGCTGTTATGCATTTAGCCGTGCACCTTGAAAATATACGCCGTGTTTATTTTATTGAAAAAACTGCTCTACAGCAACCATTAATTGCAGTACATCTTCAGTATGCATATAGTTCAGTAGATCCAGAGCATTCTACCAACCTTCAAATGGTACCTGTTAAAATTTCATGTCATTTTCATGAAGCTACTTTTGTTAATTCCAAAACAAAGAAAAAAAAATGTTTTTCGAGTGTTGATTAAATACTGTTTTTTGATCGAAAAAATACCGTTCAAGCAATGCAGTGGCTTGATAAGTGTTATCCGAACTATGCACTAGGAAAATCAACCATCATTGACTGGTATGCTGAATTTTAACGTAATCGTACAATCACCGATGATGCACCACGCCCAGGACACCCAAATGAGGTTGTGACTCCAGAAAACATAAAAAAATCCACAAAATTGTTTTAAAAGACCGTAAAGTGAAGTTGCGTTAGATGGCTGACATTTTAAAGATATCAGTGGGACGTGTAGGTCGTATTTAATACGAACATTTGTCATTTTTTGCGCCGGGTAAGAGGTTTGGCTCTAATAAAGAAGTGATTGCTTAAACTAAAACTTATTTTGAAGACACAGATAAATCGATCTACAAAAAAGGATCGTAATGTTAAAAAGGCGTAGGATTGATTGTATCGCTCTAGAAGACAATTATGTAGAAGAATAAAAATTATTTTTCCAAAAAAAAAATTTTGTTTTCTCTGTTAGTCCGGAAACTTTTCAGAGAAGCCGTGAACTTCTCTAGGATCGGTGAAATAAAATTGGAAAATTTATTCAAATTATTTCATGACACTTTTAAGTCGTGTATGGCATAGTAAATATCGTCATAATCAAACCCTATCTAGAAATATCGAAAGTCGAAACCTTGAACTATCTAAAAGTATAAACGTAAGCCCGTGAACATCTCTAGGATTTCTGTTATTTGATTATTTTTACTATAAATCGGGTTCGTTGCTTGTTTGGGAATGTCAATGGGGTAAAATCTCCATTTGAGAAAATACCAAAATTTCCAATTGGAAAAATAAAAATTTAAATAAAGAATTTTTAAATTTTGAAAAACAAGGTGAAAATCATCATTCGTGTCCTATTTTCACAATAGTGATAGAAACTTTTGTGGATGAGACCCCGTGAACATCCCTAGGATCGGTGAAATAAAATTTGAAATTCATTCAAATTCATGGAATTTCTATGTACTAACGAACCAACTAACGAGTTCATTTGAATCTGTAACGGAATCGATCGACTTAAATGAATGCTATTGGCCAGCGATTTGATTTTGACTTTTTATATTCCAATCGTCTAAGTCCTCATTTCTCGCTGCCAAAATGGCTTGTTCGCTATAATTGGTAGTTGTGATTTGCAGCAACCAAAACATGGTTTTTGTGATTTGCACCAATATTCGGGAACACTTTTGTGTTCAATTCTTCTTTAGAGTTTGTGAATTGACAAAAATTAGGTGATAACGAAACGAGGTCAGTCGAAGCGTCAACCTGAATTTTTCCATTGCCAATGTCTAATAACTGCTTTGTAAACACGTCCGCCGATTCATCATTTTATAACGCGACTCGCATATTCGTTGTTAATTTGAGAGTTTTACCGTATCTCCACAAATTCGATGTCTTTAAGCAAGCGTTTATTTCATCAGTAGCTGTTGATTTTGGAATGACTGGTAGCGTTTGGCGAAAATCACCAGCCAGCAGAATCATCGTACCTCCAAAGAGGTCCTGATTATTACGCAAATCTTTCATCGTTCGATCGAGCACTTCTAATGCTCGTTTGTGCGCCATGCTACACTCATCCTAAATGATTATTTTTCAAGTCTGTTGTACTTTCGCCATTACTGATTTTTTGGAAATTTTGCACGTCGGCTCATCTATCGTTTGCAAATTCAGTGGCAATCAACTGATTCGCTGGAAAAAAATTGAAGTTTTTTTGAGTTTTCCGTAAGTTTCCGAATTTTTCACTCATTTTCCAATTTTTCTCTTCTAAAAGACAATCTGGATCGGATACGTGCGAAATCCCGTACAAAAATATCATTTTTCGATTTTCCGAATTTTCCGACTTTTCCAGTAGATTTTTCTAAAATTTTCTTTCGTAACAACCATCTTCTAGAAATTAGGAACACATCAAAAAGAAATTGAGCCTAATCTAATCGTTCTCAACTGATGTGCTAGAAACAAATTCAATCTTCTTCGTGTTTTTCCGAAAGTTTCCAAGCTTTCCAATTAGATTTTTCAATTGTTTTCTTTTAAAAAACCATCTGGATCGGATACGTGTGAAATCCCGTACAGAAACATCATTTATCGATTTTCCAAATTTTCCGACTTTTTCGGTAGATTTTCCAAAAAATTTCTTTTGTAAGAACCATTTCCTGAAAATTGGAAACACATCAAAAAAAGCTTGAGCTTAATCGATCCATTCTCAACTGATGCGCTAGACAATTTTCTTCTGTTTTTTCCGGAAGTTTCTGAGTTTTCCAATAAGATTTTCCAATTTTTATAGTTCTTTAGTGATGATCAGTCATACATGCGCCAATTGATTTTTATTAATATAGATTTTGACAATGGAACAACAACCTTAAACAAATTAAGGAAAACGACGGCTGTATAAATAACATCATTGCTAAGCTATTATATTAACCGTCATTCTGGCCCAACACAATGCAGAATATGCCAAATGTTCGGACACGTAACCACAAGTTGCAGCATGACACCTAAATGTTATCTCTGTAGGGATAACCACCTTATAAATGCCTGCAGTCTTCAACAAACTGCAATGTGCCAATTGTAGTGAAAATCATAGCGCCAACAGCCTTCTATCTCGAAAGAAAGACGAATTCATTCGGATAAGATAAAATATCAAAACAAGGAACGTGAGTTAAACGTGAATAAATCACCGAAATCTTCTCCGCACTTTATTTCGAGCCGCATTTCCCTGAACTTAAACCAACCAAAAACCTATGGCTTGAACAATTCTCAGGGACGTAAAATTCATTTACCATATTAAGTTATTATGAAAATACCTGCAAGGCACCAACTGCAACCAACAATTCATTTTCAATAAATCAACACGATTCTTCAATTAGCCTACAAACATGTCTGTGGTTATTAACTGAAATTCTCGAGGAATTCGCAACAAGATAACTAAGTTTTATAACTATCTAAATATTAATTTCATAGATGTGGCTTTGATGAATGAAACTGGTCTGAAAAATAATATTAGACCGTTAGGCAACTCTAACCAGACAAGTGGTGCAGTGGTTAAAGCTTCGGCTCTTGGACTGAAAGTTACTGACTACAATTGGCCAAAATTGACCTAAGTGTGCGATAGCAACCACTGTAACCTAACCTAGGCCACTTTTATTATGATGTCTATAGACTTGATAGAGAAATAAGGAGAATGGGTGGTGTGGCTAGTTTTGTCCATAAAAAACTTCACCACATTCTATTATCAAATTTAATCACATTGATAATCGAATCAATCGGTATTTAAGTAATTTGTGATACTACCAATATTTTTTAAATATCAGTGTATTTTCCTGGTTCTAACAACCCATACAATCTTAATATTTTTAAAAATGATATTAGAAAATTAACTAATTCTGATAGCATAGTTATTTCATTTGCGTGGTGATTTTAACAGTCGGCACCGTTTCTGGGGTTGTAACCGTAGTAATAAGGCCGGCGATATCCTATATAATGAATTCAATATATAAACCATTTTTGAATTCATTACCCATCATCCCCAACAAACAACTTTGAACATCCGTTCAAAGGGTTGCCATCAATCCTAGATTTAGATTTATCGAAGAATAAACACATGATTTCTCCGCATCCTGAGACACTCGCCTTGTTGGGTATTTATGATTATCTGATATTTGAACTAATGTGAAATTGTGTTTGATAAGATTTTAAATTAATTTGTATGCAACCATAAGCAATTCCCTATCAATTATAGTTTTTAATGACAAAAATTCATCAAATAATACAATAGAAGGTGTTCTGATTGGTACATTCATCAGGTATTTGATAACCCTTTTTTGAAGAACAAAAATGCTGTTAATCAAATATTCTTGTGCCCCGCTCCATATTGGATTTAAATTTACTATATGTGAATGTATGTATGAGTTGTAGATCATACTGAGGATTCGGTTGGATAGATATCTTCGCGTCTTTTTTATCGCAAATATATATGGTATAATGGATTCCTTTATTTTATCTATATGTAGATTCCATTTAAAATTGGAATAAATAACAAGCCCCAAATATGTATATGATGTTGTTCTTTCTATGATTGAGTTACTTAGCGTCAGGGTTAAGCTTTCCAGTTCACTTGGATCAACAACTTTATTTTGAAAAAAATGTACTTAGTTTTACTCGTGTTCAGTATCATATTATTTTTTCTAAGCCAATTGTTTAAATTCAATAAATCAATTTGCATGTTTCTAAACAAATTATTCAAATTTTCATCTTCAAACATCAGTGCAATATCATCTGCAAATAATTGAATACAACCAATAAAATTAATCGACATCAGATCATTTATGAAAATTTTAAATAATGACGGCCCTAAAATCGAACCTTGAGGTACCCCAATTTTAACAGGCGATACGCTACTGAAATGATTACCAATCTGGACTACCTGTTCACGATTTTCCAGATAACTTTAAAAGAACTTTAAATAATTCGGATCGAATTTCATTTTCTTCAGTTTCCACAAGAGTATACTATGATTCACCAAATCAAAAGCTTTTGTTAGATCCAAGAACAGTACAGACACAAATTTCTTATCTCTAATTGATTTACTAATAAAATCTGTTAACCCAAGACATGCTGCTAATGTATTGGAATTTTTGGAAAAGCCAAATTGAGTTTCGTATATAATGCCGTTGTTTTGGAGGAACCGATCCAACCGAATATTAATAATTTGTTCAAAGATCTTTGTTATAACGAAAGGAATGGAAATTGGTCGAAATTGTTTGATATCTGTAGTATTTGTTACCTTGGGAACTGGAATCACTTTAGATTGTTTCAGGACATTAGGAAATTCTGAAGATAGTATTGACTTGTTAATGAGGTTTACTAACGTATCAGAAAGCATTGTCGAACATAACTTTATCAATTTTGTAGGAATACCATCATAACCCTTGCTGGAATTCCTTTTCAGATGTTTTATTACACATATGCTGGTTAGTATAACAGCTAGTTCCAAAGTTTGATCTCTGACTCCAGTTATTAAAATATTGTTGGCAATACGTTCATATTTCAAATCATCCACTTCGGGTTCCAGATTTGAGATAGAAGTTTGTTGTACAGCTTGAACTTGCTGTTGAGCCTCAACAGACTTAGTTATATTTTTGTTTTCTAATTGAAGTTGCTTGTAGTCCTTTACCGCAGTTTATCAAACTCATTTGACAAAAAATCTTGTGATCTTTTGATATCATTTACAGTTCGTTGCGGCTCCTCCATGTTACTACACAGTGAATTAAACTTTCTCACTTGCGTAGCAATCACATTTGTTAGTTTTTCTAGTCGCGAACATACATCTCCATTAGATAAGTTTTCATCCACTTTATCAGAAGTTATAGCTGGGTTTGATGGTGTGTTGGATTTTGATGCAACTTTTTTTTTCACAATCACTGGAACAATACCATTTAGGAAGCATTGCAAGTCTACCTATGTGTTTGCCTAATATATTTTTTACAAACCGGGTGGTAAATTTTATGGCAAAGGTCACACTCAAAGCACCCCTGCACTTCAGAAGTTGGTTTCTTGCAAATAGCACAACCTAATTTTGACAACGGTTCTGCCTTAGCTTCTACAAAGTGATACGGCATTCTTTCTATTTTGGATTGTTAACTACTTCTTCCAATTAAACAAATTATTTAATTTTTTAACAAATTTTATAAAGTATGCAGATGTTATTATTTAGCTCCAGGATAAATGGTTTTTATATTATTTATTTATTTTTATTAAATATAAAAATAAAATATTCTCAAAAAAAATGTACGTGTTTAGTGCTTGACGTTTTGAAATTAACATTTTATAAATTAACTAAAATAATCATAGAAAGAATAACTCATTGCCTCCTTTAAAAATATTTGATAATATTTTCATTTCAGACTACAAAAAATGTAATATTCTAGCTAATAGGTTTGCCGAGGCACATACATTAACAAATAGTCTTTCAAATCCTGAAACGGAAAAACTTGTAGATAAATGCGTTAATTTTATCTGTGAAATAGAAAATAATTTCCACTCTGCATCACTCATACATCCCATAGAAATACGTCATATCGTTAAAAATCTTGAAATCGAATTTTTTGCAGGTTACACCAATCGTTTTTTTAAATTTAATAGAATAATAGAAAAATTGCGAGCAAATTTTAAGAAATGATTAAAGTAGCCGGCAAAAATTCGAATATAATAAAGAATTTTACTGCAAACCAGCTGACCTTTGTTTCGCCCCAAATTACTTCGTCCGAGCAAACACTTTTGTCTTTCACGAAAATTGATTTTGATGAGAAAAAAAATCAAACAACGCAACTCAACTCTCAATAGACGATTGAGTTAAGTGGCCATTCTATTCCATTTTCATTGAGTTCAATACTAAAAGCAGGTTTATGGTTGCGTTCGTTCGGTCATTTGTTCGACCAATCATCTCTTGTAGAAAAATCCAGAAGAAAAAAATCGTCATTTTTTATATTGCTCAAAATTGATTTGATTGGTAGCAAAAATTGTCAGAACGAACGCATTCATAAAGGTGGCATAATGTATTGAAAAGTGAATAAAAAGTCGATTAAAACTTATTCATTTATCAAAAATTTAGGTGTTTCTGCAAATTAACTTTGTGATTTGTTAATCGTAATAGCGAACGCCAAGCAAACGGGGAACTGAATGGATTTGTAGTCGAACGGAATGTCACTTGTAATCAGACGAATTCTTGGAATTAGAACATCCTCTCCTTTGAATTTGTGCTTGATGATCGACTCTAGAATCACATCATTCATCAGTTCCTTCACAGCTAATTGCGTTCCGTTACAAAATCTCGAATGGTTCAGATTGCGCAGCATGATTATCACAGATGCGACCTTGATAATCAAGTTATTCGGCATTCCCGACAAATCAAGCGCATTCAGTAACTCTCTTTCGGATAGTTATTTGCCTCGTCTTGATTGGTCGCACTGTCATCGGATTTGTAACAATGCACTTCCCCAGAGATTTGGTTTTGAATCAAGTAATTCAGTCTCAATCAAGTAATTCAGACATGTTTTCCTTGTTCTTCACTGCCAAAATCGCTCGTTCACTGAGCCGATCGTGATTCATATAATTTCGGCAGATGTCCGGAAACACTTTCGTGATAACCTCTTGCGACGTCATGAACATGCACAAGTTCGAGGGAAACGAAATCAATCCGGTCGAAACATCAACACAAATTGGATAAAGCACCAACAGTTGTTTGGAAAAATCAAGTCGTTCTGTAACGTGACTCTCATGTTCGTGGTCAACTGCTACTTCTTCACATAGCGTCACAGACTCGATGATTTCAGTCATGCGTTGAGTTCATCTGCAGTTGTCAATTTCGGAATTACAGTTTGAGTTTGACGAAAATAGCCGCCCAGCAGAATTAACACTCACCAAAACGACTTGAGTCACTTCGTTAATCCTTAATCGTTAGATTGAACGCTTCCAATAAACGTTGGTATGCCTTTGTGCATTCGTCCCAGATGAAAATTTACCTTGGTCATCGCCGAGTTCTTGGCAATTGAACACAAAAGCAAAATATGCCGTCCGGCCACCGTCCAGCAATGTGGCTGTTATTCTCAATGATGTAACAGCTAACGGTATTTGAGATCTCAAGTAAATTGGGAGCATCGAGGAAGAATAGTCTATACCATTTCCTTCGTCAACTGCCTTCATCAATGCGTCATACACGTTTCTTTGCTCTGCATTCAAAAGCGGAACATTTGTTCGTTCTATTTGTCGTTCAAATACCCCAAACCAGTCTTTAATAGTCGACGAAGAGGAAAACCACGATTAAACGAATAATTTGCCAAACTTATCCGACGTTATGATTCTTCTGCAACGCATGGAGAAAAAACTAATAGCCCTTGAAAACATGAAAGCCATGGTTTTATCACTCGCATCGGATAACGAACAACTTACATCCAGAGTAAATATACTAGAAAAGCAGCTGAGTACCCAGATACCCAAAATTCATTTGCTTGAAGCGGAAAATGACAAACCAAACCAGCAGTCAAATTCTAGTAGTATAACAATTATTGGCCTACCTATAGTCAGCATGATGATATTCGTGATGTGGTTATCAACACAATTAAAAAAATTGGATTGGAAATTAATTATGATGGCATAGTGTCCATTCATGCGATTCCCAAGAATACGAGTACAGTTTCATCAAAACAAAATAAATCTAATTCACTTTTGCACGATTTATTGGTTGTCAAATTCACTACTAATGAAATAAAAAATAACATTATGCTGCATATGAAGAAAAAGAAGTCAATTTCAACTAAGGATTTGGATATAATACTGCCGCAAAACCATCCGGAGCAACGCATTTTCATTATGCACAGATTGACAGCTTTCCAGTCCCAGTTATACCGTGAAGCCAAGAAAATAAAAACGACATATAATTATAAATATTTGTGGTGTAATTATGGGCAAATATACCTACGGAAGTCGGCGGCTTCTGATGTTCATCGAATCCAATCGCACAATGATATTTTTCGGCTTCATCATACAAATAATCCAAATGGGAGGAAAATCATCAGTGGATGAATCATCCGGGAATCTAAAATTATATAATTTAATAGGTATACAAATTTTCTTGTTATTACAATTTCATTGTTTATTATTTAATTTTACTTACATCTATTCATTTTTTGTGATGATTTCGTCAAAACAATCCGCACTTGTCTTTGTTTACAAATGCATGACAGCTGTATTTTTTATTATCAATTTTAATACTAATTTGTTGGTAGCACTGAAAATTAACGCGATCAATTCGAAACATCGGATGTGCTCTTTATTAGTGCTGTACTCGACTTTAAATTTTCATGTAATCAGTTGCTACAATTATTTTAATTTTGTTGCTATTGCTCGTAACGCGCTATTCATTACCCGCTATTATTTTTACTCGAAAAATACAGTACTAAAATTTAATTTATCATTGTTTTTGTATTTATAGTTTACTATTGTATATTTTTGAATATTTCTTTTATTGTTCATGGTTATGAGTAACACTGCATCCCCAATAGAATTCCTTATGACTTTTTACTTACAGAAAAGTATGAAAAAAAAACTTGACAAAAAAATATTTTTTTTGTCAAGTTTTTTTTTCATACTTTTCTGTAAGTAAAAAGTCAAAAGAAATTCTATTGGGGATGCAGTGTAATATACAAAACGGTAATTTTAGCATATTGGTGCAAAACATTCGAAGTCTACGTGCAAATTTTGATACGTTTAGTGTTTATGTAGCAAGCCTTAATGAAATTCCTGATTTAATTTTTGTTACTGAAATATGGATTTATTCTAAAGATTGTTGTGAGTTTAGTTTACCGAGCTATAATTTTAAGGCCTGTTGTAATGACCGTTACCGTTCCGGTGGAGTTGGTGTTTTTATACGTGAAAATTTTGCAAATTTTTCAATCGAAGTTCACAACTGGATTACAGCTGATATTATTCGTTTAGATTTTGATCTTGCAGGGTCATTCATTTGCATCTATCGATTGAATAACGGGTCAATTAATGCCTTTTGTGATGATTTAGAAATTTTATTGCGTACGCTTTCAAACGATAACGTAGCTATACTTGGAGATCTTAACCTAAACCTGCTAGATATCAATGAATCGTACACTGAGAGAAAAACACTATCGCATTAAAAAAATTACCATCGTTTTAAAAAAAATGCTATCGATAGTCAACCGATCATAATATTTATTATAATGATAGTACTTCCATTATAATTTGTTTGCTGTTAATTTGACAGTATACTTTCAGAATAATAATAAAATAAAATTTCGATTCAATAAAACGAATTTTCTATATAACAGCATAATTCTTTAGATTCGATCGAATGAAAGACACATAAAGATAATAATTTCTGTCAAAGTAATTGTATTTCATATCATATCGATGATCAAGTAGTTCCATATGAAAACAGGGCATTGCTTATTTAGACATAATTTCCATTATCTCGGCAAGAAAAATGTTTCTATATGAAATTTTGATTTATTCTGAGTGATAAACAGATATTAAAATCAGAATTTTTTTTACATCAAGGTGAGGTTACCAAGACGTTGGGAGTTTGGTTTCGAACTATGAAACATTGAATTCTTTATATTAAAAAATTCGTACATCTCATCATACTGCAGTGACCAAACTACAAAAATATTAAAAATACTTTGAACTTACATACAAAGTATCATCACACTGCCTTAGCGAATTATTATGATTCGCTACGCAATTGTCAACCTCCTAGTAACCTTGAATTTTGTTGTAATTAATGCATACATGCGATTTCTATATGAAAGTTTGTTTATCATAAAAATAATAAAAAAAAATTGACAAAAAATTTTTCATATCGAGCAACTCCTTTCAAATTTGTTCTTTAATGACAAAAAAGATTACAATTGTTCTGTTAATGTGACAACATGTATATCGAGGAATATTAGTTGTTAATAAAATAATTTATGGTCATATCAACAAACTACGATTAATATGAGAAATTGCTTGTTTAGATAACAGTATCATTTTATAGCAATAATGACAATTTCAAATTTTCAATACGAAAGGAGAATTTCTCTCAGTGTACGGTTACCAGACAATGTTGGCTTCATATGGTTTAATCAGCTTTTTAAACGAGCCAACTAGAATGCAAGCTTGTTTAGACCATGTATTTCTCAAAAGTGAACAAATATTTAACATTAATATTAGCAACCTTCCTATTCGATTTTCTGACCATAATTTGATTAAACTCCATATATCTCCATGTAGTTCAGTTACTGTCAACTATAGGTCAAATTTATCACATGTTAATTACACTAAACTAAATGATCTTTTAAAGTTTGAAAATTGGGATTCTGTGTATTCCCAATCTGATTGCAATGTGGCTTTTGAAAACTGTATCAATATTCAAAGATCTCACATGTCATCATCCACTTCCATCACTGAAAATCCAAAAATAAAAATCCGCAAACCTTGGATGAATAATAATCTTTTGCATAAGATGAATAAATTGAAAAAATTCTCCAGGAAGCTCAAACGATATCCTGGCAATAAGAGACTGGAAGAATATGTAGTCAATCTATCAAAACAGGTAAAAATTGATGTTCGTACTGAAAAAAATCTCTTCTACAAGAACAAATTTGATTCATCCATTAATGATTCCAAGGCTACTTGGAAAATAGTGGATGAAGTGTTAGGACGTATTTCTCATAATAAGCACATAACTCAAATATATCAATTGCGAACTGAAAATATCCTTACGTGTTCAAAGTCCATTTCCAACGAATTCAATAACTTTTTTATAAACGTATCCCAAGAAATAAATTCTAAATTTAGTATTGTTAATAATGAAAATACTGAACATAACAAATTTATCTTTGGGTCTCTGACAAAAAATTATGTTTCATCATGTTATTTTGAACCTATAACTACTGCGGAAATTCTTAGTGAAATTCATAAGTTAAAAAACAAAAGATCTAAAGGTTCGGACGGAATTGATAATTCCAATTTTTAAAAAAGGCGATGAATTACAATTAAACAATTACAGACCGATTTCTCTACTAAGCACCGCGTATCTAAAATCTTTGAGAAACTAATAAAACGACGATTAGTGTGTTATCTTGATAAAATTGATTTTTTGCACAAAAAACAATATGGATTTACTGCTGGTAAATCCACTGAAGAAGCACTGATTGATTTCCTCAGTCAGATACACACAGCGATGAACAGTTCACAGAAGCCTACAGCATTATTTGTTGACATTTGTAAAGCTTTTGATTCAGTTGACACTGGAATAATGCTTACTAACCTACGTATATTGGTATACGAGGTACAATTTTAGGTTTCTTTAGAAGTTACCTTCAAAATCGGCGTCAGATTGTTAGAATAGGTGAAACTTTAAGTGACCCGTGCACTGTAAAATATGGCGTTCCCCAAGGATCAGTTTTGGGCCCGTTATTATTTTTGATTTACTTTAATTCGATTTTTGAAATTAATCTCATAGGATATTCGACTGCTTTTGCTGATGATTTAGCCCTAAGTTATGGAATGCCAACGACTGATATTACTTATGACATCAGTCTTGTTCTTGGAAAGGATCTTCATACTTTAAGCCAATGGTTTTATCATAATCGTCTCATGATCAGCGATAAATCAAAAATCATGTATTTTGGGCAACAGAATACTAGATTAGTGCAACCACAAACGTATCACATGCATAAATGCAATAGAAAGCCATGCACGGCTCAGTGTTTTGTGCTTGAGTCTGTACAAGAATTTAAATATTTGGGCTTAATAATGGATTCGAAACTCAATTGGAAGTCTCATATCAATACCACAAGGAAGAGTGTAATTTGGGCCATACATAAATTTTATAACCTTAGAAAAGTCTGCCCTAGAACTACACTAAGGAAACTATACCATGCCCTAATAGAATCAACAGTAATGTATGGCATATCCAGTTGGGGTGGTACATACTTTACTAACATAGAGGACCTGTATATCGCACAAAAAAGAATTATTAAATTAATCTACAAACGCCCTCATACAACACCAACAGTTCCATTGTTTCGTGAGCTAAACTTACTACCATTTAGATATCTTTATGTTTATCAAGTCCTCAAAATATTTTTTATTCGAAGTGACAGTTTTCACAATCGCACTGTACATATATACAACATGAGGAACCCCAATAACTTTGCCAATGTTCGTTGTTATAGCGAGAAATTTAGAAGATTTTATCTTTATATGGCACCGTTCTTTTTTCACATGCTACCACACGACATCAAAGGTATCAACCCTGTACGTAAACACAAATTTAAGCGCGAACTTCGATCCTGGCTGCTCACCATAGAAAACATTGAACAATACTTTTAATAATTCAATATATTTAGTTATAGAGACAAATCAATAATTTTAAGATAGTGTGTAAGTTTAATATATTTAGTAAATATGTGATATTGTAAATTTTGTCAACTAAAGATTTTGTATTACATAGTTTTAAAAAATATTTTCTTGTTGCTCCACCACAGATTGTAATCTAAAGGAGCTTTACTTTGTTTCATTATACGATCAATTCTATATGTATAAACTATTTGTATTTAAACTGAAATAAAGATAATAATAATAATAATAATAATAATATTTGGGTCATTGAATTTCGATCGTACACTGGCTCTGGTGCTGGCATACCCAATTTCAACAAATATCTGCCGCACATAAGCACGCACATGTCTTCGATCATGATCATAGCTTTATTGCGTATCTCGTCGTTTATTTCAAGCTCATAATTCGATGTTGGAGTGTGAGCTCGATGCAAAATGTCGTCAGCCATCTTGTCTTTGTATTTGTTCCACAATTCCAATGCCTTCGATGGATGACATGGTTTTTTTTTTTTTTTTTTTTTTTTTTTTTTTAAAAAGAAGTATTAATTGTCCAGTGGATTTAATGTCCTTTGAAGGTCAATTAATACCCCCCTTTCATTCACGCACAGACCACCCATTCACACAATTACAGTAACGGTGGGTCGGCGCTGAATTCTGCACTCCAACAGAGGGTCTTAGTTGTGTTTATTAACATTACCAATCGTAATCGATGACGAAAATTCGCTTTGCATCCAGCCTCTGATGGGATTCGAACCCAGTACCTCCCGGTCCAAGTGCCGAAGCTTTAACCACTGTACCACTTGTCCGGTAAATGTTGCTATGATGATCGCGACTAATGTACGAATTTGATTTGCTGGTGCAGAAACAGTGGCGTCAGCGATTGTTGAGTCCCAATGGCAATTGTTTTACAGCAAATTCAGACGTTGGCAAGCCTCTTTATAAGTAGCGCACAACACAACATCTATATGTATTATTACATCTATAGTAGGAAGCGATTTGAATGAAGTAGAACAACGAACATGGAACAAAAGCACACGAATATAGAAGAATTCGTCTTGCCGTGGATGAACGATGTGCACACGGCCAAGCGCATCAGTCGTATACACATCGACGTATCCTGCAACTGGTTGACCTTTCATTCGTCATTGAAACTTCTTCGTCGAATAGTTCCAAGTATATATACTTCTACTTTCTATAGAATAGCGTGGCGTTATCCAGTAAAGCAATATTCAAGCGAACGCATCACTTGAGTGTTGTAGCTGGTGGTAAGTCTGCTCGTTGTGCTGCATTAGTTTCCTAAAATAAACACGCTGTTCATTGTCCAAGTGCACCAACAAATGATGAACAGTGGGTGTACGTTCGTGTATTGCAAATGAGAAAATATGCCAAATCGCCTCATTGCAACTTACAAAACGGTTCAATTGAAATCAGTGCAATCGGATATCAGTGCAAAAAGCGAGTGAATTATTCTCAATTGATTTGAAAAAATTCGTAAAATGACGATGACGAGTTATTGCTCCATATATCCGAAAATTTGGAGCCAAAATGTTCAATTGTTTTAAATCCTTTGACAAAAGAATGGCTTGCCGCTGAGATAGTTTCAGGCGTAGTACC
This sequence comes from Nephrotoma appendiculata, assembly GCA_947310385.1. Classification (NCBI taxonomy): domain Eukaryota; kingdom Metazoa; phylum Arthropoda; class Insecta; order Diptera; family Tipulidae; genus Nephrotoma; species Nephrotoma appendiculata. The sequence goes on from OX371223.1 coordinate 281,807,528, forward strand.
ATAATATCCAAACGACTTTGCAAGATTTCAATGTGGTTGCATGGCGCAGTGACATTTGATGGTTGATATATTGATGCAAATGTTTCTCCGGTTTCTCTCTCTCTCTCTCTAGCGTTTACATCCCATGAAGGGATTTTGCCGCCCGCACTATGGTCCTCCATCCTTCTCGGTCCATCGCTCTCGTCCTCCAATTTCGACATCCTAATACGAGTAGGTCTTGTTCGACGTCGTCACGCCAGCGCAGTCGGGGGTCTTCCTCTACGACGTACTCCGGCTGGTTGTTGATGGAATACTTTGTAAACCATTCGTTGTTGTGGCGATCTTGCAACGTGGCCGAGCCATCTCACTCGATTAGATTTGATGAAGCCGATAATATCGCTACCTCCGAGAAGTTGCTTTATTTCGTGGTTCATGCGAATCCGGTATTCATTGTTCGCAACTTTAATAGGACCAAAAATTGAACGGATGACCTTCCTTTCGAAGGCAGATAATAATCTACAGTCGTTAGAGGTCATGGTCCAGCTCTCGCTTCCGAAAGTCAGCACAGGTCTTATCAGTGCTTTATAAAGTGCGAGCTTGCACGACTGCGATAGGTGTTTAGATCGCAATAATTTTGATTGCGCGTAGAAAACTCGTTGTCCGGCAGCGATTCGGGCTTTTATTTCTGCCTGCATGTCGTTTGATGATGTTATAAGTGACCCGAGGTATTTAAAATTTTCGACGCTATCAAAATTATGGTCGCCAATTTCGAGATTTGCCATAGAGATATTCCTGGGTGTTGTTAAAAATTTCGTTTTGGTACTGTTCACCTCCAAACCAAGTCTTCTTGCGCAACGATTGAGCGGTATGAAACTGTCCTATATGTCGTTAGGTCTTCGGCCAAGAAGCACGATATCATCTGCATATCCAAGAATTTGGCCTGAATTATTGAATATACAGCGCGAAGTTTCAATGTTGCTTTTCCTCACTACGTACTCAAGCGCCAAATTGAACAGCACAGGCGCGAGTGCATCTTCCTGTCGAACACCAGATGTTATTTGAAAAGAGTCTGACACAGATCCTTCAATTACAATTCTACATGCAGATCCAGACGTTGTTAATTTACACAGAGAAACAAGTTTCTCTGGAATTCCTAGGCATATGAGCGCGGCCCAAAGGTTGTCGCGGTTTATACTGTCATATGCCTGCCGGAAGTCTATATATAATTGATGTATGGTTATGTTGTACTCCCAACATTTTTCCAAGATCATCCTCATTGTGAAACACTGGTCAGTGGTCGATCGGTTGGGACGAAAACCACACTGATAGTCGCCAATGATGTTTTCGGCGAAAGGGATGAGTCTGGCAAGTACAACATTAGCCAACACTTTGTAAGCAGTGTTCAATAGAGCTATGCCACGAAAGTTTTCAAATTTAAGACGGTCGCCTTTTTTATGCAACGGACATATGAGTGCGGTCTTCCAAATCTCCGGCAACTCTTCTTGGTCCCAAATACAAACGACGAGATCGTATAAACTTGTTGCAAGAGTAGCGCCTCCGAGTTTGATTAATTCTGCGGGGATTCCATCGAGACCGGGTGCCTTGCTGTTTTTCAATCGACTAATAGCTGCGTCTACTTCCTCTGCTGTGGGATATTCGACGAAGACCTCATCACCTGGAGGAGCTATTGCTCTAATGGGGGTCACTTCGTCATTCCGGTTTAGCAGACTTTGAAAGTAGGTTTGCCATACTGAGAGAACATCAGCCACGTTTGTTCTCAATTCTCCATTCCCGTCTTTGATGGCTGTACTTCTTGGGTGGAAGTCTTTAGTGAGATTCCTGGCATTAGCAAAACAGTCCCTTGAATTTCCTATTTCCGCTTGGAAGCTGATGTTTTCGATGCATGACCTCATATGATCGCGTTCCTTTTGTCGAAGGAATTTAATCGTGGCTTTCCTTGCGCGTAGATATTCTGCCTGAGTGCTTCTCGTGTTGCGAGCCAACCATTTTTCACGAAGCTTTCGTTTATTTTCGACGACCAGGCGGCATTGATCATCGAACCAATCATTGCGGGCTCTCGGCGGTCTTCTGCCGATAGTGTTTTGCGCCGCGGTGGTTATGGCTGACTGTATAGCGTGCCACTGCTCCTAGATATTAGGAGGAGCCCCTTCGTTGTCGCTGGGCCGCTCTAAATAGTTAGTGACAGCTGATTGGTAACTCTGCAGTAACGCTTGGTCTTTTAGAGCATCGACATTCCATCGAACGGTTTTTTGTGCTTGTCTATTGAAGGTTGATGACAGTTTGCACTTATATTTAAATATGACAAGCACATGATCGCTGTCCATATCTGCACCTCTGTAAGATCTAACGTCAGATATGCTGGTGGAGTGTCTCTTGGACACCATGACGTGATCGATTTGGTTTTCCGTTCTTCCATCATTCGATCTCCACGTTATTTTGTGAATTCTCTTATGTGGAAAAAACGTACTTGATACAACTAAGTTGTACGTTATTGCCAGGTCGGTGACGCGTTGGCCGTTGTTGTTACTAGTTAGGTGCAGGCTGTTAGGACCGATGTGCGTTGTATTTTCTGCACTTCTACCGATTTTTGCATTAAAGTCGCCCACGATGATTTTAATGTCGTGGTGCGGTATGTTATTGATGACTTCCTCGAGCTCGACAAAGAAGAGATCTTTGATGTCATCTGATTTATCTTCGGTGGGTGCATGCACATTAACGATCGTGATGTTAAATTTATTGGTGCGAAGTCTGACCGTGCATATACGCATGTTGATAGGGCGGAAATCGATGATATGGTGCTTCACGCGCCGATGGATGAGGAAGCCAACTCCAAATTCTCCTCCGTTCTGATGGCCGCTGTAATGAAGAGTGTAACCATTGGTGGTGTCATGGATCCCACTCCCCGACCATCTAAGCTCTTGTAGTGCAAGTACGTCTAGTGTGTAACTTTTGGCTTGGTTCGAAAGGTTCTGGAGATCTCCAGGTCTTAAGAGGCTAAGCACGTTCCATGTTCCCATTTTTAAAGCGTTGTCCGTGTACAATTTCCGAGGTCGAGTTTGTGATGAATCCGATAAGGTAATCCGAGGCCTTTGTTCAGGGTTCATATCTTAAATGGTTTTTATGAGAGAAGGTTGTTGGCCTGCCGCTCAACCCGCTTGTTACGTGTGTGGGTCACGTACTGGTGATAATCTTAAGGCATCCAGTCCTACCTTGAACACATTTATATAGCGAGCCGCTTGATACAAGACAGACGCCCGCTTCAGCCGCACCTAACCTGGAGAACAGACGCTGATTTGGTATTAGTTTTGAGGCGCCAATAACCCGCCTTGACATGTAGTGTCCATGACTATAAACAGGATTTAGTCTGTTCGTCTCCACTACACCGCCTGATTCATTTAGCGTTACCCAGAGAGAACCGCGAGGAGGTATGAATCTCGGACTTCGCCCTCTCCGGTTTCACCTGATTCAAATGTTGTTGGTCAAAATCCTCGGTTGGGTTTGATCTTTCCGGAATAGGCATTTCATCTGAATGCGGCAGCGGTAGATGTGTATTTCTCGTTGCAGTGTATGCGTCAAAGAACCACTTTTGTTTCTGTTTGTACCGAGAATATAATTCATGCACCCATAACATTGAACTGCATCATGTCCTTGTGGATCGACCCATATCATCGGGACACAAAATGGCATTGCGGCTCCAGTGTTTTGCCATCTATGCAGATGAAAAATGCATGTTGTACAAACAAAAGACGGCGTCCAATTTACACCACTAATAACAGTTTGTGAAAAGTATAGTCGATATACGATAAATCAGCGGTTTCATCACTTATTTTGCGGCGATTGCTCATAATTGTAAATTTTCCACACACATAACAAAAGCACTTGAGTTTATAACACCTATCCATATTATTTATTTCACCAGATTCACAAGACGATTTTCACTTTATTTTTTGTATTCTTTTGTCACTTTATATATTTAGATGAATAACTTTTTATTTTTAATTTTATACTACAGTTTTTAGTTCTTACTTCTTGTGCCAATTTTTTACTTTTTTTAGAAATAACAATTTCGAGAATAATCTCTTCTTCGGTTTATTTTCTGCTACTGTTACATAATCTATTTTGAAGCTCTTTATACACTGTAACTAGGCGCTGCTGTACCTGCCTTGTTTTTAAGTTATGGAGGTCGTAAATTTTATTGGGGTTTTGTGTTGATTTTGTCGCGAAGTAAATTGTGGGTGTTTTTGTTTTTGTATATTTTCAGGGTGTGAATTTTGGCCGTTATTCGTATACGTGCAGAATACAAATGTCTCATGACTCATGAAGAAAATCGGGACACCTGTCTAATTTCAGTCCTTTTTTGATTCTGTGCAAAATGGTTACATTTTTATTGAATTTAGTGTATGGTTTTCAGTTTTTATGTGTTGTACGAAACTTGATTTTATGTACTTGTGATGTGTTCTTTGTATCTTATCTGAGATGAGTGTCTTGTTTGGCCTAAGTATGCCGAATTCCAGTTGTATTTAGCCTTACCTGTGCACTTATGTTTCTCGAAACGGCAAGGTGGAGCCGGAGTCTTCTGTGAGAAGCTTTTGCCAAAACTGACAAGACCCTGCCTTTTTGGGGAACATGCGAGAAGGCTGGGTCTACAGACGAATGATTTTGTAGAAGTTGCATGGACGAAAAGGAAGAAGAGACTTTAGATAACTTCCTATGCTCGTGTCCGGCACTATCATACAGAAGGCATAAGTATTTGGGCGTGTCCAGTGTGACCAGCCTTTCAGATGTCGCTGAATGTGGTGTGCGAGATATTTTGCGGTACGTACGTAGCTCCGAATGGTTTTGAACAGGAGTTAAGGGGAAAAAGGGTCCTGTGGTATCACAACCGGTATCACACTCCTGGTCTAATTGTGCGGAAGTGCCACTCCAAGCTCACCTTGGCCTAAGTAAAACGCACATATATGGAAAAATAACACAAAAATGTGAATGTATATGTCGTTTTTCGGTCTTGATAAGTTCAGTAAAGTTGTGGGTCTTGGCTTACGCAACAACTTTGCTGAATAAAGCATTACGAAAATCTTAATGGTTCAGGAGCTATCAACGTGAATATGAGTGTATATTTTGACAAATATTTGTCTCAGAGGCAAAATATGTCGAAAGCGATATTTCAAAAATGGGGACTAACTTTGAAATGGGACTAGCACCAATGAATTCAGCATAGTTGAATTAGGTTTACCCCCCGGGTGCTCAGCTTGTCACGCAAAAAAAGTTTGAAATTCAAGCACAGTGAATTACATAATAATGCGATTTTGTACTTAGTATAAAGAATAACCTTTAAATAGATACACAACATTAATCAAAATTCAACGGATCGATCAATTGTAAATACGAATTATATTGTACACGTCTTTATTATACGAAGTACAGAAATTTTTGACTGTTGTAATGTTCTTTTTAAACATTTGGTTTGTTTTATAAGTCTATCTAACCGTATCTTGATTTGAATTTCAAATAACTTCCGACTCCGATTAATTTTCAATAAGATTTTGGGGGCTATGTGTGATTCTAGATGGTTTTGATGAATATGCAACAATTTATGTCTCTAGAGATTATATTTTTTGAGTTATTAAGGATATAAAATAATTAAAATTTCGTTTTTACGTTTAATGTCATTATTTATTCCCTACTCGATAAACTATATGGTTATGGATTTTGTGGTGTAGCCTATAAATTGGTTAACTTATCGTCAGCAATATGTTATGATTAATGGAATTAGCAGTAATATTTTAACTGTTAAATGTGGGGTTCCTCAAGGCAGTGTGTTGGGACTATTACTGTTCCTGATATTTATCACCGACATCTCGAATTTGCCTTGATTGGAAAAATTCAAATTTTTGCAGACGATACTGCAATATTTTATGGAACAAAAGTCCCTTCTACAATACAGAATAGCATGAAGCATGATATGAACATCTTACTGGAATACTTTAAATCGAATGTGATCTCATTGAATTTAAATAAAACAAAATTTTAGATCGTTCCTTCACCACATAAAATTCCAATTGATTTGCCATATCTTAATATAAATAACGTTGTAGTTGATAAAATTGAATATTTCAAGTACTTAGGAGTGACTTTTGATACGTACATGTCTTGGGTTGAACACATTAAATCCGTTTGTACTAAAATGGCTCCTTTAGTAGGATTGGTAAGGAAACTCAAGTATTTTGTGCCTAGTTATGTATTGAGACTGATGTACTTTGCATTTATTCATCCCAGAATTCTTTATGGAATTATTGTTTACGGAACGGCAAGTCGGAGCAGGTTAAAACCTCTTCAAATCATGCAAAACAAAAGTGTGAAAGCTTTCTTGAAGCTCCCTTTTCCATTATCATCATTGTATTTATATGAAATTGAATCCAAAGGAATTTTGCCGTTGGGTGCGTTGTATGATTACCAAGTTTCATTGTATATGTACAGGACATTAAATGTCTCTTCTACCTTATCTAATTTAGAATTTAGTAATAGTAATCATAAATATGGAACCAGATTTGCTAATAACATATCATGCGGATCTATTACAAACGAATTTGGACGCAGATCAATCCGATTTTCCGGTCCCTCAATTTACAACAGATTGCCTGAGTCATTGAAAAACGTAATGAATATTCATCAATTCAAGAAACTATTAAAGATCTACTATAGAGAATTGGTAAATAATTACATTTTGTAAATTGTATAACTTTAAAATGCTTATATCTGACACATGGATGAGAAATATGTTTATTATAATGTTAATTTTCCTTTAAAGGACAGTAAATCCATTGGGGAATTGACATTATAATTTTATTGTAATATTATTTTATTGTAAATAAAGTTAAATAAAGTTAAAAAAAAAAAAAAAAAAAAAAAAAAAGGTTTTCTTGCTCGCTTGCTGTCAATAGGCTTATCTTGGGTAAAAAAACTGTTAAGAGAATGCGATTTAAAAATGCCAAGATAATATATAGTATAAAATTTTCACGTGTAATATTACCCTTACCATAACCCATAACAACTTGAACTATAGTTTGTAAACAGATGCTATTTATAATAACCTGTATCCATAAGATTAATGCTGAATTTAAATGGGAACAGTAGCTATGGGCCCTCAAAATCTTAATATGAACCTACATGCATCATAAGAGTGTGTAAGATTTGACATTTATTTATCGTAACCGTTTTGAATTTTATCTTGGAGTGCAATTAGAGAATGGGAATATTGTGAAAAGGCAAGATAAATTATCGTTTACACGTTTACAAATTATCTTACTGCTTAGAGAATTAAGACACAGGGCGCGTTTATATTATTCGTATTTTTCACTGGCTACTTTAATCGTTTTTTTCAAATTTGCTTGCAAGACATATATTATTTATTTCAATATATTATTTATTTCTAAACCAAAATTGGTGGATAAATCCGCATTGATTTACCCAGGCGGAAATTTAAAATAAATAAATAAAAATTATAGTTTCGTGATTTTATAAAATAACGAAAGGCCATTTGTTGTGCTATAAAAACATGATCCATAAAAGGCAATTTACTGAATGTATTCTATGCGACGCTGAATCGTGTACATAAGCCTCCAGTTGAGAAAGAGGATCAAAAAGGTTTAGATTGATCTGTCAAGATATATCGGTGGCTAGTAACGAACAGCATTATATTCTAAACAAGGTTGCTCAGTGTGTTCTTAGAAATTGTTTTAATTTCAAACCGATTTGCATGTTGAAAATAGAGCTATTATGGATTGGGTCATATGGTATCGAGTTCATATAATATCCAAAGGAATTCGGCCTGGTATGTCTTAATGTATCAGAAGCCAGCAAAGGAATGCATTTCATACGAAATGTTGTCGCATTAACCATCCTAAGCTTCAATTTCAACCCGATTTCCATATGATGATTTGGATAACCGGGAGAATTCTATTCGACACGGGATCGAATTAACTATTTTCGTGAGTCCCTTTACCTCTCACAGTGAGGTGCATGTTTAATGTGAGTCCCATCTTACCTCTCACGATGTGGTGCTTGTTTGACGTGAACTTAGGTCCCTTTGCCTCTCACGATGGGTGTTTATTTAGCTTGAGTCCCTTTGCCTCTCAAGATAGGGTGCTTGTTTAACGTGAGTATTCTTGTCCGTCACGATGGGGTGCTTGTTTAACGTAAATTACTTACCAGCTCAAAACGGTGGATTTATGAACCAAAGTTGTATCGAAATTGTTGTCTGGCCCAAAACCGTTTAAACGATGTACTTGAAAAGTATATGGGAAAAATATATAGCAATGTCGTGGTATTGGGTGATTTAGAATAGGGTAGAGATACAGAGATCCCAAAAGCATTTCATTTAATTCACCGAATTAAAAATAAAACAAGATTCGTTCTTGAGATAACACCGGTACAGACATCCATCCAGACGGAACCTGGCACAGGAGACTTTTCTTAATTTTTATCAGGATATCAATAACTTGGTTTTACAGACTGAAGTTTTTTTTTTGTTTTTTTTGTTTTTGTTTTTGTTTTTATCCCTGCAATCTGTTCTGGGGCCTGTTCAGCTCTCCTTGCTCTTTCGCGGTTTGCTTATTTCCGTCCTTACTTTACACCAGTCAGCCAATTCGAGGACGTACGGCTATAGGACCGATTTTAAGACCATTTGCACTTTGCAAGCTCCATGCCAGCATATAAAATAAAACAGCAAAAAAAGTAATAATATACATTGCACGGAGAAAAAAAATATGGTAAATCCAACCACAATTTGCAGGAATTACATTATGATTGAAAATTATTTAACCATTACTGTGATCTTATAAATAACAAATTGTTCATGGTTGCCATTAACTATAAATTACTTGACTATCCACAAAATTATAATTATTTTAATCATTATTATATTTAAGAATTTAAATATTTTGTGATTAGTTTCACACGTCTTATCATTGGTTATATCATGTTCGCAAGTGATTCCGACAGTTTTATGATTAAGTTTTAAAATATTATAGTTGTAAAATAAAATATTATAGTTATAGTTATATTAGTTTTAACAAAGCATTTGTAAGTTTAATAATATTGTCATTGAAATTGTTACTTTTCAAATACAATATAGCTGCGTAAATTATAGTAATTCAGTTCCGGAACTACATTGTAATTAATTGAAAATCATATTATTATAGTTGTTTCTAATTTAAACATAACATGTTTGTAAAAACTATATAATTAACGATATTTGTATTAATTTTACTTTTAATTACAACATTATAATGATTTGTTTAACTATACTATTATTGGCCCTCCATTTTCACAACCACAATATCATAGTAAATTTCTCGTACATCCACGTAATAACAAACTTTTTAATTAAAATATAATTAAGATTTTAAAGAAATATATGCGATTACATACACTACATATAATAATCCACATATATTTGCATGTATAAACTGGGTTCCACTTCCATTATGTTTTGCATTTGGCTAGCTCGACTCCTCGAGCCTGCTTTTATGTTGACTCTTAAGTAATATTTTAAAGTTGGTTGATATAGTCCAAACAGAAGTAGTATTGAAGAAGAAACAATTTGTTTGTTTGACGTTTTCAAATTTAAAAAACGGAGATTATCATGAATAAAAGAAAATTTTAATTATTCCGTTCTTATATTACATATAGTTCATATTATACATACGAGTATATCTTAAAATTAATATTAATTTACTTTTCATACAGTTACTGCAATATTATAATTTAATGCCACATTACATACATCTTCCTGATATTATTCTGACTTTTCTGATATGTCTAATTAAATTATTGGTCGAAGAAATAGAATTTTTACAAACAAAACAAAATAACGAATCGTTATTAATTGTTAAATTATAAAAATTTTAAATGAAAAAATAAAATTGCACAAAGCTAAGCATTACCATTACCGAAGGTGAATAGTCTTTTCCAAGTTGAATTTCCTATAGTCCTATAGTTGAACACATTGCCATACGTGTTTAACAATTTTAGAATATTTAACGTCCATTGCCATTATACAATCAAAATAAATATTCAAGTGGCTCCAATGGATCAGGTGATTTGAAAACTAGCCCAGCAATACGAAATTCACTATATTGCATTTCATGTGATTGGTTTGCAATAATTGATACTTTAATATCATTAACTGGGACATCTTCAGCTAATTCGGTTGTAGACTGAAATATGTAGATGTAAATGAATTAATTTAGAGTAAAAATAAATTAGAAAAGTAATATTTTCTTACTTTATAAATTTGAATGAAACGTTGCTGGATCTCCGATTTTGAGGCAGTTTTTCACGTTTTCTCATTTCATCTTCTGTTATTTGGTAAAAGATAACTTATTAACAGCAATGCATATGCCGCTTTCTGCCCTAGAGTTCGAAAATCAAGTGTTAAAATAAACTTTCAAAAGTATATATTAAAATTCCAAAATCTTACTTTTATCAAAAGTATTATCAATAACTTTTATGCTCTTATATATTTTGTCCGTCATCTAGATAATTCAACCATCTTTGAATATAAAGATAGCCACGCTTTTTAAGGCTTTTTGACGTACATAGCAAAGCATTCATGTCATAAGGTTTTGTATTTATGAGAAAAAATAGAAGAACTTTTCCATAGAACAAACTGTGTATCATTAGCTTAAAATTCATTATTACCCTTTGGCAACGATGATTTAATTTCCTTTTGCCAGAACCTCATTAACAGATGGTATATAATAAGTTTCTTCTTTTTCTGTTGGAAAAATTACAACGATTGATTGGGTCAGTTCGACAAATACGTATTGGCTTACTGTGGAAAATACAAATACAAAACAAAATTAATTCTAAATTAAAATCTGAATAAGAACATTACACTGAAAAAAATAATCGGTGATATTCACAAAAAAGCGGAGTAATATTTAATGAAAAATGATTAAAAATTCAGCCACACAAGCGCTTTGTATTTACTGCGATTTTAGCAAATCAATTATTACAACTTGCTGAGTAAATTTTATTATTTTTATTTCACGGTGGATAAGCAATATTTGTTATTGCTTTCATATATTTACTCTGCAGTTTGTAAAATAATTTAGAAATTCTTTACAGAGCGCATGCTAAATAATGACAGCAAAGTGAATAATGGTTTACAATGCATTTTAAAATTTGCGGATTGAGAAAATTTCAGCGCCTTAGGGGTATATCCTCCATTCGGTCGCAAATTAATTATTTCCGATCAGAAATATGGTTACTAGATGAAATTTGCCATGCCAATTGACACATTTTATTTAAATTTAAATTTTTTTTGCGATTGTTAAGTAGAAATACATAAAAATACTGCGACCTCAGAAAATGCGTAGCAGTCTTTTCGTAGATTTCTACTCTACAATCGCAAAAAAAATTAAAATTTAAATAAAATGTGCCAATTGGCATGACAAATTTAATCTAGTAACCATATTTCTGATCGCAAATAATTAATTTGCGACCGGATGGAGGATATGCCCCTTAATATTTACTCTGCACAGAAGCAAACACTCGAAACTTCTAGATTGGAGGAGACAGAATTTAATATTTAACATATTAAAAACCAATTTTAATAAAACACATTCTTTATAATTAATCTTTTTTATTCACTTTTCACAAAAGGCCATCGATTTTTCTTAAAATAAAAATGATAATTAATTACATCTGTGGATCGACAATAAACTTACGTGTGAATTTTGATCAAACATATTTTTACTTTATACAGCATTAAAAGATATTGAATTGTTGTAATGTTGCTAATAATTAAATTCTCCTCAGATGAGTAACCATTTAATGTGGAACTGAGTTGGTCCGGTCCTCTTAAGTTACTTTATAAAATTCTGAAATTAAAACAAGAAAGCAACAAATATAAGTAAAGCCACATAAAGAATTGTAAATTTAATTTGGGTTTACCATATATCGTTTCAGCACTTCTATGGTTTAATGCTGAAGGTTATAGCGGTCATTTCTGCGACGCGAAGTAAGGTTACAAAAAACTGCAAATGAAGGATAAAAATAAATATAATTTATATTTTATTTTATTTAATTTATTTTATTTTTAAATAATTACCATTTTTCGCAACAAATCTGGAAACTATAGACGAACTGGCATTTTTGTGGCAATTTGTGTACTGCTTTAAATTCACTTTAAGACTAATTTTTGTTTGAAATTTTAAATAAAATTTGGAGAACAGAATGCAAAGTTGGGTATAGGATAAATGATTTGATTGGTTATAATCTCCCCGCAAAAATGGTTTTACAAAGTGCAAAGTAAATTTTGAAAAGTATTTGAACATTTTAAAAACACTTTGCAATTTATTCTCAACGAAAAAGACAAATTTTTTTCATTTTTAATATGTTTGCATTGAAAATGATATATTCAAATTGCGCAGGTAAAATTTACCTAGCAGCATTGTGATATCATTAATTTATTTTGTTATCAGACGGTGCTCAGCAATAATTTTAATATTTAATAATGTACTGTAAATATTGCACTGCAAATTTTACAAGGCTCGTACTTAATTAAGACATTATTGGTAATATTTGCAAATTTGGGTTTACACAGCAAAATGTGTAAATATCTCCGCGCAATTTTTTTCAGTGAGAAAATGATAAATTTACTTAATATATACCTTCGATTTTTATTATCTTTAAGTCAAAAGTCTGTGATTGTTATTGATAATATTTGCCTATGGGAACTTTTTGAATCTATAAGCCTCCTAAGTAACGAGATTTCAGTAGCTTATTCTCCTCCAGCTGCTCCTTTGTCTATATATTAGGCAATGCAAAATGCAATACTAAAATGTAATTTAACTCCACAACCCCTTCCCCTCCCATATAGACATAGAATTCGTTGGCGGTGAACGGTATATCGTGTCTAGCCTGTCTAATAGTATAAAATATAGTAAAATTTAATATATAACTATTGTTACCAAAAGAACTGTTTTGATTTTTATATTTACCTATAATTCGTATTTCAATTTGAAAAGTTGAACCTGAAAATATTGCCGCACAATAGTAGTAAATTTGTTCTCTTCCAACTCACATCCATTCGTATATACAGATACAAGCTTTACGACGAGATTTCTAAACTTCTTCGACAAAATATTGAAAAGTTAATGAAAAATTATATATTTTGCAATTTATCGATGATAATTCCAACAGTTCGGTTTTGTCACACTACTTTTAAAGAAAATAATATGTATAGTAAATTTACAAGGTTAAACCTACAGCCACAATGCGATCGCATATATATTACGTGAATGAAGAAAAATCTATAGAGAATGGGGAGGTGGAAAAATTAACTAAACAATTATTTAACACTTACAAGTCACACTGAATATGACTTGGAGGTAAGTTGATGACATGGATAAACTTTACATTTTTAAATCATTTTACATAAGCACTACTTGATTCTCACTTCACAAACACAAACCCTTATGGACTGAACATATTTTTCGGCCCCAAATATTTGATTTTGATATGCAATCAATGTTCTAATGTTTTTAATTTTTTACCACTTTGCGTTAACTTTAAAATAAAATGAAATATTTATTACACTTCACATAATTTAGTTTTGTTTAAACACTGCAATTATCTTTATAAATATGTACTAATTTATTATTTATTTTGTAATAAATGTAACGAAGTTACATCCAAGTTGTCGAAAATACAAGCGTTTATATACGTGGTTTTATTTAGGAGTCGTGCAAGCTGCAACCATATTATATACTTTTGTTTTATCATATTATAATAGATTTTAATCATATTGTGGTAGTTTTTAACAATTTTATGTTAACATGAGTGAAAAATACTGTTAGTGAAGAGAGATTCTCTTCTAACAATACATTCACATTTATTTAACAAAAAATATTCAGAAATAATTATAATATGAAGGATTTGATCATTTTATGGTAAAAAATATTACATATTTTAGTTGTAAAGGACCAAATTATGGTTAAAACTCGCTCAATTTTTATATTACATATGGTTAACAAATTGGTTTAGCTCCTCACCCACATTTAGATATAAATGTAATTTAAGACCATATAAGTACACAATATGTTATAAATTTTATTAGGACATGATTACCGAATTTAAAAAACTTGGATATACGAAAAGATTCGACCTTCTATAATCTACATAAGTGCATAAATAAATGTTTCGATTAATTTTTATTTCTAGGTTTTAGGTCTGAAATTGAGAAATCAATAATCAAATGTGGTCAAAATGTCTATCAGTAAAATATATTTTTTCTGCTATACACACAAAACAAGCAATTTGCTACCCGGTGGCTGATTATTGAAACAATTTTAACAACTAAGTTTTGAATTTAAATTTTTTTTTTTCGACAGCACAGTAAAATAACGCAAAACCTCTGCAACTTACTTAGATACTATGCTACAAAATATAAATAAATTAAATTTTAATTTTACTTCGGATGTATTCGAAATGTTAAGGTCTAGACTAGTTGCCTAGATTTACAGTTTAGCAAATTTAACAAAAAATTTAAAAATACTATCTTAGAAGGATAATCTGCTGGGTATTTAGTACAATTTTTTTACTATGTTGATTGTTGTTTAATTTATCTAAAGCGATTTGTCGAGGAAAATTGAGTGCGTCACTCTGAGTTTTATGAACTACAACACATATATTTTATTTCGCGCTTACGATCAATTTTAATGGCCCAAGGAGATGACTGGATTTTCATAACATGCATATTTACTTCAAAACTTGGAGCCAATTATTACTTATGTTACAAGACCTAAATTTAAGTTCAATAACTTGTATAAAAATAAATCAAATAATTATATTATGGAATTACCTTTTTTTGCTAGCAAATGTTATTGTAAATCGGAGCGACTAATTACATTATTGCTTTTGATTTACTAATAAAATAATGTTCTTTTTGCTAATTATTATAATGATTAAAATTAAAGTAAAATTTACGTATTTATGGTTGTATAAACATAATCGAAATGCTCATTTGCTAAAATATTATATTCATAATTAGAATTAATGATAATATCATTAAAACTTATGGTTTATTTCAGTAATATTATGGTTTTCTCAAAACACCATATATGTTAAATTTTAAATCAATTATATTGTGATATTTTTAATAATATTATTATTTTTTTTTGTACAATAGATAAATATTAAATGTTTGGTAACAATGTCTCAAACATATTTATAATTTATTTAATTATATTTGTGATATTTCCAATCACATGAAACCATATTTTTTCTCTCCGTGTGTCTATAAATATTCTACAAACGCTACATATTGTCGATATTGTCTACACCAAAATGAATTGTCTACGCGCCATTTTCGACATCAACACGTCGACAATTTCATAACCTTTTCATAATCTATAAACTAATATGCCAGTATAATTCAAATTTTTTTGGTCTGTAAGGAAAAGTAGAAGTTTTTGAGTATACATATTCACATATTGTTAAGATTGCTGCTATCCCTAATTTAAATTTATATAGTGGAGATTTAAATTATCGATTTTTATTTTAATGAGCGACATGTGAAAATAATTTCCTAAGAACCCAAAAATATTGTCACCGTATAATAATTAGATCAATTGAAATTCATGGAGTATAAATCACAACATTTAGAAAGGTCTGTACAAAAAAATATTGTAGTATATACGGCGCAGCCATGCATATGTAAAACTAAAAATATATTCTCAAACCATTAATATTCATGTCACCTGAAATTAATTTAAAATTTTAATATATTTACAGACAAAGGTATTTTAAATATTTCCCAAACATCCTTTTTGTACAAAACTAGAAAAAAGGAAACAATTGTAAAATAGTGACCGATTCATGTTTATAAATTGACCCTGAAAATAAATCAAAAATCGTATGTATGCGTATATACCTACATTTCTTAAGTCCGGGTTCCTTTCAAAAAATTTTATGAATGTGTGTAATGCATTTCTAGATTGCAAAATTTTAGAGGCGGTAGATACTGCCCAATATGTTTTGTTTCGTAATCTTAATCAGTGTACGTATATAGTGGCAATCAAACATTATCTCCGCACACATCGGTATTTCGTTTTAAATAATAAAACATAAATGAAGTTTATAATTAGCAAAGTTCACCTTTGAACTTGACTTCACATATTCAAGTCAATACAAATCAATTATAATTGTAATTAATAATCTCATCAATTTACTTATGTTAGCTATATATTCGAATATATGACGTAATTCCCATCAAGTAAAAAATTCTAAAAATAAGATAAAGAAATTTTCATTATGATTAATGATTAAATATTGAATCGACCAAAAAATAATAATAATAATGTTAGTAATCACATCATACTATATATTGATACTTGGCTTTATATTTAATCTTAAAATCGATATTGAAAAAATAAAAAGACGGAATATGGAAAATATTCCGTTAGACTATTACGTATTATAAAGTACAGCACAATATTATCAAAGCAGGAAGAAGAATTTCGCACCCCTCGTCGGAATTATGCAAAAAATATATTTATTTTAATTTTTATAACAATTATCGATTTGACCTTTTTTTGTTAAGTTAGTTTACATATTTACTACACGAATAGTTTTTGTTGTGTGCACTCCGTGAGACGTTTGATATTTTGATTCCCCATATATGAATAACATGCTTTCCGATTAATGTGAATATAAGGAAACTAAATTCAATTTTCTTACAATTTTTTGTAAATTCTAAATCTAAATAATACATTCTTATTCTACCTATATACGAAATTGAATAAATAATAATTTTCATTGTCTAGCCTTCCTTGCATGCATGATTTATAAAAATTTTCTCCCTTTAAAAGTAATGGACATTATTTTACGTCCGAGTTCCGTATAGGGGATTTACATCGATATTGGACAAATTATGTCAAGATAATTAAAAAGTTTGGACTCATATGATTGAAGATGAGATTGACCTCCGACAATCCTGTGAGCTAATTCACTCCCCGGTGCTTTTAAAATAGTTAAACTATGTTGCGTGTGAGTTGGCAAAAATCACCAATGAAACCTTTACATTGCTCGCATTCCTCGAGACAAAATCAAGACAGGGCAACGTAGAGCTAACTGTATCAGAATAATACCTGTGTAATAATACAGATGTGCTTTGTTCATGTTGAGTGCTGTATCTGTCCGTAGAAAATTTATTCGCGAAATAAATACCACTTTTGGGCATTTACAAACGGATATTATATACAAAACGTTTTGCTACATTGTTTTTGTGATAACGTAAATAATATTAAAATTTGTGCATTTTACAAAAAGAAGTAAGACCTTTTTCTGACATAGCACTTATTTCTGACACTTTTGGTTATTATATCATTTTTGCGTAAAATTGAGCCATGAAAATCAAATAAAATGTTTCCTGGGTTTTAGATACACTCATTCCATATAGACATTGATCGTGCAATACTATTTGAAGGCCAGTTTTTGCTTAATTTTAATAAATTTGTTATTTTTCGATTAAGTTTAGGTGTTATTAATACGTTCTAGATTTATACTAGTAACCCATTTCTGTCGCCTGTGTCAGAAACAGGGAACGGCGTTATTTTAATGTAACCTATTTCTGGCACGGCCTTGGCTAGGGGTAATCCGACTAGTCCGAAAGCTTTCCATGTTTTATTTTGAATTCTAGAGTATCAAAGACAAATGAAGTACACCAAGGAAGATGTGATAAGAGCACTCGAAGCGATAAAAGATGGGATGTTTGTGAACAGCCCAAGCAATCAATTTGGTATTCCAAGAGCTACGCTCATTGCTAAGAAGGCTGGAAAATATTCGTTAGACAAAAAAGTGGCCCAGGAATCACTCTTACGAAACAGGAGGAAGACAGAATCGAGCGTTGGATTTTTGAAATTGCCGAGCGTAGTTTTCCCACTACAAAATCACAATTGCTAGCTAGCGTTCAGCTGTACTTAATAAATCGGCAAAAATTACCCAGTTTAAAAATAATAAACCCAGCAAGAAATGGTATTGTGCTTTTTTAAAAAGACATCCGGAAAAAGTGCGCCAAAAACGCCATTGGCACAGAGAAGTTTCTTCTTTCCTATCAGCAAATAGTTATGAGAGTGTTTTGCGTGATCCCTCTAGGACCTTCAACATGGATGAAACTGCTTTCTATATGTCTCCAAAATCTGAGGTCATCATCTTTAGAAAAGGTGCCAAGGTAACCCATTCTATGGCGGGCAATGACGAAAAGGAGTGCATAACAACCCTTGTGGTTAGTAACGCTGCAGGAATGGTACCATACCCAATGACAATTTACACGCAAACACGTATTCCATATCCGGTGGTTCGTAGTACTCCGAAAGGTTGGAGACTTGGACGTTCCGATAACGACTGGATGACTGGCGAGTCATTTTTTGAGTATATTACCAATGTATTCAACAAGTGGCTCGGTGAAAATTGAGCGACCAGTATGCTACTCACCTTTTAAAGCCAATGGATGTAGCCGTTTTTCGTCTATTGAAAGCCGTTTGGAGAGCACAGGTATATTTTATTGTATATCAACTTATACGAATAATATACCTAATTACTTAGTTGTCTTATTTACCGGTTCAGGAGTGGAGAACACCACAAAAAACATCCAAGTAAAAAAATCGGATTTCGCACCGATATTGGAAAATGTTATTGGCATGAGTAACATAGCGGATTTAAAGTCTATGGGCTATATCCGTTTGATGCAGACAATATACCATATCACAAACTACACGGAAAAAAATAATCCTGTTACCACAAAGAAAATGATTTCTTTATAGTCCAACATTCTCTTTTTCTTAATTTAAAAATTTAGTGTCTTATTTCGTCCCATTTTTTCTTGGTGGTAATTTTTTTTTTACTTAAAGAATGAAACATGGCTTGACGCAAGAAGAATTTTAATTATTGATTTGAATTAATTTTTCTTGAATTAAACGTTTCTATGAATTCTTTAGTGCAGTAGAATAAAATTTAAATAAAGAAGATTATCATGAAATGAGTAGAAATTTTCTAAAATTAAGAAAATTAGCGCTTTCTTAAACTGTGATAATAAATTTTCTTAAATAAACACATTTCAAAAATAAAATAATTTCTTGTTAGACACAAATATAATTTCTTTATCCAAGAGGATCTTTAAAAAAATAATAAATAAATAAGTAAATAATAAAATAAATTTACTTTTAGAATATTATCTTGAAAGAAGAAATATTCAAGGAATATTCGTAGTGAGTGTTTCTTTAATCAAAATGATATAAACAACCAAATAAATTTTAAGTTTTTTATATTTATAATTTTTGCATGAAATTTCACGTCAAACTGAAAACTTCTTAGAATTTTAGCTAAAGTTACGTTGTTAACGATATGGATCCTATAATGCATGCATTTAGTAGCCAGTCCCATAGCTCTGACACGATCGTTATTACTGATCTGCGGTGAAAACTGTTTTGGTCGATAGATATTGTTGTTTCTACAATCCAACCGATTTTATCATTAAAGTCGCCTACGATGATTTTTTTTGGCGTCATCTAATTTATCTTCAGTAGGTGCATGAACCCTGAGGATCATAATACGTATTAAATTGTTTGATGCACAATCTTAGTGTTCATAATTGCACTTTGATTGAACGGAAAACGATGACATGTTTTCCAACGTTATGCTGAAGAAATCCAAACCAAACTCTTTCAAGCCTGAGATATAGCACAATATGGCAAGATTAAGATTTTTTTATCATGGTGTGTGTGTTGTGATGTCAAGAAATCAGTTGTGGATTGGTAGTCACGAAGCGAATTTTCTATTTAAAATATTTGGTTGTTATCTAATCATAATTTTAGTTTAGATGTTGGTTGGTGATTAGAGGATCAATTTTACCACAATTACGTTTCAGAATTGGTTGTAAAATCGTATTTTTCCATCATACTTGCAGAGAATTGCATTTATTTAACTTAAATTCGCATAACATTGATTTTGGTGATTCATTAGTGATAAAAATTAACCAATAATAAGTTTTCTTTTTATTATCGTATATAATAAGTGTTGTTGATCATTAATAATAAAAATTTTGGATTCAAAAGTGTTAAATTCTTGTTTTATGAAAAATATTTATAAGCACTAATTTGCAATTGTGTATAGTAATTTCGATACAAAATAGAGTTTTAAATTCACATTTTTCTTTTGTTTTACTTTGGATTTTGCGATTAAGTATTCGTGATCAAGTGTTCGTGATGAGTACATATATTCTTGTGTTAACGCTTTGTATTTTAAGTTTAATTTTCTTATTAGAACAATGGCTGAACAAACTATATTAGATGGGTCATCGCTTGTCTATTCTTACGGTATTAAATTATCTATACATATAAAAATTATTTATCCGCATCTCGTACACTGAAAAAACAAATTTTTTTAAAAGATATTTTTATTACCAAATTAAGAGTTGCTTTACAAAAAAGTTTCACCGGGCGCAATTTGTTAACAAAACTAAAAATTTAATTTGTGTTACTAAGTGAAACTTGCTTTTACTGAAATTTGTTTTTGAGTGTAGTAAACGTAACTTAACATACCTATACATTTACTATTCATTTTGATACTGAGGCTGCGTGTCAAACTTGAGGTAAAAGTCAATTTTAGACAAATTTTTCGGTAAATTCAATTATTTTTCAAAAACTCTAAAAATTGTTACTACAAGACAGCCACTTTTTACCGTAGTAAACGATTTACCTTAAGTTTGGCACACAGCCTGAGTTCGAAAAATCATAGCGGCCATTAAAAAAAATCTAAAATGTTTTTAATGTATTTTTTCAAGATATCGCTGTTTTAGAGTTTATTGGGACGGAAGAAATGTCACACACCGCTGCAATTGTGACGAGCGAGTTAAAGTCAAAAATGGTTGAGTGGGATTTTTCGCTAGCAGGAGAAAAATTAGATAGTATTTAGTTTTGATATATATTATGCTAACTCAGTAATCATTTAATTTTTTTTTAAGACTGTGGTTTCCACAAAATTTCAGACCTTCAAGCGATAAGCTTTTTAGGCCTTGATCAGATGTTTCCAGATTTATGTCAATTAAGGACAAAATCTCAATTAAGGTTTAAAATTGAACAATGGCGTATAGAAAATGTAAAATTTAACCTTAAGCTGCGTTTTCCTGAAAAGCAATTGAGATGAGTTCGTTATAGCTTTTTTCAAGTTGATTCAATTTAAAATAACCGTTTACTTTTTTTAAGTCGAATAAGTTAGATCAAATAGTCTTCAATATGTAATATCGTAGTTTTGAGTTCTGAACAACGCTTTTATTATACAGAACTGTTAAGAGCTATACAAAATTATAAGAAAACTAAAGAACGATGATAGATTTTTTTTGTTATGCTTAGAAGACTTTGGTCTAACTTATTCGTCAACCAACTTAGCGTTGGCTCAACTTGAAAAAAACTATCGCCAACTCGACCCGATTATTTTTCACAAAAACGCAGCTGTAATATATACACAACTTAATGCTTAGTTGCATAATTATTTTTAGGGGCATTCAACGACTAATCTATATCCATCACCCAATTGTTCGACCGTGTCAGGAACTTCAAACTTATCGTATTGGATCAAAAACCAATCATTCTCGGTATCTTCCACAGAAACAGGAAAACTTTCATCATCAGATTTTGTTGGAAATATTACCCAAATTAAGTGAAAATCTTACTTATTATTATATAAACATATTTATTTTCCAGAATCTGCAAGAATTTCTCAAAACCAAAAGAGGTTCCAGAATTTTACAAATATTTAGCAACAGTGCCCCGCCACATCTGGATGAAGACGCAAGAGACCTATTGGTTACTTCGATCGTCGACTGTATAGTAGACAGCCCTGTAACGGCGGCAATATTAGAAAAAATTTCTAAAGATATTGCGACATTTTTCCTGGAGAAAATAAAGTAATATTTATTACACCGATATAATGTAATGTAAATGAATAAAAACAAAAGTTTGTCATTTTTTCAGGAGTTGTATTATAGAGGTGGACCGAAGCCGTCTGGAATATTGCACCACAAACACAAAAATCTAAGTTTTAAATATCGAAAGGTGGGATACTTGGAAAAAAAAGATAGACGTCCTCATCAAATAAAAGTTTGTACTGCAACTGCAACAAATACAGGTAAAACTAACTTATGTATTCTACATAGATATTATAAATCAATAATATTTTTTCTTTTTTTGTTCATTTCAGGAGTAAGTCAGGAATTCGAAGGATCTAAGAAATGGTTGTACCATTTCTCTAGCCCATGGGACGATGTCGAGAGGCACTGGATAGCCACACACGACGGCCGACAAAGTAATCTACAAGCAGAAAAGAACATTAACATTATAAACTTTTTTGATGAATGGCCAATTTTAAAGCATGCAGATGGCTTGCGATTGGTAAAAACAACAATTCGAAGTTTTGTTTCGCAAGAGTAACATTTTTTCTTATTTGTTTCAGATTGATCTGGAAATTAATTGTTTTTACCCTTGTTGTGTATGCCCTTTTCTCTGTTAGAGATTGAAAATATTAGTATTTCCATGATAAAATATAAAGTAACTGTTTTAAAAAAATCGTATTACCTTTATTTTAAAGAAAAAATCAACTATCAAGAATAATAGACATTGTAAAAACAAATAGAAAGATTTTCTTGATAGTTCAAAATGTACATATAATCAAGTACGATAGTCATTTTCGGGCTTATTTTGTCGGTGATGAACAAAACAAACATGAAAGTTTTTGGTGCACTGAGAATTACGTTACACATTTAAAACCTTTTGTTCTACATTCCCTTCCAAACGGAATTAAAATATTTAAACCAAATATATCGTATGAATGAAAATTTTAAATAATAGCTTTAATTTTATTTATAATAATTATAAATGATTTCATATGTACATGTATATTATTGTATATTATTTCGTTTTATAAGTATCAATTTTTGTATTAATCTGTAATTTATAGTTATAAGATTTATTTTATAAAAAATTTGCATTTTATAAAGAAATAAAATCGAAAATTAATTTGAAATGTTTTTTTAATTTATCCAATAAGAATGCACAAAAATATTTCTGGTAACAAGAAATATGAATAAGCGGACAAGAAGAATATTATTCATTCAAGAATAAATCAGGAAATGATTTCTTATAACAAGAAATAAGCTAAAGTGGGCAAGAAGAATGTTTTCTTTGATCAAGAATAAGTTTATTCTCTAGAAGAAATGAGTACGATTATATATAATCAAAAATTCTTTCTATAAGAAAAATTAATTACATATTTTCAAGAAAATATATACTTACATCCAGATAATCTATAATTCTCTTTCTCTAAACAAGAAACTAATGATAATATTTGTAGAGATTTATAGATCAAAACAAGAATATTTAGTTTTAAAATAAAATAGTTAAGCAACCATTTTAAGAATCATTTCTTTAAACTGTATAATAATTCTTAACTGAAGAACTAATTATTAGTAAAAACAAAGACAATATTCTGAATAGAAACCACATTTTCTTCATTTTGTACATTAAATTTCTTCTAACAAACGTTTAAAGTTTGTTTCAACGTATAAATTAAACCTTAAATCAAGAATTTTAAAGTTTATGTTGAGAAATAAAATTCTTAGCTGAAAATGAAGAGCTCATTTTTCTTATATCATTGACTATTTTCTTCGAGTTAGAGAGTTTTTTTTCCGTGTATTAGTCTTAACGCAAACGGAACCGACTGTAATTATTGATGTAGAAGGAGTACGCAATTATGATCCGTCGCCCGCAACCTCTACCACACTCAATAATATTTCCGACATCAATTGCTGACAAGTCAGCAATTACAGAATGCTGCAAAATATTGAAAAGCTGATTGATTCAAATATAATGGCGCAATTTCTAATATCAGGGGACACTTAGTATAGATCAATTGAAAATAAGGGTTTATTTGATATTTGGAAAAAAATGTTCAATTCATGTAACAGAAATGACTTACAAAATGATAGTCATATGGATATAACTGACGTCAATATGAAACTGCAAACTATTGGTATAAACGAAATCGATGTTGATGATTGCCGACACTTTTACTTGGTTGATCGCTCTATAGTGAACGATTTGTTTCAAAAAGGGTCACCATTTTTTCTGGAAGACCAGGAAAACGTCCCAATGCTCACTTCTGAAAGTATTATTCCTACAATATAGAGGAGGCTTGCAGATCGCTCAATTTGGATGTAGATCTTCTTTCATCCGAATCATCGGGGGCATTTTTATCAAATAACGAAGGTCATTCCGGGATCATGGGAAAAGTTTCCCCTCAAAAGGTAATAGTGACCGTCATGGCTGATGCACCAACCCCGTTTAAATCATCTTTTTTTTGGCCAAATGTATATAAGGGCAAGTTGCCTATCAAACGTCCACGAATTAAAGTTCCAAGCGAGGCGACTTTAGATGAATGGTTGGTATACTACAAGAAAAAACAGGGAAGTCTGTTAAAAAAAGCAAACATCGATAAAAAATAAAGGCCAACTTAAACGGAAAAAAAATCTTAAAAATGGTGAAAAAAAGTTTGAAGGAACCTAACGTTCCAGAAATTCCAGAAAGTAAAGCTGGTAGTTATGTCATATTTATGTATGAGCAGGAATATTTCTAGTTCTATGAGCTTCAGTGGTCCGTTTCGATTCGAATGGCCAGAAACCGAGGATCGTCTGTGGTACAAAACCGAGGACATAGTGGAAATAATCCCGGAACCAATTCAGGAGAACAATAGCGGTTTCAAATATCTATTAAGGTGTCAGAAATGTATACAATATTTGTTTTATTATCGAATATATATCATTAGTAATAAATTATCATGTGATAAGATTGTACTATTTAAATAAATAAAAAAAAAAAAAATTCTTGGCCAGAATATATATTTTTTTAAGAGTTCTACAGTTTTTGAAATTCCCATGTTCCCAGGCTCCTGGCAGGTTTTCCCGACAGAGCTGGAATGGCACGAACAAGTACGACCAGCTTCCAATGAGGCAATTACTCTTTCTCATAATGTCTTCACCAGTGGCCCTATTCTGTCTTTCCCTGGGAATAGGGAATTGGGAAAAATATTTTCATAACATTTTTGTCTAAATAGTATTTTTCTGGCCTACTGAAGGAATAATTTTAGTGCAAAAATTTTTAAAAACAAAGTGAATTGGGAAACTTTTGTTCCACAAAATTTTTATTGGGAAAAATATTTTCCCATTTCACTTTGTTTCAAAAATATTAATACCAAACATGTTCCCTCAGTAATCCAGAAAAATACAATTTAGACAAAAATGCTATGAAAATATTTTTCCCAATTCCCTATTCCCAGGGAAAGACAGAATAGGGCCACAGGTCACTGGATTGAATAGAACTTTACCATTCTCCATCTTAAAATTGGATATCGCGTCCGTCGTGACTTCAATCTGCTTTATTCTTTCCAAGTATTCCTCAAAATTATCAGAATAAATTGGGATCCCTCGATGTAAGGACGAAATTGTTTTGTATCCAGAGCACAGCCGCATAGCATTCTAATCCCGAAAAGGAATATTTGCGCTGATCGCCATTCAATTTGTTTGAGTCAGACGAGGTGTCCACCTGAAAAAAGAAGGGAAGTCAAATGCACCTTTAGTTTTGGCAGTCCAAATTATGGATTTTTGATTAGAGAATGTCGGTCATGGAGTATAGCTACTAAAGAATAGTTTTGTAGAAATCGCCTATACAATCCGCTCATACCTATTTTTTTTTATTGTTGTTTGATATTCGATGGTCTTGGGAAGCTTATTATTGCCCGAACTTTCTCCGGATCTACGTTCTCTAATACATCCTACACCGACAATATGCACAAAATATTTGATTTTTGACGTTATTGATGAGGTTAGCCCTGCGCAACCAACAAGCCATACGAGTCGCAGGCAAATGGATTCTGGCAAAATGCATCCTTAAGATCCAAACATATCCTTAGGATATGTATTCGGTGTGGTCCAGACAGCTCAGAATACCTTCCATTAGCAATAACGGGTAGGCATCCATATAATAGTTACTTCATTGATCTATCTGGCAACCAGGCACAATCTTACCCTCCTACCGAGGACGAAGACAATTCCATTCTTCCATTACACCTAGCTCAATCATTCGATCGAGCTTAGCGAATATGAATTTTTGGATTGCAGGTAACGTGGCATAATGTCGCTTCTTCACTGCCTTCGTGCCTTGTGCATCGATGGTATGACATACCGAAGTTGTACGATCGATTATAATAATTATTCGGTCTACAAATAAGTTTTAGGACATTTTTTGGAAAATTCAAAATTTATTTTTATATACAAAGTAAATAACATTTTTATTCATCAAAATAATCTCCATCATTCTGAATGACCTTTAGCTATCTTACAGGCAATTCACGGATGCCTGCCGCAAAGAAAGTCTCATCTAATGAGGAGAGAAAGTTATCGACCCTTTTTTGCACTTCTTCAAATTTTTTAAATCGTACCTCAGACAATTCATTTTGCATCTTCCTATAAATTAGTGAAAATCAGTTGGAGCTATGTCTGGTGAATACGCCGGGTGTAATACATTTTCCCATCCAAGTGCCATTAACGTATCCTTCACTGATTTACCTACATGTGGCCTAGCGTTGTCATGGAGGAGTTTTACTGGAGGTTTTCCTTTGCATGTATATGGACGCTTTTCTTTAATTTTTTTATTCACTTTTATAAGTTGTTGTTGATACTGAGAGTTTGTTGCTGAGTTACTCCAAGTTGTTCTAAGAGTTGGTTTTCCATCTGGCAAGAGTCTTTATCCAGCAACACTTGCAGTTCCTCGTCGTTTACTTTTAAGGAGCTCCAGAACGGTTCACGGTCACTAACATCAAAATCACTTTCTCTAAAACGCTTATACTAATATTCACATGAACTTTTAGATACAATATTCTCCCTAAGAACAGAACAAATCGATTCGCATGCTTTACGAATACTTTATCCTTGATGAAATTCATAACGATTGGAATGTTTAATAAACAGTTTATCGTTCTCCATGTTTTGTTTAGATAATTTAAAGATTAAGTTTAAGTTATGTTTACATTTTAATACTACATACCGAGCCTTACATTTTCATATGTGGGTAGTCACTTTTTTTTTATTTCTGTTTTCTATATAACAAAAAATAAAAGTGTCCTAAAACTTATTTGTAGATTTGATAATGTTCTCGTTGTGGTGGACTCCAAATATGGGTTGCAAGTAACCCTCATTAGGATCGTCCAGTTGGGATTCCGATACGGTCGCACCTCACACCTGTTACATTATAACACCCAATCTGTATCATAAACTTCGGCTCAACTATACAATATACTAATTAGAAAAAAATTAAACCACAAGTCTTTCCACATACACATCAATAAACCAAAATATTGACGCATAAACTAACAGCATAAATCAAAGGGGACAATAAATATTTAGTAAAGTGACAGAATTTATTTTTTCTTCGCGAACTGAATTCTTAATTATTCATATTCCTTGTGATTTCTCCATTAAAAAACAAGAAAACAACAGAAGTACCCATAAAAAAAATAATGAAAATTGAAAATGTAATTTCCATAATTTTCATTTGTTCATTTTTTTATTTATTTATTTTTAATTAAAAAAAAATTGTCTGTATACCAAACGTAACAAACCAAAAATGAAATTTTATTAATTACAAAAACATTTTTGTTTTAATTTTTTTTTGTGTCTTCTAAATACTTTATCGCCATAATGCAGTCACACGCGTATTTTTCCAACCCCATACCCCCGCAACAATTTTTATTTATTTTTATTTTGGTTTCATGCTCATTTCACCAAAAAACAATAACATCCTCACACTCAACATATTTGTATGTACTTCATCGTGCTCGTACAAATATTTCATAAAATTGGTTTGTTATTTTTAAATGTTGGGTATTGTTCTTCGAAAATATAAACAATATACAACGAAGGAAAACTGTTTCACTGAAATAGAACCAAACAAAAAAAATGTATTAAAGATGCTGCGGAGTCAAATTGACTTATTCCGTTGTCTTTTGCGGTTCGTTGAATACCGTACGTACCATCTCCCGTACATACATTGTTTTTACTTGTGCTAATTTAATAATTTTTTTTTTGGTTTGGTTTTTGTACAGCATTTTGTTGGTACTAAGATAAAGAAATTAAAAAAACAAAAACGAAAATATGATTACTATGTATACGCGTAGAAAGATGTTTTGGAAATGATGATTAAGAAAAAAAAAATATCTTATACATTTTTTATAGATATACGAGTAATAATATAAAAGAAAGACAAATTAAAATGTAAATTTTTTTTAATTTATTGTCACCGGGAATATAATTGATGATAAGAAAATATTATAAATCTTCTTTTTTTCTGAACAGAGGACAGATAAGATGTTCAAATATAATTTGGAAAATTTTATTACGTATAGGGCATGAAAGTTACTTTATTGATTTATTTTGCGCAATGGTATAGGTAGCATCTGGGGCACATTGCGGGGTACACTTTTAACAATTTTAATTTTCTTAAAATTTTCTTTCGTGTTCATAAAATCGTGTAAAACTTCGGTCTATCCAAAAACTAACCTATTCCACATCGAATACGTATATTTTCAAAATTTTAGTAAAACAAAACCAAAAGTTATAGTAGAAAATCAAATAGTACCCCTTAAATAGGTGGCTTAGGTACATAATAGAGCCCTGCATCGAATAGTAATATCCGCGAGTATCCGCAATTATCCGCAATCCGCGGATAAAAGCGGATCCGCATTAATTTCTGGCGGATGAGTGCGGATGCGGATTTAGAAATCATATCCACACGATGCGGATTATCCGCACGGTTACGGATAAACCTATTGTATACACATCCTCACACATAACAATTTCAATTTGTTTTTCCTTTTACCTTGAAAAATGACAAACATTTTCTATTTCGGTTAATAATATTTCAGTTAATAACAACCATCAAAATTGTATATTTTGTAATTTATTTATCTGGCATCCTATTTAGGATTTGGCCGCCTCAAATGAAGTTACAATATCATGTTGATCTCAGATTAATGATTGATAAGTTCATTAAATCCTAGCCAGACCCCAAGTCCATTGGAAGGGGCAGACTGCCGCTGGATGGTACATAATTGCACACTGGCATATCGTGGGGCGGGATGATATCGTTTTCTCCTTCCATTTTACCAATTGCTTAAGTGCTGTTTCCATGCGGCTACCCTTATTTGTACTAAGGCAAAGAATGGTTTGTTGACGTGTATGGTGAAGTGGTTATCACATTTTGTCTATTTAATACGCGCCGTCCCCCCAAAAGTGTATAGACTTCTCATCAAAATTAAACAATCAGTTCCTAAATTACTGGTGGTCGTACCAAATGGTCCAAATCATGCCAATGGTCCAAAAGAATACAACTTAAACTCTTGTGTATCCCGGATGGGTGCGGATGCGGATTTTAAAATTTTTCGCGAGTGCGGATGCGCATAAATTTGTATTTTTATCGGCGGATGCGAAAAAACGTATCCGCGCAGGGCTCTAGTACATAAGTACTTACATATACAAAGTGAAGAAAATTTAGTCAGAAATGTGGTTTTAACTATCAAAAATTTAGAAGGAAGAAGGAATTTGTTGCATTACCTCCAATCCAATAAAAGCTCTTTGACAACTTTATAAAGGTTGTGCTCTAGGGCTAAAACCATTCCAAATTAAGTGAAAATTTTTGTTTTTTTACGAGAAAAATGTAAAGCAAGTGTGACCCGTTTGGTGGTGGTAATAGAAAACTGCTTTAAACAAGCATTATACTACACTTTAAGACACTAGTAGAAACAAAGCATTTTAAGTCCAAGATCCAAGAGCTATTTTTGAATCTAAATCCTAATTTGATGGTTTTTCGTATGAGAATAAAAGTCTCGAGCAAAACGGAAATGGGTCGGAAACCCATTTTTTGTAAATCCTTATTTTGTCGAGAATTATTTGATTGTGTAACTTTGTACTTTCTGATTTATATAACCTGATAAACCTGTTAGAAAACACTAAATTCAACTCCATTTTCAAAAAATTATTTTTGATCAAACTTTGTATGAGTGATTTCAGGAAATCTTACGTTTTATTTATCAAATCACTTAAACTTATTGTACTGAATATACTATGACTTAGTTCAGAATTGTGCCTAATCCCTATCGGCCAGAATAAGCCGTAGAAACCCCTTTTTCGACCCTAGTTTCAAAAAATGAATAATTTTGTATGGCTGATTCCTGAAAATCCCATCGTTTGTTAAAGAAGTTACTTAAACTTGGTAAACTGAACATACGGACCACATTTCATGATTGTGCCTACTCCCCATCGGCCAGAATCATCCGTAAAAAAACCTTTTGTGAACCCAAATTTCAAATGATAATTTTTCAAAATTTTTATATGAGTGACTTCTGAAAATCAAACCTTTTATTAATGAACAACAAGTTTAAGTGACTTCTTTAATAAACGATGAGATTTTCAGGAATCAGCCATACAAAATGTTTCATCTTTTGAAATTAGGGTCGAGAAATGGTTTTCTACTGCTGGTTCTGGCTCGTAGGGATTAGGCACAATCCTGAACTGAGTCATTATGTTCAGTACAACAAGCTTTAGTGATATTATTCGTATAATGTGGAATTTTGAAAAATCACTCATATAAATTTTATCAAAAATGATCTTGCTAAACTATAGGGTGGAGTAAGGCGGGTTGCTACAGCTGATCCTGGTCTATGAGGAATAGGCACAATCGTGCTCACCACTGAGGAGAATGCTTTCAAAGTAACTAAATCAATGAATCTATTTGTCGTAAACGATATCAACCACAAACGTTTGGACATTATATTTGATACAACCTACGGTAACCTGAAGAAATCTGAGTGCCTTCCAAGAATGAAATACCACTTCAAGAAGGCAAATTACGCCGGTTTGCAAAATTATTTAGACGCTGCAAATTGGAATCTAATTTTAAATGTTGACAATATGAACGAAAATGTTGATAAATTTTATTACATCATTCACGAAGGGTTTGAACTTCATGTGCCTCTTTACTATAAAGCACCGAAAAATGCTATATAAGATAGAGGAAATTGACGGCGAAAAATAAGAGATTGCGCTACTCGTCGCAAGTGGCAGCACTATCAGTAAAGATAATATATTGTTACGATTTTGTCTTGTCACTCAAGGTTCGGATCACTGGATTGTGAATAAATACAACTGCTTCAAATTTGAACTCACACAAATTTATTTACAGAACACAATTTATTATACAACACAAAATTAACAATTAATTATTACAATTATAAGACACTTTTAGCGCTCTCTTGCGAGCAAGCTTATATAAAGACTTAGGCCGTCTGTCTGTTGGCACTATCACAGCAAAAAATATACATAGCAGAGAGCTCAAAATTTGCACACAGATAGATATTACTCTAAAAAGGTCACATTTAAAATTTGGGAACTCTAGGTCAAGTAGTTTTCGAGATATTCAACTTTTTCTAAAAATAGAGGTCACACAGATGCGGCTGTCTACTTTTTTTTAAATTTTCAATTATTATTCTAGGCTACTTATTCAATTATTATTCTTTTCTATAATAAAAAGAGTGTTATTTCAAAACTAGTTTCTGTAATTTTTTTTTTGATTTGCTTAAGATTCATTTTTTGTCTATTGGGCTAATTTGTTGTATTAGCACCTTAGTTGTTTCAGACGTTTTACTCCTCTGTCCGTCCATCTGTTGCATTTTTCCTATTTTATCGAGCACTTGTCGGACAATTTCAATTGTCCGCTTCTACTAGTTTAATTATCACTTTAATAATCGCTTTAATAATCACTTTAAATATATTTCTATTTAACCTTCACTGTATCACGTTTATAATAAGACTCAGCATTCCACGTTAATGTACGCCTTTATATACCCAAATATTTGTTTCTAGAATAATCGTAAATGCGCATCAAGAATAGAGCAAACATGTCAGTATAGAAATGACGCCTAAATGTTGAACCAAATCATAAATGCAATTGAACAATTAATGAAATTAACTTATTCTATTCTAATCTAGGTGTCACCGTAACAATATTTTGTTTTGTAATTACCAGCGGAAATTTTTTATTCAATATGTATCACTATTTTCACTAAATAAAACATCTCAGCGGAATAAAATATTAAAAGTGATCCTTAAAATGGCAAATTGATTGATCTCCGAAGAAAAGGAACTCGGTATATGAAATCTTGAAATTTAACAATATTCCATATTTCCGGCATTACTTCCACTAGTAACCAATACTTACGGTTGCTTTTTTAATACCTTAGGTCATACTGAGACTATATGGAAAATTTGGGGAAAATTCATGGACAAGAATTTTCACTAGCATTTGTTGATTGTCTGCGGCTATATATAAGTTATTTCTAAGTGTAGGCCAATATCCCAAAAACTTCCACTAGTAACCAATACTTTTGGCTGTTTTTCCGATAGTTTAGGTTATACTGTAGGGTAACTTCATGAACTAGAATTTGTTGTTGGCCAATATCTCAGAAACTTTCACTAGTAACCAATTTTTTCGGTTATTTTTCTAATAGCGTAGGTACTACGCTATACTGAGACTATATGGAATATTTGGGAAAATTCGTGGTCTAGAATTTTCACCAGAATTTTCTGATTTTCTGCGCCCATGAAATTATTTTAAGTTTTTGACAGATATCTCAAAAACTTTTACTAGTAATCAATACTTTTGGTTGTTTTTTTAACGGCTTAGGTCATACTAAGACTACATACACTCAGAAAAAAGATTACTACCAAATACTTAGTTAAATTAATTTGGTTGTTTTAACACAAAATTCTGAGCTAGATAAACCAAATCTCTTGTTTAAATTAGAAAGGTGGTATTTTCTTACTTGGTTACTACAAAAAGTGAGTGAAATTTGAGATACCAGGATGTTGGTACGTAGTTTTGTTTAATTTAACCAAAAAAAATTTGTTATGTGAACAATATTCTTGTTATAACTAACCAAATATTTTGGTTTATCTTAATTAGTTATTTTGACCTATAAGTTTTGTCATATAAACTAAGGGTGTTTTCCAAACACCGACTTATTACAGACTTATTAACTTATTTGACGCCATTTTGAATAAGTCGATCAAGTTGTTCCAATTGCTTTCACCGACTTATTTTGACAACTACAAAACAAAACTGTATATTGTACATTGTAAAGACAATTTATTTGGTTTAATCGAAATAAATTAAATAAAATGGATAAAAAGAAACAATTTTTACTACTTAATTATTTAGTAAAAAAAAATATAAAGTGTTGTTTAAAAATAATCAAAGGCGATGAAGATTTAATGTTGTTTTTGGAGAATTGTGAAATACGAAAGGTTTGTATGCGTATATGTAATGTTAATTAACGCAAAATAATCAAATTGTCTATACATATTAATATCAAGAAATGTTTTTAAAATTGTAGGGATTAAAATATTGCCGTATGGAAAGAAATGTAATTTACGATGGAATCATGAATCGAGATGCAATTCTGATAAAAAGCCACCTTCGAATATCTGTAGAAGCTTTTCAAAAACTGGTCCAACTTTACCCTTCAAAGCATCATGGATATGATCCACAAATGGAACTTGGTGTAACGCTGTTCTGGTTAGCCGCAGGAACAACTTATCGCGTGGTTAGTACTGCTTTTAATATTCCAACCACTACGGTATTTAATATCGTTAAAAAAACAGTAAACATGATCCTTAATTTAATGAAGCAAACTATTAAGTTGCCTGATGAAAATCAATTAGAAAGTGAACGCATAAAATTTGCAAATCGCGCAGAATCTTATGTATTTAGAAAGGCAGTGGGTGCTATCGATGGGACTCATGTAAAAATAAAATGCCTAACCAAACGACAAGACGAGTATATAAACAGAAAGTTGGACTACAGCATTCAATTACAAGGTATGCTTTTATTCAATTACAAGGTATGCTTTTATACGTTATATTCCTTTATAGTTTAGTTATTGAATTATAAGGTTCGGATATTCATTTATTTTGCAGCTGTTTGTGACGCTGAACATAAATTTATTCATATTTGTGTTGGTTGGCCAGGATCGGTTCACGATCAACGTGTTCTGAGAAATAGTGATATTTATTTAAATAAAAAATATCCACCATCGGACTACTATTTACTCGGTGACGGAGGATACCAGTTAACTGTGGATCCCATAGCAATAATAACTCCATTTCCCGAAAAAAGCTCAACTCCACAGCAAAAAAAATTTAATCATCTTCACAGTAAAGCTCGAATAGCTATTGAACAGGCTTTTGGGATAATGAAGACTAGATGGAGATGCATTTTTCTACGGTCACTAGAAATTAGCATTGAAAATTCAATTAAAGTCGTTGCTGTTTGCTGCATACTCAACAACATTTGTTTAAATGTTGGTGATCTGATTGCAATAGATAGTAAATTTCAACAAGCAAATAACGTTACATTTGCAAATGAGAATTATCAACCACAAACTAGCGCCGTAGAATTTCGAAACCATCTATGTTCACTAATATAGACAACTACAAGTGGATCTAACGATAAAAAAATTAAACTTACTGGGTCAATTTTTGTATGTTAATTTTTATTTTAATAAAGTATGCCGTGCTAAAATTTCATGTAAAAAAAGACTCAATGAGCTTATTTTTAATGCGCTAGATTCAATAATAGTCCTCAATAAAAACATGCTAATTTCTATATACATTTTTATTAAATTCATTTCATTAAAATATAGTAATTCTTTTATTCAATAATTTAGTCTTTTTTATTTAATCACATTTCAAATATTATATATTGTAAATCCAAATTTCATCAAAAAATTAAGGGAATACCTCTCCATTAATCAGTCTCCGTGTCCGAAGACAACTCTGCTTCTGCGAAGTATTTCCGACACACCGTTCGCATCATTTTACTATTATATTTTGCTTCTACAATATGGTCTAACAGCCACTCTTTCACATTCTTTGTTTTTACTGTTTGTGTTGTTGTGCCCGTTGTAGTTTGGCTGGAACTCGGGATTGGTAAGTAATTCATTTCCAGATGTGATGAATTTTCAGCCTGGGCATCTTGCGGATCATATTCGATTAATTCGAAATCGGCACTATTGTCAGAGAAGAAATCGAAATTCGTGCTTTCTAATACATTCGTAGGCCTAATGATGTGTTTGGTGCCCATTAGGTCATTCATTTTTGTGAAATACGAGTTTGTTGACGTTGGTGCTGTACCGGTTTGTGGATCTTTTAATTTTTTAAATGTATCCACCAAATTTTTAAGTTTTTTAATGCATTCTCGTGCTGTTTGAGATGCCAGTTCTGGTGTTGTCGCTTGTATAGATCTAAAAATGGAACGATTATTTTATTTTCAATAAATAAATTAAATTAATTATGCACAAAACTTACGCCCATAGGACTGGATATACACAATTTTTCTTTTTGAAGTCATCATCCTTGGCACTTCTAGCGGCAATAAGCGCGAAGGTCTCCTCTTCAGTCCCTGTAATTTAAAAAATATTTAATTATGCTATACGTATTATAATAGTGGTTACACACAAAACTAAACATGTTTAGATGGGCCGACCCATCTTCCATGCCGTTATAGGCTGGCATGGAGCTTGCAATGTACAGATGGTTTTAAATCGGTCCTATAGCCGTACGTCCTCGAGTTGGCCGGTAGGCGTAAAGTAAGGACGTAAAAAGCATAACCGCGGAAGAGCAGGGTGAGCCTTGAGCCCCAACATAGATCGCATAGTTACCAATAAAAAAAAATAAAAAAAAAAACATGTTTAAATATTCAATTATTCATTGTAAATAAAATTTTGAAATTGAGGTTATGATTGAAAATTCAATTTTTTTTGTAAAAAAGCTTTATAAATATACTTACAACGATTGTTGTATTGTTTTCGTTTCATATTATTTAATTTAAATAAATAATAAATAATTCGTGTATTTTAAATACTTAATTAACTCAAAATCAAATTATTAAAATGTACCGGCGAAACTACTTTGACAGAACTCAATTGACAATGTTTACATGACAAAATAAGTTTTTTGCTTGAAGAAAGAGATAGCAAATAAGTCACCTCGATAGCAGACTTATTTGAATAAGTCGGTATAAGCAAATAAGTCGGTGTTTGGAAAAGACCCTTAGACTTAAATTCTAGCGAATTAATAAAATTCGCTAAATCATTGTGATTATACTTTGAATGTAAGTTCAAAGTATTTTCATTATTTTTGTAGTTTGATCACTGCATTTTGATGCGACGCTCGAATTTCTTAATGTAAAGAATTCAATGTTTCACTTGATGTAATGTGTTTAACCTTAAACGTTTGCAACATTTACCGCCATTTTTGTTACAATTACTAAGAAAATTTGGTAGAATTAAACTAGTAAAATAATAATAACTAATTATTAGTAAAATAATTTTTTCCCTTGGTTGATTTAACAAAATAGTTAGTCACTGTTACCAATTATTTTCCATTTCTATCCATTAAATTAACCATATGTTTTTGGTTATATTAACTAAGTTATAAATTAAATAAGCAGGATTTGGTTATTTTAAATTAATATTTTATTCAACTAAGATCTTGTTCGTTTTTTAACTAAGAAATTTGGTTGATCGAAAATCACCAAGATTTTGGCAAAATAGACTCAGATTTTTGTTTCTTTTGACCCAAGTTTTTCTCTGAGTGTATTTGGAAAGTTTGGGGAAAATTTATGGACAAGAATTTGCACTAGAATTTTTTGATTTTCTTCGCTTTAAGTTATTTTCAGTTTTAGGCCATTATATCAGTATGGCCGCTGAAAATCAAAAAAATCTAGTGAAAATTCTAGTCCATGAATTTTCATCAAATTTTCCATATAGTCTCAGTATGACCTAAGCTTTTAGAAAAAAAAACCGAAAGTATTGCTAACTTTCAAGGTTTCATATACCGAGTTCCTTTACATCGGAGATTAATCAATTTGCCATTTTAAGGATCACTTTTTATATTTTATTCCGCTGAGATGTTTTATTAAGTGAAAATAGTGATACATATTGAATAAAAAATTTCCGCTGGTAATTACAAAACAAAATACTTAATAAACACATTTTTTTTTTAATCACTTGTTTTTTGTTTCGCAGTTATTTTGAATAATTTTCAAAAAGTTTAAAAAATCACTCGATTGATTTCGACTTGTTAGGTCATCATCAGGAATTAAATGTATTAATTATCTGGATATAACAATAACGAGGATTAATTCTACTTTAGACTTCAAAATTTATCGGAAACCCACGTATAAAGACGCTGTTATCCCTAGTTCTTCAAACCATCCTCATAATATTAAAATGTCAGCTTTCCACTCACTCATAGACAGACTAATAAACATCCCTTTGACAAATTCAAATTACAACACTGAGCTTAACATAATTCTTCAAATAGCAACGAATAACGGATATGCAACTAGGACTATATTAAAGTTATTGAATAAAAAGCTAAAGCGTAAAACTCTAACGGGTATTTATCCACCGGATAGTCCAACGCGGGAAAATTGGCGTCGCTTAGAGTATATAGGAAAAACGAGCCAACGGATTAGCAACATCGTGTCCAATTATACCAATATTAGTTTTGCTTTTTATAATAATAACACAATAAAGAAAATGATTTTTAACAATAAACCTAGAGTTGATCGCCTTTTCAAATCTGGTGTCTATAGGATCAATTGCAATGATTAAAGTTTCTCCTATATTGGTCAGACTGGGCGCAATTTTGGAGTTAGAGCTAAAGAACATTTATCTGGTTACAATCAATCAACTTTCCATAACCATTTAACTTCAGAAAATCATACAGCTAGCTTGAACAATTTAGACATATTACATATACAACCCAAAGGCAGACGTTTAGATACCTTAGAATCTTACGAAATTAGAAAATCAATATTTCTTAACCAAAATATCCTTAACGAACAGAGAGAAATCCGGTTCTCACCAATTACAGATCCCGCCCTTTTCTATTCTCACGTACGCAATAATATACCTTGAATTTTGTTACTCAACCTATGACTCATCGCCTACCTGCACGATCCGTAGATTAATTTTTATTGCTTATTTTCTGTCCCTCCTTCTTTTATTTATATTTTGCTTTTTTCTGCTATATAACAAAATTTTTACTAATACAAATCAGTAGATACTCCTGATGATGACCTAACAAGTCGAAATCGATCGATTGATTTTTTAAACTTTTTGAAAATTATTCAAAATAACTGCGAAACAAAAAACAAGTGATTAATAAAAAATGTGTTTATTAAGTATAAAGGTGAATTTACATATCCGACGATTTTTCTGCGCCGAACATCACGTGACACATTCAACCAATCAGAAAGAACTTCTTCGCCGAAATTTCGGCACAGCGAAGACATGAACAAAATTTATCTTTTCGGCGCGACGACACAGCACATCATATTTAGCTTGTGTTTATGCTTGTATTTATGTTTGTATTTGATTTTATCGGCCTTAAGTTTTATTATTCACATTTTATTTACAATATATTTTTACTTCCAAATTAAAAAAAAATTATGTATCAAAATATTGTTTATGTATGTGTGAAAAAACTGCGCCGAATATGTAAATCATCCATAATAAAGTGTTCGCCGAATTTCCTGCGGCAACCAGCTTCGCCGAAAAATCGTCTGATATGTAAATCCACCTTAAGTGTGTTTCGCCAAGTGCCTACGGCAAATATCGTAAAAAGTACAAAACAAAATATATTCTCTTTACTGATATTACTGCCACTTGCGGCGAGTAGCGCAATCTCTTATTTGGCGCCGTCACATTTCGGCTATCTTATTCAGCATCACCGAAAACTCATCCTCCGTGGTTCGATGATCTATTAACCAATTTAAAAAACTGAAAATGTAAGGCCTATACTAAAATGATGAAATCTATTGCAACAAAAATTAAATTGAAACCTAAAGAGTTTTGGAAATACTTTCGATGCAAACCGGAAATCGATCAGACATTTTGCAGCATTTTTCCAATTAGTCTAAAGCCCTTGTGATAATATGGGATACACTAATCAAATAGTCAACAACAGTACTTCTACTTTTCCACCTGTCATACATGAAGAGAATGTTATATCGGCCTTAAATAAATTCGGAGAGGGATGTAGGCCAGATGATATACCCGCCTTTATATTAAAAAGGTTTCTAGAGTAGCTTCACAAATCCACTCTGCAAACTTTTCAACCAATTAATAACCACAGCCGTGTTTCCTGATAAATGGAAAATTTCAAAAGCAACACCTATCTTTAAATTGGGTAAGACAGACAATGTCTCATGTTACAGAGGAATTTCAACATCTTCGTCAATTCCAAAATTATTTGTGTGCAATGCTTTTAAATACGTCACATCTCTATCTATGTACAAACACGGGTTCATGTCTGGAAGATTGACATCTACCAATCTAGTCGAATTTACCTATAAAGTGTTAAATGAGATAGAAAAACACCATCAAATAGATGTTGCGTATACAGATTTTAGCAAGGCATTTGACTTTACATGTCACCTCTGCCTAATTGGTTCAAATCGTATCTGACAAACAGACTGCGATATTTATTAATCGGAAATAAGAAATCCAACGTTATCAAAATGACCTCAGGCGTCTCTCAATGATCTCTTATTGTGTTCATCGATAGAACAGCCAAGTTAATTAAATACTAAAATGTTCTATGTTTTTCTGATGACGTAAACATTTTTCATACAATTAAACATGAGCATGATATTGATAAACAGCAAGATGACTCAACAGACTTAGTGAGTGGTGTGTCCAAAATGCATTATACCTCAATATTAAGAAATGTAAAATTATGTCGTTTGATCGAAAAAAATATCCAATAACTTCGGCATATAAAATAAATGGCGCGGAAGTTCCCAGAATACGTAAGATTATTGATCTGGAAGTCACATTTGTTGAAAACGTTAGTTTTAAACGTGTGTTTGGCTTTGTCAAGAGGTGGACTGGGAAATTCACGGATATACATACTCGACGCATATTACGCTCATGTAAGATCACAAGTGGTGTATGCTGTAACGGTTTTGAGCCCCTCTACGTTTTGCACATAAACAGAATCGAAAGCATACAAAAAAAATCCTCATATGTATATATGTAGTATATGATAAAAAAAAACTGGCTGCGGAATTATGATTATTATAGAAGGGGTATTTGTTGGTTGCATTTGTATTTGTTTAACGTATATGTTTTACGCCATGTATATTTTTTTTAGTATGTCGGAAAAATTAAAGACGTGGTCTTGCGTCATTTCATGAACGGCTAACGTTTTTTTCACTCCAACTCCCCGTATAAACTGCATCCAATCTCGAATGTTAAGTATGTCGATATTGGTTTTCTTCTTTTTTCTTTCAATCAGTACGTGATCCGAATCACATTCCATACGTATATGACTAGAAACTAGGAATTTGTAGTCAATTGGTTGAATGTTCGAATTGGACGATTGTAGGAATAAATAAAACATTATCGCTACGAATGAATTTTTGTTCTGGCCTGAACAGTTATCACTATAAAGTGTTAAATTCAAAATATTCGGTGGTATACACTTAATGTGAGAAAAGAAGCACGAAGCAATCTCATTTCCTCCACGGCGAGCAACACTTTCATCCCACAAGTAACATACAACAACATTCGAATTTAATTCATGAACCGTCAAGTTGAAAGTCTATAATGGTCTTTTATAAAAGCTGGCATAAGATTTTAACAGAAATGTTGCCAGACATTGCTGAAGATCAAATGCTAAAACTCGTTTTGTGGAATTGAGTTCAGGGTCAGCTTTGTCCATATGGCTTTGCTGTCATGTCATCTTCATCGTAATGTTGTTTGTCTTCTTCTAATAACTCTGCTCTTTCTTCGTCAGATAAAACGGCTAATTTCATTTTAATTGTATCGGTTGCAGGTATCGACTTTAGGAGATTTAAATTTTAAATTTAAACTATTAAAAATATGTCGATATTTTGTAATAGAAACTGGACAAGAAGTCGTTTCACAATACAATATATGCATAATAGAAAGGTTTAAATCACTTGTTAAATATTTAAGGGAAGAGTCTCGTCGATCATAGTGGCTCTTATAGGAATGAAAGCTTTCAATGTACTCTTTTATTTCTTTTTCCTTTTCTTCAGCCAGTTTATGAGAAGGAGCATGACAACCTCGTTTGTCTTTGGTGATAATGATTGTCGATGAATCTTACTTTTTGTTTTAAGTTGTATTTAAAACTTGTTCATTTTCACAAAACGCGTAAGAAAAACCTTTTTGACAAACTGGTGTCCGTTGTCCGTGCAGTTCAAGAAAATATTTGTAAGAATGGCTTCGAATACTTGGAGCTACAGCACTTTTACACTTAAGTTCAGTTGTTTTTGGATGAACTTCAATTAATTCAGACAAATACGCTTGCCTTAGGTTATATTTTCCAAGACCCCGAAACTGTTCAAATATTTTCTTTTGGTCATCATTTGATATTTTTATTGAGCAAACTCAAAAAAATAGTTCAGTTTTCTTTTCAAATTTTACATCGTGATTTCGTAAAGTTTTCATTGTTAATTTATCAAAGCGTTCGTAAATAAAACAAATTTCATTTCGTAATTCCGGTTTCTGTGCAAATTCACTTTTACAAAGAAATTTAGTATTATTCGCAGGAGAATTTGTAACATACTTTTACAAATTTCTCTGTAAAAATAACGAAATGTACCTGATTAATTTTTTCGCGATACAAATAATCGACGTATTTTTACAAACTTTGCATCGTGAAAACAACTTGCAAATTTAACAAGATTTGCGTTAATTTTACACCGCAGCTTCGTAAGGTGTTGATTGTTGGATTAACGAATTATATTCATAATTAGAACAAATTTTACTAGTTAATTTCAATTTGTTTGCAAAGCCAAATTAACATTGAAATGTATGTATGTGATATTTATTTACAAAGTTCTCATTGGTTTACGCATTTTAAGGTAACGTCTATTTTAATATATGTTTAGATTCCTTCACAAAACAAACAAAAAAAAATCGTACGCCAATAATAAAACCAGTTCGATCGTTCAAATTTAGTATGGTAGCTTGCAAACTTTTAACACAAACGTGCGCGTTACAACATATACTTCAATGATTAAATGTATCTATGGCTGGTAATAATCCTACACGAGAATTCTCACATTGGGGTAGATACTCAATCGGCTGCATGCAAGCAATTTGTCAGCCAAAATCATGGCTAATGAATCAATTTTACCGAGAAAATTTGATTTTCAATTTATGTCTTTCAAATTTTTTTTTTATTTTTTCTTGCGATTGCAGCTTCAAATAATAAACAGCAAACTTTCGTGTTGTTTCACTGTGCAGTTGCACTAATAAACAAAATTTATATCTAACAAAATTCACAAATTTTTACGTTCGATGGACAAAATTACTTAGTACTCGACCAAATAAGGAAACCGCAGGAGTTCCAAAATGGGATTTTTGGCGTGAACCAAAAATATAATAACGACCCAGTTGAACAACATTTCAGCCAAAAGTTCAACTATTCTATGATGTACGATTTCGTGCCATAATTTCTTATAAACCTTAAACCATTGTAACATTTTTTCTTCTATTGATAAACACTCAGATTTATTTCAAAAAAACAATGGAAGTTTCGTATTTGGTATTCTAACCGTCTTATATACTTATCAAAGCGAAAGCTAAAGCACGAATGTTTTCCAACTATACGGGAAAATATTTAAACCGGAAATTTCAAATTGCTGGAAGTTGCATATGTTGAGCGTATTGAAAATAATGTTAAAAGCTATCCAAAATGCTTTTGGAACTATCAGAAATCCTTTCAGGCCAAATCAGAATATTTGGATGAGATCTGTGGTCTTTCTGCCAAGCATTTTAAATCAGTACATGTACAGAACACGATACAGCTTCAATCTGTTGTGCTAATGTTAATTGGTCTTAAGTCTCTGACACTGAAGTCCAGAAGGCAGCTTTAGAAATGCTAGATTTTAGTTAAGGTGCTAGTCCCGATCAGTTAACTAACTAATTATTAAAAATTTTAAGATAGGCACTTGTTATTCCATTGACACTACAATTCAACATATCTGTAAAAAGCGCAGTGTTTCCCTCAAAATGGAAAGAATCTTTTTTGGTTCGTATTCATAAAAGCAGTTACTGGGCTAATGTTGAAAATTATAGGCCTATCAAAACTATTTGATGAAGTTAATGTTCAAAGTCATTTTTATCTTGATTCAAAATCAAATCACATCTACCCAACATGGTTTCTTTCCCAAACTTTCAACGCCAACCAACTAAGCTGAGTTTTCAGAAAAAGCATATAACACTTTGGATAAAAATGGGCAACTGGGCTGTATATACACCGGTTTTTCTAAAGCGTTCGATAAAGTTTCTCATTTTCTTCATAATGTCAAATGCTGCAGCATCAACATTAATACGTTACAACACGTAATTGTAATCATAATCTTCATTCACTTTAGTTAAAATTTTAATAGCACTTAGATTATTTAGCTGGAACTTTTTGTCATTTTGATTTTAAATTGCTCATTAGAACTGAATTTTGGATCCATTAATCCAATGAATTCTGGGAACAGTAACGTTGGACTGTTTTCACCAAGCGGTTGGATTTTAACAATGGCTGCAGTTGCTATTTTAATTATTTTCTAGCTGATATAGGTTACTCGGAGGCGCGGAGGTGGCCGTTTTGTGAACGTGTGAAACGGCATTTCATGTGGCGCTGCTTCGGCCTATTGTCGATTAATTTACATCTAAAGAGGAGTATATACATATGTAAAACAATTTGTTTGAACTGAAACTTTTTTATTATTATTGTCAAAATCACCAAAAATGGGATCAAAATTATCGTTCAGTTAACGAAGGACAATAAAAAAATATATTCAAATTTGCGGCCAATCTATAAATTACTAATCAAAATCGTCTCGCGCTAGGTAATTTTTTTAGAAGAAATTACAACAGAATAATTTTGAAAGAATTAAAATTAGTCCGTGGGAATCTAATCATCAGTTTTTTTTTGATAACTTCCATATTCACTATAAATATATTTAAATATTTTCAAAATGTCTGCGACAACTTTGAACGAATTGAATTACATGGTAATTATTTTTAATCAGGTCCATTATTAATCTACTCTATTTCCCACGAACCATTTTGTATGACACAAACAAATTTATATTAGTTTTCAACGGACATTTTACATACGAATACTAATTTTGCTTGCTTGCAAAAATAATAAAAAAGAACATTTTTGTCGTTTACTGTCAAGAAATGTGTGTGTCCTTAATTTTTTTTTTAGGCGAAAAGAGGATTTTAAGATTTATTTGATCATTTTTTTCATAAACCGTTGTATTGAGAGCAGCACATAAAAAATAAAATTGACTGTTCTAGATTATTTCCTTAAAAAAAACCGATCCCTTTTAATTTGTTTCCATATTA
Organism: Nephrotoma appendiculata; assembly: GCA_947310385.1. Lineage (NCBI taxonomy): Eukaryota > Metazoa > Arthropoda > Insecta > Diptera > Tipulidae > Nephrotoma > Nephrotoma appendiculata. Next base: position 281,852,144 of record OX371223.1, read on the forward strand.
TAGATTTTGAAAGAAAAGATATAAATCCAAAATACCATAAAATCCAATTATCGATTCGACAATGTTTTCAAAATATAATAATAAAAAATTTGGAACAAATCGGTACACAATTTTAATTTTTTATCTGATTTTCGGTTTTTTATTATTATTTTTGGCTATGTACCCTTAAAAAACCAATAAATAAAATTAAAAATTCATTTCAAATCTTATTCAAATTTTATGTGTCCTTACACAATTTCGTTTTTTTGTGAAATAAGTAAATTTATTATTTCCCTAATTTCACGCCTTTTGTTAATACAAATATGTAAAAAAAAAATTCTTAAAGAAATGTTTTAACCTTTCTAACCTTATCATGCTTGACTGAATTAATTTAAAATATTTTTTCTTCATTTTTTTAATTTAAATGTTTACGACACACACAAAACACACAAAAATAAAATTGTCAACTTAATAATAAAATTTTATTGTTTTGTTTGTGTAAATTTCGTATTTTTTTTTATAAAAAATTTAGGATATTAAAATAGCTGTGTATAATTGCATGCAGGGAGTTTAGAAGAATTATGTCTGACCGTTATCGAACATTTTGTACATATATTGATTTTCCCTCCAAAATTTATAAATCATATTTTGCGTACCTATTGTGTGTTTTGGATTATTAGGGTGCTACCCCGGATATTTAGATCTAAAGACGGTTGTTTGCTAAACATGTATTTTTATTTCTATGAAGATGTTTACTGAATTCATTTTTTTAGTGATTATTGGAAACTCCTAGATTCATTAATTATTGAGACTGAGCCATACTCGAAAAATGATTAATACCTGTATCACGCCTAAGTGGCTTTATGAAAAATGACAGATATTTGAAAGTATGATAACAACATCAATTATTGTAGGAAGTTTTGTGAATTATTGTTTTCATTCGTAAGGAAACAGGTGATTGCTTATATCAGTTGGATTTATGTCCCTTTAAGGTATAAAATGTATTTCACCATGACAAAAATACGCAACCGCATAAAATCTCGAAAGAACTTAATTTTATCTATTTTAAGATTTAGGCCGGAGTACCTAAAAAAAAGGAAATTTAATTATCTAAAAATGTTTTCGTATGTGTTCAACTACTTAGCTTTCATAAAATCAACACAACAAATAGTTTATGACAACTTTACCGTGTTATTTGAAATGGAACGCAAATAATTGAAAAGCAAGGCAGCCCTTGAAAAAATCCCAAGTTTGAGCCTAAGGCTAAAAATTTCAACATCGAAAATGGGTCTTGCAATTTTACTTAATGCCTAACTAAAAAAGCTTAGGCCTACTAATTTGTTTTGGGCTAGAGTACTTGTATTTATATAGACCTAAAAATAAAAAATAAATAAAGTTTGAGCCCAAAAATTGATTTTCGGCGAACCAGTTCGGCCAACCAAATTATCAAGAATGTTGGTTGATATATAGTATACACAAATTAAGATTTCAACATATTAGAGGGGCGCAGAATCAATCATCGCACGTTTCGCTAAGATCAACGAACCTTCCAGCGAATCTTGCAGGGGAGTTGTCAATTGGGATCGGGAAATTGTTCAAAAATTTTAATAAATTTAAATTTTATATTGCATACGAACATTAGAAGACATTAATCCTCAACCTTTAACATAAGTATGTTAAAATCACCTGATACAAAAAAAAAATCTACACACACTATGTATTATACGTATATGTTATTCTACATTTGCAAATTTTAAGGTACATTCCATGTTTTATAGTCCGTTATAAATGAGCAGCTCTTGACGTCCCTTAAGCTAGCAGAACCCATACAGCAGAACATGACAAGATACACTGAGAGAAAAGCTTAATGACCACACGCCTATAAAGTATGGATAAGAAAAATATTGGAGATTCCCCTATGTTTGAAGTTATTTTAACGGTTCAAAATAATAATTTCTGTGATATATTTATAGTTTATAGGAAAATTGCCCACGGATACAGAATACGTCAAATAAATTTTTATTTTGGATAGGACATAAACGACTTAGATGCAGGCCCTATACAATATTGGTATTCATGCTAAGTAATATTGTCGGTTCGGCATTTTTAACGAACCAAAATACCGTGAAGGTATATATACCTATATTTATAGGTGAGACCTGTCATCGTAAACAATTTTTTTATTTAAAAACATAATCGATCATTGCTTAGTCTTGTCTCTGTTGATTATTCAGTTTTTATGCGAAAATCGTTTATTAGAAATTTGCTAAATTTTATTTAATATTTTTTAAGAGACGGATTAAAATAATTAAATTAGTTAGATACATTAAAACAGTGGAATTTAAAAATAGTGCAATATTATATAAAATAATAATTTGTTAACAAACATATTTTCACATTGTTTGTATTCACAAATGCGCAATGCACATAACATAAATTGTGTTGATTGAAGAATTTAAGCTGGAAACAAAACCATAATTGGAGATTCCCCGTGTAGGAAAGCGGGCGTCATTAATAAATGGAACAGTGTAAAAATTTTATATTATTGCATTTTGATGTGTTTCGTTTGTGGTTTTAAGGCTATAATTGTGCAAATTAATTTAGTATATTTAAAAAAAAAATGATCCTATAATATTATTTAATGGCGTTTCATGATCTAAGTACATTTATTTAAATCGATGTTTAAATCGATAATTAAAAGTCATTAATTTTTTTATATATAAATCTATAAGTAAAAATTGTTTATTAAATTTTTGCACATGTATAATGTAATGTTTGTACGTTTTATAATAAATATAATAAAATAAAATATTTTCAAATGTTAATTTTGTTTTTTTATCAATTTAGTAAAATTGAGAATATCTAAAATACAAGTTAGAGTAAGTATTTTCCTAAGTAATAGGTGAAATTCCAAACTGATGGGTATCCATTTATTCCTATATTAGAACAGGTGTCCATCATACATGTATGGGATTTTCCAAAAATGACTGGAATTCCGCCATAACATTATAGGGTTCTAAACTCCCAATTTCTCTGGAATCCTATACTATCTTGGAAAAAATCATTCTAATATTGTACTTATAACAAAAAGAAAAAACTAATTACCCTTAAAATTGCGATTTTACCTATATTATTGTTAACATAAGACTAATGTTCTAGCTAATTTGCCAATATTTAAAGCTGAAATGCCACATAATAAGATCTATTGCATATTTTATTATAGTTTACCTTCCTATAAAAAGGGAGATGTTGCCTGACAGATTATTAGTAAAAATAGGGGATATTTACCCATAAAATATTGTTGTCCCAAAACAGCCTATAACTATGGTTGGAAAGTATGCAAAAAATCGGGAATTTTTCCAATGTTTTTTTTCAGTGTAGTATGGATAATTATAGGCTAATTATATGCTAATTAAATGCTGTATTAAACAATTTTGGGCTCCATCCCTTCCAACTAAAACGCGGGTTCTGCTAGCTTTAGAAAAAGTTTGCAGAACCCATACCAAAAAATGATTTAAAAACAATTGGAAAATTAAAGGTTAATTTTAGGCTAATTACATGCCCTATTTAAATATTTTAAGTCTGCTCGATCTAGAAAATGCAAAATGCTTTATCATTTCAAAGCTAGCAGCACCCAAATCGAAAATAGCACCAAAACTGAAATTAGAACGCAAAACAAGATCCATTGACAATCAAACATATTTAGGCTCATTATGAGCTAATTAAATGCTCCATTAAAATTTTTTGGGCTCCACCCGTTTTTGACAAAACGTTAGGTCTTGTTTTGCGTTCTAATTTCGGTGTTGGTCCTATTTACGTTTTGGGTTCTGCTGGCTTTAGATTATATGACCTGAAGTCTGGTCAAAAATGGGTGGAGCCCAAAAGTTTTTAGTGGGGCTTTTGAATAGCCCATAGTGAGCCTAAAATTATTTGTTTATTAATAGATCTTGATTTGCTTTTGGGTTCTGCTGGCTTTAGATTAAACGGCCTGATGTCTGGTCAAAAACGGTTGGAGCCCAAACATTTTTAATGGAGCTTTTGATTAGTCCATAGTGAGCCTAAAATTATTTGTTTATCAATAGATCTTGTTTTGCGTTCTAGTTTTGGTTTTGGTCCGATTTTCGATTTGGGTTCTGCTGGCTTTAGTTTAAATGACCTGATGCCTGTTCAAAAAAGGGTTTAGCCCAAAAAAATTTAATGGGGCTTTTGATTAGCCCATAGTGAGCCTTAAATTATTTAATTGTCATGAGATCTTGTTTTGCGTTCTAGTTTCGGTTTTCGTCCGATTTTCGATTTGGGTTCTGCTGATTTTCGATTTGGGTTCTGCTGGCTTTAGATTAAATGACCTGAAGTCTGGTCAAAACGGGTGGAGCCCAAAAATTTTAAATGGGGCATTTGATTAGCACTTAATGAGCCTAAAATTATTTGTTTATCAATAGATCTTGTTTTGCGTTCTATTTTCGGTTTTGGTCCGATTTTTGATTTGGGTTTTACTGGTTTTAGATTAAATGACCTGAAGTCTGGTCAAAAACGGGTGGAGCCCAAAATGTTTTATGAGACATTTGATTATCCCATAATGAGCCTTAAATTATTTGTTTTGCGTTCTAATTTCGGTTTTGGTCCTATTTTCGATGTTGGTCCTATTTTCGATTTGGGTTCTGGTAGCTTTAGATTAAATGACCTGAAGTCTGGTCAAAAACGGGTGGAGCCCAAACATTTTTAAAAAAACATTTGAGTAGGCCATAATGAGCCTAAAATTATTTGATTGTCAATAGATCTTGTTTTGCGTACTAATTTCGGTTTTGGTCGGATTTTTGATTTGGGTTCTGCTAGCTTTGAAATAATAAAGCATTTTGCATTTTCTAGATCGAGCAGACTTAAAATATTTAAATAGGGCATGTAATTAGCCTAAAATTAACCTTTAATTTTCCAATTGTTTTTAAATAATTTTTGGATTTGGGTTTTGCTAACTTTTTCTAAAGCTAGCAGAACCCGCGTTTTAGTTGGAAGGGATGGAGTCCAAATTTTTTACCGATGTGAAGCTAGCACGAAAAGTTAGCACGTATTTTTTAAAAATGTACATATGGTAATACATTTACCAAATATCAAAACCATTTTTTTTCCATTGAATAGTACTAAAGAAATGTACAAAACAAAATAATCAATTATTATTATAATAAATGTAAAAACGGGAAATTTTCGAAAATGCACAGCTCGAATCGATATAGCTCATAAACAAATCATAAGAAAATTCTGAAACTTACTGAATAATTTCGTAATTGGCCCTTCTTTAATATAAAATCAATTTTATGTCCGACAAATTTTTGGAAATGCTCAGCATGAACCCTTAGTACTCAACCAATTTCATATAAACGGAAAATTTTCGAAAATGCACAGCATGAATCGATATTGCTCACAAACAAATCATAAGAAAATTCTGAAACTTACTGAATAATTTCGTAATTGGCCCTTCTTTAATATAAAATCAATTTCATGTCCGACAAATTTTTGGAAAGGCTCAGCACGAATCGAAATTACTCAATCAAATCATATAAACGGGAAATTTTCTAAAATGCAAAGCACTAATCGATATTGCTCACAAACAAATCATAAGAAAATTCTGAAACTTACTGAATAATTTCGTAATTGGCCCTTCTTTAATATAAAATCAATTTCATGTCCGACAAATTTTTGGAAAGGCCCAGCACGAATCGATTTATCTCAATTAATTTTTATATTAATTTTTCGTGCTAACTCTAGCTAATACTCAAACCGCTATATGTTTTATGAACATTTTATTATTGAATCTTCTGATTTATTTATTAACAAAAATTTAATTATTGGACTATGGATCAATAAACTTAACTATGATTCGTTTGAAAAATTAAGTTATATAGTAAAATTAAATATGTGCCTGTTTTTATATGTATTATTATAATAAATGCTTATTTTGTTTTGTACATTATTTTAGTACTATTCAATGGGGCAAAAAATGGGCTAGATATTTGATAAATGTTTTACCATATTATGTACAATACATTTTTAAAAAATACGTGCTAACTTTTCGAGCTAGCTTCACATCAGTGTATAAATATATTTTTTCCCGTGTTTAATAATCTGTTTAAATAAAAAAAAACTCGTGCTAACTTTTTAAATAATATATGAGAAATTCATTTTTTTCGTGCTAACTTGTTCTAAAATAACAGTATTCAAGACCCAAACCATTAGTGTTGCCGCAGTGTTTTACGTGCTAATTTTTCGGGCCAGCTTCACAGACATAAATTTTTTTAATGCGGCATTTAATTAGCATATAATTAGCCTATAACTATCCATACTATCTTGTTATGTTCTGCTGTATGGGTTCTGCTAGCTTAAGGGATGTAACTTTTGCTTAAAATGGAGTGTGAAAGTGTGGATTGGGTCTATGTTTAAAAAAATGTAAACTAATAAATAAATAATTTTATTTGTACTGGGTTATCCAATTCGAGGTTGATAAAGTAGAAATCTGTATACCGACATCTGTCAAAGATAAACGTCAAGTACGCTGTCATTTATTTAGTTGACATTCTGCCATTTAAGAATATGGAGCATTTAACAATCGACCAACGCGTTAAAATTATTAAATCTGCTGATGCTGATTTTTCGAACAAAATGTTCTTCAGTGATGAAGCTCATTTTTCGCTTGGTGGATATGTTAATAAGCAAAACTGTAGAATTTGGGGCTCAGAAAATCCACAATTGATTGTAGAGAAGCCATTACACCCGGAAAAAGTCACTGTTTGGTGCGCATTGTGGTCTGGTGGTGTGATTGGGCCGTATTTTTTTGAGAACAACCATGGACGAACCGTTACCGTCAATTCTGAGCGCTATGGCCGCATGTTAACCGATTATTTTTTTACGAAAATCGAAGATTATGATCTTGACGATATGTGGTTCCAGCAGGATGGAGCAACCAGTCACGTAACACGAGCAAATCGAGATCTTTTGCAAGAGAAATTTCCTGGACGTTTGATTTCGCGATTGGCTGATGTCAATTGGCCTCCAAGATCCTGTGATTTAACGCCTTTGGATTTCTTTTTGTGGGGCTACGCGAAAGATCGTGTTTACGCAAACAATCCTCAAACTCTTGACGAATTGAAAACTAATATTCGTAAGGTAATGGCCGAGATACCACCCGAAATGTGCCGAAAAGTCATTGAAAATTACCTCAAAAGAATCAAGGCCTGTAAGAAGTCCCGTGGAGGACATTTGAATGATATCTTGTTTAACTAAAAATGGCAAGGATCAATCTGTAAAATGAAATAAAAATTACAATACATTCCGAATATTTTGTGTGTTTTTTTTAAGTTTATTTTATCAAGCTTGAATTGGATAACCCTTTATATTACGCGTATTAACTTTTTTTTTTTTATTTCGTTGCATATTCACAAAACTTCATTGCATTTTTCTATATAATGCGACGCCAAAAACATCTTCGATGTTAAAAAATACTTAAAAATTTCGTTAATCAATCAATAAACAAACCCAACATTTTTAGAGATTGGGTGTATCCAGTACATGGGCTGGCATCACTAATAAAATATTAGGCCTCATACATATTAAAGGGCCGGATGCAAAATATCTCACTAAAAAATGTAGAAATCTCAATGTTTAGTGAGGCAAACATTTTCTGTTTACTTTTGAGTAGATATTTTTTGGTTTGAAGCTGCACTTAACAATTTATTTCGCTATAGAATTTTACAACTGAGGTAAATCTACAATTGAAACAGCTCAAATGTCGACCTACAATGAGCTGAAAAGAAAAGTTTCCTAAATAAAGGCATGAAACTCTGTCATTTTTTGCACCATACTTTCTGAATACAATTGAAAACGGTGCGCAAAATATTTGAATATTCGGATTGCATATGCTTCAGTTATTGAGTCAAACGTAAATGGCGAATTAGTGAAAATAAGTGGTGTAAATTCATAAACTCGGACAGCAGAATGATTTTATGTTTTTCTTGTGTTCAAATATTTAGAAAAGGTTATTTATAAAAAAATGATGGTAACCTAAAAAATTATTAACTTAATTTGCAACAATAACGGTCTACATGATTTTTCTAAAAAGCCAGAAAACTGTTTTAAAAAAAATTCTCTCCAGCCCAGACAGATGAAATCAGGAAGAAACTTCCCACGTAAGGTTTTTGCATAAATTCAATAATCCTAGTGAAGTGTGGAAGAAATGTATGTTCTGAAAATGACATTCTCTCTCTCTTCTCTCTCCTCTCTCTCTCCTCTCTCTCTCTCTCTCTCTCTCTCTCTCTCTCTCTCTCTCTCTCTCTCTCTCTCTCTCTCTCTCTGCCACTAAATCCCATCAAGGGATTTGGCTGCCTAAAATAAGTTTTCATAATGATATTTTCATTTCGGAAAGGGGGTTGCTTATTTCAATTTTTACAGAAAATTTGGCACCACCTGCTTGTGGAATTGATTTAGTGTAAATTTTTTAAAACAAAGTGGAATGTGAAATTTTTTTAGGGCAAAATAGTTCTTAATGTAACCGTTTTTTTACTAACCTTGCAATCTGTTCTGGGGCCAAGGCACGCCCAACTCTTTTGCCAGTTCGCTTTTCCAGGGACATATATGGTTCATAAATATTTGCGCCAAACTAATTCCACCAGTGGCACTATTCTGGTTTTCCCTCGGAATAGGGAAATGGGAAATATATTTTCATAGCATTTTTGTCCAAATTATAGTTTTCTGGCCAACTGAAGGAATAAGTGTAATGCAAAAATTTTCAAAACAAAGTTAATTAGGAAACTTTTGTTTCACAAAATTTTTATAGGAAAAAATATTTTCCCATTTAACATTGTTTTGAAAAAATGTACATCAAACTTATTTCCTCAGTAGGCCAGAAAAATACAATTTAGACAAAAATACTACGAAAATATTTTTCCTAATTCCCTATTCCCTGGGAAAACCAGAATAGTGCCACATTAGTCTATAAACAAATTTAATTTAAACAAAAATGGTATGTTTTTTTCCAAATTGCCATTTCCCAGGAAAGACCGGGATCTTTTTCGGTCAGTTCTGTCACCTATGTAGCTTACGCTTGAAATACTTTTGAATTTGTGTCACTTAAAGCGTCTTGAATATTCCTTTCGAAAACGTATATTTTTTATTTGCCTCTGACTTGACCCTATATGCAAGGCTTTGTTTTATCTAATGTTTCGAACATTTAACGTTTCTGTAATGATATATCTCTAGCTTGCAGTTTTATTAGTCTTTATGATTTCCGGAATCTTTTTAACCTCCGTTTGCTTGAACCTCTTCTTATTGACATCCAGATCACTGAGAGGAAATCACATTGGGTCCGGCGTACTCGTATTTTGTTCTCATGAAAGCATTGCACATAATATTTGAAAAAATAAATTCAATCAATTCAGAGCCATCTAAACTTTCAACTAATCCTTATCTCAATGTTAAGGATTCATTTAGCAGAGGCAGGGTCAAGAACGAAGTACGAACACTTTAAACGGTATTGAATCTTTTTTCTGTTGTTTCAAACACGTTCGAAATTCTTTCGATTGCTAACACATCAAACTACGATTTGAAGGGGCTGTGCACTTTATGTGCACTTTATTTAGAGGGGAAACTTTAACTATGTTTCCATAATATACCAATGTTAAACAACCAATTTTTGAATAAATGTTTGTGAATGAATATTTTATTTGAATCAAGTAGCGCTACACCATGAGTTTTATTAGCAATCAAAACAACATTCTTTAGTCAGTTAACAATTCAAAACTGTCATTTTGACTGAAAAGTGAAATTTTGAGGTGACTATAGATAATAGATAAAATACGCTGTTTGTCGCTTCAAGTGACTATGACAATAAACATTTACATTTTTTAAATAAATGAGTAAATGAGGCACTTGAAATGACAAATGACTTGAAACGACAAGCGGAATCTGGATGAATATTCACTAACCTATCTCGTAATTGTGTGTTATCTATAGAACAAATGCAACTCAGGCGTCATTCAATTTAAGTCTACAGTTTCTTTTCTGAACTGTAGGTTTTAATGTTCATAAAAATTTCTAGATATTAAGAAGTTTAATAAAATGTTGAATGCATAATTTAATAATCATTGAATACAATAATTCTTAGCATTTTATAATTTGCTGCTTTGAGGTTTCACATAAAAAAAGGATTATATAAATAAGAGAAAATTGTTTATTTATTTATACTGCCATCTATATTCAAAGATCGGAGTCTTCGACATAAAATGACGATTTATGTTTTCGAATCTTATCAATAGTTTTTTTTTGTATTTAATTTTTGATCATATCCGGGCGTATATAAAATTGTACTCTTAGTTTTATAAATTTATGCGTAGAGACGTCTATTGATTGCTTTTTGTAATTACAGAAAAATCATAAAAACTTAATTGGTTTTTAAATGCGGTTTTGCATGAAAAAAAAAAATTACGTAGTTTGAGACTACTGAAGTTAGCCGAAAATTTCAGCCGAAAAAAACTTGCATTATCGATATATTTTGTATCAGGTGGTAGTAAAAAATTCTGTTGATATTGAAATATTACGCCAAAAAAAAAAATATTACATGATTTGAATATTTATGATTTAAATATTTGAAATCAGGCTAGATTTTATGTAGCATCATAGTGAAATACATTAAAAGCTCGACGCATGTTTAGTGGTAATTTAGACTGGGTGAAGTTAGACCAATTCGTAAATAGCTAAATCCTGTACTTTTATTGTTTCGTGTTAGGGGGCTTTGAATTTGCGTTGTTGCATTAACAATGGATACCTGTTCCAAAACTCCAAAACTACCAAATTCCAAAACTACTTCATGTTTCTTGTAGAATACATCTGAAAATAATTTTTAACCCTCCTAAACTTCCCGATCTTCCTGAATGACACAGTTACCGTGAGACTGGATGCACTCTTATTACTAGTACTTTTTTCAAAAATTAATTTCTCATTCGGACGGAAATATCCCAGTTTTTAATATTACATCTTCTATGGCCAAATTGTATAAGTCTTTGAATATACGTGTATGTAACTACATATATAGTATTGCTAAAGCAGTGGTTGTAATGAGTAATGAAACAGACCTTCAACAATAAAAATGATAACTTCTACATTTTGTGGTACATGAGCATAACCTTTCAATAACAATAGTTCATATAAAGACACTGATATACTTTATTAATCCCTTCCAAATATGATTATAAAATAGTTACAATCCGTTCTGTAATATCAATCACATGTAATTTGATATTTAACGGGTTCTTTTAATGTCAAACGTGACAAATGTTACCTATACATAAATATTTTTTTATTAATGTTACACAAAAAACACTCATTCCATAAGTCCTCCGTACTCCATAAAAGGGATAAACATATATAAAGAAACATTGTCGCGTGATACACGTGTACAAAAGGTGTATACAGTAAAAATGGTCCCACTTTACAAAAGACACATTGTATCATATCATCATCACGATATAATTTACAAATTAAATTAAATCCTTTCGTTTAGTCACTCTAATTATTTCCCAAAAATACTATAAAATGTGACACCACAACACCCATTTACTGTTTCGGATATAAAGCAATCAACACAATATTTGTGTCCAAATAGAAAAACCTCCCCAATGTCTAGTAAAAATTACTTGAATATTTATGAGTTTTGTTAAAATTGGTGAACACACATTGGATATGGGGTGGTAGCAGGCCTAATAATATAATTATCGAGTTGATAAAATAATAATGATATAATTACATATAATTTGACCGAAAGTACTGTAATCACTTGAAAAACTATAAAATGTGCATGGGGGATATATATAATATCCAACAATCAAAATATGTTTACGAGGGAGATTCGCAACCCACTTAACATATTATTATACATACACGTATAAGAATTATACTCCCGACATAAATTATTTGGCAAAAATTATACAGTGCGCACTTGCTCATCTCCATACTACATATAAAATGTGGCCACTAAGTTGTCGGTAATTTTATTTCGTTTAGTATAAGAATTTACTGATCCGAAACAGTTCGGATAAGATGTATAAGATTGATTAGATTAAGAGTAGGAATGGTTTGTAAGAACATGGGAAGATAACAATAGTTTTTTTTTTTTTTTTTTTTTCGTTTCGGAGAAACGACTTACTATATCTATTGTGATCTATAGTAAAGACTTACTATATCTATTGTGACATTTACACAAAAATATCACCCCCGCTGATTTTATTTTGAAAAATTTCGGTTTGTTGGTCTTCTGGTTCATTTTATTCAATTGTGTATATGTTTGTTAATTCATTTTGTGTAATGTTGCTGGTTTTTATGGGTTTGTTATGTGATATGAGCGAAGATGGATTGGTGTGCAAAGTTATGTCGATTATTACTCTGGTTAAAAAGGAATTAATTGATGGAAATGTCAATTAAGTAAAATTATGGGTAATTGTTTTTGCTCCAAGTTGATTTGTTTGCATGGTTTTGTAACAGATGTTTTAACATTTCGTCATAATAGCTATTTATATATGTGCGGGCTTCATATAGTAAAGTTACTGTTGCAGCAATGGTGAAGGGTGGTTTTATGAAATTTTATTGGAAATTAGAAGACAAAAGCTTGGCTACAAAATTAAACATAAAAACATGGAATTATATTTAATAATTATGCGTGGTAATAGGTATTATTTTAATAACTATATTTGACGCTAACAGCTTACGTTAAGGGACGTGTGAGAAAGGGGTAAGAGATACGGCTACATTTTATATTGTAAATAAATTAGCAAAATAGACCATACCACCATAAATCAGTTTGAGCAATCTTATAGTATTTCTCTAAGGGCACAGACGAGAACAGGGTTGATTTGTGATACAAACCAAATTTGCATCACTACACGGTAAATACAAAATCTGGTAATAGTCGAGGCAATGAAGCACCAAAAAAGCCAAAAGCTCGAAATTTTTGAGAGCAAGACGGATCGGAATGCGGTTTTTTGCAGTCGCTTCCAAAAATTATTTGTAAAAACCGCCCCTATGTTTTTATTTTTTGAACAAACCCTAAATTGCATTGCTGCAGCCAAAAGTACATTCAAAAATGTGTAGAAAACAGTAGAAAACCATTACCGAAATACATTACCAAAGTTCCATAGTCAGGAGAAAAACGTGTTTATTTTCTTGATATTTTTGAGTATTTATGTTGCCACGAGATATGTTTATTACTATACGAATAGTTATGTGAGTGATATTTTTCGTTCAAATTAGTGAATACCTCTTAATTATATACTATATATATATATATCAGCAAAGGAGAATTTCCATACCTTCACATCTGTTGATTACAGAGACAATTTATGAGTGTGTGCCTCAGCATAGAAACATATCCATAAGCAGGGTACAGAATATTCACAACTTCATCATTTTTGTGAAGGGCATAATTTACGGAGTAGAGTGCTATGTTGGGTGAGTTCCTCATAACTTGGATAATTAAATCTTAATTGGTGTTACTTTATTGGACGTAATTTAACCTAAATAACTTCTGATGGTTCCAGAATAAGTACCTGTAAAGTCCCTCAATAAGAAGAAGTATAAGCGGAAAATATCCAGTTATTCGGGAACAAGTATATTTGGCTTTACTATTACAAACATATATCAAAGGACAATATCCATTGTGTTTTATCAAATATTGACGACAGAACCAGTAAATTCGTAAGTAATCCGTAAACATTTAAAGAGGGTCTATTTTTAAGTGCAACATTGAATGCACGGAGACCAGCTGTCCATGGACCCAACAGAATGGTGGTGAAGAAAGCAAGGCGGCACACTGGTCCCTGTAGAAATGACACAAAAATCTGCGCCCAAGAATATTATGGAACTAATATTTTGTGGATCTGCAGGAGATTGTAATCTGAAGACTTGTAGTCGCAAGAAGCAATCTTGCCTCTAAAATTTGTAAAGGCTCAATTTGCACCAATACTGAAATATATTCAGTTGTAAACGTTATTGCAGCAGAGAGAGAGGCCTTATATGAGGAAGATGTTCTACTTATAAATACATCAGTCGATGACGAAGAAAATGAGCAGACTAGCGATGTGTCACTTGATTAAGAATTTGATATATAGTTACGTATCTAAACATTTAAGTTATTAACTAATGAGGTAAGGATAAGTTACAGTGAGATAGTATTTGATTTGAGTTGAATAAAAAAATTTTAAACGCCATAAATATTGACTTTCTATTCATTCAGTTTCTTCCCTCCACACATAATTTAAATAGAATCAACAATTCTACCCAAATATTGCAGTATTGATGTCCGTCTCTAAAATATTATGTTTAGTTGACATTCGTGGGAATAACGCATCGATGGCAAGATAATGGTGCCAATACACCAGATTTTCAGGGGGTCGTTTCCAACGTAAAGTTTGGACTCAGCGGCCCGAAAAACGTCCCAACAATGATTTTCGGGTTGTTTTTCTCGATATTGTCAGGCAAATTCTCAGGGACGACGTCCGCATCCAGGTTCCGGCGCACCAGGTGTCCGGAAGCTCGCTGACGCCATATCTGGTTTCACCGCAAGATTTTCGGGAGAGTCCCACGGAGATGCTGTTAAGGGCCAGGTTCCGATGCACCAGGTGTTCAGTGGGTGGTTTTCGAAGGGCAATTCGGATTCAGCGCCCCAAAAGACCCCAAACCCTGTGTGAGGAAAACCCCTCGAAGACGACGTTCGAGCCCATGTTGTGGTGTACCGGGTGTTCGGGGTGTCGCTTTCGACTGGAAATACAGATTCAACGCCCCAAAAAACACCCCACAATGATTTTCGGGTTGTTTTTGCCGATATTGTCAGAAAAATTCTCGGGGATGTCGTCCGCGTCCAGAGGGTTTTTTTCGATGCCATATTTGGATTTAGCGAACCAAAAAACCCCCGGGCACCGAGTTTCTCTCCTTCCCTCGTGATTTTCGGGAGAGTCCCTCGGAGATGACGTTCATCTGCGTTCTTGACCTGCAAGTCTGCTGTGGGTCAATTTGAACATCATAATCGTGATCAACGACCTCAAAAATTGCTGGAAACCCGAGAAGGACTTGTTCTGACTCTAATTTACAAAGTTCTCTAATTTTCCAAAAGCCGTCTCAAAAAATATATTTTTTAATGAATTTTTGGGTGCGGCAATGCAATTTCCGGTTTGTTCAACAAAAAAAAACAAATAGGCGCCATTTTTACAAATTATTTTTTGAAGCGAATGGAAAAAGCCGCATTCCGATCCGTCTTGCTCTCAAAAATTTCAAACTTTTTTGCTTCATTGCCTCGACTATAAAGGACCACTAGACAGTCTGGTTTTACGGATTAAAGTTAAGATTCAGTAAAATTGTAGTAAATAAATAGTAGTTAATTTTTAAAACAAATGTACTAGATTTCTAGTCAAAATAAAATCAAAACCAGAGTTTTAATGAGTTCTAGTTAATTTTTAGTTCTAAAGTTTATTTAAATGGGACTTTAATAGTTATCTGGTAAAAAAAATACTAGAAAACTACCAGATTATTTATGTTTGGTTCTTAACTGGAGTGTTTAGTTAATTTCAACAGAAATTACGTTAATTTGGTTACTAGAATTCCATTAAAAGATTAATTTACATGAATTCTTGCAAAATTCTAGAAAAATCTAATTGCGCCATATTATTTTGAATGAAATATGATTTCTATTAAATTTTACGGGAATTCTCTGAAATGTTTATCCATAATTAAAATAAAAAAATCGCGATAGCTTTTTACATTACTAGAATCCCAGTAAAAATCTAGGGAAATTCGAAATTTACTGGAATGTTCTCAGAATTCCAATAAAGTTTGTAACTCAAAATATTCGCACTTTATAATTAAGCATCTCATACTACATCTCTCACTTCTCTTATAACAATAATATTTACCTGAATTCTAGTAGTATTCCAGTAAAATTTAATCGTTCAGTACAATTTTACGAGAATTCTAGTGAATGTAATCGGTTTTTTATCTTTTTTTACATTGATTTTGTTTATACTACCTGAAAGCCAACAAAATTCTGGTAAAGCTACTGACATTTTACTGGATTATGGTAAAATTCGAGTTTTTTGCCGTTTTTACGATAAAGTTATATTTTCAAATTATCAAAGGCACCTTTCAGTGTTCAGCAAAATTTCAATAAGAGACATCGGCTATCAACCAGATTTGCTCCCAGTCCCCTCAAAAAAAAAACAAAAGGCATGTACTTTCCCTTACTGATTACAGTAAACTAAACAATTTACTCACATTTGAAGAATGGGGCGCGGCAAAAATACATCAGTAGCGTTTGACAATTTCATAGAAATTTTCTCTAACCATCTTACTAGCTGCACAAGTCAAGTAACTAGATCAATATCAAATAAATTGAATGTATGGATGTCCAATTATCTATACTAAATCTCCTACGCAAACGAAATAACTTTTGTCAATTAGTTATTGGGGGTACAAATTGAAAATGCGGGATTTTTTTCTATTTTTGAACGTTTATTCTGAAAAAATGGTAACAAATGAATTATTCAAAATATTGTCCATCGCTAGCCACAACTTTTTCCAATCTTTCTGGCAATTTACGGATACCGTCGCGAAAAAATTCGGCCGGCTTGGCTGCTATCCAGTCATCGACCCATTTTTGGGCTTCTTCGTAAGAATGGAAGCGCTGGTCAGCTAGGTCATGTGTCATCGATCGGAAAAGGTGGTAATCGGAAGGAGCAATATCTGGGCTATACGGCGGGTGGGGTAAGACTTCCCATTTCAGCGTTTGTAGGTATGTTTTGACCGGCGCTGCAACATGTGGCCGAGCGTTGTCATGTTGCAAAATTACTTTGTCGTGTCTTTGCTCGTATTGTGGCCGTTTTTCTTTGATTGCGCGTCTCAAACGCATCAATTGAGTTCGGTATAGTGCTCCTGTGATGGTTTTGTTCGATTTCAATAGCTCACCACACCCAGCTGGTCCCACCAAATACAGAGCATGAGCTTGGTGCCGTGAATATTTGGTTTGGCCGTCGATGATGATGCATGGCCGGGGTAACCATATGATTTTTTGCGCTTCGGGTTATCGTAATGGATCCACTTTTCATCACCAGTGACAATGCGATGCAAAAAACCCTTCCGTTTTTGCCGTTCCAGCAGCAGTTCGCATGCAAAAAAACGGCGCTCGACGTCTCTCGGCTTCAGCTCATACGGCACCCAATGTCCTTGCTTTTGGATCATTTCGAGGGCTTTTATACGATGGGAAATGGCTTGTTGTGTCACTCCCAATGAATCTGCGAGCTCTTGTTGAGTTTGACACGAGTCTTCATTGAGTATTGCCTCCAATTCAGCATTCTCAAACTTTTTCACTTGGCCCGGCCGCTCTTTGTCCTCAACGTCAAAATCACCACTTCTAAACCGCACAAACCATCTCTCGCACGTTGAAACCGATGGAACATGACTCGGATAAGCCTCGGAGACCAATCGGTGTGCTTCAGCAGCACTTTTCTTCAAATTAAAGAAGTAAATTAAAACTTCCCGCAAATGCTGTTTTGTTGGCACGAAACTCGACATATTGAGAGCTCAAAAAAACTATGAATTTGACACTGCGACAAATTGACACATACTGAAAATTAAAGCTATAAGACGTAGCTTTGACATGAACATAGTCACAGTACTGCCTGATGCGTATAGCGTTAGTAACGCCATCTGTTATCAATCCCGCATTTTCAATTTGTACCCCCAATAAAAAACATCCTACTAATGCTAGATTACGAAACTACAGCTTGAAGTTGTGTGAGTGCGTACACCGAAATATAGATTTATCCAAAATACAATATTATAAAAATCAATTTCGTCTTAATGGTTAAAATGCTCGCAAGAACTGGAAAACCATTAACGAAAATATAACCGGGCATCCAGAGTCAAATGATATTAAAGAAATAAATTCTCAGTCAGGATACAATGTATCAGATCCAGCTGCAATTGCCAATGAATTGAATGTATATTTTTTACCAGTGTAGGTTCAAATAACATCTCAACAGTTGATGAAGAACGACTAATTATGACAGTATAATAACACAGTAAACAGTTTTTACTTCTCGCCTATCACGCCTTGCGAATTATTATGTGATAAATTCCAAGAAAAAAAAAAATCTTCTCCTGAAATAGATGGTATAACCAATAGTGTCATAAAGCCACTTGCCTGTTTTTTGGTGGATGTCCTTGCCTTTATTTTTAATTTAAACGTGGAAACAGGAACGTTTCCATTATATCTCAAAAAAGCTGTAGCAATTTTAAAAAAAATCGTGTATTAACAATTATTGCCCGATTTCATTCCTGTCGGTATTTTCGAAAATATTTGAAAAGGTTATGGAAAAAAGAACTTAAGGTTTTTTAAATGTCAAAAACCTACTCTCCGGATCACAATTCGGGTTCACTCAAAACGAAAACATCGAAAAGGCACTTTTATCTTTTCTGGATCAAATAACAGCTCTATTCATTGATATGACAAAGGCTTTTGATATAGAGTTAATCATGCCATCTTATTACAGAAATGGTCCTGCTGGGGTTTCCGAGAGACGATTCAGAAGTGGTTTAGCTCGTACTTAAGTGGTCGAACTCAATGTGTTAGAGTAAACGGACAGTTGAGTAATGAACTGGAAATCAAGATTGGAGTTCCACAAGGTTCGGTGTTAGGACCATTGCTATTTTTAGTCTACATTAATGGAAAATTTTCACAGAATTTCAATGGGTGTCCTATACTGCTTTTGCTGACGACATATCTTTTACATACTCCGGTCTCGATATTTCATACAATATTAATTGCATCGAGCAAGATTTAGTATCATTATCGATTTAGCTGAAAGCCTGTAATAGTAATATATATAGCGGCTGTAATAGTAATATATATTGGTTGCTTTCAGGTTAACCAAGTGAGGGAATTTAGATATTTGGGTATTATAATAGATGAAAAACTGAACTGGAAGTCTCAAGTCGAAAGCTTGAAAAATAGACTTTTATTGTTTGCAAGGAAAATGTTTGTCCTACGATTATATTGTCCATATTAACTCCTGCGCATTGTGTATTGCGCTTTGGTTGACTCTATTCTCCAATATTGTTTATCTTGTTGAGGTAGGGCATAGCACTATTATAAACCCGGTGCATGTGCGACAGAAGCATATAATTCATATTATGGGTTTTAAAGTTACTCAAGACACTTCTTGGCCTATATTTCAATCGTTAGAGTTATTGCTGTTACAACATTTATATGTTTTTAAGGTATTAAAACTGTTTTACATTATTAGTGGAAATGATTTCGCAAATTACAAATATTTATTGTTATTATTCATTTTTGATAAATATTATTAATTTTATGAATTATTTAATTTCAAGATTTTGGATTGTTTTTATTTAAAAATAAAATGTTTAAAATAAATTTCAGTTGTTTTAATTTTCAATATATCGGTTTTCGATTTGATCTTACTGCCATAGGATTGCACTGGGAAGCATGACATAGGTTGAATCAATTTTAAAATTGGTAATATTAAGCAATATTAATTGACTATCATTTAGAAATCTTTTGATTTTATTATAAAATTGGTAAAGTTCTATGAATTTTACAAGGCAACCAACATCACACACTACTTGATACCAGGATAAAAATTTGATTTATTTATTAATTTTAATAGAATTTCTTTTGGAAAATTATTGATTTTACTAGAAAATAAAAAATTCTTTTACTGGAATAAGCACAACCGTAGCATACCAGGAATTAGCTAAAAAAAATCGAACTTTTTTCGTTCTCGAGATTCGAGAATCTCGAATTTTCCAACAATTTTAATTCTTGAGAATTCCAAGAAATTTTCTCGAAATTCTCGAGATTCTGGAGAATATTGGAATATCAATTTTACCCTCGGGAAATCAAAAATATTTTAACAATAAATTAATTCTAATAATAATTTCTTTATTAAAAAACAATAAATGATTAAATAACTCAAGGAACATAATTAATATCACTTCATAATATAAATAAATTCTTTTCAAATTTAAAATAATAAAAAACACAGTTGATGATTGTTCAAAAATATCAAAATTATACATAGCTAGTTATTTTTATTTATTATTACAAGTAATGTTTTAAAATTACAAAAATATCAAATGATTTGTCATTTAAACGCACTCTTCGCTTACTACAAAAATTTCCAGAGACCAGAAAATTCCTGTCGTTTTGCGTTAATGTGGGTTTAATTAAGGATAAAGTATTCTGTAAGTCTTCGAGATTACTGGTTATTTTACCAGTTACTTCATAAACCATCATTTCCGTAGACAAAGTGCGGAAGTCATCGTCTATTTTGGTTGGCAATTGTGTATACATTCCCAAATGCTCTCCTCCAAATGTTGTTCTCTTAAATGAAATCTGGGGAAATTATGGTCAAAAGATGAAATGTTTTCGACTGAAGATTTTTCTAAATTTTGAAATAATTTCCGGGACAATGTTTTAGCAGTTTCGACAATTTCTTCTTTTGAGCACAATGAAAAAAATCATCTTCTTCAGGCTCAAGAAGCTTTAGTAGTGAAATCAAAAATCTGGTTTTCATAGTAATTTCACTTAATAATTTTCGACATATCTCCGAATTATTTGTCTGAAGAGACTTGAACAAAAATTTTAAAATGCCTTTCGCAGAAAGTAATAACGCATCTTCACGACTTCATGCCTCTATAGATTTTTTAACTGGCGTTAGACTATTAAATATATTAGAGGTCATAACATCGTTAGTTTTGTGATCCCATTTGACTCCCAAGATTGAGATCACTTAACGTTTTTAAAGCCAGTTTAAGTTTTAAAAAACGTTCAGTCATATTTTCGATTGCATTCCATCGGGTCTTACAATCTTACAACAACTGTAATTCGTGCGCATCAGAAATCATTTCTTTAATATTACTCTAGAGCACACTATTTCGAACCGGAGTGTTTTTAAATAATTTTAAATTCCCTTTATTTTTATTATGGTTTTTCATCTGCATACTACAATTAATTTGCTATCTGCAACAATCCATTTTCAATTATATCATCGGACTCAAAATCATCATTATCTGATTCCTCATTCTCAACCTCATCGCTTAAGTTGTTACCCGAAGAAACTTTTTTTTCGTAGAAAACTAACCGCCAAGTGAATTGCATGATTATAGCACAGTTGTTGAAAAAGCGGCGTCAACCTACCATATTTCAACATTATACTGGCTCCATCAATTGTGATAGAAACAATGTCTGTTTCGTAGTTCAAATCAAACGATCGAATTTAACTGGTAACCATTTCTATGGCCTTATCAGCAGGGCATGAATGAACCTTCTATTCTCATGAAACCTAAATTTTTGGTTGATCCATCAGAAAAATATTATAAATGCACATTTAAATAACGAGGATTAGCGAGGATAAACTTTGTAATTGTAAACTTTTTCGGATAAATGAACTTTTACTTATTGTTTTAATTGAAATTCCTTCCTTCGCAGCAAGAAACAATTCTTGCCAGTGTGAAATTTTTATCAGAAGTTGTAAAATATTCCCCGATGCGTTTAATTTCTCTGGTTGTAGGCTCAGAAACTATCTTTATGAAGCTTGCTTCTTTTAAAATGTTTCCAAACATCTTCGCTATCATATTCAAACAAATCAGTACAATTTGTGGATTAAAAAATCTGTTTTTATACCAAACTACCAACAAACCCTGACTTTCATTAATCAAAGCTAACAATCAACAAACACTATTTTATTGTAAAAATAAATTATTTATGTGGATTAAAAAACTACAATTAACATATATGTTATGATTTTAACGGATAGATTTTTTTGCATGTATACAATTTATTGACAAATGACATCTGATTGATTGTTAGGCAAGTTTAACCATATACAAAAGAGAATTTTGCAATAAAAACATTTTAATGTTTTAAGTAACATCTCATCTTGAGCATTCGAAACAAAATTTTTTTGTTATTTTTATTTTAATTCATGCCGCTAAAAAAATGTATTTCTAGAGAATCTCGATTATATTTCTCGAGAAATGGGAATCTCGAACATTTTAAATTTATATTTCTCGAAAGAAAAAATTTGAAAATTTTCTCGAGATTCTCGAGATGAAATATCTAAGTGAATGATTTATTACAGTGTAGGTCGTAATCAAAAATATTTGCAATTAGTTTAGGAGCAAAACAACAAGTGATATATTGCATTAAGTCATCCAACTTCCATATACCTAGTTTTGCTAGAACTAAGTTTTTCAAATATATTCATGTTTGCAAAAGTTTTTTTCTATTATCTTCGTATTCTCACTTTATGCCGTTGCCAGCCAGTTTGAGGATGCAAGGCTATAGGTTCAATTTTGGTAACCCAATATAGTACTGGGTACTGAAGAAAGGTCGGCCAACTAGTTTTAGACTTTTACAGGGTGTAACGAGTGTTATGTTCATTTTCATCACAGATCGTTATCTGTCAATAAAAGTTCGTTCTTGCATCCTGCAGCTTTTGGTGGAGCAAAGTCGGATTTGAATATAAAATCCACGAAAATGGTGGCCTCTAATGACGATGCTTTTATTTCCACGTTGCCGTAAAGTGGACTGTATCTTCTTAAACAGGTTGGCCTGAGGCGTGTATTTATATTCCGTAATTCAGAGCACTCGTGATAAATGTTATACACTTATTTTATTTATTTTAGGATAATTATTTTATTTAATAATTTATTTTTAATTGTACTTGTTGATTTCACAAAGATTTTTCTGACAATGAATTAATTTTTTGGAACATGAAAAAATTTGACAAGTTTATTTCCAAATCGATTTGAAAAATATAAGTTCAGTGCGTTACCCTGATGGTAACGCAGTTTTTGTTTCCATATTATACCTCTACTACAATTTTTTGTTCTTGTTGATATACACATAGACGTCAAAAATGGAAATTGTAAACAAAACAATTTCTGCATAATTATGGATGTGAGCTAAGTATTTCTGATTTATCTTATTAAACTAATTACTAATTAAATACTATATATTTTCAGGTTTGCCCAAATTAATAATAGATTACATGCTAGTGGAATTGTTAGTAAATTTATACATATTATAAGTTTATATTTACTAATAGAATTTTTCTTCCAGCTGTAGAAGTATGTCATCAATTTTTATGTGTTGGAACACATTTATGTTGGTTTTTATGTATTTTAGGTTGAGAAGGGATATTATGTGTTAGGCACCAACAACGCGGTACCTCCCAATCCGAACCCTATCAACGATGCAGCGTTAATGGAAAGAAAGAAAAGTATTAGGTGGTTGGGAAGTTGATTGTGTAAAAGTAAGTGTCGATTAATATAACCGTTGTCATACAGATTGACGATAAATGGAAGAATTTCCTACGGTTGTGTATTTAATTAGAAAATATTGAAAATAGATCAATATACGGAACAATCACAAGCACCATTACTTAAAATAAAACCTTCAAAAATTTACCGTGAAACAGAAATTACATTTAATGGAAAACTGGATGATATTTTCGATCTAGCACATACCAATGCCTTGTGTGCGATGACCAGTGAAGACGACAAGCGATTACGCTTGTCCCAGCGTGAGAAAGGGTGTCACGAATATTTGTCTCAAGCCAGACAATATGAAATTGAAAAAGAAAAGCGGAAAGCGTATTGAGGAAGGAAAAAATCGTACCGAAGGTATCTTGAAAAAAATACGTAAATGAATTCCAATAGACTCACAAGCATTATTTTCGTCTTCGGAGAGTACGAAACGAAAGGTTATCTGATAACGACATGAGTTTCGAAAATACATTTTTTTGCCCATGCGAAGCACAAAAGGAGCCCCTAGAGGAAGCAAATATTTTAATACTACTAGAATATTGTCAGCTTTAGATAAGTGAATAATTACTGATCGTAATTTTGACTTTAACAAAAGGCGTAGTACATTGGAATGGAAAATTACTTCTGAGGTTGTTTGGAACGGAGACCGTGGATGGTTTTCCGGTGATTATCTCCCAAATAGATGGAGAACAATTATTGTGCATTCCTAACATATCAAGAAAAACTGGTTTGGAAATAACGGGGGCTGTTTTCCAAAGCTTAATCGATTGGAGAGTAGCTGACAATATCGTAGTGGCTTGCTTCTATACAACATATTTAAGTATGGAGCAGCTATATTATTTTAGAGCCGAAACTGAAACGAAGTTTATATTATCCTCCTTGTCGACATGACCTATGTAAAACGAAAATGGCAATACATCAGGAGACTATGTTCCGTTATATGTGAGATTCAAGAAGGACTGGAATTCCTTGAACAAGGATAATTTCAAAGCAGGCATAAATGATTCCAACGTTCATATACAATTAAATGGTGTGAAAGCGGAATTCGTGGATTTTTGTAAGAACGAAGCTGCAAAGGAACATGCTCAGTTTGATTACAAAGAATTATTGGAATTCACTCTAATTTTTTGGGGAATGATACCGAATGAACATGTCCGTTTCCGAGTGCCAGGGCCGATGCATCTTGCTCGCTGGATGTCCAACGCCATTTATGCGTTAAAAATATTTTATTGGATAACATAATTCTTGTTTTTGTGCACTTTTTTCATTTTTATATCACGGTTATTTTATTAATAAAATAAAAAACAATAACAATTTTAAAATTATATTAAGTTAAAAGGACAATTTTAAAAACAATATAAGAATAACTTTCCTAGTGAAAATTTTTAATATAAATAATTTTTACACTTTAAGATCGATTTTGGTAAAACGCAAGTTATCATCATCAGTTAAATTACTTATGTGAGTGATAAGACTAACGAGTGGATATTTTGTTAAATACTATTTGGATTTGTCTGTTTGGGTATTTTGTGTGTTGCTTGGTTAAGCAAGAACGGTTAAGGCCTTATTCCATGGGAAATATCTATGCTGTTGTTCTTTTAAATTTGTCTTTTTAACTTTAAATATAATTTAAAATTGTTATCCTTTTTTATTTTATTAATGAAATAACTGTGATAAAATTATTTATCTTTCGTGAAGAATTCAAGCTATCAGCACAAGAACAGGAGAATTTACGGGACTTTTGCATTTTTCTAATACGATTTTATGTGAACATTTGGTTCCATTGCACTAAAGCTGCTAAAGCACCAAAGCTGGATTCGAACTATTTCCGAAGTATTTATTTCTACAAAACCATGACGTAAATTTGGCGATGGTCCCTCTATTCACCACAATTTTTATTTAGAATGAGAAAATATTTAAATAATTTTTCTGTTCGTTTGAACGTGAAAAATTGAAAACAATACCGTTTTTATCAAACTTCGTGCTCAAGTCGCGGCCTCTAAGCCACCTTCGATTGACCCAATATTTTTTCTGTTTAAACTTTTATTATAAGCTCACATTTTGAGGAGGTGTCCCGTTATATATTGGAGCTTTCGAAAATAAGCTCCACCCTTCTTACACAATATTGGAATTTAGCATTTTGGATTGAACACCTTTGAGAAGGCAAATTGCAAATGAAAATATTCTACATACTCTGCGAATTCGCGATATTGTCTACGCCAAAATGAATTGCCTATTCTATTTTCGATAGCAACATGTCAAAAATTCCAGAATACGCGTAAACAAACAACACTGTTGATGATTAGTGCATAGTAGTCACTCAGAAATGGCACAAAACAACCGTAATGAATTACATGACATAAATTCTCCGGTAACGAATGAAGTTAAAAATATGCAAATCAATCAATCACTAGTGGCGAAATTACTTGTGATTGTCGACGTTACTTACGAGTAGTAGACGTTATTTACGTTATCAACGAATTTTTTAAAAATGCACCAAAACCGGCTTGCCTACGGTTGAAGTTATTAATCAAATAATCAAAATCTCGAAATCAAAGCAGATTTCTTCAAGCAGACTATAACGTTATATATCTGCAATGTATTATCAATCCATCAATATTTACACTTTTTATATGGTAACAGTCGATGTGTTTCTCGCAAAGAAATCGTGCCTTAAATATTTTATAAATCGCGTTACACAATATACCGCTGTACTATAAGGGCATATCTAGCCCCGAAAAATCCAACTTGTCACTTTGGATCATTAATTTTATTTAAATTGTATTCATTCTAATCAATTAGAAAAATTACAGATTGTTTAGTTAAAGATTTTATTGTCTTGAAATATGTGTCTGCTTATGTCAAATAACTGTCATGCAGCGCAAAATACCGAAAAATCATTTTTATACGTATAAAATCAATAATAAATGATTTGATGTGACAGGACAACAATCCGCGATCCTTTTTTATGATACATAAAAAAGAAAGCAAACATCAAATGGGATGAACATAAGATCAAGATCACGATCTTTCATAACAATAATAGGCAATTAATGATCCCTTTTATAAAAATGTAACATCCCGTTGATCCCCTGACTCTGTACCATGTACCAAAAAGGATGTTGTGTAATAACGTGAACAAAAGGTCAATTTGGTTGTCTAATCAAATCTTTAAAAAATTAAAGATCAACTTTCATATATAAATAAAAACTTGGTAACTAAAGATTTAACAATTTTAAAAATCATAATCGTCATTTTTTTGTTTAACTGCAAATTGTGTTTTCGTGAGAAATAAACTATTCGATATAAAACAGGTAATTCTAGAATATAAAATATATCCTTAAAAATTGTTTGTGTAATATAGTTCCAGTTTTTCATTTTAGTTCAGAAAACAGTCCTAAAGGTCAATTCAAGAGGTCATCACTGGTCATTTTAGCATGAAAATTGAAAAATTTATGATAATTTATATTTTTTCCATACTTACTTTAGAATATGTACGGAAAAGGGTTACACGATACACGATATAGTGATGACGAGAACCAAAACTCGATTTCTTAAAGAAACGAATTAAATTCAATTTGTTATATAATTGAATATATTATTATAAGATTTTATATTGGAAGGGTTGATTTTATATTGTAAAAATATTATTAAACATAAAAAAACACTTTCGTTGTATATTCTCGCAAACATGTTAAAAACGGAAAACGAAAATTTGTTACAGGAAAAACCGCACCAAAATAATAAATTTTCCGTTGTTTCACGTTCACAGAAAAAAAAAATTCTCAAAAGTTGATTGAAAGTCGCGACATGAATAATAAATTAATGTACAATTTACAATTTGATCACATAAAAAATATCAATTTTCAATTTAACTTTGCGTGTCACACTCCGTTATGTGCGGTTGTGCCATTTATATAGAGAAATTCAATGCATTCGCTCGTACCCTACAAATTTAATGTGCGATGTATGCCAAAAAAATATCCTTTCCCCAAAATTATCGGATTTTTTTTTTATTGAATACCAATATTGTAAAAGGGTAAGTACATATTGTGTATAAATATATAAATCGAACATAATTTGAACTTTGTAACAATAATTCAACATTTTCACCGAAATTATATAGATGAAATACAAATTGAGTTCCTGTGTTATAAAGTGGTAGAACCTGTTCCGTATTTCGATGTAAATAAATAAAAGAATTGACATCTTATCTTGAGAGGATCACATTTTAGTTTTTTTGTTAATTTTCGTGTTTGTTTTGTGTCATGCGATCGCACAGCTGGAACAAATAAACAGTTAGATTTTTTTTTTTTTTTTTTTTTGAAGTATTAAGGATTCTTGTTTCCTCCTTGTTTTCTTTTAAATAGATTTCCCTAATTTTGGTAATTTATTGTGCGCGTATATAAACCTTGACAAGGCGACCGATGTAATTCATGTGATTTTATTGTTTTTAGCGATCGTACAATTTATACGTGGTATTTGATCGGTGTGTGATTTTCGAGGTTATATAATTTTCGGGTAAAAACTATTAAGAGAAAGTGTAATCAAAAGTTACATAAATCGTTGGAAGATTGATGTAGGATCTGGATTTCCTCAATAAAGCGTTCCCTTTTAATCGAAAAATACTCATAAAACTGAATATTTTATTGTTTTTAGAGGTTATAATCGGCACATTCTACGCTATTGTGTGCTGCGGTAGAGTATCTGTAGAAAGTGAATTATTAATAAGCAAAATTCTACTGTGACATCTTATCGGATGTTAAGTAGTAGTCACAAAGTACAGTTTTTGATTCATGTTTAAAAATAACGTCTAATAGGAAAATAGAAAAAATTATGATCGATGGCTTTAATATACAAACTATGATATTGTAACTCAATTATGTTTTCTTTTATTCGGCCCAATTTTACTCCTTGCGAACGGAAGTTAAATACCCAACAAGAGCATGGTCTGAAACATTTTGTAGTTTGTTCAACGTTGAGCTACCACAAACTTATTTATTAAATAGAAAAATTATACTGAACCGGATTCATTAGTATCAATATTTTTCATTTGTACCAGGATAAAAATTGAAACGTAAAAATGTGTCATAGAAGTGAAATCATAGTCAAAATTTTGTTTTGACAAACATTGTTGTTGTTGTCAAAATAAATATGGAATAAAATAATATTTTAAATTGTTGTATTGACTAGATGTCAATATAAATATAATCCTTGAACTCGCTTATCAATTTGTTCGAATTGGGCTTAATATTGAACAATATATAAATCATAGTCAAAATTTTGTTTTTGTCAAACATTGTTGTTGTTGTCAAAATAAACATGGCCGATAATAACATTTTAAATTGTTGTATTGACTAGATGTCAATATATAATCCTTGAACTCGCTTATAAATTTGATCGAATTGGGATTAATTTTGAATTATATTTAGATCATAGTGAAAATTTTTTTTTTGTCAAATTTTGTTGTTGTTGTCAAAATAAACATGGCCGATAATAACATTTTAAATTGTCTTATTGACTAGATATCAATATATAATCTTTGAACTCGCTTATAAATTTGATCGAATTGGGATTAATGTTGAATTATATTTAAATCATAGTCAATATTTTGTTTTTGTCAAACATTTTTGTTGTTGTCAAAATAAACATGGCCGATAATAACATTTTAAATTGTTGTACTGACTAGATGTCAATATTAATCCTTGAACTCGCTTATAAATTTGTTCGAATTGTACTTAATATTGAATTATTTTAAATCATAGTCAAAATTTTGTTTTTTTCAAACATTTTTGTTGTTGTCAAAATACACATGGCCGATAATAACATTTTAAATTATTGTATTGACTAGATGTCAATATATAATCCATGAACTCGCTTATAAATTTGATCGAATTGGGATTAATATTGAATTATATTTCAATCATAGTCAAAATTTTGTTTTTGTCAACTATTGTTGTTGTTGTCAAAATGTACATGGCCGATAATAACATTTTAAATTGTTGTATTGACTAGATGTCAATATATAATCCGTGAACTCGCTTATCATTTTGTTCGAATTGGGCTTTATATTGAACTATATAGTTATAAATCATAGTCAAAATTTTGTTTTCTTCAAACATTGTTGTAGCTGTCAAAATAAACATGGCCGATAATAACATTTTAAATTGTTGTATTGACTAGATGCCAATATATAATCCGTGAACTCGCTTATCAATTTGTTCGAATTGGGCTTAATATTGAATTATATTTAGATCATAGTGAAAATTTTGTTTTTGTCAAATTTTGTTGTTGTTGTCAAAATAAACATGGCCGATAATAACATTTTAAATTGTCTTATTGACTAGATGTCAATATATAATCCTTGAACTCGCTTATAAATTTGATCGAATTGGGATTAATATTGAATTATATTTAAATCATAGTCAATATTTTGTTTTTTTTCAAACATTGTTGTTGTTGTCAAAATGAACATGGCCGATAATAACATTTAAAATTGTTGTATTGACTAGATGTCAATATATAGTCCTTGAAGTCGCTTATAAATTTGTTCGAATTGTACTTAATATTGATTTATTT
Source organism: Nephrotoma appendiculata (assembly GCA_947310385.1). Classification (NCBI taxonomy): domain Eukaryota; kingdom Metazoa; phylum Arthropoda; class Insecta; order Diptera; family Tipulidae; genus Nephrotoma; species Nephrotoma appendiculata. The sequence goes on from OX371223.1 coordinate 281,882,075, forward strand.
TAAATCATAGTCAAAATTTTATTTTTTTCAAACATTATTGTTGTTGTCAAAATAAACATGGCCGATAATAACATTTTAAATTGTTGTATTGACTAGATGTCAATATATAATCCTTGAACTCGCTTATAAATTTGTTCGAATTGTACTTAATATTGAATTATTTTAAATCATAGTCAAAATTTTGTTTTTTTCAAACATTTTTGTTGTTGTCAAAATACACATGGCCGATAATAACATTTTAAATTATTGTATTGACTAGATGTCAATATATAATCCATGAACTCGCTTATCAATTTGATCGAATTGGGATTAATATTGAATTATATTTCAATCATAGTCAAAATTTTGTTTTTGTCAACTATTGTTGTTGTTGGCAAAATGAACATGGCCAAAAATAACATTTAAAATAGTTGTATTGACTAGATGTCAATATATAATCCTTGAACTCGCTTATAAATTTGATCGAATTGGGCTTAATGTTGAATTATATTTCAATCATAGTCAAAATTTTGTTTTTGTCAACTATTGTTGTTGTTGTCAAAATGAACATGGCCGATAATAACATTAAAAATTGTTGTATTGACTAGATGTCAATATATAATCCATGAACTCGCTTATGAATTTGATCGAATTGGGATTAATATTGAATTATATTTCAATCATAGTCAAAATTTTGTTTTTGTCAACTATTGTTGTTGTTGTCAAAATGTACATGGCCGATAATAACATTTTAAATTGTTGTATTGACTAGATGTCAAAATATAATCCGTGAACTCGCTTATCATTTTGTTCGAATTGGGCTTTTTTATTGAACTATATATAAATCATAGTCAAAATTTTGTTTTTGTTAAACATTGTTGTAGCTGTCAAAATAAACATGGCCGATAATAACATTTTAAATTGTTGTATTGACTAGATGCCAATATATAATCCGTGAACTCGCTTATCAATTTGTTCGAATTGGGCTTAATATTGAATTATATTTAGATCATAGTGAAAATTTTGTTTTTGTCAAATTTTGTTGTTGTTGTCAAAATAAACATGGCCGATAATAACATTTTAAATTGTCTTATTGACTAGATGTCAATATATAATCCTTGAACTCGCTTATAAATTTGTTAGAATTGGGATTAATATTGAATTATATTTAAATCATAGTCAATATTTTGTTTTTTTTCAAACATTGTTGTTGTTGTCAAAATGAACATGGCCGATAATAACATTTTAAATTGTTGTATTGACTAGATGTCAATATATAGTCCTTGAAGTCGCTTATCAATTTGTTCGAATTGTACTTAATATTGATTTGTTTTAAATCATAGTCAAAATTTTATTTTTTTCAAACATTATTGTTGTTGTCAAAATAAACATGGCCGATAATAACATTTTAAATTGTTGTATTGACTAGATGTCAATATATAATCCATGAACTCGCTTATAAATTTGATCGAATTGGGATTAATATTGAATTATATTTCAATCATAGTCAAAATTTTGTTTTTTGTCAAACATTGTTGTTGTTGTCAAAATGAACATGGCCGATAATAACATTTTAAATTGTTGTATTGACTAGATGTCAATATATAATCCTTGAACTCGCTTATAAATTTGATCGAATTGGGATTAATTTTGAATTATATTTAGATCATAGTGAACATTTTTTTTTTTTGTCAAATTTTGTTGTTGTTGTCAAAATAAACATGGCCGATAATAACATTTTAAATTGTCTTATTGACTAGATATCAATATATAATCCTTGAACTCGCTTATCAATTTGTTCGAATTGGGCTTAATATTGAACAATATATAAATCATAGTCAAAATTTTGTTTTTGTCAAACATTGTTGTTGTTGTCAAAATAAACATGGCCGATAATAACATTTTAAATTGTTGTATTGACTAGATGTCAATATATAATCCTTGAACTCGCTTATAAATTTGATCGAATTGGGATTAATTTTGAATTATATTTAGATCATAGTGAACATTTTTTTTTTTCAAATTTTGTTGTTGTTGTCAAAATAAACATGGCCGATAATAACATTTTAAATTGTCTTATTGACTAGATGTCAATATATAATCCATGAACTCGCTTATCAATTTGTTCGAATTGGGCTTAATATTGAACAATATATAAATCATAGTCAAAATTTTGTTTTTGTCAAACATTGTTGTTGTTGTCAAAATGAACACGGCTGATAACATTTTAAATTGTTTTATTGACTAGATATCAATATATAATCCTTGAACTCGCTTATCAATTTGTTCGAATTGGGCTTAATATTGAACAATATATAAATCATTGTCAAAATTTTGTTTTGGTCAAACATTGTTGTTGTTGTCAAAATAAACATGGCCGATAATAACATTTTAAATTGTTGTATTGACTAAATGTCAATATATAATCCTTGAACTCGCTTATAAATTTGATCGAATTGGGATTAATGTTGAATTATATTTAAATCATAGTCAATATTTTGTTTTTGTCAAACATTTTTGTTGTCGTCAAAATAAACATGGCCGATAATAACATTTTAAATTGTTTTATTGACTAGATATCAATATATAATCCTTGAACTCGCTTATCAATTTGTTCGAATTGGGCTTAATATTGAACAATATATAAATCATAGTCATAATTTTGTTTTTGTCAAACATTGTTGTTGTTGTTGTCAAAATAAACATGGCCGATAATAACATTTTAAATTGTTGTATTGACTAGATGTCAATATATAATCCTTGAACTCGCTTATAAATTTGATCGAATTGGGCTTAATGTTGAATTATATTTAAATCATAGTCAATATTTTGTTTTTTGTCAAACATTGTTGTTGTTGTCAAAATGAACATGGCCGATAACATTTTAAATTGTTTTATTGACTAGATATCAATATATAATCCTTGAACTCGCTTATCAATTTGTTCGAATTGGGCTTAATATTGAACAATATATAAATCATAGTCAAAATTTTGTTTTTGTCAAACATTGTTGTTGTTGTTGTCAAAATAAACATGGCCGATAATAACATTTTAAATTGTTGTATTGACTAGATGTCAATATATAATCCTTGAACTCGCTTATAAATTTGATCGAATTGGGATTAATTTTGAATTATATTTAGATCATAGTGAACATTTTTTTTTTGTCAAATTTTGTTGTTGTTGTCAAAATAAACATGGCCGATAATAACATTTTAAATTGTCTTATTGACTAGATATCAATATATAATCCTTGAACTCGCTTATAAATTTGTTCGAATTGGGCTTAATATTGAACAATATATAAATCATAGTCAAAATTTTGTTTTCTTCAAACATTGTTGTAGCTGTCAAAATAAACATGGCCGATAATAACATTTTAAATTGTTGTATTGACTAGATGTCAATATATAATCCGTGAACTCGCTTATCAATTTGTTCGAATTGGGCTTAATATTGAATTATATTTAGATCATAGTGAAAATTTTGTTTTTGTCAAATTTTGTTGTTGTTGTCAAAATAAACATGGCCGATAATAACATTTTAAATTGTCTTATTGACTAGATGTCAATATATAATCCTTGAACTCGCTTATAAATTTGATCGAATTGGGATTAATATTGAATTATATTTAAATCATAGTCCATATTTTGTTTTTTTTCAAACATTGTTGTTGTTGTCAAAATGAACATGGCCGATAATAACATTTAAAATTGTTGTATTGACTAGATGTCAATATATAGTCCTTGAAGTCGCTTATAAATTTGTTCGAATTGTACTTAATATTGATTTATTTTAAATCATAGTCAAAATTTTATTTTTTTCAAACATTATTGTTGTTGTCAAAATAAACATGGCCGATAATAACATTTTAAATTGTTGTATTGACTAGATGTCAATATATAATCCTTGAACTCGCTTATAAATTTGTTCGAATTGTACTTAATATTGAATTATTTTAAATCATAGTCAAAATTTTGTTTTTTTCAAACATTTTTGTTGTTGTCAAAATACACATGGCCGATAATAACATTTTAAATTATTGTATTGACTAGATGTCAATATATAATCCATGAACTCGCTTATAAATTTGATCGAATTGGGATTAATGTTGAATTATATTTAAATCATAGTCAATATTTTGTTTTTGTCAAACATTTTTGTTGTCGTCAAAATAAACATGGCCGATAATAACATTTTAAATTGTTTTATTGACTAGATATCAATATATAATCCTTGAACTCGCTTATCAATTTGTTCGAATTGGGCTTAATATTGAACAATATATAAATCATAGTCATAATTTTGTTTTTGTCAAACATTGTTGTTGTTGTTGTCAAAATAAACATGGCCGATAATAACATTTTAAATTGTTGTATTGACTAGATGTCAATATATAATCCTTGAACTCGCTTATAAATTTGATCGAATTGGGCTTAATGTTGAATTATATTTAAATCATAGTCAATATTTTGTTTTTTGTCAAACATTGTTGTTGTTGTCAAAATGAACATGGCCGATAACATTTTAAATTGTTTTATTGACTAGATATCAATATATAATCCTTGAACTCGCTTATCAATTTGTTCGAATTGGGCTTAATATTGAACAATATATAAATCATAGTCAAAATTTTGTTTTTGTCAAACATTGTTGTTGTTGTTGTCAAAATAAACATGGCCGATAATAACATTTTAAATTGTTGTATTGACTAGATGTCAATATATAATCCTTGAACTCGCTTATAAATTTGATCGAATTGGGATTAATTTTGAATTATATTTAGATCATAGTGAACATTTTTTTTTTGTCAAATTTTGTTGTTGTTGTCAAAATAAACATGGCCGATAATAACATTTTAAATTGTCTTATTGACTAGATATCAATATATAATCCTTGAACTCGCTTATAAATTTGTTCGAATTGGGCTTAATATTGAACAATATATAAATCATAGTCAAAATTTTGTTTTCTTCAAACATTGTTGTAGCTGTCAAAATAAACATGGCCGATAATAACATTTTAAATTGTTGTATTGACTAGATGTCAATATATAATCCGTGAACTCGCTTATCAATTTGTTCGAATTGGGCTTAATATTGAATTATATTTAGATCATAGTGAAAATTTTGTTTTTGTCAAATTTTGTTGTTGTTGTCAAAATAAACATGGCCGATAATAACATTTTAAATTGTCTTATTGACTAGATGTCAATATATAATCCTTGAACTCGCTTATAAATTTGATCGAATTGGGATTAATATTGAATTATATTTAAATCATAGTCAATATTTTGTTTTTTTTCAAACATTGTTGTTGTTGTCAAAATGAACATGGCCGATAATAACATTTAAAATTGTTGTATTGACTAGATGTCAATATATAGTCCTTGAAGTCGCTTATAAATTTGTTCGAATTGTACTTAATATTGATTTATTTTAAATCATAGTCAAAATTTTATTTTTTTCAAACATTATTGTTGTTGTCAAAATAAACATGGCCGATAATAACATTTTAAATTGTTGTATTGACTAGATGTCAATATATAATCCTTGAACTCGCTTATAAATTTGTTCGAATTGTACTTAATATTGAATTATTTTAAATCATAGTCAAAATTTTGTTTTTTTCAAACATTTTTGTTGTTGTCAAAATACACATGGCCGATAATAACATTTTAAATTATTGTATTGACTAGATGTCAATATATAATCCATGAACTCGCTTATCAATTTGATCGAATTGGGATTAATATTGAATTATATTTCAATCATAGTCAAAATTTTGTTTTTGTCAACTATTGTTGTTGTTGGCAAAATGAACATGGCCGATAATAACATTTAAAATAGTTGTATTGACTAGATGTCAATATATAATCCTTGAACTCGCTTATAAATTTGATCGAATTGGGCTTAATGTTGAATTATATTTCAATCATAGTCAAAATTTTGTTTTTGTCAACTATTGTTGTTGTTGTCAAAATGAACATGGCCGATAATAACATTAAAAATTGTTGTATTGACTAGATGTCAATATATAATCCATGAACTCGCTTATAAATTTGATCGAATTGGGATTAATATTGAATTATATTTCAATCATAGTCAAAATTTTGTTTTTGTCAACTATTGTTGTTGTTGTCAAAATGTACATGGCCGATAATAACATTTTAAATTGTTGTATTGACTAGATGTCAAAATATAATCCGTGAACTCGCTTATCATTTTGTTCGAATTGGGCTTTATATTGAACTATATATAAATCATAGTCAAAATTTTGTTTTTGTCAAACATTGTTGTAGCTGTCAAAATAAACATGGCCGATAATAACATTTTAAATTGTTGTATTGACTAGATGCCAATATATAATCCGTGAACTCGCTTATCAATTTGTTCGAATTGGGCTTAATATTGAATTATATTTAGATCATAGTGAAAATTTTGTTTTTGTCAAATTTTGTTGTTGTTGTCAAAATAAACATGGCCGATAATAACATTTTAAATTGTCTTATTGACTAGATGTCAATATATAATCCTTGAACTCGCTTATAAATTTGTTAGAATTGGGATTAATATTGAATTATATTTAAATCATAGTCAATATTTTGTTTTTTTTCAAACATTGTTGTTGTTGTCAAAATGAACATGGCCGATAATAACATTTTAAATTGTTGTATTGACTAGATGTCAATATATAATCCTTGAACTCGCTTATAAATTTGATCGAATTGGGATTAATTTTGAATTATATTTAGATCATAGTGAACATTTTTTTTTTGTCAAATTTTGTTGTTGTTGTCAAAATAAACATGGCCGATAATAACATTTTAAATTGTTGTATTGACTAGATGTCAATATATAATCCTTGAACTCGCTTATAAATTTGATCGAATTGGGATTAATTTTGAATTATATTTAGATCATAGTGAACATTTTTTTTTTGTCAAATTTTGTTGTTGTTGTCAAAATAAACATGGCCGATAATAACATTTTAAATTGTCTTATTGACTAGATATCAATATATAATCCTTGAACTCGCTTATCAATTTGTTCGAATTGGGCTTAATATTGAACAATATATAAATCATAGTCAAAATTTTGTTTTTGTCAAACATTGTTGTTGTTGTCAAAATAAACATGGCCGATAATAACATTTTAAATTGTTGTATTGACTAGATGTCAATATATAATCCTTGAACTCGCTTATAAATTTGATCGAATTAGGATTAATTTTGAATTATATTTAGATCATAGTGAACATTTTCTTTTTGTCAAATTTTGTTGTTGTTGTCAAAATAAACATGGCCGATAATAACATTTTAAATTGTCTTATTGACTAGATGTCAATATATAATCCTTGAACTCGCTTATCAATTTGTTCGAATTGGGCTTAATATTGAACAATATATAAATCATAGTCAAAATTTTGTTTTTGTCAAACATTGTTGTTGTTGTCAAAATAAACATGGCCGATAATAACATTTTAAATTGTTGTATTGACTAGATGTCAATATATAATCCTTGAACTCGCTTATAAATTTGATCGAATTGGGATTAATTTTGAATTATATTTAAATCATAGTCAATATTTTGTTTTTGTCAAACATTGTTGTTGTTGTCAAAATGAACACGGCTTATAACATTTTAAATTGTTTTATTGACTAGATATCAATATATAATCCTTGAACTCGCTTATCAATTTGTTCGAATTGGGCTTAATATTGAACAATATATAAATCATAGTCAAAATTTTGTTTTTGTCAAACATTGTTGCTGTTGTCAAAATAAACATGGCCGATAATAACATTTTAAATTGTTGTATTGACTAGATGTCAATATATAATCCTTGAACTCGCTTATAAATTTGATAGAATTGGGATTAATGTTGAATTATATTTAAATCATAGTCAATATTTTATTTTTGTCAAACATTTTTCTTGTTGTCAAAATAAACACGGCTGATAACATTTTAAATTGTTTTATTGACTAGATATCAATATATAATCCTTGAACTCGCTTATTCATTTGTTCGAATTGGGCTTAATATTGAACAATATATAAATCATAGTCAAAATTTTGTTTTTGTCAATCATTGTTGTTGTTGTCAAAATAAACATGACCGATAATAACATTTTAAATTGTTGTATTGACTAGATGTCAATATTAATCCTTGAACACGCTTATAAATTTGATCGAATTGGGCTTAATATTGAATTATATTTCAATCATAGTCAAAATTTTGTTTTTTGTCAAACATTGTTGTTGTTGTCAAAATGAACATGGCCGATAATAACATTTAAAATTGTTGTATTGACTAGATGTCAATATATAATCCATGAACTCGCTTATAAATTTGATCGAATTGGGATTAATATTGAATTATATTTCAATCGTAGTCAAAATTTTGTTTTTGTCAAACATTTTTGTTGTTGTCAAAATGGACATGGCCGATAATAACATTTTAAATTGTTGTATTGACTAGATGTCAACATATAATCCTTGAACTCACTTATAAATTTGTTAGAATTGGGATTAATATTGAATTATTTTAAATCATATTCAAAATTTTGTTTTTGTCAAACATTTTAATTGTTGTCAAAATAAACATGGCTGATAATAACATTTTAAATTGTTGTATTGACTAGATGTCAATATACAATCCTTGAAGTCGCTTATAAATTTGTTCGAATTTGAATTTATATTGAATTATATTTAAATCATAGTTAAAATTTTTGGTTTTGTCAGTTATATTGTATTTGTTGCCAAAATAAACATGGCCGACAATATTATTGTGTATTGAATATTAATTTTATATTGTATTAATTATTAAATACTTATGAGGACTAGATGTCTTTAAATAATTACTGAATTTGGATTTTCATTTTTTAAAATTTGGATTAATATTTAAATATTAAAACATAATCAAAAGTTTTGGTTTTAGTGCATGTCCTCTAAACCATAAAGAAAATGGACCGAGAAAAATAATTTACTGACCTTATTAGGGGAAACAGCAATTTTACCGTTGTATAATCGAACAGAATCATTTAAATAATATTAATTTTCTGTAATATTTTGGACAGTCTATTAACAGATAACCGATTCATGGTTTCCGCGGCTCATGGAGTTCTTTGAATTTTCGCATTACATATCAAATGTAAACAGATATTAAGCTTATTTTGACACTTTTCGTTTTTCTCGTATCTTAGTAATATTTAAGTTATCAATTTTTTATTGATTATATTAATAAAGCTGGTATAAACAAAAGTATACCGCAAAATTCAATATACTCTTACATATCATTTTCCATGGCAAACAAAAAAGGATACCATTTTATTCATAAGGGACATTCAAAGTTTATTTAAAACACTGAAAAATTTCCATAATTTTTAATAATTTTTTACTTGCTTGATCTTCTTACTACAAAATACTCGTATTATTGTGTGTGACAATGATAATGTGATCTATCTCCTCTATAATATATACAACTCTATATAGATAGATTTTTGTTGTCTCTATTTTTGACCAATTTATCAATGTCATCAAAATCTAGAATATTTTCTAAACATGATTAAATTAAATATTTTTTTAAAAACTTATACGCATATTTCGATATGAATGTACCTAACAATAAACAACAACAATGATCCCTTTGTGATATACGAATGGTTCAGGTTTTTGGTGATGTATTATTTTACATATATAACACTATATACACATAGAGTTATGTAGACTTGGTCAACCCTTTTCATATATGCAAATTTATTTTTTTTTCTGGTGAAATTGAATTAAATTATTTGAATAGTTCGGGTTAGGTTTTATATTAATACACGTCCGGGACTTGGGTTAGGGGTACTTTGGATGGAGGTAATTTTAGACTTTTTAGGTATATGTATATAAATAAATGACAAAAGAGTTCAAATTTTGTATACTCATTAGGATTTATTGTGTCAATCAAAATACACCCCCGCATCTGACGCCCCTATAAAGGAATGCAAATAAATATCCGATAATAATTTAAGGTTTGGATTTTAATGATTTGCCAAATCACCACTTCGATGTGACAATATTTGATTAAAATCCATTAAATTTCTGGTTATCCTCAAAGTGTAATTCATCTCAAATATATATATAACTAAATTAGGGGATGGTAATGTGGACCACATATTTGCAATTAAATGTATGTATATAAAAAGGGCTGTACCATAATAAAAATGTATTACATTCCAAGTTCTATTTAAAATATTTGATGGGTTTTGATTTTTATTTGATTTAATTACATTACAAGTTCGCCCTCGACAATTAAATTACAAATCCGCATATTGGGTAGGTTTTTTAAAATATTTTGTCTGGCTTTGATTTATGACAACCCTTAAAAATGTATGTATCATTTTTTTTTTGTTTTAATTGATGATAATCATTAATCTTTTTAGATTTTGAATAAAATTTATGTTCCCATCTTCACTGTACACGATTCTAAATGGGAAGGGATTTTTCGAAAAAAATCTCACAAAATCTTTGACTAAGAAATTTAATTGTTTATTTTATCGGTGGCGTGTTCCATCTTTAAGCCACTATGAAGTTTGTCGTTCCTAATGTACAATGGCGTTTTCACATCCCTCTTCACTTTTAGCCCAGGAGCCGTTATTATTTTTGATAGGTGACACATGCTTTTCGGGTTTTTTAACCTCGTAGTTGCTTTCTAAAATGAGGAAGAAGAATTGTCATCATTTAATTCAGATGGACCTCGAATCCATTTATTTATGATCGTTCTTTATTTCTTTTATTAGTTGGTTTAATTAAGCATAGAAGTTTGTACTTTTTGTGTTGCGAGCGATTGTGCTCTCAGATTTGGCAAGCTTTCCGTTATTCTTTAACTAGTTTTCTGAACAAAAGAGAATAGTTGTGTTTCCTTAAAAAGTTGGTATAAGGGACAAGGGAACCATCTCAAGCTGCTTGTTGGATGAATCCTTTATTATTTTCGATGAAGTTAAAGTGTTCAAAAGCTCATTTTGTAACAAAGAAGTCAAGAGGATCAGGTTTTATGTATGTCAGCAATGATGTTCTACCTCGTAAGACAAAAATCACAAAGATTTCCGAGCATGAAGTTAAATAACATTTGTTTCTTACATTAAATACAGTTCAGAACCACTTCGATCACCTCTGTGTGATTCGCCAAAAATGTGTGTTTTAATTAAAAAAAAATCATTTTGTCAAATTCACTTAAAACTATGTATTCACAAGAATTAAACGTTTTCTACTTAACCCTTTGTAACCCATTGTCCGTACAGAGGGACATCAGTATTTTTATACAATTTGCATTTCTCTCTTTTGTATCAGCACAGACAATCAAATTAGATTTTTCATTTTAACTAAAAAATGAAAACAAAATATATTTATGATAATTCCAATGTCATCGTTGTATCTGTGATTTTTCATTAAACTGCGTATACGAATACGCAAAAAAAACAAAATATTTTTGATTGTATGCGGTTATTTACAGAAAATGAACACGCACCTTAAATTTTTACGTTTACAAAGGATGAAATATCACTTTTAGGTTGTTTCTGGTATTAGTAACGATTTCTCTACATAAGAGAAAAATTAATTAGTTCATTTTTTTAGTTCTAACAAAAAATTTGACAAGAGCAGACTCGATTTGTCAGGTGAGAGCAATCGTTGATTAAAAACGTCGTTAAATATTAATTTCAAGATAGATTTAAAAAATGATTAATAGATAGAATTATTATTTTATTTTGTAAATGAAATACAATTATACGTTTTTATCATTTAAATTTAGTACTTTTTGCGTAAAATGTTGGCGTCATTCTACAGGAACAACTCGTTAAAAGTGTAATGTCTTTCTCAGCGGACATAAATCGTTTTGTCCGCTGGGATGGACATTCGGTTTCATTAAAGCAACAAACATCAAATTAGTATTCATAGAAGATAAAACATTGTCGCGAGGGAAAAATTAAGTGAGGAAGAAATTTATGCAATATTGATGGAAAGTTTTGACAAAGAACGATTAGATGAATGTACAGCTAATATAGAAATATTTAATCTTAAGGCAATCCGAAACAACCTTAGTCTCATAGAGTTAGAACAACGTGGAAGAATAGGATCAGCTACAAGAAAATGTTAAACTACCAAACGATTTAAATTGCAATGCGAATAATTTGATCAATATCATTTCGCTTGCAGCAATGTGCGCTGACCATCAAATAACCGACGACGACAGTTCTTCAGCACTTGATCGAGCTGTAACAAACGACAATGAAATTGATATTCAAGTATATCATTTTATGTAGGATCGGATAAAAATCTCCTATACCAAATTTTGAAAAATACTTTACCGATAAACTGTAGGTTAAGTTAGGTAAGGTTAAGTAAGAGTGACTGCTAACGCACACTTAGGCCAATAATGGCCGACTGTGATACAACAGAATTCAATCTCTCCTTATTCCAGCTGAAACCAACCAGAGCTACTTATGTACCGTAAAATATCTCGCACTCCACAGTTCGCGAGTTCAGAATCGCTGTCCATATCGTACACACCCAAGTACTTATATTTTTTGTATGTCAGTGCCGGACACGAGCATAGGAAGTGATCTAAAGTCTATTCCTTCTCTTTGTCCATACAACTTCTACAAAATCATTCGTCTCTAGACGAGAATCCCAACTCTCGTTTTCCCACGGATGCTAGTGCTTTGGAGCACCGCAGGTCCAGTTTTGGCCAAACCTGTTTTGCTACCCTGCACGTGAGAGTGTTGGTTTACTTCTCATTTGTCAAGGCGATTGCCTTTTTTCTTAGCGCCGATTTGAGCGCTGCTATAGGCCTCCACAGACCCGCCTTTTCCGCCTGCATCTGGAGAGTCGTAATGTACCTTCCTAGTTCGTCTGCCCTGCAGTTTCCCGTGACGTTCGAGTGCCCAAGGACTCAGATTATCTGGATACTGAAATACTCGTTCATCTCATCATAAGAGATGATCGGCAATCCAGCGCCACCCGTGACTTCAGAGAAACCGCCTCTAGTGACCTGTCTTCCACTTGACTGTCCACATAAATCGCGATATCCCTAACCATGTCACGACTTCCCTATCGCCACCAATTCAGCTTCGGATAAACTGTATCATATAATACATTTAAACAAACAGAGTGCAACGAAATTAAGTGATTAATATATGCATTAATCTATATATTGTTTCAACAAAATTGCCACAACAAGTAAGAATTTAATCAGATCGAGTGATAGGGATAAACCTTGTGTCGAATGCAATGTCACGTGATTTTTTTTCAACTAAGATCAGTTTTACTTTATGTTAATGTTCCTGATGTCCCAAGAAAAAACTCCGACATCTATTACAAACTTCGAACTTTGATAAACACGATACGGTCGGGATGTTTAGAAATAAATAGGAAGAAATTTTGTCTGTGGACGAACAAATGATTCCCTTTAAGGGAAGGTTATCGGCCAAACAATATGTGCCAAACAAAACGAAACCGTGGGCGAATTAAAACGTTTGTACTTTGTGAAAAGTCGGGACAACCCTACGATTTTATTTTATACCAGTGTACTTATACAGGATTATTTGAGTACATTTTGAAAAAAATTGTTTTTGGCCCATCAGTAGTCTTGCATCTCGCAGCAAGAATCGATTCTAAAGGTCACAAATTATACTTTAACAACTATTTCAGTAGATTCCATTTGTTCAAGATTTTAAAAAAAAATTCCACCAACGCTGCTGGTACTGTCAGTATCATTCGATTTTTCAACCTTCATTTTATGGATGACAAAAACTTTAAAAATCAAAAAGAGGTTACTTTGACGAACTAAACTCCAAAAATACAAATATTTCTATTGTAAACTAATTTTACTGGAATCGGAACACCCCCCAAGTAACATTTTGTATATATCATAGTCACAAATTTTTGTTGTATAATTTACGGAACAATCAATATATTTATCAATGTAATGTATTTGTACTGCCACGGAATTCATACAGTTTTCTTATGTCAAAAAGTTGTTTATAATTTATCTCTAGTGAAATAAAAACAATTATTTTTTATGAAAAAAATTAACAAAATGAAGAGAAACCCTAAACCTTTTCATTGCACATTGTCATATTATAGAAATGTGAAAAGACTAACAAATTTGAAAAATAACAATTTCAAAATATTTTCTGAAAAACAACGTTTCCAAAATAATTTTAGTATTCATAGAACTGTAGCTTGTAGTAATTTAAATATTTCCATTACTTATACTTCAACACAAAACGAGTTCAACATTCCTAGTTATTTAAATCAAACTACAAAAGATGCCACGGAACCCGAGAATGACTACGATTATGCCAATGAAATGTCTGATCCCGATGAAGAAGAAGAAATTGAAAGCAAACTTCCGATGATAGAAGATTTAAAAAACTGGGCATTGGTTCATCGAATCACCCATCGAGCTTTAAACGATTTACTTAGGATTTTAAAATTGCGTGGATCCAATTTCTTACCAAAAGATTCACGTATTTTATTACAAACCCCTCAAACAATAAATACTGTTTCTATGGACAACGGAAAACTCTGATATTATGGACTAAAAATTGCTTGTTTAATAAGTTTCCCGATTTAGACCATTCAATTAATGTTTCCGTTACTTTTAACATTGATGGTCTGCCCATTTTTAAGACCGAGTTTTGGCCTATTTTATGTATAAGCGACCATCCGAAATTTTTAAATCCAATGCCCATTGCTCTCTATTGTGGCCAAACAAAGCCACATTTACAAAATTATTTAAACCCATTTGTAAATAAATTGCAAGATATCTTAGAAAATGGAGTTGAGATTGGTCATCATAAAATCACATGGACGAAAACCACCATAGAGTAAATTCTCCGTTGGAAAAATTGCCCATAAATATTATTGATGATTTTCCCGTTGCAGACTCATTGTATTTATTTGATCTAGGTCTAATGCGGAAATGTTTATTAGGATGGATAAATGGATCTTTTAATTTTAATACGAAATGGTTTTTTCGATCGCTGCAAATTATTAAGTTTTGGAAAGGATTATAATATCGTACCTTTTTACTTTATGTGGGCCCAATCATATTGAAGGAATATCTACCTACCGATGTCTATCAACATTTTATCATGTTATCATGTGCGGTAACTATATGTTCATGCAAGCATTACTTAAGGTGTTTAAACGTGGCCGAGTCATTATTCCAGGATTATATTAAAAAATTTATTGAAATATATGGCATTGATTCTGTCAGTTCAAATGTTCATAGTCTATGCCATGTAACTGATGATGTCAAAAAATTTGGACATCTAGCAACATTTAGCACAATTTGAGAATCACTGAGAATCAAGAATTTAATTCGCCAAGAAAACAAACCTTTGGAACAGGTTGCGAAACGCTTAATTGAATTAGCCAAAACGGAAAAGTATGATCTAAATAAAATGAGATATCCAACTGCGGCCAAATTTCCTTTTGTTAAATACCTAACTCAGGGAAGTCATCAGTTACCTAAGTGCACTGGAATATATAGACAAATTTACATTTTGGAAGGAGTAATGTTCTCCAATGATTTAAAAAATAAATGGTTTTTAACTAAGGATAACGACATAGTTGAAATGATCAACGCCACTTACTTAAACGATATAGTATACATTTACGGTGCAAGTATGGTAAACAAGTGCGATTATTATGACCAACCCTTTAAATCATCATTTTTAAACATATTTAAATCATACGGTTCAGCAAGAAACTCTCCAAAATTATACAATCTGAAAGACATAAAATGTAAATTGATTTCACTTAAGCACCGTAACGAGATAGTATTTTTACCTTTATTACATACTTTGGATTTGACTTTGGAATAAGAAACAATTTTTGTTTTATTTTTATAATATTTTATTTATTTAATAGTAATGAAAAAACTAACATTTTGTTAACTAAAATTATAAATGAACACATTCATTTATTGCTTGGCATTTAATACTTAAAGAGTATTTGAAAATATAAACTTATTTTTATTCATATAAAATCAAATAAATAATTATTTACTAATTCATTTATCTTCTAATAACCTATTAACAGCTTCCTCATTCTCTAAATTATTTTAGGTTTCTTCGTTATTGTGAAGTTGTTCATTTATTGTTTCTATAGATCGATTCGAAACATCATACCGTTGTTCTTTTTTGTTATGACGATCTAATCTGAGTTTTGCATTTCTTAAACCACTTTTTAGAAATTGTTCGTTAAATATTTTAGTAAAATTCTTGTCGCCCAGTTTCACGACTTCATAAAATAAATTAATTAGTCTTGTGTACTTCAAAAAAGGTAATTTTGGTTCATTTATTTAAATTTGAATTTTTTTAATTCCAGTCCAGGAAAAATAGTTTAATAGTTCATACGAGAAAAGTTCGTATATCAACTTATGTGCTATTTTTGACCAATCACCAGTTCCACAATTCCCGCCAACATTAGTCAATTTAAGAATCTGTAAATTAATAGTTCATTTCTTCAAATGTAAGAAAATATATTATTTTGGACGTTCTTACCATGCTACTTTTAAAAGAACAATCTAGCAACTTTTCTTCTAGATCTTCTATTTCTTTTACTGTCGTCATTGGTAAAATAATCGTAAAATTGGGGTCAGTCTCAACAATAGTCTTTGGATTAGTGGTAGCTTCAAAATTCAATGGCATCAACAATTTAATAAACTCATCACATTTAGCATTTAGTTTAGCAAATTCTTTCATGAAAAAATCTTTCATATTGTCTTGAAACACAGATAAAATCTCAGATAAACTGTAACAGAATAACTTACCTTTGACATCCAGTGCGCGAATTTGTGCCCAGGTTTCTTCATCATGTACAGTTGTAATAATTTGATTAACATACGATTCATTTTCTGTTTCCAAAATATCGCCCGAAATTGGCCAGTTTGGCATTGTTTCAGTAACTAAAGATTGTGGTATTTGCTGTGTTGATGATGAAGCTGAATATTTTTGAAACATGTCGTCATATTTTGAATTTGTTTCGATTTGAATTGTTGTAGTTAGTGTGGGATTATTTTTGCAAGTTCTAAATCGTTCGAGCGGTTGTTTAGGTAATCGGTACAAATTTTCCTCATCATCAGTTACCATTTCTCAAATTCCTCTTCAAATTTTCTTGCCTCCCGAAATGTTGGAATATCGTATTTTTTACAATGCACTTTTCTGTTTTCCGATTTTGTTCTGACGTACTGCAGGCATTGCTACGCAACTTCTCTAATGCACGACCAGCTAAAATATTGAATTTAAAGTAAAAATATGTTATTTATTTTTAGTAAAGAATGAAAAACTTTAGAAAGAGCTAAAAATTAAAACTTACTTAATGGTGGCCAATATAAAATATTGTTAATTTCCCATCCTTGGGGTACAGCAACAATGCCACCGTCTTCACACAACACAATTTTAAACGACATTTTAGCTTAATATCGTAAGAATATATTTTTTTCTTTTTAAATTAAACACAACGACATAAACTTAATAAGAACAAAACGCAAGCTTTGCTTGTTTATGTATTATAAATGTCAAAAAATGTATAAATATTAATACAAAACGTTTGGATATCGTATACATCTAAACATTTTTAATAGGAAAGTGTAAAAGTACGTTAACTTCCACGTAACCAACACATATCCTATACATGTAAGGATTTTTAATATGAACGTGTAAGTATATGTTTACTTCTACATAACCAACCCATATCGTATACATATTATATACATGTTAGGATTTTTAATAAGAAATTGTATATGTATGATTATTTGTACATCACCAACACGAATCGTTAAAACATATCGTCAATACCACTTTGTAATAGGCCGTTTTATATACATTAAAAAAAATCATGAATCATCATTCAATGAGAACAACAATCGATTTTTCCATAAACCACGTCATTGCGTATACGGCCAACCCGAAGGAAAATAAAAAAAATCCGATTTATATCCATTTTGTGTTTTACTAACACAATTGTGCGGGTAGGGCAGTAGTACCGTGTCAAAAATTTATTTTTGTGCATGTTTTTAACAAACTTACACATTTGTGATTTCCTTTTTAACTTATTTTCGTCCGAAAAAAACACTATATCTTTACACACAATTGTGTTGGTTTTACTACAAATCAAGCGAAATTTTTTATCAACAACGCCATTACATACTATGGTTTTTTACTCACACATTTGTGTGGGTTGGACTAAAATTGAGCAAATTTTTTTGTTTTCTTGGTTGAAAAAGGGATATGTATGCAGGCCCATAAAACGTAAACACTGAAAAGAAATTCATACAAATGCTATGAAAAAATTTTTATGAAATTTTTATTTCTTTATTTATACATATCTGGTAAATGAGACAAAAAAGTAAAATTTAGGTTTATGCCTCATTCACGAGATATAAATAAAAAAATACAAAAAATAATTTTTCAAAAAAAAAAATGTTCATGCATTTGTATGAAATTTGTTTTTCGTGTTTACGTTTTTTGGGTCTGTTTACTTATGCACTCATAATATTGTTATAGGCTCATGCCACACGTAAAAAAAATGCCGCATTTTTCTTCGCTTCTTTCCCCGGTTACCTATGATACAAGTTTTAATTGCGACTTAAACAAATTTTCTGTTCTACCATACAACTCAAACATAAATGAAATAAAAAATATTTCAAGGACATTTTTGACTCATTTTAGTTAAAATTTTATTTAAGAGAGAGCAGAACAACACATTGGTAGAAAAAAAATGCCAAAATACAAAAAATGCTCGTGTGTCATGGTTGATAGAGCACATACATAGGCACTGACCACGTGCTCTTTACTTGAACAAACAATTTTGGTTTTGTTTTGTTCTTTGGTTGTTGTTTTTGATTTTATACATTGGGCCACACTTTAATTCTTTCAGCGTGATTCTCTGATTTCAAAAATCAATCGACGTCCACATTGATTTCTTTGCGCATTTGTAGGGGTACCATAAAATTCGTTCGGATTGTTTTGTTTGGTTATACATATTAAAAATAAAGATAAAAATAATTAATTTAAAACTGTAATATTTAATTAATATATTTTATTTTAAATTATATATTAAATTAAATATAAATTATATTTTAAATTAATCATTTTTTTTTCTATTTTTTATTATAAGCAAACAAAACAATCCGAACGATTTTTTTGGTACACCCTTTTTTACCTGTAGCCTTTCTTTTTTATGTATGTGCGTAAAATTATGTTTTTTGATTTATTCGTATAGTAAAAAAAATTTAATATTTGCTGCGAAAATTGCTTCCTTGGGTGAAAAAATATATTTTTTGTACTCGAAGCAAACATTCAACTAAAATTAACCCAAAAACGACAAATAAACAAGATGCCCTTGAAATATTTATTACGTAATAGTGCGAAGAAATCAGTGAATTAAAAAAAATATTGGCGAAAAAAGAATCAACAATTTCCCCGCCAAAAAATTAGTTTGTTGGTGAAGGGGAAAGAAACGAAGAAAGAATCACGCTGAAAGAATTAAAGTGTGGAACCGTTTCAAAAAAGTAGTTGGCATACATCAGTTTGGTAAAATGCCACAAATTGTTGCTACTTTTTTAAAATTGCCAGACGCAAAACAATACACAGCGCACTCTTTCCGCCGTTCATCTGCAATAATTTTAGTTGATAATGGCGCAAATTTAACATGCGTAAAAAGATTTGGAGGATGGAAATCAACGACTGTTGCTGAAGGGTATATCGATGAATCCATTATCAATAAAATTGAAGTTGTTCATAAGATTTTCGATACAACGGATAATGAAACAGCCGATGCAAATAATGTTAATGATTTTAATAGGAATATATCAACAACAATGCTGGGATGCGATGCTACTAATCCACCAATGTTCAATAATTGTACTAATTGTACGATAACCGTTAATATTACAAATAAGTAAAATTAAACTCCTAACACATAATTAGTTTGGCATAGATTTATCAAATAAAAATTGATTATTATGTATACTGTTAAATTAAAATAAATAAATGCGTTTGACCTTATAAGTGTACTTTTATTTCTTCTAAACAATTAAAAATCAATACGGGAATATATTCCCGGCCTAGGTCAGAAAAAATATTCTCGTACTAATTATCACTTGTTGCTTAGAAACAAATACAACATACTGGAATCATGAGCTTTTCGTTTCGAAAAAACAACGGAAAGATATATTTTTTCCTACGATCGGAGAAAAATACTTTTTTTTACATTATTTATGAAATATAAGCGATTTACTGGCAGAATTAGCGTATAATAACATTTTTTCTATGCAAATAGTTTTTTTATATGGTTTTCTCAGTTTTTATAAAATAATACACATCCCACTGAAAAACAAACATACTAACGTCGATTTTATATAAAACGGCCTATTATATAGTGGTATTAATATATCGTAGTCATGTAAACATTTTTAATAGGGAATTGTAAATGTTATCATCCTGTAAATGCTCACCTTCAACTTACTCTCAAACAATCTACATAAAATTTACGTGTATTTTCAAGTTTACAGATCGAAAACAGCCATTTTCTACAAAATTAATGACCATCCAACATATTGAATAAGCCTTTTAAACCGAAATAATTTGTTAATATTTTCTCAAATTTATTTGTTTTTATGATTTCTGATATACTGGATATTACATAAAATTATGTTATTATAATGTTAAATCAAATTTTAAATCGGTAGTATCTCTCTAATTTAAAATGTAAACAAAAAAAAAGTTTCATAAATAATTAAAAATTTAATATAATTCATTATTTTTATGGCGCATCCCTCTTTTCAAGCTATTTCAGAATTTTACCAGAAAAAATGGTATTCGTTTGTAAATTTCAACATCATAATATGCGAAAATAGTTAAGTTTAATATTTTTGATTTCAGAAAATATTACATACATAGTAAAAATAAAATTGTTTATTGTTGTCATTTTTATAAACTTATTATCATTATTCATTACTAAGGGAAATAAATAAATTTGTATAAATACATACAAATTTATTTACATCTTTTGTTTACAAAATTAAACCTATGTGTAAAATAGACAAAAAATTGTAAATTATTTGTAATACATCCGTAACCGGAATTGTTGCATACATATTACTTACTGTAAATATGCAAAATTATATGTATTCACACATATTGTTTACATTGATTCATATCGGTATATGATCAGTAAACACGATAAATATTCCCCAAAATGTATACTAAATACTTACAGAATGTTTAAGGTACGATTACCACTGAAACTTTACAGCTACAGAGTAAAGTTACAGTAAACATTTTGTAAACCAAAATTGTTCGTTGGGGGAACTTGTTTTCGGTGGGAAAAAATAAAAATAAATACGTGGAAGTTCCGAAACCACGCAGGTCATTAAACTATGTACAATGAATCTATTTGTGGAGTCGATCCTCTTGATCGACTCATAGGATAGTATCGTGTATTCATAAAGTAAACAATTTCCGTTACGAATACCTTCACATTTTCTGAACTGTGATTGTTCCGCTAGCTGGATCGAATACAAAATCGACTGTGCTAATCGAGGAATTTTGGTTTTCCCTGAGAATAGCCTGAGAATTCCCCTTCATCAATGCCACTTCGTTTTGAATAGATTTCACCTTCGAACTCTTATATATGGATAAATTTAAACCATGATTGTAGCAAGGGCAATACGCTGCATTTATTAGTAGACATCAGTTGAAATGTCAACATAATTATGGAAATTAAGGTCGAATTTTTTCAATGGTTTTTTAACTGTATCGGCTATTACTTTCCCTGTAAGAGTTGGTTCTTTTGAAAAATCTGAAAAATTTTCGTCATCACAATCAACAGAACATAAAAAATCTTCGCGGATATTACCCTCATATATATATCGTACAATTATAGATAGTTGGGAAGTGTGATTTATATCTGTAGTTTCGTCAAATCCAATACTATAGAATTGA